>OZ024808.1:19857905-21172217 GCA_964017045.1 Omphiscola glabra
ATTTTCATACACAATAAACACAACCATCCTCACACGGAGTCGTCACGTGGCCCCTGCAGCTCATCGGGGTTGAAATGGTTTGGATTATTTAAAGGGGTCAAAGGTTGTGATTAAGAAATTTAATCGAAACTATTAACTTTGAATGCTGGGGGGCACGAAACTCAAAAGGTGGCACAAGGGTCTTTAAAAATATCACGGGGGTGGCTCAATAATCCACACAGTTCAAGTATCGACCGTAATGATTGATCTCCTCTATAATCGTAATCTTCTTATTGATATTTTAACATACACTCCTCCCAGTATCCTTTTATGTTTTGGGTTTGGTTATATAATCGCCACCCCCCTTTTTCAATGAATCGAAACTTACTTTTTTCATTTATATCTACAGAGCACACATTCTCACATGACAGAAGACCAGCTCCGGAAACAAAACTCGGACACCCTGGAGGCGATGACACGACTCCAGGCGTTGGCCGTCGAGCAGAAAGTGCAGGCCAACCTCGCGATGACGTCACTGCGCACCAAGCTCCGGCGCAGGGACAACGAGCTGAAACTGATCAAGTCCCAAAACGAGCAGCAGATGCTGTCCGTGCTGTCCAGGCTGCTATTCCTCGAGGGCCACATGCAGAAAGAGCACAAAGAGATCGTCGAGATTCTCCAAGACAAGGACGACGTCATTCGGCGCCAGAAGGCCGCCATCGAGGACCTGACTCAGAAAAACGAGCGCCTCCTGCAGAGGTTGAGAGAAACACACGGTTACGCCGGAGACAACGGACTCACAAAGCCTGAGAATGTAATCGTTAATCAAACGGAAAGCATCTCCATACAGGACCACGGAAATAAAGTCATCCTCCGCGGGAACAAGTTGAAAAACGGGGAGAAAATTCCCGGCAAGGTGCGATTTAGCGCCATGAAAGAGCGCCTGAAGCGGCACAAGAGCAGTCTTGAGCTGTACCAGTCGGAACCCCTGGAAACATTGGTCGAGGGCGGCATACGATACGGCAGTCAGGAAAGTCTAGTCACCCAAAACGGCCGCCCTAAAGATTTCGACCGCAAAGAGAGGTGCAGGAGCCTGATGGATTACCCGTTCGGCCTGAGGGACGTCTACGAGCACCACAACGAGAGCCCCGACAGCTGCTTCGGGGAAGAGTTCAACTCCCCCGACGTCTCGCACACGGACTCGGTCAGCTCCTCGACGTCTTCTTTGGTCAACATCGGCGAGAGGAACGGAAGCGGCGGTAGCGTCGTGGGGAGGCTAGGGAATAGGCCGATGATGTCCTACGGTTTTAACGAACTCTCTAAATCCCGGTCGGTGCCCCACGCCCTGCCCACCGTGTCCGAGAACGACACGGGCAGCACGAACTTTAAAGAGCGCCCCCTGTCTCTGCCCAGCGTGGAGCTGCTGGCCAAAAACTTAGCCCCGAGCAGCGCTGGGGACAGCACATCGACCAAGAGCTCCAAGACGAGCCTACCTCCCCCTAGCCCGACCAACTCGTCGCCGCCTTCGGAGTCCAGCGCTTTCAAGTCCTTCAAGAACGTGTTCAAGAGGCGCGGCAGCAAGAAAAAGAAATCTGGGACGGGCATTGCTGATGGACAGGACTCCAACACAGAGACACTTAAACAGCACTTTAAAAAATATAATCTTTCCTAAGAAGAAGGGAATAATATTTGACAATATGTTTTCAAATGTTTTTATTTTTTAAATGTATAAATTTTCCATTATTAATTAAATGCTCGCTCTACAAACTCTTTACTGCAGCGAGGGGAAATAACTTAAAATTTGAAAGGTAATCAAGCCTGATGTTAGCCTTGAATGCGCTTACCTCCCTGTTCAAGGAAATGAATACGGGCAACAATTAAAATCGTTGTATTGAACGATTGATAATTTTATTTTTCCTATCATTCCAAATATATTTTAGTCGAAAAATACCTTTGTATTTATTATAAAAAAAACCACTAAATTTTATTTAACGATGGAGTCAAGTACAGTTATGCATTTATTTTAAAACTACAGCCATTTTTAAATCAATGATTGTTGACTTGCAACACAAGCAGCTGATTTCCGATAACATGGAGAATAATCAAAATAGCAAAGTAATTTATGTAAGGGACATAAAAAGAACCACTGAGTCACCCCCCCCCCCCACTGTTTCCTAGGATGCCATCCAATCTAATCTCTCAAGACTCATTTCTAACTTTTTTGAAAACACAACTTTTTAAAATCTAAATTTTTTTTTAAATCAAGTTTTTTCATGTTGATATCAATGTTGTCAGGATAATCTAATGTTAACCGTTACCAGATTCAGACATTCCCTGGCACTGAAATGTTGAGCATTTAATCTTTTGTAACTTGCTTTCACTTAGGACGTCTAGAAGTAAAATTGGTAGTTTTTTTTGCCCGATGGCAAAAAATCATTTGAAATAAATAAATAATTGACTTATGCAAATGAAAATCATAAGCAGGATTTTCAAAATATTAATGCATTTTAACCAAATTTAAATGTTTTGTTTTTTAAAATATTTCTTCTTTTTAGTTTATTTAATGTTACCATTTTAAAAAAAAAACTTCTTGCTAAGAAAGCTTTTAACAAATTTTTGAACAAATAAAAAAAAAAAAACTAACATAAAGGCAAATAGCCTATCATTAGTTCAAATGTAATAACAAATATTTATGAAATAGCTACCTAAAAAAACCTTGACAAGGAATTTTAAAATAGATTTTTTAATGATGCATTTAAATGTTTAATTAAAACCTCTTGGAAATATTTTTTTTTTTGTTGGTTACATGTGAAGAAACGTATTCTCTTTGGATTTCATTATTTCCACATAATCCAATAATATATTAAATCTGAATGCTTTAAAAAATGCTTTGATAATTTTTTTTTTAAGCAGATTGCCCATAACTAAACTTTGTTACACTACGCTTACTGCCACCTTAATAGCTTCAAACAAGAGTTACTGACATACAAAAATATCAGTGTATGGATGCATGCAGAGTTATCTGGTACATGTTAGAAGAATCAAAACCAAAGTTCAAATGTTTCAGGTTATTCCCAGCTGGTGGTTTGTTAAAATTTATCTTTAATGTTGTACCTTTTGGTTCTTAAACAAAACAAAACAAAACCAACATAGGAGGCTGCTCCTTTATTACCCACGTTTTCACTCTTGTCAGCTGTAAGCATTGATATTTTGATATTGTCTACATCCTTATACAAGTGACTGCACAGTTTATTTTTTTTAAAATCTCAAACATTATTCCGTTTGTCTCAAAATTTTGCTTTTAAATGTGAGGATTGGATTGAAAACCAAATGTAAGACATCGATGAAATGTTCATAACACAGGTGATCATTTCATAAAAGAAAATTTTAAAACTTCATTTTACATTTTCTTTAACTCTATGCACTCTTAGGAATGTTTGCCTTTTTATTAAACTCTTAAATTGCTTAATTATATTGTAAAATTTTGCTATGGATTATGCACCTTTTCACCGTCGGCCATGGCTAGAAATTATTTATTGTAACTTTATGAAGAAATAATATTCAAACATAACACAACAATATCATTAAAACTTAAAGTGAATTTTCACTCTTAGACTTTGGTGATAAATGATACAGTTTTTCATTATTTTAGCAAAACAAATTACAGTTCTTTTTTTTTGTACATGTGACCAAAATTTTATATTTATTCTGAAGAAGATTAAAAACAAAAATATATATCTATGATAAATTGTGATGCATCAAACAAAGGTAATTTTATGATAAAAGATGTCAAAATTCTCTTATTGAAGTTGTCTCTCTTGCTATTCCAGAGTTTAAATTTCATTCATATCATCATCCCAGGAATCAAGTCTTGTTGCCTAATCATAGAAATTTTCTAAAACTTGAAAATCAAATAATAGTTCCAAATATAAACATTACATTTTTTAACAATGAGAAACGTGCAAATAAAGAATTGGACAAAAATAAGGAGGTGTTAGGTCAAAGATTTTTTATAACAATTTATGTATAGTAACAGCTGTTGTTTAAGTTTGAAATAATTTTTTTTTTTGGGGTTCTACTTATTAGTTGTAGCTATAAGTTCAAAACATGAATACAGGAAATAATCTGTATAGTGAGGGATTAAGTTGAGTTGAAATCTGTAGATTAATTACAGAACATGCCTAAAGGTATTTTGCAATACATTTTCAAGATTTATAACTTAACAGACACCGTAATGGTAATGAGAGCATTAAAGATAGGAGCCAGAATGATCAAATAATTGATCCATTCTTTGATCATGGGCCCTCAAAATATAGAAGAAGAAGATAAAAGGCATAGGTTATCAAAAATTTACTTACCCTGGAACAAATCTTTCAAAAGTAATTAAATTATTAATTGCTATTATCATATAAAATTTATGATACACTTTTTATTGCATAAAAATTAGTTTTGAATCTGCTTAAATTGCAAGATTTCCATGTGAAGATTATAAAAAAAAAAATATTCTTGTAGTTACCCTCTGCTGCTCCATCAAGTGCCATAAGTTTTGTGTGCTGTGCTGTGCCTGCCTTTGAAACTGTAATAGAGTTGTGTGCTGTGTGGTGACTGTAGTGTGACCTCAGGCAAAAGTTCTGCCTAATAAAAAAAAAAAACCTGTACAAACTAGGTGACACAATTCATAGTGCAGATTAGCACAAAGATGAATTTTAGCTTAAATTACTAAAGTACTCTTGTATGTTAAAAATGTAAGTACAATTAATTGGAAAAAAATCTGTTTTCATGAATTTATTGTAAGGACATATTGCCTCAAAATTCACATTAAGGAAGATATTATATGAAGATTGTTGATACAGCAATACTGAATTATATTTCTGAGAGATTTTGTATAGGATATCAAATTAAGAAAGGAGAATACATCAGCTAAATAATAACAAGTTTGAATGGATTTTTATGCAAAATCTATATTGTCTCCCTTGAAAACAAAAAAAAAAAAAAACAAAAAAAAAATTTTTTTTTTCACTACTTAACACCTTATAAGTTAGAGTAGATCTCATTTCGAAATTGTTTGGAGTTTCAACATTATCTTATTTGCCAATTACTGAGACGGAATAAATGACACAAGAAAGAAGTGTGGTTCCGATGGTGGGTTGGGGTAAAAAAATGAATTTATAAGTATAATAGAAACCAAAAAAACACTTTTCAGCACCATTTAAATTACAAAAGTCCTGCATACACCCTACCATAAGTCTCTATACGAAGGAAATAAAACTTTTTTTTCTTTTCTTCTTTTTTTAACAGTAGAAGTTAAATTAATATTTTTTTCCACTGATGAATGAGCTACAAATGAGGACATGGAATTTGAAAGTGTGACATGAAAAATAATAGTTATGTAACTTCCCTTTATAACGGAATCGAGGAAAATGAAATCCTCATTATTATTTAACAGTTTGGAATAAATATGTCATTGTTAAAAAATGTAAAATAACTATAAATGTTTTTATTGTTGATGTTAAATTTCCTTTCAGCTGCTTTTGTATACATAATGTATGGTGCATAAAAATAAACATTATAAAAAAAATCAAGTCTGTATCAAGTGTGAAACAAGACAAAATCCCCAATGACAAAATGCAGCATAGGAGCTCAACACAACAGGATAGGCGAGAACATTCAATTAAAGTTAAAATTTACTTTTTTAGAATATGGGCTTTCGGAGTAAGTTGTGTATGTGACATTGACTGTGGGCGTAACAAGTGGCTGTGGGTGTTGCAAGTGACTGTGGGTGTGGCAAGTGACTGTGGGTGTGTCAAGTGACTGTGGGTGTGGCAACGAACCTGGATTCAAACCGCTAGACTAACCCCCTGCCAATCAATTTTATGAAACGTATTTTGGGGTCAGTTTTGCACATGGAATCACCCCATGATCCATAATATCCCTGTTTATCATTACACTGATTCCACTAACTGAAGTATAGCGTTTATTCTAATTTGAGTATTTTTAATGAAACAGTAACACTATTGCATCATAAATCAGCTTTGTTATGGCGTAATGAGCAATGTTGAGCATGTTTTTTGTTACAATGTCTGTGGCCTTGCTTGTGGGCAAATCCTGCCATTTAAAATGTTTCCAAATACCACATTTTTTAAATCATTGACATTATGAAATAATTCACCACTGAACATTTTAGTTTTTTCCACTTTTAAGAAAATTTCTTCATCAAATGTTTTGTTTTTGGAACCATTTTGATTTGTTTTTTTTCCTGTTTTATAATGTATCTTGTAAGCAATGTCTATCAAACTTTATGATTTATTATTTGTTTTACCCTTGTTCAAAATGTAATATTGTGTGTTCATTTTTTCTTCCTTTACTCTCATTAAACATGATTGTAACTCTGTTTGATTTTATTCTTTGTCTCATCTTATCGTAGTGTGCCTTTAAATATCCGATTGTTCAAAACGATATTTTAATTGATGTCAATTGAAGTAGTGTAGTATATAGTACCTCCTATTCTTGACTGTGCTTGGAGCAGTCGCTAACAACGAAGCATCGCTTCATTGAGGAAAATTAAAGCTCCACTCGCACGGATCTCATCTGTCGTAGCAAAACTCTATATCACATGAGCCCGTTATACAAGGGGCTGGGAATCCAAGTCACAAGGGGCTGGGATTCCAAGCGATAAGGGGCTGGGAATCCAAGTCACAAGGGGCTGGGAATCCAAGCGATAAGGGGCTGGGAATCCAAGTCACAAGGGGCTGGAAATCCAAGCGATAAGGGGCTGGGAATCCAAGTCACAAGGGGCTGGAAATCCAAGCGATAAGGGGCTGGGAATCCAAGCCACAAGGGGCTGGAAATCCAAGCGATAAGGGGCTGGAAATCCAAGCGACAATGGGCTGGGAATCCAAGCGATAAGGGGCTGGGAATCCAAGTCACAAGGGACTGGAAATCCAAGCGACAAGGGGCTGGAAATCCAAGCGACAAGGGGCTGGAAATCCAAGCGACAAGGGGCTGGAAATCCAAGCGACAAGGGGCTGGAAATCCAAGCGACATAGGGCTGGCAATCCAAGCGACAAGGGGCTGGGAATCCAAGCGACAACTTAACACTTTTAAATTTTGTAAGGTGATCGTGATATCTGGCAATGAGCCGCTCTAATGTTAAGAACTGGTTTGTTTGGTCGCGCTAAACATCGCCGGTGACTGGCCACTGGCTGGCGTGTTTGTACAAACCTCCACCCATGTTTAAACGGAGAACCGTGTAAACCTTTTTAGTTTCAGCTCATCTTGAAAATATGAATTCGCTAATGGACTCAAATTATCCTAACGCATTATATTTAAACTCACTCAGACTTTGTGTCTGATAAACGTTTGCCTCCCAGGTCTCAAAACGTTTTATCAGCTTTGGACATAATCGAGAGACGTATTTCCGCCCATTATCAAAGAGAAAACATTGCCTAAATTGACAAGTCAGACACAATCTGCAAATTGTATTGAACTGTGAGACTAATAGTCTTAAAATTGCTTTTCGCCTCAGTTACTTTTATTGATATTATTAAAAAATAACTCAATCTAAATATAATATTTCACATATAGGTCTGTATCTTGTGTGTTTGTGAAATCAATTCGACTCGTTGAATAGCAACATGAATTCTTCTCAGTGCAGTTTCATCTACTTTTCATACCGTGTTCACTATGAGAGTATATTCTCACAGACCGATTACGCCGTGGTGTTGATGACCGTGTTTCTTGGAATGATAGCTGCTGCCTCACTGTTCACGAACTTCGCCTTCGTCGTGGCTATGCTCTTCAGGCGCCAGTTCGCAACCACAAAAAGCAGAAAGAGAAGTTTTATAACCTCTTACGGTATACCACAGCTTTTGATGACATCTCTGGCAGCCTGCGATTTCTTATGTCGTCTTTTCGTCATGCCTCTCGGATTGATAGAGTTCAAGGAGAACGGGCGTTGAATTTACAGCCCGTCTCTGTGCACCGCACGTGTGTATGTGACATACTGGTGGGCGATTTCTGCAGTCTGGCACGTCAACTGCATGGCGATCGACAGATATATTGCCATATGTAAGCCGTTTTTGTACAGGCGTCTGACTAAAAAGACTGGGTATGTCATGGTTGCTGTGTCATGGGCAGTTCCTGCCCTTCTCAACGTCTGGCCGTTTTCTGAAATGATAGGAGGTTCGGACGATGACCTGCGGCGAGTGTGGAACTGCACGGGGGGAAAATGCACTCAGAAATTAAGACACATTTATTTTATTGTTATTATTGTTTTAGCATTTGGCGTTCCTTTCTTTTGTTCCTACATTGTGTACATCTTTATTCTAAGAAATGTCATCACACTTAACAAAAATCGTTCGAAGCTTACAGCAGAGAGTAAGACCTGTGGTGTTCATGAAATGGAAAGAACATCCCACACGAGAGAGAATAAACATGTTCAAAATGGAGAAGCTCTAAACTCTAGTGTCGGTCCTGTAATTGTATATAATGGCACTTTTTTAATTTTAATTTTATGCGACAGTTCACAAAATAATTGCTCTGTAACTCAAAATGATCAAAACCTGGAACTAGACAAGACACCGAGAAATGCTGATTTAACCGAAGGAGATTGCGTTTTGACACACGACAAATTCACCAGTTCTGGCGCAGACACCATCGGGACCAGTCGTTCGACTGCAGTTGGGAAAACATCTATAATAATTCCCTATAATCATGCCTACACCACTGCAAGACTCACCGCTACATCAACTTCTTCAGTTCAATGCAATTTCACAAATCTACAATCTGTATCCATGCAAGGCGTCTTCGATCAGAAGATAGCGAAACCGCTACCGAGACGCAGAAACCTGAAAGCTTATAAGACGGTCGGGAGCATCGTGCTGTGTTTTACCATCTGCTGGTGTCCTTGTTGGAGTTTCTTTGGTGTATTTTTTAAACTAAGGGACAGCCTTTCCTCTACTGCTGAAACAGGTCTGTTAGATGTGCGGTGAAAAATTTACTGAAAACAATCCAAGCGAAACTTACCAACAAAGTTTGATTCGAGTTCAGACGCTAAGGTCCATTCGCTAATGAAATATGCTGTCTAGCATTGACGAATTTCACAGTAACTGCAGCTACCTTATGTATGCTGTTCCTTAGTTATAGCATTGTCTTCCTAAATACTACCTGTGCTGCGACTCCAACTTTCTATAGCCCATCTGCATTCCCTTCTGACAATCGTCTTACCTTCTGATACTGTAAACTCCTTTCCTTGAAGGATAAACTGGAACAAGGAATGTGGAAGCTTGAAATAGCAAGACAGGACAATAAAAGAAGAAGATTTCTGTTAAAAGCATTCCTCAGCAGACGGGAGAAATAAAGGAAAACAAAAAGAAGACAAACAAAAAAAAGAAAATAGTTAATAATCTTAAGCGTTCTCCTTCTCTTATATATATATTTTGCTTCTTAGCGCGTCTTGCATCAAAAACCAAAACACCTCAATTTCACATGTCTTGTATTAATAGTACTGAGTGGTAAAAAAGAGGCACTTCCTTAGGGGGAAGCGACTATTATTCGGTATTGTTATTGTTCATGTTCCTTTGTCTCACTGCGAGCGTCATGCATAACGTCTGAACGAGCGTCATGTATAAATTCTGAACGAGCGTGATGTATACGTCTGAACGAGCGTCATGTATAACGTCTGAACGAGCGTCATGTATAGCGTCTGAACGAGCGTCACGTATAACATCTGAACGAGCGTCATGCATAGCGTCTGAACGAGCGTCATGTATAACATCTGAACGAGCGTCATGTATAACGTCTGAACGAGCGTCATGTATAGCGTCTGAACGAGCGTCATGCATAGCGTCTGAACGAGCGTCAAGTATAGCGTCTGAACGAGCGTCATGCATAGCGTCTGAACGAGCGTCAAGTATAGCGTCTGAACGAGCGTCATGCATAGCGTCTGAACGAGCGTCATGTATAACGTCTGAACGAGCGTCACGTATAACATCTGAACGAGTGTCTTGTATAGCGTCTGAACAAGCGTCACGTATAACATCTGAACGAGCGTCATGCATAGCGTCTGAACGAGCGTCATGTATAACATCTGAACGAGCGTCATGCATAGCGTCTGAACGAGCGTCATGCATAGCGTCTGAACTCCGGTAAATAGGTTGATTTTTTTCTTTAGGAAGGATTAAAAAAAAATAAAATATCACTGTTTTTTTCCCTCCACATTTTGTTCTGGGGCTGCACACCACACAGAACGATAGGCCGTCCTTTCACTTCTGGCATGTGTGCACCTGTGAGTCTTTTCCGTAGCCTGGTAGCAGACACCTAAATCACAACCATGAAGCAGATCAATTTACGAAGGATCAAATATTGAGGAGGGAGAATTGTTTTTTTACTCCTGTTTCTGCTTGTTTTTCAATTGAATACTTTCGTGGTTCACGTGATCTTTGTTTGTTCTGACATGTTTTTTTCTCTTCTTTTTACAGAACATGAACAGCATCACCATGTAACTATTATTTCAAAATTTTTATTTTAAAAATAACTTATACATTTAAGAATGAATTACTCGCAGTGCAACGTATTGTTTCTGATTTACAAGGCTCACACCGAGAACCTCTTTACAGAACCTACAGCTGCGTTCTTGGCAATCTTGCTGTCGGCCATTACGGCATTTACTCTCTGCGCCAACGTGACAATCATCACAGCCTTGACCTTCTACGATGTCAACGGCCCCACCGAAACGACCCGCAGTAACAACACCATTCCGAAGCTACTCGTGACATCACTGGCCACGTGGGATTTGATGTGTGGTTGCCTCGTCATGCCCCTTGGGGTCATTGAAGTTATCGAGAACGGTATCTGGATATTTGGTCACGGTCTGTGCGTGGCGCGAGATTTTGTGAATTACACCTGGGTTTGCTCATCTCTGCTCCACATCAACTGTTTGTCTGTGGACAGATTTCTGGCCATATGTCAACCTCTGCGGTACAGGGTTCTAACTAACAGGACGGGGTATGTCATGGTAGCGGTTTCTTGGTTCGTCCCTGTAGTTTTCAATATATTGCTTCTTTTTGTCAATAATGCGTTCAACAAACCACAAGGCACAGTGTATTATTGCACCGGGAATGAATGCGCCCAGGTTATAACCCGAGGCTACCTCTTATTTAGTATGGTGTTGATTTACTGTGTTCCATTCATTTGCACGTACGTCCCATACTTTCTAATTATGAGGAAAATTCAACAATTAAAAAATAAACGACACATTCTCACAACCAAGACACACCAACGGCATTCTACCCGAACTATCAGGTACCCGGATATGGACAGAGGGATTAGAGGAAACAATATCACCAGATCACCAAAAATAACAAGAAATGCAATTTTTCATTGTCACGACTCTGCCATTATTTCTGAAAATGATAACGCTAACGTTGGTGATCTAAACCTTTGTCAAAACGTTCCAAATGTAACTAAAACAACCCTTCCTTTTGAAGAAAGTCCAGGTAACCCCAACTCATCGTCTGCACAGATTATAAAATACAATAATAGATTCCCTGTAAGTGTTCTACATGCTTCTATTCAGAAGTCTACACATATGCCAGGAAGCCGAAATCTCAAAGCCTACAAAACTGTGGGAAGCCTGGTTATCTGTTTCACCGTCTGCTGGTGTCCGACACTGAGCTTCGCCTTCGTGTTTTTCCGGTTGATTGACGGCCTTTCCCCATGGCTCGTGGTGTTAGTTACGTGGATTGCCTACTCAAATGCAGCGATCAACCCTCTACTGTACTGTTGTAATAGCTCTGTCAGGCACGCTCTGAAGAATTTCTTCAGGAATGCGAAGAAGTAAAGACTTGATCACTGCAGAGGAATATTTAAAAAAAAATTTTTTTGTTTAGTTTAACACAAGATATGAAGACATATCACCAAGCTTACCGTCAATTTATTTCCACAAGCCATCAGTATCATATCACGAATACAAACACTACAATAAAGGACATATTATAAATTAAATAACTTCACATAAGCTACACATGACAGATTATTCAACATGCAGATAATATACTTTAAAAAAAAATTACAGATTTCCGCACGATTTAAAAAAAATCCAGATTCTCATTTAAAAAATCAAAAACTTATCAAAACAAAATGGGAAATAAAGGTAGAAATGTGTGATTATTCTCTTGTGTTGAAATACAATGTAAATAATATTCTGCCGGTATACTACAAAAATGTCGCTAAAACTGTGTAGCCTTTTTACTGTTACTAAAGATTGTTTCCTTTTCTTCTTGTATTTAATATAAAATTAGATACATGACATTTTGCTCTGGCAAACTTGAGACCGATTTCTATTCTGTGTGTTGTTGTTTATTATCTCGCATATACCGATTCGTTGACTGCTTCCTAATGGACTCCTTCCAAATGGACTGCTGCCTAATCAGAAAATATGCTCTTGAGAGTATCTTATAAATATTCTAAATGTTAGAAAGTATGGTTCTATAATGAGTTCAACAGGGTGCAAAATATAATTCCCGATAACTACGCTAAATGATATATATATTATTTTTTTGATAAAGGGCAAGTGCATTTGGCGCGTAATATTTTCTTTTCGGAAATTGAAATCGTCTCAGTTTAAGTATGGGGTAAAAATATTCGCTTTTAAATTGGTTGGGACATCAGAATATTTAATATAGTTCATTGATGTGAAATAAAAAGTGTGCAGTGACTTATCTTGGGGGAAGTGGTGTAGCAAAAATTATAAATTTTTAAATGTGCGTTACTAGAGTTCATATTTTGTCAAGTAACTTTAGTAGATGGGAAGTTCACGAATTGCTGTCAATCTTTCCTTAAATAAAGCTTTTTTGATGTCAAAAAGATACATTCGATGTACTACGTTTTTATTTGTCATAAAGATAATTTCAAAGTACTGTGTGTTTATATTTCATAAAGTCCATATTTCACGTTATTCACCTGGTCTATCTTGCCTTACGATTGGTTGGTAGTATATTTTTTTATTTTAAAAAGCACCCTTTAACAACCCTACAAGCAACCCCCTGAAATACATTTCTTACATTTTCACCTGGTTGCTGTACTACCCAACTTGGTTGATGAAAGCGATGCGCGTGGAGAGAGGTGTCAATAAATTCCCCAAGACGTCTATCATGAGCTCCACTCTTAAGTTTAGGTGATCTATTCAATAATCTCTATTCTGTTTTCATAAAAATACTATGGTTGGAAATGCCCAAGGTAACACAATACATTTGACACTAAACAATACTCAGTGTCAATGAAAATATCTACAGAATGTTTATTATTTAAATTTGACGTGAAGTATATTTCATAATGTTTAAATAATTATACTAGCTAAATGACTCTATGTACAAACAAATTAAATAATAACAGAAGCAAATCGAAATACCTCCTTAACAGTGGAGTCCTTGATGCAAGCTATTTCTTCCCTAATTATTGGCATTGTCTTTTGTGGCCAGTCGTCTAAGAATGTGATTAGTTCTCTTTAGTGATTTCTTTCGCAAATGTATGTATATATGTCTACTGTCAACACGTCCATACACGTGTATGAAATGATCTGAACTTACACAAAAAATGGTGACTATTCCATGAAATATATTACACTTACAGTATCACTTCCAGGATTTACCCCAATAAATCTATACAAAATATCCCCCAGTCGACTCTCACTCACTTAATATTACAAACAGCTTCTACACGCTCTGTGAAAGCTGGGATCCCTGCTCACTCATACCCCCAGATTGTGACCCTGCCTTTACGGATCACTATTACTAGCCTAACAACACCCCCCTCCACGATTTAGAGATCTGTTAAGTAATTGACATAAACGAAAATGGTCACAACGGCTACGTCCTTCACCTTGGAAACAACGTATCAAGTCCACTGGAATTC
Organism: Omphiscola glabra; assembly: GCA_964017045.1. Classification (NCBI taxonomy): domain Eukaryota; kingdom Metazoa; phylum Mollusca; class Gastropoda; family Lymnaeidae; genus Omphiscola; species Omphiscola glabra. The sequence continues at coordinate 19,871,796 of OZ024808.1, forward strand.
CAGGATGACGAGTTATATATTACAGATTGTTTCTTCAGCGGGCAACAAGGGGCCACTCACAAAGGAAAAAAAGCAAGTACCAAAAGAAATTTTGAATTCATTCAGAGTTAAGCTGGAGACAGCATTTTTAATAATTATTTTCTATAGCAATTATGTATATATATATATATATATATATATATATATATATGTACATTTCTATGAACGTATCAAATTCACCAGCACGTTAATAATTTCAAAACATCTGAGTTGGGAAAACGTTTAGCTATAGAAACAAGTGTATTACTTCTCCCCTCCCCCCACTCAAGTGTCACGATTGTTGGACCATTGCATTAGCCTGGCCAAGGAATTAAGCTGCAGTCATGTTCCATTAGTCTGTTATATCCATTAAATCTAATGCAAACAATTTAACAGCCCCACCCCCTCCCCCCACACACTATGCCAACACGACTACGGTAAAAAAGTTGAGCAGAAAAAGGCGTCATCTGCAATGCTGTAACTAGGATAGCTTTGTGTCATTTCATAATAATGTCACTCCTTGTGAAGATGTTGTGAGTAATTGTGTTAGCAATTCTAAAATGTTTTGTATTTTCCCCTCAAACTCCGGATCACGTCTTTTCAGTGCTTAAACAATTAAAGTAATAGCGTTAGCCGGTTTACAACCGCATTTTAACAATTCTAGAATCTCTGCCAAAAGGATGGATAGAAGGTAAGTAAAGAGTGTGCACATAGACAAGGGAAGGGATTTTTTTTTAGAAATTTTATAAGCGTCTGAATTGGTTAAACATATAGAGATATATAAATTAATGCACATTTCCATTTTAACGAAATAAATGTGTTAATTTATGTTTCATTTTTTTTCCGTGTCTTAAAATAAATAAATTATCTTAAATAAATTACGCCCAGAGTGAGCTACGTAAAAAGTGATACTTCTAACACACACAAATCATGTATAAATACGGTTATTATTTTTAAATCCAACATGTGCCACCTTGGGTGTCAACCCCGTCGCTCAACACCCCCCCCCCCAGTAAAAGTTCAAGGAAAACGGACAGTTTATTTTTGGCCCCGTCTATGTGCACCGCACGATTATATGTGACATACAGGTGAGCGCATTCTGCAGTTGTCACGCCAACTGTATGGCAATCAGCAGAAACACTGTCAAATGTACGCCATTTTTGAACATATATCTAGGATCTGTTCACACGATCAAATTTTCCTTCAAGCATTTGATGCAATTCGTGTATGATGCCTTGTCAAAACTTTCAAATTACTATTTGATCAAATTCCCACCCAAAAAAATAAACCACGCACAAAATAGTGCGTTCATACAACAATTTGTCGCGAAATTTGATCGTGTGAACTGACTGGGTATGCCAACATTGCATTGTTCTTGGGCATTTACTTATCTTGACAACATCTGGCCCTATTATGGAATCATGGAGAGATCGTACGATGAACTACTGCACGGGGGAAGAATGCACTAAAAAATTCAGACATTTTAAGTCTATTGTTATATATTTTTTCTAGCCTTTTGCACTCCTTCTTCTTCAGTTCTTACATAGTGTAGCTCGGGAGTGGCCAAACTTTTGAACAGGCGGGTCAAATTTCAGAAATAATATTTCCTGGTTGATCTCGATTGATGAAGTCGCTACACAGTTTTCGTTAATTCGTGTTCTCACTTGTGATTTGATGAGCTTCATTCGACTAAAACGGTGTTCCCATGCATACGTGTTTCTAAATAGCTTGATGAAATTTCTCTTTTAACTGTGTATCACAACACATTTTACAATGTTCCATTTGTAATCTTCCTGGTAATACATTCACGTCTACCGCGAATAGCGTTGCAAATGCATAAAAATAGCTCTTGACTTTTTTTTAAAATCCTGAAATCGGTTTTCAAATTCGATATTTAAGAGAGATATCAAAGAAGCGTATTTATCCGCCGCCTTTTGTGTGACGTCTGGTTGCCATGACAATGTAGGAAAGTAAGTCAAGTTTTTTTTGTCCCCAACTGTTGTTCCCAAATACCAAGTTTCGTTTGAAATGCATAAATTATATACTATCATACGTTTTATTAATTAATGTATCTTTCCCTTGCAGACGAGTATTAACGTCATTTAGGTGACTAGTTATATCGACCAGACTCTTTGTCTTCAAGCTCTGGGATAATTATTAACTTGCTGTCGAAGAATGATTGTCTTTCTTGCTGCAGATCAAACACTCTTTTCAACATTTCGGCCCGGGTCAGCCATCTTACTTCTGCATAAAATGTAACGTCATTATAATCTGAGTCCAAAGACTTTAGAAATTCTTGTAACTGGCGGTGATTCAACCCGTTCGACTTAATGAAGATCACTGTTTTGAGAACGACTTTCGTGACATGGTCCATTTTTGAGGGACTTCGAGCATAAATTGTCCTGAGGAATAATGCAAAGAAATTTAGAATTGAAATATTACCGCTTTAGAAGACTTATGTTCAATCAATTTGAACAAACCTTCGTGTTGCCAAACCACTGCTGCAGCACCATCCGTTGTTAAGACCGATAGGTTGTTCAGTTGTAACGAAAAGCGAATCAATGTCGATGTAACTACCTCTGACAAATCTCGTGACTTAGCAGTGTCCTGAAGTGGATACAGTGCCGCTTATTCTTCTGTCTTTTAAAAATGGCCATCACCACGTCTGGTAAAAATTGCCAATTGGGTAGTATCTGCCATGTCTGTGCTTTCATCCAATGCTAGAGTTGGGCAGTATCTGCCATATCTGTGTTTTCATCCAATGCTAGAGCATAATATAAACACTTGGATGATCGACTTTTCAAATAGATTCAATATATGTTCCAATGTCGTCTGACGAGACAGACTTATTTTTTGAGAAATCCTTCTTTTGGTCTGGACACAGAATTTCTACGGCGATCTCTGAAAAGTCCTTAATCATTTCACCATCTGAATATAATGGCTTCGACTGGCAGAGGCTAGTATCATGGCTAATGCATAACTAGTTTTTACATAGCATGTTTACTCTGAACCAGCTCTTATAGTAAATATCTTTTGTTGTGCAGGATTTTTTTTTTTTATTAAAGTCGTTTACTTGCTCTTGTCGAAATTGCTCTTTGTACTTATTAAACGTATTTGCATGTTTAGTCCAGAAGTGCCATTTGATGTTAAACTCTTTCAAAGGAGAAGCAGATTCGTTACATATCGATCATATGTGCTTTGTTTTAATTTCTACGAATATTCTCGAAAATTCGAGAAATTTCAAATTAGCTCTTCGCTATAATTTAAAAATAGAGGATACGAACGACTCATGATGCAATGTTATTTTGGTGATATGTACAATAATTTTAACATTTATGTTCATTTGACCTAGCTCTGCGAGCCGCATATGACTCGTGTTGGCTACCCATGGTGTAGATTTTTATTGTAAGAAATATTATGAGGTCGTTTCAAACTCACGGCGCAGAATAAGACCTGTGGCATTTAGGAAATGGAAAGAGAAGCTGATACAAGGTAGAATAAAGACGTAGAAAGGGGAGAAACACTGAACCCAAGTATAATTCTTGTAATTTTTGTCTAACGCACATGACTCAAATATCACAGTAACTATAGCTGTCTTATGCACAATGTTTCTTTGTTCTAACATTTTCTTCCGATATTCCACCAAATTATCATTTGTCCACCGGTATTCCTCGCTGACAATCGCCAAAATTTCTGTTACTGCCCTCAATTCTTTCGCTTCAAAACCCCCACGAGATCTTTAAAAAACTATTTCCATAGTAACAACAAAAAAATAACGATGAACGGCCTTCGGTCAAAGCCTGCATCCTTTTTTCACAAACCAATGTTGAGCCATTACGTTCTTCTTCAACTCATTAAAAACCATGTGATCTTTTTCTGACAATGCCACACAATATCATTCATGATTCAGTTACTAAAATTAATAAGATAATTACATTGTTAAGTAACACTAATGATTTGTTTATTTTTGATTTCACAGATATTATAGTGTGCCCCAATATACACATCTACTGTTCAGAAAATTTTAACGGAGTTATTTCAATCTCAACATCTTTTTTGGAAAAAAAAAAATCTGGATGGCTTTAAAAATTTCAAAATTTTTTTCTTTTATTGAAATGCCTCAAAAAGCAACACTGAATTGAACACATAACCTCCAGTGAATTCCGAACAATTCTGCTTTAAAGCAGAAACACAATACATACCTGGAAAGGAAACCATTTGAATTTACGAAGGATCAAATTGTTGAGGAGTGAGCATTAGTTTCTTCTGATACTGTTCGATTTCTACGGTATATCATTTGAAGGCTAAATTAAACTTTTGTATAATCTGACCCACTGTTCTTGTAGCAGAATATTGACAGTCTTTCCATCAAACTATTATGTAAAATTTTTTTAACAATAACAGTTCCGTATAGAATGAATTACTCGCAATGCAACGTGTTGTATATTATTTACAAGGCTCACACCGAGAACCTCTTTACAGAACCTACCGCTGCGTTCTTGGCAATCTTGCTGTCGGCCATTACGGCATTTACTCTCTGCGCCAACGTGACAATCATCACAGCCTTGACCTTCTACGACGTCAACGGCCCCACCGAAACGACCCGCAGTAACAACACCATTCCGAAGCTACTCGTGACATCACTGGCCACATGGGATTTGATGTGTGGTTGCCTCGTCATGCCCCTTGGGGTCATTGAAGTTATCGAGAACGGTATCTGGATATTTGGTAACGGTCTATGCATGACGCGAGATTTTGTGAGTTACACCTGGGCTTGCTCATCTCTGCTCCACATCAATTGTTTGTCTGTGGACAGATTTCTGGCAATATGTCATCCTCTGCGGTACAGGACTCTAACGAACAGGACGGGGTATGTCATGATAGCGGTTTCTTGGATATTCCCCGTCGTTTTAAACCTGTTGCCATTTTTTATAAAAAATGCATACAACGACCCACAAAGCACTAAATATTTTTGCACAGAAAGGAATGCGCCCAGGTCACAAGCGAGAGCTACCTTTTCTTTAGCGTGGTGCTGTTATTCTGTGTCCTATTCGTTAGTACGTACGTCCAGTACTTTGCTATTTTGTGGAAGGTTAAACAATTTGACAATCGACGACAAATTCTTACAGCCAAGACAAAGCAGCGGCATTTAACCCAAGACGTCAAGCGCCCGGATAAGAAAACAAGGTCCAGAGGGGACGATATCACAGGAACACCAAAGACTATTCGGAATGCTATTTACCATTGTCACGACTCTGCCATTATTTCTGTTAGCCGTCTTTCTGAAAATGGCAACGCTGATGATCGGAACTTTGGTCAGAACTTTCCGAAAAGAATGAAATCAACTCTTCCTTTTGAAATAATTCCTGGCAACGCTACCTCATTGTCTGCACAGATTCTAAATTACAATAATAGATTCCCTGTAAGTGTTCTACATGATTCTGTTCAGAAGTCTACACATATGCCAGGGAGCCGAAATCTAAAAGCCTATAAAACTGTCGGCAGTCTGGTCATCTGTTTCACCGTCTGCTTGTGTCCGTCACTGAGCTTCGCCTTCGTGTTTTTCCAGTTGATTGACGGCCTTGCCCCATGGCAGGTGGTGTTAGTTACGTGGATTGCCTACTCGAATGCCGCGCTCAACCCTCTACTGTACTGTTGTAACAGTTCTGTCAGGCACGCTCTGAAGAATTTCTTTAGGAATGTAAAGAAGTAAAGACTTGATCTCTATTTGGCCACTAAAGTCTAAGACACGCATAAGATAAATAAATATCATGGGGGATCATGTCTATATAAATATATATATATTAAATGCTTATAATTTGAAAAATATCATTAAAAAAAACTCATTTCTAAAGGAAAGTATGGTAGGATAAAAAGGCCAAACTCAGACATTTCGCTTTACGGGACAAAGTTCTTGTACTTTTGCAGAAACCATGACAAGCACTGGAAACTGGAGGCTAGATATTTTGGTCTTTATGACGCTGAGTGCATAGTTAACGACTTAAATTATATCATATTAACAGCAAGAGAAAGATACAGTTATGTTATATAAAAATGTTTAAATTAAAAGAATATGTTGCAAGACCCTGTGATGATTATTGCCCATCCTCAGATACTAATGTTAACATAATGTCAACTGTAACATCATTAAGTAATGGAAATTATAATATATTTATGATAAGGTCCCAGAAAAAGTTTGTCATAACATAGTTAAAAATTAAATTCAGAAATTCTGGCCAACTAAGATAAGCAACTAGGAAATTTATTATTATCATAAACAGACATTGTTAAATCTGTTGTTACAGATTTTATTTTACGTTTTGATGACGTGTTTAATAAGACAAACATTGCTGTTCTTGATGTTGACATTGGCAATGCAGATCCGATCAAGCAACACCCTTACATGGTCAATCCGGAAAAAAACTCAAAATGATCCGGTCTGAAAATAATTATATGCTTGAAAACGGCATCTTTTAACCAAGCTATAGTTACGGCAGTTTTTCGTGTATTTAAGTCCCAAAGTCTAACAAAAGGGATATGTTTTGCACTGATTTCAGGAAAGTGAATTCTGTGACAAAGTCTGATTTCTTTCGTAAGACAATGATAGACGATCTCATTGACTGAGTAGGAGGCACTAAATATGTAAACAAGACAGACATATTATCTGGTTATTTGCAGACTCATTTGTCTGACAGAGAAAAGGAATCTCTCTTTTTTTTTTCAATTCTCCATATTGTAAAGCCCTATACCAAAACATGAAAACGCAACAGTTAAATTCCAACGCTAAATAAATAGCATTACTGCTGACCAGGAAAACTGCAGTCCCTATATTGATGATGTAATTACATACAGTCAAGATTTTTCAATTCATATAATCTAATTAATATATTTGTTTGAAAATTGTTTGCAGGCAATTTCACTACAAACTTAATCAAGTAAGTGTGAATTTTGTCATGCAACTGTTGTTGTTCGTCCGTCAAATCGACTAGGACCATCCAGTCATCCGGTTAGGGGGGTGGGTTACGGTGGGTTCGTATAGGTGGCTTGCCAATCCTATACGTGCCCGGAATAATCTGTGGCACCGCGGGCAGGAGATAGTTGCTGCAGTCGTGGATTTAATAATGTTCTTTCGGGCTTGCCTGCGTGTCTCAATGGTCGCCATCCTACTGGCTTCATAAGATTTAGCCCTTATCTTGACCCCTGATCTCCACTCGACTCTGTTCTGAGCTGTCCGCTCCCATTTATGGTAGAACGTTTAGGTCACACATTGGGTCAATTCATGTAAAGCCTGTAAAAGCCCATATAATTGCCTATAACTTTCTCCACCCACTTCTAGGAAACAACTCATAAGATTTTCGACCAAGAGTTTCGTGCTCAGTGCCGCTTCTGCCGATTACTTGTCAGGTTATTATAGACAATTTTGAAAAAAAAATAAAAGAAATTATAAAATCAGTTATGGCTTCACGACTTACAAATTTGATAAAGAAAAATGGAAAATTTCGTTGTTCATTTGTTTGCAAAGAAGTATTTGAAAGCATTAAAATTGTACTAGCAGATGCTCCTGTTCTCATTGACCAATGAAAAAAAAAACACAATTAATGTAAACTAGCTGTAGATGCCAGCGACGTTGATACTGGTGCAGTTTCGTTTCAAGAAGTTGTTCACAGAGTAGATCATCCTATCTGTTATTTCTCTAAGAAATTTAATCTCCATCGATAGAATGACACCACAGTTGAAAAAAAGGTCTCTAGGTTTAATTAAGTTGCTCATTGCATCCAGTACCTGTTTCCACTGACCACAATCACGTAAACATTTTTGAAGAATATTGTTTCCAAAAATTAAAGGCTACAGAGGGAGTTTCTCTCTACAAGAATATGACTTGGATATAAAATATTATTATTTTTTAAAGACAAAGATAATGTTACTGCTGACACTTTGTCCAGAAAATAATTCTACTGTACGTTTAAATTATGGTATTGCTTATTTTGTATGACAGAAATGGACAGTCGTCGTACAAGTGTAACATGTATTCGTTAAAAAGTTGATCGAAATGGTGAAACGATACAGCGCTTGCTCGGTTGTCTGTGTCAATTATATTTCACTGTATTGCAATTAATACAGAAGATGATTGTACGTGCGAACTGAAACCTGTGTATTCGTGCATCACAAGAAGGTCTAATAATGCTAAACGTAAAAACCGAAATTAAAAAAAGGTCGTGACCAGGTTCTCTATGCTCTAGCTACGAAAAAAAACACTATAGACATGATATTCTATACATCACACCCAACACCCTACACCCCACACCATACACTTTACATCCCACACCCTAAACATCACACCCCACACCAAATACATCACACTCCACACCCTACACCTCACACCCTAAACATCACACCCAACACCCCAGACTCTACACCCCACACCCTACACCTCACACCCTAAACATCACACCCTACACATCACACCCCACACCGCACAACCTACACCTCACACCCGACAACCTACACCTCACACCCTAAACATCACACCCAACACCCTACACCCCACACCATACACTTTACATCCCACACCCTAAACATCACACCCCACACCAAATACATCACACTCCACACCCTACACCTCACACCCTAAACATCACACCCAACACCCCAGACTCTACACCCCACACCCTACACCTCACACCCTAAACATCACACCCTGCACATCACACCCCACACCGCACAACCTACACCTCACACCCGACAACCTACACCTCACACCCTAAACATCACACCCAACACCCTACACCCCACACCATACACTTTACATCCCACACCCTAAACATCACACCCCACACCAAATACATCACACTCCACACCCTACACCTCACACCCTAAACATCACACCCAACACCCCAGACTCTACACCCCACACCCTACACCTCACACCCTAAACATCACACCCAACACCCCAGACTCTACACCCCACACCCTACACCTCACACCCTAAACATCACACCCTACACATCACACCCCACACCGCACAACCTACACCTCACACCCGACAACCTACACCTCACACCCTAAACATCACACCCAACACCCTACGCCTCACCTCACACTCACCCAAGTGCGATGTTTGCTGTACCACGCATTAGACTGGCCAGAGCTTTTTAACTGCAGGTTCCATTTGCCTGCATGGTAAACCAATTAACTACAGCAAACAATCTAACAGCCCCCCCCCCCTTCACCATTTCCCACAACGCCAACAAGAAACAACAGGATTGCTTGTCGAGCAGACAATGGTGTTTTAACAAAATGTTGAAGCTAGCTCGACCCTGTCTCCTTCAACGCAGCCACCATTATTGTGATTATAGAATGAATGCATTTCTTAGTTTAGAATCTGAAATTATTCGGTTCAAAGTATTTTTGTTCATTGTTTGAGAATCTTTAATTTAGAACTTTGCATAATATTTAGGAAATAATCGACAATTTAAAATTGTACTGATAAAATTGTATCTATTATTTCGTCGATTATAAATAACGCTAAATAATTGCCAGGATGGCGTGATTTTACTTTCTTCTTTTAGCTTCAGCAGCAAATGATCTCGCTTGAGTGAGGCTTTTGTGTTCAAAAACGGAGTTATATCGAAGCTTCATGGACATTTACTTGACAGAAATACACTCCTGAAAACGTCAGATGTACATTGTAAACAAGCATTTCCCACGGTGAGAACTCTGCCATCCCAAATTTAACTCCAAACGTTCGTTTAAAAACGGGAGGATTTTGTTATGTAGGATGATCACAAACTTCTCTGAGTGCAGCATTATCTGCAGCTCATTTCGATTTCACTTTGAAAACATCTTCACTGATCCCAGTACGGTGGTTACAGTGTCAGTTCTGATGGCTGTCCTAACAGCCTTTACTCTTTTCGCTAATATCGTTATTATTCTCGCAATGACGCTGCCTAAGAAAAATAGCCCCGCGAATACAAGGTCCAATAATGAAATACCCAAGCATTTGATGACGTCGCTGGCGGCCTGCGATCTGGTCTGGGGTGGAGTCGGAATGACGTTGGGTGTCGTCGAGGTCGTGGAGAACGGACGGTGGATTTTCGGACCGAAGATGTGTGTTTTCCGACTGTACGTGACGTACGTGTGGGTCAGCGTTTCTGTGTACCACGTCAACTGCTTGGCCGTGGACAGATTCCTGGCCATATGCAAACCTTTGTTGTACAGGTCGCTAACCAACAAGACAGGGTATTTGATGATGGTCTCGTCTTGGATAGTTCCGGCTGCTTTATGTATAAGAACCGTCAGCGATGTCTTCAGCGGAACGGAAACTAATACGAATGCTTCCTGCTTCTACACTGATGTGGAGTGTATGAAGCGATTAAAGACATTTACCTATGCCATCTGTATATTTCTCGCATTTTACGGACCCTTTCTGTGTTTATATTTACTAAACACGTTTCTTGTGATTAAAGTTAACTTGATTCTCAAAAAGCGTGGAAGATTCTTGAACAGATACGCTACAGGTAATTTAAACACATCTGAACAATTCAATGGGCCGCAGTGTTCCAGTAGAAGTCAACCAAGTGAGACGCCTAAAAATAGGTATGTTTTTCCTCGTGAATTTGTCGATGACAGGAAGGCAGACGGTAATGACGTCGTGAATAATTTTGGGCAAGAGTGCAAAGAAGATAGCGAGCTGGACAGTGAGAAATCAGGAACAAATGCCGAACAATCTGTTTGCCCAATTAACACCAATACACGGTACGGTAAAGTTTCGGGAAACGGCCATACGTCATCAGGTCAAGGTTCGGGCAACATAAGGGCATATAAAACAGTAGGTATTCTTGTGGTTTGCTTCACAGTTTGCTGGTGCCCAGCGTTGGGCATCGTGTGTCTTTATCTCAACCTGCTGGACGGACTCCCACCTCATCTTGTGGTTGTATTGTGGATGTCTTACCTCAACGCAGCTGTCAATCCGTTCTTGTATTGCTTGAACAGATCAGTCAGATGGGCAGTGAAGACATTGCCGAAACGAGTTTATCACTTTTATCACTGTTCCGCTTGACAGCAGATTGACGGGTTTGTTGTAAGAAATAGATGTGAATTAATAAACAACGCATTACTCAAAGAAAGACTGCGAAGCAATTTATACTAAAACTCTATGTAGCACTCCATGTGGCACTTTATGTAGCACTCCTTATGTAGCACTTTATGTAGCATTGTGTGAAGCCAAAGGATTATAATTGAATGCAGACGAAACTTAAGTATATTTTATTTCGATTAATTTTTGAAACTATTACCTGCATCGAATTTCTAGGTGTAATGAATTTTAAGAAAATTTAAATTAGTTTCTAAGTTCTTAGATCGTTTTAACTAGTCATTTATAGAAAGTATTTATTAAAGTTCTTTAAATATATATATTTCTATTTTCTACTTTTTAGTATTAACTTGTGATCTTTAAATTATTGACAAAAATATAAGCGTTTACTTTTTAAAACGTGACTTAACTCCGTGCCCAGTGTCATGTGTACCGGGATGAATATGTGAACCACTGTTAGTAGACAATTAGTATAGTAAAAAAAACAACTAAAATGTAGATCTCAGCTCATCCATCCATCCGTTCACTCAATGAAGGGGACGCGGTCGACTACGGTCATTTGAGCGACAGTGTCAACTCAACTCCGTCAACTCTGCATTCTTTTCCAGCCGTTTGTCAAGTAAACCAGTGGTTCTCAACCTTTCTAATGCATCGACCCTTAAATACAGTTCTTTACGTTGCGGCGACCCCCCAACCACAAAATTATTTTCTTTAGTACTTCATACTTGTATAGAATGTGTGTTTTTCCGATGGTCTAAGCCCAACCTGGGAAAGGGGTCGCGACCTACAGGTTGAGAACTGCTGAGGTAAACACTGAAGGAACAATCTGAAAAGGAATGTGTGCAGAAAAAAATAAATAACGTCCACACATAGTAGAGTAGAGAGAAAGTCTTTAAAATTTCATGAACTTAAAAAGTACATACATTATATCCAGTCAAGCGCTAATAAATTATGTATATTTAACAAAAAATTATACATATAATAAATTCCAATTTCTGTTCTGATTTCATCAAGATTAATTTGCAAATCAACAGTTTTTTAAACCTCTAATTTAATACCACGCTTGAATTTAATTTTCAAAAAAGGGCTTAATAACAATAATTTATTACATTTTTTCTTGTTGCTAAAACTAATTTAATCAAAATTCTACTATTGATACAGGCAAACTCAAAACAGGTTTGAATGAGCAGAGCCTACGGGTTATCGTACTTATTTTGTTCAAGGTACACTTTCCTGCCTAGAGAGTTCCTCGACACACTGAGGTACAAGTTTACAACTATTTTTCGATGATTCTCAATGCACAACTCAAATAGAATTTGTGTACAAGTATAAGCAATGGAAAGCGCAAAGTTCTCATAAATAAATCAAATCTTTCATTGTGAGGAGGAGGTAATAATTCCTTACAAAACAGGTTAAAGTTCTTTAATATTATTCTGATGTTCTTTAACAAAGGAAAAAGAATCGCATGAAACAATTTTTAATATTTTCTTTATCGGAAACATCACAACGTTTCAGAAGCTTCGTGGCACGCTTATCTCATCTTGCCTACTACTGTCCGCGGCACACACGCTGAGAACCACTCGTTACGACAATCTGCAACGTTATACTATTTTTAACATTACAAAAATATATTGTTATATAATTGCGTTAATAAAAACACATTTCTATAATGTAATTGATGAACGGACTGTAGTCTGTGTTACTCTCTTTTTGGTGATTTGATTTCAAGGAATGGGTGTGAGTTTAATTAACGCATGCAGTGTTGCCTTTTTTTTAGTTTTAACGTACACGAAAAAGAGACAAATGCGATCTGTGGCTTTAAACATTTCTAACAACGTTGACTTCACAATGGCGCACACCACAATAAGAAAATTATTAAAGTAAACTCTCTCTATCTATCTCACCCTCTCTCTTCTCCCGCCTCTCTCTCACTATATATCTCTCTCTCTATCTCACTATCTCTCTTCTCTCCCCTCTCTCTCACTCTCTCTCTTCTCCCCCTCTCTCTCACTATCTCTCTCTATCTCTCTCTATCTCTCTCTCTCTTCTCCCCTCTCTTTCACTACCTCTATCTCTCTCTCTTCTCCCCCCCTCTCTCTCACTATCTCTCTCACTATCTCTCTCTCTTCTCCGCCACTCCCTCTCTCTAACTATCTCTCTCTCTCTATCTCTCTCTTCTCTCCTCTCTTTCACTATCTCTATCTCTCTTTTCTCTTCTCCCCTCTCTTTCACTATCTCTATCTCTCTCTCTTCTCTCCCCCCTATCTCTCTCTTATCTCCCCCCACTCTCTCTCTCTCTCGTTTCAACATGTGCACGATTCATCCAGGGGACCATACTGGACTGGGACAACGACGGCACCGACATAGAAGAGTAACATGTTCCACAATGAAAGCACCACCCACGCCACACTTCTGGTCAACCCTAATGTCTCCTAGTTGGGGTAGCCGGGGGGGAGAGGGGGGGTTGAGGACAAGCTTCCCGGAAACCAAGAACAAGGATGGGTGTGAGGGGAGGGGGGGGGGAGGAAGGGCCAGGTTTTTGGTGGCTATATTGACGTCAGCATTCCGAGGACGCCATTTTCCAGTAAACTATCCTAGACTGGTCGATGAGGCTTCGGACATTATTCCACATACTCAGAGTATTGACAACGCAAATGTTTTGTCATTTTGGACCGGATCACGGGATTGCGAAACGTTGCCATTTAACACCAATCTAAACTGTTGACTGAGTACACACGGCTCGAGTCCTAAAGTAGATTACAACAAAATAACAGGAGTGTAAACCAACACCGACCATTACAGCCTCACATCGGGCTAACAGCTAATGATAGTGGAATGGCATTTTAATATTATTAACCACTGTGTAACATGGTGCAAAATAATGGTCAGAGCGTAATAATGATTTTAAAAAAAGGAAATAATATTATATCACGTATGGTGTAGCGGGAGAAAATAACTTCATGTCCTTCTTGTTAAATAGTTGAATGAGACTTTCTAGTGTATAATCGAATGAGACTTTCTAGTGTATAATCGAATAAAACTTTCTAGTGTATAATCGAATAAGACTTTCTAGTGCCCAGATGAATAAGACTTTCTAGTGTATAGTTGAATAAAACTTTCTAGTGGCGTCGGGTTAAGTCCTTCAGTGCGCTGGATTGTGTGTGGGGGGGGGGGGGGCGCCGGGGGGGGGGGCATTAAGAGCTCGCGCTCGACGGCCCACCGACTCCATCTCTTATGCGACATTTTCAGTGCCTAGATGAATAAGACTTTCTAGTGTATAGTTGAATAAGACTTTCTAGTGTATAGTTGAACAAGACTTTCTAGTGTATATTTGAATAAGTATTTCTAGTGTATCGTTGAACTAGACTTTCGAGTGTATAATCGAATAAGACTTTCTAGTGCTTAGATGAATAAGACTTTCTAGTGCTTAGATGAATAAGACTTTCTAGTGCCTAGATGAATAAGACTTTCTAGTGCCTAGATGAATAAGACTTTCTAGTGCTTAGATGAATAAGACTTTCTAGTGCTTAGATGAATAAGACTTTCTAATGCTTAGATGAATAAGACTTTCTAGTGCCTAGATGAATAAGACTTTCTAGTGCTTAGATGAATAAGACTTTCTAGTGCTTAGATGAATAAGACTTTCTAATGCTTAGATGAATAAGACATTCAAGACGCTTTTATGTAATGCTGACATCAGTGTCTGTCTTAACAGATACCAAGACAAGTGAGCGCCAGTGGGGAACATTGGAAGCATAAATATTTTGACCAGACAGTTGCGCAACCAGGATGCTAGCAAGACGTACTAGCGATTTTACAAAAACAACAACAACAACTTAAGCGTCAGTTCACACGATCAAATTTTCCTTCAAGCGTTTGATGCAATTTGTGCATGAAGGAACTATTTTGTGTGCGGATTTATAGACACAACAGAGAATTTGTTTTCACTTTCAAGCATATTTATGATGCGATAACCAATCGAAGACACTTTTTTCGTTCACGTGACATTACAGCAGGTTTAACAAAGTGGCAGCAATTGAAGCCAAGTCTCTAGCCCAGTGCTACAGTTACAGGCAATTTGCTTAACATGTAAAAAAAACCTATTTAAAAAATTAAATGTCAACTATATCATGCCCTACGCCCATTTATTGTCCAATGTTTCTATTATATCTTTTTCCTAAATTAAGTAAATAATTATGATTTGGAGGCTGTTGTTGTTACGATAACAGCGTAGTCAATGTCAACACAACCCAGATTGATGAACCTTATTTAAGTGTTCGTTCACGTGATATGGAGGTTGCGCAATAATTCTGAAATAAATTGCATGCCATCGAAATTTGATCAAATGATGATTTGAAAGTTGTGACAAGGCTTCATGCACAAATTGCATCAAATGCTTGAAGGAAAATTTTATCGTGTGAGCCGACCCTAAGTGACACTTCTCTTGGAAACGTTCAAGTTCAATTAGAGCAGAGTAGAATTTTTTAAAAAAATATTGTTAATCCACGAAAATACGCTTCCATAGTTCAACTGTGTTTCTGGACTGAAGCGTCACTATGAACGGCTCTCAGTGTCAGTACGTGCACTTTGTCTTTCAAACGTATACTAACGTTATTTTTACAGACGTTTTTGCGATGGTTCTCGCTTCAACCATCATGGCCGTGATGACATTGTTAGCTGCGTGTTTTAATGTTATACTCATTGCCAGCCTTCTGCTTCGGCGTAAAACGGGACAGGGCACGCAACCTGGCGATAAGACAAATAGAAGTAATAACACGATCTCTACGCTGATTATCATATCACTTTCGGTCTGTGAACTTCTGTGCGGCGTCTTCGCCATGGGCCTGGGTGTTTTAGAGGCTATAGACAATGGCAAATGGAACCTTGGTGCCATATGGTGCACCTTTCGGGAACAGTTAAATAATCTAACGCGGTCCTCGTCGATTTACCACGTGACGTGTCTGACTATCGACAGGTACCTGGCCGTGTGTAAACCGCTCCTCCACAGGTCGTTGACAAACAACGCTGGATACTTAATGGTCGCCGTTTTGTGGATAGCTCCATTATCCATGTTAATAATCTCAACGGTATTGTTTGTGGATGATGCTCAGTCCATGTCAGATGGTATCAGTCAAGGTAACTACGTGGTCTGGATTCGTCTTTTTATAGGAATCCTTGCTTTCTATGCCCCGTTTTTGACATCATACTTTCTGTACGCGCTGATACTTCTAAGAGTTAGAACCTTTCATAAGCGACGCGAGAAAATGAGGGCATGTGCCCAGCAGCCATGGTGTAACAACGGTATCGGAAATTCCGAAATCGTCGCTGAAGCTATCCAAGTCATGTCCATAACTTCAGAAGATAATGACAAGGTCACTCCTAATTGCATAGACATTGTGATAGGATCATCGCGTCAACAAATAAATGCAGACGATTCAAAATTTACTAGAGCAGAAGAAAGCGGACCTCCCATTGCGACAAGCTCCAAGGCAAATGCATCTCATACCACATCCACATCTACCCCGGAAACGTGTCATCTCAAGACATTTCACTGTCGGCATTCTTGTTCAGCGGACCATGAAAGAAAGCACATCATCTGAAATAAAAAATACTAACAATGCAAAAGCGCGGCGAAATCCAGGAGATGGGCTGGTCACCAACGAGAGCAGTAACAATTCTGGCGTTCAAACACCAATCAAATCAAGTGTTGCAACGGCTTCAAACAAAAATGTCAAGGCTTACCGCACTGTGGGTTGCCTGGTCGTATGTTACACGGTCTGCTGGTTTCCTCTGTGGACGACGATATTCCTGGAAGACGGCTACCAGGGTGCTGTCACGGTTGTGTTGGCATGGTTGGCACACTCCAATGCTGTAATCAACCCGCTGCTCTGTTGTACTAACAAGTCAGTGAGACAGGCCGTCAAGTCTTTTCTAAGGATAAGGTGAGAGTCGTCTTTGAACAGGTCGCTGCCAGTGGCGGGTCCAGAGTTAATGAGTATGGTGGGACGGTGGTTAAACACAATGTTACGAGGTGTCGTGATTCAAATCAATAAAGACTTCTAACAAAATGCATTTGCCAAATATGTCTCTATCTATTTATTCGTGCTATTATTGTATACGACAGATGATGATGGAGTCTGGTGCTGACCTTTGAACCCGACTAGTTTTTACATTCATTAATTTCATTTTACATGGGCAAATTTTACGTTATTTGCTTGTTGTCCCTATAAAACATTCATCTGGTTCCCTTTCAACTTAATTTAAACACATTTTTTTATAACTGTAGCCATGCAATGTAAGAGTAGTTTTAAATAATGGAATCGCATCCCTAACGAAAGCGCAAATGTCTTCGCCCATTGAATTTCGCGTCTTAAAACTTTGTTGAAGTTCCTTTGTTGGGGCCCTTTACAGAAATAGGATATATGTTTGTTTTCAATTTTTTTCTTTAAATTTAAAACGTTGGTGCGCTGATATGTGGCACATGGTGTACCAGTTAGAGACCTTTTACAACCTGTTTAGAATAACGTATGAAACATAACATACAGAGTTGGTGAAAATCTGAAAATGTCTCAAATTTCAACCGAGAACGCGACTAGTAATTTCAACAAAAAATAATACAAAAAAAATAAAATAATACAACAAATATTTTTGTGTTTATGCACGTAACCTAAAGAAACAACTTAAATTATTAATTGAGCTCTTACATACAAAAAACAGCGGCCGTGGAAAGATTGTAGAAGATATTGAAAATACAAATAAAATACCCTTTTCATCCTTTCTTGAACTTCAAGAGGCTGAAATCCCAAAATCATTTAAGTTTCATCTGTTCCAGTCCCTGATGTCTCAGTTTTGTTATTACAGCTCAACCCTTTTCAAACTCATAAAATGTGTTTTGTAATCGCACGGTTGTCAAGCAAATGAAAACATTTCAGTGGCCAGTCGTTTCCTAAAGTAAATACAAAAAATCCCATCAATCAATCAATCAATAACAAAAAAAAGCGTCACAGAATAGAAAAGAAATCGGGTTGAACGTAACTACAGAAGATGAGGATGCCGTTCGTAGAATCTAGTTCTGTTATGGAGCCGCACAGGGAGAACTTCATCATTGTGGGAATGCAATTCGATTCTTCTAAATTTTTGTTGTTGTGATATATTTGTTTAGGTTATAAAATATGCCTTTGTATTTTAAATATACATTTCTCAGATTTTCTTAATGTTTTAAATACGCCGTCTGGTCTTAGTGAAATTTTCTTTTTTTCCATTCAAAGCACAGTTTTTTTATGAATCAGTTGAGCATATTTTTGGATCTGGAAAAGTGTAACTTGTATGACCGGCATTGAACATAATTACAGCGGCTTTTTGAGCACATGACAATTATCAAATCACGAAGACGTGGAAACGTAGCCCTTTTTTTTTCCTCAAATGAATCAATTTAGAAATATGAGTGAACTTACTAGGAACATGACGTCATTGAGCCAAGATCTCAACCTCATTTTCTTTTTATCTTTCGTCTTCATCTTGATAGCCGTGTACACGGTGTGCTCAAATGGCGCCATCCTCATTGCGATGGTCAATGCCTGGACGTGTCATAAAAAAACAAAACGCTCTCACAACATTTAAAAAATACAGCATCAACAAAATGCTGTTAATATCATTAGCCTTCTGTGATATGTGCTTTGGTTTTCTAATAATGCCATTCAGCGTACTCCAAATCATGCACAACGGACGCTGGACCTTCGGCCGTACTTTCTGCTACGTTACGAATACAACGGATCTGTCCCTGGGAGGTGTTTCGATCCTGCACGTGCTGTGTCTTGCCCTGGACAGGTATCTGGCCGTGCGCGTGCCTCTGAGACACAGGCTGCTGACATACAAAACAGGATTTATGTCGATAGCTTTCTGTTGGGCATTTCCGGTCTTGTTTTCGACATCTCTCGTAGGCTATCTCAGTTCTCGATGGAACGATGACGAGACAATAACTCTACAAGACGTATATCAGCTGTGCTTCATACCCGGTTTCGATCATAATTTCACTACAACTCTATTGGCTATGTTTCTTGTACTCTACACCACAACGTTTCTGTTAGTGATTCTCACCATCATGGAGCTGAGAAGATATTTTAAGAAAAAGTTCAAGCCTACGTCTCAGTCACGTGTGTGTCACGTGATTAAAGTCGCGCGTACTATCTCCCTTTGTAAACGTTCGGTGCTTACTAAATTAAAAGGCTCAACTAACCACGAGGGAAATGATGGCTCGGATTTAAAGTCAAGATGTTCATCACGGCAGACTGGCGTTGGACGGATGACTCCAGCAGTGATGCCGACTGCAGGAACACCAACTTTGCATTATCTTACATCTGCAGCCAGGCCTGCCGTCAGACGAGTGAACGGGAAAGCCATCTTGACAATGTTTTCAATATTCGCCTGCTTCACCGTCTGCTACGTGCCGTACCACCTGTACCTGATGTTCCTCGAAAGATTAAATTCCCACACGTTGGAGCTTTCGGCCGTAAGTGTTTTGTGGGTTAGCTACCTCAACTCGGCCATCAACCCGGCTCTGTACTGCCTAAATAGATCTGCCAGGAGAGCTCTCGTAGAGCTGCTGTGCTACAGGCAGTGCGGTGCGAGGGAAAAGCTGCGCACGGGGTGAGGCTGACCGTTGAACCTCCCCCACGTTTCACGAATATATAAAATACTACGCAGCCTGATATAAATATATTGATTTATGAAAGGGATGAATAGGTTCTTTTATCCATTTGTATTAACAAATGTACATAATATTCGTGAGGGGGTGAAAAATCTTAAGTTTGGAGCTTAGACCCAATCAGCATTTTAGTCAAAATAAACCACCGATTGGGTGGGGGGAATTTTATGATTAAAACAATGTCTCAAGGGAACAATTTGTTACACAGGGAAAAATTTTGTTACACAGGGAACAATTTGTTACACAGGTAACAATTAAAGCCCATAGTTTATTTCCCCTTTTTATATCAAATTATTAGAATGTTGTACGTTCTGTATAATCTTCTTAAATTGTATACAATGTATTTCTGTTATTATTGTATTACTTACATCAGCAATTGCAACGCTAGTTTTCCCAGTGAACAACAATGCAAGACACTGAACAATCAAACAAACAAACAAACAAACAATCAAACAAACAATCAAACCATAGAACGTCTTATCCATCAATAAGTATATTTGCTTTTAATTAGTTGTATGTCTTCAATTAAAAAAATAAATGATTGCTTTTTAAGATTTCAAATGTTTATCGATGTATCGTTGTGTTATAAAATGTATCTAGTGTATAAATTATAAAAGTTAATATTTTTTATATAACCTGTGTCTGTACCAAATAGGTCATAGGTGTCTACCAGGATTCATAGATCTTGATCAAACCACTGCATACATAGTTATTACCCTTATCCAACAGGAAACACTAAATGAGTGTGAATATTTTAAATAATAATACACAGTGCAACAATTTGAGGCCTACTGAACTTCAGTGTTACCTGCTGTTGTGGGAATTTATCGTCTGACATCAAGCAGTGATTAAATAATCTAATCAAGAAAGCTAGTAATATCACACAAACTAAACTTCCTTCACTTGAAGAACTGTTTAAAGTAAAATGATGTTGTGAAACTAAAAAAAAATTTTTTTGGGATGATACATCCCACCCACTTCACCACAGATACCTAAGATCACATCCCACCCACTTCATCACAGATAACTATGATCACATCCCACCCACTTCATCACAGATACCTAAGATCACATCCCACCCACTTCATCAAAGATAAATAAGATCACATCCCACCCACTTCATCACAGATACCTAAGATCACATCCCACCCACTTCATCACAGATAAATAAGATCACATCCCACCCACTTCACCACATATACCTAAGATCAGCTCGTTCAGCGCAAGTTTTCTCTTAAATTTAGGACCGAAAGAAATTAAACTTATTTTGTTCCCCAGTCTTCACGAATTTACCGGCGTGCTCCCTCCAGGGGTTACTAAACCTAAGTGACCAGTAATTAAGTCTTTATCGTCACTAAGGTACTTGTTGATGGCTGATTTCTGCGCTAGAGAAAAACTTCAGATGTCTTGTTTTAAACTGTTAAAATTAAAAATGTTGTCTTAGTTAAAATATGTATATATTTATGTGCTACAAAATGAATATGTACATTGCAAAAATAAAAACTTCTACATTTATTTGGATCAATTAAAGACTATCTTTATTATCTTATCCAATCTATCTCGTGGAGGGCCGTTGGCAAAACTTTTGTTTTTTCCCTTGATTTGAGCTGTATAAATAAATTAACAATAAATGGATAAATTTACACAAAACTTGGTACAAATGGACATGAATATGTATTTTAAAATACAAATGTTTCGGACTCATAATAGTCACCACGTCCAAGGCCGGGTTCCCTAATACCATTTTATATTGAATACCAGTAGGCTTAGATAGCAATATGTGGTTTTACATGAATTGATGTATGGAGGCCAAACCCTTCGTATACTTTATTAAAATAGCGTTGAATTCTTAAGTAAGAAACGCAAACTTCTTGAAACGGATATTGTCTAGAATCATCCAGATACGACTTTTTCAACCAACATGTGGCCTTTTCAACCAATATGTGACTTCATCAACCAATATGTGACTTTATCAACCAACAAGTGACTTTTATCAATACACCATTTTATACTAACAGGACACATTCTAAAAAAATGTATTTTATATCAAGAGGAGAAAACGTATAGTTAAAATGATAGAAAAATGTTTTAAGTGCTTAAATCCCATTGTAGTTTTTTTTCGGAGGATAAAGAAAGTTTGATCGTTATATAAATGCATATATAATATATTAAAATTTTTTCAAACAAAACTTTGCATCATAATTTTATTGATTGTAGTTTCTATAATTAAAATAAAATAAATACAAAAATAGGTAATAAAGTTGAAAATCGTGGAAAATAATTACGAAGCTAATTTTATTTTAAAAAATTAACATTTTGTTTTCCAAATGTTACATGTGTGGTTGTAATCAGGCACAGCAAAATCTGTGACGTATTTGATTTGTCGTACACCCCTCCCCAAATCTGACCTCAGCATTTTTATTTTAGAAATGAACTTAGAAAGGTGAATTTAAAATCATAGAATCTCTAAATACTCTAATTACTAAAATAATTTGAAAAATGATAATGATTTGTGGGAACGGGAATTAAGGAAATCGAAATAACAACTAATTAAGATTAGTCAAAGTCTACCTCAGCAAACCAAAGAAATAAGAATAATAAAAAATGCTATAGCCTAGCACTATCTTCCATTTCTGTTTACATATTTCCTAGCTTACCAACTGCTCTAGGTTTCTCTTTGAGACTGACCAGTGGTCGGCAGAGACTGACCAGTGGTCGGCAGAGAATGACCAGTGATCGGCAGAGAATGACCAGTGGTCGACAGAGAATGGCCAGTGGTCGGCAGAGAATGACCAGTGGTCGATAGAGAATGACCCGTGATCGGCAGAGACTGACCAGTGATCGGAAGGGAATGACCAGTGATCGGCAGAGAATGACCAGTGATCGGCAGAGACTGACCAGTGGTCGGCAGAGAATGACCAGTGGTCGGTAACTCTTGCTCTGAAGCGGCATGCGGATCTTTTCAATATTAAATCTTTGATCAAATCAATAACATTAGAACACAATCATAAAATCGATCACATTAGATGATCAATATCAAACAATTCTTAGCAAAATAATAATAATGATACAATTAATGACATTAGAATAATAATCATGATTTAATAACACCATAAAACCATAATAAAATCAATAATTCTATCAGACAATCGCGCTCATATACATATCATCAGAATTATAATAATGATAAAATTAATAACATTGGAAATATAATCATGATTAATTCAATAACACCAGACAAAATGTTAAAACATATCATCAGAAAAAACTTTGGGAAATCAATAGCATCAGATTAACTTGATGAAATCGATAACAACATCATATAATCATGATAAAGTCACTATCATTCAATTAATATGATCAAATAAAAATAATCAGATGAACCTACTTTTTCTTTATTTTCTGTTGAACACTTTTCGTAACTCCGCAAACGTTTTGTTTTAAATGGGTATCTTCCTATGGTATAGCTCTTTGAGTACTTTTTGATAGAACTCTTTGAATAACATGTGATAGAGCTCTTTGAGCAATTAGTTATATGTGAAAGAACTCTTTGTGTAATATGCGATACAACTCTTTGAACAATATGTGATAGAACTCCTTGAGCAATTTGTGATAGGGCTCTTTGAGCAATTAGTTATATTTGAAAAAAAACACTGTGTATAATATATGATACAACTCTTTGAATAATATGTGATAAAACTCTTTGAGCAATTAGTAAGATGAGCTATAAATCTTTGAGTAATTAGCAATATGTGATACAACTCTTTGAATATTTAATAATATATGATAGGACACTTTGAGTAATTTTTAATATTTAATAGAACTCTTTGAAGCGCTCACTACAGAGATAGACACGTACGGTTTTATTAGAAGAGCAGTACCAAAGTTAAAGATATAATCTTCGGAGGATAAAAATTAAACTACCCCTTAAAATTTCTAAAATGGCTGAGAGGATTTGCTGCCCGCATTGCTTTGGGTCGCAGTAGGGATTTGAGTCGATTCTGCTTTTTCTTGCCTTGCGCTTTCTTTGGGTGTGAGCAAGACGCTAATTCTGTGAGGATTTTGCTCCGACTGTGAGTCTAACATGCAAGCTTGCACGGTCCGTGGCAAGTGTCTCCTACGAATCAAGGTCAATGTCCAGGGATTTAATGAATCATATCGTTGATTAGCTTAAGAGATTTTGTTTACTACAAATTATACTTCTCACAGTATGTCTGTATGGCGGTAGCAATGAGTTCAATAGGCGCGAAAAATCACATTTCCAGAAGTTAGAACTAATTGGTATTATTATAAATTGCGTAACTTCAACCTTATGTTTCGTAACGTAAATTTTAGTTGAGGGGAAGTTTAGCCTTGCACCCGTAATTGTTTGGCATGTTATTTCTATAACAATTTTTAAAAATAAATCTGAATATTTTTACTGTATTTTATAATGTATTTAAAAGTGTCTGACTTTAATGTAATTAGTAGCATATGGGAGCAGTATCATTTCCTCCTTAAAAATGACCTGACAGCACGCCTCACTGAGTTGTTCGTACAACACAGAAGTGGGTTAAAGACCGTGTTGGTGTACGCCAGCCATGCAAATAATATCCTCACGTCTCCGCCGACTTGGTCCTGGAAGAAAACCGTCAACCACGACGGGAACCAGCAGAACGTGTAGCACACGACCAGACAGCCCACGGTGCGGTAAGCCTTGACATTTTTGCCGGCGGCTGATGCGAACGCTGGTTTGCCCGCTGGGAACGCCGGAAGTCGTGAAGCGTTTCCAGTCCCAAGTGTTTCGCTTCGGGCATGGAGACCGTGAACAGACGGAGCGGTCGCCCGGCTGTTGCTGCTTGGCACATCACACGCTATTTCTTGTCTTTTCGACGTCGCAACATCGAAATAACGTGATATGATTGCATTTCCGTGTTCTGCCGGTGACTCACTCTGATCACTCGAACTATATTTCATTTGAGAAATGTTATCAAAAACTCTATTTTTTTCTAATGCTGCAAGCTCTGTTTTACATCTAAATTTAGATTCAGGTAACTCGTGAACTTGCATGGCATACGGACCTGGTTTAAGTTGATTACAATGAAATTTAACGCCTATAACTTGTGACGCCGTAGTGTATGAGCTGTTTGACAGACGCCACAAAGACGACGTCGCGTTAGAGGATTCAGTCTTTTGGTTTAAACTTTTTTTCGGTGTCCGACCCGTAAGCTTCAGCTGTCGCTTGTGAAACGCCCGAACCTGAAATAGGATTAGCAAATACAAAAAATAAGAGATTAAAAACGGTGCAAAGAAGGCGACGCTTCCAAGAAAGGCTTGAATCTTGTTGGACCAGAAGCTGTCATTGTTAACCTCGGTAGATGAATGGGTTTCAAGCCGTGCAACAGCCGCGGAAATTCCCACCAAAGTACCAGGCACAATCCATGAAACAGCAATCATCGAATATCCGGTTTTATCGGTTAAAATCCTGTACAGCAACGGTTTGCATACGGCCAGGTATCTGTCAACAGCCATGCAGGTCACGTGGTAGATCGACGAAGCCTGTGTGAAATTGTTTAGAGAAACCCTTAACTCACACACTTTGGCACCAAGGTTCCATGTTCCATTGTCGTAGATCTCTATGACCCCCAACGGCATCACGATGGCACAGCAAAGCAGATCACAGAGGGCAAGTGCAATAATTAAAATCAGGGGAATGTTATTGTTGGTCCTTATGCCAGAATTGTTAGCACTCCTGGACGATCTATTACACTCACACAAGAGACAAACTATAATGATAACATTAAAACACGTGCCCAGCAATGTTATCACGGCCAGGAAAACAGAGGTTAACATGTTAACATAGGGCTGCGTAAAAATTGCCTCAGTGTAGTTCTGCAGGCTCGCGTAAAACATATTGCAATGACAGTTATTCATTTTTAAAACCACTGTTTTGAAATCCCGGTTTAAAAATGGAATGGGAACATTTTTGATTGTCGGCTCCTTTAAAATGTTAGCAGTACAAAGTTTGATAAGGATTCTTCTGAGTTAATTGCATATGACATTACCCCACGCCAAACACGAACTGTAAGTTTATATAATAAAACACATATCTGAGCACTGGGCAGCTAGCCTTTTATGGAAAAAGTAAGAAATTAATACACTAAAAAATCCTCTTTTGTCATGCGCCCTTACCATGGGCTCTATATATATATCTAAAATTTATCTACGTAAAGCGAAGATATAATGAGAAAAATCAACATTTTTAGACTTTGTCATACTTATCTATTGATTCCCTGTTTGTTCTGCAACAGCCCTAATAACCACATCACGATTTGGCAATCATCTGGGAAAACAAAAACAACTTTAAAATTTTTAGTGTTTTACCGGAAACTTCAACACCGTCGCCTTGTAGATAAACAACGCTTTGACGGAATCGTGTCGGCCCACGTTTTAATTCATCTCTGAAACTCAAACAGTGCTCGTTTCCTTGGCAACTGTCCAGTGGGAATAAATGCTTTTTACGGTGCCGTTTAAGAATTGTAACAATCGTTTTAAACATTTTGGTCACTGTTGGGGTAAACACTAAAACTTGCAGTGTTATTTTTTCCCCTGCGGATGGTTGGCTAGCAACCTTTGTTTCGACAGCACAGTGAGTTTGAGACGGCGGGCTGCCTACTGTTTTACAGCAACACATTCCTTCATGTTTAACATTTCTGTCATATTGAATCAAATTTTGCACTGTCATTGTATACTTCTTTGTTTGAATTGTACACAATCAAAGTTGTTTGGAATCAAAACTTTACTTTGAATAGTATCCTTGGACCTACGCAGATTAAATCATTTTTTTACAACGGTCCAAGCACGCAATTATAGGAATTTGGGTGATGATTGTGTAAATTTGACATCGTATACTTTCTAAATTAAAAAAACAAAATTCCTCGAAGCATATCTAAATGATATTTTACAGTAGCAGTCCTCACCTTTCCTAATGCCGCGACCCTTTAATAGAGCTCCGTATGTTGTGGTGACCCATAAACATAAAAAAAATATTTTCGTTCCTACTTCATAACTTATGTGTTCTTGATGGTCTTAGGCGACGCCTGTGTTAAGAGTCGTTCGACCCCCACAGGTTGAGAAACGCTATTTTACAGAGATCGAGTAAACGTTGAAGCCCACTTTAAGGACTGGATAAGTAAGAGAGCACAGAATTGAGTAGATCAAGTAACAGAACACAGAATTGACTGGATCTATGACCATTCGCAAACGTTCATTTCGCCGACGGTGATTATAAAAAAATGTTGAGATTTTTAAGACAATATATCAAATTTAACCTTTGACTTCGTTCCTTACCATAATGAATTTATAGAAGTTTTAAAAAGAAATCTACATTTTACAGCATTTTTAAGCTTGACTTTGGAAGAAAGTCCTTTTTATTTTATTTTCATATTTTTTAAAATAATTATTGTTATGTGTAAATAATTTAAAAAAAAGAATTATTATTTAATTTAAAAAAAAGGATACTTAAAAAAGCTCGCGTACAACGACGGCTGTTTGAAACACATGACGTGCGATCATCCGAGTCTAATTTGGGGTATACCCTATCCCTAACGCCTTCCGTACGACCACCTCTCAAAGAGATTAGTTAGACACAAATAATTTGTGTAAATAAAACAATATGTTTATCAGGTCAAAAATAAAAAAAAATAAAAAAATAAGTATAAATTAAATTTACATAATATATATTTACATGTGTACTACGTGTATCCTGCCTACATAATATATATTTACATGTGTACTACGTGTATCCTCCCTGAAAAATAGAATATAATTAGAATGTGCGAAAACCCAGACGTAAACTAAAGTTAACAACAAAAAAAAAAAAAAGGAAAGGAAGTGAGTGAAAAAGTAAAATTTAAAACCCAAACAGGAAAAAGACATGCCAGCTACGTAAACTTGTAGATTTGGTTTATACCGTATAGAGTCAACGGAACCAACTCTTGTTATTATTTTATTTCTATATAAATCATATCCGGTGTAATATATCAGTGGCGTAGCGAGCTTAACTCGCGCCCGGGGCACAATACCTTTTTAGCGCCCCCCCATTCGAAAACCATACAATATTATAGTAAAATATACCATTTGGCGCCCTTTTGTGAGTAGCGCCCGGGGCATGCTGCCCCCCTTGCCCCCCCCTCACTACGCCACTGTATTATATGTATACAGTATACCAGTAACTGCGATGTCTAAAATGCCATTATGGTTAGCATTATTTAATGTTTGGAAACTGGAGAAAGGTCCTGTTTATTTATGTTATATATGGTGTTCTCTAAAACGGTCTCCAAGGCGACGACCTGTCTCTCTTAAGTAACGTTGACCGCACTTTTTACAAAGGATGGTGTACATCACGTTGCGACTTGTGCTGGTCAAGCCATCTTTGATTCTGAATATTTCCAAAAGAAAACACATGATCTTGTAAACTACAATCACGCAGGGACATGTGTTACAGCAGCTACGGTTGAAACTTTTATTGCCTATATGTGTTTTAATAGCAGGGAGGTGGCTTTAACAAGCATTTCCCTGCGGCTCTTGTCCATACGGAAAGCGAAAAGAAGAGGTTTTTTGAAAATTTCTTTGGTGAATGGGTCTACCATAAGAATGAACAGGCTTTTGAGAACCAGAAAACGAGCTTTAAGGTTTTAGGGTTGAAAAGTTAAAATAAATGTATAGGTTGCTTAAAAAGAACTGTCTAGTCATACATTTAATTCGAGTGACAGTTGCTTTTAAAATTTGCTCAGGGTGGCGAGAAGGTTGCGTGGGACAAAAAATGCTTCAAGAAAACACGATTGATTTGCGAATAGATAGAAAGCCTTTAAATAGATTTTCACCTTTACAGCTGACGTATTTGACATCCAAATTTCGTCTCAAAGATCAGAAATATAAATACACTTAAATACAAGACAGTGTTGCGTCTACGAACTTTTGGACCGTGTGGCTCATCGTGGACATAGCAGGGTTCGAACAGCTTTTCTCACTGATCGGTTACAGCAATACAAAACTGGACTAATTGAAGAATTGAAATAGGCGAACCACGTGATGCACACCATAAACCAGTTGGGAACCGAATGACGCCTGACTAAGAAAACAAAGGCCAGTGTCCACGAAGGCAACCAACAAATGGTGAAGCCTATCATTACCACGCCTATGGTGCGAAAAGTTTTAGTTTTCCTAATCGCTGCGCTCTCTTTGAAATCGGTAAAATCCGATTTCCTTACTGACGTGAAAATTTGAGCGGAATCGCTGAGACGTGAAATGTTGAAAATATTAGGACGTGGAGCCTCCTCTATTGTTGCTAAATTTGAATTTCCCTGCACGGATTGCATATTATTTTGTGAAGATTCCAAGTTTTGAAGCGCAAGGAGATCTATCTGTGCATGTCTGGTAGAGGATTTTCTGCGATTGTGGTTCATGCGTTTACCCAAAGCTTTTTTGTAATGTCCAAGTTTCCGTAGAATAAAAAAATAAAGAATGTACACTATAATAAAAGGGACTACAAAGCTGCAGATGAACGCGGTGACAAACTCAGGTGAATAGTTGTACATGTTGCACTCTTGTCTTATTTGGAAGCAATACCTAAAGTTTTTTAATCCAATGGAAACCCAGCTCACGAGAAATCCTACGGGAATGAGCCACGTTAAGGTCACAATGATGTAAGCGTGCTTGTTGGTTAGAAGTCTGTACCTCAGGGGATGACAAACCGCGAGGTAGCGATCGAGCGTCATGGCCAGAATGTGTAAGGTTGATACTGCACTTAATAAATAATCCACGCAGTATTTGACGATGCATATTTCACGTCCAATGACCCACGTTCCGTTGTGAATGACCTCCAAGACACACATCGGCATAATGAAAACGCCTAGAAATGAATCAGAGACAGCCATTGACGCCATCAGGAGTTTAGTAATTTTGCCGTTACTTGATTGGCTGAGCTTGACCTTTGACCTGTCGTTAATGATAGTCTGTACGAGGGCAATGATTACTGTGACGTTTGCGAAGACAGTGAAAACGGCGAGAAGACTCAGACACACCGACGCCACGGCGAGGACGTGACTATCTGACGTCAGTATGACGTCCTGCTCCGGGAGTATCAGCCCCATGGCGACACAATCCGACACATCCATGGCTCCAGTCTATAAATCTAACTCCTGAAATTTCATCACAAGTAAATTTCTCGATTACTTGCAGTGGAAAGGTTTTTGAAGTTCTTAAGAAAAATACCCGGGACTTAATAGGTTTTAAGGGAATGATGACCAATGAAAATAAAGAAAGGAATATCACCAGATATTACAGAGAACACTAACAAAATGTTGAAAATAAAAAAGTAAATTACCACAATGAGCTGTACAATGTTTCTTTTTAATTACAAAAGTTGATTACACAGTTTTCAAAACTTTTGGACACGTATCTTTAAGAGTATTGCATAAACTTTTTCTTGTAAAATGAAATTATTATTGAGGTGAACGACACTTTGCGTGTTAATCTCTTCATTGACAGAAGAGATTACGAGGAGAAAAATGCTCGCATTTTTGTGAGCACTCCGTTGGCTATTAATAGCCACAATGGTCACATTCAGTATCCTTTTAAAAAATGTTTGATATCATGCACTTAATGTAAAAAAAGAAATAATAATAACATTTTTTTAAAAATAAAAGAAAAATTTCTTAAAATTGGAATCAACAAAATTTTAATACATAACCTTGTGCACTGAAAGGAGAATTCTCATTTTTTTATGTTACGAAAATGTCAACTCCCTTTTGGTATAACACCGATTTGAAATAATGAGTATTGAATCGCTAAAGTGTGGCACATCCACCGAGCTGTTGAAGTCTTGTTGGCAAATGACAAACGATTTGTTGACATTTGTTTTTATTGGGTTCATACAAAAGTTTCACTCTGATTTTCAACAAATTGTTCTGGAATATGCACATGAAATTGCATAAATTCATTATTCGGGCGTGATGCCAATGGCATCACTAGTTTTATTCAATGCCAGTGACATGATAAGTGGACATCGTTGCCAATGAAATAATTAGCCTGGGCGTAGATCCCCATAAAACAAAATTAGTCTTTCGTTAGTTCCAAAGTTTTCATCAGGCGGACACGTCAATGGAAATGACATCGTTTATTTGAAGAATTTTTTTTTTATCTGGACACTTAGATATTCTTTTTTTCCCCCGCGATCACAGCACACACTAACGAGAAATAAAGATACATATTGTATCTGACTGCATAAACACATTCATATATTTCTGGTACTAGTTTCTCACGGTGTATCAATCTGGGCTTTTTGAGACCTCGTATAAAGGAATAAAGCAAACAATTACTGTTAACACTTGATAATTCCTGGAGCCAACAGAAGGGAAACATGTTAGCAAAATGTTTTTATCAGGAACATGATTTTTTCGTGGTATTTTGTTGTTGTTGTTGTTGTTTTGTTTCAAATGTAATGATTTGGGGCTAACGAATAAAGCGCTTACAACAAGCAACAGACACTGACATCGCGGCGTTTGACCAAACAAAGAAAATCTGGATTAACACTGTCAAATACAAACAGCTCTTAAACCCTGACACAGTTTTCGAACTCAGTTCTAAATAAAACGACCCGACCCACACGAGCGTAAATGTATTGTAGCGGGGTGCGAACCAAATCTAGGATCACAAAAAAAAATTAAATAAAGCATTTCTAATTCAATGGCGAAATTCTCTTTTATAATAATAAAACGATTAAACATTTTTGTTTTAAGTTCCAATCACTGAAGAGAAATTTCAAATGATAGATATTATATAAGTGAGAGCGTTTAAGCCGTGTGAATGAAATAGTGGGGGAAAAAAATGAGAAAATGCAATTGACAATTAAATAAACATTTTGTATTACAGCCTTCCTAGACGGACGAGGAAAAAAAACAATGGAGAAATAGCAAATTCAAACCTTAGTCGTCTAGTCTCATAATAAGGTATCAAATTAATAGTCTTCAAAACAAGACAATTTGGGGCCTACCAACGTGTTTCTTTTGAGGTTCATTGTATCATCGAACGTGAACACAGCAGAGACCTGACAGCTCGTCTGACCGATCTGTTGCAGCAATACAGAACTGGACTAAGGGCGGAATTAATGTAGCCGAACCACGTGATGCACACCATAAACCAGTGGGGGACTAAGTATCGCCTGACTAAGAAAACCAAGGCCAGTGTCCACGTAGGCAGCCAACAAATGGTGAAACCTATCATTACTACGCCTATAGTGCGAAATGTTTTAGTTTTCCTAAACGGTGCGCACTCTTTGAAATCGGTAAAATCCGATTTGTTTGCTTGTGTGAAGATTTGAGTGGAGTCGCTGAGACACGAAATTTTGAAAATATTAGGATGCGAAGCCTCCTCTAAGGTTACGAAATCTAAACTTTCTTGCAACCTATGTATATTATTGTGTGATGATTCCAGGGTTGGCAGCGCAACAGGATCCGAATGCGTATGCAAGATAAAGGGTGTTCTTCGATGTTGGTTCATGCGTTTCTGCAAAGATATTTTATAGTGCGCCAGTTTCCGTAGAATACAAAAATAAAGAATGTAACTATAATAAAAGGGACTACAAAGCTGCAGATGAACGCGGTGAGGAACTCGGGGGAAAAGTTGTACATGTTGCACTCATGTCTTACTTGGAAGCAGAACTTAAACGGCTGTAATCCATGGAACATCCAGCTCACGCCAACTCCGAAAGGAATCAACCACGTTATGGTTAGTGTAGTGTACGCGTGCTTGTTGCTTAAAAGTCTGTAACTCAGGGGATGACAAACCGCAAGGTAGCGATCGAGGGTCATGGCCAGAATGTGTAAGGTTGACACTGCACTCAGTAAATAATCGAGGCAATATATGGCGATGCATAGGTAGAGTCCGTGGACCCACATTGCATTGTGAATGACCTCTATGACAGACATCGGCATAATGAAAGCGCCGAGAAATGAATCGGAGACAGCCATTGAGGTTATCAGGAGTTTATTAATTTTACCGTTAATTGATTGGCTGAACTTGACCTTTGACCTGTCGATTATTACAGACTGTACAAGAGCAATGATTACAATGATGTTTGCGAAGACAGTGAAAACCGCGAGAAGACTCAGACACACCGACGCCACGGCGAGGACGAGACGATCTGACGTCAGTGAGACCTCCTGCTCCGGGAGTATCAGCCCCATTGCCACACAGTCCGACACATTCATGGCTCCGATCTATAACTGACACTCTTGTAATTTCAATAAAAAGAAAATAATATCTTTTTTTTTTTGTAATCATAAATTTTTTTTTTGAAATTCTTACGAAAGAGACACGCGTCCTCTGTATTTAAGGAGATTGATGCGTCCAATAAATATATTAAATAAAACTAGAAATACAACCTGAAAATGAAAATAAAATAAAAAATATTTTTCTAAAAAATCAATTAAACTGTAAATTAAATATATTGAATTTATAAAAAAAAAAAAAAGGTAGCAATTATAAAATTAAATTCCTAAGTGCTAGTCAAAACAATTATATAAAATATCATTATTCTAACAATCCCTACCACTCAGTGCTATTCAATGAAATTCAATTCTACAGTTGTTCTAACCATCGCGCCCACTCAGTATAATGCAAAGCAACATAATCATATAATCATAATCACTATCTCTTCAAAATTTCGTTACGTACCTTTGAAAGTCTCAACCAAATAGTTCCTATCAAAATGATGGTATTACTCCGCAGAATAGAAAGACACTAACTTTGTATTGCTTTGTGTTTTTCATCGAGTTGACAGAAAACTAAGGGGAATACATTTAATTATCTTGTTGCTAGCATCGCATCAGCCAATAAAAGCTCTGGCAGTCGCGTTAATTTAACTGTCAACAAAAAAAAAAAAAAAAAAAAAAAAAAAAAAAAAAAAAAAAAAGTGCGACATCATCAACTTGATGCTAAATGATTATTTTTTTTAAAGATAACACTGGCCTTAAAATTGGACTCAACGAAAAAAAAATTTACATGTTGTTTTTTTGCGTGTTGCTTTTAGATGAAAAAAAAATTTACTCGATTTTAAATCTATACATGTCTAAATAATTTATAGATCGTTTCTTTGGTTACGAAAAGTTCTACCGACATGAGAATCAGTACCTGTCTGAGTTATATATTTTAGATTAGACCCTAATTAAGAAACTAATCTGAGACAGGAAAGAAAAAAATACATCTTCTGTTCTGATAAAATAGTTTGACATAAAATCGATTTAAAATAGTATTAAACGTATAGTAAGCTAGGACGTAGTAGTTCTATTAACCGTTATATATTTATATTTACGCAACAGTGAATGTAGTCACTGAGACCGCTCTGAATAACATTCCAGCTTTGACAATAATGGAAGAACTAGATGAAGAGCCAACAATGCAGGAGCTCAAAAAAGCAATAGATTACCTTGTTGTTGGGAAGGCACCATGGATTGACGGCATTCCCCCGGAAGTCCTCAAAAATGGAAAAACAATACTAATTCAGCCCTTACATGAGCTCCTATGTCTGTGTTGGGAAAAAGGTCACATTCCCTAGGACATGAGAGACGCTAACATCGTAACATTGTACAAAAATAAAGGGGACCGAAGTGATTGTAATAACTACCGAGGAATTTCTCTCATTGGTTTAGTTGGAAAGACCTTTGCCCGTGTTAACGATTGCAGAGTCTGGCTAACCGCATCTATCCAGAGTCCCAGTGTGGCTTCCGGAGTGGGCGCTCAACTATAGACATGATATTCTCGTTACGCCAAATGCAGGAGAAGTGTCGTGAACAGCATATGCCTCTTTATATCGCTTTCATAGATCTGACAAAGGCATTCGACTTGGTAAGTCGGAATGACCTGTTCAGTATCTTACAAAGAATAGGTTGTCCCCCACGACTGCTCACAATCATACAATCATTTCACAAAAACATGCACAGCACAGTCACATTCAATGGCGCTGTCTCTGAGGCATTCCCAGTCAGCAGCGGAGTAAAACAGGGTTGTGTACTGGCACCAACTCTCTTCTCCATTTTCTTCTCGATGCTCCTTCAATTTGCTTTCAAGTACTGTGAAAATGGAGTGTACATACATACCAGATCTGATGGTAGGCTGTTCAATATCGCTCGTCTTTGTGCAAAAACTATAGTAAAAAGGGTACTAATTCGTGAACTACTGTTCGCTGACGATGCCGCCTTAACATCTCACACAGAAGAAGGTCTTCGGCGGCTAGTTAACCGTCTATCACACGCTTGTAAAGAGTTTGGATTGTTAATTAGTCTACAGAAAACTCATGTCATGATGCAAGAAGCGCCGTCCCCTCCACTTATAACTATTGAGGGCCATAATCTGTCGGTTGTTGAGCATTTCACATACCTTGGATTCAATATTTCTAGTTCTCTCTCCATTGATGAAGAGATAAACATCAGGATCGCAAAAGCAGCAGCAACTATGGCTAAACTGAATAAGCGGGTATGGAATAATCTCAATCTAACTGAAAAAACAAAGCTAAGTGTCTATCAGGCATGCGTGCTTAGTACGCTCCTATATGGCAGTGAAGTGTGGACCACATATACCAGTCTCAAACGGAAACTCAACAGCTTCCATCAACGATGTCTGCGTCGCATTCTACGCATCCGATGGCAGGACAAGGTGACTAACACAGAGGTCTTGGAACGTTCCAAAATGTGTAGCATATTCTCCGCTCTTAGCAAGAAGCGCCTTCGCTGGTTAGACCATGTAAGGAGAATGGAGGAAGGCCGTATTCCAAAGATGCTGTTGTATGGAGAGTTGGCAGAAGGGACAAGACTTATTGGACGGCCTCGCCTGAGATATATGGATGTTTGCAAAAAGAGCATGAAGGAAGCGAACATTGAAGTCAACAAATGGGAGATCATTGCCGAACAACGTTCCAGCTGGCGAACGGCAGTGTACGAAGGACTGAAAAAGACAGAAGATGTGCGGAACGAAGCCCTTGCAAGAAAAAGAACAGCACGGAAGGCCAAAATTAACCAGGAATCATCATTCTCCTGCGTGAAATGCAGACGAGATTGTCATTCCAGGATTGGCCTAGTGAGCCACTCGTCGAAGTGTAGGACTACAATATAGCTACTCCATCGTCTCGTGAAGACGGAAGGATGCCATATATATATATTTATATAAATAAATATATATATATAGATTCTATTTAAAAAATATAGTATATTCGTTTTAAAAATCGAAATTTATAACTCGCTACGAATAAGAAGATTTTAATGCTTGGATAAAATAAATTTTAAGGGATAGCTAAAGCCTTGTTTTCAAAAGCCACACTATTTTTAAAGGTTGCTTCAGCGTTATTTCCAGACATACATTTCAACGACGGTCTTGGCAAACTGATTGTAATGTAAGAGCGTTGTAAGTATTTTTTATGCAATAATCTACTTTTAAATTTTACTAAATTTTACATTAACATTTTTGCGACAGTGTCTCTCGTTTTCTCCTTAAAATATCAGAGCTTTTTTTTTTTTTTTTTTTTAGTGGCCACACAAACTACTGGTGACAGTAATTTATCTGATGTACGTCACCCGTTTGAATTGATTTAATTTAATGGACTGTTTGAGTTTGTAACATGAGATGGCACACACAAGCTGACCGTGTAGGAGAGGGCCTGTAACTACGCCAACGGTGCGTGTGACTAACCAGTGGCAATTATGTCCCATCCCAGATTGGATGTACATCGATATTATTTGTTCAGGATAACATCGTGAAAACATTGACTGCCTTTATTTATTTCTTCGTTATTGATTTGATAAAACGTATATTTTACAGTTTTCCATTTAAAATACTTTCATAGAATATAATTGCGTCGTTAATTTATTTTTCCTTATATTAATAGCTGCGCTAATGTTATTATATAAATCTTGCTGACTCGATGCATTTTCAATCAAAGACAAAATGTTTATATTGACTGCCAAAATATTTTGTTGAATTAAACTATGGAAATGTGTTCGATTGTTTAAAGAATTATTGAAATGTTTAAAAATCTGACTGGAACGTTAAAATATTTCCTAGCATTGGACACACAAATCTGCAAATACTGCAAAGTTTACAATATGTGTCAACCCCATATTGCCAACATTTGATGAGAATGTTATTTACATCAATATTGCAGGTTTTTTAACAGTACGACTACTAGGTGGTGCAAACATATGTGCTAAAGTTCAACAAGACACACATTATAAAAAAAATTTAGCTTGGTAAAATTAAACGTATACACATTTTAACAGTTTGCAAAACGGCCGGGTGCGTACACATATTCGTATATGTTCCAATAATTATAAGTTAAATATTTGGTTAAAATCAGTTTTGGAAGTATTTCTAAAATTAGCTTAACTTTGTTATTTACTGTCGCTCAATTTTTTTTAATTGCGCATTTTATTATTTTAATTGCGAACAGAGCACGATAAGTGATCAATATTTGACTCAACATAAAACATTTTAGGTGATATTTTACTAAAGGAAACTTTTCACAACTTACATATATATGTATATATATAATTAAAAACACCTTTTCCTCAAAATGTAGTAATTGTAATGTGAAAAAATTATATTTTCCAAGAAACTGGAAGACTTCTATTTCATAACTAATGTTATGGCACGTTTCTCACAGATGCCAAAATTTCAAATCTCAAGATCATAAATTAATGTTGTCCCTGCAGTATAGAGCAGCCAACAATGGAGTACATCTGCTGATCTGTGTGTCTAGCGGTGCCAGTTGCCATTTTCATAAAAAAAATTCATAAAGGACATAAAACATTCTCCAAGCTCGGGGTTAGAGAAACCAACAATGTATAACGTCGTTACTAACAGAACTGTAAACAATTTACCTTCAGTCTTCGCATCTTTTAATCATACCATCCTAGTTCTCATCGCCTCCATCATCGGCCTGGTCGCCGTCTTCACGGTGGCGTCTAACGTCATCGTCCTGATCGCCCTGGTCAGGTCCCGGAGGGAGGATAACAGAAACGTCATTTCCGGTTCACCCAACAACGGGATCACCAAGCTGACGATGGCGTCAATGGCGGTCGTTGATGTGCTTATCGGCACGCTCCTCACCCCTCTGTTCAGTTTAGACGTCATCAACAAAGGAAGATGGTATCTAGGACGCGATCTGTGCACGGCGAGACAATCATTGAACAATTTACTGTGTAGTGTGTTGATCTTTAACATTTTATTCTTGGCATTGGACAAATATTTGGCAATCTGCAAGCCAATGCATTACCGTCTTCTTACAACCAGGCATGGGTATGCCATGGTGGTACTTTCATGGTCGATCCCAGGTGTAATTTTCACGGTACTTGATGGTTCGGGGTTAAAACATGTAGGAGTAGAGGAGGCACTAGTGACTTTTGATCAAATGCAACTTTGTACACAGGCGCTTAACATACCTGTTGTTTTTACCATGTCCATTGTGGTTATTGTATTACCTTATAGTATCTCCGCGGTTCTTTACTTCCTGGTTCT
The DNA here is from genome assembly GCA_964017045.1 of Omphiscola glabra. Taxonomy (NCBI): domain Eukaryota; kingdom Metazoa; phylum Mollusca; class Gastropoda; family Lymnaeidae; genus Omphiscola; species Omphiscola glabra. The sequence continues at coordinate 19,910,156 of OZ024808.1, forward strand.
GAGGGAGATTCGAAATTTCAATAAGCGAACGCCTCGAAATAAGAGCATCAATGCTTTTGAAAATCTCACTGACCTTGTGGTAGAGGTGAAAACAGCATCCAGTATTTCTGGACCGTTTGTTTTGTCGAATGACTATGTAACGAGTGATACCACTCTCGTCATGACGGGGGATATACATTTACCTGCGACAGATGGAAAAATGACGAATGAGGAGAGCGAGGGACCATGCCATCCTAACATTCAAGTCGCACAACTGGTCGCTCACGATAATAACACAATTGTTGGCCATTGTCCTAACAAAGCCGTTAGGTCGAGGCCTTCTCACAGGAACCTCCGGGCGTACAAAGCCATCGGGTGTATCTTCTTCTGTTTCACCCTGTGCTGGGTTCCCTCTTGGATATTTGTTATCATTTTTGTTTACGACGGTTTCACAACGACCCTGTGGGCCTTGATAGTTTTCCTGTTTCTTACATACACAAATGCGACAATAAACCCATTTATTTATTGTTCCATTAGATCAGTTAGGCGTGAGGTTAAGACATTATTGTGTCGAGCTCCTTAAATTAAAAAAAAAATTATTGTGTTTATTCCAAGAACTCAATGTCTTATTATTCCACGAATTCTATGTTAAATTCTAGGTAATCAATGTTTTGAATATATTCATGTATTGAATGGTTTTCATGTAATTTATGCTGTTTAATATATTTGATGCATTCCACGTATTGTATGTATATTTATATTTAGGGGCACCTAAACTACAAAAGAAGGGGTGGTGGTTAATAGGAAAAGTTGGTGAGTTGAAAAAGGGGTTGGTGCGATAAAATCCTCGTTTTTGAATTTCTCAAGGCAACACAGTTAATATTTTATAATTATATTTAATGAAAATTTGTCTGGGTGTGTGCGGAAAAAAGGGTGTCTTTATGAAAGGCTTTATGAAAGGCATTATGAAAGGTATTATAAAAGGCATTATGAAAGGCATTATGAAAGGCTTTATGAAAGGCATTATGAAAGGCATTACACACAGTATAAATTTATCATGTCCAATGTCGGGGGTTGCGATAGACGCCCTTTTTTGTTTTTTGTTTTTGTTTTTTTGTAAGGGATTTTGTAACTACACTTTAAATTCCCATATCTTTATTGCGTCTTATTATGTAAAGGTATTGTGTGACTACACTTTAAATTCCCATATCTTTATTGCATCTTATTATGTAAAGGTATTGTGTGACTACACTTTAAATTCCCACATCTTTATTGCGTCTTATTATGTAAAGTTATTGTGTGACTACACTTTAAATTCCCATATCTTTATTGCGTCTTATTCTGTAAAGTTATTGTACACGATGTATTTCTATTATCTTATTATGTAAAGGGATTGTTTCCACAGTTAACCACTCATAGCTTTCTATGCAACCTGACCGTGAGTGACATCCACTGTTTAACTGTATAGACACAGACACGTATGTTAAGATTGCTATACACAGGCACGTATGTTAAGAGTGCAAGACACAGGCATGTATGTTAAGATTGCTAGACACAGGCATGTATGTGAAGAATGCAAGACACAGGCATGTATGTTAAGATTGCTAGACACAGACACGTATGTTAAGATTGCTAGACACAGGCACGTTATATTAAGATTGCTAGACACAGACGCGTATGTTAAGATTGCTAGACACAGACACGTATGTTAAGATTGCTGGACACAGGCACGTATGTTAAGAATGTAAGACACAGGCATGTATGTTAAGATTGCTAGACACAGACACCTATGTTAAGATTGCTAGACACAGACACGTATGTTAAGATTGCTAGACACAGACACGTATGTTAAGATTGCTAAACGCAGGCACATATGTTAAGATTGCTAGACACAGGCATGTATGTTAAGAATGCAAGACACAGGCATGTATGTTAAGATTGCTAGACACAGAGACGCATGTTAAGATTGCTAGACACAGACACGTATGTTAAGAATGCAAGACGCTGGCACGTATGTTAAGATTGCTAGACACAGACACCTATGTTAAGATTGCTACACACAGACACGTATGTTAAGATTGCTAGACACAGACACGTATGTTAAGATTGCTAGACGCTGGCCCGTATGTTAAGATTGCTAGACACAGTCACCTATGTTAAGATTGCTAGACACAGGCAAGTTATGTTAAGATTGCTAGACACAGGCACGTATGTTAAGATTCCTTATTAAAGACAGTGGGAATGGTGTAAGCTTTAATTTTTTTAAAATTAATTTATCACAACTCTGTTTCACCTGTTGCGGCCATGCTTAGATTTAAAATAATGGAAATTTGAGTATTCTTGTTGACATTTTTTTTCTCCATTTAAATAGAGAATATGCTAGCTCCCAGCCAGCAGGTAGCCATCTTCAGGCATCTGGTGAAGCCAAGGGAACATCAGGCGGATATTTGTTTAATCCTGGTGCCCAAGATGCGCCGAGAGGAGTTGCGGGAATTTTCATTTAGTCAAGTCATGCCGCTTACGGAACGTCATCTCCTGTTTTGTATGATCGGGTTGTCTCCCTTAACTTCTTATTTATTGGCGTGTACTAAACTGGTCGCCGCAAGAATTAGATTTTTATATTATAAATAAATGTTTTAAATATATTTATCTAGTTTAATTACTTTTTGGTTTGTATGCATAACAACTGATTCATGTCTACTTCGTAAAGTGGTCTCCATTTTTATAAGGAAATACAGTAACCGTCGGTGTTCCGAAAACGCATCAAATCGTCGGTTTCTCGATCTCCTTCAGTCATTTGGTTACAATAATGATAACTGTTATTATTACCATTCACAACGCGCGAAGATTTGCGCACAAACACCGGAAAACAATTCCGAACACCTGTCAAAGCTGACGGGTAAATTGTAGAAATCAGTTGTACATGCAGTGAGTAGTAGACTGAGACAATGCGATCTTTAAACTATTTTATTTTTACATGAATACTCTATTGCTCCGATTCTAGATCATAAGTCGCACTCTTAAAGTGCTTTTAGTATTATTTTTTTTCAAATATGATAAACAATGTTTTTCAAAATCCAATGTGAAGATTTCTAAGCTTTGGTTTCCACGGCTATGTGACTATTTTTTAATGACTTATTTTTATGCTGCATCAAATAGCCCAAAACAAAATAGAAACGAGAGTTTGTAAGGATCCACGTAGCTACAAACTAAACACGTTAACAGCTAAAGTGAAGTACGTTTTAAGCACGATGTTTTTGTGACCATGGTAACTATCTAACAAAACAACAGAGCCTCTGATTGTTGTAATGTCAAACCTTGTCGATCAGCAGCAGAAACCAAATCAACAAATAACTTAAACTGAAGCGTGACATGAATGGTAATCAAATGGTAATCAAATGGTAATCAAATGAAAAGTCCTTTTATCGTTGCATCGCGTTGTTTTAACATTTCGTTCCCGAACGAAGTTGTTACGGTTTTAAAAAAAAAATAATAACCGCATACAATTTATTTATTCTTTAACAATTTCAGTGGACGAAATGGCTTCCATATTGTAATGATAGTGTTCTCAAGTAATGGATTTAACAAAAAATTGTTTTCAGTTGGGATCAGAGTGAAATGTGTGTAAAGTTTTTTGCTTCTTATATATATACTAGCCGATATACCCGGCGTGGCCCGGGATTGCATTAGGACCCCGATCCCGGTGGCCTACAGAACCCGTTAGTATACTGTTTTCTATGGAATCCCATTCCATCTAGGGACCTACCTTTCCAATGTTATCACATTTCCCGATAGGATCCTGATTTGATCGTGACATAGATATAGCTTTTTAAAGTTATCGAACTTTCTGGAAAATTCTAGATTGGATTTTATTAGTTTTGCATCCACCGATATTTCAATACGGACTACGAAGCGTAATGAACAAAGCTAGGCCTAGATCCATCAATTCACATATAAACTTTAGTGTTGTCTAAGCCTATTGATATTTATATTGCTCATATGATGAAAAATGAAACCGGGCCCCCGGCCCCATAGAAATGGATATTATGAGTTAGGTACCCTTTAGTATTTGAGTATGGATAATCAAGTGTATGTGTACTAAGTTTGCTCAAGATCCATCTATTCATGAAGGAGTATTTGTTGTTAATTTTATTTATATAGCTCATATAGGAAAAAATGACAGTTTGGGCCCCCGGCCCCAAACGGAGTGTCATAAAAAGTTCATAACCCCGTCAGCGTTTTTTCCGAATAATGATGGATATATGTGCCAAATTTGATCAAGATCTATCCATCCATATAGGAGTAATAAGCCTCTTTACCTATAGAACTTTCTGGAACATTCTAGATTAAATGTATTATCCTCCTCGAACTGTGTAAAAATTGTCTTTTCTGAGTAATTATTCTTCGAATACGAAAAATTATACAACTAAATGCATTTTTACAACTATATTACATTTAAGTTAAAAGAGGGGCCCCGGGGGCCCATTCCATAATTGTACGAATTATATGTGCCTGAGATGGGGCCCTATAAAAATCATTCAGGTAAGTTATGAAGTTAAGATTTAAAATTTGTCCCATTAAAATCTATTGAATAATTCCATAGATATAGCGTTTTAAAGTTATCGAACTTTCTGGAAAATTCTAGATTGGATATTCTTAGTTTTAAATCCACCGATATTTAAGTACGGACAGTGATGTGTATTGCTACCACCCTAAGCACATATCCATCAATTCACATAGAACCTATAGTGTTGTCTAAGCCTATTTAAATTTATATAGCTTATATAAGGAAAAATGAAATGGGGCCCCCGGCCCCAGAGTGATGGATATTATGAGTTCGGTACCCATCGGTACTTTAATATGGATAATCAAGTGTATGTGTACTTAGTTTGGTCAAGATCCATTCATTCATGTAGGAGTATTAAGCCTATTGCTATTTATATAGCTCATATAAGAAAAAAAACGAATTCGGGGCCCCCGGCCCCACACGAAGTGTTATTGAAAGTTCTCAACCCCTTAAGAGTTCCTTCTGGATAATGATGGATATATGTGCCAAGTTTGGTCAAGATACATCAATCCGTGTAAAAGCCTTTGTGGAACAGACAAACCCACAAACAAACAAACAAACAAATTTTCACTTTTATATATATACTAGCCGATATACCCGGCGTGGCCCGGGATTGCATTAGGACCCCGATCCCGGTGGCCTACAGATCCCGTTAGGATACTGTTATCTTTGGGAACCCGTTTCATCTAGGGACCCTCCTTTCCAATGTTATCCAATTTCCCGATAGGATCCCGATTTGATTGTGACATAGATATTGCGTTTAAAGCTATGGAACTTTCTGGAACATTCTAGATTAAATGTATTATCCTCCTCGAACCGTGTAAAAACTGTCTTGTTTAAGTAATTATTTTGTAAACTTGAAAAATTATACAACTAAATGCATTTCTATAACTATAGTAAATTTAAGTTAAAAGAGGGGCCCCGGGGGCCCATTCCATAATTGTACCCTATTAGTTTAGCCTGAGATGGGGCCCTCTAAAAATCATTCGGGTAAGTTATAAAGTTAAAATTTTAAATTTGTCCCATTAAAATCTATTGAATAATGCCATAGATATAACGCTTTAAAGTTATCGAACTTTCTGGAAAATTCTAGATTGGATATTAATAGTTTTAAATCCCCCGGCGTTTCAGTACGGACAGTGAAGTGCATTGCTACCACCCTAGGCCTATATCCATCAAATCACATAGAACCTAAAGTGTTTTCAGAGCCAATTAATATTTATATAGCTTATAAAAGGAAAAATGAAATGGGGCCCCCGGCCCCCCAGGAATGGATATTATGAGTTCGGTACCCTTTAGTATTTGAGTATGGATAATCAAGTGTATGTGAACTAATTTCGGTCAAGATCCATCAACTCATGTAGTAGGTATTAAGCCTATCGATATTTATAAAGCTTATATAAGGAAAAATGAAATGGGGCCCCCGGCCCCAGAAGAATGGATATTATGAGTTCAGTACACTTCGGTATTTGAATATGGATAATCAAGTGTACGTGTACTAAGTTTGATCGATATCCATCCATTAACATAGGAGTATTTGTTTGTAATTTTTTTATATAGCTCATATAAGAAAAAAACGAATTCGGGGCCCCCGGCCCCACACGAAATGTTATTAAAAGTTCTCGACCCCTTGAGAGTTCCTTCTGGATAATGGTGGATATATCTGCCAAGTTTGGTCAAGATCCATCAATCCGTGTAAAAGCCTTTGTGGAACAGACCCACAAACAAACAAACAAATTTTCACTTTTATATATATACTAGCCGATATACCCGTCGTGGCCCGGGATTGTATTAGGACCCCGATCCCGGTGGCCTACAGATCCCATTAGGATACTGTTCTCTGTGGGATCCCTTTCCATCTAGGGACCCTCCTTTACAATGTTATCCCATTTCCTGATTTGGTCGTGACATATATTTAGCTTTTTAAAGATATCGAACTTTCTGGAAAATTCTAGATTTGATATTCTTAGTTTTAAATACACCGATATCTAAAAACGGACAGTGCAGTGTATTGCTACCACGTTAGGCCTATATCCATCAATTCACAAAAAAACTAAATTGTTGTCTAAGCCTATTGACCTATAGAACTTTCTGAAACCTTCTAGATTAAATGTATTATCCTCCCCGAACTGTGTAAAAACAGTCTTTTATTAGTAATAATTATTCTTGGAATACGAAAAATTATACGACTAAATGAATTTCTATAACTGTAGTACATTTAAGTTAAAAGAGGGGCCCCGGGGGCCCATTCCATAATTGTACCGAATTAGTTTTGCCTGAGATGGGGCCCTATAATAATCATTCAGGTAAGTTATGAAGTTACAATTTTAAATTTGTCCCATTAAAATCTATTGAATAATGCCATAGATATAGCGTTTTAAAATTATTGAACTTTCTGGAAAATTCTAGATTGGATATTATTAGTTTTACATCCACCGTTATTTCAATACGGACTAAGAAGCGTAATGAACAAAGCTAGGCCTAGATCCATCAATTCACATATAACCTGTATTGTTGTTTAAGCCTATTGATATTTATATAGCTCATATAATGAAAAATGAAACCGGGCCCCCGGCCCCATAGAAATGGATATTATAAGTTCATTACCTTTCGATATTTGAATATGGATAATCAAGTGTATGTGTACTAAGTTTTCTCAAGATCCATCTATTCATGAAGGAGTATTTGTTGTTAATTTTATTTATATAGCTCATATTGGAAAAAATGACAGTTTGGGCCCCCGGCCCCAAACGGAGTGTCATAAAAAGTCGATAACCCCGTCCGCGTTTTTTCCGAATAATGATGGATATATGTGCCAAATTTGATCAAGATCTATCCATCCATGTAGGAGTAATAAGCCTATTGACCTATAGAACTTTCTGGAACATTCTAGAATAAATGTATTATCCTCCTCGAACTGTGTAAAAACTGTCTTTTCTAAGTAATTATTCTTGGAATACGAAAAATTATACAACTAAATTCATTTTTACAACTATATTACATTTAAGTTAAAAGATGGGCCCCGGGGGCCCATTCCATAATTGTACGAATTATATGTGCCTGAGATGGGGCCCTATAAAAATCATTCAGGTAAGTTATGAAGTTAAGATTTAAAATTTGTCCCATTAAAATCTATTGAATAATTCCATAGATATAGCGTTTTAAAGTTATCGAACTTTCTGGAAAATTCTAGATTGGATATTCTTAGTTTTAAATCCACCGTTATTTCAGTACGGACAGTGTATTGCTACCACGTTAGGCATATATCCATCAATTCACATAGAAACTATAGTGTTGTCTAAGCCTATTGACAATTGATATTTATATAGCTTATATTAGGAAAAATGAAATGGGGCCCCCAGCCCCAGAGGAATGGATATTATGAGTTCAATACCCTGTAGTATTTGAGTATGGATAACCAAGTGTATGTGTACTAAGTTTGGTCAAGATCCATCCATTCATGTAGCAGTATTAGCCCTATCGATATTTATATAGCATATATTAGGAAAAATGAAATGGGGCCCCCGGCCCCAGAGGAATGGATATTATGAGTTCAGTACCCTTTAGTATTTGAGTATGGATAATGAAGTAAATGTGTACTAAGTTTGGTCAAGGTCCATCCATTCATGTAGGAGTATTAAGCCTATTGATATTTATATAGCTCATATAAGAAAAAAACGAATTCGGGGCCCCCGGCCCCACACGATATGTTATTAAAAGTTCTCAACCCCTTAAGAGTTCCTTCTGGATAATGATGGATATATGTGCCAAGTTTGGTCAAGATACATCAATCCGTGTAAAAGCCTTTGTGGAACAGACAAACCCACAAACAAACAAACAAACAAACAAATTTTCACTTTTATATATATACTAGCCGATATACCCGGCGTGGCCCGGGATTGCATTAGGACCCCGATCCCGGTGACCTACAGATCCCGTTAGTATACTGTTCTCTATGGGATCCCGTTCCATCTTGACCTATATCGATCTATTCACATATAAACTGTATTGTTGTCTAAGCCTATTGATATGTATATATCTCATATACGGAAAAATGAAACGGGGCCCCCGGCCCCAGAGAAATGGATATTATAAGTTCAGTACCCATCGATATTTGATTATGGATAATCAAGTGTATGTGTACTAAGTTTGTTCAAGATCCATCTATTCATGAAGGAGTATTTGTTGTTAATTTTATTTATATAGCTAATACTAGCCGGTATACCCGGCGTGGCCCGGGATTGCATTAGGACCCCCGATCCCGGTGACCTACAGATCCCGCTAGGATACAGTTCTCTGTAGGATCCCGTTCCATCCCGCTCCCGTTAATTTATCGTTTCCCGATGGGATTCTGATCCCTTTTGATCCCAATTCCAGTATGATCCCAATTCCATCGGTATTCCGATCCCGGAGGTATCTCGATACCAGTGGGATAACGATAGCTGTCGGATCCCGATACCGGTGTGGGTACCGGTCTAAGCCTATTGATATTTATATAGAGCTTATATAAGGAAAAATTGAATGGGGCCCCCAGCCCCAAAGAAATGGATATTATAAGTTCAGTACCCTACGTTATTTAACTATGGATAATAAAGTGTTTGCGTACTAAGTTTGGTCAAGATCCATCTACTCAAATAGGAGTATTTGTTGGTTATTTTATTTAAATAGCTCATATAAATAAAAATTAATTTCGGGACCCCCGGCCTTAAACGGAATATCGTATAAAGTTCATAACCCCTTAAGAGTTCCTCCCGGATAATGATGGATATATGTACCAAATTTGGTCAATTCCATCCATTAATCTAGGAGTATTAAGCCTATTGACCAATAGAACTTTCTGGAAAATTCTAGATTAAATGTATTATCCTCATCCAACTGTGTAAAAACTGTCTTGTTTCAGTAATTATTTTTTAAACTTGAAAAATTATACAACTAAATGCATTTCTATAACTATAGTAAATTTAAGTTAAAAGAGGGGCCCCGGGGGCCCATTCCATAATTGTACCGAATTAGTTTTGCCTGAGATGGGGCCCTATAAAAATCATTCGGGTAAGTTATGAAGTTAAAATTTTTAATTTGTCCCATTAAAATCTATTGAATAATGCCATAGATATAACGCTTTAAAGTTATCGAACTTTCTGGAAAATTCTAGATTGGATATTAATAGTTTTAAATCCCCCGGTGTTTCAGTACGGACAGTGAAGTGCATTATTACCACTCTAGGCCTATATCCATCAAATCACATAGAACCTAAAGTGTTTTCAGAGCCTATTAATATTTATATAGCTTATATAAGGAAAAATGAAATGGGGCCCCCGGCCCCCCAGGAATGGATATTATGAGTTCGGTACCCTTTTGTATTTGAGTATGGATAATCAAGTGTACGTGGACTAAGTTTGGTCAAGATCCATCCATTCATATAGGAGTATTAAGCCCATCTATATTTATATAGCTCATATAAGGAAAAACGAAATGGGGCCCCCGGCCCCAGAAGAATGAATATTATGAGTTCAGTACCCTTAGGTATTTGAATATGGATAATCAAGTGTACGTGTACTAAGTTTGATCGATATCCATCCATTCACGTAGGAGTATTTGTTTGAACATTTTTTATATAGCTCATATAAGGAAAAATGAAATGGGGCCCCCGGCCCCAGAAGAATGGATATTATGAGTTCAGTACCCTTCGGTATTTGAATATGGATAATCAATTGTACTTGTACTAAGTTTGATCGATATCCATCCATTCACGTAGGAGTATTTGTTTGTAATTTTTTTATATAGCTCATATAAGAAAAAAACGAATTCGGGGCCCCCGGCCCCACACGAAATGTTATTAAAAGTTCTCAACCCCTTAAGAGTTCCTTCTGGATAATGATGGATATGTGTGCCAAGTTTGGTCATGATCCATCAATCCGTTTAAAAGCCTTTGTGGAACAGACAAACCCACAAATTTTCACTTTTATATATATACTAGCCGATATACCCGGCGTGGCCCGGGATTGCATTAGGACCCCGATCCCGGTGGCCTCCAGATCCCGTTAGGATACTGTTCTCTGAGAAATCCTGTTCCATCTAGAGACCTACTTTTCCAATGTTATCCCATTTCCTGATTTTGTCGTGACATAGAATTTGCTTTTTAAAGATATCGAACTTTCTGGAAAATTCTAGATTGGATATTATTAGTTTTATATCCACTAATATCTCAATACGGACAGTGCAGTGTATTGCTACCACGTTAGGCCTATATCCATCATTTCACAAAAAAAACAACTAAAGTTTTATCTAAGCCTATTGACCTATAGAACTTTCTGGAACATTCTAGATTAAATGTATTATTATCCTCCCCGAACTGTGTAAAAACAGTCTTTTATTAGTAATAATTATTCTTCGAATACGAAAAATTATACGACTAAATAAATTTCTATAACTATAGTACATTTAAGTTAAAAGAGGGGCCCCGGGGGCCCATTCCATAATTGTACCGAATTAGTTTTTCCTGAGATGGGTGCCCTATAATAATCATTCAGGTTAGTTATGAAGTTACAATTTTAAATTTGTCCCATTAAAATATATTGAATAATGGCGCAGATATAGCGTTTTAAAGTTATCGAACTTTCTGGAAAATTCTAGATTGGATATTATTAGTTTTACATCCACCGTTATTTCCATATGGACTAAGAAGTGTATTGCAACAAAGCTAAGCCTATATCCATCAATTCACATAGAACCTATAGTGTTGTCTAAGTCTATTGGTATTTATATAGCTTATATAAGGAAAAATTAAATGGGGCCCCCGGCCCCAGAGGAATGGATATTATGAATTCAGTACCCTTTAGTATTTGAGTATGGATAATCAAGTGTATGTGAACTAAGTTCGGTCAAAATCCATCAACTCATGTAGTAAGTATTAAGCCTATCGCTATTTATATAGCTCATATAAGGAAAAATGAAATGGGGCCCCCGGCCCCAGAGGGATGGATATTATGAGTTCAGTACCCTTTAGTATTTAAATATGGATAATCAAGTGTATATATACTAAGTTTGGTCAAGATCAATCCATTCATGTAGGAGTATTAAGCCTATCGATATTTATATAGCTCATATAAGGAAAAATGAAATGGGGCCCCCGGCCCCAGGAGAATGGATATTATGAGTTCAGTACCCATTAGTATTTGAGTATGGATAATCAAGTGTACGTGTACTAAGTTTGATCGATGTCCATCCATTCACGTAGGAGCATTTGTTTGTAATTTTTTTATATAGCTCATATAAGAAAAAAACGAATTCGGGGCCCCCGGCCCCACACGAAATGTTATTAAAAGTTCTCAACCCCTTAAGAGTTCCTTCTGGATAATGATGGATATATGTGCCAAGTTTGGTCAAGATCCATCAATCTGTTTAAAAGCCTTTGTGGAACAGACAAACAAACAAATTTTCACTTTTATATATATATATGATAGGAAAAAACGACAGTTTGGGCCCCCAGCCCCAAACGGAGTGTCATAAAAAGTTCATATATCCTTCAGCGTTTTTTCCGAATAATGATGGATATATGTGAAAAATTTGATCAAGATCTATCATTCCATGTAGGAGTATTAAGCCTATTGACCTATAGAACTTTCTGGAACATTCTAGATTAAATGTATTATCCTCCTCGAACTGTGTAAAAACAATCTTTTATTAGTAATAATTATTCTATAATACAAAAATTATACGACTAAATGCATTTCTATAACTGTAGTACATTTAATTTCAAAGAGGGGCCCTGGGGGCCCATTCCATAATTGTACCGAATTAGTTTTGTATGAGATGGGTGCCCTATAATAATCATTCAGGTAAGTTATGAAGTTACAATTTTAAATTTGTCCCATTAAAATATATTGAATAATGCCATAAAAATAGCGTTTTAAAGTTATCGAACTTTCTGGAAAATTCTAGATTGGATATTATTAGTTTTACATCCACCGTTATTTCCATATGGACTAAGAAGTGTATTGCAACAAAGCTAAGACTATATTCATCAATTCACATAGAACCTATAGTGTTGTCTAAGTCTATTGGTATTTATATAGCTTATATAAGGAAAAATTAAATGAGGCCCTTGGCCCCAGAGGAATGGATATTATGAATTCGGTACCCTTTAGTATTTGAGTATGGATAATCAAGTGTATGTGAACTAAGTTCGGTCAAAATCCATCAACTCATGTAGTAAGTATTAAGCCTATCGCTATTTATATAGCTCATATAAGGAAAAATGAAATGGGGCCCCCGGCCAAAGAGGGATGGATATTATGAGTTCAGTACCCTTTAGTATTTAAATATGGATAATCAAGTGTATATATACTAAGTTTGGTAAAGATCAATCCATTCATGTAGGAGTATTAAGCCTATCGATATTTAAATAGCTCATATAATGAAAAATGAAATAGGGCCCCCGGCCCCAGGAGAATGGATATTATGAGTTCAGTACACTTCGGTATTTGAATATGGATAATCAAGTGTACGTGTACTAAGTTTGATCGATATCCATCCATTCACGTAAGAGTATTTGTTTGAACAATTTTTATATAGCTCATATAAGAAAAAAACGAATTCGGGGCCCCCGGCCCCACACGAAATTTTATTAAAAGTTCTCGACCCCTTAAGAGTTCCTTCTGGATAAGCATGGATATATGTGCCAAGTTTGGTCAAGATACATCAATCCGTGTAAAAGCCTTTGTGGAACAGTCACACAAACAAACCCACAAACAAATTTTCACTTTTATATATATACTAGCCGATATACCCGGCGTGGCCCGGGATTGCATTAGGACCCCGATCCCGGTGCCCTACAGATCCCGTTAGGATACTGTTCTCTTTGGGATCCCGTTTCGTCTAGGGACCCTCCTTTCCAATGTTATCCCATTTCCTGATTTGGTCGTGACATAGATTTAGCTTTTCAAAGATATCGAACTTTCTGGAAAATTCTAGATTGGATATTCTTAGTTTTAAATACACCGATATCTAAAAACGGACAGTGCAGTGTATTGCTAACACGTTAGGCCTATATCCATCAATTCACAAAAAACTAAAGTGTTATCTAAGCTTATTGACCTATCGAACTTTCTGGAACATTCTAGCTGGGTTGCGAAAGCGACCACGTCCTCGAAGAAATTCGGGGGCGTCCACATGGGGTTTTGCCTCTTCGCGGCGTGGCAGACTAGTAGGGGGGACTCGTCCACCCGAAGCTAAAAAACCCCGGCCAAACGCATGACTCCCAACGCAACGGGAGCTGCCACTAACATGATTACTAGTTGCTGTTAATGGGTATGAGGCTTGGGTGGCCCTAAAACCCATGCCGATGATTTTAACTACGCGGCCGTGAGAAAGCCGCCCCTAGGCAACCGTTTCGTCCCGCCACTACCAACGTCCCGACCGAAAGACTCCCTGGGCGGTGGGGGTTGGTAACGCAACACCAAACCACCGGAGTGGAAGCAAAGCCGTCCTGACCCACAGAGAGTTAACTGCGGACGCTTTAAACGCAGCGTCCTCGGTCGACCGGGCCTCTTCTGGGTCAAGGGGGAGGTTCCCGGCGCCCTCCCGCACGGGCTGGAGTCGGGTTAAGTCCTTCAGTGCTCTGGTTTGTGTGGGGGAGCGCCGGGGGGGGGCATCAAGAGCTCGCGCTCGACGGCCCACCGATTCCATCTCTTATGCGACATTTGGAACATTCTAGATAATATATTATTAGTTTTGCATCAACCGATATTTCTGTACGGACAGTGCAGTGTATTGCTACCACCCTTGGCCTATATCAATCAATTCACATAGAATCTATAGTGTTGTCTAAGCCTATTGATATTTGTATAGCTTAAATAAGAAAACGGAAATGGGGCCCCCGGCCCCAGAAGAATGGCTATTATGAGTTCAGTACCCTTCGGTATTTGATTATGGATAATCAAGTGTATGTGTACTAATTTTGGTCAAGATCAATCTATTCATGCAGGAGTATTTGTCGGTCATTTTATTTACATAGCTCATATAAAAAAAAAGGATTCGGGGCCCCCGGTCCCACACGAAATGTAATTAAAAGTTCATAACCCCTTAAGATTTCCTTCTGGATAATGATGGATATATGTGGCAAATTTGGTCAAGATCCATCCATCCATGTAGGAGTATTAAGCATATAAACCTATAGAACATTCTGGAACATTCTAGATTAAATGTATTATCGTCCTCGAACTGTGTAAAAACTGTCTTTTCTAAGTAATTATTCTTCGAATACGAAAAATTATACACATAAATGCATTTCTATGACTATAGTACATTTAAATTAAAAGAGGGGCCCCGCGGGCCCATTCCATAATTGTACCGAATTAGTTTTGCCTGAGATGGGGCCCTATAAAAATCATTCAGGTAAGTTATGAAGTTACAATTTTAAATTTGTCCCATTAAAATCTATTGAATAATGGCGCAGATATAGCGTTTTAAAGTTATCGAACTTTCTGGAAAATTCTAGATTGGATATTATTAGTTTTACATCCACCGTTATTTCCATATGGACTAAGAAGTTTATTGCAACAAAGCTAAGCCTATATCCATCAATTCACATAAAACCTATAGTGTTGTCTAAGCCTATTAATATTTATATACCTTATATAATGAAAAATTAAATGGGGCCCCCGGCCCCAAAGGAATGGATATTATGAGTTCAGTACCCTTTTGTATTTGAGTATGGATAATCAAGTGTGTGTGTACTAAGTTTGGTCAAGATCCATCCATTCATGTAGGAGTATTAAGCTTATCGCTATTTATATAGCTCATATAAGGAAAAACGAAATGGGGCCCCCGGCCCCAGAAGAATGGATATTATGAGTTCAGTACCCTTCGGTATTTGAATATGGATGATCAAGTGTACGTGTACTAAGTTTGATCGATATACATCCATTCACGTAGGAGTATTTGTTTGTAATTTTTTTATATAGCTCATATAAGACAAAAACGAATTCGGGGCCCCCGGCCCCACACGAAATGTAATTAAAAGTTCTCAACCCCTTAAGAGTTCCTTCTGGATAACGATGGATATATCTGCCAAGTTTGGTCAAGATCCATCAATCCGTGTAAAAGCCTTTGTGGAACAGACCCACAAACAAACAAACAAATTTTCACTTTTATATATATATATGATATGATATGATATATATATATATATATATATATATATATATGTATTTGATTTCTTACATTTGGAAGAGTGTTAAGCAACAAAAGCCAAGACTTATACACATATTTTGACATTGTTTTCATTTGCGTAGAAAAAAATGGATGTTAAACAATAACTGTCTAGGAGAATAATTATACAAATTCGCACACATTTAAGTCTCGTGTCTATTTCCAACAAATATTTATAAGATACTTAATCCAGTCCTAGTGAAGATGTTTTTGTTTTCTACATTCTCTTATTTTCAGGAAGCCAAACCAATTCTGGAGAGCGTCAGTTTTCACCAAAGCGGACTGACACGAACATAACAAGACTTTC
Organism: Omphiscola glabra; assembly: GCA_964017045.1. Lineage (NCBI taxonomy): Eukaryota > Metazoa > Mollusca > Gastropoda > Lymnaeidae > Omphiscola > Omphiscola glabra. Next base: position 19,926,220 of record OZ024808.1, read on the forward strand.
CATCAAACTATAGCTTCATGGTAATGTCACAAATTTTTAATAAATTTAGAATTAGAAATAATGTTAGAAGTTGTTAGACTTGCCTCGTTATCCTTAAAAAAAACAAAAAATTCTTTTGAGGAGCGCCTCACACCCTCACCATAAACGCCAAACACCATACGACCGTATTAGGCGGTTACACATAAGTGTTTCAACACTTAGTAAAGCAGCTCACATGTTTCAGACCTTGCATTGTTTTGCTGATTGACTTTGGGAATTACATTTGTTCTAATTTCGTTCATTTTTAATTATTGTAATTCGTGTTGATTTGTTGCTGTTCTTTTCTGGTTCTGGTTCTGGTAGGGTACGTTGCCGCATCTATATACTGGCATATGTGCGACGGTTGGGGAGGCGACGCTGCCAGCATAACGGCTCCTAGCAGATGCCAGGGCAGCATTGAAGCTTTCGATATATGTCGAGTTCACGGCGGTATTGTCCAGGTGGTTCCAAGCGATTATTGTGCGTGGGAAGAATGATTGTTTATGTTGCACTGTGTTACTCCGAGGCACAGTGAAGCATTTGCTATTGTGCCGGGTATATTTACTCATGGGGTTTTCAAAGTTAAAGTCACTGAACATCATATTCACACAAAAAAAAGCTAACATATTTTTTTTACATTTCTCACATGGTTCTCCCCATTAAAAAAATAAAATACGATTTTATTTTCGAATAAATTTACAATCGAGCAAAGTACCCTTCCATTTGCAGAAATTACCATTATAAAAATTTTCCGACGGCCAAAATTTCTTCCAACAAATTTTTGGAAGCAGTTGTAAGTAAAATATTATATTCTTTATTTCAGAACAATGTCCGAGATGAAGTTCTTCTACTGCAGCACTCTTAGTGCATTTTTGATTCCCTCTAGCGAGACCATCACATCGAATCTTAAGGTTCTAACGGCGTCAGCGCTGCTTCTAGCTGTCATCTCCATTTTGACAATTGTATTCAATATAATGATTATATTTGCTGTTTTAAGATCATGGATCAAAGCTCACGTTAAAATTTTTTCAAGCGACAACATCACACCTCAGATATTAATGGTATCCATGGCCTCTATTGGGTCACTTAATGGTATTTTAGTCATGCCTATGGGAGTCTTAGAAGTGATTCATAACGGAGAGTGGCCCTTAGGAGAAGGATTCTGTCGTGCACGCCATGCTTGTAATCAGTTCCTTGGTACAAACTTCATGCTCCACGTCATGTGTCTGTCTATTGACCGATACATCGCCATATGCAAGCCTCTGAAATACATAGTGTTGACGTACAAGACAGGCTTGGTGATGACTGTTGTATCCTGGTCACTGTCAAGCCTAACAACAGCGGTAACTCAAATTGTTTTAGAGACTCAGGCAGACGTGATAGAGCGACTACTTCACAACACCTCGTCAGCAGCTAAACCTGAATATTATTTATTTACAGACAAAAGATTCGCTCTTACCGACTATTTCATATGGAATTCTCCTTTCATTGTTTCGTATTTTCTTTATGGGTTGATACTTCTTGAAGTTCACAGATATCACAAAAGGGCACAGAGACGTTTAAGAACTCAACGTTTAGATTGCGGCCAAACATCTACTATAGATTCAAATTCTAACAAAAATAAAATTAATGACGTTGTCTCAACTGTTCCCCAGAAACATGCGCTTTACCCGGGATATTGTGTATCTTGTATCTCAGACGCGCGCAGCCTCGCATCACAGACAGACGATAAGAAAGAAGAATCTGATCGAATTGTTGCGCCCCCACGTTCAAAAATACTAAAAGCTTTGCGCACCGTCTGCTTCATTATGATTTTATACACCCTATGCTGGTTGCCGGCTTGGCTTTACTTGACTTGGTTACTTGATCAGGGTTTGATCTTTCAACTATGGTCTGACATTCTGGTGCTGTGGATCACGCACATCAATTCTGCGTTGAATCCTATCATATACTGCACTTACAAACCGGTTGGCAGAGCTGTTAAGTCACTTTTCGGGACGTAAGAGGTCAAGTGTGCGGCAGGCTGTTATTTGGCATACTAAATGATATCTTTAAATAAAAAAAGTATTACATCTTTACCTCAATTGTCATTAGATATAATTGTAAATTTAGAAGATGAAATGTATAGTTAAACGTGTAAATGATATCTTTTTTATAAACAATATCACGTAAATTTTTTGAGTCTATTCGGTAAGAATATTTTTAAAAAATTGACAGAAGCAGCTGAAATTCAGCGTGCAAGCAAATCTGTCAAATAGTTTGAATTAAAAAAAAAAAGAAACAAACAAACAACTGAATCGCTGTTTGTATTTTTTAAAAATAAACTTTAGATACGCGTGCAATACAAATAGTTTCAATATCTCTAAAGAGGAAGAATGCTCAGTAGATTTAAGATAGGGGAGCACATAATAAACTCACATAATAATTAATTGGCCTGCGAAACCAAGAAAATATCATGTCATTATATATTATTAATTTGAATTATATAAATATATATATATATATTGTTTTTTAATTTAAAAGAATGTAATATAAATTATATGGGAAAAATAGTTGTGGTATTTCAGTAATACTACGCAGCTTAACACTAAAAGGAAGGGGAAATGGGAAGTACTTAGATAGATGTAGGATAAAGATGAATAGAGCTTTCGTACAGTAGTTAAAGACACCACGGAGATAAAGCCAAAGAAATGTTCTTCAGTACACTTTGTGTCTAATGAAAACCATTGAAAATAAGGCATCGCAGCAGCGCTCGCCACAGCCTGATCACGGAGCATGCGTTTTGTAAATGACACTAGTCAACTCCTCTGTTCTACTAGATTGGTAATCGACCAAGTTCTTTCACACGTTGTAATACGTCGTGCTAGTATTGAATGAACTCAAGCCCTTCATCACAATAAATGTAACTTTAATATCTAATTATATACACAGGCTGTCAATTCCATAAACACATACATATAGCGCAGCTTGCTATCAGACAGAAATAAAACACAACCTCCTTTCAAAAAGTCCCTTTCAAGACAGCCAGACGAATAAATCATACATCACAAAACAGACTAAGACAATGCGTCACAAGGAGCGTAAAAATATTACGTCACAAGTCAAGCGCGGGAAGAGCGTTCACTAACTAAATAACACTCTCAAACACACACCGCGCGTAACAAAACATAACATTCAGTCGCTACAATTATTAATGAACTCCCATACTGGACGGGACTCTTTATTTTTCCCCTGTAGAGAGAACGTATTCTTCCATAAGCTTCAGTGGTCTGATGGATCGTTCCACAGCTGTGCTTTATTTTTCCCCTGTAGAGAGAACGTATTCTTCCATAAGTTTCAGTGGTCTGATGGATCGTTCCACACCCGTGCTATTTTTTTTTTAAATTGCAAGGTCGAGAAAATGTTGTGCAATTTGGACGTGCTGGTGTAAATTGAATTTCAATGGTTTAAAAGTATGTTTAAAAAACATATTTTCTACTTGTTCAATAAAGTTTACACCAAAAAACCGAAAATAGTTACACCTGAACGATCTTTCAAAGGAGATAAGAAATATCCTGTCGCCAATAAAAAACATTGCCCCCCCCCTCCCTTTTCAAAGCCCCCGGGCTCTGCGTATCTACAACTGCTTCCGGATTGGCTAGACCATCACCTTTTTTAGACTTTGTATTTGATCAAATAATGTGTGAAAGCTTTTACAAAAAACGTAAAAAAAATTTTAAAAAAATTACACCAGTACAAGGTGTGAATTATTTCTCCTTCAATGCAAATAGTGTTTAAAACTCCACGCAGGCGTTACCATGTTAAAATGTCGTCAACAATCTAATTTTAAACAAGTTATCTCGTTTATCCATTAACTCTACGGAGTTGCCGTACTTTGCGGTAGCTACACATACCGGTACACAATTTGACTCGATTATAGGATAATATCCTATCATATTTTGATAACAAGTTAGCAACACCACAAGCACCAATGATATCACGTCATCAAAAATAAAAACAGTGGCTTAGTTGAGGTTACGTACTGTTGAACTCTCGAGGAATCGTGTATTCTCGACAAAGGAAAATATCGTCTCTCGTTGTTACTGTGCTCAAGATGCACCTGTCTGAATGCGTCAAACTCGGGTTGACCCTCTTTGAACATGACGTCACACTGACCGCGCATCCACACATTCTCGTGGCATCAGCTGTTTTTCTTGTTCTGATGACGAGTTATGCTCTCCTTTCAAATGTTACGGTCATTAAAGCTCTCATTTTATCTATCATCAACGACCGGAAACGGGTGAATTCACGTCGGAACGAGATCACCAAGCACCTCATGTCATCCATGGCCATCTCGGACGCACTCCTGGTGGTTCTCATTATGCCCTTGGGTATTATAGAAGTCATTCACAACGGAAAGTGGGTGCTTGGATTCCGGATGTGCATTGTTAAGTATTGTTTGGACTATTTACTAAGCGGTGTGCCTTGCTTTCACGTTTTCTGTATGGCTCTTGACCGCTATCTCGCCGTTTGCCACCCACTGAGATACAGACTTTTATCCCACAAGCATGCATACGTCATGATATGTCTATCGTGGATGATTCCGTCTTTATTTCTCATGTTGTGGATCGTAATAGGCGTACATGAGTTTGATGACTGCATGAAGATGACCAACGCCTGCAGCATGTTCAACTTTAAAGCCGAGTTCATCATTGCATTTATATTTACCTACGTCGTTCCTTTCTTTGTTATGTATTTTCTTTATTTACTAATTATTCGAAAGCTGGGAAATATTAAAAAATCTCTTGGACTTCGAATGAAATGCCAAGACGCAGAGACTCAAGTACAATTTGAAAGTATCGTATCTCGGCAAATTGAATCGCCAGCAAGGAGTATCTCGACTGTAAACGTTGGTATAAATATGAAGATACGTAATGGATCTACAGATGAAGACATATCTTGTATTTCCTTTATAGCTGTATCTTCCAACAGCGTTGGGGATAGAGAAGCTTCGGATTTTACCGATTCTAAAAAGAGCGCGGCGAACAGAAACACAAAAGCATTTCGCACTATTGGTCTGGTCATGATCTGTTTCACGGTCTGCTGGCTGCCATCATGGATCATGCTGTTTGTATTTCTGTTGAGAACAAGCCCCACCCCAAGCTGGTTCATGGTGTCCGTTTCCTGGTTTGCATACTTAAACTCAGCTCTAAACCCTGTGCTGTACTGTAGCAACCGTTCTGTCCGAATGGCCGTTAGATCTGTGATATGTCCATACGCTGTCACTAAGTAGGGCTAATGTGCTTCTGTGGTCCCTCGATTTCATTTGCGTGTTTATTGGGAGTCACTGCCCTTTGTTTATGTTTTGAGAATTGTGGTTCTAGTAATTATTAGTATTCATACGCCGATGGAATGTTTAGTTAAATATTAATTTTTTTGGCCGTTTTCAAAGTTTATTTTCATACAAAGGCCCAAATTTAATGATTATTTTTTAAATAAACATTAAATTTTAAATTATTTAGTGAAATATTTACGTTTATTCATTGGAAGAAGTGGCGACTAAGGAGTATGTCAACACTTGCCGGTTGCTACAAGAGTTCATAAGAATAATTAAAGGATATTAAAATAAAAGTTATATTTTTTGTCCAAAGTTACTGTTCATTTTATTTTAAAGTGTCATTCTGAGCGTGTGAAAATTTTAGAATATTCGAAATATTGATGAAAATGAGAGAAGTTATTTTTTTAATCGGGTACTTTAAAATGATGCGGATATAGAAAGGAGTGATTAAATAATTACCGTTACGTCATTTGCCATTCTTGATTGCTTCTCCGAGTGCCCGCACATCGCGGTAAGTTCAAAATTGGTTATTTTTAGATAAATTTTGGGTAAATTTATGCAAATGGAAGCTAAATTTACCGCCCGTTTTTGGATTCGTCTAGAAGGTATGGGCGAAAGGAGTATAATGGATTGGGTCATGAGTAATGGTCTTATTGCAGACCAGTACGAATGTCCTCATCGTAAGAAGGGTATGAAATTGTGTTTAAGGTCAATAGTTTCAGATGGGTTTGCATGGAGATGTCGCGACAAAAGCCATGACAGTATTTTACGTAATATAAGGAAGGGATCGTGGTTAAGTGACAGTAAATTGAGATTTATTGGCATTCTGTTATTGACACACTTTTGGATTAAAAAAATGCTGTTGGGAAATATTGCGACAGAAATAGGTGTCAGATGACACACAGTAACCGACTGGGTGAGCTTTTGTCGCGAAGTCTGTGTGGAAGCGTGTGTTTTGTCGAGTGAGAGCTTAGGTGGAGTGAGTAGCGCCCGGGGCATGATGCCCCCCTTGCCCCCCCCCCTCACTACGCCACTGCAACACAATGGTTTTGAGAGTTTCATATTTTGTTTCAACAAATAGTGCTGAAGAGTTGTATATTTTTTTAAAACAAAATGTCTTTGAGAGTTTCGTATACTATTTCAACAAATTGTGTGTTAGATTAGAGTTTCATATTTTATTTCATCCATTTTTGTGTATTAGATTTTCATGTTTCGATTAAACAACTTTAAAAGGAAAAGAGTTGCATAAATGAAAACATCGGAATTTGTTTCGCTTTTAAAATTGTTTAATTCCGTTCTGTTTGTTTCCCGCCAATTAAACATATAGTTGTATTTATTTTAACGAAGCTTCCTTAAGATAAGATGTAGGTCAATATATTTTTTAAATATCATTTTGTAATAAAAATAATAATAAAATAATATAATTGCTGTTGAAAAACTTAATGAAATTTAACAACCATCTAAAATATAGAAGAACACAGTTTTAAACAGTTAATCTTTTAAGAAGCGCCAGAACAGCGCTTCTTAAACAGTGTTGCCAGATATCCGTGGGAATGCCCGGGGGGGGGAGGTGTCAGGGGATGAGAGAAGACCCAGAAAATCAGGTCTATTTGCAAAGTTATTAAAAATTTTACCATGTGGTGCGGGAAAAATGTCGCGAATATAATATAAACTATTGTTAATATCAAAAGGGAAGGCAATGCTGCAAAACAGGTAATGACTAATGCAACATAGACTAAACTTATCAGAATGAACAAATATTATTTTTTAAAAATTTCATCTGAATTTTTACTGAAACTTTCAAAATTCCCATATTTGGACAAAGCAATGACTTTACCGACGGACGTACTGATCTTATGAAACAGTAAATGAAAGGGTTGATACCCGCATTTAAATATGCCAGGAGATTCAAGGAAATTATTACCAAACCCGATACGGATTGCTTGGTGTAACACAGGACACAAGAAAATATCCAGGTAGGGACCCAGCAGATCGTAATCCAGAAAAACATGCACCCGATCGTTCTATACGCCTTGAGATTCCTGTTAGGTGACCCTGGATTCTTCATATTCTTGGAATGCTTGGAAATCATCTCTTTTTTTCTCTACAGAAATGATGAGATTCACGTCTTGTATGTGGGTTGGAGATTTTTGTGCGTCATTGTTTATCATCGGGTCGTCTGCCGTTGACAAATTTAATTCACTTAAGCTGCTGATAGATTTTTCACTTGTCCGCTCGATAGCCGGTTTGGTACCCGAACTTGAACCCATGGAGATGCTCTTAAGTTTCGTCTTCAGACATGATAATTTCTCGCTAACGCTGGGACCCTCGTAACGCGGCGTTCGTTTGTGAAAGCTTCGGATTTCTCTTAACACGGACACGTAAAGAATTGCAGCTGCCAGGAATGAAATGTAAAATCATAGGGTAAACACGATTAAAAAGACGTCCATTTAATAGACACTAACACAAATTCGGTTCTTCTCAAAAGCGATGTCTCGATCCTCAACTCCGATACAATTCAAACCAAACACCTCCACCAGCATAAAAACCACGCCCGGAATCACCCATGAAAGCTAAACCATAGCGTGACCATGCCTAATTGTCAGAAAGCGATACAGCATTGGTTTACAGACGGCCAAAAATCTGTCTAGGGCCATGAAGAACACGTGATGAATTGAAACACCGCACAACACGATTTTTCTGATCATGCGCAGTTCACTTCCGAATTCTCATCTCCTTTTGTTGATCACTTCCATGGCGAACATGGGTATGAGGAAAACGCCAAACAGGACACCAACAGCAGCCATAAATTCCATGGTCAACTTCGTGGTCCCGTTGTCTTGTGACCTGAAGATGACATTCATGCTGTCCACCCTCCTGGACTTGACCAGGGCGACGATGACGTAAGATGACACAGGGAAGACGGCAACCGTGCTAATAATGACGGACACGGTGACCAGTACCTCAGGACTGATGTTCCAGAAACTGGCGAATAGTGTAAATGTCCGGGCTGATGGTTTGTGTTAGATCCATGCATAGTCGCTTTGTGGAGAGATCGGGATTTCTGTTTTCAAGAATGAAATTTAAATATTTGTAGACTTTGTTTATATCAAACGAATAGAGAGTGTGCTTGGGTGGATGTCTTTGTCAGTTGCTATTAGTTCTGTATCGTACTAACATCTCACATATATGCTCGCGAGAGATGTACGTTGTACAATATCCATGCTGGACAACAAAACCATCTCCACCGACGCTGTGGCATAAACGTCTTTGCATGAGGTGACTAGACAAAGTCCCTGATGCAGAAGTTCTCCTAACAGTCTGAATTTTATCAGAATGCACATGGCAGATGAGCAGAGAATGTTGCAAGGACAAGCCGAATGACCTGGGTATGTTGCAAGGACATGGCAGATGACCAGAGAATGTTGCAAGGACAAGCCAGATGACCAGGGTATGTTGCAAGGACAAGCCAGATGACCAGGGTATGTTGCAAGGACAAGCCAGATGACCAGGGTAGTTTGCGATAATGCCAGACAGCAGACTTACTAAACATCATATTTTAGATGAATTATCCGTTAGAAAACTCTCAGCTATTGGGCAGAAAAAAAGTACGTCTAAAAGTTTACCACAAATAAATGGACCTTGACCTGAGTTTCAGGGAACACTTGTTATGGATCGTACAAGCTGGCGAGGCGCATACACAATTGGAGCTGAATCCTTACAGGATAATAGCAGCCCTCACGTATAAAAAAAGCACACAGCAAGGAAAAGCAGAATTGACTCCAATCAAACTAGGGCCCAAATCGTGTCTGTCCTACATGCGGGAATGCTTTTCAGGCATAAATAGGACTGACCAGCTACCTGGACGAAAAACCAAACAACCGCACATTCTTTCATTCACTACCCTACATTTTTATTACTTTTTTTCTAAAAAGAAATTCCAAATGTTCCAGTGACATTCTTTTCAAATAAAGCGTCTTTATAGGAAATAGAATGTATTTTAAAACGACTAGGACATCATGTCAGAAAGTGAGAAACGAGATTCGTTTGTATCATTCCTGTCATTATAAGAAGTCATTTTGTAACATCCTACAAATTAACACTTTTAATGTTTAGCAGCTCATCCTTGTTCTAGAAGATCCATAATATGTATGGACTTGTTCATTTTGTTGTAGGTGTTCACGTTTTATCCAGGTATTGTGTTCATCGAAGGAAGTGTTTCTAAATATTAAAGTTATGATTTTAGAAGTATTTTTTTCACGCCAAACATCGATAAGAAAGTCGATTTTCATTAATCGATAATACATAACTTTTTACAATACTCTAATTTTCCTTAGCTTATTCAAATCACACAACATCATTCAAGTGGACCACGAAGAACTGCCAGTGAATCAGTCAAAATGAAATAAACACCTGCACTTCACGACTCTCGTTGTCACACTTCATTTAATAACTGAAACCCATTGGCGGGTATTTTCAAATTTTAGGTGATATTTGTCACAAATGATTGGGTTGGGATTCAACAATAGCGCTCCTCCATTGATTATTCATGTAATTTATAATGTGTTTTGTTCGGGACTTCCCGATATGTAGCACCACATTTATTTGATGCTAAACGTGCTCGGGTGCGAATTCCGGGGGAAGTGAGGAAAGTTTCGCAGGTTTCGGAGTTTTGAAGAATAATGGATGTAAACGGTTGGAAAGAAACATTACTAGACTATATTGAGTCTATCAATACATTCTCTTGTTTATAATTGTCAATGAGGAATTTCTTAGTCATTCATTAACGTCTGTGTTGTCTTCGTTATATTCCTCAACGTCTGGATACAGAACTTTCACAGAGGGGAGCAGGCGTGTTAATCAACACCAATACTACTTGATTGGTTTAAATTAGTTTAATGTGGTGCATCGGGAGTGGTGTAGAAAAGGATGTGGGCAATCACTACAATTCCGCTACTGTTAAGGCGAATACTCACATTCTAATATATTTATATCTATCTAATTTCTTTCCCTTCACCTTAAACTAAGAAGGGTATTTTAAACAAGTTTTAAATCTTAAGAAGGTGATTGGATACATTTAAGAGACAGATATACATCTAAATACTTAAATTGTTTTGAACTTCTGAAGGGAAGGGGCGAAGTATCATGTTTCTGCGTAGTCCTTGCTAATCAATTTATATTTTATAAAAAGATTGTATTTTGTACAAATATTTTTTGCATTTCCAGCATTGCCTATTTAAACACGTATTACTTTTTGCCATATAAAAACAATTTGTCTGTTTAATACAATTATCCTTATTTAGTTAATGTATATATGACACTGCCCTATTAAACAGATGTACTGTAGGTCGAAAATTGTCGATGTAAACATATATTACTTTATTTTAGACATTTCCTATTTAAGTGTCCGATTGCCTGCTAAACCTCTATGTGAATTAGCTGTTTAAAACTTAATGCCCCTGCTGATCTCTCGTCATTAGTTAATTGGTCTCCGGTGGTTCCCCTGATTTTTATAGTTTATATATAGCAAACAACCGACCACACATTTTAGTTTTGTGTACTAATGTCATTGTAATCTGACATACCACATCTGTCACTGTTGGCGCGGACGGTCCATCTAATGCAGTCTGCATTACCGTCATGCAACCGATTTCGTATCGCCATTAAACCGTTGCCAACCAATGTTTGATAATGGACGCACCCTTAAACCGTTACCAACCAATGTTTGATGATGGACGCACCGAGAGCCCCGTGCATCACTGTTGTTTAATTTGTCATTTGTTGAAATGGTCTGTTGAAAGAAAATGGCGTGTTTTATGAAAGCTTCACTAAAGCCGCTTGTTTTATGAAAGATTCACTAAAACCTCGTGTTTTATGAAAGATTCACTAAAACCTCGTGTTTTATGAAAGATTCACTAAAACCTCGTGTTTTATGAAAGATTCACTAAAACCTCGTGTTTTATGAAAGCTTAACTAAAACCTCGTGTTTTATGAAAGATTCACTAAAACCTCGTGTTTTATGAAAGATTCACTAAAACCTCGTGTTTTATGAAAGCTTCACCAAAACCTCGTGTTTTATGAAAGATTCACTAAAACCTCGTGTTTTATGAAAGATTCACTAAAACCTCGTGTTTTATGAAAGCTTCACTAAAACCTCGAGTTTTATGAAAGATTCACTAAAACCTCGTGTTTTATGAAAGATTCACTAAAACCTCGTGTTTTATGAAAGATTCACTAAAACCTCGTGTTTTATGAAAGCTTCACTAAAACCTCGTGTTTTATGAACGATTCACTAAAACCTCGTGTTTTATGAAAGATTCACTAAAACCTCGTGTTTTATGAAAGCTTCACTAAAAACGCGTGTTTTATGAAAGATTCACTAAAGCCTCGTATTTTATGAAAGATTCACTAAAACCTCGAGTTTTATGAACGCTTCACTAAAACCTTGTGTTTTATGAAAGATTCACTAAAACCTCGAGTTTTATGAAAGCTTCACTAAAACCTCGAGTTTTATGAAAGCTTCACTAAAACCTCGAGTTTTATGAAAGCTTCACTAAAACCTCGTGTTTTATGAAAGATTCACAAAAATCTCGAGTTTTATGAAAGCTTCACTAAAACCTCGAGTTTTATGTAAGCTTCACTAAAACCTCGTGCTTTATGAAAGATTCACTAAACCTCTTGTTTTTTAAACGATTCACTAAAACCTCGAGTTTTATGAAAGATTCACTAAAGCCTCGTGTTTAATGAAGATTCACACATAAAGTAAGCCCTATCGTGTATGTTCAAGATGCACTCAGCACAGGCCATACACCAAAAAGTATATACACCAGATGAAAACTTTGCTTAAGTAACACAACTTGAGAATTATTATCGAATATACAAAATGAAGGACAAGCAAGCTGAAGGAAAATGAAAGTTTTGTATATGAATAAACCTAGATTTTAATTTAAAAGTAATTGTAGATTCTTGTTTTAGAATTTAAAAAAATGTTGATTGCGGTAATAGATGAATAAACGTTGATGGTAATATATGAATAAAGTAGATAGTAATAGATGAATAAAGTAGATAGTAATAGATGAATAAAGTAGATAGTAATAGATGAATAAATGTAGATGGTAATAGATGAATAAAATAGATAGTAATAGATGAATAAAGTAGATAGTAATAGATGAATAAATGTAGATAGTAATAGATGAATAAATGTAGATGTTAATAGATGAATAACTGTAGATGGTAATAGATGAATAAATGCAGATGGTAATAGATGAATAAATGTATATGTTTATAGAGGAATAAATGTTAATGATAATAGATGAATAAATGTAGATGGTAATAGATGAATAAATGTAGATGTAATAGATGAATAAATTTAGATGTTAAGAGAGGAATAAATGTAGATGGTAATAGGTGAATAAATGCAGATATTAAAAGATGAATAAATGTAGATGATAATAGATGAATAAATGTAGATGTTAATAGAGGAATAAATCTAGATGGTAATAGATGAATAAATGTAGATGGTAAGAGATGAATAAATGTAGATAGTAATACATGAATAAATGTAGATAGTAATAGAAGAACACATGTCGATGGTAATAAGTAAATAAATGTAGATGGTAATAGATGAATAAATGTAGATGGTAATAGATGAATAAATGTAGATGGTAACAGATGAATAAATGAAGATGGTAATAGATGAAGAAATGTAGATGGTAATAGATGAATACATGTAGATGGTAATAGAGGAATAAATGTAGATAGTAATAGATGAATAAATGTAGATATTAATAGATGAATAAATGTAGATGATAATAGAGGAATAAATGTAGATGTTAAGAGAGGAATAAATGTAGATGGTAATAGATGAATAAATGTAGATGGTAAGAGATGAATAAATGTAGATAGTAATATATGAATAAATGTAGATAGTAATAGAGGAATAAATGTAGATGGTAATAAAGGAATAAATGTAGATGGTAATAGATGAATAAATGTATACTGTTGAAGTAAGTAGATTAATAATTGGTATTTATTGTCGTAGATAAATAATTGTAAATTGTAATAGATAAAAAAATGTAGATTCTTTTAGTAGATAAATAAATAACTCATCAGCAAAACAACTCAAAAAAGAGTGCAATTGAATTTAACTTCTGCTTGTCTGGGCTTTCTATGCATGGTCAGATTTTTTATTCCACATTGTCATATGCTTCCCTGTTGTTTTACACTTGGTCTCTTTCGGTCTTCTGTTATAGCTTTTCTTGTGCTGCCCATTAGTGGTATAACTTGATAAGTATTTTTAGTTGCTCTACAGATATGGCCAGGATATATCTGTTGACTTCGTTACGTAGTTTCTGATCTAGTTGTAAGATCTGTGTTTCAGTTCTTTACTAGCCAAAATATTCAATGGATTTAAGGTAGGCATTTGCATCTTTCTTTTGTACTAGATTATTTCCTTCAATGACTCTGATCCACTACAAAGTACATGTATTGTGATAGCCGGTGTTTTGATCTAGTTCTTGTTCACCACGAGACTTGCGCATGCCAACCTACCTCCCCCAATTTAAAATTCTACAAATACACTCTTAGTGTGCGTTAAGGAAGTCTTTATAGAAGTTTGCTTAAATAATTTTAAAGATGTATTCATTTCACACTATTCGTCCAGGATTCGACCTAGAACAAATATATTGATGTCTTTTAAAGTATTCTTTCCATATGGTTTAAATTTACATGGTCTTTTCAATGTGTTTCACATTTTCACCTAGATCAGCTGTGTTGGGCTCTTGGTTTATAAGTTCCTGTCATTTTCTAAAAACACTCAATAACTATCAAAATACGAGGCTGTATCACTAGTAAAATATTTAATTTAATTTTAAAACACCAATTTATGTAGATTATTTATTTAAAAATAATTCCAAAAACAATACAAAAATATTTCCACTTTTCATTATTAATATATCAAGTTAATAATTATCACAATTTTTAGCAAACAACTAACACGAAGCTTTTTGTTTAAATAAAACTATTTAAGATACTATATATGAGAGCAAGGGAAACAACACAGAAACATTAGTTTATTACACCAAGCCAATTAAATGTTCATGTTTTCCCATGATCCATGTAACACAGACTCATCTGCTAAACCTTTAAACACGGCAGTGACTTGACAGCCTGCCGCACTGACCTGTTCCCACAATAAATGAAAGGATTCAAAAATGAGTTCAAGTATCCAGACAAGTAGACGGTCACAAGAACCCACAGAGGCATGACGTAACCATTTACAGCATAAAATATGACGACTATAGACGGTGGGGACCAGCACAGTGTTAACATAGAACAATGGCTCCTATGGTTCGGAAAGCCTTTAGGTTCCTACGACCTGGGCGTAGAGTTTTAAACTTTTTGTATCTCTGACCATTCACAGCTGGACTGGAAATTTGGTGTATAGATATCTCAAAGGATTCTGGGTTGGGTGATGTCTGAGAACCGTTCTCTGTTTGAGACAGTATGGATATTTGCAATGCGTTTTGATCGAACGTATTTAAGTTTAATAAAGAAGTTTCAACTATGGACAGTTCATTTCGTAATCCAATTGTAGATATGTTTAAACTTTCATTTGTGGATGCCCCTCTAGATGATATTTGTTCTTTAGATAATCCGCTCACCATTTTCAGCGTTGATTCTCCAGCTTCGCAAATGTTTCCAGGGAAATGCATCAGAGTGTCAGGCTTTCTCGAGTTGTGTTTCCTTTGATTGAACTTATGGATGTCTCGAAGAACACAAAAATACAACAGGTAGGTGATCGTCAACGGAACGTAAAACACTGCAGTGAATATACCAGACAGTACTTGTTGGTTCACAACGGAATGACACAGCTATTTAATTTCATAGCAACTCTGAACATTTTTCATTCCGTATTTTGCCCATTTGGAGTTTAATGGAACGTTCACGAACACGGCTGGGCATATCCAAGAGAGCGCGATCATGATATAACCACTTTTACCACTTAACACTCGATACCGCAGAGGCTTACAAACGGCCAAGAATTTATCAAGAGCCATACACAAAATATGATACAAGGACACGCCTGTCATGGTGTGGGATATTCCGAGACGCACTGTGCACAAATCGTAACCAAGGGTCCACTTTCCGTTGTTGATTATCTCGAAAATAGAAAACGGCATGAGAACCGCTCCGAATAAGACATCGCGAAAGCCCATGAACGCCATCAGCATGTTGGCGATCTTATTTCCGCTTGTGTTGTTGCCTCCCTGGATGGCTTTGATGATGCCAATGACAACGGTGACGTTGGCGAGTATGGTGAAGACGGCGAAAACGGACAGGCCGACAGAAATAATAACAAGGAGACTCAGCTCTGACGTGATATATTCTCTTGTGGCGTTGTTGCCACAATCGGCAATTTCCATGTTGAGATCACACGAAGAACGAGGACTTTAACACTAATTATAAAGCTTTTTCGATTTAATTTTAAAAATATCATAGAATGTCTAACATCTGCAATTTCAATGTTAAGATCAGACACGAAAAAAAGCTGTTGTAATTTTTTTGAAGCTTGTTTTATTAATGTAATAAATGTTCCAAAATGTCTCACATCCCCTAGTAACGATTATATGACTATATTATAAGCATCTTGGCGAGCAATCTATTCGAAATCGGAATTGTACAGTTACGAAAAGTTAACTTATTTCAAACGTCTATGTTACAACGATAAAAATATTTTTAAAAAATTACAAATTGACATCAAAAACATTTCAAGCGTTCCCTTGAGGCCACCGAGTGAACATAGTCAAGGAACGATCCATCTAAATCACAATTTATTTAAATTTTCGCAGCGATGTTTAAAATAATAAAATATAATTCAATGTATGCTCACAAATCGTCCCGCCTCTTTAATTTTTTGAACCGCAAAACGATGACGCAAAAATACGCGGTTGAATCACTGTGGTCCACAAAAACCACATTCTAAACAGTTTGGATGAATGTTTACATTAGACTAAATGGACCTGAAACGTTTTTCGTTTACTCAAAAAAAAAAAAAAAAAAAATCACTGAGGGGCTTAAACGGCATCACATGAACTATGGAGTATTTAACATAATTTGTTTGTTTCGCTGGATCTCGATGTGTCCGGACAGAATAGCTGCTAGGTAGTTTTAAACACAGAAGAGTTGGTGTACGATGGGTCGATCTAGAATTATTAATGTTTGTTCTTGCCATGAGTAAATATAAAGTGCGCAGCGTTTCAATTTGAGAACACGTGAACTTTGAATTAGTTTGGGGAAGCTGGGATTATGGGAGGTATTACCCTTTTAGAAAAGTTAGTATTCTGGTTAAAAGAGGTAAAATAAAATTTGAAAATTTAGTGTTGTGTTTAGATGATGCAAAACTAAGTTATAGAATTCATATTGTATTGTGATTCATGAAAGACTAAGAGAAATTAGGATTACGATTACATGACTAAGTTAAAGAAGTTAGAATTATGATTAATTGATATATAATAATATTAAAGAATTCAGAAAGATTATGAGATGCAGAACTAAGTTTAAAAATTTAGAATTTAATTATTTAAGACTCAATTATGAACGTTTGAATTATGCTTATGTGGTGCAATACTAAACCAGTTGTGATTATAAATTTCAAGAATAGTTAGAGAAGTTATAATTGTGATTACATAATGCAAAACTAGTTAGAGAAGCTAGAATTGTGATTATATGATGCGCATACTAATTAGAGAAGTTAGAATTGTGATCATATGATGCAAGAATAGTTAGAAAAGTTAAATTTGGGATTATGTCATACGCAAAATATTTAGAGGAGTTAGAATTGTGATTATATGATGCAAGAATAGTTAGAAAAGTTAGAATTGAGATTATATGATGAAAGGCTTGTTAGAGAAGTTAGAATTGCTATTATAAGGATAGACAAATAAAATAAATATTGAAATTGTCAAATATGATATAATATATTATGTTACTTAGAATATAAAATATAAAAAAAATTCTTAATTTAATAGTCGCCAAACAATATTTCAATATTTTATAACTAAAGAATTTTTTTTTAATTCACGAGTTAAAAAAGGACGTGTGTGACATACTTAAGCTCCTTCCGTAGTTCTTTACAATGTCATTTAGTGATTTTTTTTTATTCCGCGCTATTCCTGTGAAAGAGACAGAGAGAGAGAGAGAGAAAGAGAGTGATGGAGCGGTTAATGAAAAAAAAAATTGTCTATCAATCGCAAATGACTGATAAAATCAATTTAAAAAAAATATTTCAAATTGGAACTGGTCAGGTTAAACAACAATGCGAAGTTAAAACATTGATTATTGTGAGTGGCTGCAGTGGGTTTGCTGTCTGGCAGTACGCAGAATTTATTGCCAGATTTAATGGAATTACCACGCTAATAGATTGCTGTCTCTCGTGAACTACAAATATCTGACTTTGTTCTTTTGGAATATATTCGTGGCTGAGCTTACCACATTGCGATGGAGCATTGAGTGGTGGACGTGTTCAGATCTCATTAGTACTATTTGTTTTGCATTATAATTTCGTGTGTGGAATTTTCTAATTTGAAGTGTAGAATTTTTTTATGCTAGTATAATCAAAGGCGATGTTTTTCGTTTAAAGGCTTATTGAGTAAGTCGAATTATTTAAAATACGACTTAGTAGAGAAGATGCTAACCAATTAATACTAAAACGTTAATGAAAATCCAGAGGCGTACCGAGGCTGTGTTAAGCAACGCTTATGCCGTTGGCGCATTTTGAAGAGAAGAAAAAATTGGGAATTCGGACAATTAATATGTTCAATTTTTTTAAAATAACAATTTTTAGGAAAAAAATGCATCTATTGATCGGCCTGACATAGAAATAGCTTTGTCACACTTGACAGCGGGGGAGTTTTTGTTCTTTCCATGGGCTCCAACTGTCTTTGGTATGCCTTTATGTTAACATATTCAACCGACAAAACTAACTATCTTTAATAAAAAGATAAGAAGCTTTGTTTAAAATTGTTTATCGATACAATGTAAAGTATCTATAATAACCTAATTGTTACTTATCTTTTAAGTCCAATTTTAAAATGGGTACACACATTACTTCCCATCTGGAAATATTAGTGGCTCTAGCGGTTGCTACCCTTGTCATGGCTCTCTTAACTGTATTCTCAAACGTGATTCTCTTCCTTGCCATCGTACTGCCTAGCAGCAGGAACAGAACCGCTCATAAATCCTATATGACTTTTATGTTTATGAGCTCCATGGCAGTCTCTGACAGCATTCTTGGAGCGCTAGTTATGCCCTTGTCAGTTGTACCAATAATACAGAACGGACAATGGAACCTCGGGAAAGTCACGTGCAATGTCTATCTGGCCGTAACAAGTATTTTGTGTTCCGTAAACGCTTGTCACATTTTGTGCATGGCCGTTGACAAATACATCGCCGTGTGTAGACCTTTGCAGTACAGGTTGATGAAAAAAAAAACTGTGCAAATTATGATCTGCGCATCGTGGCTTTTTCCTATCGCTGTAACGTTTTTACTAAACATTGATGGATTTGACAAGATGGGTTTGGAGACGTCAAACAATGAGGGTTTGGAGGAGAGAAACTTTTGCTTTAACAACTCTAGCAGTGAAGTATTCGTTTCATATTTAATTGTATCGTTTTATGGTCCCATAATTGTTACCTATTTTCTGTACGCGCGTATATTCACAGAAATCTGGAGTTTTAACAATCGGTCCCCACAAAATCAACTTCAAAAACATTCAGCACTTGAAAATTCAAAGAAAAATCTGACAGCATCTGTCGACGTCATAAGCATCACAGTTTTATCCGACACGACAGCGGGTTATGTTGCAGAACCCAACTCGAGACAATCTATGTACAAAATCGACTCAGACACCAACAGATCCAAGAACAAAAAAACGAAAAGCAAAAACTGTGCGTTCACTTTCAACGATTCTCGAATTCCTCGTCATATTTACCGACACATGAGGGCGATTCGAACCATTGGATGCATCGTTGCTGCCTTCACTGTCTCCTGGATTCCGACGTCGCTGTACCTGGTCACCATCAGGTACATTGGACACGAACAACCAACATGGTCTATTTTACTCTCCTTTTGGATGTCTTTCTTTAACTCGACCATCAACCCATTTCTGTGTTGTTCTATGAAATCTGTGAGAGTTAAGGTGAGAAATATGACAGGCCTGTAAGCCGAATGGGATGTCATCACTTGTATTTACACGAAACATGAAGCTGAATAATCTCTACAGAAAATTCCTTTCCTCGTTTTAACTTTAGGGAAGAAAATTAGTTTTGGTTAAATTGTACTTTTTTTTTAAATATTAATTTTAGTTGTTGATAAATATAATAATTTTTTGATATCCCTATAGGTGGTTTTAAATTAACGACTGAAATAATTAACCCATAGTGTTTTTGAAAAAATTATTTCGAACCCACTAGACAACTTTGGAGAGATGAACATGGGAGATAATTTAAACGTGTCAATAACGCTATCGTACTCTCAAAACATGATAGGACAATACGGCAACATCACTCTCTGCATGACTTTAAACCAAAAAAAAGACCATTATTTCCCATTCGAAAACAGCATGAGTCTGTTCGCATTGTTTCTTGTCCTGTTTCATTATTATTTAGAAATAAGTGATTATTTCCCGAAAAGGCAATTGCAAGTGTACACATGATTTTTCAAAGTTTCCAGGAGAAATTATTATGTTCTGAAGTTAAATTACTTTCAGCTGCATTAAATGGTTTCAAATGCTATACGTATTCGGCTTATTTACTGCAAACTTCAGGATTTCAACTGTTTATGAATTAGTCCCATTCATAAAAGGGGAATTTAATTTGTAACGTGTGATTAACGAATTATAGTTATCAAAGACAAAAAAAATGTTTTTTTAAACATACAAAATGGAAATGCTTTAAGGACATATTTCATGGCTTGTGTTAAAAATACACATGTCCCCGGAAAAAAACATTTTATTTAAGACGAACAAACGACACCATTTTATTGAAGACGAACGAAAGACACCATTTTATTGAAGACAAAGACACCAACATGGAAATGTCCAACTGTGTCAATGTTACAACTGTCGTCAGTGATTCCCGGGTCACATCTGAATTGAATCTGCTCGTCATGATTAGTGTTATTCTTTCTGTCATTGCGACCTTCACAGTGATGTCTAACATCTTGGTTGTCGTGGGTGTCATCAAATCCATCAGAGACGATAAGACCGTCAGACACGTCAATACAATCACGAAAATGCTGATGTCTTCTATGGGAATCGCCGATTCACTATTTGGAGCGGTCGTTATGCCTCTCAGTATAGTTGAGATCATTGACAATGGGAAATGGTTTCTAGGCCACGACTTGTGCTCAGTCCGTCTTGCGTTCAACAACACCTTGTCTGGGATTTCAATTTACCATATTTTGTTAATGGCAACGGACAAATACTTGTCAATCTGTAAACCTCTGAAGTACAGAACGTTAAATGCTAACACAGGATACGTCATCATCGGAATCTCGTGGATATTCCCAACACTTTTCATCAACATACCTCTCTCCATGAGATGGGGGAAGTTAGGTGTAGAGGACATGGAGCATTGCTACGAACAAAGTCATCAGTGCTTGACGGCGGCGAGTCCTCGTGTTCTTCTGGGAATATTCTGTTTAGCCTTCTACTTACCAATGTCCTTGACCTACGTGTTATACATCATTATTCTTTATGACATCCATTGGTTTAATCAAAGAAAGAAATGTTCTTCTGCGTCAACCTTTTCGGTGATGCAGTGTTCTAAACGCAGCCCGAAAGCAAAAGTTCCAGGAGAACTGAAAGCAAGGGGATCAGTTTCTCAAGGCTGCAAAAATGTTAAGAATTCATCTATGCCCCAGATTTCTCAAGCAGTCAAAGTTTCTGGATTTAGGAAGAGAAACCTGAAGGCCTTCCGAACGATTGGATTAATTGTGCTCTGTTTTAATCTGTGTTGGTTCCCCACTTCGATTTGCGTCATTTATTTCGCATACAATATCGATTTTATGCCAGTGTGGTCAGTCGCGTTAATTAATTGGTCAGGCTATCTGAACGCCACGTTTAATCCCATACTATATTGTAGTAACAGGTCAGTCTGGCGGTCAGTGAAAGCTCTGTTGTGGAGAAGCTAGTCTGGTGGCCCATGAAACATCTATCTTGTTAATGAAAGATTAGTCCGCTGGAAGGTACGAGAGCCATATTGTTACTGAGAGTTAAGTCTGGTAGTCAATGGGAGAGCTAGCTCAGTGGTCGGCAAACTCATAAGTCAAAGGAGCAAAAATTCAGCAGCAGGAAGATTCCAAAAAAAAAAAAACCCCAATAAAAAAATTGAGAGCTAAAATTTCTTAAAGAATTTGTCAAGAACCATGAATTTGGGAAACAAAATCGATTTGTCGCCGACTGGCCGAGCCGCAGGCAAGTCGTTAAAGAGCCGAAATCGGCTCGCAATGCCGCGATTTGCTGAACACTGAGCTAACTGCATTTGTTAATGATAGTTTAGTCTTGTAGCCAATGGGACAGTTAGCAACATTTGTTAATGAGAGTTTAGTCTTGTAGCCAATGGGACAGTTAGCAACATTTGTTAATGAGAGTTTAGTCTTGTAGTCAATGGGACAGTTAGCAACATTTGTTAATGAGAGTTTAGTCTTGTAGCCAATGGGAAAGTTAGCAACATTTGTTAATGAGAGTTTAGTCTTGTAGCCAATGGGACAGTTAGCAACATTTGTTAATGAGAGTTTAGTCTTGTAGTCCATGGGACAGTTAGCAACATTTGTTAATGAGAGTTTAGTCTTGTAGTCCATGGGACAGTTAGCAACATTTGTTAATGAGAGTTTAGTCTTGTAGTCCATGGGACAGTTAGCAACATTTGTTAATGAGAGTTTAGTCTTGTAGTCAATGGGACAGTTAGCAACATTTGTTAATGAGAGTTTAGTCTTGTAGTCCATGGGACAGTTAGCAACATTTGTTAATGAGAGTTTAGTCTTGTAGTCCATGGGACAGTTAGCAACATTTGTTAATGAGAGTTTAGTCTTGTAGTCAATGGGACAGTTAGCAACATTTGTTAATGAGAGTTTAGTCTTGTAGTCAATGGGACAGTTAGCAACATTTGTTAATGAGAGTTTAGTCTTGTAGTCAATGGGACAGTTAGCAACATTTGTTAATGAGAGTTTAGTCTTGCAGTCCATGGGACAGTTAGCAACATTTGTTAATGAGAGTTTAGTCTTGCAGTCCATGGGACAGTTAGCAACATTTGTTAATGAGAGTTTAGTCTTGCAGTCCATGGGACAGTTAGCAACATTTGTTAATGAGAGTTTAGTCTTGCAGTCCATGGGACAGTTAGCAACATTTGTTAATGAGAGTTTAGTCTTGTAGTCAATGGGAAAGTTAGCAACATTTGTTAATGAGAGTTTAGTCTTGTAGTCAATGGGAAAGTTAGCAACATTTGTTAATGAGAGTTTAGTCTTGTAGTCAATGGGACAGTTAGCAACATTTGTTAATGAGAGTTTAGTCTTGTAGTCAAGCAGGGCCAGATTAACCTGAAGGCAAATAGAAGACGTGCTTAGGGGCCCAGGGGATACGATTTTTTTCGTTCAGGTGAAAAATTATATTTTTTTTGTTGAAGTACTTGTATGGATGTAATGTATGGCACTGATGGGACTCTCCCTAACATAACGTTATAGAGTTTCAATGAGAACATAACATTAGGGGAAACAACACATATCGTAAACGGATCCTCAGACGGTAATAGCTATTTCAAAATGTCTGGGGGGGGGGGAGGGGCCGTGATTTCGAGAGAATATCATCGTCAGATGATCGCAGCGATACATATAATAATATTTTTGTATCAGCTAAACTGTTCAGCGAATAGCGACCAGAAATGACTGAAATGTGAATGAAGAAATATTTTTAAAAATTTCAGGGATAATATTAAAAAAATTGACTGAAATAAAAATTTAAAAAAATTAAAAAAAAAAATTGTAAAATAAAGAAGATCTTGCTCTTTTCTGCAGATATTCTTTTTTTAGATTGGGTGGAGGGTATATCAAGAAACACCTGACAAAATGCTGCTGGGATCAGTGTTCTCAAAGGGCACCCCTCCCCCCCCCCCCAAACCACACATTGATTTCTAGCTTCATAAGCCTGGAAATATATAAACTGCAATGCGTCTCACTGGGCGGTCTCCCGTTCCGCAACACTCAATGAACGTATCTATGGTAGGCACTGTTGATTGGTCTTGTAGACTGTGACTGAGCTGTTTTTTAAATGGAAAGTTTAAAATAAATAAAGTCTGTTAAGAGAGATGACGAGCAGATCTGGGACTGGACAAAAGAGAAAATTATCTTTGTCATATAGCTGGAATTGTTAAACTATCTGAGTCATATAGCTGGAATTGTTAAAAAATCTGAGTCATATAGCTGGAATTGTTTAAATATCTGTGTCATATAGCTGGAATTGTTAAACTATCTGTTTCATGCAGCTGGAATTGTTAAAATATCTGTGTCATATAGCTGGAATTGTTAAAATATCTGAGTCATATCGCTGGAATTGTTAAAATATGTGTTTCATATAGCTGGAATTGTTAAAAAATCTGAGTCATATAGCTGGAATTGTTTAAATATCTGTGTCATATAGCTGGAATTGTTAAAATATCTGAGTCATATCGCTGGAATTGTTAAATTATGTGTTTCATATAACTGGAATTCTTAAAAAATGTGAGCCATATAGCTGGAATTGTTAAAATATCTGAGTCATATCGCTGGAATTGTTAAAATATGTGTTTCATATAGCTGGAATTGTTAAAAAATCTGAGTCATATAGCTGGAATTGTTTAAATATCTGTGTCATATAGCTGGAATTGTTAAAATATCTGAGTCATATCGCTGGAATTGTTAAAATATCGGTTTCATACAGCTGGAATTGTTAAAATATCTGTGTCATATAGCTGGAATTGTTAAAATATCTGAGTCATATCGCTGGAATTGTTAAGATATATGTTTCATACAGCTGGAATTGTTAAAATATCTTTGTCAAAAAGCTGGAATTGTTAAAATATCTGTGTCATATAGCTGGAATTGTTAAAATATCTGAGTCATATCGCTGGAATTGTTAAAAAATCTGAGTCATATAGCTGGAATTGTTCAAATATCTGTGTCATATAGCTGGAATTGTTAAAATATCTGAGTCATATCGCTGGAATTGTTCAAATATCTGTGTCATATAGCTGGAATTGTTAAAATATCTGAGTCATATCGCTGGAATTGTTAAATTATGTGTTTCATATAACTGTAATTCTTAAAAAATTTGAGCCATATAGCTGGAATTGTTTAAATATCTGTGTCATATAGCTGGAATTGTTAAAATATCTGAGTCATATAGCTGGAATTGTTAAAAAATCTGAGTCATATAGCTGGAATTGTTTAAATATCTATGTCATATAGCTGGAATTGTTAAAATATCTGAGTCATATAGCTGGAATTGTTAAAAAATCTGAGTCATATAGCTGGAATTGTTTAAATATCTGTGTCATATAGCTGGAATTGTTTAAATATCTGTGTCATATAGCTGGAATTATTAAAATATCTGAGTCATATAGCTGGAATTGTTAAAAAATCTGAGTCATATAGCTGGAATTGTTTAAATATCTGTGTCATATAGCTAGAATTGTTAAAATATCTGAGTCATATAGCTGGAATTGTTAAAAAATCTGAGTCATATAACTGGAATTGTTTAAATATCTGTGTCATATAGCTGGAATTGTTAAAATATCTGAGTCATATCGCTGGAATTGTTAAAATATGTGTTTCATACAGCTGTAATTGTTTGAATTTTAATTTATATTTGTGTGTTATTTTCCATGCATTTGACTTACCATGATGTAGTTATTCACTGTAAGCTGCCAGTGTAAACTGCCTATGTCTCAAGTGTTACTTAAACAAGAAAACATGTTTCACACATATTCACTCAATCAAATTTGAAAACACCACATTACATTAGGTTTAATTTTAAAACTTTTTAAATATATATATATATATATATTAATGAGGAGCTTAAAAATTGAAATACTACCTTCTTCAAGTATTTACCGTATTTAAATGTTTCAAATAGTTTTAGTTATTTTTATTTGGCTGTAATTTATTTTTAAAAAAAAGTCCCTACTTGGTTTTGGAAATTTTGTTTTTCAATTAAACACTTTTTGACCAAAAACATAAATAATTGAAATTCATGCTCTACTAAAAAAATTTTTACAACATAAAGGACGTAATAAATTTAGTTACAGTCATTTTGTTTAGCGCTTTGTTGTTCAATGAACATGTTTTCATTAAAGCACACACTGGAATTAAGGTACTCCGTAATCTCATAGAAAACATTTTTGTTTGGTGAATTGTTGTATTCAGTTATTTTAGTGTTGAAAACAATCTGCTTTTTATTATTGTCTTTTATTTTTTAAACGGTTTAAGGTAATTATTTCTTTATCATTTTTTTTTTTGTTGTAAATTTTTTTCCCCTCAAAATTATTCCAATAAATGAAAGTTAATTATACTTATCGTGTTTTTCTACATTCATTTAGAGAACAACCTTATCCACATTCAACTGGACGGTTGAATTCAATTAATTGCAGTTGAGGCGACAAAACTTGACTCATTTGCGTCTATTGCCTCAGGCCTTCCAACCCCTAGTGCATGATACCCTCAAACAGTTACTATTGTAACCAGTTAATTATCCTCATCAACACCAGGCACAGAGACATTGGAAATCCCATCTACATTCATAGGAGCCATAATGATCAATAAATTGATCGTGGGCCCTTAATATATAGAAGAAGAAGAAGAAATGGAACTTTTAAAAAAATGTGAACTCATCTAAACTGTCGACATTCCAAAATAAATAAAAGCTCTCCCTACTCACTCTTTCATCCACAATCGTAGCACTTTACACTAATTCTCCTCAACTCTTCCCATTCACTTCACCTAACCTCTGCCCTTTCCATCTACACAGCCCCCACCTCACAAACATGTTTCGTAGTCTCTAAAAATCCCACCGTCCCCTACCTCTTTTCCTTGCCTCAACACAATCAAAGCACCCAAAACTTTTCTCCTCAACTCTTCCCAATCCACCCAAAACAAACACTTCTATTTGCATGTATTCAGTTCCCCCCCACCTCATCCTATACCAGAGCATAACCCGCAAGATAAGCAAGTATCCTAAAACCTATCTGTATTTTCTCGCACATATCGTCAACTTTTATTTTTCCATACGCCACAGATTTAACTGTCAAGCAACTTTAAATTTGGTAAGAATAAAAATTAAATACTTTGAAAAAAAATGTCTCCCTCTCTTTCCTCCTCTCTTTTATGTTTTAACATAATAAAATGGTTTATGCCAAATACGGAAATTACAGTTCCAGGCGTTAAAAATTTGTGGGCACTTTACATAAGTTGTGGGCAGGAAAAAAATCTTTATGGTCTGTCTAAAAGTTTCACGTAAATCCATTGACATTGCCCATGATTCGTGGCAATAACTTGCAATAGACCGTGCATGCTGGCGTGGCAGAATCACTGTTGGACCGTGAAAGCTGGCGTGGCAGTCTCAATATCTGAGCAAAATTGTCATAGAATAAGTGCACAGCTCACGCCCAAAGAAAGAGAAAGGCAAGAAAAGGGAGAATCGACCCAAATTCTGCTAGCACAAAAAACAACGTGTGCCCCACATGCGGGAAAGCTTTCTTGGCACAAATATGATTGGGGGGCTACTTGCGTACTCTACGTGTAATAAGGACATTGGACATCGTCACACGCGAAGGACGAACAACTTTTTTTTTAAAAATAAGTTGCCCCGCGCCTAAGAGCTAAAATGAAGTTAGATGATTGAAAATAAAATGTGAACTATTTTTTAACAGTTTTAATTTGAAAAAAAAAGAACACATTTAACGCCTCTATAAAGAATTTACGAGTTTTATTTAAAAAAGATATTAGAAATTATAGAACGAATGTTGTTTTTTGTTAAAGTATTTTAAAATATTCAGATTTAAATAAATTAGTAAAAGATTTGCACAGAATCATTTATTCCTCACAAGCGACTTAACTGCATGCCTCACTGAGTTATTCGTACAACAAAGTAAGGGGTTTAAAACTGTGTTTGCGTAAGTCAACCATGCATACACTATATCAAAATGTCCACTTTGCTGGTCCTCAAAGAAAATCGTCATCCATGCTGGAAGCCAGCAGACTGTGTAACAGATGATCAGGCAACCGACCGTACGGTAGGCCTTCATATTTTTTATTGCGGAAGTTGTGACAAGGGGTTTGATGTGTGGCGACGTAGTTCGACGTTGTGCTTCCATCTCGTTCACGCGTTTCTCGTTTTGGTTATCGAAAACAACGACTGTTTCTTGTGCTACAACATCATTATAAGCTGGTACAGCAGACGTTGTTTCTTGTGCTACAACATCATTATAAGCTGGTACAGCAGACGTTGTTTCTTGTGCTACAACATCATTATATGCTGGTACAGCAGACGTTGTTTCTTGTGCTACAACATCATAATAAGCTGGTACAGCAGACGTTGTTTCTTGTGCTACAACATCGTTATTAGTTTGCTCGTCACACAATGTTGTTTCTTTACTCTTTGATGAAGGAACCGCATGGGAACTTGTCGTCATGTTTCTCTTTTCGTCTGATGATGCAAACAAATATTTTTGAGGGGATGAAACATTATGCATCGCTTCTGTTGAACGCTCTTCGGTATAGACGTTTTTACGTATAGGCCGATCCAGAACATGTGTAGCATAAAAATTTGGTTTTAGCTGAATAAAAGTAAAATTTACGGTTATAATTTGTGTCGATGTAGTAAATGCGCTTTTTGACAGGATCCACAAAGACGATGTCGTGTTCAAGGACTCAGTCTGTTGCTCATACATTTTCTTCGGGTTTCGCCCGGTAAGCTTTAGTTGACGTTTGTGAAAGGCGCGCACTTGAACGAGAATGAGCAGATACAGAATGTACGAGGTAAAAAACGGTGCATAGAATGCTATGATCCAGATAAAATATTGAACCTTGTTCGACCAGAAGCTTTCATCGATATCGCCTTTTGATGCGACCGTTGTGGAAATTCCCACTAAAGTAGCCGGAACAATCCAAGAAACACCAATCATCAAATATCCAGTTTTATCGGTTAAGACCCTGTGCAGCAATGGTTTGCAGACAGCCAGGTACTTGTAGACAGCCATGAAAGTCAAATGGTAGATGGACGAACATTGTATGAAATCGCTTAAGATAGATCGCATCCTACAAATCTCGACTCCGAAAATCCATTTTCCGTTCTCAAAGACCTCTATCGCCCCCAGTGGCATTATGATGGAGCAGCAGAGCAGATCGCAGAACGCAATTGATGCAACTAAGATTATTTGAATGTTGTTGCTGGGCCTGTTGCTGCAATCGCTAGAACTCCTGTGCGATCTTTTACACTCACACAAGATGCTAACAATAATCATCACGTTGAAACACATACCCAGCAATGTCACCATGGCCAAAATAACAGAGGTGAATATTTTAACATAAGACAGTGAAAAAATTTCATCTGTATAATTTTGTAGGTTCAGGTAAAACATATCACATTTAGAGTTGTTCATTTTTAAAACAGTTCGTCTAGAAGCACACTATGAAATTGTAATCAATCTAATGGTGGATCTTTTGAAATCGTTGTTATCCGTAGTTTCATAAAAATGCACCTAAGTTTATTCCATTTGACTTTTTTCCCACAAAAAAAGCCATAAAAATGTCATTTTAAAAAAATCACATTAATGCATGTGAGTTTAGGTAACAAAACTAGTAAGAATTAGTGACACTAAACCATTCACTTCATTGCAGGCTTCGACTTTTTATATAAACTTTAAAAAAAATAAATACATACAAAAATAAAATTAACGAAACACAAAGCTATCAAAAATGATTTATAACATCTCTACGCTGAAATTTTTGATTCACTGTCTGTACCGGGGGATCTAATCCCGAGGTCACGG
This sequence comes from Omphiscola glabra, assembly GCA_964017045.1. Classification (NCBI taxonomy): domain Eukaryota; kingdom Metazoa; phylum Mollusca; class Gastropoda; family Lymnaeidae; genus Omphiscola; species Omphiscola glabra. The sequence goes on from OZ024808.1 coordinate 19,955,633, forward strand.
TTTGCATTGTATCTCAGAAAACAAAGGACAAATTTAAAAGTTTCATCGAGTTTAAAGCTACAAAAAATTCACGGCCGTAGATAAACGCAAACCGCTCCAATGGAAATCGCACCAGCGGTCATTTAATTTTATCGTGGCAACGATAACAGCCCTTTTTTTCCTCGGAAACCGTCGAACAACGAATGAATGCTTTTATCGTGCCATTCATTGAGAATTTAACAAATATGATTACGGGACGTATATTTTATTTTATAATTCTCTTTTTTTTTTTTTTTTGAGTAGTTTAATTTTTTAATGTTCGTATCTGTTGAAATGAATCACTCAAATCAAATATACACATTTACATTTTTTTTTTCAGTTGCAGTTTTTAAAAACGGGTGTGGTAAAATAAAATTTGATTTGGGGGGGGGGGGGGGGTTAACTTTCCTGTAAAATGTAATTTACTTCCATTTGTTTTTTTTGGTTCTTTTTTTGGAAATATTCGTTTTTTTTGAATATTAAACAATAGCCATTGACGAACGGTGGCAGCGAGCAGTTACAGTTGTGTCATTTGCAAATGCTATCATTCATATTTACATTGAACATCCTTGAGTTCCTGAAACAGTTTAATCTTATTTGAAAAAGAAATCACGTGACAGTTCAGAAGAATATTAGTTTTTAGGCAGAGGCGTAGCTAGAGTGTTTGGTGCCCGGAGATAAGATTCGCGCACGGGGACAAGATTCATTTTAAAGCTTCCCCTTGTCCTTTTTTTCAACTCTCAAACCCATTATTTGCATCAATAAAATAATACCAAAGCACATTTTGGCGCCCCTAACTAGCTGGCGCCTGGGTACATCTGTACCCCCCTGACGACACCCCCCCTACGCTACGCCTCTGTTTTTAGGTCAAGATTTTTAAAAAAAAAGTTTATTTAAACAATTAATTAAGTTTTGATCTCTTCGGCGATGTCATTTTGTTTTTTCGGTTTAGGCAAACAATTCCTTACACGCCAAATTCAGTAGAGAGTTTAAATATCATACTAATAGTATAAATGACCCGCTGTTACCGTGATAATTTTGGAATAGGTTTTTTTTTTTTTTTTGCTACATTCTATCTACTATTTCACATTTTAAATTGTCCTACTACGAAAATGACTCTTCGTTATTCACGTAAAATTACGTTCTTTTCGGAAACAACATTGACTTTCGGATAGAAGACCTAGCTCCAGATGTGCATTCAGGCTGTTCAGAAGGGTTCGGGCCAAGATCTTGCCCGCGATGGACAGCAGTGAAATTCCGCGATGATTGTCGCAGGCCTGGCGGTTTCCTTTGTGTTTGTACAGGTGGAAAATTGAGGCATCTTTGAGGTCCTGTGGTACAGTTTCCGTCTGCCAGATGATCTGTAATAGACGCAATAGCTTATCCGTCAACGCTGATCCTACCTCTTTGTAGATTTCGGCAGGAATCGTGTCGGAGCCATTTACTTTACCATTTGATATTTGACGGGTTGCTGTCTGTATCTCGACCAAAGTTGGAACAGCGCCCAGTGATTTGTTTGTTGGGACCTGGGGCAGTCTTTCAATGATCTCATCATTAATGATGGAAGGCGTATTCAGCACACTATTAAAGTGTTCCGCCCATCTTTCCAAGATTTTTTCCTTATCTGTGATGAGTGTAGAACAGTCTGCTCTAAGGAGAGGGGAAGAGCCTGAGGTGGTAACTTCATAGATTTCTCTCAGGCCACTGTAGAAGTTTTTTCCATCTTTTTTTTGTCTGCAAATCGCTGAATCTCATCAGCTTTCTCACTCTGCCAGGAGTCTTGTATCTGTCGCAGTTGTAATTGGACCTTGCTGTGGATGTTCCTCAGTGCAGCTGTCTTTGCTGCTGACATTGGGTCATCTAGGAGGGCTTTGTACGCGCGACGTTTCTGCTCAAGTAGCATTTGGATTGCTGTGTTGTTTTCATCAAACCAATCCCTGAGTTTTCTGATAGAGGGTCCGAGGCGCTCAGCTGCTGTGTTTTACACCGTCTCACGAAGTGTGGTCCACGCTGATTCCGCGTCCTGGTTGTTCAGTGTTATGGAATCAAGGCGTTCATCCAGGGTGTCAACAAAGGTTTGTCTCACATCAGGGATCTTCAGCTTACTGATGTTGAGGCGCTTCGGAGCTTTGGTGGAGTGAGGTCGTCTCTTAGGTTGGATATGAATTTTCAACTTTGAGACGATGAGGCTGTGATCCATCCAGCATTCTGCGCCGCACATGGCCTTAGTCACTCTCACATCCTGCCGGTCCCTTTTTCTGACGATGACATATTCTATTAGGTGCCAGTTTTTAGAACGGGGGTGCATCCAGGAGGTCCTGTTGCGCGTAGGCAAGTTAAATGTGGTGTTTGTTATTAGAAGGCCGTGTTCAGTAGCAGTAGGCCATTGCTGTTGCACTTTCCAACACCATACTTCCACAAAACTCCTCCCCAGGAGGTGTAGTCACTGCCGACACGCACATTGAAATCTCCAACAATTATGAGTTTGTCAGTAGTCGGTGTGGAAGAGATGGCAGTGTTCAGGTCCTCATAAGCCTATTGGTTTTGATAGCAAAGCCAACTCCAGCTTCTCGCCTTGCGTTAGGGTCTCGACCGCTCCAGAAGAAATAATAGCCAGCAAGCCTTTCGGTTAGTTCATACTTGCCAGAGAGTCTGGTTTCACTTAGGGCGGCGATGTTTATGTTGTATCTGGCCAGTTCATGAGCAATGAGCGCCGTGCGTTGTTGAGGTCTCTTTGTAGAGTCCCTGTCACGCAGTGTGCGGATGTTCCAAGTCGCAATTTTAAGTAAAATATATAGTTTATCTTTGATCTTCGACCTAAAAAATTGGGTCCCAGTCGAACCTGTTTGGCCTGGCTCGGTGTGAAGGAGCAGGGAATGTTTTGGGCTCCAATTCTAGCCATTTCCTCGTGCATGTAGGAGAGTGTGCCCGTTGCCACAGGATTTGGGATGATGGGAAATGGATGACTGATGACTTGTGCGGGTGACTTTGTTTAAAGTCAGGAAGAGTTGCGCAGCGTCAACCTCACTCTTTTGTCCAGACCCAACGTGTCCAGTGGCAAGTCTAAGTCAAGACGACTGGAGATGGGTACAGATTCAGTGGATGACCAAGATGTTCTACATGCCTCATCTTGCTCTACACACTCCACGGTGCGTTGCTGTAATCGCATTATCCTCCGTTGAACCCAAATGGTCTCATCCGCAATCGGACGACGTCCAGGATTCGCATGCAATAGGTATGCAGTCCTAAATAACCGAGGGTTTGAGGCCCAACAGCTACCCTCACCTGGTTTAGCCGGCTAGAGGAAGCCGTTGCCCAGGGTATGGGCGCTATTGCATGCTAACAGCTGCTGGGTTGCACAGGTGACAATTTAGTTATAGGAGAGGACCAAGCGGACGAACTGTTCCTTGGCCTAGAAGCACAACATTCTTAATTTCAAAAATTTGGATATAGGAGATAATCATTTCTGAGGAAAATATACCTAAGACTCTGGTCGGAATTTTTTGTTTCACTTACATATTTCCCCTTTTTACAATGGGTTGTACAGCAGAGAGGTACTTTAAATGTAAGTGATTTTGTAACTAGACGTCAAATGTAAGTGATTTTGTAACTAGACGTCAAATGTAAGTGATTTTGTAACTAGACGTCAAATGTAAGTGATTTTGTAACTAGACGTCAAATGTAAGTGATTTTGTAACTAGACGTCAAATGTAAGTGATTTTGTAACTAGACGTCAAATGTAAGTGATTTTGTAACTAGACGTCAAATGTAAGTGATTTTGTAACTAGACGTCAAATGTAAGTGATTTTGTAACTAGACGTCAAATGTAAGTGATTTTGTAACTAGACGTCAAATGTAAGTGATTGTGTAACTACACTTTAAATTTCATTGTGTTCCATGAATTTATTATGTATTATTTTGTAACTTGATTATGATAGCGAAGTTAATTTCTCATAACATTCTATGCAACCTGACCGAGATTGACTTCTCTTCAGTCGAAACGGATATGTATGTTAAGATAGTCTGAATTGTGTAAGCTTAATACACCTATACCTCGCTATACGGCCGCTCTTTATACGGCATTTCGCTATTACGGCCTTTTTAAATTATGGCACTTTTCGGTTTACGGCCCACTACGTTTCATTATACTGCCAATCTCTTTAGTTTCAGCTTCTCCCCATAGGCGGCTCTGCTTTAGTAGTCTGCCTTATTTCCTGTGCTATCCCACCTTATTCATATCCTGTGACTCAGTAAGTTGACGTGTTTGTTCCTGTTTCTTTTCTGGTTTGGGTTTTGTTTCTGTTTTGTTTGTTTGGATTAATTGGTGAATTGTAAGCAAGGCGAAGCAGACAACTTTGCACCAATATTTTCAACTGGGTCAATCCACAACAGCGGAAAGTGAGGATGGCAGATGATTTTTCGTGTTAATGTTCATCAGATTATAACGTTTCTAAACATTTTATTTTATGTATAAATATGTGCATATGATTTCTTTTGTTTTTTAATTTATATGTTTATTTTTTTAAATTTCTGTTTACTATTACACTGTTTTGTACTTTTATTTTTATAGGAAATGAAAAGAATAAAATGATTTATGAACTAACGACTATATTATTGAATACAAAAATTCGAACAGATCCAATTAAATTTGTATGGGTTTATATCAAAATTAATTGATTCATTATACGGCTTTTTGCTTTACGTCCAACTTTTCCGGAACTTATCTAGGCCGTAAAGCGAGGTATGGGTATACTTCGTTTTTATTACATTTTTTGTTTCATCTGTCGCAGCTAAGCTTAGAATTATATTAATTGTAACTTGAGCATTCTTGGTTACCCACCACCCTTTTCCCTTTTTAAATAGATAATATGCTAGCTCCCAATCAGCAGAACGACCTCTACATGAATCTGGTGGCCACAAGGGAACATAAAGTGTATGTGCCAAGATGCGCCGTAGGAGTTGCTAAAATGTTCATGCTGAGGTTTGAGTCGAGTCGTTCCGCCTACATACGGGACTCCATCTTCTGAATTTCCTGTTCCCGTTGTCTTCCTAAACCTTTTAAACATTGATTTGAACTAAGCTGATCACAGCAAGTCAAAGATGTTTATTCTATAGAAATATTTTAAATGAAATGTTATTTAATTTGATTTAAAAAAAAATAATCATTTATATTTGTTCGATTTTGTTCATGTGTTTATGGCTGGGTGGCAAAATTTACGTACATCTAATTGACCCACTTCATGTCAGTCTATCAATCTGAAACTTGGCATATTCCGCGTTGCCAAATAAAGAACATTACTTTCTAATTATCCAAAAGAAAGTGCGTTTGATGAGAATTCTTATTTTTTTTTTCCTGTAATGGTAGATGAAATAAATTTTCTGTGTAAGGGCGGGTGGGACATAAGAATATTGATATAAAAATAAAATAATTTAAACTGCATATACACGTTTTATATGAAAATTTTAATTTTTTTTTTATAATACGTGTCAACTGATTCATATATGCTTAAATACAGTGTTCAATTTTTTATGGTGGCAGGGTTTTACTGAAATACATCTTTTAGAAAATGGCGCCAAACACTTCGTCCTTGTTGCCGGCGTGGCTTTACTGAAATATGTCTTTAGGAAATGGCGTCAGCGGGCCGTCGAGCTTAAAACGCTTTATGCCCGCCCTGGCGCTCCACCATGCCAGCCGGGTGCGGGGTTTCCTCGACCTTTTCTTCCAATTTTAAGTATCACAGGGGGCAGCCCTGTAGGACCTGTTTATTCCAGCAGTTACCATGCATGCCCTTGTCTGCCTACGTGGGACACGCAATGGTGGTCATGTTTCCCGAGTTAACGTCGAGGGGGTCGGCAAGCCACCACATACTTGTCGACCGGAACCCCGGAACGCGTGGCTTTACTTGACCTGGTTATTTGAATAAAGTTTAAGCTTTCTATTGTGGTCTGAGATTCTGGTACTGTGGATCACGACCAAGACTATTAATATAATTTTAAAAAATATATACTGTAAAGCGTCAATTTTTTTAGAGCAGATTTTTGTTTAAAAAAATATTGGTTATTCGATCCACCTCTTTCCCTCATTAGAATTGTTATTATTATTATCATTGACAAACCGCAATAGATTTAGGACAAACGATGGACTAATTTATCAAAATGCTTACACATCATCTGGGTAAATTATATTGTGCAGTTCGCCCATAGCAAGCGATGATGACCAAAGTTAAATTCGAAAGGTGTGAACGCAAGTGTCTTCCCAGTCCTATATGTGCATTTAAAGCTTTACCGAACATTCTGTTTCTGGTTCTGGTAGGGTAAGTTTCTGAATCCATATACTGGCATATGTGCAACGGTTGTGGAAGCGATGCTGCCATCCTAACGGCTCCTAGCAGATGCCAGGGCAGCCTTGAAGCTTTCGAAAGATGCCGAGTTCACGGCGGTATTGTCCAGGTGGTTCAAAGCGATTATGGTGCGTGGAAAAAATGACTGTTTATGTTGCACTGTGTTACTCCGAGGCACAGTGAAGCATTTGTTATTGTTTCGGATGTAATTGCTCATGGGGTTGTCAGATGTTAAGTCAGTGTTAAGTGACTGTTTGGCTCTAATTAATCGGCCTGGCTTCTGTGGGGTAAGATATTTGTTTGCTGGGATGGCCGGAACTAGCTCCATGACCACTTTATATAAGAATGTTTGTCGGACCTTCTCTCGTCTGTCCTTGAGGGAGGGAATGTCACATCTGTTTAAGAGGCCAGTGACGTAGCCAGGAGTGGTGGTTTTGTAGTCACGTGCTATGAAGCGCATTGCGTTACGTTGGATTCACGTAATATACACGTCGTTTGGGGTCCTAGATGGATTGCCTCTGACTAGTGATTCAAGGGGATTTGAAATGACTCTCTAAACCTTCTGTTTATTTGTAGGACAAGCAAAATAAGAATACGCTTATTTGAAAATTGAAAGGCGGGATAGCATCATATTAACTTATATACAAGATATTTTATTTACAGCATTAAGTTCACCAACAGCTGCTCTCAGCCCAATCTTAGTCTCTAAACACCACAACTTCATTCCTATATACACATTATATTCGTTTAATGTAACAAGCACCCTACCCTGTTTACTAGGACCACATGTAGACCACAATTTAATGCATTTTATATTGGAGTCAATGCATTATTAAAACTCTTTGCAATCGGACCAACTAAACCAAAGCAATGCATGTACACTACGGTATATCTTCATATTTCTAGATTACAAATTTCAGTAATGATCCAACAGTGAACAAATATTTGTTAATGTTTTTCCTGTGCGCTTTCTTTCGATGCTTAAGCATTGAGGTATGGGCTGCGTCTGTGAGTCTACCTTGAGTCTACCTTGAGTCTACCTTGAGTCTACCTTGAGTCTACCTTGAGTCTACCTTGAGTCTACCTTGAGTCTACCTTGAGTCTACCTTGAGTCTACCTTGAGTCTACCTTGAGTCTACCTTGAGTCTACCTTGAGTCTACCTTGAGTCTACCTTGCCTTCGCGGTCCGCGGCAATCATTCCCCATCAACCCATTTCAGTGTTCATGGTAGTCTCACCAGCATATAGGAGAGATTTCAATACGATTAACCCGTACACTTTTAGCTTGGTGGCCAGATGAAGAAAACTTTGCTCACAGAAACTCTTGGACCAGATGAAGAACACTTTGCTCACAGAAACTCTTGGACCAGATGAAGAACACTTTGCTCACAGAAACTCTTGGACCAGATGAAGAACACTTTGCTCACAGAAACTCTTGGACCAGATGAAGAACACTTTGCTCACAGAAACTCTTGGACCAGATGAAGAACACTTTGCTCACAGAAACTCTTGGACCAGATGAAGAACACTTTGCTCACAGAAACTCTTGGACCAGATGAAGAACACTTTGCTCACAGAAACTCTTGGACCAGATGAAGAACACTTTGCTCGCAGAAACTCTTGGACCAGATGAAGAACACTTTGCTCACAGAAACTCTTGGACCAGATGAAGAACACTTTGCTCACAGAAACTCTTGGACTAGATGAAGAACACTTTGCTCACAGAAACTCTTGGACCAGATGAAGAACACTTTGCTCACAGAAACTCTTGGACCAGATGAAGAACACTTTGCTCACAGAAACTCTTGGACCAGATGAAGAACACTTTGCTCACAGAAACTCTTGGACCAGATGAAGAACACTTTGCTCACAGAAACTCTTGGACCAGATGAAGAACACTTTGCTCACAGAAACTCTTGGACCAAATGAAGGACACTTTTCTCAAAGAAAATCTTGCGGAGCGTTCCGAATGCAACATTCGCCTCGAGAATTTGGATGTTAATCTCATAATCTTTTTTTTTACTACCGGGAGTTGGTGCTATTCAAAGGTAAATTATAGATACCTTGTATATACGGAGGTGAACTTTAAATAAACAAAATGAAAGAAAATAGAAATTCGGCCACGCCCAGATTTTCTGACAACGGCAACCGACTAGGTGAGAGTTTTAAAATACGTTGTCTTGGAAAATTAGATGTTACTTTACAAGTTTAGTTTAAGTTCCAGGAATGCATCTATTACACACCAAAAATATTCAATAAAGATAAAAATTGAATAATTATCATATAAAAATGAACATACGCCCTCTCCCCCTCTCTCTCTCTTTCTCTCTATCTCTCTCTCTCCCGCAAGTAAATACGTGATCGTCATGTTTTAAACGGCACTTACATTTCATCTCCTTAGGATGAGCGACACGTCGATACATGTTGGTGATAGGATGTCGAGGACGCTCTAAGATATAAAACACATCTAAAGGTTTGTTAAACATTTGAAAAAAAAACATTAAAAATGTTAGCCTTATGCAGAGAATTGGTGCCATTGGGGATACATTTATGGATCAGGTTAGGTTTAGGGATACATTTAGGGTTCAGGTTAGGTTTTAGTGACAGTGAATTATAAAATTTCACGGGTCGTGGCAAACCAAAATGGCAGCCGTGTGATACGTCATGGCACCAATTGTCTGCATTTACCAATTGTTGATTGTTTGAGACTCATGTACGAGATTATATTTGGTCTCATCTCACCCACACACGATTCTTCACCTAATATTAGCAGTGTGAATTTTTCTAGCATTTGGTTTCCATGGTTATGAGATCACGTTTTTTAATGAACTATGTTGAGGGTATATTAAACTGACAGCCAGAACAGATAACAACGTCACCCATCACTTGTAAGCTGGAGATTGGCAAAGATCATTTCAAATAGGAACTAGACACGTCAACAACTGAAGTGATACGCGTTTTGGGCAAAAGGATTTTTGTGGCCATGGCAACCATCGAAAAAAAAAACAGTGCCACAGATTGCTTTGATGTCAAATTGTGTCAATCGGCTGCTAACACTAACTCAACAAAGACTGGCTACCACACCGGTCCGTGGCACGTTCGTTTGCTTTTCAGACTGCTTGTTATCTAATAGATAGTTCTTTTATCATTTTATTGTGTGGTGTTTTAACATTCGTTCAAAATTTGCTTTTGTTGTGAAAAATTGTGCCCGTATAAAATGGATTCTTTAATATTTTCAGCGGAGGACACATTGTCTCGACATTGTAAATGGATTGTCTCATCAGTGATCTCAAGTAAATGTAAATGTTTTTTGTTTTGGTTTTATTGTTTTTTGGTGTTTGTTTTTATTTTATAAATCAGTTTTACAAATCAGTGATAAGTTATAAAATGTTCTCTTATTCAATATAAATTTAATTAATTTCTTTCATTTGGAACAATTTTAAGAACCAATAATTTTATCAATGTTTTGATTTGAGTAAAAAATATGTTATGCAAGTTGCTTACTTGCACAAGATATGTGCATGAGCAAAATTATAAATATATTACACTTCTAAGGTTATTTTGAATGATATTATTTTTCATATAAACATATAATTACATTTGGCTTCTCTATTAAAACACGTGTGGAGTATGTTAATAACATTCATCCCTAGGTCATCCCAACCGTTGACCTTTCCTCTGTATTTATAAAAAATAATTTAAAAACTATACAACGTACATCGTTAGGTCAGATGAGTATTTTACTCTCTCATATCTTCAGGGAGCTGAACCAAATTCTGAAAATATGAGGTCTCTCTGAAGCCGACCGACGTCATCCCACCTCAAGACTTTCCATCAAGCAATACTGCCAAGGTATAGTCTCGAAGTTTTGTGTAATAAAAATTGTAAATACTTTTCGAAGTAACACGGCATAAGTCACCAAACTCTCTAGACCCGCCTTCTTATTTTAAAAGAGATTTCTTTGCAGTAGCGCCCCACATCCTCATAAAAGAAAAAAAACACACAAAAAAACCCCAAAGAAATGAAGGGGCCTTAAAGCAAGTCTTAATGCTAGTTGAAACGTGGGTAAAAAAAAACAACAAAATACAGCTGTGTCATTGTTGCGTTTTCGTTGCTTAAGTTTGAAAAATAATTTTGTAAATAATAATTTATACCTTTAATTTTATTAGTACATAAATATTTTTTTATATCGTTATTGAAAAAAAAACAGGTACACAAAAATAAATTTTTAAAATTTAAATTTTCCCCATTTTTATCCTAACTTTTCCCCTTAAAAACATAAAAAGGAATTGTTTTTTGGAATAAATTTCCATACCAACAAATAAACAATCGAAATTAATTTACTTTGGCTGAGTTTACTGTAGAAAATATTCCTGTCAAACAACGATCCTTTAAACGAAAAACTTTTTTTAAAGAAAATAATGTGTAATTAAATATGTTCCATATTTCCTTACAGAAAGATTTCCGAGATGACGTTCCCCCATTGTAGCGTCATTAAGTCCTGTTTGCTTCCCTCTAATGACACCATGACATCGAATCTCAGCGCTCTAACGCTGTCAGCACTGCTCCTAGCTGTCATCACTATTTTGACTATTCTATTTAATACAATTATTATCTTCGCTGTTGTCAGATCCTTGTTCAAGGCACAAAATAACACTTCTTTAAATGACAACATCACACCTCAGATTCTAATCATGTCCATGTCCGCTATTGGGTCACTTTATGGTATTTTAGCTATGCCAATGGGAGTCTTAGAGGTGATTGATAACGGAGAATGGCCATTAGGGAAAGGATTCTGTAGTGCACGCCACGCTTGTAATCAGTTCCTTGGTACAAACTTCATGATACACGTCATGTGTCTGTCTATCGACCGATACATCGCCGTATGCAAGCCTTTGAAATACAGACTGCTGACGTTTAAGACAGGCTTGGTGATGACTGCTGTGTCCTGGTTAACCTCAAGCCTAACCACAGTGGCGACACGGATTGTTTTAGAGACTCAGGCAGACGTGATAGCTCGGCTACTTCATTATACTTCGTCAACAGCTAAACCTGAATACAATATATTCACAGATAAAACATTCGTCCTCGCAAACTTTCTCTTATGGAATTCTCCGTTCTTTGTTTCTTATTTTCTTTACGGATTCATACTCCTTGAAGTTTACCGATATAACAAAAGGACACAGACGCGTTTAAAAGCTCAACATTTTGAAAGCGGCCAATCAGCTAGTAAATATGTCAAATCTGAAAATAATAATCTTGCTGACGTCGGCCAAACTGGCTACCAGAAGTCCGTGATTAGTCCAGGAAATGGTGCGTCTTGTATCTCAGCAGCACACGGTCACTCAGAACCAACAGAAGGTAAGAAGAAAGAGGCTGATCAAACTTTTGCGCACCGACGCCCGAACATCTTTAAAGCTCTGCGGACCGTCGGCCTTATTATGATTTGCTACACTTTGTGCTGGTTGCCGGCGTGGCTTTACTTGACCTGGTTATTTGAACAGAGTTTAAGCATTCCATTGTGGTCTGAGATTCTGGTGCTGTGGATCACGTACGTAAACTCTGCGTTGAATCCGATCATCTACTGCACGTACAAACCGGTTAGCAGAGCTGTTAAGTCACTTTTCGGGACTTAATGAAATAGGAGAAACAAAGCATGGGAAACCGTAAGGAAAAAAAATGACGCAAAAGAAATACGAACGTGTCGGCAAAAATGTATTATTATTATTTTCACTTTATTTTTTTATATTGTTTTTACTGCTGGGTCATTTTTTAAGGCTGTCCCACCCTTTGTTTGGATGACATTTCATGACCCTTGTTTATGCACTGCATTCAATAACGAAAACTATCTCTCTTTGTCTCTCTCTCTCTCTCTCCCCTTTCTATCTCTCTCTTAAACACAACGTGGGAATTATTTTCCGATCCCACCTTTTTGATATATTCAAATTGTTCAAACGTTGCGTAATGGGGGCTAAAATGGGGTAGGGGCAATCTCTCTAATTACGCCCCGGTTTGATCGAGGTCTTATAGCCCACAATTTTCATACGAATCTCATTTGTTCTCAGTAACACACTAAGATGTTCAATGTCTAGCAGGATTTACATTGTGAGAAGGTATGAGTATGAATGTAAGGGATTCGCGTACATCGACATACTTAAATCGTCATGGAACCTCAGCATGGAATTGGTGATTAATGGTGTTCCTGTGTACCCATTGATAACTAAATTATATTAAATAAAGATTGTATGCTGTAAAAATATATTTGTTGCTTGTCGAGCATTGTCTATTCAAGCAAAATTCACTTTTTGCCAGAGATTCCAATTAAAAAAACAAACTATGTATATGTGTAATGCAATTAATTTTTTTTTTAATGAATGTATGTCAATGTTGTAAAAATATTTCTTGCGTATCCAGCATTGCCTTTTTAAAACAATATTCACTTTTTGCCACACATAACCATTTAAAAAAACAATTTATATGTGTAATGCAATAAACAAAATTTAAATGATTGTATGGTAATGATGTAAAAATATTTGTTCCGTGTCCAGCATTGCCTATTTAAAGAAAAATTATATCTGTCACGCAATTCCAATTTAAATACTATGTAATGTATATCAGAGATTGCTTTTAAATAGATTTACTGTATGTCGTACATCCACTTTAATATTAAACTTCACGCACTTCATGACAGGCTTTACCCATTTATACACAATTTAAACTATTTCAGACATTGCCTGTTATAATCCCCTTGGTGAGTATTAGCCTTCATACATTGCCTGTTATAATTGCCTTAGTGAGGAAGAGCCTTCATACATTGCCTGTTATAATTGCCTTAGTGAGGAAGAGCCTTCATACATTGCCTGTTATAATTGCCTTAGTGAGGATGAGCCTTCAGACATTGCCTGTTATAATTGCCTTAGTGAGGATGAGCCTTCATACATTGCCTGTTATAATTGCCTTAGTGAGGACGAGCCTTCAGACATTGCATGTTATAATTGCCTTAGTGAGGATGAGCCTTCATACATTGCATGTTATAATTGCCTTAGTGAGGATGAGCCTTCATTTGATTTAACTGGTTTAAAAACAAACGCCGTTGCTGATAACACGTCATCGGATAATGATCACTGATGGTTCCCCTGATTGTGAATGTTGGTCTCTGATATAATGGTGGGAGAAAACATAGATTTTAGTCTGTTCAACTTGTTATTGTAATCTGACATATCACGCCTGTCACTGATGGTACTGTTGGTTCATCTCATGCAGCTTGCATTGGCGTAACGCACAGTGTTTTTCCACTCTCTAATCGGTTCACGGACTTAGAAGGAGATGTATTATTGTATTTGAATACAGGTAAATTTTGATACACAAATACATGAAGCTTGTGCTAGTAGAAGAAAGGAAAAAGTATATTCTTTTATAACACATGAATAATTGTAGAATGCTTATGTAGAAGAATAAATGCAGATTGTTGAAGAAGAAGAATCAATGTAGATTGTTGAAAAAGATGAATTAGTGTAGATTGTTGAAAAAGAAGATTAAATATAGATTGTTGAAGAAGATGAATAAATGTAGATGTTTATGTAGAAGAATAAATGTAGATTGTTGATGAAGAAGAATAAGTTTAGATTGTTGATGTGGAGGAATAGATGTAGATTGTTGATGTGGAGGAATAGATGTAGATTGTTGATGTGGAGGAATAGATGTAGATTGTTTTCATTAAAAATAAGACATCCCCTCAAAATAGGCCCGAATGTGTTGCGTTTTTTTTTTGGTGGGGGGTTGTGCAAAATGTAACGTTAGACTGGATCATTCTTTTTGGGGGTGGGGGGTTGTGCAAAATTTAACGTTAGACTGGATCATTTTTTTGGGGGGTGGGGGGTTGTGCAAAATTTAAAGTTAGACTGGATAATTTTTTTGGGGGGTGGGGGGTTGTGCAAAATTTAAAGTTAGACTGGATCATTTTTTTTGGGGGGGGGGTGTGGGTTGTGCAAAATTTAACGTTAGACTGGATCATTTTTTTTGGGGTGGTGGGGGGTGCAAAATTTAACGTTAGACTGGATAATTTTTTTTGGGGGTGCAAAATTTAACGTTAGACTGGATATTTTTTTTGGGGGGGGGGGGGGGTGCAAAATTTAACGTTAGAAACGATCATTTTTTTATAGAGATACCCAAGCGACCGAAAGTTTGATTAGAGTTTTAAAAACAACGTTAGACTGGATATTTTTTTGGGGTGGTGCAAAATTTAACGTTAGACTGGATCATTTTTTTGGGGGGTGGGGGGTTGTGCAAAATTTAACGTTAGACTGGATCATTTTTTTGGGGGGGTGGGGGGTTGTGCAAAATTTAACGTTAGACTGGATCATTTTTTTTGGGGGGGTGGGGGTGCAAAATTTAACGTTTAACTGGATAAATTTTGTTGTGGGGTGTGCAAAATTTAACGTTAGACTGGATCATTTTGGGGGGGTGGGGGGTGCAAAATTTAACGTTAGACTGGATAATTTTTTTTGGGGGGTGCAAAATTTAACGTTAGACTGGATATTTTTTTTTTGGGGGGTGCAAAATTTAACGTTAGAATCGATCATTTTTTTTATAGAGATACCCAAGCGACCAAAAGTTTGATTACAATTTTAAAAACAACTGGGCTAGGGGTTTTATTGTTCTTTAGCTTTTTTTTTGCTTTTTTGGCTTTATGGCTTCATGGCTTTTATGGCTTCGTGGCTTTTATGGCTTTATGGCTTTTATGGCTTTTATGGCTTTTATGGCTTTATGGCCTGATTGCTTTATGGCTTTTATGGCTTTTATGGCTTTTATGGCTTTATGGCCTGATTGCTTTATGGCTTTTATGGCTTCATGGCTTTTATGGCTTCATGGCTTTTATGGCTTTATGGCTTTTATGGCTTTTATGGTTTTTATGGCTTTTATGGCTTTATGGCCTGATTGCTTAATGGCTTTATGGCTTGATGGCTTTTTATTATAGAGTTATGTTAATGAGAATTTCTTGCCAATTACTGTAGAATTTAAATATCTTTTGCTATTTTTTTACGGTATTCCGTAATTGGTTTTTCTGTGCAGTGTAGGATAAACAAAATTATAACAAGGATATTGAGCACTGACGTTATATACTCTCGTGTCCTTGTGGCGTTGTTGCCACAATCGGAAATTTCCATGCTGAGATCACACACAGAACCACGACTTTTATGGTAATTATAAAGCTTGCTTCACAGCAGTTACAGATGTTGCAGAATGCCTCCCATCCGCGTGCGATGATTGTGTCCCGGTGTTGTAAATATCTTGGCGAGCCGTCTATTCGAAATCGGAAAAAATATACAGTGATAAAAAGTTTACCTATTTTTTAAAACCTCTTTGTTACAATTTTCTTTTTTTTTAAAGTTTTAATTGACATCTAAGGCATTTCGAGCGTTTCCTTCAGGTCAACATGTGTGCAAGAGAATGTGAAGGAATGATACATCTAAATCACAATTGAATTTGGAATTATGAGGCTTAAAATAGTATAATTTAATTTAATTGATCCCTCCTGATGCCGCACGGGTTTTAAGCCACGTTAATTTTTTTAAACGCAAAACCATGACGCATGAGACGCTGTTAAATGGTTGACTTGCATCCAATGACAGGACATGCTTATATTATGTTTCAAAGAGGATGACATTGACAGGGAATGTTTACATTGAGTTTGAACAAGGAAAACAGAGCTAAACGAGTAACATTTGTTAGCTATGGGCCAACAAAACCCCCGTTCAAAACACGCCGGTGAAATGTTTACATTAGACTTCACGGACATGAAACGTTTTAGTGTCACTCAATCAATGCACTGATTCGATGCACTCAATCGATACACTCACTCGATGCACTCAAACGATGCACTCAATCGATGCACTCAATCAATGCACTCAATAAATGCACTCAATCAATGGACACAATCAATGGACACAATCAATGGACTAAATCGATGCACTGAATCAATGCACTCAATCGATGCACTCAATCAATGAACTCAATCAATGCACTCAATCAATACATTAAATCAAGCACTCAATCAATGGACACAATCAATGGACACAATCAATGGACTAAATCAATGCACTCAATCAATGGACTCAATCAATACAAACATTCAATGCACTCAATCATTGCACTCAATCAATGTATTGATGGCCTTAACGGCACCACATTTACAAAGGGGTAATCAACAATAATTAATTTGTTTGTCTGTTTTGGTGGATCTCAATACGTCCGGGAAGAAGAGCTGATAGGCACTTGATAACACACGGAAGATTGATGATATCGATCTAGAATAATTAATGTGTTTCTCTCCGTGACTAACAGTAAATGACAGCACCGTTAAGTCTGTGAACAAATGACCCAAGACTTAGTTTGAGTAAGTTGGGATTACGTGAGGTTTTACTCATTAAGAAAAGTTAGCCATGCGATTTTATTAGTTAAGACTTGGTTAGAAAAGTTATAGTTGTGTTAAATTATGCAAGACTAGTTAAATAATTTAGAATTGGTTTGTGATTTTATGATGCAAGACTAAGTTAGAGAAATAAGGATTATGGTGATATAATACAAGACTAAATTAGAGTGATTATAGTTGTGATTTTATGATGGAAGACTTAGGTTAGAAAAGCTAGGACGATAATATGATACACGACAAAGTGAGAAGACTTAGAATTGTGATTATGTGAAACAATATAAAGTTAAAGGATTTAGAATGACTATACATGATTGTTAGAAAAAGTTAGAGAAGTTAGAATTGTGATTTGAAGACTAAATAACAGACATTATGATAATGCTTATGTGGTGTCACACTGGTTAGAGAAGTAAGATTTGTGATTACATAATGAAAGATTAAGTAAAATACATTAGGATAATGCTTCCGTGGTGTCAGACGAGTTAGTCAGTAAGAAGTGTGAATATTTGAGGATAGACAAGGCAAAATATTCGGGTGAGATCCTCAAATACGAAATACGTGTACTACTTTTCATTAACTCAGAATAGAAAATTAAAATCTTTATTAAATAGTCACAAATATTTATTCAAATATGTTATAGCTTAAGAATTTCTTTTTAAATTCATGAAACCCTAAAAATTGTACGAGCCTGTCATAACTAACAACTTTCTGCGCTTTTGTACAATGTCTTTATTTTAATTCTACGCATTTACTCTGAAATGCATTAACATTTATACACACAGAGACATACGGATAGAGAGAGACAGAGAAGGAGAGAGATAAATGAATGGCTTGTATCATTGTTAAAATTTAAAAAATTCTAAAATTTGAACTGGTCAGGCTTGGCAACAATGCCAAATTAAAACATTGATTATTGTGGGTGGTTGCTGTGAGCTTTCTGTCTGTCAGTACGAAGAATGTTTTGCCAGAATTAATGGCGTTATCACCCCAGTAGATCGATATCCCTTGTAAAAACAAATATCAGACATTGTTGTATTTATTAAATATATCTTCGTGGCTGAGATGACTACAATGACATGGAGTATTGAGTTGTTGAAGTGTTCAGAGATCATGTGTACCGTTTAATTGTGCATTATAAATTCGTGTGCGGAATTATCGAAGTTCGTGTGTAGATTTTTTATAGTTGTAGTATAATCAAAGACGAAGACTTGAAGACTTAATAAGTAAGTCGCATTATTAAAAGACAATTCATTGTACGATGAAACAAAACTTAATCAATAATACAAATTTAAGCTGAAGCCAGATCCGTACAGAGACTGTGGTGAGCACTTTCAAGAGGGGCGCAAATTTGAGAAACCGGAGAAATCTCATTTAAGCTAAAAGTTTGTTCTTTTATCAGAATAAAATCATTATCTTTACGAATAGCTGTTTTAACACCGACGACGGAATGATTTAAATGTGTCTTTGACACCTAAATTATATAGAAATAGTTTTTGTAGTGTTTAATAGGGGCGCTACACTAGTTCTTGCGATGAGTGGTAAACGTTCTCAGTACGCTACTATGTTAACCTTTTTATCCGGGAAAACGAAATCGGATTGCTCTGATCATAAAGTTCTCAAGTACAATCAAAGGATACATATTAATTAATATTTTCCTATTTTTTAAAGTGTAATTGTGCAATGGATACCGACATCACGTCACATCCGCAAATATTAGTGGCTCTAGCTGTTGCTTCCCTTGTCATGGCTCTGTTTACTGTGTTCTCAAACGGGATTGTCTTCCTCGCAATCGTCCTGCCGAGCAGCAGGAACAGAACCGCTCATAAATCCTTTATGACTTTTATGTTTTTGAGTTCCATGGCAGTCTCTGACAGCATGCTTGGAGCGCTAGTAATGCCCTTGTCAGTAGTACCAATAATACAGAACGGAAAATGGAACCTCGGGAACGAAACGTGCAGTGCATATTTTGCCTTAACACATATTGTGTGTTCCGTTAACGCTTGTCACATTTTGTGCATGGCCGTTGACAAATACATCGCCGTGTGTAGACCTTTGCAGTACAGGTTGATGAAAAAAATAACTGCGCGAGTTATGATCTGCGCATCGTGGCTTTTTCCTATCGCTGTGACTCTTTTACCAAAAATTAATGGATTTGACAAGATGGGTTTGGAGTTGGCGGACAAGTGGATGGAGGAGAGCCACATTTGTTTGAACGTTTTTAACAGAGAAATATTTTTTTCATATTTAATTATTTCATTTTATAGTCCAATAATTGTGACCTATTTTCTTTACGGGCGAATATTTACAGAAATCTGGAGTTTTAACAATCGGTCCCCACAAAATCAACTCCAAAGACCTTCAGCACTTCCAAATTCAAGGAAAAATTTGACAACATCTGTTGACGTCATAAGCATCACAGTATTATCCGACATGACAGCTGGTTACGTTGCAGAACCCAATTCGAGACGATCTAATTACACGATCAACAAAGAAACGAAAAGCAAAAATTGTGCGTTCACTGTCACAGATTCTGGAATTCCTCGTCATATCTACCGACACATGAGGGCGATTCGAACCATTGGATGCATCGTTGCTGCCTTCACTGTCTGTTGGATTCCGACGTCGCTGTACCTGGTCGCCATCCAGTACTTTGGATATGATCAACCGAAATGGTCTATTTTACTCTCATTTTGTTTGTCTTTCCTAAACTCGACCATCAACCCATTTCTGTGTTGTTCTATGAAATCGGTGAGAGTCAAGGTGAGAAGTTTGACAGGTCTGTAAGTGAAATCGTTCCTCGTTAACTTGATTTGTATAAAACAAAAAAAAAGGTGAATAATATTTGCTGAAATGTTCTTTGTTTCTTTTAATTTTAGGCATGGTAATTTGTTCTTTTTTTTAAATTGAAAATGTTTTGCAATTGAATTCATTAATTCAGATTAAAGTAATTTACCTGTCAATACACCATAACTTATCCTAAACAAATTTAAAACATCAGATCTTTTGTGAACGCTTACATCATTACTTTGTGAAATAACCACTCATATCTAAACAATCGAGGTACTTTGTGCACTACACGATGCTGACAATAATTAATGCAGACCGACTGAGACTGTCTTGATATTGTAGAGTAAAGGCCAAATACATACTTGATATGGAGCACTTGACGTGCTGCAATATTTGTGTTTGGAGAGTAATTAAAACCTTATTGACACATTCGCATTAACTCTCTTGTTCAGCTGCCCAGTGTTGTCGATGGTGTCAGAAGTAAATAATTATAAAAATCATCGTGGCTAAACTATTTCAGTCGTTAATAATGGATAATTCGATTTGCAATCGTTAAATTATTATCGTAGGAATTATTTTAATTTTCTTTTCATTTCCGTTTTATTACACATGTCCTTGTTTTCTCTCTGTAAGCAGTCATGTTAAACTGGCTTTGTCACAAATCTAATATTATTATAAGGCTTTTGTTTATCATAAATAAGTAATGGGCATGAAGATTATACAGCGACTGAAAACTTAACATATGAGTGTGTCACTTATGTGCTGTCAATAGCTATGGGTTATATTGACATTTTATTTAATGAAATTTGATAATATATGATCTTTCCCAACTCTTTTTTTTACCTATACGGAAATTTGTTTGAAAGAAATTTCGTCGACGGAAGTTTGATCGAACGGAATTTTGGTCGAATTTTATTTTCAGTTCACACGAGCAATTTTTGCGTCAAATTTCTTTTTTTTTGAACGCATTATTTTGTTTTACTATATAGTCAGTCGACGAAATTTATTTCAAAAAAAATTTACCGGTAACCCATTTTTTGTGTGCAAACTGTTGTCACAAATATCTGTAACTGTTTTTATATGATATCAATTCTGAGACATAAGAGACTATAAATATCAATAACAATGCACAGTTTATCTAAAAAAATATAGGTTTTTAAAAGAAATTTCACACACCCTATCTACGTTGTTATAGTGGACTCCATCGGGGGGTGACCTTTGCGCATGACCGGTTCTGTGGACTGTGCGAGAGTGGATGCTGCGTGTCCCCGACACCAGCATGGTAAAACAGCTTGAGAACTTGTAATTTGTATTCTTTACATATTCTGTGTTGTTTATTGTTCATTGTTTTTTAATAGAAACATAATAAAAGTATTAGCTTAATTCCAACGAAGGCATTATCTAAGAAATCTTCTTTGACATGCTGAATAATTAAACCAAAACTGAAATATATTTGCAAAGTTGTCTTCAAAAATATATATTCATTATCGTAATAAATGTATATCCGTTTGCTTATAAATCTTGGATTAAAACAATTCGATACTACGCAACGTTTTGTTACTTCTTCCTGGGGCTGTTGACAAAATATAAAAAATGCCATTTATTATTCATTCATTAGAAATGGTAAATAATTTGTTTAGCGTTTACGAACATCAGAAAGCTTGAAACGATGTTTGAAATTTAAATTAAAAAAAATAAATAATAACAATAAAATTGGAAGTCATTTTTTTTCGTTGTATATGTTTAAGGGATAGGATATTGATTTTATATTCAATTTTATACATGTGTATTTATGGAAGTATCAGAGTCACATAATTTGCAGATGTGCCCTTAGAGTAGATTGAGAACAAAGATTGTGTCGAATTTTCAAGTTCAAGTGATTAATACTAATAAATAAGATAGAGATGATATTAGAGATACGTTAATTCTACATATATATATATATATATATATATATAAGAATGAGCTATGGGGACATAACGCTTAAAACCCGAAAATATTTTGATACGTTCGGACTCTTAAAAACAATCATAGTTATTTTCTATTATTTTACGGAAATCGAAAAAATTTACATGCGCAAAAAATATTATATTTCCGCTTTTATTTTAGCAAAAGTTTAAGTATTATTATTATAAATTACAGATACATATAAAGAAACAACTAAGGAACTATCTTAAGCATTTTATATTCGTTTTAAAGTTATGAAAACAAAATTAAATAGAAAAAATATGATCAAAGAAATTCACAGTTATCACATTTATCGGGAAAACCTAAACATCAGTTGTTGTTAGTGCGTTCTTTAGCGCGTTGTCAATAAGGCGAAATAAAAATAAAATTAATTAGTTCGAAATAATCAAGCAAATGACGTCATAGTGCGAATTGCCTATTTAGCAAAAGCTAAAAGTTCTCTGATTTAATAAAAGAGCGTAACAAAACTGATAATGTACATTCCCCTTCTTAAAAGTAAAATTAATAAATAACATTGATTGCTTTTTAAATTGCTAAACTTAAATACTAATTTAGCTTTGTATTTTTAACATTTAATAAGTTTGTACTTTTTATTCATTAAAAAAATAAACTTTTATGAAATTTATAAAGTAGTAAAAACTCTACATTTAAAAATAATTTTAATAAGAATATGCCGTTTAATTAAATTGGTGCAGCAAAACTAAATAGCCAACTAGTATTTCTAGATCTAGATAAGAACAAAGCAAATTAAATGCAAAAAAATCTTTTTGCGTAAGTAAGGGGGCTACAATCCAGTGGATGATTTATTTATTTTTTTAAAACTCTGTGTAGCCCACTGTACACTATACATTCATTTTGCCCAATGCAGCACGAGATAAGCCTAAGAATAAATTTGATCACTAATTAACCTTCTTCGAAACATTTATATCTATGGTAGGAAATTGAGTTCATGCATTTTTACTTGGATGACAATATCTTTCAATCCAATGACATTTCAGTTTAAAAAAAAAAAAAAAGAAGCTATATTCTCATTTACATATGAACATAGGTTAACCAATTAAGAAAATCAATGACTTTAACAAAACATAAATATATTTAAATAATTATACCCAGGGCCGACCCTAACAATTGCGGGGCCCTTTGCGAAACGGATTGCGCGGGGCCCAGTCTGGTTAGGAATAAGGATAATAAGTGAAAATTAAGATTTTGTAATAGAAAATAAATTCGGGGCGGGGCCTATGAAAGTGCGTGGCCCATTGCGGCCGTATAGGTTTCAGTGGCCTAAGGCTGGCCCTGTTTATACCCATGGATATCAAAACCCAATCACTTTACAAAAGTGAAAATTTAATTTTAAAATAGAGATTTTATTAGATAGACAGTAAGACAGACGGACAGACAGACACATACACAGATAGATGATAGATAGATAGAGATGTAGATAAAAGATAAAAGATGGGTAGATAGATACATACCTGTTTACTCTTACGATTTTGGCGTACAATGTACGATTTTGAGGTGTATAAATTATATATGTTTTTTTACTATTAAGATAATGTATGGAACGATTTTGTGATGAAATTGTACGATTTTAAGATTTTGAGGGTAAACAATAGTAGCTGGATATGTAGATAGTTAGGTAGATAGGTAGGTAGGTAAATAGTTAGTTAGGTAGGTAGGTAGGCAGGTGGGCAGGTAGGTAGGTAGGTAGGTATGTAGATGGTAAATAGGTAGGTATGCAGGCATGTAGATGGTAAATAGGTAGATAGGTAGATAGGTAGATGATAGACATATAGGTTGATAGATAGATAAACAGACAGGCAGACAAACAGACAGGCAGTCAGGCAGACAGAGAGACAGAAGGAGAGACAAACAGAGAGACAGACATAAATAGAGACAGAGAGACAGACAGAGAGATAGACAGAGAGACAAACAGAGAGACAGAGATACAGACAGAGAGACAGACATAAAGAGAGACAGAGAGACAGACAGAGAGATAGACAGAGAGACAGACATATAGACAGACAAAGAGACAGACAGAGAGACAGACATAATGACAGAGAGACAGAGATAGAGACATAGACAGAGACTGACAGTGAGACAGACTGAGAGACAGCTTGAGAGACAAACATAGAGACAGAGAGACAGACAGAGAGACATATAGACCGGCAGAAAAACAGAGAGACAGACGGAGTTAAAGATAGACAGACAAAGAGAAAGAGAGACAGACAGAGAGACATAGAGACAGGCAGAGACAGAGAGACAGGCAGAGAGACAGACAGAGAGACAGACAGATAGAGAGACATACAGAATGACTGAGAGACAGACAGAGAGACAGACAGACAGATCATCCTTGAATAATTGCAAAAAAGTTATCTTAATTCTGTAAACTATATCTATACATATATAAGTATATCCCGTATGTGCTTCTATACCATCAATCCGAAGTGATGCAAATTTGGACTGCTATATGTTGCCTACTCACACATCGAAAAAACGTCTAATTTATTTGTGTACACAGCAGACGGAAAAACAATAAATATTTTCTATTTAAAAATTACTTTGAAACTTAATTAAAACACAAACACTTTTTTCATTGAGTGGCGTGCAACGCATGCCGGGTTCTCGCTAGTATATAAGAATAAGCTATACTAACAGTAAATCCAAAGAACCAAATGTATAAAATACGTTCGGATTCTTAAAAACAATCATAGTTATTTTCTATTATTTTAAGGAAATCGAATAAATTTAAATAGATAGATGATAGATATATGATAGATAGATGATAGATAGATGATAAAGAGATGATAGATAGATGATAGATGATAGATAGATGATAGATAGATGATAGATAGATGAAAGTTAAATAGATAGATGAGGAGACATTAAAGTAGGTTTCTGAATTAGTACAAACATTTTACAATTTTGCTTTTTTTTTTTGGTTTAAATTATGTTGGCTATATAAATATAATTTCAAACAGAGCTACGTCATGGGTGGATCAATCACTACAAGTGTGTGGAATAAATTTTGAAAATTCATGCTCCTCACGTGGACAGCTGTATGCTGCCTGCTCACACGTCGAAAAAACCTTCTAATGTATTTGTGTACGCATCAGACAAAAAAAATCCAAACATGTTCTATTTAAAAATTACTTTAAAAATGTAATTAAAATCCAAACACATTTTCTTTGAGTGGCATTGCAAAGCATGCCGGGTTCTTGCTGGTTATTCATAATAAGTATCACTTCTTAAAGTGTTTCTAATGCATTTAGTTAGAACGTATCATTTTTACATCCCCTTCGGGACCCGAGTTGCCGTCAATGCGGAGTCTGGGGTGTACTTACCAGCCGAGTGCCCAATACTAACTACTGGAGGGTTTTGAACACCTCAGACCTCCGCGCAGAAAATCTGATTCACGGCGATACCCAGCTGATGCGGCATGCCTGTAAAACGGAGCCATAAAAAACGCAATAGCTTTGTCCCATAAACAAAATGTAGCATTTCAGTTATAAATTATATAAACTCGAGTTATTTCGGAGAAACGCGTGTAGGATCTTGTCTAATAGTGTGTTGATTATGTGACGTGTAGTCAATTAGTGTTTAGAAATTATTTTCATTGATGCCAATATTTTTAATTTTCAAAATTTTAAATTTATAGCTGTTTACTGTCTGTCTGACGTGTAATAAAAGTTATTGATTTTTTAAAAAACGTTTACTTGCATTGTTTTATTTTCTAAGGTGGGCTCTTATAAATCGACCTATTAAGTTAACCTATTAGAAATCTAATCTAATCGTTATCAACATTAAGTATGCTAATCCTAGACAAGTGGTCGGCAAGCTCATTAGTCAAAAGGGCCAAACATCAGAAGCAGGAAGATTAAACAAATTTTGAGAGACCAATTTCTTTTCAAGAACCTGTCAAGAACCAAGTTTTTCGGAGTTAAAACCGATTTGCGGCCCACTGACCGAGCCGCAATCAGGTCGCGGTTTGACGACCACTGTAGTAGACAAACAATACAAATAGACATTCATGGAATCTCATAAGTGTATCGCCGTTGTTATAAAAATCTTTTGTCAGCCACCGACTATGCGGTGAGATAAAGTCCTCTTAAGGAACCAATAAAAATATCCAGAACAAAATTTCTCATTAGCTTGTTAGAGGATAATGACACACACATAAACAACAAAGTCTAACATATAGCAGGGAATTAAAATTAAAAAAATATTAACAAATGTACAGCTAAACAATGGGACTTCAGAATCCAGATTACACTTCGCAAAATGTATCCAACATTTATTATGGATATTTCTGGAAGATATTAGGTTGTAAATTTACCATCCTAGGAAAGTTGATCGTGTGAACTGTGTGTACGCCCAGTGTCGGACCGACCGGGTGTCCCGGGGCTGGGGTGGCCTCCAGCAGAAACCCCGATCGAGCGGACTCGAGTGGGGGCCGTCTTGACAAAGGGACATTTCCAACGTGCCGGTTCGCGGCCCAATATATTCGAGCTTGAGGGGGGCGAGGGCTTTGGGGAGGGCATAAGGAGCAATAGCTCGACGGCCCGCTGATGCCAGTACCTATTGGGACATTTCAATAAATAAAACACATTATACACCAATCCCCTTTTAAAACATTTGTTTCAATACATTTTTTGGCTATTCAAACGGAGTTCAGTTAGTATGCCTGTAAAAATGTCCTAAAAATTCGATAGCACTTGGTACTATTGATCACTTGGTATCATTTAGACTTTATGTTCGTTGCAAGTGCTGTGGCGTAGTCAGAATTTTTTATTTTAAACTCCTCATTTTAAAAAAATTATTTTTTTAAAATGCACAATCAAGCCAACAATCAATGGCGGGTTGGATGAGGGTGTATGTGCGGGTTGATAATAGAAATATGTTTGGCTCCATAAGCCACTGTTTGCCTCATCTGAACGGACATAGATTGCATTGAAATATTATGTAGATGATAATCTTTCATGTAAATGAAAAAGAAAGGTCATTTTTAAAGGTCGAAAGACCAAAAAAAAAAAGATCTTCAAGTCTACCTACTTGTTAAAAAATGGCGAATTTCATGAATCTGACCTTCAAAACACCTCTGGCAACACTTGGGCTTGGGGGAAGGGGAGCGAAATTGGAATAACTAGAGGGCGGCGTCTGTACTACAAAAAAAGGAAAAAACAAGAAAGTCCATAAAAAAAAAAGGCAAAAAATTCACTTGGATCATCAGCATATTTCTCATGTCTCTCAGACAGTGGCGTAGTGAGAAGGGGGGGCATCATGCCCCGGGCGCTACTCACAAAGGGGCGCCAAATGGTATATTTTACTATTATATTGTATGGTTTTGGAATAGAGAGGGGCGCTAAAAAGGTATTGGGGGCGCTAAAAAGGTATTGTACCCCGGGCGCGAGTTAAGCTCGCTACGCCACTGCTCTCAGAACTGTCCAGATTAGTGTATACCAGTAAATGGCTGCTACTCCAACAATTCTTTGACTCCATGCTCATTGTCGTGAAGAAAACTCCATGTGATATCTCGGCATTTTATATACTTTGTATTGCTTTGGATAAATACATGCCATTGTACATACTGTTTATGTATATAAATTGGACCGTTAGTAATAATGATCGCTCTGTCTTGGCTGACTCCTGTTGTCACTTTCGGCCCAGCAATTATAAACAATTGGCGTCAAATAGAGATGGAAGTGCAAGTCGACCTTCTTTTGCGTTTAAGCGTTTAAGCGGCTGACGGTCAGTCTACAACACATTTCTGTGTACGAGGGTCAGTCTACAACATATATCTGCTATATATATGTTAATTTATATCGCAGATGACATCACTTACGTGTTGTGAGGGATTATACAGTTTAATAAGCTGTCTCCTCAATATATATAGACTCGTCCATTCAAATTAAAAATGAAAATGCCGTTGCAGGTTCAGAATCCCAATTTAGCGTCATAACGTGTTCAGCACGTGTGGATTCACCAGGAGTAACGGATCATGTACAATTTTTTTAAAGAGAAGAATCTGGCATTGTATTATAACTTCTTTGATAACTTCGAAATGCCTCAAAGTCAAGCCAGGCAGAAAGGTTGTGAAAACCAGAACTGAAATTCTAAGTGTTCAGTTTCTCTTAATAGAGAAATATGACGAGAAAATCCCCGAAATTCTCAAAGGAGGTGTGTCGATGCTTTGCACGCAACATGAAAACAATTTTGCACCATCGAGATTTTGGTGGTTTGGTCTATGGTCTTGTGGATGGCGAAATGGATTTTTATGGTAATCTTTTGCCAAAGACAATAACAGTTATAACAATAGTGATCTGGAATGTAGCACTTAACCCCTTGTTGTAATGAATCACTGAGTGTACCAATTGAGCCATCAAGCAATTTCTGTACTAAAAAGATCTTTTGCTGGTTATCTTTATTCCGAATTGTTTTACTAGAGATGAGCCTGGACTAGTTTTAATGTCATACGGACAGACAAGAACAAGTCTCATTTCATATTGCTCACTATTGGGAAGTAAAATTATTGTGCAATTTCAAAACGTATCCATCGAATAATTTTAAGAGCAATGTCAAGTAAATTGTTCTCAGAAAAGCACCAACACCTTACTCCATGTTCATGACAAGAAATAATAAATTTGTGTTTTAATGGTTTAAACATTAATTTTTAAAAAATAAAATCGAATACGCATTTGTGAGATGATCTTATAAGAAATATAGGCAACTTTGAGCTTTGCATAATCGATCCTATCCCCCAAGAGCACAGCAAGATCTTGTACGAGCCCATGTAAAAAAAGTAATAACACACGTGGCGCCCTTAGTTTGATGTACACATTCCTCATCGTCAGATTGTGTTATGGAATTCGCAGAGCTTGAAGATGGAGGCCGCCGTGTGTCTCCCTGCTGTCGTGGTTTCAACTGCATTGCCATACAATGCCCAGCATGTCAACCTACGCAATTCAAACAGTTTTGGTTTGGTAATCTTTTAATACGAATTCAACCCTTTTCAGATGTAACGCCAATTTCGCCAAAGTTGTAGTATGGGTTTGTTGGGGTGGGCTAGTATCGGAGCGTGGGACTGGGGTATTGTAGAGGGTTAATGTTGAAAGCTCAAATGTGTTTACCTTTTTATATTTTCCAAAGTTAGTTTCTTAATTGTAATATTTAAAGTAGTGCTCTCTCTATCGCTGTCTCACTCACTCGCTCTCGCTCTCATTCTCTTTCTTTCTCTCACTTTCTCTCTCTCTCTCTCTCTCTCCCGCTGCTAGCGACTGGTGGGACTGGGGTTCTCCCAGCCAACAATGTCGAGAGCCTGATTTACGGGACTGCCCAGCAGATGAGGCAGGCATGTACCATAATTGCCGGGGCCATTAAAGAGCAATAGCTCGGTCCCATACAGTGAATGTAATATTTCAGTAACTGTTTGAATAATTTCTCAGCCTAGAAATCATGTGTTCAGAATGTACCAAGTATTTTATAATAATTCTTGCATACACCTTTGCATACATCCATACATACACCCATGCATACACCCATGCATACACCCTCTCCATAAACTGTCAATGGAAACACGGCATTTATGTTGGGTTATTTTCTTAAAGACTCCAGAAAGGTCTTGACGGAGTTACATTATACCAAGTTCTTGACTTAGGAGAAAAATGACATCAGATCATGTCCACTCCTTCAAAGCAATGTAATGTATGTTCCCTCCTTCAATGTAATGTAATGTATGTTCCAGACTGAAGTACATTATTTCCTTTTGCATTAATTTTAATTTATACTTATATGAATGTTTTGTTGTTTTTTTTTTAATTATGAAAGCATTTTCTTAAACGTCTACATTTTTATTCTATGTAA
The DNA here is from genome assembly GCA_964017045.1 of Omphiscola glabra. NCBI lineage: Eukaryota > Metazoa > Mollusca > Gastropoda > Lymnaeidae > Omphiscola > Omphiscola glabra. The sequence continues at coordinate 19,985,032 of OZ024808.1, forward strand.
TCATTATTAACGGAACATATAATAACGTTTTATTTATACAAATTGTTTGTGTCTAACTAATTTCCTTTTGCGTGGAGTCATGCAATTCAGAAAGGTGCTTCTAACGATTTAAACCTCTGATCTGATCGCCCATCTTATTTAAGATCACTCTATAATAAATTAGTTTTAAAAAATCAAGATCACTGTCCAAAATTCCTGTAAATTATAAGTTAACTTGTATTTGTTTTAAAAAAAAAAATGATTTTTAGATGTTAACTTTGCAAGTAATCTACATGCGTAATGTGGATTTTAACATGTTGGAAAATGAGACAAGTAAAAACAATGGCAATTTTAAGCCCTAAATTTTAATATTTGTTTAAAACTTTTATCCCCCTTTGTTAAATTGAATAGATTTATTTGATATAGATATAACTAAAGCTAACACACTGAATTTGAGAACGCCTACCCATTAGCTATATGATGCAAGCGGCTTTGAAAATGTTTGGAAAATATATGGAAATATCAGATACAGATTTTTGTATGCTTAAATGATATGTTATAAATGATAACATCGAAACACTTGGTTATAGTGGCGCTGTCATGTGACATTATCTTTGGTGACGCATTGTGTCCGTAAACATGAGGTTTCCGTCCTTTTAATGTCTTGATGGCAAAGCAAGGGCGCACATGAAATGATTTCACTACACTTCTTTTTTACGTTTCTGTACATCTAGATATTTTAGAATGGTGAGGGTAAACGATCCACGCGGGTGGATGACATACTCCAGTTAAATGTAAACACATATCATCGTTTGAAGTGAACTTGATAAATCATTTAATAAAGTAATTTTAAAGGGACACAAAAGCCATTCCTGAAATGCAACCTTGTTCGAACGATTATCTCCCATACTAACAATTTAAAAAAAAAAAATGTTTTCCATTAAAGACTGTAAAACTTTTTTGAAAGTGTAGGCTATTCATATTCTGAAATTTGAAGTGAAATTTCAAAGGTAGCCTGCCTTAGAGTCGTACCCCCCCCCCCCCCCGGTTAATACATACGATGGAAATTATTTTATTCGAATTTTACGTTAAGAGACTGAATTTTAATTTCAATTTTAACAGTTTGCATTGATTTTTATATTTTTTTTTTTAAAAATATGTGATCCTCTTCAGATGCCTGGACCAACTGACCGAATGTGTCGTCACATACGCCGTATGTGCATTCCTTAATCGTCCATCACGAAACGTTACATGTTTTATGTCCTAAACGTCTGATAAAACTAAAACATAAACACATATCTATGCAAAAAACAAGGTTAAACAAATAAAAACATAGTGATACGATCTCGTGTGTGTTCAATATTTTATTTAAGATTAAAAAATTCCATCATCCTTTTCATATATGAATAGATTTCATCAAAGTACTATTCCTTTCTCTAGTAATTAAAAATGCCTGTATGTTTATACATGTTTATAAAATTCCAAATATGTCGCGAAGTTGAAATTACGAAAACAGTATAAGGTGAATTTCTATCATATTCTAACAATCGAAACTAAAATATAATATTAACAAAAAATAACTAAAAATATAACGAAGAAATATCACTAGATTAATATGTTGAACGTGTCTGAACAGCAAACGGAACATACGGACATGCCTTTGACACCATTTTCAAACATAAAAATTTACATTCAAACGATCATTACAAAGGGATGGTATTAGAATAAATATATGGCTCTCTAAACATCGTTCTCAGTCAGTTTCTTGTTACGTAGCACAGTAGATATCTCAGTGCTTTTCTGATAGGTTTAAAAAAACTACACAGCACCGGGTTGATGGCTGAGTTGATGCATGCAAACCATCCCGTTAAAAAAATATAACGAAAGGGCAGCGTGAACTCCATGTACACATACAGACCAGCAGATATCCACACGGGAGTCCAACACACGCTGAAGCATACGATGATAGTCCCGAGTGTACGAATAGCTTTTATATTCCGAGAAATCCGTCCAGAAAACTCCTTTTTACCCGGCATTTTCGATGAGAAACCTCTAGTAAGTTGTTTAATTGTGATACTTGCAGGGAATCTTCTAAAATTTGACGATTGGCTTGAAGTACACGAGACGGATTGACCCTCATACATGTTTGAAACCTGACCTCCTTTGTTGGAAACATCCCACTTAACATTGTTTTCTGCATTACGATATTTCCTTGTGTTGAATTTCCAAATCTCTGAAAATGTGAGCGCGTACAAAACGTAAGACGTTATAATCGGGAGATAGAAGCAAAGAATGTAAAACACGAGAAGAATATATTTGTTGGAGATGGGCGAGCAGGATGTCATGTGATCATCAGCATCATTGGCCATTTCTTCAATTCTTGTCCCAAACCAGTCTGTGACCAGAGGTAGTAAGAACATTGTACTTGGAAGACTCCAGGACAGGATGACCATCACGTGACCGATTCTCTTAGTAAGGATTCTGTACACCAGCGGTTTGCAGACTGCCAGATATTTATCTACAGCTATACACAGTATATGACAGTTGTTGGCCCCACACAAGACATTGCTTATGGCAGTAAAGATGTTGCAAAGCTTAGCTCCAAGTATCCACTTGCCGTTATAGATAAGCTGTAGAACATTTATCGGCATGTGCACTGTCCCAATTAAAACATCCACACACGCCATGGACGCCATCAGAAGCTTTGTGATGCTGTGGTCGTTGTGGGATGCACCAGTGTGGCGTGACACTAACATGGCCACCACGATGGTGACGTTCGAGAACACTACAAAAGTTGTTATCATGGTGGCCAAAACTGCTAGACAAGTGATAAGATTGAGATCCGGTGTTATGAGGTACACATTACTGTCATCATGCAACGTTGAAGCCTGATTCATTTTTGTTTCTATCGTAGCGATATATCCTCTTGTTCCAAGTAATGGATTGTAAATGACTTTGATGTATACGCTCACCAGCTTTTAGTTCCAAATACCATTAACGTTAACAGCTAAAAATTATGTCTAATTTATTTGTCAACTTCAGGCAGGCTTTGTAGTGGTATGTGGCATCATTTAAATATCTCGAACATTTCCAAATACATTAAGTGTCCAAGTGTGGAGATGACTGTGAATAATAAACATGTTTTAGAAACACGATCGGTGTCCTTTGAACAACAATGTTTGCTCCAATAGTTTTTTTTTAAAATTTTATTGTGATGAGTAACTGATTTGTATGTCTCCTTACAAGAATGATCGTGTAACAATACCTCACGAGACGATGCCCATGTTAAGTTCATTTTAAATGTTATGATTACATTTCAAGGAAATATATATTCTGACTTTAACTCACATTTACCATCTTCTAATTTTCTACAATGAAAGAGTTAAAGTATTTTAAGTGTATAAAATGTAGGCAAAAAATGGCTTAAAAAACGAAACAAATGTCGAGAAATGCTTTGTTTTAAAATTTAGAAACCCCCCCCCCCCCCCCGGGCCTCACCACCAGCCAATTCAACAAATTTCAAGTAAAATAGTTATCTTCATTTTTTTATACTTCTATATCATTTTCCCTTCTATAAAAAATAATTTAATCCAATAACTTTAAAAACGTCTATACATTGAGGAATTAAAAATTACTCAGAAAACGATGTCTTTTAATGTATCAAAAGGTAAAGTGAGAGTTAATAGCATAGCATTATAAACAGGTTTTTCGACCGACTTATGAAATTATTGCGGCAACCCCCTGTACAACAAAAATATATTTTTTTTGTTGCTTTTTTCTTATTTTGCCAAATTCCTAATTACTAGTATAACGTTTTGTTTTCTTTAAAAAATGTATTACGGTTCTTTTCGGTTAATAAGAAAGATTATATTTATATTTTATTCCAGTTTCCATACATTAATAAAAATCAAAATAGACACAAAAATATTCCTAATATCCATAACAGTTTGGACCGTATTTAAAAAAACAGTAAAGTGAAATCCAAAAATCTTGTCCGTTGTCGGTAGCCCAACAATATCTTTTGCTTTCGAAAATGTACTTAGTCAATGAATTCGTTGACGCGTAAAAGGTAACAAGCTAAGTCCAGGTTCCTGGTGGCAGATATGAGTCCGCCGAGCGTGGCGTCATTTTGAAACATGCCGCAGTGGCAAATGCTGTTTGACGAAATCATTCACAAATAACTTTACTTTGAACTTCACGTCCATCAATTTCACATCAATGATCAATTCAATTCGCTTTGACATTTACCCTAATAATCTAGGAAACGTCTTCCTTTTTAAACAAATATATAAATGATCCATTAACATTACAGGTTTTAAAAAAAAAATCAGTATTCAAGTTACTGTTAAAATATAATTTTAAAAGCTATAGATTGAAACAGGTAATAAAATAATTCAAGCAATTAATTTTTTTAAAAAAAATCTCAACATGTATCAATGAGCTTCTTATTGATATTAAAAATCTAGAATACAAATATAACAATGAATATTGCGCTAGTAAAGGAAAAAACAACAAAGACGTAGTCTCTAACTTCCTTTCAGTACGAATCAAAATGAATGATTTTCATACATATAATTATTATAATCTTCTATTAACACAGCAGCATCTACAAGTTACATTGTTTAGGTTACTACTTCTTTAAATGCTTCAAAAATGAATAGGTTTTTTTATTTTGTTATTGAAAAAAACTTCAAATAAGAATTATTTTAAAGTGTACATGAATAAAAAAAAAATTTTGTTTTCATAATTTCTCTCAGTCAAGTTAATCTTATTTGGCATTTTACGGTAAAAAATCATAATGCATTTCTTGAGAAAAGTTGTCCTGAAAACATATGGTCTAAAAAAAGGATGAGTGCGGATATAGAATACGAATCGAGCAGTATATACAAGATCCCACGATAGTAGCAGAAATTTAAAAAAAAAGTCAGGTTACGCTTAGCGGGACACTTTGAAACAATGACAAATGACAGAGGGGTTGTGCACCTTCCAAAATCCCAGAGAAAACAGCCGAAAGGCAGACCCAGGCTTAGATAGATGTGTGTTGAGGAAAAAGATCTACAGCAGCCGGGATTCCAAGCATTATAAGGAAAATCATCAGTTAGGTCTGAGTGGAAGGAAGTGGTGAGGCAGGCCAAAGCAGTACATGGGCTATAGCAAGTTTGTCATGAATGGATTTATTGAGGTTTGAAAAAAAAACTACACAATTATTAGTTCCGTAGTTAGGGTTAGTGTCGCCCAGTAATGCCCAAGATGCTATCTACGCCCTTTCATGAAAAAATGCCCTGCTTTTAGCCCCTTGATACATATAGAAATAGATCCGGCACGTGATGGAACCCGTCCTCTGCACCACCTTTCAGACATCAAAGATGGTAATTGGTTAAGTAATCATATCATCACGGACATAAAACATATTAAAACGAATTTTGTAATCGTTGTTTGCATTCAAGTGAACGTCTACAGCCAATTTCCACACTACTACCATAAATGTCATCAAAAGTGACACTGGAATGTCTGTCATAATGGTGATAAAACTACGGACGTCGTTATTATACTGTCAAAATCCGATGCGGTAAAATTGTGATAGAAAAGTCGTAAAATTTGGGTTATACATAATGACGTGTTCATCACTGTCAGAAAAGTCAAAGCCTGATTCATTTGATTTATGTAGACGACGAGTTTATGTCATCGTTCCCAGTTACTCAACTCTAGATCATCCCAAGCCCGAAGCACTTTTAGGGTGTGGCTAGCTAAAAATAGTCTCTCTTGACTCTCGAATAAACTTTATTTTGTTAATTATAAATTACAAAATCAAAAGAAATATAATTAAAGCTATTGACTTACAGACTACAGAATAATTATTTTTAACGACACAATTTTGAATAATACACAATGTTTTAAAAAGGTGCAATGATGAAAAATACTCCACACACACAGTAAAATAAGGCACGCTCAAAATATCTCGTGACAAAAATGATAGCGCCTACAAAAATAACTCTCTTCCCTTTTATAGTCTGTTCTAACGATCTTTCTAGAGACGCCTTACACAATTTTTTCATTTCCATATATTTCTTCATAATTCTACACATTCTAAAGATACAGACTATTAATTTTATTTAGTTGTAAACAAGGTCAAGAGAGACTATTTTTAGCTAACCACACACTAAATGCGGTTCTGAGCTTGGGGTCGGCTGGAGTTCATTCACGGGCAGAGATGACGTAAGCACGTCGTCTACAAAAAAGAGTAAGAATTCAGCTTTATCTTTTATACAAATCCAGTTGACGACGAACGATTTCACTTACAGACCTGTCAAACTTCTCAACTTAACTCTCACAGATTTCATACTACAACACAGAAATGGGTTGATGGTCGAGTTTAGGAAAGACAACCAAAAGAAGAGTAAAATAGACCATTTCGGTTGGTCATATCCAATGTATTGGATGGTGACGAGGTACAGCGACGTCGGAATCCAGGAGACAGTGAAGGCCATAACGATGCATCCAATGGTCCGAATCGCCCTCATGTGTCGGTAGATATGACGAGGAATTCGAGAATCTGTTGAAGTGTGCGCACAGTTTTTTATTTTCGTTCCTTTGTTCTTGGGTCTGTTGGCATCTGCGTCGATCTTGTACTTAGATTGTCTTGAATTGGGTTCTGTAACATAACCCGCTGTCATGTCGGATAATACAGTGATGCTTATGACGTCGACGGATGTTGTCAAATTTGTCTTTGAATTTTCAAGTGCTGAAGGTTTCTGAAGTTGATATTGTGGGGAACGTTTGTTAAAACTCCAGATTTCTGTGAATATTCGAGCGTACAGAAAATAGGTCGCGATAATGGGTCCATAAAATGAGAATATTTAATATGAGATGAATATTTTCCTGTTAAGAACGTTAAAGCATAGGTTGCTCTCCCCGATCTGCTTCTCTGTTAACTCCAAACCCATCTTGTCAAATCCATTAATTTTTGGTAAAAGCGTAAGAGCGATTGGAAAAAGCCACGATGCGCCGATCATAATGCGTGCAGTTATTTTTTTCATCAACCTGTACTGCAAAGGTCTACACACGGCGATGTATTTGTCAACGGCCATGCACAATATGTGACAAGCGTTCACGGAACACACAATATTTGTTACGGCCAGATAGACACTGCATGTGACCTTCCCGATATTCCATTGTCCGTTCTCTATTATTGGTACGACTGACAAGGGCATAACTAGCGCTCCAAGAATGCTGCCAGAGACTGCCATGGAGCTCATAAACATAAAAGTCATAAAGGATTTATGAGCGGTTCTGTTTCTGCTGCTCGGCAGGACGATGGCAAGGAAGACAATCACATTTGAGCATACAGTAAACAGAGCAAAAACAAGGGCGGCAACCGCTAGAGCTACTAAAATTTCCAGATGAGATGTAATGTGTGTATCCATTTCAAAAGTTGTCTTAAAAGATAAGAAACAAATACGTTATTAAAACTGCACTTAATTGCAATCGAGAACGTATTAACAAAGCGTCTTGATATTTCTTTTTTTGGGATAGTTTATTTTATCGGTTAAATATGTTAACGTAGAAGCATACCGTGGACATTTCGCGCTCAAGCCAAGAACTAAAACCCATCAAAATGAACAAAACTATTCTCTACAATTCATGTCTGGAAGAAAAATTAAAGTCAGGACCATCAATATACATACACATACGTGAAGAGGTTATGCTTTTATTTCTTTGAAAGAAAAAAATAATTTAGCATAATTTTTTTTCCCGACTTTCCAATTTTCCATCGCTCTTCAACATGTGACCTCAGCATTCGACCTGCTTACCACAGTCTGGGTACGCCTCTGGATTTACAGTTAAAGCTTTAATATTAATTGGTTTGCATCATACTAGTAGGGTTGGTTTTGAAAAATCCGACTTACCTGCTAAATCTTTGATTGGAAACCTCATGTTTGATTAAAATAACACCCCAGAATTGCACACATGACTATAAAAAATTGTACACATTAATTTATAAAGCAAACTAAATGGAACAAATGATATCTCAACACTTCCTCCACGTAATGCTTAATCTGATTAATGTAAGCACAGCCACGGTGATATACCAAAATGAAAATGTCCGATAATTGTTGTTCACTAGTGGTATCGATCAAGTGGCGAGATTCCATTAAATCTGACAATAATCTATGCGTACGGCCACACAGGGAACGCACAGCAACTACCCAGAACAATCAATGTTTTAAAGCTGAACCTAATCTGTTCGAACTTTGAACACATTTCAACTTTTACATTGATGTTACACGGCGATAAAGTAACTTTTATCTTTCCCTCTCTTTCAGTTTCCTCACGCTCTATCTTTCTCTTTTTCTTTTTACTCTCTATCTTTTTCTGTTTATCTTTCCTCTCTCTCTATTTCACTTTCCTCTTTTTCTTTCGTCTGTCTCTTTCTCACTTTCTACTACTCTCTTTCTATCTTTCTCTTTCCTCCCTCTTTCTCTTTCTTTTTCCTCTCTCTTTCATTTTTCTCCGTTCCTTCCTCCCTCCCCTGCCTCTCTCTCCACCCCTCTCTATTTCTCCCTCCCTCCCACTCTCTCTCTCTCTCTCTCTCTCTGTGTGTCCGTGTGTGTGCAATTGTGCTTTAATATACAGTTATACTTAATGCCCAGAATGAAAACTGCACTCAATGACATTGCAGAGAACCACATGGGGTGCTTATATAAGCTAGGTGCGTACATTTTTAGTGTATAAAATATTTAAAAATCGATTTGCGACTACTAAAAAACTGTTTTAATACGTTAAATTCTGGGGTGATGAAAAATATTATTTCATATTTGACGATCTAACCCAATCTATTGTTCATCTATCCTCATATAATCACAATCTAACTTCTCTTATTAGTCTTACACCAAATAAAAAGCATTAGACTAACGTCTCGTACTTAGTCTCACATCATTAAGTCACAATTCTAAATTAGTCTTGCATCATATAATCATTCTAATATCTCTAACTTAGTCTTACAACTTGTAAATATTATAAATGCTATATCTTTATCTTGCACCATATAATCATAAATCCAGCTTTTCTAAATTATTGTGACCTTATAATATCACAACTCTATTACTTCTCTTATTTAATCTAAACTCACATATTTAAACTTTCCCAAACTAAGTCTTGGTTCACTTGTTCACGTTACGACAAGGTCTTTCATTTAATACGCAATGTAAGAAACAGTTAAATACGTCTAGACCAGTCATAAGAGCCAAAAATCAGCAGCAGTACGTCAAACAAATTATTTTTTGAGATCCAAATTTATTTTCAAGAAACATGCTTTTCAGATTCAAACCCGATTTCCGGCCGAATTTCCGAGCCGCACTCAGGTCGCTAAAGAGCCGCATGCGGCTCGCGAGCGGCGATTTGCCGACCACTGGTCTAGACTAATCCATCAAACACTTAACATCTTGTGAAAAAGTAGCAGCCTCTTCTTCCCACACATTTTGAGATCCACGTTAGCAGACAGCCAGATAATGTTAAATACTTCTTGGTTAATCTGGTGCAATTAATGTCCATCAGTGCATGGATTGAGTACATAAAAACGTTTCCGGTCCATCTACTCTGATGTAAGCCGATTAATTTGAAGAAGGCTGTGTCAGTCCAGAGTTAACAAATGTCACAGTTTTCTTTTTTACTTAATGTAAACACGTCAATGTTTTCAATGCAACGATTTATCATCGTATCTCGGGTGATTGTTTTGTAGTTCAAAAATTAAAGTTATGAAATTTCTGGTAATATTCCTGTAATTTTCGTGTAATATTCGGTAATATTCGTGTACTTTTCGTTAACATTTTTTCATCTATTACAAAAATCTACATTGATTCATCTACTAAAATATTCTAAATTTATTCATCTACCACACTAATCTATATTGATGCATCTATCACAACAAACAATATTTATTCAGATAAATCAATGTAGAAAATTGTAGTAGATGAATAAATGTAAATTTTTGTAGTAGATACTAACGCAATCTATATTTATTCCTCTACTACAACAATCTATATTTATTCATCTATTACAACAATGTTCATTTTTCATATAATGTAACAATCTACATTTTTCATCTAATACAACGATCTACAATTATTTTTGCATTAAAAGCTTCCTTCATTCAAACATAATAATATCATTTTCTTCTGCCTCTTCTCTAATTGGACATTCGACAAACACGCATCGGTTGCGTTGATCTAAGCTAGGAGTCCATCTGATGAATATTTGTGGAGTAGGGAGAGCATCTTGGGAAAAAAATCAAGCTTGTGATTATTTTCCGGGTAGATCATATTTTTCTTTGAAGCACGGTGAAATGTTAAACCACACGTTTAAAAATGTCACACGAAGCACAAACACGCGTTTTAGTAAATCTCATTAAGCACGCAATTTACCTTCCACAGACCATTTGAACAAATGACAAATTAAACAACATTGATGCACGGGGATCTCGTTGCGTCCATCATCAAACATTGCTTGGAGACGGGTGAAATGGTGATACGAAATCAGTTGCATCACGCTAATGCAAACTGCATTAGATGGACCGTCCCCACCGTCATTGACAGACGTGGTAGGCCAGATTACAATAACATTATTACTATTATTACACAAACTAAAATGTGTGACCGCTCCCACCATTGTATCAGAGACTAAATATAACAATCAGGGGAACTATCGGAGACCAATTAACTAATGACGAGCGATCGGCAAAGGCATTAACTTTTAAACAGCTAAATCAAAAAAACGTTTAGCCGGCACTTTGAGATTTCAATAGGAAATGTCAGAAATACGGTAAATTATGTTGACTTTGGCAATGGTTGACTTACAGTAAAACTGTTAAATTGGGCAGTGCCTGACATAAATTAAATCTATTAAAAAATTAAAATTAACCCCAGAAGACGGACAAATTGTTTAATTTTTAATGGAAATGTCCGACATAAAGTAAATCGTATCAACAAAGGCAATGGTTGACATGCAATAGATATTTTTTAAAAACATACCATCTCTTTTATTATAATTTGGTTAACGAGGATGACGCAAGAACACCATATTTCCTACCTTTCCTTTGAGATGTTCTAGGATAATTTAAGTATTTATATTATCTGTCCATCTCTTACATTTACACAATCACCTTCTCACGATGTAAAACTTGTAATGTAATAAAAGCCTCTTAGTTTAAGTTGATATTGAGGAAACAAAACTGAATCACACGTAAAATTTTAGGATGTGGCGGTGCGCTTTCAATCGGATCGGAAATGTGTCAATTACCCACATCCCCCTTTTTTTATTCCACTCCCCATGCACCGTATTAAAATAATTTGTAGAAATCACTTAAAAGTTGGAATCGGATACAAAATCCCCGCCCTTGGTGTGAGAGAGAGAGAGCTTCAATTATACAATGAAGTGTAACAACAAGGTTCGTGAAGTGTTTGTTTCATTTTGGTTCGAAGTGTTGACTGCTTCACTGGCAGTTCTTCGTGGTCTACATAAGAAAGGACGATTTTGTGAGATTTTAAAGAAGTAAATGAACAATAGTGTATGGTAAAAAGTTATTTATTATCGATCAATGAAAATTGACTTTCGTAATCCATGTTTGGAGTGAAAAAAAAATATTTTTTAATTCTTGTAAAAACACTTGTCCAAAGAATATATTCGCTGAATAAAACGTAAACACCTTTGAGGAAATGCACGAAGTCTATGCATCTTATGGATCTTCTAGAACAACGATGACCTGCTATAAATTAAAAGTGTTGATCGGAAGGTTCTTACCAAATGACTTCTGAGAATGTCGGGAATGATATAAACCAATTTCATTTCTTACTTTCTGTTTCAAACATCATGTCATAGACCGTATTCAACGGTGAGTAGGCAGGTGGCCGGTCAGTATGATTTGTTCATGAAAAAGCATTCCGACTAGTAGGTGTGGTTACCCTCTGAGGATTCTGTTCCAAACGTGAATGCGTCTCGCCACCTTGTACGATCCATAGCAAGCGTTTCCCTCAAACTCAGGTCGATGTCTATTTATTTGATGGAAGCTTTTTTTTAGACAGTTCTTGTTTCTGGCGCCAGCTGAAAGTTTTCCATAGGATAATTTATTTCATATTAGATTTTTTAGTAAGTCGGCTATGTGGTATTCTCGCAAAATACCTTACTCATCTAGCTTGACCTTGCAATTTACCCTGATCAATTGGATTGCTCATGCAACATTCCCTGCTCATCTGGCTTGTCGAAACGTGGTCATCTGGCTTGTCTAACCTTGTTCATCTGACTTTCCCGTACTGTAAGAGTGACGATAAAATCAGCCAGTTAGGAGAACATCTGTCACCTCAGGCTTAAAGCTTTGTGTATATACAGCGTAGGTAAGAATGGTTTAAATGTATATCATGTCTGTTTCTCACTGACCACCTCTCGCTAGCTATATATGAGCATGTTTATACTACACAGAACTAATAGCAAGTGACAAAGACATCCACCTAAGCGCACTCTTTTTTCGGTTGATACAAACAAAACCTAAAAACCTTCGAATCTCATTAATGAAAATAAAATCCCGATCACTCCACAAAGCCACTAATCATGAATCTAACGTTAAACAAAAGTCCGGACGTTTACATACCCGCCAGTTTTGAGAACATCAGCCCTGGGGTACTGGTCACCGTGTCCGTCATCATCAGCACGGTGGCCGTCTTCACTGTGTCATCTAACGTCGTCGTCATCGTCGCCCTGGTCAAGTCCAGGAGGTCGGACAACAGAAATGTCATCTCCAGGTCACAGGACAACGGGATCACGAAGTTGACCATGGAGTCTATGGCTGTTGCCGATGTCCTTTTCGGCGTTTTCCTCATACCGATGTTCGCCATGGAAGTGATCAACAAAGGAAGATGGGAATTCGGAAGTGAACTTTGCAGGATCAGAAAAATCCTTAACAATGCGTTGTGCGGTGTGTCAATTTATCATGTGTTCTTCATGGCCCTGGATAGATTTTTGGCCATATGTAAACCGATGCTGTATCGCCTTCTGACAGTCAGGCATGGTTACGCGATGGTTGCTCTTTCGTGGGTGATTCCTGGTGTGGTGTTCATGCTGGTGGAGGGATCTGGCTGTAACCATATCGGAGTTGAGGATCGGGAAATCGCTTTTGAGAAGAACCGAATATGTGGGAGTGTGTATAACATGGATGTCTTCTTAATCGTTTTTACCCTATGTTTTTATATCCCATTTGTGGCGGCCGCAATTCTTTACGTGTTCGTGTTAAGAGAAATCCGAAACTTTCACAAACGAACGCCGCGTTACGAGGGTCCCAGTGTTGGCGAGAAATTATCAGGTCTGAAGACGAAACTTAAGGGCATCTCCATAGGTTCAAGTTCGGGTACCAAACCGGCTATCGAGCTGACAAGTGAGAAATCTATCAGCAGCTTAAGTGAGTTAAATTTGTCAACGGCAGACGACCCGCCGATAAACAATGAAGCACAAAAATCTCCAACCCACATACAAGACGTGAATCTCATCACGTGTGTAGGAAATAAAGAGGTGGTTGCCATAAGCAAGGACTCCAAGAATAAGGCGAAGCCAGGGTCAACAAACAGGAATCTCAAGGCTTATAGAACGATCGGGTGCATGTTCTTCTGGTTTACGCTCTGCTGGGTCCCTACCTGGATATTTTCTTATGTCCTGGTTCACTCTGAGTATTCAGTGTCGGGTTGGGTAATAATTTCCTTGACGCTCCTGGCGTATTTCAACGCGGGCGTCAACCCCTTCATTTACTGTTTCATAAGATCAGTTCGTCTGTCAGTGAAGTCATTGATTTGTCCAAATATGTGAATTGAACTTGTGAAGTTTGAACATTTCAGTTAAAGTTTCGTTGAATTTCTGTCTATATTTGTTTGTGCTGGTTATTTTATGTTTTAGTAGTCCTTAAATATTTTTTACAGCACTGCGGGGTTCCCCCTTGATTTAAACAGAAATATATTTTCTTATCCACGGCATGTTTTCAGCCCACCATGGCAGAGTTTTTAAAAGTTTGCAAATAAGTCTGATTTTCTGGGTCTTCCCTCGTCCACTGACACCCAGTCACCCTTGTTTACGAATGGAAGCTGCCCCTTGTTTAACAACCAATGCTCTATAGCTTTGTTTAGGCTTAAAATGATTAAAACGATGTACTTTTTTATATTTGACACCGTTGTTGAGTTTTATTACGTATTTCAGTAGTGAAAATAAAATTTTAAGAAAATACAATAAAAAATAAAAACTATCTACTCACACCTTACCTTTGTGGAGCTTTTTAAAATAAAGACATTTTAAACATCACGATAAATTTTACTTTTCTATGATGGTTTCTATTTATTGTTTAATTTGCGTCAAATAAAAAAATTTCATGTTGTATTCAAATATGACACACAGAAAATGGTTGTTTAACTGAAATATGAAAATCTCACACAAACAGAATTTATTTAAACGAAATACTGGAAATCTCAAAGACACTTTGTAGAATTGAAATCTGAAATAATGAAAGACATTTTGATGAATTCAAATATGAAACTATTCAAAACATTTTGTTAAAATAAAATTTAAAAACGATTAAAACACATTTTCTTTATAAGAAATATGAAACTCTAAAACACAAATTTTTAAATCAAAGAATGAAAAATGTATGAAAAAAATCTCAAGTGAATTTAAGTCAAAAGGCAGCCCACACACACAAATTTGTGGTTGAGTGATCAGTCTTTATACCGCAACAGTAGTAAGTTAAAATGGAATTTAAAAAAAAAAGCAATGATACCATTTAAATAGACAACAAATACATATTACTTTTTATAGATGTGTCTTTAAGATTGTCTCTCTGACATTTTGTGGGATTTTATTTTTTGCTTCAGCTTATCCTGACATTGACCCCATAATCAAGTTTATGTCATCCACTAAACATCAGTTCAATTAAAATGTACCAAATTCAAAAAAAAAAAAAAAAATAAAAAAAAAAATATAAAAAAAAATCTATATTTAATAACAAACCAAACAATCAACTTTTTGTTTCTATTTTAAGTTCATCAAATCTATAAACACTTATGCCAAAACGCAATGATTTAATTTAACACAAAAAAACAAACAAACTTGATTTTAATAGTCGCAACATCATTTTATTCAAACATAACGGTAAGAAAGATTAAGCAATGGAGGACACAATCGAACTAAATTATTAATAGCATCGATCAAAAAAAAGAACAAACAAAATTATTAATTTACGTCAACGGGTACTTTAGTACGTAGCGTATAGCAAATTGTTGATTTCTTTATGTCATATTAATTGGCTGAGCATTTTGTTCCAATAAAAGTCACGCTTTTCAGCAATCAGATTATCTCCATGGTCGAAATAGACTATTATAGTTGATAAAACGATTCTCTTCGCTCTATATAAACTAAAAATTCCACCACATCATTCCATAACTATGACACTAAAGTGGGTTGCATTAAAAGGAATCATTATTATTGGAGTCGGCATCAATAAACCATCACGAGTCTTGATTTAATTTGTTACGCACTAAAACCAATCTAAAAAAAAAAAAAATAAGAATTGTATTTGCTGGACGAAATCTTTATTTAAGAATGTCTTTAATTTCACCTACTACTATATCTGTTACTACATGCAAGATTTGTTAATCACCTTTAATAAAATAAATGCTGTATCCCGTCTTCGTTATCTACTTGGTGACAGCGGATGGACACATATATACTTAGTGACAGCGGATGGACACATCACTGATCTTATGGCCATTCTGACAGAACGGTTGCTACAGTACAGCACAGGGTTTAGAGCTGAGCTTGAGTATGCAGACCAGGAAACGGACACCATGAACCAGCTTGGGGTGGGCTTGTTCTCAACAGAAACACAAACAGCAAGATCCAAGATGGCAGCCAGCAGACCGTGAAACAGATCATGACCAGACCAATAGTGCGAAATGCTTTTGTGTTTCTGTCCGGCGAGCTCTTTTTAGAATCGGTAAAATCCGAAGTTTTTATATCCCCAACGCTGTTGGAAGATACAGCTATAAAGGAAATACGAGATATGTCTTCATCTGTAGATCCATTACATATCTTCATATTTATACCAACTTTTACAGTCGAGATACTACTTGCTGGCGATTCAATTTTCCTAGATACGATACTTTCAAAATGTACTTGAGTATCTGCGTCTTTGGTGATTTGGCATTTGAAACGAAGTCCAGGAGGTTTTTTAATCTTCACCAGCTTTCAAATGATCAGCAAAAAAAAAAACAAAAAAAAAAATGAAAATACATAACAAAGAAAGGAACGACGTAGGTAAATATAAATGCAATGATGAACTCGGCTTTAAAGTTGAACATGCTGCAGGCGTTGGTCATATTCATGCAGTCATCAAACTCATGTACGCCTATTACGATCCACAACATGAGAAATAAAGACGGAATCATCCACGATAGACATATCATGACGTATGCATGCTTGTGGGATAAAAGTCTGTATCTCAGTGGGTGGCAAACGGCGAGATAGCGGCCAAGGGCCATACAGAAAACGTGAAAGCAAGGCACACCGCTTAGTAAATAGTCCAAACAATACTTAACAATGCACATCCGGAATCCAAGCACCCACTTTCCGTTGTGAATGACTTCTATAATACCCAAGGGCATAATGAGAACCGCCAGGAGTGCGTCCGAGATGGCCATGGATGACATCAGGTGCTTGGTGATCTCGTTCCGACGTGAATTCACCCGTTTCCGGTCGTTGATGATAGATGAAATAAGAGTTTTAATGATTGTAACATTTGAAAGATAAGCGTAACTCGTTCTTAGAACAAGGAAAAACGTATGTTACCACGAGAATATGTGGATGTGCAGTCAGTATGACAGAATTTTCTAGTATGGTCAGCCCGAGTTTGACACATTCGGATAAGTTCATCTTGATCACAGTGCAGCGAGAGAGAATATTTTCATTTGTCATGAATAAACGCTTCCGGGAGAGTAAAACAGTATTTTACCTCATTTTAGCCAATTCTTCTTATGTTGATGACTTTCCTGACAATAGTGACTTTCCCAGATATCTTTGATGAGTTGTTAATTTGTTGTCATATCATATAATGACATTTTTAAAAGCATTTGCACATCCAGTGATGATTTGTATACACAATTCCTGCTAAATACTTCATAACTTTGAATTTGAATTTTTTTAATCGGAAAATGATTTCACAGATTGTAGTATAAAAAAATCAACACAATATCTAGGAATATGGTTGACTATCGAATTTGGAAAAAAATGTAGAAACGAAATGCCACGCGGGGGGGGGGGGGGGGGGGGGGGGATAGAAGGCATCAAATAAACTTTGGTTAGTTTGAATTAGGAGTAAGATACACAGTTCTTAAAAAAAAGTAAAGTGAGTACATTGCAGTCTTTGTCATTAATTAAAATAGTTTTTTTTTTTTGGTTTAATTTTAAGTATTTTTAATGACGCCAATTATTGTTTTCTCTCATTATAAATATCGTTAACGTGTTATTATTTCGGCTTTTTTTAAAAATTAATATTTAAAGACATGTTTCGCAAATTTAACAACCAGCCATTGAAATTAAATTAACCTTATAATATTTAGCACGAGTTGAGAACGATCCATCAGCTCTCGGAATCTTATGGGACCATAAAGTCTTCTCCTTCTTCTATATATTAAGGGCTCGCGATCAGTGCATTGATCATTCTGGCTCCTATGTATGTAGAGGGGATATGCAATGGCTCTGTGCATGGTTTTGAAAGGAATATTTCACAGGTTGCAAGGACTACTCTGCGAGGGTATCATGAACTGAGGTCGTGGTGGGGTGGGGGGGGGGTTTCGGAGGCCGGAGGCAATAGGCGCAAATGTGTCAAGTGTTGTCGCCTCAACTGTTTCTTTTGGAAGCTTGTTCCAGTCCCTGATTGGCTTTGGAAAGGAATGAGCAGTTCCTGTACTGTGTTCTTGTTGTTACGAGCTGGAACTGCATGTCAAAGCCTCGTCGTTGTCTGCGGGTTGGAAAAAAGGGGGGGGGGGGTTTACGGGTTTCTGTTTAATGCTGGAGCCCATTATTTATCTTGCACATCACGGAGAGCCTAAAAAAGTGAAGATGACCAGGTATAAGCACATGTTCCACGATCAGGATGTTCCCTTCACACGATGAGACGAGCACCACATCATCATCATTGGTTTTTTTTTTTTTTACTAAACATAAAGTGTGCTGAAGAAATTCGCTCGGCTCCGTCTCCATTGCACGAATCGTAACATCATCATCAGTGGCACAACAGCCCAAGAAGGACTCTCAACTGCATCAAAACAGCCGTTTTGATCGCCCCAAGGCCTCTTGGTTTCTGTCAGTAAACCGCTTTTACTCCTACAAAAAAAATCAGTAAAAACTCAAGGTTTCCAAATTTTTAAGCAGTCTGTATAAACAAATTTAAACAACGATTCTGCAATAGGCCTCGGGATTTGTGTATTGATTTCCACGAATTCTCTGCTCATATTCATTATATATCTTTCTGAGGATTTCACCTTTACCGGGTCAGACATTGTTGAGCTGCACACTACAGCTGAAAATATCATAAATATTTTTTACCCCATGTTTTGTATTGGAATGTTTTTGCTTTAAAAAATTTAATCTGATCACAATGACTGAATCTTGTGACATGATTTTTTTTCTTTTGTATAGTGGGCTGTTGGTATGTGATATTCCCCTTTGATATAAAAAGAACCATACATATTCCTAGAAACCCCTTACCTTAGAGCTACTGAGCACTCCTCCTTTGTGATATCCCAAGTTGAGAATCACTGGTCAAGTGAAACAAAGAGACATAGAAACAGTCACAAAATATGTAGTATTTATATTACAAATGCTATTAGTAATTATGTGTATTTATTTTATTTTTTAAATTTGTATTATTAACAAAAAAATTATCTTCACTTTCGAAAGCGCTCTGAATGTCTGCTGCTTGTAAAAAATCGTAATGTTTTTAAACGAATATTATACAATGTACTTAATATTAAAAAAAAAAAAAAGCTTTACAATTTGTGATATCCCAAGTGCCCTAAAACATTTACAATTAAATCTAATGACGTTTGGGGTGAAGATGTTTTAATTTTTTTATTAAATATATCATTTAGTATGACCAATAAAAGCTTGCCTTACACATGAGATTTATTTCAAATCATCAAAATTGATTTTACAGCTCTGCTAACAGGTTCGTAAGTGCAGTATATGATTGGATTTAAGGAAGATTTGATGTACGTGATCCACAGTAGCAGAATCTCAGACCACAATTGAATGCTCAAAGCCTGGTCCCCAAATAACCAGGCCAAGTAAAGCCACACCGGCAGCCAGCACAAGGTGTAGCAAATCATAATGAAGCCTACGGTGCGCAAAACTTTAAACATGTTCGAACTTCGGTGCGCAGCGATTTTGTCAGACTTCTTTTCCCTATGTTCTTTCGGTCTTGAGGGACCGTGTACTACTGAGATTCAAGAAATAACATCCTCTGTACAAAGCGCAAGTGTCTTGGGACAAGTTGAGACCACGTTAGCAGTTTGATTATTCTTTGAAGGGGAATCTTTAGTAGATGCTTGTCCGCCATCGAAATCTTGAGTTTTTAAACGTCTTGGTGTCTTTTTGTGATATCGATAAACTTCAAGAAGAATGAATCCGTAAAGAATGTAAGAAACGTAGAACGGGGAATTCCACAGGAAATAGCTTGTAAGAATGAATGATTTATCTGTAAAGATATTATAGTCAGGTTCACCAAGTGATGGCGTGTTATAATGTGCAGCTAGTCCATCTGCCTGAGTCTGTAAAACAATTTGTGTCGCCGCAGTTGTGAGGCTTGACAGTGACCAGGATACAGCAGTCATAACCAAGCCTGTCTTATACGTCAGCACTCTGTATTTCAGAGGCTTGCATATGGCGATGTATCGGTCGATAGACAGACACATGACGTGTATCCTGAAGGTCGTCCCCAGGAATTGATCACAAATATAACGTGCACGACAGAAACCTTCCCTTAAGGGCCACTCCCCATTATGGATTACTTCTAAGAAACCCCATATGCATGACTAAAATGGCAAAGAGTGATCCAATAGCGGCCATGGATATATTATAATAATGATAAAGTTTATAATTTTCAGTATCATTTCCCAATTTCTATCAGCCTAGAATGAGACCAATGTTTTGTGGTTTTTACCAATATTTAACTTGCACCACGAATCATCCTAATACCATAACATTTTCTCGTTTGTCCCCCTTTATGATGAGAATATGTGGGGCGGGGGGGGGGGGGAAGGGGCGCTCCTGAATGGAAGTCTCTTTCAAAATGAGGAGGCCATTCTCGATAGTCAGGTAACCAATTTTCTAATTAGTGTTAATTCAAAATGTTTTTATAATTCTTAAAATAGAAAACTTTGAGACCTTACCTTGACGCTGTTTTTTGGTGGAAAGTCTCGTAATTAGGCTGATGTCAGTCGGCTTTGGCGAAACATGACATTTTTCAAAACGAGTTCAGCTTCTTGAAAATATGATAGTAAAATGCTCATTTAACCAATGGATGGATGTTGTACCTATTTAAAAAATGTATGGTTGGATGGATGTTGTACATATTAAAAATGTATGTAGGATGGATCTTGCCTATTTGGAAATGAATGGATGGATGGATCTTGTACCTAGTAAAAATGTATGGATGGATGGATGTTTACCTATTAAAAATGGATGGATGGATGGATGTTGTACCTATTTAAAAATGTATGTATGTATGGATGTTGTACCTATTAAATTATTATGTTTTTATGTAGAGATCACATTTAATGACTGAGCTGATTCACGGTTGCATGGTGTTAACATAGTAGATTTGCGTTGGTTTTTTTTTAAAGAAAAGACCCAGTTAATTATGTGAACACGTAAAAAAAATATTTTTTAAAGTATTTTTAAAAGCCCTTATAAGTGTATCTTTACAGTTTTGATCATGCACATATTATTTTCTAGTACACAACTTGCATAATGTTTTTTCTATGCAAATGAAAATATTGACAAAATCTGAATAAATCCGTAATTCTGTTTCTTAAAATTGTTCCAATGTGAAACATAATTAAAATTGTATTGTAGGAGTAGTTTTAAAAACATATGCAAACATATTTTCTAAAAACAGCCTAAAACTCAATTACTTGAGATTGCTATTGAGACAATCCCTTTACAATTTAGAGGCAGTGTCCTTAAATTATTGAAGAATCCATTTTATACGGCACAATTTTTTCACTATAAAAGCAAATGATTTTGAACGAATGCTGAAGCACCCCACAAAACAAGGATAAGCGAACTCTTCGTTTGATGACCAGGAGTTTCAAAGCCAAATAAACTATTCACCAACAGTTTATGCTGCCAGTTATTATTGATTTTGTTGCACCAGTCGATTGACCTAAGTTGACATTAAAAATAATCCGAAGTTTTGCTTTTTTTTTAAAGTTACAGTGGTCACAAAAAAAACAAAAAAAAAACATCATGCGCAAAATAGTACATCACCTCAGTTGTTAACGTGTCCAGTTCCTATTTAAATTGATCTTTGCAAATCTCAACGGCTTTCCTCGTAAATGTTGGATGACGTTTTTTACTTGATTTAGCAATTTAATGTAACCTCAAAATAAAATCATTAAAAAAAAAAAAACCCTTGTCTCGTAGCCATGGTAACCAAGTGCTTTTTCACGTCGCTAATATTAGATGAGGAATCGAATATGGGATAAGATCAAACATAATCTCGTACATGGCCGTCGCACAAACAACATTTTTAATGTCAGTCCCTTCAAGCGTTTCACTTCACTAAGTTGTGAGTTAACGCAGAGATCATCCTTTCACAGCTGTTTCTCAATGTTCTGCTCAGTCCAAGGGGCTGACAAATGGGTGCACAGCTCAGAAGTTTCTCTTATGTTATCTCAAGAGAGGGTAACGTTTAAACATGACCGTGAAGTGATGATTTTTTTTTACCAATGCATTGAGTCAACGCCAATCACTGTCGACTTTATGTGCATTGTGTGATTTAACCCTGAATATGTGCATTGTGTGATTTCACCCTGAATATGTGCATTGTGTGATTTAACCCTGAATATGTGCATTGTGTGATTTAACCCTGACTATGTGCATTGTGTGATTTAACACTGAATATGTGCATTGTGTGATTTAACCCTGAATATGTGCATTGTGTGATTTAACCCTGACTATGTGCATTGTGTGATTTAACCCTGAATATGTGCATTGTGTGATTTAACCCTGAATATGTGCATTGTGTGATTTAACACTGAATATGTGCATTGTGTGATTTAACACTGAATATGTGCATTGTGTGATTTAACCCTGAATATGTGCATTGTGTGATTTAACCCTGAATATGTGCATTGTGTGATTTAACCCTGAATATGTGCATTGTGTGATTTAACCCTGAATATGTGCATTGTGTGATTTAACCCTGAATATGTGCATTGTGTGATTTAACCCTGAATATGTGCATTGTGTGATTTAACCCTGAATATGTGCATTGTGTGATTTAACCCTGAATATGTGCATTGTGTGATTTAACCCTGAATATGTGCATTGTGTGATTTAACCCTGAATATGTGCATTGTGTGATTTAACCCTGAACTAATTATAAAGTTAGGGTCTGGGAGAGAGGCCTGATGATTATTCTTTTATTTTTTTGTTTTATAGTATTGTTTGTATTTCTAAAGGATTTATTCCAGGAACTTTAACAGAACTGGTTTAAGTTACAACTATGTTGCCCAAACAAAGTATTTTAAATCTCTCACTTAGTTTTCCTGCCATTTTTGCGACTTTGGTTTGCGAATTTATTGGTTAAAAATTCATTTTGACAATGTACCTCCTCAAAACGAAAAGCTATATTTAATAACGTCCTTGGGGATTTGCGGTAGATTTTTTCGAACTAATTTGTAACGGTTTTATTTCCGGATAACCAAACACTGCCACGGAAAGTGTGCGCTGCCTAAGTTAGTACACAGTCTACAATATATAGTTAAACACGTTATGAAGCTTAAAGGTGCGTTAACTTAACTGTGCAGCACGCAACATACGGATTAGCTGATTCCTGTTAACAAACAAGAAAATCAAAAGAGGAAAGAATTGTTAAATTGTATTGTTACGTACAGCTATCAGTATGGAGAAATTAACCCCTTAATTAAGTTATGGCTCGTTCTAAAACAGTACGCAACAAAAGGATTAGCTGATGCCCGTTACCCAAACAAACAAAAAAATCAAATGAGGAAAGGATATTGTTAAGCAAAGTTATCAATATGGAGAAATTAATCTCTTATTTAAGAGTATGGCTCGTATGAAAACAGTACGCAACGAAAGGATTAGCTGATTCATTTTAACAAACAGAAAAATCAAATGAGGAAATTATATTTTAAATGCGCAAAGGAATTGTCATAAAATCCGAAGACACTTGATCTTTGCATGGGCGTAATCTGCGATGAACCGCATTGCTCGGAGCATAGTCGGCACATACCCGTTGCGTAAGTTCTAACATTAGAGGTGTGACCTACTATTGGGATGTTGCAAAAAGTGTTTTATCATTTTTTTTTAAATCTTCGCCACAACTTAAAGGTCTGTATAATGATCAGGAGTGACCTGTGCTTGGAACCATATCTATAGATCTATTAATTAACAAGTTTTAAGATCCGATTGTCACAGTCAAGTCATATATGCACTCTGGTTATCTATGATTTACAGAACCCTCTCAATGTCAGTAACATTGGTTAATTAGATCAATAACCTAATGTCCAAGGCAAAGGTTGTTTTCGTAAGTCAAGAGTTTCAGGCTGTAATGGCTTTCAACATAAGTTTGTGCGAGATCTTAAAACACCTTTGATAATTTAATGGCTGTCAACATAGGTTTGTGTGAGCCATTTAAAACACCTTTGATAATTTAATGGCTGTCAACATAAGTTTGTGTGAGTCCTTAAAACACCTTTGATATTTAATGGCTGTCAACATAAGTTTGTGTGAGCCCTTTAAAACACCTTTGATAATTTAATGGCTGTCAACATAAGTTTGTGTGAGCCCTTAAAACACCTTTGATAATTTAATGGCTGTCAACATAAGTCTGTGCGAGCTCTTAAAACAGCTTTGATAATTTAATGGCTCTCGCAATTAATGTTAGTGATCACTAAAAAAAAGCTTTTTTTAATTTTAAATGTGTAACGTAGAGCGATTATCGTAGTTTAAAAAAATGATACGATTTCAAAAATAATAGAAGAGGATTGTTTAACAAAATATACTTAACATGCTCAAATATAATGCTATATTAATTTACAATAAGCTTTGTAATTAACTGTCTCTCTGTGTACGTCTGCAGCTAAAGCTCGGGCAACATTTAGAAAAAACATTTACGTTCTCTTAAATTTATATTGCACCAATTCTCCCTTCATGTAGGAAGGAGATTATATAGACACATAATATATTAATATACTATATTTTGTAGAGAGTTGTGAATTTCTACTATCTGAATCTAATATAGTAATTTTGAAAAAAAATATTTTAGGCTCTTAGTCTACCTTGTCCTGCCTTTCTATATGATTACACTCATTAAAATTAATTATATTTTTATAAAAATTGTATCTTAATCCTTGAGGGACAACATTCACATCAGAAGTAAAGATTTCTTGCTGTGTACCTTACAGATTATGTGCCTAAGGAGGATCCAATCTTAAATAAATAACCCTTGAGTGGACTAATCGGTATATGTTATATGTGTAGAGTTAAAACTATTTTTAAAAGATTTTTTCTTTTGTTGTGTTAAACAGTACAATGTCCAATATTTATACTGTAAAAGCTTGATATTTGAATCCCTTATATATAAGAATAAGCTATGCTGACATAATGCCAAAGAACCGAAAATATTTTGATACGTTCGGATTCTTAAAAACAATCATAATTATTTTCTATTATTTTACGGAAATCGAATAAATTTATATGCGCAAAAAATATTCCACTTTTATAAAAATTAGATTCACCACCAAAAAAATGCTATTCATGCCGATGATAAAACGATTTTTTCAACATAAAACTTCCAGTCCGGGTTCTTCCACTCATCAAGTACTTACAGTAGCCCGGCGTTCAAATCCGTATCCAAAACATGTCAGAGAATCGATAGACACGATGTGAGAAATGAGTACCTAAAAATATAAAGAGTGTATGCAGACAAATAAAGTTTCTAAAAATGTTCACGTCTTTCTTTTAGTGAGTGTTCTAGCCGTGGGGAAAAATGGCTACGTTCATGATGGATAGATCAGAACCTATCTTTTTTCTTTTAAATAAACGATACCATTGGCATTGACGTCCAACGAACTATGTCACTTGCATTGACGTCGAAAGAACGATGGCCTTGGCGTTGATGCCCATCCAACGATTCTCTCCAAAGTCAATTGCATGCATAGGAGACTTTACAAATTCTGAGAGTTAACAATTTTAACAACAATACGAAAACAAACTGCGAAAACAAACCTGTTGCATTTTGGAGTAAATTAAAACGCTTAGTGCATTGCGTCCCTTTACCTGTTCCGCACTAATTTTTTCAACTCGATAGCACAACTTACGTATGCTGACATTTTCGGAATTTGAAGTTGTTGTTCTTTTGTTTATTTTAATGTAAGAATTTAAAATCAGTAAATTGTATTCCAAAAAAAAATATATTTCTTTAATGAAAATATTAAACTTTCATTGAGTCCGGTTGTCAGAGCTGCTTGATCCTTTTTTTTTTAATCATTTGATTTTTTTTTTTACTTCACGAACAAGATATCGTTCATTTAAAAAGGCTTTTGAAAGCAATTACAGAGAATATTTTGGGTTAATGGAGTGTTGGGAGATAGCGCGTATTCCATCTCCACCCGTTATCCCTTGACTCACTACATGGCAAAAGTCGTTCAGTCGAGACATATCCTTTTACAAGCAAGTTTTTGGTTCAGAAATTTCAAAATAAGTTTTAAAAAAATTTGGAGTTGTAGGTAATTATCTTGTGTAATTGATGTTTTAAAGATGTAATGTTAAATTGATGTTTTACATTTTAAATTATTAGTTTATTGTTCTATATAACATCTGGTGATGGTTTTTAAAATATTTTTGTTTGATACATGCTTACCTTAAAAATTTGTATATTTTTGTGCCTCTTTTTTAAGATCTTTAAAAAGCCTTTGGGTTACTAATAAACAAGGGATTTACTTATGATGAAATTTCAAATACATTCAGTTACAGACTGGAGCCATGAATGTGTCGGACTGTGTCACTTTGGGACTCACGCCCCCGATGCAGGACGTCTCGTTGACGTCAAATCATCATGTCCTCACCGTAGCGTCAGTATGTCTGAGTCTCCTCACCGTTTTCACAGTCTTTGCAAACGTCACCGTAATCATTGCTCTTCTACAGACTATCATTAATGACAGGTCAAAGGTCAAGCTCAGCCAATCAGGTAACGGCAACATTACTAAACTCTTCATGGCGTCAATGGCTGTCTCCGATTCAATTCTCGGCGTTTTCATTATGCCGATGTGTGTCTTGGAGTTGATTCACAACGGAACGTGGGTCATTGGACGGGAACTATGCATCGTCAAATACTGCGTGGATTATTTATTGAGTGCAGCATCAACCTTACACATTCTGGCCATGACCCTCGATCGCTACTTCGCTGTTTGTCATCCCTTAAAGTACAGACTTTTAACCAACAAGCACGCTTACATCATCTTAACCTTAGCGTGGTTTATTCCTGCCGGCTTTGTTGTGAGCTGGGTTTCCATTGGATTTGAACACTTAAGGTACTGTGTCCACATAAGACAGGAGTGCAACATGTACAACTTTTCCCCCGAGTTCCTCACCGCGTTCGTCTGCAGCTTTGTAGTCCCTTTTATTATAGTGTACATTCTTTATTTTTGTATTCTACGGAAACTGGCGCACTATAAAATATCTTTTCAGAAACGCGTGAACCAACACCGCACAACACCCTCTAGCTTGCATGCGCATTCGGATCCTGTTGCGTTGCAAACCCTGGAATCATCACACAATAATATGCATAGATTGCAAGGAAGTTTAGATTTAGGAACAAGAGAAGGGGCCTCACACCCTAATATTTTCAACATTTCAAGTTTCAGCAACTCTACTCAAATTTTCACACAGGTAAATGAATCGGATTTTACCGATTTCAAAGAGTGCGCACCGAATAGGAAAACTAAAACGTTTCGCACCATAGGCGTAGTAATGATAGGTTTCACCATTTGTTGGCTGCCTTCGTGGACACTGGCCTTGGTCTTCTTAGTAAGGCGCTATGTATTGCCAAACAGGTTTATGGTGTGCATTGCGTGGTTTGCCTACCTCAATTCTGCCATTAGTCCAGTACTGTATTGCTGCAACAGATCGGTCCGAATATCTGTCAGATCACTGCTATGTCCTCGCTCGATGATACAATGAACCACATATCCAACACTTTGTTAAGCCCAAATACTAGTAATGGACTACGATTAGTCGATTGTTTTGTCACGTGATACGTGTAAAAACAAGAAATACTTCCGGTAGGCTGTCTGCAACACACTAGTCGCTCACAAATTTTTCTTCAAACAGCTTTCTTCCTTTAATCATAACTGAATTATAATTATTGTCACATTTAATGAATGTCATTTAAAGAAACGCGTGTATTCAAGAATATTTTGAAAAGTAAAATTTTAATAAACACTGGGGAAGCGCTGATGGAGACAAACATTTTGCTTTAGAATTAATGATAATGGCAATGCAATGGCTGATCAGCTGTTTATCCGTTGTTATGTGTTGTTATGTGTAGCAGAAAGCCTACTAATGGCTGGTACGTATCACGTGACAAAACAAGGAAGTGACTAATCGTAGTCCATTAACGACTACTTTTTAAATAAAATAATAATTTCAAAAATTAAGTAATTTTAATTTTCGTTAAATATGAGGGACTCGGAATAATTATATGTATAGCATTTTACGGTAAATTCGAATAGATCGTACCGCGTTTTTTTACCATGGCCGCCAACTTGATTGCCGTGACCCGTAAAATTAAGAATAAAACGTTAGAAAATAATGAAAAAAAATTCCTAAATGTATCCCTAAACCTAACCTGAACCCTACATCTATCCCTAAATGTATCCCTAAACCTAACCTGAACCCTACATCTATCCCTAAATGTATCCCTAAACCTAACCTGAACCCTACATCTATCCCTAAATGTATCCCTAAACCTAACCTGAACCCTACATCTATCCCTAAACCTAACCTAATGAAATGAGGTACGATCTATCTTAATTAGCCCACTTTACAAATGTACACCTAACATTAAGACTTCATGATCACATATCAATTAATATTAAACATAGTTTTGTCATTGAATTACAAAAGTCTTTACACATCTATTAGTTCTTATTACTGCTGGCCAAAACCGTGAAAAAAATATATCATGACAAAATTGTAATTTAGTAAATGAAATGATGAAAGTTTTAAAATACTTGGCATTGACTTCCAACTTATAATTTCATTTGCGTTTTCGTCAAACAAAAAACGTCATGTCATTTAAGTCAAAGTAATGATGACATTGTTATTTGTCGTAAAGGTGACATTAGTATATTTAACGAATATGTTTATTTATTATTAAATGTGAAATATTGATATTAATATGTGCGTCTCCATACCCCACTCCAAAGTAAAACAAAAATATTTAAAAATCTTCGTCCTTCATATGTAAAAAAAAAAAAAATGGAAAAACACATAGATTACCATTGTATTTTATATTACTTTTATACCAATATTCAAATGATTTTGGGTTACAGGATATTGCTATAAGGAGAAACGAAGTCATCCCATTACAAATATTATTTTTATTACTGTCACCTTTCCCAATTTTCCTCGACCCATGTTCATATGAATGTCAAAGTTTGTATTTATTTTAAATATTAAAATTGTGTTGCGTGGCTTGACTCAAACATGTTAAAATGGCGATGTTCTGAAATTTTTGGAATTAAAAAAACTTTTAACATTCGCCATCTAACCATGTCCTTTTTATTTTTAATGTTTTCTTTAATGATTCTATAGCTTTGCGTGACTTGCAGCAAATGTAATGATTTTAGATTCAATAATGTTTTTTTTTTTAAACATTCTAAAATTAAAGTTCTAATAAAATAGTGACTCCTTTTTTCTATTATTTTTTCTAAGTTTGTATGATTGTTTCTCGAGTATCCTAAAGAGAGCTTCTTGCAGCTTCTATAAAGGTATGACATTTTTCATTGTAAGTAATTTCCGTTTATTTGCATAAGATTTATAACAGTTTTGGGTTGTTGTTTTTTAACCCAGCGAATTTCAGTCGGTAATTTATTAACTAGAGGAAAATTCTTTAAGTTATTATTGAATATTCCATAATACTCTTGCAGGTTTATGGAAATCTTAAAGGAATTTATAAAATATTTTTATTTACGTTATCGATTTATTTTGAATTCCAGAATATAAAGGCCTTTTTTAATGTTTATAGAAAAATCGAGATATTTCCATGGAATATCATTACAAATAATATCGTTTGATTGCAAGGACCAAACTTTCCACACAAATATCGTCTGCAATTTAAAAAAAAAACATAATTTAATGGGGAAAATGTTACAATTTCATCTACAATATTTATCTCAAGGATATTTTTAGCGAACCGATATGTTTTTAAAATCTTAAGCGAATTTTGAGGTACGAGCCCCCAATTTAACTTTAATGATACATGACAAGAGTTATGACATTTTGTTGCAATGTTTATATTTTATCAATCGAAAAATGATGTCGAGGAGGGTCATTTGTAATAAGTTTTGAGAAGGGCTACATATTATTCTGGATTTTTCTTAAAAGTTCAATACCCAATTTTTTTTTAATGTTTAATTATGTTTTTAAAACATAAATAGGCTACCGTGTATGCTTCAACGTGGATTAATGAATGCGAGCAAAATTTAAACAATGATAACCTAAATGATCTAGATTTCGGGGAAAGTACTTTCATCAGCCCTTCAACAGGTTAAGAAGACTACCCGTGCTGATGCTTTCAGACATAGCCTGAACGACAATGTTGACAAGACCCAACTTATTATCACTTATCACTCACACAATCTAATAGCTAAACGTGTTTTCTTTATAAAACCTTTCTATACTACTCGCGGACACAGAAACACGGGACATCTTCTCCTCCCCGCCTCTCATTGTTTTCAGACGGGACAAAAATCTGAGAGACCTTCTTGTGCACAGTCGTATCAATGCTGCCCTCTCCCACTTCGGGACCAAGCCATGTGGACACAGCCGTTGCAACACTTGCCATTATGTCGTCCGGACTCAAAACATACATTTCCCTAAGTGCAGTTTTCAGATACGCGGCGGTTTCCTTTGCACTAGCCGCCATGTTATCTACGCTATTGTTTGCACCCGCTGCCAGATGTCATACATTGGGGAGACAGAACGCCGACTCTCGGACAGATGTACTGATCACCTCCGTAATATTATGCAAGATAAACAGTGTCCTGTCTCCAAACACTTGAATAGAGACGACCTCCAGGGCAAAGCAGACTTTTCAATATGTGCGATCGTGGCTAGCACAAACACACCCAGCCGGGTGAATTTGGAGCACAAGCTTATCTTGACCTATGGCACATTATCCTCACATGGTATGAATGCCATGACTCTATTCACTGTTTGAACATAGCTCCGCCCCTCCACGTTACGACCTATCGCAGTGGACTTACTTATCCTTATTTCTTTCCCTCTTCCCTATTAAACCTCTCTCCCACTTACTATCTGTCACACATTTTTGGTGCCCTCTTGGACACTACTTCTCAGCTAGGTGCTATAATATTTTTTAAATTTTAATCGTATTTTTTGTTTGTTCACTGATGAAGGCTTCATGACGACACGTTCGTTGTTATGTTTTGTCCCTTTTTTCAGGTTTAACCTTATTGTGTTTTACAAATTTCCTGTAGATTTCGGGACGCGATCAAATATAATCTTACCTTTTCAGGTACTGTGTCCACTATTAATAAGCGATAAGGTTATTGCTATTTGCATTCATCGTCCTAGTTGAATCGGAAATTTGATTTAAAAATGACATTCACTAATTACAATTTTCATATTAATCAGGCATTTGAGTGTAAATCTTAATCGAAGAACTTTCAAATATCTACTTGTATATTTTTCTAAATTAATTGACAGGGGCAGATATTTCATTTAAGAACTATAAC
Organism: Omphiscola glabra; assembly: GCA_964017045.1. NCBI lineage: Eukaryota > Metazoa > Mollusca > Gastropoda > Lymnaeidae > Omphiscola > Omphiscola glabra. The sequence continues at coordinate 20,016,321 of OZ024808.1, forward strand.
GTAATTACACTTAATTGGGTTCAGTTTTTTTTCTTCTCTTCTTTTAATTTAATAACTAAAGCTTTATATATGTTAAACATTATTTATTGATTTCATCACTTTTAAAATCAATAGTTCTACATTTTGTTTTAACACTTGATCTAAAATATGCGTGTCTCAATTTGAATGAATATATTAATGATTATGGATGTCATCATTTTCTTTTTAATGTGGTTCTTTCACTTTTAGTGTAAACCCGGTATGAGCCGGGTACATTAGCTAGTATAATATAATGTAATATGATATATATATATCGCATTATAATGTACTAAACGATACAACTCTACAAAGTATTGTACTATACTATGCTAAACCATAAAAAATACTATACTATAAGACACTGTACTTTACTATACTACTAGCAGAGGCGCCACTTTCGGTGTTATTTCCTCTTATTTGACTTAATAGTAGAAGTGTTTTATGATTTATTAATGGTGTTACTTTTTTTTTTTTCATTTGCCAAAACTGTGGCCATGTGGGAAAACGTTTCCACTCCTTGGTCGAGGAATGATTATTCCATAATGATCAGTTTATGAAACTGCAGACTTCGTGTAACACGCAACACAGCTTTCTCAAGTAATGAGCTAAGCTATCTTGCGCACCGAGCACAGGAAAGACGCTCATTTTTGTGCTCCAATGAAAACTCGCAATTAAACTTTATAACTGTAATCAAACTTGCCGCCGCGTTAAATCGTGATTTCTTATTGTATGGCTTTTATGGAAAAACACAAACATGGATTTCAGGAACCAGGTATTTTTCAAAATGCTTTTCTCCAACCCTGTACAAAATAAGGAACACATCTTTCAAAAAAGAAATCATTTCACAAATCCTTCATAATTACCGAAACATACCCAATTATGACAAAGTACATCCAATTAATACATGACTATAATATTCTAAGCTTTACATTAATTTACAATGATATTATATGACATGTTAAGATGACATTAAATGTCAAAATGGTCTTTTAAAACGTTTTGGGAATGGTTTGCCTCAGTCAAGTAAAATTTGATGGTACATATTCGTTGGAAATTTATTGTTTGATTTCATTGGCACTGAAGTCAAATTAGTGAAGTTCTGCAATGTCATTTACGATCATACATATATTAGAGACATTAGATTAAACCGCTTTACGGAGCTCATGGCAGTTGAAAGTAGCGTCCTGAATTTCACAAACGACGACCACTCCAAGACAGTTAATTTCAATCGTGTACGCTCCCCTTTGAAGGCTGATGTTAACTATTCAGAGGGCAATCCTGACTCTAAATAGAAATACGTGGATGTGTGCAGCAAACTTACAAATGTGTCATTGAAATTAATGATAACAATGGTGGTAACTTTAATGACGTAATTTGCTTTAATTTTTTTTTTAATGTACTCTTCTTCAACAGCCAATAAGACTTGGGGAACAAAAAACTGTACCGTACTTTAACTTGTTTATTTGTGTTTTGTTTTAAATCAAAAAAAAAATTGGCGTTTTTTGTTAAATCCTGAAACGTCATGGTAAAGACATCCATTTACAATGGACGGTTCCTATGGAAATGAATGTTTCCAGGATACATTAAAGTAAGGGCTGATGCGGCGCCATTAGCAGCGGTGTTTATCTGCGCGGGACAGTTCAATGTTGACGGGAAGCTCCATGATTTCTATTTGTTACTGACATTTGTATCCAATCGTGACATGGGGGATACGGGGCACTGTAGAATGTAGAGTAAATCTATTCGCGTGCAAACCATTTTTGGACATTTTTAATTTTTTTTACAATAACGCTTTGAAATAAAACGATTGTTTTTTTGGGGGCAAAGTTTCTCAAGTTCCTTTGCCAAAGCTCAGATATGTGTTTTCATATAAAATGTGCATGTGTTATTTCAAGTATAAAATTGTGAATTAACCCAAATTTAATCCTATGAATATAAAGAAAGAAATAATTTTTAAGCCACATCAACTTGTTTCGATTAAATTACAATATTTGTTTTTAAAAAAACGCTATTAAAAAATGAATGACTCTCAGTGCTTTATGTCTCATTAGGAAATGGCGTCAGCGGGCCGTCGACCTCGCACTCATTATGCCCTCCCTGGCGCCCACCCACACCTGCCAGGTGCCAGGTTTCCCCGACGTCGGGCTGTGCGGGGGAACGCCAGAGACCTCCCAGGGCGTGAAACGTCCCCACCAGCAACCGCTCGATCTGGTTTGACGACGGAGACCATCCCCGTCCGGAGACATCTGGTCCACTTTCCTAGGGGTCGGGGCGGTAAATTAACGTCCTAATATCTCCCCCCCCCCATCCGTCCCTGGGAAGCATGGGACGCCCTCTAAGAGGGATTCTACAGTGGGTTTCCACCTCGCAACTAATTCGCGAAGTAGCTGGGACGAAACGGTTGCCTAGGGGCAGCTTTCTCAGGGCTGCGTATTTAGAATCATCGGCCACTGAGGTACCTTTTTCGCAATCTTATGTTAAGGTATTCACCTCAGTTATCCTGGGCGTGATAACATTGCTGGGTATGTGTTTTAATGTTATCATTATTGTTAGTCTCTTGTGTGAGTGTAAAAGATGGTACAGAAGTTCTAACAATTGTGGCAAAAGAACCGACAATAACATTCCCCTCATGTTAATTGCAGCACTTGCGTCCTGCGATCTAATTTGCTGAGCCATCGCAAGGCCACTGGGTGTGATAGAAGTCTTCGACAACGGAAAATGGAAATTCGGAGCCAAAATTTGTGGGTTGAGATTTTTCTTAAGCAATCTCTAACAAGGTCCGTCCATCTACCATTTGACTTGCATGGCTGTAGACAGATACCTGGCTGTTTACAAACCATTCCGGTACAGGATTTTAAAAGATAAAACTGGATATTTGATGATTGGTGTTTCTTGGATTGTTCCAGCTATTTTAGTTGGAATTTTCACAACGATTTCATCAGCAGTGAGTGTCTATGAGATCTTGTTGTCGAACAAAGTTCACATTTTTCTTGGAGTCGTTGCCTTCTATGCACCGTTTTTAACCTCTTATGTTCTGTATTTCCTGATACTCGTTCATGTTCACGCGTTTCACAAACGTCAACTAACGCTTAACGGAAAAAAACCCGAAGCCAAAATATCAGAATATGTCCGAATCATTAAGCACGGCATCGTCTTTGTGGATTCTGTAAAAAAATGCATTTAATACAGCGACACAATTGCAAACTTAAACTTTAATGATAATCATATACAGAGAGGGAAGCGAAATAAACCAGTTTTGAACATTTCATCCCGAGCGGAAAATAGATTTGTGACGACAGGTTCTTTTGGGGTACCGTCGTCACAGACTCAACAAACAACCGCGGGTGACGTACCAACTTGTAACAACATAGCAGTACAACACACAACAATGGGTGAAGTACCAGCTTGTAACGATGCATCAGTTGGTAAACGTTAAACGATGCAGCGGCTTTTAAGGTAGTTTTTGTTTTTGATAACCAAAGTGAAAATTGCGAGATGGAAACACAACGTCATACAACGTTGCCACCTATCAAACCGGTCGTTACAACTTCAGCAAATAAAAATAGGAAGGCCTACCGTACTGTCGGTAGCCTGGTCATCTGTTACACGGTCTGTTGGTTTCCAGCGTGGACGACGATTTTCTTGGAGGGCCAACCCATTGGGCAAATTGGTTTCTGGTTTTCATGGTTGACTTACACCAACACAGTGTTCAACCCCCTTCTTTGTTGTACAAACACATCTTTATGTTTTCTAACTAATTGGAATTACATGGGTAACTTTTGTTAAGCTCTTATTTTTGCTGTTTCAGGAACAAAAGTTTCGTAAAGATACTTCTTAGATAGTTATTAAACGCTTTAATGCATTAAATTGTTCAAAGATCTCTCACACTGGAAATAAACATGAAAAACAAAATTATTATTAATTGTCTTTTTTAAAGTGTTTTATTCATTTATATAAAATAAATTGGTATTGTTTCTTGATTATTTAATACTCGTTTATTGCATGTTACTGTGCAATGGCATTAATTATGTCGGTGACGCTACATTTAAACACATTTGCACGTTTTAAATGGCACATTTTGTTTTAAATGTAGCTGTAGTTGAACCGAGCAATGGTTTGGCATATAAAATGTTTTTGAATACTCACAGGACGAGCGTAACTACTGACTCTAGTATTGTTACGAAGATAAAGGCAAGCAACTTTGTTCTTAAACAAATATGGTGGTCCTTCACAGTGCAGTTCTGTTTAATTGTGACCGGTTGCCCTTAAAACAGAATATAGTGAAAACGGAATGGTGAAGCCTACATACACTTTATTCAGCCTCTTAAGATGACATCGGTTCAGAGGCGTAAGGTTGGGGGGGGCGCAAGGGGGTACAGATGTACCCGGGCGCCAGTTAGTTAGGGGCGCCAAAATGTGCTTTGGTATTATTTTATTGATGAAAATAATGGGTTTGAGAGTTGAAAAAGGAAAAGAGGGCGCTTTAAAATGAAACTTGTCCCCGGGGCGCCAAACCTTCTAGCTACGCCACTGCATCGCTTCGCATTTATGTTTAAATTTAGCAGAACGCGCAGTTTTTAAAATACATTAATACCAATATGAAGAATAATGAAGAGGTTTTTTGGGGTAAAATGTATGTTATAAAATAATAGTACAATGGTATTTGATCTTCAACATGTGTGCCAGACGTGGCACGCAAAGCAGCTTCAAAAGGCATTTTAAAGACAAAAAAAAAATTAAAACAATAATAAATTACTTTAAAAGTATATAATAAGGTAGATCTATCATTGAAATTAACTCGCTGAATGAATTAGAAATTGTACTTTGGCACATGGTAAACAAAAGTGTGCAACTCTTTCAAGTCACGACACAAAAGCATTTCATTGTGCTTAGTTGGAGCATACATATTGGAGAAAATGCAATATGAATACTGGAAGTGCACTATAATGGACAATGGTCACTTTGAGCCTCAATGTGTTGTGGATTGAAAGTAACGCTTCACTAAATCAAAGCATATGGCTCATATTTTGCGTCACGTGTATGTCTAAGGACAGATCACAGGCTTCTTTCATACCATTATTATACCAGTAAGTAATCCAATGAAATAAACTCTAGAAAGTTCCGCAAATTCTTGAAGCTTAATGGAGCATCATCATATAAATTTAAATCTTTTTTTAACGTTATGAATGTATCTTGAATTCCAAAATATAATGACCTTTCTTCCATTTCATAGAAATGTCGAGTTATTTCTCAGCGAAATTACCCATAATATATATTGATTATACGCCAATGGTGCCAAGCCGTATCGACACTACTCGATCCCTTGGATCCACCAGTGGCGTGGAGAGGGGGGATCTGCTGGTTGGGCAGCAGCTGGTTCTCCATACTAATTCGCCCAGGCTTTATCTTCACTGGGTGCGTGGAGATCAGAGGGTCATCTCAACAAGTAGGCCACAGAAACATGCACCTAGAAATAAGAAAACAAAAGAAAAGAAGACACCAGCTCTTCGACTAGCAAGCTGGAACGTAAGGACTATGTGTCCGGGCATTACTGCCGACCTGCAGCTCATTGACGACGCAAGGAAGACAGCTATCATTGATAGAGAGCTTAGCAGACTAAACATTGATATTGCGTGCCTCCAGGAGACCAGGCTCCCGGAATGTGGTACCATAAAAGAAAACAACTACACTTTCTTCTGGCAGGGTGGACCAATGGACGCACCAAGACAACATGGGATTGGTTTTGCTATTAAAAACGTACTATGCTCATCCATAGAACCCCCGACAAAGGGCACAAATAGAATACTTACCATACGTCTATCAACGTCTTCTGGATTTGCCAACATCATCAGTGCTTATGCTCCAACACTTTCCTCCAGCTCAGAAGCGAAAGATCAGTTCTATGAAGATCTACATCAAACAATAGCCAGCATACCCAACAATGAAGCAATTTACCTCTTGGGTGACTTCAATGCGAGAGTGGGAAGTGATTACATGGCCTGGCCTACATGCCTTGGTCATTTCGGAAGAGGCAGGCTAAATGAAAATGGGCAGAGGCTACTGGAAATATGCTGCTTACATGGACTATGTGTAACAAATACCTACTTCAACTGTAAGGCTATTCACCAAGTATCATGGAGGCATCCCCGCTCCCAACACTGGCACCAGATAGATCTCATAATTACAAGACGCACACAACTGGCTAGTGTCCTCCTCACTCGCAGCTACCATAGCGCAGACTGCGACACAGATCATTCCTTAGTGGCTAGCAAGATAAGGTTACTGCCAAAGAAACTGTATCACACCAAAAACAAGGGCAAACCTCGCATAAGCACATACTCCACCAATAACCCAGAGAGAACGGAAGAATATAACCATAGATTACAAGAAGCTCTTGAACAAATGCCACCAATAGACACTGTTGAGTCCCAATGGTCACATCTGCGGGACACTATCTATAACTCGGCTATCACGGCATTTGGCAAGAGAGAACGCAAAAGTGCAGATTGGTTCGAGGCTCACTGGCAGGAAATGAAGCATGTCACTGATGCTAAAAGAAAGGCTCTCTTGGCTTATAAAGACACGCCTTGCCCAGCCACTCTACAAACTCTTAAAAGTGCCAAGAAAAACACCCAGCAGGCAGCTCGCCACTACGCTAACACATATTGGCTCAATCTAAGCTCCAGCATACAGTCAGCTGCTGATAGAGGAGATGCAAAGGCTATGTACGAGAATATAAAACAAGCAACAGGGCCTCTGACCTCCAAGACTGTGCCCTTAATGTCAAAAACAGGGGAACTTATTACTGATCGGGATAAACAACTCAAACGGTGGATTGAGCACTACTTGGAACTATACGCAACAATGAACCATGTCTCAACCGCTGCTCTGGACGATATCCCAGACCTGCCGGTCATGGATGAGCTTGACACCCTACCCACCCTAGAAGAGGTACGTAGAGCCATCGATTGTCTCGCCTGTGGGAAAGCCCCTGGCAATGATGGAATTCCACCAGAGGTTCTCAAATGTGGAAAGGAAGTTCTATTACGGCCCTTGCACGATCTCCTTACCATGTGCTGGGAACAGGGACAGCTACCACAAGAATTGAAAGATGCAAACATTGTTACATTGTACAAGAACAAAGGAGACAAGAGTGACTGCAACAACTATCGTGGAATCTTCCTTCTTAGCATAGTTGGAAAGGCCTTCGCCCGAGTTGCATTAACACGCTTGCAGACCCTAGCATCGCGTGTACTCCCAGAATCGCAATGTGGCTTTCGAGCCGGTAGGTCAACCATAGACATGATCTTCTCTCTGCGCCAGTTGCAGGAGAAATGCAGGGAACAACATATGCCTCTATACATAGCGTTTGTCGACCTCACTAAAGCTTTTGATCTTGTCAGCAGAAGCGGCCTCTTCCAGATCCTAAAAAAAATAGGCTGCCCTGCACGTCTGCTTAATATCATCGAGCAGTTCCACTATAACATGCAGGGCACAGTATGCTATGACGGTGCCACCTCAGAAGCTTTTCCAGTAAGTAGTGGAGTAAAGCAAGGCTGCGTGCTAGCTCCTACTTTATTTGCAATCTTCTTCTCCATCTTACTCCAGTATGCCTTCAAGAACAACAGCGAGGGGATATACATCCACACTAGAGCAGACGGGAGATTGTTCAACATTGCGCGCCTTAGAGCTAAGACCAAAATAAGAAAGGTCATGCTACGTGAGCTCTTATTTGCAGATGACGCCGCTTTAGTATCTCACTCAGCAGACGGCCTGCAGAGCCTTGTATCCAGTTTATCCGCTGCCTGCAAAGAGTTTGGCATGATCATCAGCTTAAAGAAAACCAACATTATGGCTCAGGACGCTGAATCTTCTCCCACTATCTCCATCGACGACTGCAACTTGGTTGCTGTTGACAGATTCACATATCTAGGGTCGACCATTTCGAGCATCCTCTCAATGGAGGATGAGATAAGTGGTAGGATAGGGAGGGCCGCAACTGTCATGACGAGATTGAAGAAAAGAGTCTGGTCCAATGCCAAGCTCACAACAAGAACTAAGCTGCAGGTATACCAGGCCTGCGTACTGAGCACACTCCTCTATGGCTGCGAGTCTTGGACCACATACAACAGGCACGAAAAAAGGCTCAATGGCTTCCATCTCAGATGCCTGCGCCGCATCCTTGACATCAAATGGCAGGAAAAAGTCCCCAACACGGATGTCCTGTCTCAAACAAATATGTGCAGCGTCCCAGCCATTTTAATCCAAAGACGCCTCCGCTGGCTTGGGCACGTCAAGCGAATGCAACCTGGTCGCATACCTAAGGACGTGCTGTACAGCGAGCTGGCGATAGGGAAAAGGTCAGTTGGACGGCCTCGTCTCAGATACATAGACATTTGCAAAAGAGATATGAAGGCGGCTAACATCAACATTTCAAATTGGGAGGGCTTGGCGGAGGATCGATCCACATGGCGGGGCATCGTGAAGAAAGGATCACTACGTGCCGAGGAGGTCTACAGGGCGGAAGCAGCTGTGAAGAGAGCGCGGAGAAAGGCAAGAAAACACTACTCCACTGCATTCGTGTGCGGGACATGCACAAGAGACTGCCATTCAAGGATCGGTCTCATTAGCCACACGAAGAGCTGCAACCAGACAAGATAATCTATCGTCTCTCGTAGACGGAAAGATGCCATACATACCAAAAAAACGTTCCACTTTTCCATTTATTTCCAGCATTTTTAAAATCAAATTCAATGTAAAAAAAAGAATAACTATTCTTTTATTAACCACAACAATCGTTGAAAACCAGACCTCAGTTTAATATTATAAGGAAACTCCTCTAGTTAGGACATTTAGTTTTAGAGATTTTATTAAGGACTGATTCTTTTTTTTCGTCTTTCGCAGGCGAAGATGACCAAAGCTTTGGCTTGAGTATTAGCCCGTGACATGAGTTGCGTTTTGTTTAAAAGGTCAGGGAGAGCTGCCCGATTCGTCAGCCTCACTCTCTTCATCCATTTCTGTACGTTCCACTAGCGAGACTTGGTTAAAGACGACTGGAAATAATCCAGGATGCAGTAGATGACCATAATATTTTTTTTTGCATGTTTCACTGAGCCTTGTATGCGTTCCGCGCTGCATGGGTTTCCAGAATTGTCATCGTGTTATTTTTACAACGCCTAATAACAAAGGTGAAACGGTAAAGATAATAGTAATTTTTATTGCAAGTTTTTGAAGGCTTAATTAAACATTATACTGGAATGTTCTAGAAAATTTCATACCCAAATTTTTCGTTTTTTTTTTACAGTTTTTCTAAATATAGTTTAGCTAAAGTGGAGACTTCTACATGGATTGATGAGGCTTAACCAAAAACAGATTAAATTTTGTTTGAGTTTAAATTTGGTTACCCTCAAAGGCGACTAAAGTGCCGGAGAATTATGGGAGAAAGAATAAACTTCTGTTAGATTTTACGCCAGTTTCAAACGCAAATACTAACGTCATCTAAAATGACGAAAGATACGTTTCTTTGCGAAAATATTGCATAAATTAAAAAACTTTACAGACATGTAGGTGGTGATGATATCTAATAAACGAAGCACTTTAACGTGCACTAGTGTAATATTTCAATGTTATATATGTTTGTATATAATATGTACATTCATTTTTAAAATCTCCTGTTTTTATATTCCTAAAAACTGTACCTCGGCACTATCGCCGTTATAAAATAAGTATTTTTTCCTCTTTTGTGCGGTTAGACGAGTGGGGCATTGGTGAGTGGGGTTTTGGTGAGAGGCGGGTTTGGTTAGTGGGGGGTTTGGTGAGTGGAGGTTAGGTGAGTGGGGGTTTGGTGAGTGGGGGTTTGGTAAGTGGGGGTTTGGTGAGTGGGGGTTTGGTGAGTGGGGATTTGGTGAGTGGGGGTTTTGGTGAGTGGGGGTTTGGGTGAGTGGGGGTTTGGTGAGTGGGGGTTTGGTGAGTGGGGGTTTTGGTGAGAGACGGGTTTGGTGAGTGGGGGGTTTGGTGAGTGGGGGTTTGGTGAGTGGGGGTTTGGTGAGTGGGGGGTTTGGTGAGTGGGGGTTTGGTGAGTGGGGGTTTGGTGAGTGGATGTTTGGTGAGTGGGGAGTTTGGTGAGTGGGGGTGTTTGGTGAGTGGGGGTTTGGTGAGTGGGGTTTTGGTGAGTGGGGGGTTTGGTGAGTGGGGGTTTTTGTGAGTGGGGGGTTTGGTGAGTGGAGGTTTGGTGAGTGGAGGTTTCGTGAGTGGAGGTTTGGTGAGTGGGGGTTTTGGTGAGTGGGGGGTTTGGTGAGTGGGGGTTTGGTGAGTGGGGGTTTGGTGAGTGGGGGGTTTGGTGAGTGGAGTTTTGGTGAGTGGGTGTTTGGTTAGTGGGGGGTTTGGTGAGTGGGGGTTTGGTGAGTGGGGGTTTTGGTGAGAGACGGGTTTGGTGAGTGGGGGTTTGGTGAGTGGGGGTTTGGTGAGTGGTGGTTTGGTGAGTGGGGGGTTTGGTGAGTGGGGGTTTGGTGAGTGGGGGTTTGGTGAGTGGATGTTTGGTGAGTGGGGAGTTTGGTGAGTGGGGGTGTTTGGTGAGTGGGGGTTTGGTGAGTGGGGTTTTGGTGAGTGGGGGGTTTGGTGAGTGGGGGGTTTTGTGAGTAGGGAGTTTGGTGAGTGGAGGTTTGGTGAGTGGAGGTTTCGTGAGTGGAGGTTTGGTGAGTGGGGGTTTTGGTGAGTGGGGGGTTTGGTGAGTGGGGGTTTGGTGAGTGGGGGTTTGGTGAGTGGGGGGTTTGGTGAGTGGAGTTTTGGTGAGTGGGTGTTTGGTGAGTGGGGGGTTTGGTGAGTGGGGGTTTGGTGAGTGGTGGTTTTGGTGAGTGGGGGTTTGGTGAGTGGGGGTTTGGTGAGTGGGGGGTTTGGTGAGTGGGGGTTTGGTGAGTGGGGGGTTTGGTGAGTGGGGGTTTGGTGAGTGGGGGTTTGGTGAGTGGGGGGTTTGGTGAGTGGCGAGTTTGGTGAGTGGCGAGTTTGGTGAGTGGGGGGTTTGGTGAGTGGGGATCAGACGAATGTCAATGAACAACCGTGTCTCTAAGAATCTTTGTCGGCTCACTATCTAATCATCTACCAGGCATATAATCTAAAATTTTAACCTTGCTAAGAAAAAAATAGAGCATTTATTTGAGTGGGTCTCCTTACACTCTCCATGATAATTATATTTTTTTTTAAATCTTTTTTTTTTTTACTTTTTGTAGTCATATTCTAGTTGTTTTCATATCAAAAGGGATTAAACAATTTTTAAAAAAAATGTTATTTAAGGCAATACAAAAATTCCGATGACTCTAAATCAATAAGTTAATGTCTTTATTTTTTAAAAGTTATTATTTTTCCTCTTTCATAAGCATATTTTAACTCCGCCAAGGCCGGTCCCAAGCCCGGGTGCAAAAGGAGGAGGGTTGGCGTGAGGCCAGCTACCTCACCCGTAAAAACAAATTGCTACAGAAACGTCAACAAGAAAAAACCAACAAATTTCAGCTCTGAGAAGAGAGGGCTCTTCTTTTCCAAGAAGAGCTATGAAGCCTTGTGGCCAAACCCATACTATACTGGAAGCCTCAAAGCCGAAGACCCTCCTTTCTAAGGAAACAAACATAGGCACGTGGAATGTCAGAACCATGTATGAAACAGGGAAAGCAGCGCAGGTGGCAGCAGAAATGAGAACTTACAAACTTACACTGCTGGGCATCTGTGAAACAAGATGGATACAAGCTGGACAAATAACTTTGGCCTCGGGAGAAATGTTACTATACTCTGGGCATGAGGAGGAAAATGCTCCGCACACACAAGGAGTCGCTCTAATGTTGTCTAGGATGGCACAGGATTCATTGATTGGATGGGAAGCCCATGGACCAAGAATAATAACAGCAACATTCCGAACGAAGAAAAAGAAAATAAAGATGAACATAATACAGTGTTACGCACCCACCAACGACAGCAAAGAAGACGAGAAAGAAACATTCTACAATAGACTACAAACAATAATAGAAAAATTCCCAAATAGAGACCTGAACATTTTAATGGGGGACCTTAACGCCAAGATCGGAAACGACAACAGTGGATATGAGGAAATCATGGGACGCCATGGTGTAGGAGAGAGAAATGAGAACGGAGAAAAACTAGCAGACTTCTGCGCAACACATGAGCTTGTTATCGGAGGCAGCGAATTCCAACATAAAAACATCCACAAGATAACATGGGTATCCCCGAACAAAACGCAAAACCAAATAGACCACATATGCATTAACAAAAAATTTAGAAAGTCTGTACAAGATGTACGAGCAAAACGAGGAGCAGATGTCGCATCTGATCATCATCTTGTTTGGGCAAGACTAAAGTTAAAGTTGAAGAAGAACTGGGAACCGCCAACTGTTAAGCGAACAAAATTCAACGTAGCACTTTTGGTAAATGAGCAGAAAAGAGAGGAATTCAGTGTTACCTTAAGGAATAAGTTCCAAGCGCTGGAAGACCAAACAGAAGATGACCAAGTAGAACATAAATGGCAAAACATAAAGTCGTCTGTAACATCCACTTGCCAAGAAGTTTTAGGATCAGTGAAACAGAAACACAAAGACTGGCTCTCAATCAACACACTGCAAAAAATAAAAGAGAGAAAAGAAATGAAAAGTTTAGTTAACAGCAGCCGCACCAGGGCGGAGAAAACAAAAGCGCAAGAGAAATATAAAGAAGCAAACCAAAAAGTAAAAAACAGCATAAAAAAAGATAAGAATGCCTACATAGATGGCCTAGCATCAACAGCAGAAGAAGCAGCCAAGAAGGGCAACCTGAGAGAGCTGTACGATATAACAAGAAAGCTGTCAGGGCGATACAAAAGGCCGGAGAGACCTGTCAAAGATAGAGAAGGTAGATCAATAACAGAAAGGAAAGAGCAACAAAAAAGATGGGTGGAATACTTTAAAGAACTATTAAACAGACCCCCACCCACAGACACACCAGACATACAACCAGCAAATGAAGACTTACAAATAGAAGAAAGCGCCCCAAATAGGGAAGAAATAGCTCTGGCCATCAAGCAGCTCAAATTAGGGAAAGCACCGGGACCGGACAACATCACAGCAGAGATGATGAGAGCTGATATAAATACAATAGTCAATATGCTGCACCCTCTGTTTGAAAAGATCTGGGAAGAAGAGAGAGTTCCAAAAGATTGGAAAGAAGGATACCTCATCAAGATACCAAAGAAAGGGGATCTCAGCAATTGTGCAAATTACAGTGGAATCACACTGCTGTCCATACCAGGAAAGGTCTTTAACAGAATTATTTTGAATAGAATGAAAGACCAGGTCGACATGCAGCTACGAGATCAACAGGCTGGATTCCGCCAAAACAGATCATGCACAGATCAAATTGCAGCACTGAGAATCATTGTAGAACAATCCATCGAATGGAACTCCCCTTTATACATACATTTTATAGACTACGAAAAGGCCTTTGATAGCCTGGACCGACAAACATTGTGGAAACTTCTTCGGCACTATGGAGTACCAGGGAAATTAGTCAGGATTATTCAGAGCTCTTATGAAGAAATGACATGCAGGGTGGTCCACGAAGGTAGACTCACAGATGCCTTTACAGTCGAAACAGGAGTCAGACAAGGATGCCTCTTGTCCCCATTTCTATTCATCCTTGCCATTGACTGGATAATGAAAAAATCCACAGACAAAAAAAGGAATGGGATACAGTGGACACTCTGGGAACAACTGAATGACCTAGACTTTGCAGATGACATTGCACTTCTGTCCCACAACCAGCAACAAATGCAGGAAAAAACAAAAGATGTAGCCACCTTTTCATCACAGCTCGGACTTAATATAAATAAAAGCAAGACGAAAATCATGAAGGTGAACTCATCCAACCAAGAGCATATCTGTCTGGAAGGAAAGGCACTGGAAGAAGTGGAGTCCTTCAATTACTTAGGCAGCACCATAGACACAAACGGCGGATCCGACGCAGACGTGAGGTCTAGAATTGGAAAAGCTAGATCAGCATTTGTGTTATTAAAGAAAATATGGGAGTCGAAGCAGCTGAAACTTCAAACCAAAGTCAGAATCTTTAATACAAATGTCAAAACAGTCCTACTTTATGGAGCAGAAACGTGGAAAACATCAGCGAGCATTACACAGAAAGTGCAGACATTCATAAACACATGCCTTAGAAAGATCCTTAACATCAAATGGCCAAATACCATCACCAACAAAGATCTATTAGAAAGGACATACCAGGTGCCCGTTGATGAAGACATCATAAAGAAAAGATGGAGGTGGATTGGGCATACTCTGAGAAAACCCCCAGATAGCACCACCAGACAATGTCTAACATGGAATCCACAGGGAAAAAGAAAGAGAGGAAGACCTAAGAATACATGGAGACGTGAACTAGAGACAGACACGCAAAATATGGGATACAACTGGAAGCAATTGGAAAGGAAAGCACAGGACCGGGATGAGTGGAAAATTCTTGTGGACGGCCTATGCCCCAGACGGGGTAAAAAGGCATAAGAAGAAGAAGAAGAAGATAAGCATATTTTAAAACTTTTTAAAATACCTACATTAAGAAAAGTTAATAATCCGATACAACGGATGGAGGACGAACATTAACATTTATACAGAGAAATTTCAATTTGACCTTTTCCTGTTGTTACAATCCACGCAATTGTCTCTTTGAATCCACTTTATGTTACATACCGCGCGGTTTATCATTAAACCCTTTTAATGTAACAAGGCATTATTATTAATTTTTTTTTTTTGCAAAATAATTTGCACACAAACTAACAAACGTCACTAGGTGCGTTAGTCTGAATTAATTTAAACGCTACACAAACATGGCATCCGATCTAAGCACACAGAAAAAGGCCCCCAGAAAGACCATTACTGAAGCTGCCATGGTTTTTGTTTAAATCATGTTAGCATCACGACTCACATGCGTGGTTATACAATTTTAAAGGCATATCATTTAATTTTATTTTAAAAAGAAGTAAAAGATTATTACGGACCGTAATAGATGGAGAATTTAATCTCTGTTGTTTTGTCTAGGGCTCGTTCTAAAAACAGTCCATAATAAAGGACGACACCAAAGGTTAAAAATAAAAACAAATAAAACGACAATAAAGGCCAGAGCTAATTACAATTAATAACTTTTTAATTTGTGAACTTCAATTAAATAATAACAGCAAGAGAAATATTATTAAAATTATAAACTTACAGATTTGCTGGTACCGGTACTGTATATCAAAAATACAATAAGCACAAAATTGTAGGAGGAAATAAAAATCTCTACACACAACAAAGTATAATGACACACAGCATGCCTCGTAATCAAGGAAAGGAAAATCTCTCTCCACACAACAAAGTATAATGACACACAGCATGCCTCGTAATCAAGGAAAGGAAAATCTCTCCCTCGTCATTTATTCTTATCCCTTTTATACCCAGTTTCATATGATCTTTCTGGAAATGGAATACGCAGTCTTACTGCTTCCCGCTTTCTCTAGATCGTTCTATCATGTTCCACAGAAACGGAAGATAGTAAACAAAAGTATCAACAAAGGGATTTTTTTTTTCTAGCCGCCCTAACACCGGACCGACTTGAAAGAGGTCATGCACATGGAAGGCGGGCAAAGCGTGTCTCAAAATACGTCATCCCTCATAACAAGATCAATTAGTGTGATGTTTAGGCTTTCCATAATTCTAAAAGTTTTAAAGGGGCGCAATTATTAACGTTTGGTCTAAGTAAGCTGTATGTAAGGTTCCAGTGTAAGAGTTAGTCTGCCAGCGCAGATAGAGGTGGATTGGTCACACTCTCAGAAAGTCCAAATTAAGTATCACGAGACAAGCCCTCACTTGGGACTCCCAGGGCAAGAGATAGAGAGGTCGACCCAAAATGAATTGGAGAAGGGAGCTGGAGGCAAACACCAAAAAGAGTGGGCACAACTGGGGACAGCCGGAGAGACTGGCCCAAGCCCGGGATGCCTGGAGAGCCTCTGTTTGTGGCCTATGTCCCAGACGGGATGACAGACGATGATAATGATGATGAATATTTCTATAGATTAGACAACAACATTTTTTCGATAAATATAATTTATTTAATAAATTAAATAATTGATAAGATAATGAGATAAGAAAATTTTTCGAATAAGCTGATTAAGCTTTTCTGAATTTAACCCCAACAAATTATCTTGAAATGTTTACTCTATTCTTAAAAAAGATTTGTTTATTGTTGTCTTAAGGTTTTTTTAAGTGAACAAAGAAGCGACTGGACTGTGCGCCTCACAGACTTATTCCCACAATACAGAACCGGGTTTATGGCCGTGTTCACTATAGATAGCCAGTTCAGCGTTACACCCAACAAGAGCGGGAAGTTGCTGTGGGGCATAAAAGGTGAAGCTACAACCATGAGACCAAGGGGCAGCCAGCACACTGTGAAACAGATCAAGATCGCTCCGATGGTTCTGTAAGCCTTCAAGTTTTGGTTGCTGTGCGCACGGCCAACCATCACGTCATTTCCTTGTGAAATTGTAAACATTGTGCCCTTAATGGTTCTGTCCTTACTAACTTGGGTGTCTTCATTAATGTATGCAGTCAGTTCTACTGAAGTTACTTTTAGAGATTCTTCGATTTTATTTTTAGCAGTATTACGTAAGGTTGTAATAGGTATTTTAATGACATGTGTCTTAAGATACTTTTTTCGCCTCTGGCTGAAACTCTGAATGTCTCGTAATATAAGGAAATACAAAGTATAAGTAGCTGCCAACGGCAGGTAAAAGGTCATCACTACGGATACGCTTAAGACTAGCTGATTGACAATTCGAATACAGACTTTGCTCTCCTCGAGTGCGCAAACAAACTCTTCCTCACCACTCTGATCCCATCCGTTGATTGTAGGCATTAGAATGAGAACCACTGGCAATGACCAGGCCGCCCCAATCATAAAGAAACCCACCTTCGTCGTGAGCACTTGGTATTTCAGTGGTTTGCACACGGCGATGTACCTGTCTATGGCCATACACGCTATGTGGAATATAGAGACCGAAGACAACGTATTATTCAGGTTTACGCGAGCCACACAGAGTCCCTGGCCCAACTCCCACTTTCCATTGTTGATTAAATCTGCCAGGCCCAGGGGCATCACCAGCAGACCGACGAGACCATCGGCAAAGGCGAGAGACGTCATCAACATGGTCGCGATGCCGTTGTTTCGTATGATGTCACTGACGACGTTATTACGAAACCCGACCAAAGCCGCGATGACCACGGTGTTGGCGATTATGGTGAAGCCGGCAATGACCGAGAGGATCACAGCGAATGTGATCAGAATGTTTGGGTTTGTGCTTAGTATAAAATATGTTTTATTGATTCCTGGAGCAAAACCTGTCAACGAGTCATTATTCATTGTGCTAACGAGTTAAGCTGTCACGCCTGGAAAGTAAATGGAAAACAAATCATGAAATTTTAGATTACTGTAATGTTTAATGTCAAAGAATTTTTTTTATAAATTTTGATTTGAAATCTCTTTACTAGCTTTTCGGGCATTACATAAGTCTGCTTAAACTTATTAGCACCCGTTTTTCTTTAATTTTTTAATTTCCATTTACTGTGTAGGATAAATATAATATACATACTTGGGCTTAGTGTGTTCTTTATTTTTCACTGACTTGCGTTTGGTCATGTTATTGTATTTTTTTTACATTCTGAAAAAGAAAGGTTGCAAAATTTATTTTGTAAAGGTAAGCACACATCTATGTTAAAAAATAAAAGTTCCCCCCCCCCCCCCAAATCATGCACTCTTTCCAGTTAAAAATTATTTCCTTGTTTTGTAATTATTAATATTGAATTCTAATTTTAGCCGAAAGCTCTTGAAATTTATTTTAAAAAAGCAGTGATGTAAACGGTGCTAAACAAGTGAAGAGACACGATAAAGGAACAATTCAACGACGGATGTGTCACTTTGCATTGCAGACTCAAACAATGCTAAACAAGTGAAGAGACACGATAAAGGAACAAATCAACGACGGATGTGTCATTTTGTTTTTCAGACTCAAACAATGCTAAACAAGTGAAGAGACACGATAAAGGCACAAATCAACGACGGATGTGTCAATTTGTATTGCAGACTCAAACAATGCTAAACAAGTGAAGAGACACTATAAAGGAACAGTTCAACGACGGATGTGTCAATTTGTATTGCAGACTCAAACAATGCTAAACAAGTGAAGAGACACGATAAAGGAACAGTTCAACGACGGATGTGTCAATTTGTATTGCAGACTCAATAAATGCTAAACAAGTGAAGAGCCACGATAAAGGAACAGTTCAACGACGGATGTGTCATTTTGTATTGCAGACTCAAACAATGCTAAACAAGTGAAGAGACACGATAAAGGAACAGTTCAACGACGGATGTGTCACTTTGCATTGCAGACTCAACATGTTTTTCGTCAAAAGTGATAACTCTCTTAAAATTGAATATAAATGAAATACTGACACCTTCCTTAACATTTTTAATACAAAGAATTCATTAAGTCAAAAATTATCAGCAAGAAGAAACTTGTATTCTTAATTCACATAACAAAGTGAAAGAATTTGTAACGTATTCACGTCAGTTAAATTAATTTAAGTTATGTTCACAATGATGAAACAGGTTTTAGCTATAACAAAATCTATATAACTAACCTAATTCAAATAATTCCAAAAGAAAATGTTACTGATCAAATTCATTTCAAACAAGAATTAATTTATTTATCTAGTCTTAGCCTAACTTTACATGCCAAAGAATAATTTAAAGTACTGTATAAAGGCAAATTTATAAATTTTTACAACAAATGCACGTATCAAAAATATTTGTAACCACGGATATTTGGACCTAAAATTTTCAGGCTACAAAATAGAAAATGTTACTTTGATAATATGAACAATTTTTTAAAAATTACCTCATCAAACACAAATGTCCTACACAGCAACGCTAACCTCACCCCCCCCCATCCCCTCCTCACTAACCAAACCAATATTACAAATTTGGCATTGTCGGTGTTACTGCGGTAAATTGTAAAATCATTATTAAAGTTTAACAAGCTAAAAGCTTTTAAATTGTCTCTATTACCTTTTTTTTTTTTTTTTTAGATGCTGTATTGCTCGTCAGTTGCAACCACGACAGCAGAGAGACACACGATAACGGCCAGTTTGAAGTTCTGAGAGTTTCATAATAACACAACCTGACGTTGAGCTGGCTGTACGTTCAAGTCAAGGCGGGCAAAACGTTTTGTCAACGTGGTCTGGTGGATGATCTCGCCGGGCTCCTGGGGGTTTAGATGTAGCGTGCAAAAACCCAACATCGCCAACATCAGATTGCTGCAAAACTCAGTGTTAGGCCAGTAAATCAACGGCATAGTAGGAAATGAATGAAGTTTAAGCCCCCCCCCCCTTCCCGCCTTAACCCCGTACGCTGTCAATGATTATCATATTTGTCACTCTGATGTAGTTGATTTTTCTTTTGGTATCAAAATTAAAATTATATTTTTGCGAAGATTGTCAAAATTCTTGAAATGTAAACTCAAAGAGATCATTAACGAAATGTTGTTTTATTAAGAAACGTTGCCAAGTTAAAGAAAAAAATAATTAAAAATGTCAACATTACCATTTGGCCCCTTTGTGAGTAGCGCCCGGGGTATGATTGCCCCCTTGCTCCCCCTTCGCTACGCCACTGTGTAGCAGCACAGTATCGGCCGTATCAAGTTATTCTCTTTCTTTCGAAGCAAATGTGTAGGAAAAAATTGGGGGCGCAATACGATTATTTTCAAGCTACTTGAGCACATTTTTTAAATTTGTAACATAAAATAATCTGACCAATTTTTCGGATTTAAATCACCGACTGAATGAAAAGTCCTTTTAAAATTCGTCGCAGTTAGTGAACTGCAAGAGGGGCTCATCCAAAAGTATAACGACCAGGTTCAAAGGTTGAAGAATTGAAATCAGTTCTGCACGGTAAGAGAAGGTATAATACCTTTTAGGGACAATCCTTATATTTTAATTGTATTTTTGGAGGGTTGTTAAGGTGCTGATGTTACCCTTGGAAACTTGCAAATAAATCACTTGCAAATATGAATCTATTGAATTAGTTTATGCAAAGACTTTGCTTTATGAAGAAGCTAAGATAATATAAGATAATTGCAAATAATTATAACTACTTTGAAAGGCTACGTAATCAGCCTATTACTGAATAAATAAAAAGAAAATGTCTATGTTACGTATTAATATATAGTTTGTCTGTGGCTACTAATATATATGGTTCTCATGTGCAGGTGTTATGTAGGTGACGTGTTTTGCTTCATGCTTTCCCCGTGCATGAATTCTAGCAGACAAAAAACGCATGACCGCTTTTAAGGTGTGGGTAGCAAACTAAAAGTCTCCCTTTAACCTTTAACAAGCTTAGTATAGTCAGTTTCATTCAGAACTTTATAGAAGAATCTGGATAAAACTGGAAAGCAAAACTTTGCGTAAAGCGGTACTGGAATCCTCTGAGACCGAGTATAAAAAGGCCGAAGATTGAATGAGGAGAGGAAGATCATTTATCACGAGATTTGGAGCGTGTATTATATTCGTGCTTCTAAACAGTACTGTGTTTACTGTGTGTGTGTAAATTTCTTTTGCACATTGTATTTTTATAAACATCAGCAAAACGATGTATTGTAAGTCAATAGTTTAATTATATTTCTTTTGATTTTGTAATTTATCATAATTAAAACATTAAAACTTATTAATTGTGATTAGCCTAGGTTTAAGTATCGTATTCTTTGTTAGTGTATTTATCATTTGGTATCGTCTTTTGTTATGTTCTGTTTTAGAGCGAGCCATACACTTAAATAAGAGATTTTAAATTCTCCATATTGATAACAGTACTTAACAGCAGGTCTGGCCAGTTACAACCGGTAAATCTCTGTTAAATATGAATTTTGGTGCATGCGTGATCACCAGCTTAAATCAGTGGATGTGCAAGATATTACTGCTGTCTACCAATGCCCGTATATTACGTAGTTGGCTGATATAAGAGAGGTCAGTAAGCAGGCAATGTATTTGTGGAACAAAAATAAATACGAGCACTGGATAATTCATTCACAAAGTACCGCCAACTATTTGATATTCTTTCCGAAAACGTATCGAGCTGAAACTTGGCACATAGACTCGTCGCCGACGACAACGCAGTCTGTCAAAGTTTCAGCCTCACCCTCAAACCCCAAAACTGTAATATCAGCTAGCTTTTATTCAAGAAAACATAAAATAAAATTCCTTAAAATTGAGTTAAATTAGATTCCTTTTGAAAAAGTATTGATTATGACTTTGGGGCGTAACATTTTCTTTTGTATTTATTTCTAAAGTTGCTGGGGAAATAAATTTGCGGTTTAAAAGCGGGTGGGTCATTGTAATATTAATATAAATCAGAAACGTGATAAACAATTTTGGTTGCGAGGCTTGAGAATGGGAGTAATGATCTGGATTCTTATAAAGTGCGTTACAGGTAAACAGGTTTTGCCAAATTTTCTTCCCCACACCACACCCCATTTCTCGATATTACATTTTATGAAGGATTTATACGAAAAGCTGTTTTTAGGGGTTGTTTCATTAGGTATTCATCTTATAAATGTCCACACACACAACCAAACAACAAACAAACAAACAAGAACTTGTCAGAGAAGGGGTATTTCGTTAACGTTAGGGGGTCTTTATAGTTGGATATACGTTAAAAGGGATGAAATATAATCGATATGAAAAAAAACACATTTTTAGTAATGTAAACCACCATGTGCAATCAGTACTGTTAGTGAATATCTTGTCGTTTTAACATAAACTTATATCAAATTATGTTTTATGCTAGTGCGCATTCCTTTTGAAATTACATTTTGTTGGACACAGCAATATATTTTAATGATCATAAAACACATAGTTTAAATACATCGCAAAATGTGCAGATGATAATTAGAATTAGTGAAATCTAAAACAGAGCTTACATTTTTCCAATAATACTAACATTGCCATCCATTGAAGGTCTTCGATTTTTCTAAAACAACAAGCAGTTATATTACCCGGAAAATTACACTATTTTATAGCTGCCATCAGAGGCGTGACTGGGTTTTTGGCGGGATTGGCTAATTAATTTTTGTAATAATAAAAGTTTAAAAATTAGATATTTAGCGGCGCCCTTTTGAACTGGCGCAGGTCGGCGCCCTTGGCAACTGCCCCGATGCCAAGCCGTTGTTACGCCTCTGGCTGCCATCATTTGAGTCAATTTTATTTCACATTGCACAATAAGTATATCAGGTTTTTTCTAATAGGTTTGAAGAAGCTATAGAGCACAGGATTGACTGCCGAGTTCATGTAAGCTAACCAGGCTATGAAAAAAAAATAAGAACAGGGCAGTTCGGAATGATGGTAGGAACTGATAGCTACATATATCCACATGGGCATCCAGCAAAAAGTGAAACATAACACAATTGTCCCAAGCGTGCGAATAGCTTTCATGTTCCGGGAAAAGCGACGCGCCATCTTGCTGATACCTTGCTGATATGCTGTGAGATCCCTAGTTTGTTGGTCGCTTTTGGTATTGATATTTTCACCAGATCCCTTCGAATGAGACGCTTGGTTTGAAGAAGGAGTGTTGGATTCAATCTCACTAATTTTTGAAAGTTTGCTTTTCTTTAAGTAGAAATTTAACTCAGCATTGTTTTTAGTATTATAAGATTTCCTTTTGTTAAATTTCAATATTTCAGAAAATATGAGGGCGTACAGAATGTATGTAGTCAATACGGGGAGATAAAAACCCAGGGTGTAAAACAATAGAAGTATGCCTTTGCTTAAAACAGGCGAACACGATATTATTTGATCATGGCTGTTGGGCGGTGTGTCGATTCCCGTCCCAAACCAATCTGAGACCAGAGGTAGTAGGAACATTGAACTTGGAAGGGTCCATGACAGAAGAATCATTACGTAACCAAATCTTTTAGTGAGGACTCTATACACCAATGGCTTGCAGACTGCCATATATTTATCTACAGCTATACACAATATATGAGAGGCGGTGACTCCACAGAAAGCATTTCCGATGTTGTACCAGATGCTGCAAAACTCTGTACCCAGAATCCAGTTGCCGTTATATATAATGTGCACAACACTTATCGGCATGTGGAATGTCCCTATTAGAAAATCCACACACGCCATGGACGCAATCAGAAATTTTGTGATGTTGTGGTCGTTGTGGGTTGCACCTGCGTGACGTGGCACCAACATGGCGGCAACAATGGTGACGTTCGACAACACCACGAAGGCTGTAATCACAGTGGCCGAAACTGCTAGAAATGTGACGACGTTGAGATTTGTTGTATAGCGATAATCATTACAGTAAGTATACAACGTCAAAGATTGATTCATTTCTGTCTTCTTATATGTATTGTTTACGCTGTCTCAAGAGATATGCTCGCCTTGAATTTGTTATAAATTGTCACACGTTTTTCCTTTCCCCACATATTTATATGTTGATTTCTTATGTTTCGTCGATTTCCTTTTTTTTTATGAAGTCAGGTCCTGAGCATCATTGGTCACATCTCTAGCGTGAGTAGCATTGGTCACATCTCTAAAGGGAGCAGCATTGGTCACCTCTCTAGTGTCAGCAGCATTGGTCACCTCTCTAGTGTAAAGATAACTGTGAACATCAAGCGCGTATAACAATATAAGTGTCTTTGAAGTCGATATAACATTTTATATTTTTAGCTATAGGGATCATAAAATGTACATATTCCTAATTACGATGTAACGTTTCGATAACAATATTATCCTCAACTCTCCTGAGACCTCTTCTAAATTTCCACAATGGTAGATCTTAAATAAATTAAATATATATCGAAGTTTAAATCTTGACCAAAAATAGCTGTAAATAGATATATTTTGAAAATAAAACTTCGCTTGGTTCAGAATTGTCCGCCAAACGCTCCACGGCTTTTCTATGATCAATCAAAGGAACAAAATTGTCATCTAAATTATTAGTCGGCTACAGCTTTTAATCGAAAAATTACTTACTGGGTAAATGAATAAAGTAAATACTATTTAAGCTGAACTTAGAGCTAAAGACTTTTTAAAATTCCACTAATATATGTCGTGTATTTGTGAAAGATAGCGTTAAAGCTGTTAGTTTAAGACCAAAAAATGATGTACAGTTCGGTTTTTTTTTTTTTAGCAGTGATTGATTAAATGCGTGAAATTCGTTTTGGCAGTATTTGATTGAAAATGCAGCCTTTTATTTTGGTAGAATTTGATTAAAAGTGTGGCCTTTACATAAGCAGTATTTAATTAAATGTGCGACCTTTATTTTAGAAATGTTTGATTCAATATATAATTATAAAAGTGTTGGACTGCGCTATAGCTTTCAAATAGATTAATTAGACACAAACAATCTATGTCAATATAACAATACATGTTACGCTTTAATAATAATTTTACGTTATACATAAGTAGACGCTTCGGCACATGCCTTCATCAGTGCAACAAGTAAACATTTAAATAAGTAGAAATTAAATTTACTTAATATATATATATATACATATATCCTATCTAAAAAGAGAAAAATGGGAGTCGGGGCAAAAACCAGACAGAACCAAAGTAAAGAAGCATGGAAAGGAAGCGACTTGAAGTAAAATGTAAAAACCCAATCGGGAAAAAGACATGGCAGTTACGTAAGATTGTGGATTTTGTTTACGTATGGAGTCAACGTATCAATTATTGTTATTCATTTGTTCTCCCTATACATACTATCCGGTGTGTTACTAGTATACAGTATACCAGTTACTGTGAGGTCTATAATGCCATCATGGTCTGTCCTATTGAAATGTTATAGAGGCGTTCTCTAAACCGATCTCCAAGGCGACGACATGTCTCTCCTACATTCAATTTACCACACTTTTTAATTATTATTAAAATAATTATTAAAGTTTAACATATATTGTTATATTGACATAGATTGTTCGTGTCCAATTAATCTTCATTGAATATGCAGCCTTCATTTTGTTAGCGTTTGGGTTAGGGTTTGGGTAATGGTTTGGGTTAGAATTTTGATTAGGGTTATGGTTTGGGTTAGGGTTAGGTTTGAGGTTAGGGGCGCACATTTGATCAGTTCTATTGCAGATACCTTTAAAGCTTCAAGCCACTTTCTTTTACCAAGGTTAGGAAAGCTTGTAACAGGTAGATTACTGAAACCCGTTATCAGATAATATTTTTTCGGCCCTTTAAAAAATTCTAAATGTCTCGAAATATAAGGACATACAAAATATAAGGACATACAAAATATAAGGAATTACAAAATATAAGGACATACAAAACATAAGGACATACAAAATATAAGGACACACAAAATATAAGGACATACCAAATATAAGGACATACAAAATATAAGGACATACAAAATATAAGGACATTCGAAATATAAGGACATACAAAATATATATGGCATCCTTCCGTCTTCACGAGACGATGGAGTAACTATATTGTAGTCCTACACTTCGACGAGTGACTCACTAGGCCAATCCTGGAATGACAATCTCGTCTGCATTTCACGCAGGAGAATGATGATTCCTGGTTAATTTTTGCCTTCCGTGCTGTTCTTTTTCTTGCAAGGGCTTCGTTCCGCACATCTTCTGCCTTTTTCACTCCTTCGTGCACTGCCGTTCGCCAGCTGGAACGTTGTTCGGCAATGATCTCCCATTTGTTGACTTCAATGTTCGCTTCCTTCATGCTCTTTTTGCAAACGTCCATCTATCTCAGGCGAGGCCGCCCAGTAAGTCTTGTCCTTTCTGCCAACTCTCCATACAACAGCATCTTTGGAATACGGCCTTCCTCCATTCTCCTTACATCGCCTAACCAGCGAAGGCGCTTCTTGCTAAGAGCGGAGAATATGCTACACATTTTGGAACGTTCCAACACCTCTGTGTTAGTCACCTTGTCCTGCCATCGGATGCGTAGAATGGGACGCAGACACCGTTGATGGAAGCTGTTGAGTTTCCGCTCGTGACTGGTATATGTGGTCCACACTTCACTGCCATATAGGAGCGTACTAAGCACGCATGCCTGATAGACACTTAGCTTTGTTTTGTCAGTTAGATTGAGATTATTCCACACCCGCTTATTCAGTTTAGCCATAGTTGCTGCTGCTTTTGCGATCCTGATGTTTATCTCTTCATCAATGGAGAGAAAACTAGATATATTGGATCCAAGGTATGTGAAATGCTCAACAACCAACAGATTATGGCCCTCAATAGTTATAATTGGAGGGGACGGCGCTTCTTGCATCATGACATGAGTTTTCTGTAGACTAATTAACAATACAAAATATAAGGACATACAAAATATAAGGACATTCAAAATATAAGGACATACAACATATAAGGACATACAAAATATAAGAACATACACAATATAAGGACATACAAAATATAAGGGAATGTAGCAAAATTTCTTTCGTTAAGTGGAGCTCTCATCAATATATTTTTTAAAAGTTTTGTCCCTCACCCTCGCCTTTTTTCCTGATGAAAAAGTTTTTCCTTGTTATGCAATTATTGATATTAAGTTACTATTTCAGCTGGAAGGTTTAAAAATTACAAAAGTGCGTTGAGATTAAAAAATGTTAAACTTAAGAAGAGCAACGCGTTAGGAACAATTCAATGTAATGTGTTTGAATTTTGCATTGCAGACTCGACATATGTTTTTGATAACAAGTGAATTTTCGTTTAAAATTGAATAAATGAAATACTAACATTGTCCATAACATGGTTAATCCGAAGAACTCACTTTGTCAAAAAGTATCAGCAGGCAGTAACTTTTATTATTAAATGAACAGAATTAGTCTATGTTCTGTTATGTTATATCACAACCAGCGGAAATAATGTGTAATAATAATTCGTGGACTGCATTCAAGCTGTGTAAAAGAGATATTGTTACTGTGAAAAAATAAGGTAGAGAATCTTAACGGACCTAAATATTTAGGGATAGATTATTATAAATAATTTTATAATATTATTAATGTGTTCTGTCTCTTGTCTTACTTGCATTTGTCTTATTCACAGTCCTACATCCCAACCCAAACCTCACCCTCACACCACTGTTACAGCTTTTGCATTATCGGTGTTACTGCAGAAAATTATAAAAAAATAAGTATTAAATTTAAACAAGAGAAAATGGTTTTAAATTGTCTATATTACCTTTTTTTTAGACGTTGTATTTCACTTCAGTTGAATCCACGACAGCAGAGAGACACAAGATAACGGCGAGCTTCTAGGGCTGAGAACTCTATAATACAACCTGACTATGAGGTATTTGTTCAGTAAAGGAGGGGGGGGGGTGGGTATTTTTTCACGATAGCTCGTAGGAGATCTCGCCAGGGCTATTTTGGGCTGGACGGAGAGTGCAAAAAATACACAGTTGCTTTCGTCTTTCATTAGAGTATCTCACAAATGCATCTTCCCTATGATCGAATATTTAAAGACAAATTATTTTATTTTTTATGTAAGGTTTTAGTGCAATTTTTACGTTAATTTAATTGACACGACATAAAATAATAGTATATGGATACAGTTCGCATTGTACAGTCATCTGTACGTATTGGTATCCGTATGGAGAAATTATTTTCTTATTTAAGTATATGGCTCGTTTTTTAAATAGTACGCAACAAAAGACGATACCAAATGTTAAATAAAATAACAAACATAACGATACCCACAGTAGGGCTAGTTACAATAAAAAACTTTATTAAGTTAATAATAAATTAAAAAATTAAATAAGGAATAAAATTAAAGCTTTTGACTTACAGAATAATAATTGGCTTGTACCGATACAATGTTGAAGAGTATACAATGTTATAAAACGGTACAATGACGAAAATAAATCTACACACACACAGAGCAAAAGTTAGTATCGTAATAACAATAGCCCAAAATATCTCTTTAGGCGTATATACAGCTAGTTTCATGGATTTTTCCAGAACGTTTTTGCACGTTGCATTCCTTTCTAGATATTTCTACATAATTCTTTTTATATAGACTATAGAGTTCATTTAGACGTAAACAAGGTTAATGAGACTATTTTTAGTTAGCCTCACCCTAAATGCGGTTTCGAGCTTGGGGTCAGCTAGAGTTCATTCACGGGAGAAAATGACGTAAACACATCGTCTACATAACAGAGAAGCTTTGAAATGTTGATCGTCTGAAAATGTGACATGAGTTTTGACAGAGATAATCAATCAATTAATATTTTTAAAACAGAAACTGATTCTAATGTTCGGATAACATATTTAATGCTGCAATGCAACAGTTCGTTAGAAGATGAATTAAAATGTGCAATCCATATCAAAAGAGTTATTATGCATTATGATAAATTGTAATTGTGTTATATCCAAAACGGTTACAAAAATCCACTTTTGCGTCCACAGAATTGTAAGGCAAAACTCCAAAGTCGCGACTCCCTTTCAATTTGCGTACAAATCTTTGATACAACTTATTTGAGATTTTGGGGATTTACTGGTCATATTTCTCTATGAGAAATTGAATAATTAGAATTTCTCGTCTGTGTTTTAGAACGTTTCTGCTTAGATAAAGTTTGAAGCACTTTCCAGTTATTTAAGTATTTTTTAAAAAATTTATTGTCACCTGCTTCTCTTAAAACACTTGTTCCAGATGTTATGACCCTTAATCGGAAATATTAGCTTTCTTAAGGTATTTATAGATTTTATTGAATGGTGTCATAAAACAGATGGTATTATGTTGGGGGGGGGGGGAATCATGGTCACTACACTTGATCACATTTCAAGAGATATTGGTGTTATTCTGACTAATACAGGGCAGCTCCTCTATATCATGTTTCATAATTGGAGGCGTTGAAACTAATACAAAATCATCAAACGAATCCTTAGAAACAATTATTTTTATTTAAAGATATGATAATGCATATACAAATCCAGTAATGGCTTTTCCTTACTCCAACACCTTATTTTCACATGAACCATGCTAAATTTTCTATCTCTGTCTTGAAAAACGTATCCATTCTTATGACTATAAAATCTAATATATACAAGTCCCAAGTTTATTGAAATGCTACGTCAATAAAGACAACATTCTCCCGATCAGATATTCTAACCCCAGACGCCTATTGCACGCATCTACGAGTTTATTTGCATTTATCACATGGAGGTTTATTTTCTATCACTGGTAATTATTATAACGCTACCCATGGTCTTTTTCAGTATTCAACTTTTACCTGCAAACTACAAAACTTATTATTTGAATAATTTGTGATGCCCGAACCCCAAACTGTCCACCTGGTGTATCTATGCCTAGCAAGCTATCATGGCATCCCAGTACTATCTCATACTCTCCCGACGTCAGGTTAACTACTCCCTCCCTACTTTTTGTAGATACAAAGCAGCTATTGTACTTTCGAGGTATAAGGCAGTGCAATAGGTAAGTGATACAGACAGGTAGATAAATTATAACTGCAAAAATGGTCAAAACCAGAGTTTTGCTGTAGACGTACTAAAAGAGATTTAAACGCCACATAATGGAGACTTGCTCTTCCATCCCCGTTGGTGCCATTTGATTATGGTTGGTAGGTTGAAAGCGGCAACAGGAATCAGCCAGGACAGAGCGATCGTGGCTTAGCCAGTCCTATTGGTTAACTGTCTGTACAAGGATTTCACTAGGGTTGAGCCGCGTGCTGAACCGGGTACCCAAAACGGACGAGTATTAGCACACCTGGCTCATAACCGGACCCGGCTAAAAACGGAAACTGCTTCGGTTGTTTGACGAAAAATATATTTTCTTGTGTTTCACTGAATTGGGGAAATACAAGTGCTTGTATAAAATATACGAACAAAATATGATAAACTTGAATTTATAGACAGGACAAAAGATATTAACGTTTCGGCTTAGAGCCTTCATCAGAAAACAAGACGAAGAGACAGATCACAGAAAAAAACTTTGTTGTTGCCGGAAGTAGGATAACAGGAAGTGAGTGAATTTAAATATTAGTACTGTGAAAATTAAAGTGGAGGGGATGATAATACCCTGTTAGTGGAGGGGATTATAATACCCTGTTAATGGAGGGGATGAGAATATCCTGTTAGTGGAGAGGATGAGAATACCCTGTTAGTTTCAGGGTCAGCAGGAAGTATGTTTCGATTTTTTATGAATATTTTTTGGCTGTCAAATTGTGAAGGTGATAGGTTAAAATGAGTTTGGTTCGATTTTCATTTTCATCCATCAATTATCTTTTGCTTGTATGAAACGGTATATCTTTTTTTTTTAAAAAATAAAATTAAATTAACCCCAATTTAAAAAATAAAAATAGAAAATTGACCAGCGATTGGCAAAACTAAATATTAGCTAAATGAACCTGTGAATGATCTGTAACTTACAACTAAATTTTTAAAAAAATCGAATTCTTCTTTTTAAAGTGAATCCCCATAAATGCCATCGACCAGTAGTTGTTGATCTGTCGTGCGAGTTATGAAATGTAACACATCTAAACCTCTTTACATTTTCAGTTTTCCAATTTTTTTTTTCAATCGCGCGATGATCATATTGAAATAGTCGTGACAATCTGTTTACCATGTAATGGTTGCCTAAAACAAATGGTCCTCAAAGTGGTGAGTAAGCTCGGGGGGGGGGGTGGTTGTTTGACAAGATTTGGCGGGCTCTGTTACTCCAGAGGGCGTCACTGGAGAATAATATCAAGAATATAATTTTAGTTAAGTAACATATTATAAAAGAAAAATGAAACGCTTCCGTAAACCCGTGTTCAAATAAGACAGCAAGGGGGGGGGGGGGCGGGGGTAAGAACTTGACCCATATGTTTCAATGATTTCACGTGAAACAAGTAGACGGTAAACATAATGGAAAAGAGCACATAATGCTAGTGATTCGTGAGGTTGAAAGGTTCCAGATCTAAGGCTGATGATATGAAATAATGGTTTTATTTCAATTAATTGATTCCATTGTTTATATTTAAAAAAAGATCAGTTATAAAAATTTACTAAATGAGGAAACGTTGGATCTAGCGCACATAAAACACTCACTCATTTCTTTAACAACTCTTAAAAATCCACCAAATTAGACAACTGTTTCAATTTTCTCAATACTTATGATACATTACACAAACTTCTAAGTCTTTTTTTTTTTTTTTTAAATTCACAATTTTGAGAGATTCAATAGCATTCTCACGAAGTAACCAAAAAACCCTGCCCAAAGTCTACATTTGCAAAGCATCATTGATCAAAAGAAATATAAAGATACTGTGCACAAGGATCAACTAAGAACCTTTATAACGATGAAGAAATCATAAACTCAGCGCAAGTCAGGCTGATTTTTTTAAAAAATAATTAAATTTAGAATTCGTCGTCTGATCATTTTAAATGGCCTCGCGGGCAAATCTGACATCTATGCTGATAAGCTTTTCTGAATATAGCACACACAAATGTATTTGAATTTCGTCTTTATTATTCTTAACTATCTTTGTTTTATTTTTGTCTTAAGATGTTTTTCAGTGAGCTAAGATGTGACAGCACTGTGCGTCTCACAGACTTATTCCCACAATAAAGAACCGGGTTTATGGCCGTGCTCATGATAGACAACCAGTTCAGCGTCACACTCAGACAGCGCGGAAAGTCGTTGTAGTTCACGAAAGGTACAACTACAGCCGTGAGACCAATTGACAGCCATCACACTGTGAAGCAGATCAATATCGTCCCGATGGTTCTGTAAGCCTTAAAGTTTCGATTGCTGTGTGGGCGGTCAACCACCACATCGTTTCCCGGTGCAGTTATAAAAATTGTATCCCAGGGGGGTCTGCCCTTATTAACTTGGGTGTCTTTAGTAATGTATGCAGTCAGTTCTACTGCAGATACTTTGAAAGCTTCACGGAGTTAGCTATTATCAAGATTAGGAAAGGTTGTAATGGGATAATTTATGAAACCCGTTTTAAGATAATGATTTCGCCTCTTATAGAAATTCTGAATCTCTCGTAATAGAAGGAAACACACAATATAAGTAGCTGCCAATGGCGCGAGCAATGACAGAACAACGGAAACGCTTGAGACTAGTTTAATGACAACTCGAATACAAACTTTGCTTAATTTGACTTGCCGTTGTCTCAGTTTACTAGCCGTTTTTCAGTTGACATGCCGTCGTTTCTGTTGACTTGCCTTTGTTTGAATTGACTTGCCGTTGTTTCGGTTGACATTTTAATACTTTTTTTTTACTCTACACAATAAATGTAAGGTAAATTTCATTAATAAAGTGAAACTCACGTCTTAGTTAAAAATAAGAGTTTTGGCACCCCCGACTCACACACCCCCATTTTAAAAAAAAATCATTTGCTTGTTAAATCACTATTTAAACGACATCCTAATTTCACATGAAAGAAGTACTACATCACGGTTCTCAAACTGTGGGTCGCTACCCATTTGGGGTCGAACAACCCTTACACAGGTGTCGCCTAAGAGCATCGGAAACACATACTCATGAAGAAAGAACGAAAATAGATTTATTGTCGGTGTGTCGCCACAACTTAAGGAACTGTATTAAAAAGGTCGCGGCAATAGGAAGGTTGGAGACCACTGTACAAAATGACAAAAGAACAGTGATTTTAAAAAAGAATTCTAAGATTGATTAATTTGGTAAATTTGAAAAAAAAATGACATCTTCCATAATATTTATAATATGAATAGCTCACTTTGACAATAACTCATATTATTAAATTAATCGACTTGGTGTATGTTTTTTTGTATGTTACTACTGACCAATCTTGAAGAATTTGTAACATACTTACGTCACGTAAATAAATCCAAGATTTGTTGAGCAATTATTTAACAGCTTTTATTTATAATTAAACCGATTTAGCTTAATCTTGTTCAACAAATTACAAAGTTAATTTTACTCATTCAACTTATTTCAAACAAGATGCAATTAATTCAGTTAATCTTAGTGTACCTTTACACGGGAAAGAAATATTAGACATACTCTATATGGGATTTTTATTTTTAAAAAAAATATATTTAAAAGCACATGTTCTCACAGTTACCTTGACGAACAGGTTCCTAGCTATCAAATAGAAAGTGAGAATTTGAACATATGAACCTGTAATATATGTATACAGCCGTGGTTTGGAGCCGGTTCGGTCAGGTTCGTGCGAACAGTTAGTTCAAAATAATAAATATGACTGACTGTGGCGGTGACCGATATGGCATAATGGGACATACTAACTGCGAACTCTTTGTTACGAATTTGGCAATACACCGCTGTATGTATATATTTGCTTTGAGCTTTAAACAGATACCTCATTAAACACAACTGTGCTACACCCCCCAACTACCCTCACCCCACCAACCCCCTCAAAACCAATACTAAAACTTTGGCATAATATGTGTTACTGCGGAAAATTATAAAATAATTATCAACTTTGACGAAGCTAAAAGCTTTTAAATTGTCTCTATTACATTTTTGTAGACGCTGCATTGCACGTCAGTTGAAACCACGACAGCAGAGAGACACGATATAGCGGCCAGCTTCAAGGACTGAGAATTTTATAACACAGTCTGGCGATGAGCTGGTTTTAATTAAAGTGAAGGCGGTAAACATTTTGTTAACATCGTCTGGTAGAAGATGTCGCTGGGTTCCTATGACGTGTGGGGCTGCTGGGTGGATTGTGCAAAAACTTAAAGTGTTTGATCAGAGTATCTCAATAATGCGTAACCTTATAACAGCGGTTCTCAACCTGTGGGTCGCGACCCTTTTCCCCAGGGGTCGCCTAAGACCAATTGGAAAACAAATATACTTCACAGTTATGAAGTAGCAACAAAAATAATTTTGTGTTTTGGGGGTCGCCAGAACATTAGGAACTGTTTTAAAGGGTCTCGGCATTAGGAAGGTTGAGAACCACTGCCTTATAACTTCGTCAGGTACAAATAACCCGGGGGATACTGGGGATCGGATGGATTGTGCAAAAACCCAAGGCGTTTAATCAGAGAATCTCACAAATCCATATTACCTAAAAACAAATATTTAAAATATGAAATACGAACAAATTTTTGTTCATGTCACGCACATGAGGTGAGTTAGCTTAATGGGCGACGACAAGTTTCGGCGATCTGGAGGGCCCTGGGACACCAGACGGGGTCTCTGGAAAATTATATGAAGACTATAATTTTTAAATTAAAATTAAAATATATTTGAAAGAAAAATTAAATTCTTTTTAGGAAGTCTTAGTCAAATAGACTGCAAAAAAACAAAGTGGGGTGGGGGGCAATCTACCAATATATGGTATTATGATTTCGCACATAACAAGAAGAGTGAAAAAATATTTGAAACCACATCAGTGCTAGTGATTTGTGAGTTTCAAAGGTGGTTTCTTTTTTTTTTGGGGGGGGGGGGGGGGTGTGGATTTGATCACATAGTAATTTGAAATCCGTGACAAGGCTTCATACACGGATTGCATCAAATGCTTCAAGGAAAATTTTAATCGTGTGAACCGACCCTTAAGATAAACTTTTATATACTTTCCAAGCAAATGTGAAGGACACTTTTTTATGGGCGCAATACGATTATGTACAAAACGAAATGAGAACTTTTCCATCTGTTACATAACATAATCTGGACATATTTTCGGATTTTAAATCACAGATTAGTTGATAAATCTGTGAGAGTGACGTAGGTGCTCATCCAAAAAACAATACTGTCTAAGTGCAACGTTGGAAGAATTGCAATCATTCCTGCACGGTAGGAGGTAGTAAGTTAACTCTTTGGGGCAATCCTGACATTTTTTGGAAGGTGGTTAAGGTGCTGTCGTTACACTTGGAAACGTTCTAATAAATCACCTAAAAATAGGAACCTAGTGAATTAATTTGTGCAGAGTATTTGCTTTATGAAGATCCTTAGATATGTGACACTGTTGCCTAATAACTATACCATTTCGAAAAGCTCCGTATCAGCCAATTTACTGAATTAATAAAAATAAAATGTTTCATTTATTTAACTAACATACACTTCATCTAAAATACACAATAATTTTTATTTCTGTAATAACAATCTATTTAGTAAAAAATGTAGTATTATATAGAGTGGAAGAAAATTTTTTGTATACTCTCAAATGGCCGGGTGTCTAAATAATTTGAGAACCACTGTGCTAAACTTATGAGATTCTAATATTATATATTAATAGTGTCTAGGACGGTGGTTTCCAATCTGAGTTTCACGTACCCCTGGGGTTACGCGACGACCAATTTTGGGCGCACAAAATTTTTTTATTAATATAAAACTGAAATATATTGTAGAATAGAAAATAACAGCCGATAAATATCATTAGCTTTACCGGCTTCATTTGATTATTACATCTAAATTTATTATAATATTGTTTTTAAGAGTGAGTAGTTGTAAGGAAGGGGATAATCACGAAGAAATAGTCTAAGCAGGGGAAACGTGAGAAAAAAATAAGTTTGTAACCGCTCGTCTGATATGAGGAAACTAGCACTTAATAATAACTAGAGTAGGTCTCTGGAGAGTTATTTGAATAATTATGAATATGAGATTAACCACTGACGAAATAAAACACAACAATGCGATATAAGGAAGAGGAAAAAAAAACTTTTTTATTTTTTCCGTGAATAAATATTAGAGAAGATAAAGAAAATGGCAACAAGAATTCTGAACAAACAAAAAAAAAAAAACATTTACAAAGAAAAACGTATAGAAATCAGTGAAAATTGTTAAACACTAACTACCTTAACACGACGGAAAAAGCGTATCATAGAATATGTCAATATAAACATCAGACGAGATCCTACAAGTACTGAGAAAAAAGTTAAATTATCGAGGAGAAAAATCATGTTGGTAATCAGTACTAAGTCATTACTGAAAGACTTAGATAATTAAATACCCTGTCCTTAATTGTACAGATTATGAATAATGTATAATTCACGTGGAGCTAGCGGTTGTCTGTGCTATGCATTAACATATAGTGTGTCTATTGTGAGTAATGTGTACGGCTCTGTATAGATGTCTGACCAGTTACAACATGCAAACGTCTCTGTTTAATGGAAGTTTGATGCAGTCAGCTGAAGTCAGCGAATGTGCAAGATGTTACTATGTGTACCAGTGGATGTGCAAGATGTTACTTATGTGTGCCAGTGGATGTGCAAGATGTTATTTATGTGTACCAGTGGTTGTGCAAGAAATTAATATTTGTACCAGTGTATGTGCAAGATGTCACTAATGTGTACCAGCGGTTGTGCAAGATGTTACTATGTGTACCAGTGGTTGTGCAAGATGTTACTCATGTGTACCAGCGGACGTGCAAGGTGTTATTTATGTGTACCAGTGGTTGAGCAAGATGTTACTTATGTGTGCTAGTGGATGTGCAAGAAATTAATATGTGTACCAGTGGATGTGCAAGATGTCACTAATGTTTACCAGTTGTATGTGGCCAAGCCCATATATATTCCGTAGTTGGGTGAAGCAAGCGAGGTCGCTCAGCACGCAATGTATTTGTGGAATAATGAGATACGCTAACACGGCATAATTCATTCACAACAAAGTACCTCCATATTTGGAAATATAACTGAACAGTTTGTGCAATAAATTAATTATATGAAGAAGAATCATAAAATTTGTGTTTAAATCCTTTATATCAACGTCGCTGTGGTTCGCGTGTTGCTGGGTGATGTACTGGGTGGCTTGCTGGCAAATTGTTTGAATGGCTAATTGACCCACTTCCCGTCAACCTATCGAGCTGAAATTCGGCACAGGCCTTCGTTGCCGGTGACAACATATTAGGTCACAATTTCAGTCCCACTAACCATACCCAATCCCTTTATATCAGTTGTTCATTTTTTTCAAGGGGGGGTGTAAAATGAAGTTCCTGATAACTGCTCTAAATGAGACTGTTTTACAAAAGTTATCGCAGTTTGGTGAGTGAAATTTTTTTGCATTTTCTAAAACTGTGAAATAAATCTGCGATACAAAAGCGGGTGGGTCATTAAAATATTGATACAGTTCAGTGGTGTGACCAAAAGCTCGTTGTCTAGGAGTTAGGTCCCTTCGCTATAGCCACGGACAATATTTCAGAGTCAAAAAACTCCTGTCATCCAGCTCCTGCAGAGCTGATATTTGGACATTCTCCGAGCTCCTAAAGAGCCGATAGGTTGAAAGAACAAAACACAAAGTCGTCTAACAGTCATAAAAATATATTTAAATCCTTTTTGCTGTATAAGTGTTCAAAAGGCAACAGAAATCACAACTACTTTATCGACATAAAAAAAAATCACATCCTACTTCACCAAACGGAAAAAAACACACACTCTGTTGGACTCCACACGTTACTCTCCCTCAACACTTTACTCGTCTCTCTTTTTACACACTTCCTCACGTGGGTTTTTTCTCCCCCACACGCCAAGACGGTGGGTTTTTTCTCCCCGACACGCCAAGACGGTGGGATTTTTCTCCCCAACACGCCAAGACGGTGGGTTTTTTCTCCACGACACGCCAATACGGTCATACATGACTGAGAAAGCTAGTGTGAAATACAGGAAATCCCACGTGTCTCTATTCCCTCATCAAAACATACACAGGAAATTTAATGACACGATTTGACCGTAAGTGGCGTGGAAAAAAATGTGCGATAGCGAGCCTTGAAGGGATGCACTAATTGCGGGATTCTTATGAAGTGCTTTACTTGTATGCAAGTTTTGTTGAAAATTTCACCCCGATATTACATTTTATAAAGAATTAGTTTTTAAGGGTTGTTTAATTAAGTATTAATCTGATAAATTAATACACAGAAAAAAAGTCAAAGAAAGTGCATTTCGCTAACGTTAGAGGGTCTTTATAGTGGGATATCTTTTGAAAGAGATGATGGTTAATCCATTTAAAACAAATTAATCTTTGAGTACAGTAATCCATCAGGTATAATTGAGTGGATAACTTGTTTTTCTTTTTTTTTTTAAATTATCAATTTAACTATCATACAAGTGCGGATTGTGGATAAAAGTAATTGTTGTTGGAAACAATTATAAATCAATGGTCATAAAACAAATAGTTTAAATGCATCTCAAAATTTTAAAATTCTATCTTAGATTAGAATTGGTGAAATCTAAAACAGAGCTTAATATTCGTTATCAAAAATTCTAATATTTACATCCATTTAAGGTCCTTGACTTTTGTAAATGATCAAGCGAATTCAATTCCTCAGAAAATTATACATTTCAAAACAACTCTAAGTCAATTTTATTTCACATTGCACAACAAATATTTCAAGTCTTTTCTAATAGGTTTGAAGAAGCTGTAGAGCACAGGGTTGACTGCCGAGTTCATGTAAGCTAACCATCCTATAAAATAAATATAAGAACATGGAAGTTCGAATTTATGGTAGGAATAAATTGCAACATATATCCACACGGGCATCCAGCAAAAAGTGAAACACAGCACAATTGTCCCGAGCGTGCGAATAGCTTTCATGTTTCGGGAAAAGCGACGCGCCATCTTGCTGATACCTTGCTGATATGCTGTTAGATCCCTAGTTTGTTGGTCGCTTTTGGTATTGATATTTTCGCCAGATCCCTTTGAATGAGACGCTTGGTTTGAAGAAGGAGTGTTGGATTCAATCTCACTAATTGTTGAACGTTTGCGTTTCTTTGAGCGGAAGTTTACCTCAGCATTGTTTTTAGCATTATAAGATTTCCTTTTGTTAAATTTCCAGATTTCAGAGAATATGAGGGCGTACAGAATGTATGTAGTTAATACCGGGAGATAAAAACCCAGGGTGTAAAACAATAGATGTATGCCTTTGTTTAAAACTGGTGAACACGATATTATTTGATCATGGCCATTGGTCAGTTTGTCGAGTCCCGTCCCAAACCAGTCTGAGATCAGAGGTAGTGAGAACATTGCGCTCGGAAGAGTCCATGACAGGAGAAGCATGACGTAACCAATTCTTTTAGTGAGGACTCTATACACCAATGGCTTGCAGACTGCCAGATATTTATCTACAGCTATACACATTATATGACAGGCGGTGATTCCACAGAAAACATTTCCGATGTTGTACCAGATGCTGCAAAACTCTGCACCCAAAATCCAATTGCTTTTATATATAAGCTGTACAACACTTATCGGCATGTGGAATGCCCCAATTAGAAAATCCACACATGCCATGGACGCCATCAGTAGCTTTGTGATGTTGTGGTCGTTATGGGTTACACCTGCGTCACGCGACACCATCATGGCCGCCACGATGGTGACGTTCGACAACACTACGAACGTTATAATCATGGAGCCCAAAACTGCTAGAAAAGTGAGGACGTTGAGGTTTGCTGTATAGATGCACACATTGCTGTCAGTTCGCAACACTGAGGACTGATTCATTTATTTCTTTTATATACTGTTTATGTTGTCTCAAGAGATGCGCTCGTCTTGCTTTGTAATAAATTGTCACAAGTCTTTAATTTTCATATATGTTTGTATTTAGTGATTCCTCAAGATTCTTCGATTTCGTTTTTATTAAGTCAGGTCCTTAGCAGTGTTAGCAACTTCTCTATTTCGAGCAGCATTGGTCACCTCTCTAGTGTGAAGATAACTGTGAACATCAAACGCATATAACAATATAAGTGTCCTTTGAAATAATAAA
Organism: Omphiscola glabra; assembly: GCA_964017045.1. Lineage (NCBI taxonomy): Eukaryota > Metazoa > Mollusca > Gastropoda > Lymnaeidae > Omphiscola > Omphiscola glabra. The sequence continues at coordinate 20,056,076 of OZ024808.1, forward strand.
AAATTACATTTTAATTTATAGCGATCATAAAATGTATAGTTTCCTAATTACAGTGTAACGAACCCTTTGCAAGGGAACAATCTTATTAACCTCAACTAACCTGTGACCTCTTCTAAATTACCAAGAAATAAATAAAACAATGTATGTTGAAGCTTGAGCAAAAGACAGGACAATAAGTTATGAACGTTTCGGCTTTGAGCTTTCTTCAGTGAACAGGACAAATAGAAGTACGACATAAAGCAGAGCACGGTAAAGAAAAAAAACACTTTATAAGATCTTCTTTGTTGTTGCCGGAAGTAGGCTTACTGGAAGTGAATTTTACTCATTTGATTCACATAGAATGAATGCATTCTTTCAATTATTATCTAAATTCCCACAAGTGTGCAGTGGAAATATTTCAAAAAAATTAAAGTTTAAATCTTGACCACAGAATGGATTTAAAGCTATGTGCGGGTAAAAAAAAAACTTGCATTGGTTTAGAATTTAAATGTTTGCCTGCCCAATAAAAGAAGAAAAAATGTGTAATCTTCACTTTTAATCCACTTCTGCATTTTTATCGAAATTTTGCTTAAAGTTCAGTTCACACGATCAAATTTTCGTCACACATTTGATGCGAATTTTGTATGAAGCCTTGTCACAACTTTCAAATTACTCTTTGATCTAATTCACATTTTTGTCACACAAAAAATGAAACGTAACAACGCACAAAATATTTGCGTTGATACAAAAATTTGACGCGAATTCGAAACTAACTTGATCCTGCAAACTGACCCTTTGGGTCGGGTCACACAATCAAATTTTCTTCAAGCATTTGATGCAATTCGTGTATGAAGCCTTGTCACAACTTTCAAAATTACTATTTGATCAAATTCCCCCCAAAAAGAAACCACGCACAAAATGGTGCGTTCATACAACAATTTGACGCTAAATTCGATCGTGTGAACTGACGCTTAGTCAGAGAATGAATGACCTAAATAATAATAATAATATGGAAGCTGAGCAAAGAGCTAATGGCTTTAAAACATGCCACAATATTTTGAATGTACATTTGGAAAATAGTGTTGAAACTGCGTGGCTCGGGCAACAAATGGTGTACAGATGATGCTGTTGATATAGAAGAGGTTTTTTCGTGTGTTTTTATTTACTACATATTGTCTATAGTCTTAACAAGTAATGACAATGAAGCTATTGCTGCTATCGGTTTATATACTAATTTTATGAAAATATAGCTATGAAAATATTTTAATTTCTATTTTCGAAAAAAAAAGAGATGGTGGTGGTTTTCGGGGGGGGGGGGGGGGGGGGGGTTGTTTCCTCTCTGTTTTACAGTTTCAGATACCTGAGCTTTATGGTTGTCATCTGAAAATGTTATTAGTTAATAAATCTGTAGACGTGATTTGGGGACAAACAACTAATGCGTCTCTGCCCAACGTATTAAGTTATATAGAAACCTTTTAAGGCAATTAATGCTCGTTGGGAATTCCAACATTCTTTGATTGAATGTGCCGACTTCATGCAAGCATTAGTTAGGATTTAGTCTTGGCTTAACGTTTAATCAATATATTTTTTTTTAATTCCACACCGTGGCGTAGGAAGGGGGTGGGTACGGAGAGATTTTTCCTTTCAAGTCGGCAATTTTTCCATTACATGCAGGGGTGGCATTTTCAGCTAACTGCAGATTTTCTTCGTGGACGGAAAACGGCAAAAATCTTGGCCCACCCCCGGGTAGAACCACCCCTAGCTACGCCTCTGGAGCCCCATCAATACTTTGAATAAGAAATATTACATTTAAAGTAATATACATTATTGAGTTACAAACGTGTCCGGAGTTGTCAAATAAGATATGTAAGTAAACTACATTTGAATTTTTTGTGTGAACAAAAATGCAACCCCCCCCCCCCCCTTTGCTTTGCAAGAAATAATGAACTAGTAACAACAAAATAAAATCTATCTAGAACTCCTAACAATTAAAAAAAACTATTTTCCATTAAAGTCAGAGAGGTTAAAAGATTGTATAATGGTATTGTAATAACGTTGAAAATATCTTAAAGCTGTTACGGCTATTACTTGCAGCGAAACTTCACAGCCAAATACCACTCAATAAATTCAATTACCACTCATTCAAATAATAAAGCTTAATATGAAATATAAATTGGTTTATTTTTATATCAATATCTTAAAGCCCCAATTATGTTACAGGATGTGAAATTTGGAAAAGCTTTTAATATTATAATAAATGACTAGAAATTTTCAATATCCTGATAGTGTTTAAGGGGAGATTATTGTTTAGAAAATCTAAATAACAATGCTTTGTAAGAAGGATCTGGCACTTTAGACATATAATTAAAGATCAAAGGCGTGAAAAGGAATGTAACGTTGCCTAAGTACGGGGCTACCAAGTCGTTGATGATTTTATTAATGTTTATTAAAAAACTGGGGGGGGTGAGGGGTGGGGGCTGATTCAATACATTCATTTTGCCTTACGAAGTCCAAGATACGCCTAGAATAAAGGAGTTAATATGATTAACAAATATTTAACCTTTTTCGGTAAACACATATACGAGGGATGGAATGGGTTGTGTACATTTCTATGTCGATGACAAAATCTGTAATCCAATGATATTAACCTCCCTAATAAAGAGGTGTTAAATTTTCTTACAGGATACATAAATAAGTGTTACACTACTGTCGTAAAATACAATGTAATGGTGTTGACACATTGAGAATGTTATATTTAGTAATGATGTGTACAACACAAGGAAATCTAAAACCCTCTGTTCAGCTTGATGTCTAGATCTTTACTGACTAGCTACACAGGTAAAACAACATGATGGCCTCTCACAGCTCAACCCAAGCATCACGGGCCTCACGTATTGACAACAAAGGGACGCAGCTGTAACACTACAACAGTGAACACATTCACAAAAGCAGAGGCGTAGCTAGAGTGTTTGGCGCCCGGATACCATATTCATGTTAAAGAGCTTCCATTAAAGCGCAACCATTCGCACCCGGGTACCATTAAACTCAGTGCTATTCTGATGTCATTTGTGGTAGTTTATTTTAGTAAAACTGAAGAATTAAGATTACAAACGTATAGTACATTCAATTATCTTTCATTTGATACCTCATTTTGTCTTACAAACTTAACAATAATATTTTCGTTTTTTAATCCCAACCTCTCAATTCTGTTACCCGGGTACCAATAGGTGCAGCCTTCTAAATATACATTTCAAGAACATTTAATATATATATATCATACAAAACATCAAAACCTGTTTCAGTTCTATACGCAAAATTCAATTGTTGGGTGTGGAGATTTCAAAATAACAATTAGAAAGTATCGCAAAATTCCTACCATTTTAAGCTTGGTAACATCGGGTCATATAATACAGAATATAAATATAGTGTTGTAAATGTAGTAGCCATTAATATCTTAACTGAAACTTCAAAGCAACCATGGAATCTTCAGAAGAGATGTTTCAATTGAGACAGAAAATACATAAGCTAGATGATATAAATTATAATAATTGATTTAATTAGTAATTTAGGTTTCAATCACTAGAGGATTCATAAACACGTATCCTTTAAGAACCTGCGGTCTTTAACACAGTCCTTACTAAAAATTCCCAGTGTGAATGAACACATAAAAAAAGTCTTACGAAGTGCGCTCTTCTGAAGCGATGGCGCCAAAATATATAAGTTTGCCTCAAACTTTGAGGAGTATAGAAAAAGGATACAAAAATCATTTAAGAAACACTTAAAGCCTTTTTGTTTAAATAGATTTAAGAAAACCAGAGCGCAATGAGCATGCTAAAGTATCATGGATACCAGCGCTATATAAATATCCAATCAAGTCCAATCAAATGAAAGGAGCCACTGCACGTTAAAAAAATTCTACTCTTTTTAAAATTAAAATTTAAGTCTTAATTTGATTTTTTTTTTTTGGAAAGAAAAACACCTTCAAAAGAATATTATAAAAATCCAATTTGTGTTCTTCCACTAGAGTAATAAATACATTTTTATTATAACTTCTCTCAGGTGATTCGAATTTATTTTACATTTCACAATAAATATTTCAGGGCTATTCTGATAGGTTTGAGAAAACTACACAGTACTAGGTTGATGGCAGAGTTCATGTATGCACACCAGCCCGCTGTGAATATATAACAATACGGCAGGCCGTAGTCATTGTATATGTCAAGAGCAGGGGATATTTCACACGGGCGTCCAGCATACACTGAAAAAACACGATAATTGTCCCGTGTGTGCGAATAGCTTTCACGTTTCGGGAAATCCGTCTTGAAAACTCACCGTTGCCCTGCACTACAATAACATGTTGAATGGATCTGGACATATCCACTTTTTCTGGATAATAAAGTCCAGCCTACCCACTATGTCATGAATGAACAGTTGAGTAATGTGCCGTGTACACAGTTGTACAAACCTACCCAGTACCTAAGTCCCGTGCCATGAACACAGTTGTACAAACCTACCCAGTACCTAAGTCCCGTGCCATGCACCCAGTTGTACAAACCTGCCCAGTACCTAAGTCCCAGGTGTATTCGATGACTTTGTTTGTGAACTTATCTCTCTTTAATGGCCACGTTAAGGGAACACACTCTGTAAAACCACGCCAACATTCCCCTTGAATACTCGCACAGCTAATGGCGTTGTCTTATTCGGTTTGTTGACATTCGCAGGATGAAATGTGTTGGCAGTGGCATGATGACAGCAATTGACATTCATAGAGTGAAACTCTCTTCTTTCATATTATATGCCGAATAGAATGGATTTTTACTCCTCAACTGAGTCCGTGTGCAACTGGTTTGTTTTACATTCAAGCATTTAGCTCAAAAGATATTGTACGTATGTATCTGATAATTGGGAGATATGTTATGGGGAGATATGTATCTTATAACTAGCGAGTACCCGGCATGCGTTGCGATGCCACTCAAGAAAGAAAGTGTTTGCGTTTTAATTATGTTTCTTGAAGAGCTTTTAAATACACAATGTTTTTTGTTTTTCCGTCTGGTGCATACACGAATAAATCGGAAGGTTTTCCGACGCGAGAGCAGGCGACATACAGCTGTCCATGAGAGAAGCATGGGTTTTCCAAATTTAGTCTGCAAACTTGTAGCGATTGTCCCTGTGCTTTGTTGATGGTCATTGCAAATGCGAGTCGCACCGGAAACTGCAGACGTTTAAATTCAAATGGCATATCTGTTGGAATCATTGGGATGCGTGGCAGCAGTACATCTTCGCCTTTAAATTTTCCATTTAAAATAGTTGCTTCGATGATATTGTTCATCATGTTTTTCACTGAAAGCATGGTGCCGTTACAAAGTCGTGGTGGATTTATGTTTCGCAAAAGAATGATAGGCACGCCAATTTTGAGTGTTAAAACGTGCGACGGGATGCCTGGCAAGTCAAGTGAATTCAAGAATTCCGTTGGATAGTTGACAACTTCGTCTTCATTCAATACAGTATCGATGGACTTGTACGTTGTCGTTTCGCCTGGGATTTCATTTTGAATGCTTAAGTTGATGGCATTAGGAACATACAATCCACCTTTTTGACTTCCAATTGCATTCATAATTATGTCATACACTAAGCGTTGCTCTGGAACCAGTTTCGGATGATTCATTTGAACAAATGTACCCAATTCGTCGATATCAAAGTGTGTTTCTCGATGCAAATCTCGATGGAATAGGTTGTTTTCAGATCGATTCGGAGCAGTCATTCCCAAATCTACCAGTGTTTTGTTAGCGATTGCCAAACACATGTCCTCAATCGAAATCAATGCCTCATTATACACGTTTGATGTAAATTGAATATCCGGATTTTGTTTCTTTGCACGCAAACGGTGTAGAATGTCTTCACTCATGTAGTCTTTGTATTTCTCCCAAAGATCTTTTGGATTGGATGGGAAGCATGTTGTCTATATGATTGAAAACAAAGTGCGTATTTGCTGTGGTTGAGCAATATTTGATGCATCAGAAAGCGAAGTGTCCCAATGAGCATCGTTTTCCAGAAGTTTTAATTCTTGGCAAGCTTCACGATAAGTGGCACATACTTGACCGTTTACTGTTCTCAATTCTTGGAATGATGTCGGTCCACGTAAGTTGATTAACAGTAATCGCAAGTAAAAGCATTCTGCATTGTTTGGGTGAACAGTGTACAGACGGCCTAATGCGTCGGTTGAATATAAATTGGGGTGTTTTTCAAATGCTTTACCCTGTTTGCGACGTTGAAACCTTTTCGCTAAAGCATTCCATGTGTAATATGTTGGCACTTCAGAGTAAAGTAGCGACTTTGCAAAAATATCATTCCCGCACAATGAGAAAAATGCAGTTAACGTTGTTGGCGGAGGTGACAAAGCTCTTGCACGTGCATTTTCTAATGTAAAGTACACGCGCTGTCCATTTTCAAGGTGCACTGCCAAATGAACAACTGTTGGATGGCGTTCATGGATTGGAAATGATAAAATGCGCCCTATTGCTTCATTGCTACTAATGTAGCGTCCAAGTTGATATTGGTAGACTTCATCGAGTGATCGTGTTGTTTTTTCCAATCCAAAAATTGCCATATCGCTTCCTTTGTTAACATATTTGCAAATGTACTTGATCGATTTCACCGAATTGCAATACTCGACATTGATGTGTGCTTTGAACGTTTTCGAGAGTAACGGTGAATAAGGTACAACCCAACGATTATCAACTTCAACATCATTGTTTCGTACTTTTAAGGGGGGAGGTACACCCAGAACATAGGTCGACTACTAAAAAATTCACCAAAAAAAAACTATTGAAGTTACAAGTGTCAAATTTGCACTGTAGCTAGAGGAATAGCCATTCTACCATAATAATACAAAAAATAACCATTAAAAAGTAATACATAATAGTTTGCTTATATTGGGAAAAAAAAAGAAAAATGGGATGTTGAAAATTGGCATGTCAGACTAAAAAAATTAGATAGAATGTTTTAAGCTCAAATTTATTATACTTTTTTAACCATATAGAAATATGGATTAGCTATGGCATGAACTAAGAAAAATGTGAGAAATTGAATACTTTTGATATCACAGGATCCCAAAGTAACCTAATTTTGAAATTTTAAAATCAAATTTTGATAAATTGTAAAATGTGTAATTATTAATATATTGTAATATGCTTAGTTGCTGCCATAGACAATTATATTATAAAGCATCATGCAAAATTTCAAACAAATTGGTTGACATTTAAAAAAGTTATCATTTTTTATGTGAACTAAATGTCGAAATTTTGTGAATGAACACGCATTAATTTTGTTCATAAAGTACATGAATTCTTTAATTTTAATGACCCCCTGAAAGATAAGGATATCATTTAGCTTCAACTTTTGACTCTTCTAACCCTAATTTAAGCCTTCTTCTGGTTCTTTTAGCTTCTAAGGACTTGGTTTTTTTGTTTTTGTGCTTTCGATCCGCATAGCGCCCATCGTAATAAAATAATTGAAAGTAAACAGACCAAGGGAAAGCTGTAAAAATCTTAGAGGAGCCTCTTATTTTGTGGATCCATCATTTAAAAGAAGGCTTGCTAATGCCACATCAATGTTGACAGCTCTTAAACCATTATATTTGTTCTTAGGGCACATTTTCAATATAGTACTATTCATCGATTCGTTCGTATTTTGATTACAACTATCTAGATATTTACTAAATATACTTGGATGTGAAAGGTATACAAAATTGGCCTAATTAAATTCATTGCTGACTACTGATACTGATTCACTTTGTTTATAATAAACATTTAAAATTAATCTTCATTTTAATCTCAATGAGAATCATTTACTCCATAGATGTCTTACAATTTAATTTCTGCCCTGTTCTGGGTGGGCGTGGCATATGGTGTTTCAAGAACACTACACTTGGGTATTTTAATTTTAGTCAAGCCAAGGGTAATTCATCTTGAACTTGAACAATTGAATCAATTCAGATTGTTTTATTTTATTTCCATTTTAAATCTCCACATTGGGACCAATATTAGGCTTAATATGTCTATTTTTATGAAACATTCGTTTCTTTGAATATTTGCTATCACTAGGCATTGTATAAACAAATTATAAACAAATATTAAGACAATTATAATGTTCACAATTTTTTTTTGTTTATTTCTATGGAAGCTGCCATATTTAAAAGGACTGATCATTGTATTAAACAATTATTGGGGAGGTCATCATTTGTTTTAAAATAATTAATTCAGAAAAAGTATAATGATTTTTATTTTTTTGGGGTAATTTCTGATACTACCCCTTCTAATAAAAAATTCATAGCTCAACTATTTAACATAAATTAAAAATAATTACACGTAATTGTGCAGAATTGAATACACTTTAATTTGATATCAATGATTATTGCTAAATCGAAAATTAGCCTTTTTCCATTTTTCTCGGTGTACCTCCCCCCTTAAAGTGATTGATTCGCCACCATCTTCAGTTGATCGTCGACGATATAGTGGATATCCGTCATTGCCATTGACAGTCTCAGCAACTAAATCTCTTTGGTATCGTTTTGTACATTTCCCATCAGACATGCATGGAGAATTTTTGTTGAGTAAGCCACATGGACCGTGAATCATGTTTTTGGTGACGATTTCTAATAAGTATTGATCAATGTCGCCATCAGGTATTTCTGCAGAAATGACTTTATCAATTTGATCTGCTTGGACTTTTTCGATCAACCAAATTAAAATGTGTGCATGTGGCAATCCTCTTTTTTGCCATTCAACGGAATACATCCAACAGCGTGTCTCTCCAAAAACATGATGCTTGACAATAAAATCGATTAAAGATTTCAATTTTTGTTTGAACACACGGGCAGCAATATCGTGACGATCTGATGGTGATTGTACAGTTAACAACAGTTCTTGTATTTCATCCCACTTAGGGTTGCATGTAAAGGTAATAAAAAAAATCTGGGCGGCCATATGCACGAACATATGTCATTGCATCTTGTGCGTATTCATGCATGTGACGTGGACTCCCAGTAAATGTGGCCGGCAGTATAACCATTTTCCCTAATTCATTTGGATTCACATTGCCATCATTCACAACTGCATCACGTAAATGAATGTACTCTTCGGAACGCAACTTGCTTTGATTTAATCGAATGTAGAGGAGTCGTTCGGTTTCGATTTTTGCATACATATCAACAATGTATTGATGGAACAATTGTCGACATTTCAAGATATGATTTTCGGCACTCTCACGAATCATCAATCGATATGAATAGTATTTCTTGGAACTGAATTTCTTATTCGATTCCTCATCTGTTTGTGGATTTCTCAATTTGATGTTGAAATGATATCCATCTTCTCCTTGCCAAAATAAAATTGGATATTGCAATGCGTCGTATGAGCGATGAGTTTCTGAGACTCGCTGAACATCACCATTTCTGCGATGAAGAATTATATCACGTGAGTTAAATTCTTCGCCCACTATAACAATCGCAACTTCATCAATTGTTGGTGCGTTGTATTGTCTTTCGTGTTGGCCGGCAGGTGTTTTGTCTGCTCTAACTACAACTGAGTAATCATCTGTCGGCATTTGTTCAAGTGAATTTCTAAACAATTGAACTAATTCGTTGTGTTGCAAAAATAGAGATTGCAATACAGCTACAATTTCTCTCTTAGTGCCCATATTGATATGACAACGTTGATCGATTTGTTCATCAGTATTCCCCATAAAATAAATTTGAAGAAATTTGTGATCTGTGTCTGGCAGTGGTAGTAGTGATCCTGCACGATGATAAATTTGCCCTTGCACTTTAAATGTTGGCATGTAATTCTCGCGCACGATATTTGTTGCACCGAACGATGTCATTTGGAAACATGAATTGTACTTGCGTATGTTTGCCAAGAAATGTTTCGATTGGCTTGTTTCACCTGATACCAAGGTTGATAATGGTTCTGGTGGTAAATGTAATTCTTGCAATTTCACTTTCCCACCCGCGCAGCAAATTCCCGCAGTTTCATTCTTAAATTTGAGGGCACTGCAATACACGCATAATTTATCCATTTTTCCAATAACCACGCTTGGATGAAGACTGTAATCATAATTAGCATTGTAATGGAATGCACTAAGATTTAATTCAACGTGCAGTGTTCATCTGGTTCGAGCATTGCGTACTCGGGCGGTTGCCAGTCTTGCTTCACGTTGCTCGACTGTTTCAGATGAACGGGTTTGAGCGTTGCGTACTCGAACTGTTTCCAGTATTGCTTCCCGCTGCTCCACTGTGTCAAAGGTACGGGCTTGAGCATTGCGTATTCGAGCGGTTGCCAGTCTTGCTTCACATTGCTCGACTGTTTTAGATGAACAGGTTTGAGCTTTGCGTACTCGAACTGTTTCCAGTCTTGCTTCCCGTTGCTCCACTGTGTCAAATGTACGGGCTTGAGCATTGCATACTCGAGCGGTTTCCAGTCGTGCTTCTCGTTGCTCGACTGTTTCCGATGCTCGTGATGACCTTTTCTTTCGCGCTTGAGGTGTGGAAAAACGAATAGCTTTTCGTTTGGGTGACATCAGTGATGTGACAACAAAAGTATTGCTTTGTGACGAATATTACAAATGCATGTGATATCTGTTATTATATTTCGATAGACAGTGCTAATTCCACATTTAACACCACTTGTTACCTCAAACACAAAATGAAATATCGCTGTTTGTATTTGATTCAATTAATTAACGATATTTTTAATGGTAATAGTTTTCATATGTTAGGAAGTACAATGAATTGTTGGCAGTACATTTCCAGGGTCACATTACTTTATAAATCATAAATTCCAGCGTTAAAATCTAGATGTTATTATAGTTCAATACCTTCGTTGTCTATTGGGTAATTTAAAAACTTAAGAAACCATCGATTCATGTCAAATGTCTTTTCATAAAACAAAACAACTGCGAATTTCTCACACTCTATTATAGAATTACTTTATCATTGCTGTTCAAAACCATAACACGTTTACAACGTCATATCCTATTCTAAAATACGTCACAAAATTCAAGCTTATTTATAAAAACAACAAAAATAATCTCTACACTAAACATGCAACAATGTGTTTTTTCATGCTCTTACTACAAATTGCTGTCTGTTGGCATTTGTTCAAGGGTGGTTGTTTTGACGGCTGTTTGAAATTATATTGATGAAGCTCATTTAAGAAAACAAAACGAATTTAAGGCCCCCGGCCCAAACGAAATATTGTAAAATGGTTGCATTAATTCAGAAACCTACTTATTATGTAACACATAAACTGAAATGTCGTTATTTGTATTTGATTCAATTTCATCCACCCATGAAATAGCTCTGTTTTAAATTATATTTTTATAGTTAAATTAAGAAAAAATGGAATTAGGGGTCCCTGACCCCAAACGGAATATTGTGAAATGGTTGTAATAAATTAGAAACATTTGCGGGAGTGCGCATATCAATTCACCAAAGTTTTATCGCAATCAGATGAATGGTATAGGAATGCATACGATAATTATAAAGACAATAAAACGGTGGCACAAACGGAATATTGTAGAATTGTTGTATTACTTCAGAAACCTACTTATTATATCACACACACAGTTTAATGTTGCTATTTGTATATCATTAAAAATCTATCCATTAATGTAGTAGCTCAGTTTGAAATTATATTTGTATAGATCATATAGGAAAAATAGAACATGTGGCCCCTTGCTCAAAACGGAATATTTTTAAACGGTTGTAATAATTCAAAAACCTTTGCGGGCGTGTGCAAAACATCTTACTAAAGTTTTATCGCATTCAGATGAATGGTATAAGAGCGCATACACAAATTATTTTTTAGAAAACTCTTATAAGTAAAAAAAAATTTGGGGCCAACGGCAAAAAACGGAATATTTTAAAAGTGTTGTAAGGGATAAGTAAAATGCGCAAGCTTATGGACAACCTTTCAAAAAAGTTTTGTTGCAATCACATGAATGGTGTAGGAGCGCATACGGTTTGAAATTATATTTATATAGTTCCTATAAGAAAAAACGAACATGGGGCCCTGGCTCAAAACGAAATATTTTAAAACGGTTGTAATAAATTAAAAAACTTTGTGGGCATGCTCGCAACATCTCGTCAAAGTTTTAGCGTATTCGAATAAATGGTGTAGGAGCGCAGACGAAATCTATTGTTTACAAAGCTCATATAAGAAAAAAAAAGATTTTGGGGCCAACGGCCAAAACAAAATATTTTAAAAGTGTTATGATGACCCAGTACAATGCGCGAGCTTATGGAATACAACACTCCAATGTTTTGTCGCAATCGCATGAATGGTGTAGGAGCGCATACGGTTTGAAACTATATTTATATAGCTCATATTAGAAAAAACGAACATGGGGCCCCTGGCTCAAAACGGAATATTTTAAAACGGTTATAATTATTTCCAAACCTTTGTGAGCGTGCTGGCAACATTTTACAAAAGATTTAGTGCATTCAGATGAATGGTGTAGCAGCGCAGACGAAAATATTTTTTACAAAGCTCGTATAAGAAAAAAAAAGATTGAAGGGCCAACGGCCGAAAATAAAATCATTGAAAAGTTTTTTAATGATGCAGTTAAATGCCCAGGTAGGTGGCCAACAAATCAACAAAGTTTTGTTGCAATCGCATGAATGGTGTAGGAGCGCATACGGTTTGAAATTATATTTATATAGCTCATATAAGAAAAAAACGAACATGGGGATCCTGGCTCAAAACGGAATATTTTAAAACGGTTGTAATTATTTAGAAACCTTTTTGGGCATGCTCGCAACATCTCTTCAACGTTTTAGCGTATTCGAATAAATGGTGTAGGAGCGCAGATGAAATCTATTGTTTACAAAGCTCATATAAGGAAAAAAAACGATTTTGGGGCCAACGGCCAAAACGAAATATTTTAAAAGGGTTATAATGACCCAGTAAAATGCGCAAACTTGTGGAATACAACTGTCCAATGTTTTGTCGCATGCATGGTGTAGGAGCGCATACGGTTTGAAACTATATTTATATAGCTCATATTAGAAAAAACGAACACGGGGCCCCTGGCTCAAAACGGAATATTTTAAAACGGTTATAATGACCCAGTAAAATGCGCAAACTTGTGGAATACAACACTCCAATGTTTTGTCGCAATCGCATGCATGGTGTAGGAGCGCATACGGTTTGAAACTATATTTATATAGCTCATATTAGAAAAAACGAACACGGGGCCCCTGGCTCAAAACGGAATATTTTAAAACGGTTATAATTATTTCCAAACCTTTGTGGGCGTACTTGTAACATTTTACCCAAGATTTAGCGCATTCAGACGAATGGCGTAGGAGCGCAGACGGAAATATTTTATACAAAGCTCGTATAAGAAAAAAAACGAATGAAGGGCCAACGGCCGAAAACGAAATAATTGAAAAGTTTTTTAATGTCGCAGTTAAATGCCCAGGTAGGTGGCCAACAACTCACCAAAGTTTTGTTGCAATCGCATGAATGGTGTGGGAGCGCATACGAGACAAACATACATACATACATACATTCATTTTTATATATATATATATATATAGATGGGGAGATATTTATCAGATAATGGAGAGATATGCATCTGATAATGGCGAGATAGGTATTTAATAATGGCGAGATATGTATCTGATAATGGGGAGATATGTATCTAATTATGTGAAGATATGTATCGATAATGGGGAGATAATTATCAACTTTGGGAAGATGTGTATCTAATAATGGGGAGATAAGTATATGATAATGGGAAATATTATCTGATAATGGCATGATATGTATCTGATAATGAGGACAGGGCAAAGGATATTTTGTAATTTACATGTGGTGAGCTTGTAGAGTTTAGCGGGTTCGGCATACCAGGAAGGAGATGGGGGGGGGGGGACAGGCGGTGTTTGAGAAAGAACAGTAAGAAGGAGAAGAGACTAAGGGCTAGCATAGAGAGGGGTTGAGTGTAAAGAGGTTGTAACGAGGAGAAATGAAAGAGTTGATGGAGAAAGGATTGGCGATTGGGAGATGCTTGCAGTTTAGGGACGTTTCGGTTTTGAACAACGTAACTTCCGTTTCTAGCATACATCACTTCCGTTTCTGGCATGCATCACTTCCGTTTCTAGCATGCATCACTTCCGTTTCTAGCATGCATCACTTCCGTTTCTAGCATGCGTCACTTCCGTTTCTAGCATGCATTACTTCCGTTTCTAGCATGCATCACTTCAGTTTCTAGCATACATCACTTCCGTTTCTAGCATGCATCACTTCCGTTTGTAGCATACATCACTTTCGTTTCTAGCATGCATGACTTCCGTTTCTAGCATACTTCACTTCCGTTTCTAGCATACATCACTTCCGTTTCTAAACAGAGATTGAGAGAACTACATTGGGATCTTCGAAATAATACTGTTTAAATTTCAAATTGTTTGTAGTTTCTTTCTATTTTTCTTGTCTGCTGAAAAAGGCGCTTAGCCGAAACGTCATTTTAATTCTCTTGTCTTTTTTTTTTCAAGCCTAAACATAACTTGTTCCGTTATTTTTTATAATTTTTCACGGCTTGAACGACATTCCTCATATATTATAATTTTTTGTTTCTTCAGAGCCAGGCAAACGATAAAATGATCAATATTTAAGTGTATGAAAATATGTACCCGGACAGAAGAGTTTGATAACCCATGGCACCGTTCTGTACTGGAACATTTTAATTTTTTCATTTAAAAAAAAAAGGATTTCTATTCAGTCTTTATTTTCTTTTATTAACTTAAACCAAAATATACAACAATTACTGCTTGATATTTTTAAATGTAAAATTGAATGAAGTTTTGGGCTAATGTGCTGTTGTGGTCCCCTTATTGGGAGTCATTTCCCTTTGTTTATGATAGATTTAGGGTTCGGGTTAGGGTGAGCGACAGAGGGACCACAACGGCACATTAACCAAGTTTTGTATTGTTTTTGACTGGACTCCAAGGACCGAGCAGAACATGGCACACGCTTATTTGAAACTGCAAATATACGTTTAAGCGCGACCCGTATGGGCTTGAAGAAACTGTAGAGTACTGGGTTGATGGCCGGGCTCATGTAAGTTATCCAAATTGTGATTGACATCGACCACAGAGGAAGCTCAAAGTCACGGTAAACATACACAACAACAAAAACTAGGAGCGGCATCCAGCAGATGGTGAAACACAGCACGATGGTTCCCAGTGTGCGAATAGCTTTGAAGTTTCTCATTATTCGACGAGACAGTCTTGCACTTTCACGGTCCATAGGTTTGAATGAGCTCGATATATTGGAGCTTAGTAACGTCCTTCCACTCACAGGTGACTGAAGTCTCTGACAGGCTGCTGAGCTATGGATCCTAAAAACTTTTGGCTGTACCTCCTCTTTACCACTCTCGTTTCTGACTTCTCTAGAACTTCGTTTGTTGAAATTCCAAATCTCATAGAATATAAATCCATACAGAACATATGTAGTGCACATGGGGAGATAAAAGGCCACCACAAATACCGTTATTAGAACGTGTTTGTTATACATCGATCCGCATATCATCAGTTCATCACGACACTTGATCAAATCTTCATTGCCATTTTGATACCAGTCTGTCACCAGAGGCAGTAGGAAGATGCCACTCGGAAGAAACCATGATAGGATGACCATTAGTTGACCGATTCTTTTAGTAAGGAATCTATACAAAAGCGGCTTACACACGGCCAAGTATTTATCTATAGCTATGCACAGTATATGACAGGCGGTAATTCCACACAGGTCATTGCCGATGGTGAGCCAGATGTTGCAGAACTTTGTCCCGAGAATCCACTTACCGTTATACATCAGCTGCAAGACACCAAACGGCATTTGGAACAGAGCAGAGATCAAATCGGCGCACGCCATCGACGCCATCAGAAGCAGTGTGGTGTTGTGGTCGTTGTGGGTGGATCCTTTGTCGCGTGACACGAACATGGCCAACACGACAGTGACATTGGCTAAGACGGTGAAGGTCGTGACCATAACGGCTAAAACAGAAATCCAGGTAACAGCGTGCACATTTGGAGGCTTGAAGTACCGGGCTATGTCCGCAAGGTGACATGGAGTCTGATTCATGATCGTTTCCTGGTCTCGCCGGTGTATCGCGTACAATAGGACAATGGGGTAACACAGTTGCTTTTTCTTGTGATGATAAGCTAAGTTGAAGTTATTACTGATTAATCCCCGTTGTTGTCCCTTTATAACGTCTCAGACTTTAGACCATTGGTAACTACAATTGTCTCTGTGTTAAAAAACAAAAACAAAAACAATCTTCCTGTTTTCCAAGTTGGAACTATTCCTTAGCTCTATTTTGCCCGCATTGAGTAGTGTCAATGTGATTTTGTTACTTCTCGAGTTCACATACTGCTTTATTCCAACGACGTGTTCTCTTTCTCATAATAACCTTTATTTTCATAACGTGAAAAGGCTGACATCCGTTGCTTTGTAAAACTTTAATGTAAATAATTCTTTCAAAATAATATTTAGACCTTTATTTAGCACGTAGCTGTTCAAGATTGTAGACAAACGCGAGTCTCTTCAAACTATTTCTAACACACCAATCAACCACTCTTCAGTACACAATCACTAACTGTGATGTTTCAAAACGCTTATTTTTTAACAGAAATTGTTTTTAAATTTAATTTTTTTTTTTTTTTTTTTTTTTTTAGAGATTACGCTATAGATGTTTATACGGAAAAGTCACGTATCTAAGAATGAAATTAAATTAAATTAATACTTTTTTGGCTGTTATCAATCAATTACACGTGTAACTATTGCACAAAGATGTTAGTGCGTTCCATAAACGTTCCATTGAAATCACACGAAGTCACATTTAAACAGTTATTAGAGTCACGACGAAGTCACATTTAAACAGTTATTAGAGTCACGACGAAGTCACATTTAAACAGTTATTAGAGTCACGACGAAGTCACATTTAAACAGTTATTAGAGTCACGACGAAGTCACATTTAAACAGTTAGAGTCACGCCCGAAGCTCCGTCCGATATTCTGGAAGTGGAGGAAAAAAAACGATTTTCTGGATAATCCAGATATTGAATATAAATTGCTGTTAGATAACAAACTTTGCTACCGTTATTTTTAATCTTTTTTTTTGCATTATTATTATTATTATTATTTTTGTTTTTGACTTTTGATTTATTTACTTCATAAATCTAATCTATAAACTTACATAGACCTATCAAGGTTTTAAAACAAATATATAAATATTAGCCACTTAAAAAATATAAAAAAATTAGTTGATTCTATGAAGAATGCAATTCGCATCGGCTCAATATCCATGACAACTATTTACACCAATACACCGGCCGTCACCGACCACGCAAAGCTTTATGTTAATGTCGCCAAGGGAACGCCCCTACCCCACCCCACCCCACACCTTTTCCGTTACCAGAGTAAAGGCTATGCTAACAATGTATTAGGATTTTTTTTTTTTTTTTTCAGCCGTTCAGTCCTGTAGTTTTAGATTTGTCAACAGTGTCTGAATGATGCTTTCCACTGCCTTCGCCGATAGCTAAGTCAACAGTGTCTGAATGATGCTTTCCACTGCCTTCGCCGATAGCTAAGTCAACAGTGTCTGAATGATGCTTTCCACTGCCTTCGCCCATAGCTAAGTCAACAGTGTCTGAATGATGCTTTCCACTGCCTTCACCGATAGCTAAGTCAACAGTGTCTGAATGATGCTTTCCACTGCCTTCACCGATAGCTAAGTCAACAGTGTCTGAATGGTTTATTGAAGTTTCGGTTTACTTAATAAATGTGTAACTCTAAATTCGGGGCTGAATTTAGAGTTACACATTTAAGTAAACCGAAACGAAATTAAAAGTTGTTTTTTTTTAAATTCTTTTAAGACAAAAAAGGGATTAACGTAAAAAAGGGATTAACGTTAAAAAGGGATTAACGTAAAGAAAAAAACCAAAAAAAGTTAATCTTTATACTTAATGCAATAGAGACATGCATCAACTCTTCCTAGAGATCTCAATATATTAGGATGATAATTCCAGAAAAATCTGACTCTAAAGTTTGCACACAAAAAAAAGTCAGTGTTAAGTTTGAATATTTAGTTTAAAACGATAATGTTATCAAAATAAACCTCTATCCCCCTCTTTCTTCACTGCCCCTGTCTCCATTTCTCTCCCCTCTCTCCCCCTCTCCTCTCTCCACCTCTCCCCTCTCTTAACTTCTCCCTCCTCTTTCAACCTCCCTCCACCTCTCTACCCTCTCTCTTCCTCCTCTCTCTCTCTCGCTCTCTCTCTCTAAATATATATATATATATAAATATATATATCTCACCTCTATCGCACATTCTATGTGTTTGTGTATGTATTTATGCTTTTTGCAAAATGGCTATATGATTGACTACCAATTTCGTAGAATTATCTTAATTATTTGAAAATAATTGAGCAAAAACTATATCTAAGTGTTAATGTATTTAAGTGTTTGTTTTAAAATTAAACTTGTGCCGATCTCACACATTCGTATTTCTTGTTGAAAGTTTTTAAATTTATAGAAGCTTGTGTTCAATATTTATGAAATGGAAATAGAAAGTAATAATGATGTGTATTATTTTTCTATAACTTCTCTAACTTAGTCATACGTCTTACAATCACAACTTCAACTTTACACAACTTAAAATCGCCGGATTAACCTAATAATGTATGAGGCTTGTGCTAATGGGCTCAAAGCCCTTTGGGGGCCACTAGACAAGGGATCCAAATATTATATTTGGGTTAGAATCTTTGGGTTAGAATCTTTGGGTTAGGATCTTTGGGTTAGGATCTTTGTGTTATGTTATTTGTGTTGGAATCTTTGGGTTAGTACCTTAGGGTTAGGATCTTTGGGTTAGGATTTTAGGGTTAGGATCTTTGGTTTACCATCTTAGGGTTAGGATCATAGGGTTGTGATTGCTGTGATGCTAAAATTACGGTACGTGTAATGAATTAATGTATGAAATATTCATTGGAATTCTAGCAATCTCCGCGCATAAAAGACTAAAACGTTTATTGGAGAAAAGAAAACATTGGGTGAACATCAAAAGGTGTACATTTTTACTAGACCCGGAGTCACCAAAGATTTTAAGAGACCCTCGTCTTGTCATGTCTAAGGGTGATAATACACTAGGTCCGGATTTCACGGCATTCCAAGACTGACGAACAAGACTGGATCGGTATAAAAAACAAATGCAATAACAAAGTGAACACAGCTACGTTTGCTCAGGCGTCATCGGTGAAAGTCGGTAACGCGCGCCGGTCGAATTTGTTTTTTTCGTCAGAGCTGTCCGAAGCTAATTTTAAAAACAATTAAAATGGCGGCATGTAATTTTTTACAGATTGTTTGTACAAAAATGTCACCTTAAAATCTAGAATAGCCTTTCATTTGTGTATTATTCCTTTGTATCCATCATAAGTAATTTAAATATATACAAATTGTAGCATTTTATCAATTAAAATGGTAGAAATTGATAAACTAATATCTCACGTGGATGATCGCTCTCCACTATGGGACATAGCAACCATATAATTAGAGCGATGTTCGACGGAATGATCCGAAGCTAAATTTAAAAAAAAACAAGCAAATGACGTCATTGCAGGTCTTCTTTGCATCATCCGTGTGTAGGATTCATTCGGATCCAATAAAAGTAATTTAAGATAAATACAAATTATAGAACTGAATAAAATAAAATGGTAGAAATAAACAAGCTAATATCCCTAGTTCATGACCGCATGCCACTATGGGACATAACGAAAAATTACCACAATAGGGATATTGGTAGTAAACTTTAGCACAAAATAGCAGAAGAGCTCAATACTACAAGTGAGTGGCGGGAGTGGGCATATGATTTTATTTTATTACTATTTTAAGTTAGTTCGATCGATATGGATAAAGGCTGCACCCATTGGTACCCGGGTACCAGGAGTGAGAGTTTGGGATTAAAAAACGATTAAAAATATTATTGTTGGGTTTGTAAGACCAAATGAGGTATGAAATGAAAGATAATTGAATGTACTATACGTTTGTAAACTTAATTCTTCATTTTAACTAAAATACACTACAACAAATGACATCTGAATAGCATTGAGCCTAATGGTACCCGGGTGCGAATGGCGGCGCTGCGTGTCTGGGTCAATGTTTATTTTTTATTGCAAGAAGATTAGGTAAATAAAACCAAATTATTTTGAACAAACTTGATCATATAATAGCTAAATATAATTATAATTAGAAATAGCAATTAAGAAATGAAAATTAGATATAACAAGTATGCATTTATTTTGAAGTTTGTATATGGTGTTACTGTTAGACCTGCAAAACAGTAACATTGGAAAATAAGTTCAACGTTCAAAGAAATGTCAATCACTTTAAGTTAGGATATATTTTTGTTACACAATAATGAATCAAATATAATTTTAACAAAATAAATACAGTTAATAAATATAGTTCCATGTAGAATATTTATGCTTTTACCAAATTTCTAAATTATATTTAATCTAAATTTTAAAAGAAAACTAAATTAAACTGTTTATAAACAAATATTAAATTAGCATGGATAATGCCATTGATTCTGTAGCACACGGTAATGCTATCACTAAATTATTATGGAAAAAGATCAACGTTGATCAATTCATAATCAATTCATAAAATATATTTTACATTTTCATGGGACGTAATAGTCTATTTTATTGTACCAGTACTGGATGTCAATTGCTCCTTAAACTTAAATGTTAAAATTAAGTTTAAAGCAATCACGGATATTATGTGCATCATTCCCTTCTCAATTATATTCGTTGTGATCTTCCCGTTGGTGATCTTGTAGCGTTACCAGCTGTTGTATTTGAAGCTAATAACATGTCCAACTGATCTTCAGAAATGACTAGTTTGTCCACATTTTTAGGATCAACTTGAATTCTGTTTTAAGAATCTCCATTGTGCAACAAGTAAGCCCAATGCACACTCAACTGTTCTTCTGGCCCGACTATGTCTGTATTTGTAAACTTCAATTTCTCGTGATACAGTAACACCACTGGTTGTGTATGGTCGCATCAGATGTTTCTTCAGAGGATAACCTTGGAAAAACATATGGAAGATGTGTATTTATTGATCCCAGGTATCTGTCTTGGTTAAGGAAAGGGGAAAGACCCCGTTCCTATGTGGTTGTATAGATTTGATTCAACGAAAATACCACTGTCACTCTGCTGCACTATGCCCCACTGTCAACAATTAATAATTTAATTTATACTTTGCACCAACAAAGCATACCACTGTATGTAGGTAGTCAAAAGTATAATGGTTCATTCTGAAAATAGTAATTTTAATAATGGATTCTTCATCAAATAAAACATATGTTCATATATTCCAGTTTTTTTAATACAACACGCTCATTTAAAATCTATGTTTACTTTAATACTCGCCAGCAGGATCAAGGCCGTTGTTATGATAAACAATAAAAATTTGGATGCGATCGGCTGCAATGTATTCTCAATTTCTACAATGTCCGATGTACAGTTCTACCGAGCAACCGGTCTCGTCGTCAGTCTTAAAATCCGGTTAAATCCGGACCTAGTGTATTATCACCCTAAGGGATTTAACATGCATGATATGTGGCTCATACTCTCACATGTTTTAGCTCTTAGCTGGGTGGCTCAAAACCTCACAGGTAGTCCCTAACCACACATGTCACTGCTCTTTGATATGTGGCCCTAACCATCACACTTCATTTTGTTTGTTTTTTTGTTGATCTTTGTAGCATTCATCCCCGCATGTCAATGCTCTTTGAGGTGGGAAACCTGCTCTCAAATGACATTGCTCTTTGTTTCGTATCCCCCCTCACATGTCAGTGATCTTTGAGGTGGGGCACCTGCTCTCAAATAACATTGCTCTTTGTTTCGTATCCCCCCTCACATGTCAGTGATCTTTAAGGTGTGACCCCTGCCCTCAAATGACGTTGCTCTTTGTTTCGTATCCCCCCTCACGTGTCAGTGATCTTTAAGGTGTGACCCCTGCCCTCAAATGGCGTTGATCTTTGTTTCGTATCCCCCCTCACATGTCAGTGATCTTTAAGGTGTGACCCCTGCCCTCAAATGACGTTGCTCTTTGTTTCGTATCCCCTTCACATGCCAGTGCTCTTTGAGGTGTGACCCAAACCCTCAAATGGCATTGCTCTTTGTTTCGTATCCCCCCTCATATGTCAGTGCTCCTTAAGGTGTGGTCAGTGCTCTCATTGATCTCTAGTTTGTAGCCCCAACCCTCAATTCTCACTGATTTTTGACGTGTTTCCACAATCCTCACTAGTCTTTGCTCTTTGGGTTTTAGTCCCCATCCATGCATATCAAAGATCTTTTATGTTTGGCTCCCACCCTCACAATACATTTCTTTTGATGTGTGCCCCCTACCCTCCACAGATCCGCCAATGAGGCATATGAGGCTTGTTGAAATAGTGAAATATTTTCAAACTGTATTAATCTTATCAGTTTGTGCATCGTCAAAATTGCTGAAATTCAGTTGGTTCTGTTAACAAGTAGTTACTGTTGAGCTGCGCAAAAAATAGGAGATCTCAATCCTTGGCTGGCTTCCCGCCTTTGGAAGTAGTTCCCAAATTGTTCCAAAGCTTATTTTATATTTAACCTATATTTATAGATATCTTATGAGTCATTAGTGTACATTTCAGAAAAGTGATATTTAAAAATAAATTAAATTAGATTGTTTGGGGTGACTTATTTAGTGTACGGGTTTGAGAGTCACTGGTGTGAAATTGTTCGCCGTGCAGCCAAACAATAATGCTTTTTTCGGTTGGTCAATGATGAGGACTTCTGTCCCTGACATGCAGCGATGGACATTTATGATATGGCATAAAACACTCAAAGTGACCTTGCATCTAAGCCGAGTTATAAAGCGAGTTGAACGTCTCTATAAGTAAGTTAGACATTTATTACTTTTTTTTTCTTAACATTAATAAATGGGAATTAGATTTGCTTTCATAAGATAACAAGTGGCAAAATCTCTTTTGTCACATTATTTAAAAGTTTTATTAAAAGCAGTGCATATTTGAAGGGCCGAGTAGAAAAAGTACTTAAGTTACAATTTTTCAAAAAATGAGTTAAGACAGGCACTATATTTGATACCTTCCCCTGAATCATTCCTGTAAATACCATTCATAAAAAATATCCACAAGTGTTTGATTCAGAGCTACCTCGAGCAGATTTTAATGTATCTAAATAAGAATTTAAAAAATTTAAACTCATTTTTCTCAAAACTTCAAAAATACACTTAAGTACTTTTTCTACTCGACCCTTCATTTGTACTCAAGGACGGGTGGCTAAAATTAAATACTTTGTAACTAATCAATTAGTGCATTTAACAAAGTTGTTATGTGGGTGGGGGTGCTGTATAACCAGGTACTCCACTAAAATCAGATTATTTCAGGGTTTCTTATTTTTGGGCTTTGCTTATCTGAGATTTCCTGGAAAAAAATTAATTTCATCGAAAATATTTTTGACTTCTTCAAACTATAACAAATTTAAGCCATTAACCCAAAAATATATCTTATTTATGTCGATGTTATCCCGATTTCTTAGTAAAAATATGAGATTGTTGAAATTCAAATGGTTTATTGATAGACGATTAACTAGTCGCTTAAGACCTTCTTCTATATGGGATGTTAGGGTGTATTGAATATTTTTTAATTTTGAGAGTACAATTATAAATATAAGAAACGCAATATAACTTCGATAAGAAATACATTTATAAAAGGCTGCACCTATAGGTACACGGGTACCAGAATGGAGAGGTTGGGATATTAAAAAACGATTACAAATATTATTGTTGAGTTTGCAAGACCAAATGAGGTATCAAATGAAAGATAATTGAATGAACTATACGTTTGTAAACTTAATTCTTAATTTTAACTAAAATAAACTACTATAAATGACATCCGAATAGCATTAGTCAAAATGGACCCGGACACGCAGCGCCGCCATTCGCTCCCGGGTACCATTAAGCTTATTGCTATTCGTATGAAATTTGTGGTAGTTTATTTTAGTAGAACCTGAAGAATTAACATTTCAAACTTATAGTACATTCAATTATCTTTCATCCACATCATCCATCCGTTAAACCAAAGTCTGCCTGTGAGCCGTTTATCTCTGGGGTTTTGTGGGTGCACCCTCTTCACTCCTCTGGCATTTTTTCTAAGTGTCCTGCCCAGCGTAGCCAGCACTTTTTACATTTCTGCTACTAGCGTGTGATCTTGATATAGACTAATATTATTCCTGGTTGGTTCGTATTCTCCATCCGTATTCATCGTTTTTTTGGTTCGTATATTTTCTGCGGACCTTTTGTCTCCAGCCATTTTGATTAGGATCCAAGTTTCACTTGTATACGTTCCAACTCGTCTGACTACAGCTTTATATTGATTTTCATTGTTTTTCTTTGAAAACAAAGTGAAACAATGATAATTTAAAGACATTTCATTCATTGCAGTTCCTCAGCTCTGAATCTACTAGGTACAAGATGAATCTGACCCTATGTGAAAAGGAAGGTTTGGCCGTGACTTCATATATACATCTAAGTTCCAGGGCAAATGTCTCTCTCGCCATTCTCATGTCATTCATTGACGTCTTCACCATCATCGCCAACCTCACGGTCATCGCCGCAATGATCTGGTCGCACGTCAGACGCCGCAGAAACCTCCAGCACGAGCTTAACAACAACAACCACATCACCAAGCTTGTCATCGGCTCAACAGCCGTTGCCAACGTCTTCATCGGTGTCTTCATCATGCCGCTTGGAATACTCGAGATGATCAACAAAGGAAAGTGGACACTGGGCGGTCCCATGTGCAGAGCCCGTCTCACGGTCCTTATGATCCTCTGCACCGTGTCCGCCTACCACGTGATGTGTTTGGCCTTGGACCGCTACATGTCCTTGTGCAAGCCCTTCAAGTACCGGCTACTCACGACCAAAATCGGGTGCTGCATGGCAGCCGCCTGCTGGGGAATCCCGGTCATCTGTCTTACTGTGCCGTCAACAGCTGGGTGGCACTTGATGGGCTTTGAGGAGACTGCGAAGTGCAATGACCTGAGACAAATTTGTGATATCGTTTACAATTCCGCTTCTTTCGTTACACTCGTTGTCGCATCGCTCTACATCCCATTCTTAGTATCGTTTATTCTATATACGCTTGTTCTCGTCGAGGTGAGAAATTTTAATAAACGAAAGACAAAATATCATCGACGTGAGCACAGAGAAAGGATGTCCATATTTTACATCAATGATATATCTGTGGAGGACTTCCCGCCGAATTATATTCAGTCAGACAACCAGGAGTTAAATAATATGGACGAGGCATCGGCAAGACCCGATCTTTCTGCAGCATCTTCGAGTTCAATCTCTGGTGATTCCCAAAGCAAGAAATTCCAATCGGGTGAACATTTCGCTCAATCCAAGAAATCCAGTACATGCGTGAGCACATGCCCCCAGCAAATATCCATCGGCAACATGAGAGCCATCTGTACCGTGGGCAGCATCGTCGTCTGCTACACCATCTGCTGGCTGCCCCTGTGGATCTGCTCCATGATGACCGTCCTATTGTCAAAAGAAATACCTTTCGGGTTCTTCGTTCTGATCGTCTGGTTCGCCACGTCGCACGCGGCCGTGAACCCGATTCTGTTCTGTTTGAATAGGTCAATCAGACGAGCCGTCAGGTATTTCCTGTGTAGCAAATATGATTCAGTAGGAATGAAGTAAGATTGATGGTACAACTACTGATTTAGTTCATATACATCACCTTGTCCGTAACCTTATTTGACATCTGAAGACATCGGTAATCTTGCGATGATAAATGAAAACATCAGTAACATGACATCTGAAGACATCGGAAATCTTGCGATGATAAATGAAAACATCAGTAACATGACATCTGAAGACATCGGAAATCTTGCGATGACATCCACTACTAACTGTTGCTACTGTATATTATGTTTGATTACGCGCTGTGTATGTTTGGGAGTTTTATAAATACGTCCCCAAGTCAAACGCGGGAAGAGCGTTCACTAACAAATAAAACTGTCAAACACACACCGCGCTTAAAAAATAATAATTTTCAATCGTAACAATCGTTAATGAACTCTCATGCTCGACAAACGGCAATCTTGCGATGACATTTGAAGACATCAGTAATATGACACCTGAAGACCCTTCTTAGCGTTGGATGCATCAAAGAGGCTGATGTCTGCATTCGTGCTATCACGCATGGACTACTGCAATGCTCTCATGGTGGGTCTTCCAGCTACGCTCCTTGATAAAATTCAAAAAGCACAGAATAATGCGGCTCAAATTGTTCTTCGTAAACGCAAATTCGACCATGCTAAATCTCTTCTGATAGAATTGCATTGGCTGCCGGTCCGCGCTCGTATAGAGTACAAAATCGCAACTCTGTGCTACCGCTGCTTGCATGACCTGGCGCCGTCCTATCTCCAAGCGCTCATGACGCCTTATGTACCCACTAGACAACTCCGCTCATCCGATAGTGGCAAACTCTCGATACCGCGTGTTCGCCTTGAAACTTACGGAAAGCGCACGTTCGCATTTGCTGGCCCAACCATTTGGAACACCCTTCCTGACGCTCTCAAAAACAGCCAGACGCTGTCCTTCAAAACAAATTTAAAAACTCATCTATTTCGCAAACACCTTCTGGAATGATGATTATCATTGTTATTATCTCCCAGCTTAGTTTTTGTACCGCGCTTCGAGCCTTTGGGGATGAAGCGTGATTTTTCAAATGAACTTTATTATTATTATTATTATAACACCTTAAAACATCGACAATCTGCTATGACATTTGAAGGTATCAGTAATATGACATCAAAAGACATCGGTAACGTTGTTATTTCATCATGCTATCATATGCGTATCCTACGCATATTTTATTTTCAAAACTGAATATAACTGATATGAGATGGCGAACAATGCTCATGACTAGTAGAGGGAAATTTAGAATCACCTATGAGAAATACTGCTGAAATTTGTTGCGACCGGCAATTTGTCTGAATTACTGAAAAATATTCCTTATTTGGCTGGGAATAATGTTTAGAGAAATTAAATTAAAAAAATATAAAGCCCAATATAATGAAAGCGCGGCTTAGCCGTGTGCATTTTGTATTAAAACGGGTCCGGGTATTTTGAGAAAATACCGTCCGGGTATTTTGAGAAAGTACCGTCCGGGTATTTTGAGAAAATACCGTCCGGGTATTTTGAGAAAGTACCGTCCGGGTATTTTGAGAAAATACCGTCCGGGTATTTTGAGAAAATACCGTCCGGGTATTTTGAGAAAATACCCAGTGGGTCTATGTGTTACATGAAAAGGGGTTAAGTTGCAATATACTAAGCAAAGAAATCTACTGCCCTATGTCGTAGTGAGAGTGCATTGCCTTCATCAACCGTTTGCGTCAAGAAATAACCGTCTGATTGGAGAAGTCGGATGTCGAATCCCCTTAATAGAGGTGACGTTGTACAAAAACACGTCGACAAAGAAGATACTGTCGCTCATTTTATAACAAGATCTTATGAAACAAAAGTCGGAGTATAACGAAAATAGCAATTTCTTCATGTACCAGGCTGCGGAAAAGACTCACAGGCGCACACATACGTGAAGTGAAATGAAGGGCCGATGACCCAGTTCTGTGTGATGTGCAGACCCAGAATAAAGATGAGAAAAAGTGAATTTAAAAAATAATCTTTTCTGAAGAAAAAAAAATCAACATAACTACCGGAGTTCAGACGTAAAGCACAACGTTCGCTGCGTGACAACCTTTTCTCACTCATTCCTATTAATATAAAACGTGGGGAGCTGGGGGTGTTTAGATTTTTGAAGAGCAAGCAGGATGCACCAGAAGCAATATAAAAGAAATACTTCGTATCAGAATTGCCACTCTGTGGCGTAGACTACGTCTTGCCATCTTGTGAGAGAATTGCTCACTTTAATACAAGTTAATGACAAGGAAATGAATCTAAGATTTAAATAAATACTTTTATATCAAGTTTGAAGTGATCCTTTATTTCGTTGCTATTCTACGCACACATGGCTTACGTGATTGTTTATAATAATTTTGGTATCAACTCATTTAGGAGCATTAGGTGGACACAGTTGAGTCGAGGCTGTGGCGTTATCACAATCAAAACGGATGCTCGCATCAAAACGATTGAGCTCCAGAGTCGAGATTGCAATTTTCCAGACTAAACCGACAATACTGTTAGTGATGAAACACAGTCGAAACCAATCCACTATTTGTACTTTTGTTGTAATGGAGTTTTGACTACTCAAACGAAGGGTAATGGATTTGTAAATAGGTTTATTTAAGTTCTTGGGGGGGGGGAGTGAATGGTTTGTGTTGTAATCGACCAGAGAGAGAGAGCCGTGCAGGAAAATGTATAGAATTGGAACTACTAGATGTTGTTGTTTGTCTGTTTCTTTTAATGTAGCCCTCTAAGTAGTTTTTGATTGCAGCAGTTTTAAACAATTGCTCCTATTGTGTCCCACACCCAGGGTTGGCGCTATGACCTGAAAGCTGCGCTTTCATAACTCTGAAGTTTTCACGTAGCAGTGGTAACTACAAACTCATTGTCATGCGTCAGAGGTAACTACAAACTCGTTGTCATGCGTCAGAGGTAACTAAAAACTCGTTGTCATACGTCAGAGGTAACTACAAACTCGTTGTCATGCGTCAGAGGTAACTACAAACTCGTTGTCATGCGTCAGAGGTAACTACAAACTCGTCATGCGTCAGTGGTAACTACAAACTCGTTGTCATACGTCAGTGGTAACTACAAACTCATTGTCATGCGTCAGTGGTAACTAGAAACTCGTTGTCATGCTTCAGTGGTAACTTCAAACATGTTATCAAACATCCGTGGTAACTTCAAGCATGTTGTCAAGCATCAGTGGTAGCTTCAAACATGTTGTCAAGCATCAGTGGTAACTTCAAGCACGTTGTCATGCAGCAGTGGTAACTTCAAGCACGTTGTTATGCGTCAGTGGTAACTTTAAGCATGTTGTTATGTGTCAGTGGTAACTTCAAACACGTTGTCATGCGTCAGTGGTAACTTCAAGCACATTGTCGTGCGTCAGTGGTAACTTCAAGCATGCTATAGTTAAGATCTTCAACTTAGATAACAGATAAGAACCAGATATGCTGTATTACTGGAACGTTTGTAACAGATGCCCCCGGCCTAACCTAATTATCGTCGTGTTATTAAACACATTTGATAACTTTAGATAATACGGGATTGGTACTTGAGGAGCCTTGATTTTGAGTGCAACCTTTTACTAATTCAAATTCTCATTTAGAGGCAAACTTCGGCATTTGTTTGAGTGAATTTTTTTTTTTTAATTTTTGGAATGCACCTCTGTTAGAAAGAAGAAATAATGATGAATGGGAAAGTTTGTGATGAGGTGATCTTCAAAACACCAATGGATTTTTCTTATGTGACGCCAAACCGATATGCTTTAATTGTAATATCGCTCCTCGCCTCTCTGCTCGCTGTTTTCACGATTGCGGCCAACGTCGGGGTGATTTGTGTCATGCTCTACTCACACTTTCGGCGCCCCGTGAAAAACAAACCAAAACGTCATCAAACCGGAAGTATTACAAAAAGGCTGATGACATCTTCTGCCGTGCTGGATGTACTTATCGGAGGGGTCAGCATGCCACTGGGTGTCTTGGAGCTTGTCCATAACGGCAGGTGGACTCTTGGATGGGCACTTTGTCGAATCCGGCTTCCGATGTCCTTCGTCTTCAGCGGGATTCTAGCATATCACGTAATGTGTTTGTCGGTTGACAGATACCTTGCTGTATGTAGGCCGTTTCTGTACAAGCGTCTTCCTACAAGAACTGCTTACATCATGATTGCTCTATCATGGATCATCCCTATAGCTTGTGTCACGGTTCCTGTCTTTTCTGGTATCGCCCGCCTGGGGGTTGAACATATTATTGTTTGCATCGAGAAGCATAACATTTGTGTAACGGCTTACAACATACCTGCGTTGAAGACCATAACGTCGCTAATATTTTATCTACCTTTTTTCGTTACTTACTCGACGTATGCGCTTATACTTCGGTCTGTCTGGAGGTTTAAC
Organism: Omphiscola glabra; assembly: GCA_964017045.1. Classification (NCBI taxonomy): domain Eukaryota; kingdom Metazoa; phylum Mollusca; class Gastropoda; family Lymnaeidae; genus Omphiscola; species Omphiscola glabra. The sequence goes on from OZ024808.1 coordinate 20,086,262, forward strand.
AAACGCAAGAATACGTTTATGGGTCAAGGTAAGTCGGCTCATATAACTAACAAACCATCGGCTTTAATTAATCCTCTAACCTCTGACCCCATCGACTCTGAAAAAGATATGCATAAATCTTCGATTTCAAGAAACACCGTGGAAAAAACTGAGACCCAAGAGATAGAAAAATTTATGTTCAGAGCGATATCGCAGCCCACAAAGTCGAATGTTACAAAACCTAGCCTGAATAGAAAAGCCAACTTGATAGTTGGTTGCATGATCGCCTGCTACACCATTTCCTGGCTTCCCACCTGGTTACTTGGTCTGGTCGTTTCACTGGAGGTTTACAGAGTGCCGTATGCATGGTTCCTTGTTTGTTTTTGGCTTGCGTCGTCAAACGCTGCACTGAATCCTATCGTCTTTTGCTTGAACAACTCCATCAAACAAACACTTATTCAGCTGATGTGTCTCTCAAAACTTAATCAGAAGAATTAACTGAATTCTCGGGCATTTCTGTGAAACCTCACAACATAAGAAGTTGGGGGATAACCTCATATTTCCAGGATAATTGGAACGTTACACTTATAAAAGAAACATTTTGAATACAGTTTGTCGCCAGAGAATTAAGTACATGACGCATTAATAAAAAATATGATTAATTTTAAAAAGCAGCGATCGGATTAGCGTAAACTTCCTTTACACTTGCGATTTTTAATGAAAAGTTACAAAATGTAACGTTTTGATATAGTAAAGGAATGTGTCTTGCGGGTAGTTCAAATAGCATGGTGAAATCATGTTAAAACTTTGCCATTGTGACACTAAGCTTACTACATCTGTGAGTCATTGGGGTTTCACACACACACACACAAAATCACACACACACACACACACACAAAATCACACACACACAAAATCACACACACACACACACATATTTATAATTTAATGCATATATATAAGAATATAAGAAGGAGATGATGTGAACAATCAATTTAAATAGGATTGGATTCTTTTTTAAAAAATATGGATTTTCTACTATTTTACGAAAATGGAATCAATATAAATATGGAAATAATAAAATACGATTGCTTATATTTAAGTATATGACATTTGTTAAAGATAAATATTACTATTATTATGAATTATAAATACATAATAATATAATGTAACAATTAAAGAATTATTTAGAGCAGGGGTGGTAACCGTTTTGTCTGAGAGAGCCATGGACACCACATATTTTGAAAAGTAATTCTGTGAGAGACATACATTATGTTTAAAACTAAAAATTCAAGTAAATGTGTGCATTTTGTGTGATCTCAACAATAAAAAATGCAATAAGTATGTCTCTGAATTCTTTTTAATAATATTGTTATGCTGTTGCTAATCAATAATGAGTTTTTCTTACCATTGAAAAAACAATTTTTTTATAATCGAACATTTGTCTGCGAGCCAGACGCAGCCATCAATAGAGCCACATCTGGCTCGCGAGCCATAGGCTCCCGACCCCTGATTTAGAGCATTGTCTATCTGAATTTGTGAGTTAAGATATTCTTTTTTAATTAAGAATTCATAATAATCAATGATATGTATAACTGTTATCTATCTGTAAGCACATCCATCTGGAAAACCCGATAATTTGTCATTTGTAATTATTGGGTTGTTACCATTGCGAACTTAAAGTTAAATTAAAATGTATTTGTCAAAATGACTTCAAACAATATCTAATTTAAAAATTCCTTTGTGTTTTAAAGAAAGGAAGAATAATTGAATAATCTTATAAGAACTTAGATTTTAATACTCAAACCACAAGCTTTGACATTTGTTCAATAATTCATAACCGTGTGTGGCAAATCAGATAATGGTTTTCCATCTTTTTTTCTATACAAAAATTAAATATAACTTTCTACTTTTCTTTAAAAAATAAATAATTAATGCATAACACAAATTTTAAACTTTTGTATCTTTAAAATTTATGAAGTTTTATTTATTTTTCGTTCCCAAATTTATGCACTTGACAAATTTGTAAAAGTACTAAAATATTTACTATTAAAAATATTGAAAATAAAAAGCAGTGCTGCTTAATGGCCAACTTCACTTACCACTCGTCTAAATAACAAATAAATTTTGTGAAAGTTGTAATAGATTCATTTTGATATCAATATTACAACAACAAAAAAAAAAGCAATTATATTATGTTTTGCAGCTTTGGAATAAATTTAAATAATAAAAATAAATCAACCTGTTATTCAAATGTTCGGAATTATGTGTTGGACAATGTTTAGAAAGTTCAAAATGCTTGGTAAAGTGGTTGTAACATTTAAATATTAATATAGATATGAGAGGGGGGGGCAAAAAAATTGCGTTTGTGTAAAAATGGGAGACCATCGCTCGGATGATTAAATTATTGTGTATTAACAGCTGTTAAGGAAAAAAAAGGTGGGCGATTCTTTTATCCAGACAGCACAAGCTACACCCGATTATTGATAAATAATTAACCTTCTTGGATAAACATATAAATGAGGGAAGTGAATAAGGTGTGTTAATTTTTATATGACTGCTGACAAAATCTTTAAATGCGATGATAAAAGAAACTTCCATTTTAGAATTACATTAGGTAAACATTAACCTGAATGTGAAAGTGTTTTTTTTTGGTATAAAATTCGTACTATTATAGCTTCAATTGAAATCATAGTGTGAAAAGGCTTATATTTGTTTCATAAAGTTACTTCTGTAGTGGGCACTTTGTTAACTATCGGGAATGTCCGAAAATCACCACCTCAGATTACACTCGTTTTATTTACCAAGCTTCGCGTATATTCGCAAGTAAAACATGCTGACTTTACTATGGTCTTGCCATCCTCATGGTCTTATAATTAAATCTAAATTAATGTTAAGGGCTCAAATGACTCTAAAAGATATCATACTTTTTGCTTGAAATGATTGATCCAAAAGAATAATGATATTATAGGAACTCAACTGAAACCAAAAAATCAGTAACTTGACTTTTTCTTGATTTCAAGCTGGTGACAAAATTGATAACGTTTTTCCCCCACCCCTCTTTTTAAAATAAATATGGTCGATTGTTTTTTAATGTTAAATTATTTAACAAACAAACAAAAATTAATTTTATTACTTAAAAATTTAATAAGTTGCTTTTTTCACTAAAGAAATATTCAGTTTATTAAATGTGCAAAGGAGTTTAGCGAAAGATTAGTGGAGACTATAGATGAACAGGCAAGAATTTCATTATCGGTTGTGGTTTTAGACTATTAATATTGTTATAGTGCATGCTAAAATTGCACGAAGGGGGACCTATCTGTTTACCATCCCTGGTGTGCTTTTATTAACATAAGTTAAACAATTAATAAAATATGTTACGGGGGAGGGGCTAAAATTTTGTTTTAAATTTTACCCCAAGGCAGCCCAACCAGCTACGTCACAGAATGGGTGTGTGGCGGCCCCAAAGCTACGTCACAGAATGGGTGTGTGGCAGCCCCAAAGCTACGTCACAGAACGGGAAGTTGCATCTTTTATGAGTACAGAACTATCAAGAACACAATTGCAGCACACACAGGAAATGGATTCAATAGAAAAATATTTAAGCACGTTATATGTTGTTTCTCAACTCTACCTCGACAACACATTTTGGCGGGATGAAAGAGGGTGTGTGCAGTTTATGTTAATGGCAACGTTTCTCAACTCGATGATATAACAGTCGTGTGAAAGAGGTTTTAAAAGAAATTGTGCGTAGCGTCTTGTATCCCTCTCTACTTTCTAAGAAAATAAATAAATATACACAATTTTCCTAAAAGTTTACCAAAAATGCTAACCAACATATGTTGCCTTCAGGCGGATATTACCCGTTTCCCACAAAATTACATATCATTTTTATGTATCATATTTCCCCAGTGATTGATCCATGGCGAATGTCTAATGTTCTTTTTTTTTACATGCAAAGTCATATATATATAATATATTAGTTTGTAGCCACACAAATAAACACAATAACAATAAACGAAAGGCCAATAATCACATGGTAGGTGCACTCAAGAAAGACCAATGCATTTCTCTGTTGATATTTAGCTCGCTGTTTTCTGTTAATATTTAGCTCGCTGTTCCCTATTGATATTTAGCTCGCTGTTCTCTGTTGATATTTAGCTCGCTGAGTAGGTCAACTAGTAGGTCAACTTTGTAATAATAGTATGACGTTGTAGTTAAAAAAATTAGCAATTAAAACATCCCCCCGAGCTTCAGTTGACAAGGTTGTTTTGGCTTGCTGACTAAAGGGGCGCTGCCTCCGACACCCCTGGCGCTGCCCGTGGAACAAAACCACCATTGCGAAAGCCGGCTTTGGCAGACAAAGCAAATGCATGGTATCTGCCCAAAATGGTAGCGTCTACAGAACTACAAGCTTTGGAAAATCTGCGGCGGCAAATAAAACGAAAGAAACGGGGTAAGGATCATGATCACATTTTGCCGTTAATGGTTATAAGGCATGAGGTGGGTAGTGGCTTGCCGATGATGCTCTTTTACACAACAATTCAGAAAGCCGTTCCTAGGCAACCGTTTCATGCCAGCTGCTTCGTAAAAGAAGTAGAGACCCACTGTAGAAATCCCTATTACATCGTGTCTGATCTCTTCACTGGTCCCGGAATGGGAGAGAAATATTTTAGAACGTAAATATACCATCCCGACCTCTGGGAAAGTCGACTGCTGACGCTGTGAGAGCAACATCACTGGCCGACCTGGTGTCCTTGACTGGGGTGGCCTCCGTTGCAGCCTGAGCCAGTATTTGCTATCGGGGCTGTCCTGGTAGAGGGAGGTCTACATCGAACCGCTTTGCGGCCCGTTACTCGTGCTTGATAGGTGATTTGGGGCGGGCACACGAAGCTTGGGTACTAACTCGACGGCACGCTGACGCCATTTCCTAATGTACAATTTCAGTAAATAAAACATAATTAATTAAGCGACAATCTTCATGAACAGAAGCAAGAATTATTTTTTTCTAAATGGATTTTCAACGTTTTCACAAATTATTTCACCTGCATCTACAATTTACAGATCAATTTACAGATCAATTTACATATCAATTTACAGATCAATTTACAGATCAATTTACATATCAATTTACAGATCAATTTACAGATCAATTTACAGATCAATCGCCTCCAAGCAAATAACGATAGTTTAAATCACAGTTGTTAGGCAGGCAATGATTATTTTTTTAAAGTCCATACACCATCGATTGTTTTAAAGTTAGAGTGCCTCTCCGGCTTTCAAAACTTTGCATTTGTATCATAGCGACAATAAACAGTTCTGTGCTGAAAAAGGGAGTGTAGGTATGAGTAGTAATAGTTCGTTCATTAGGTAGAGTTGTGTTTTATCCTTTTCCGAGATTTTAGAAAGTCGCATCAATGCATCAGCTGGTCGCCACCACGAGTAGCCGTCAACATCAGTCACTTTGCGTTCTTGATATTTACACAACGTTCTTTCTTTTTATATGCGAATGGTAACAGCTTAGAATTTTTTTTATCTTTATATGGCCATGAGTAATTAAATGTGGAAACATATCGATTACCTGCTGTAGATTCAAGTATCGAGTGTTGTAATGCATTCAAAGGATTGAGTAATCGTCATATATTTTTTTTTTTGTAAAAACACACTTTTGTGTTGTACGGATCGGATAGTTGACAGCCTAAATGGCCTTTCAGCTGCTTCAGCCCACTTATGCTGGTTACGTTTGGAAAATTTTATGTTATTTTTCAGAGACTCATCAGATGAGCACATTCGAATAACAAAACGTAGTCAGTGTTCTACTCTGTGTGTATACGCAAGTTGTTACATTGTGTATTTTATTATAATAAAAATTTAATAGATTGTCGAGTTGATTTTCTATCAAGTTCAAAGTCCGGTACCATAACAACAGTGTACGGTCAGTCTGAGACCGCCGTTATATCATACTTTAATGCTAGTCAAGTGACTTCGAATCATTCAAATATTGGTGAAGAGTTGCATCCAGCAAGCTCCACGGGAAACTGATGACGAGAGAAAAAAAAATACATTTTCCATTTAAAACTGATAATATGAATGCCACGTCTTCTTTGCCAGATTTTCCGATTCCGGACGTTTTATTCCAATGTGGCCCCCACGTCATAGTATTTGTCGCCGTTCTTTGTGTTATCATTTCAGCGTTTACAGTTTTAGCGAACTTGGCCGTTATCCTAGCAATAGTTCAATCACGTGATAAAGGTGCGGCTACAAACAACAACAGCCGCATGACAAAGCTGTTGATGACGTCCATGGCGGCCTCGGATTTGATCGTCGGCGTATTCTTCATGCCTCTCAGAACTATCCAGATTGTATACAATGGAAAATGGATTCTGGGCCAACAGTTCTGCGGCTTAATGCTCACTTTCGCGAATATTCTATGTGGCATATCGGCATTTCATATACTTTGTATGGCTCTGGACAAATATCTGGCCGTGTGCAAACCGTTTGTGTACAGAAAGTTGACTGCTAGGACTGGACACACCATGATCGCCCTGTCCTGGCTGATCCCGGTTGCCGCTTTCGCCCTACCAACAATAAACAATTGGCACCAAACAGGGATGGAAGAGAGTGTAGCACTTTTGACACATTTAAACGTCTGTGGGTCAGTCTACAACAAAACCCTTGTCTTGACCATGTGTACATTTATATTTTATCTACCCGTCTGTATCACTTACCTGTCTTACTGCTTTATATTTCACGAGATCAGGAAGTTCGTTAAACGGGCTCCTAAATATAATAACAGACTTGTCCATTCAATGAAATCTAGAAAAGGCGTTTTAGGTTTAGAATTCGAATCAAGCGACAAAACATTTGGGACAACTGTAAACTTCGGACTCTTCAGGGAATATGTTGAGGCAACTTTTCAAAAAGAAGGATCTGACTTAAAATGCCCAAATTATTTTGGTGGTTGTGGAATGCTTGAGACTTCAGCCAAACAGGACAATTTTGAAGACCAGACGAGACATTCTAAAAATCATAATTTTTGTTATAGAGAACACGACCGTGACATCCCCAAAATCCCAAACTTCGTGTCTCAGAGGTTTGCGCGCAATTTGAAAGCGATACGCACCATCGGGACTTTGGTGGTGTGCTTCACCGTGCTGTGGATGCCAACGTGGATTTTTGTGGTTGTGTTTGCCTACGACGATTACAATTTACCATTATGGATTATAACACTAGTGATCTGGATTGCACATTTTAATTCAACAATTAACCCCCTGTTGTATTGCAGCGTCGAGTCCATCAAACGAGCCATCAAGCATTTTCTGTGCAAGTAAGATTTATAATTTGACCGTGCTTGTCAAAACTCTGGTGCAATAATTCTTAAAGTCTCATTATCATTTGAAACAGAATCAGATGATTCTCAGTTTCTTTTGTTGGGACGGACAATTTCCTTTCTGGGACGGACAATTTCTTGTCTAGGATGGGAAATTTTGTGTTGGAGTTGGACAAATCAATTTTATCCCAGCAGGGGCGAACCGTGACAAAATGGCGCCCTGGGGCGAAAACCTGCACCGTGACATTATGTCATGAAATTCGTAGTCCTTAAAACTTGCAGTTATCTTGTGTTTCTCTACAGTCGTGTTTTTTTTTTTAATCGGTGTACTCCAACGCCGCCAAAACAGATAACATTAGCAGTTTAAAAGCTTTCAGCACTGTAAACTCTAACAATGATTTTTACCACACTCTTCAGAAGAGGGTGAGGTGGAATGGATAAAGCCAAAACAAATATTTCTACACGTGACTCATTCTCTACATGTTATGGCTTCTATTTTCTAGTTTTTTTGTTTTGTTTTTTTTTGGTCAATATATTTGTAAGATAACGGGAATTTTTTTTTAAAATTCTATTTATTTTGAGTTCGTTGAATTCAGATTTGAAATTTGCTAAATGCCAAAATTACGATACATCTATTGAATACAGTGTAAAAAAATATTTTGCGTTTATTTAATTGATTAAAAAAGATAAATTAGTTCATCGGGGTGATTACACATAACATTAACTGAAAACTATACAGAAGGAATTCTAGTCATTGGTCCGAGCCGAGGCTCTTATGGGTTCCAGTTCGCAGAATCTCACTCCCCCGAGAGCCCCATATTCGCAGAATGTCACCTCCTCTCAGCGGTGTATTGCCAAATTCGTAACAAAGGGTTTGCTGTTAGTATGTCCCCTTATGCCATATCGGTCACCGCCACAGTCAGTCATATTTATTATTTTTAACTAACGGTTCGCACGAACCTGATCGAACCGGCTCCAAACCACCGCTGCCTCCTCTTTTTAGAAAGAGATGTCGCGAAGCGGTTCTGCAGAAATGTTTCACCCTTATGAAGATCAATCTGGCCAAACCAGCAACGCCAAAAGATGACTTCCCTTGAATAGCACTTATTAAGGTTTGGAATTCATGCTGCGGATTATTATTGCCTCCCATACTACCACTAGGGCAAAAAGTGATTCTATGTTTTGGCCGACGCAGATAGAGGATTATTTACTGGCACTTTTATGTGAAGTGATTATTTCTGTATCGTACGCTTCTGTAAAGGACATTCATCATTTGTGCACAGAAGACTTGGCGGAATAATATTGGAGAAACGCATGAAGTGAAGGACTCATTTGATTGGCGTGAGTATAATTCATGAGATTCAAGTGAGTGAGTTGAGCAGAGACTTTATATCAGAATAGAAGCACAAATGAATAGTGAGTGAATAAGGAGTGGTTCTATAATTTTTAAGCTTCATAGCCTGTTATACTGCTGCTTTTGTTTTGTTATTTTCCAAGCGATATTTATGTGTTTCTTAAAAATAAAGTGCATAGTGTGTAAAATTGGTCTTGATACTTGGTTGTGTAGAGGTGGCAGTTACAGTTGATTTAACAATATAGATTTAGATAACTATCATCACTGTGAGTCACACACACACACACAGGATGAGCATTTACAATTTCTTTAGTCATCTTGGGCACTCCTTGACCCCTTACGTTAAACACCGCATCACAAATATCTAGCCAGTGGCGGGGACGAAACGGCAGCCGGACGGGGTCTTAGCATTAACTAAACCGATTGATTTAAGAATACTAGAACTTTTTGCAACTCTGAGTACTTCATATTTAAAACTTTAGGGAATGTGCAAATATTTCAGTTGTTAAATATGTTTAGCATACATATTTTAGTTCTACGATGCAGTAATAAAAAAATATGTATTTTAAGTGTTTTGGGGGGGGGGGGTCTTTGTTGCTTTGAGATCTTCATTAGTTATGCTTTCTGAAGGTCAAAGGTGTTTTCTGATTTTCTTTTGTTTTCTTTAAAGCTGAAATAATTATCTCATTACATTACTCGCATAACTAGTAATTATTATTAGTATTATTTGTTTTCTTTCATAGCGGCAAAGCTCTTACTTAAACTTCGAAGTGAACTCAAATTAACAATCACAAAATTTCATCTACCGTTATTGGAAAGAATTTTTTTTATTATTAAAAAGTTAAAGATGTTTTTTAAAAACTTACTTAACTGATATGTGATTAACATATTTACTCTCCAAAGCACGTGGACGTGGTTTGTAAGTGAAAATCTGAAAAGAATTTGAAACATACATGCGCTATTGATAAGACTAAAAACAAGTGACACGATTTTTAAGAAATAAAGTTATCCTGTAATTTTTTCATTATTTGACATAAAATAAATATAAATTCATAAATGTTTTTTTTATAATTTATTTCACAGCGATGACAGAATCTTGAGATATTGTTGACGATGTTATTGACAATGTACAACGACTCGATGACAGGTTTTTCTCCCCAAAACCGTGGAGATGATTTTATACTAAGCACAAACCCAAACATTACGATCATGTTTACTGTGATCCTCTCGGTCATCGCCGGCTTCACCATAATCGCCAACACCGTGGTCATCGCGGCTTTGGTCAGGTTTGCTAGAAACGTCGGCGGTGACGTCACACGAAACAACGGCATCGCCACCATGATGATGACGTCACTCGCTTTAGCCGATGGTCTCGTCGGCGTGCTGGTGATGCCCCTGGGCCTGGTGGAGTTCATCAACAATGGAAAGTGGGAGTTGGGCCAGGGACTCTGTGTGGCTCGACTAAACCTGAATAACATGTTGTCTTCGGTCTCTATATTCCACATAGCGTGTATGGCCATAGACAGGTACATCGCCGTGTGTAAACCACTGAAATACCAAGTGCTTACGACGAAGGTGGGATTAATTATGATTGGGGCGGCCTGGTCATTGCCGGTGGTTCTCATTCTAATGCCTACAATCAACGGGTGGAGCCAGAGAGGAGAGGAAGTGTTTGTTCGCGTTTTCGAAGCGAGTCAAGTTTGCATTCGAATCTACAATAAAATAGTTTTAAGTTTCTCGATTGTACTTTCCTTCTACGCTCCGTTGGCAGCTACTTATACTTTGTATTTCTTTATTCTACGAGACATTCAGAATTTCAGTAAGAGGCGAACAAATTACCTTAAAACTGGTTTCATTGAGCCTTCCGGTAAAGGCTTTCCTAAAAGTTCAGAAAAGGAATCTCCTGATGCTTTCGAAATATCTTCCGTAGAACTGACTGCCTACATGACTAAAGGCATACGAGTTGGGACCGACCGATCCATTGAGAACATACTGATTACAACAACGCCAAGCAGTAGCCCGATACTAGACCGCCCGCACACCAAACAAAACTTGAAAGCTTACAGAACCATAGGCGCTATCTTGGTCAGTTTCACAATGTGTTGGCTGCCCCTTGGGCTAGTTGTTGCAGCTTTAACTGTAATTGAATACACAGACCTGCCGTTTTGGTTGGGTGTGATGCTAAATTGGATATCTATCACGAATTCTGCTTTAAACCCTGTTCTGTACTGCGGGAATAAGTCTGTGAGGCGTGCAGTCCTGTCTCTTCTTTGCTCAGTGAAAGGATCGGCGATACGGCCACGATATGTTAGAGCGATACAGCAACGATAAGTTAGAGCGATAGGGCAACGATAAGTTAGAGCGATACGGGAACGATAGGTTAGAGCGATACGGCAACGATAAGTTACAGCGATACGGCAACGATAAGTTACAGCGATACGGCAACGATAAGTTACAGCGATACAGCAACGATACGTTAGAGCGATAGAGCAACGATAAGTTAGAGCGATACGGGAACGATACGTTAGAGCGATACGGCAACGATAAGTTACAGCGATACAGCAACGATAAGTTACAGCGATACAGCAACGATAAGTTAGAGCGATACAGCAACGATAAGTTAGAGCGATAGAGCAACGATAAGTTAGAGCGATACGGGAACGATACGTTAGAGCGATACGGCAACGATAAGTTACAGCGATACGGCAACGATAAGTTACAGCGATACAGCAACGATAAGTTACAGCGATACAGCAACGATAAGTTAGAGCGATAGAGCAACGATAAGTTAGAGCGATACGGGAACGATAGGTTAGAGCGATACGGCAACGATAAGTTACAGCGATACGGCAACGATAAGTTACAGCGATACAGCAACGATAAGTTACAGCGATACAGCAACGATAAGTTAGAGCGATAGAGCAACGATAGGTTAGAGCGATACAGCAACGATAAGTCAGAGCTATACAGCAACGATAAGTTAGAGGGATACAGCATCGATAAGTTGGAGCGATACGGCAACGATAAGTTAAAGAAATATGGCGCACATCGTGATGAAGAGATTGATAGGGGAAAGTACATCACAGCAAACATATCGGTCAAAAGTCTTCCAATGAGACTTGAATAAGTAAATCGTACATATACTATGAAAAAGGAAAAATAAAGGGAATTAAGCTCATATATTTTTGCCTCAAACTTCAAGTTACAAGATAATGAGAGATAATCATAATTGAGAATTTAAAGGAACATATTTGAGATCTTCTTAATGGTTAAAATACTACAGAAAAATAATGGCTATGAATAAATGTTATGACTGAACTTGATGAACTGCTCAATTATTTTCTAAAAAAAGTAATTACTAAAAATGTATTAAAAGGTATTTCTTTTTTTAGGGGGGTAGAAGAGTCACAATGACTTTAATACATCGAATACATCAAATATTTCAAAAGCATGCAGCTCATCTTGGTTAGGGTTAATAACTTTGGCGTTTAACTGCTTAATGTTATGCATTTGTCACATTGAATTTAACTTTTTTTTTAAAAACCCACACAAAAAAAACAATTACAAAAGTTACCATTTAAAACTATGCAGTTGAATTGGTGATGCTAACACGACTTAAACAAATTTTAATACAATGGCAGCTTCAGTAATGGTCTGTCTGGGGGGGCTCATTTCAGTCTGTTTACATTCGCTTTTATCTGCAGCGTTTCAATTGCTGCGCACTAATGCACTGAGGAGCCTCTATTAGTTTTTATGTAAATAGTGGTGCACGCGCATTAGTGTGACGCATGAAGCGGTGCAATAACAAACTGAGTGGGTTTGTTTCATGGCAGGGTAGACTATTCTGTCCCTGCGTGGAGTTAAATCACGTAATTGAGTTGCTTGTCCTCCTGCGCAACAATTTGTTTTGATGTTTCTGTGGCAACGGTTGCAAATGCAACACAGCTAACGTTTTTCAGCATAATGACAAAGTTCTGTCCACCCTGTTTGAAAAATGCGTGCCTGAGGCCAAGGCATAAACATTCCCTCAAATCAACAAGTAATTTCTACTTTATATGTTTAAAGTCTTCAATGTTTTGAAAACCATAACTATTACTTTGCGTTTGCTTTGTAACCTAAGGTAATATTCAAATTCTTAGGTTTTGGATTAAGTTGTGAGGATGTTAAAGTGAAGTGGATGGTAATAGTATTAGACGTACAATTTATAAAACACAGTTAATATGCTTTTTTTCTTAATTTAATATTATGGCATGATTTTTATTTATGTGTACTCTTAAATACTACGCTGGTGTCTTTGATATTGAGGTACCTAACTTATTTTTAAAACTAAAATACTAGGGCAAAATATTCTTCCATTGTCAAAGACATTGCTTTTGTAATCAGATGTCCTACAGGGGCCATGTTTTTTCCATCTTTCCCCCACACTACAGCCTGACAAGACCAACAGCCATCTGTGCACTTAGCAAGCTTTGTTTATAAAGAGGGTAATATTTAAAGTCACAAGATAAACAGTGTTCTGTCTCCAAACACTTCAAAAGAGCTGACTACCAGGGCAAGGCGGAGTTTTAAATATGTGCGATCGTGGCCAGCACAAACACACCCAGCCGGGTGAATTTGGAGCACACGCTTATCTTGACCTATGGCACATTGTCCCCACATGGTATGAATGTCATGTCTCTATTCACTGTGTGAACCTAGCTCCGCCCCTCCACGTCACGACCTATCGCCGTCGACTTACTTCTCCTCTTTTCTTTCCCTCTTCCCTATTTAACCTTTTCCCCACTTACTTTCTGTCACAAATCTTTTGCTGCCCTCTTGGACACTACGTCTCAGCCAAGTGCTATATTATAATTTTGTTAATCTTATTCGTTTTTCTGTTTGTTCGGTGATGAAGGCTTCCTGTCGACACGTTCGTTGTTTTGTTGCGTTCCTTTTTCATAGGTTTTAGATATGTTTACTTAAATGTAATAGTTTTAGAGATGGTTCCTTAAATTTGATAGTTTTAGAGATTTTTCCTTAATATGATAGTTTCAAAGATGTTATCTTGTCACCCAATATTTTTAGACACCCTCCCTTGATCACCTTGTAGTTTTAGAAATGATTCCTTGTCAACATATATTTTTGCAGTTTTCCTTTACACCTTACCGGTATACTTTTAAGAAATATGTTTTTCATTACTTAATAGTTTTCCTTCAATGTCTGTTCTTTTAGCTGTAGGCAGTCTGTAAATAATAACTTGTACATTTCTGAAGCTAGGGTAAAATTCATTCAGAATATATCCTTTTCTGAGAGAATTATTTAAAATATTGTTTAAAGTGTGTGTTTTTTTTTTGTAAATAAAAATAAAAAAGGTTTGTTAAAAGAATAGAAGTTGAAACTAACGTTTTTAGAAGCCATGAAATAGAATACAGCATTATAATTAGGTGGCAGACAAAGTTATCCTGAAAATCTTTTGTATGACGTGGTTGTTTGTAACATAACGTTTTCATAGATTTTTAAAATTATTATTATTTCATTACATAATTAAATATAGATTTATATTATTATTATTATGTATGTTTGTATATATTTAAATGTATATATATAAGAGAGAAAAGGATATATATATCATATATCATATATATATATGTATATATTGTGGACTAGAAATTTTGAGTTTTCTTCGCCATAGCCTTAAAGCCTATCAACTCGTCCTTGTTATAGTTAGAAATATACTTTCTTAAATATACTTTCTTAAATATGCTTTCTAAAATGTACTTTCTTAAATATACTTTCTTAAATATACTTTCTTAAATATACTTTCTTAAATATACTTTCTTAAATATACTTTCTTAAATATACTTTCTTAAATATACTTTCTTAAATATACTTTCTTAAATATACTTTCTTAAATATACTTTCTTAAATATACTTTCTTAAATATACTTTCTTAAATATACTTTCTTAAATATACTTTCATGAAATTGCGCTTGGATCCTAAGAGAGTTTGAGTAAATCATCCATCCGTTTAAATAGCGTTTAAATTGTCCGTTACAATGCGAGAATTGTGTGGAACGACCTCGCTTGGCCTGGGACTTTTGTTACGTGTTATTTGAGGTTTTAGTTAGGTGTTGTAGTTCAGTCTCTTTATCACCTTTTTTATAGTGACAGGTGACGGATAACAAAAACACACAGTTATAATGTTGATTGTCATAAAGATTATTTATCAAATATTATTGGAAATTCTTAGATTCATAATATAATTTATTTTGAATGTTGATCTTTTTTTTGTATAATCACCTAAATTTATGTCTACATTGCTATTGTCAATAAATATTTTTAAAGGAACTTTACAGTTAGACAGTTTTTTGTAATTTTGTTTATATGTTCACATGAGTCAAACAAATGAATCAAGGTACAAGGCTGTATAGTGTGCAATGTTACACAGCAATATTATGAAAGGAAGCAAAAAAAATCACCATCTTATTGCGATAGAAGACATATCACGATGTTAGCACGCTGAACACCACTTGCTGTGTATATCGGTGCACGCGGTCAACTTAAGAGACACCAATCATACCCAATAATTATACCAATTAATAATAACCAAAATGATTGAAGGCAAAACACTTTTGTTACGTTCGCTTGAATGGTTTTATAATGTAATCTGTTTTAAGATTTGACTCGTTTGTTGAACAATATGTAACAAGGAACTGAGAACCAGTATACAAATAAATACGAGACCAAAGATGGTGATAACAAATGTATTCAATTTAATTATACTTCTAAATTTATATAAAGAATGCAAATGACATAGACGGAAATAAAAATTATATCAACCTTGCAGCACAGAAAATGAAAAAGTAAAATCCTCAAAAGATAGAAGAATTAATATATATATATACACCCAAAGAGAACAATTTTATACGCCTGCTATAAGTAGTTAGGCCTCTTATATGTTTAGGTAAATTAGCAAAAATCTCTCTCTTTGGCTTATTTATAAGGAGAGCATGGAAATCTCCAGTCAAGAAAGTCTAGAAATTTCATCACCTAATAGCATTCTTTGTAACAAATTATAACGTATTCGGACAAAAACATCCTTTTCCCAATTAAGAGAGGGGTGGGTAAAAAAAAAAGAACTGGCAATACAAATTTAATCGGTGACGTCAATGTCATAACAGAAACGGGTGGAGGGGAGGTAAGGTGTAAGGTTGAAAGACACGGCTGGTAGTGAATAAAAACTAGGTCAAGATGCAGGCTATAACGCTGAATAGCAACAAAAGACCACCAGAAATAGTGATTATTTGACCAGAGCTAGGAAGTAATGCAAACGTTGAAAATGGCATTACTGGACAATTTCATCGGTTTAATCTCAATTTATAATAATTTCTGTTCTAAACCTGAACTAATTTTAACTCATGTACGAACATTTTTTTTGAAGTGTTTGAAACTGTGTGGAAATAATGCGCATTGAAAAAAGTTTGAGGAACAATATTAAGCTCTACATTAGATTCAATGTCAGAATATTTTATAACCCATCGTTACTCGGACAGTTTATTTGACCTTCGGTTACGCTTGAAGCACGTGACCTTCGTGTAGGAGATATGAAGACAGGTCAGGAAATAATAAAAACAATTACACATGTAAAAGAATTTAGGTGACCCAGCACAGGAAATGATTAATAGAATTTGACACAATAAATGATTCAACTGCCTTAAGTTAACCTTAATTTTGCTTCAAAAGAATACCAGAAGTAAACGGGGCAGGATTTCCTATTAGATCATGGCGTAAGGCGCAGCAATAAAATAACTGGGTGGGGTGGTACGGGGGGTTCTTATACAGAAGAAATCACAACCCCATATTTACACATTGTTCAGGATTTTTTTCTTTGAATTGACATGTCAAATTCTGTTTTTTTTAAAGTAATTCCATAATGGTATGCATTTAATAAATTGAGATTTACATTTATTTTGGTCACTCCTACAACGTGCTCGGTCATGGGCAAAAAAAATGCATTTCGAACACTGCCTAAACAACGTGTGAAAAGAACATTTCACTTTTGGCGTTACAATTACAATTGTCAATAATGCGGTTCTAGGATTACAAAATTGTATTACGTACTTATGTTTAAAAAAACCCATTACAAATTAAATTGTAAATTATCAATCAAAATTTTGAGACGGTAAGTAAGTGGGAGGAAGGCGTAGAAATGTGTAGGCCTACATTTTATCCTGAAATCACGTATCCGCTTAAGCTTAAGAGAAATATAGTGATGCTACGAAAAAAAAAATTAAGATACATTTGAGAAGCTAATGATTTTCTACAGAATGTATAAGAAAATATTTATAAATAAAATTGTATCTTCTCTTAAATTTATTAAGCTTCTGGTGTGACTCGTTGACTGCTTCCTAATCGACTGATTCCTAATCAGCCAATTTGGTATTTAGAGCATATTACAAATTAAATCATTCTAAATGTTTGAAAGAAGATATGGTTCAATAATAAGTTCAATAGCGCGCAAAATATAATTCCCGAAAATTACGCTAAATATTTTTTTTATATAACGCAACTACTTTTGGCGCGTAATATTTGTTTTTGGAAAATGAAATGTCTCAGTTTAAGTATGGTGTAAAAAAAATTAATTCGCTTTAAAAGTGGTTGGGACATCAGATTATTTAATATAGTTCAAGGGCGTGAAATAAAAAGTGTGCAGTGAAGTATCATGGAGGAAGGGATGTAGCAAAAATTGGAAGTCTTACATGTGCGTTACTTGAGTTCATATTTTGTCAACTAATTTTAGTAGATGGGAAGTTTAAGTATTGCTGCCGCCCATGTTTTTCGGGCTATATCTGGGTGTAAATAAACAGTCTAACCAAACTTATCAGATAATTTAATAGTATGATTGATTGATGCAACAGATTATCTCAGAGTTAATCTTTCAGAACGTTTATCAAGAGGATTATCTAAACATAGCTCGAACTGCGCGACGCACAGACTTATTGAAACAGTAAATGACAGGGTTGAGTCCAGCGTTAGAATACGCCAGCCAAAGTAAACCAATCACACCTATGATGGGCATGAAGTGCAGGTCGTAGATGAAAAGAAGTACCGTGATCCAAGTCGGCACCCAGCAAACGGTGCAACAGACCACAATGAAACCAATGGTACGGTACGCCTTCAGGCTCCTGTTAATCTTCTTGGATGAAGCAGAACTATCTTTTATAGTGCTGCTGGGGACTGTTCCCATGGACGCCACGCCATCTTTAGATATGAACTGAATTTTGTTTTCGAGGATTCGATCTGAAGCTACCCTTAAATCAGGTTGGTCTAAATATAACTCTGTGCGCGATGTCGAATAGGAAATGTTGCAGGATGAACCTTCTGATCGTGTCGAATTACTTGCCTCCCTTGACGAAGTTGTTGCATGCTCGATGGAACTAGATGTAGTTTTGTTGAAAGATGTAACTTTGTTGGTATTAGAATTTACATTCCTGGGATCTCGTTCATGGAACTGTTTTATTTCGATCAGAATCATGACGTAGAGAACATACGTCAGAAGTAGGGGTATGTAGAATGCGAATGGAAATATGATAAATAAAGCTGGAGTGTTGTAGATATTCCCACAAAGTTGGTTGATTTCATTGCAGTGAACTGTGTCCTCAACTCCAATGTGATGGAGGCCAGACACCTCTGGAAGGACGATGAGCGCAACAGGTAAGCCCCAGGCCAGGAGTACCATCAAGAAGGCATGCCTGGAAGTCAGTAATCTATATATCAAAGGCCTGCACACCGCCAGAAATCTGTCCACCGCCATGCACAGGACGTGGTACAAGGACACGGCACACAGGAGGTTGTTCATGGCGAGACGGAAAGCGCAGACCCGGCCTCCCAGCATCCACTTTCCGTTGTTGGAGATCTCCACGATGCCGAAAGTCATGACGATCGCCCCGGTCATGGTGTCGGAGACGGCTAGAGAAGACATGAGAATCCGAGTGATGACGGTGTTGTTAGTGGTGAGATTTCTCCCATCGCGGAGAATCGATCGAACCAAAGCGACGAGCATTGTCACGTTGGCCAGTATCGTGAACGTGGCAATGATGGACGTGACCACGGTGGCGATGAGTATAAGCTCCTGGTGTGGGAAGAATAAATACACGAATTCCGGAATTGTTAATTTCTGGACAATGCACTCGGACACATTCATCTTCAGCCAATTATATGAAGAAAATTACCCAAAGACACGTTAAGGCGATATAATATTTCTACTTCTAAGATATGATTTCATTTTCAATTGTATGACATTTGCACTTAAAAGAATTAATATTTATGAATTAAAATGTTCTATTAAAACATAACAAAACTATCTTTCAAACACAATGCAATCACTTTTCCAACGTTTGAAATGAAAATTTTAAAATAATTTTAGACATTCATAGAATTTGAAAACTGACTGCCAGAGTCTCACACAAAATGATTGTTCAGCCGTAAAACATTTTCACACAATGCTTTATAAACGCTTTCATATACCATCTAACTCGGGGTGATTTTAAATGGTATTATGTTGCAGACGTGTGGCGACAAAACACGTTAGGACAATTATTGGAATACGCATTCGATAGCCTCAAACTAACTGCACTAATGTGTTTGTTATGCAACAACATAAAGAGAGTTTATGCCGTGACAAATTGTGTATGTTCAGATACAAGAAATAATATCATACATGGCAGATTCGTGTGCAATATTTGACTTACCAATTATTTAGTGAGGCGATATGATTTAAAACTTTATCTAAGAGACATTTGTTCTGTCAAAACATTAGGCCAACATTTCTGCACTCGATCAGGGATCTGGTCGGTTCCTGAGGACCGGATAGAAAATCTCGTCGGTTCCTGGGGACCGGATAGAAGATCTCGTCGGGCTCTGGAGGACGGATAGGAGATCTCATCGGGCTCTGGGGGATGGATAGATTGTGTCAAATTTAACGTGGCCTAAATGTATTTTCTGAGTAACTTTCAAACATGTATTTTTTAAAACGCATATTTAAAGCATGCAAGACGCACGTGTCTCCCTGACGAAATGCAACGTAAAGAACAATACGGTGTTGTTGTTTTTCCAGACATAGACAGATTATATAAACAAAATTAATTTAATTGACACTCCAAAAAATTTTATGTTAAAAGAAGACACATTTGAATCTAATCACTTTCTTTTTTCAGACCATCAACAATGTTTGCAAGAGCTCAGTATATATGGCTGTATTGTAAATAGATCTTTACGTATTTGACTATCTGAAAAAGTCATCTCGCAAAAGTAGGGGCAAAAACAAAAAAAATTAAATTAATTTCACGAGCAAGGGCTTTAAAACGGGCAAATTGGTCACTTAGGAGCCATGTGATCACTTGGGAGCCACGTGATAATTTGGGAGCCACGTGATAATTTGGGAGCCACGTGATTACTTGGGAGCCACATGATCACTTGGGAGTCACGTGGTCACTTGGAGCCACGTGATCACTTGTGAGGCATGTGATTACTTAGGATCCATGTGATCACTTGGGAGCCACGTGGTCACTTGGGAGCCACGTGATCACTTGGGAGCCACGTGATCACTTGGGAGCCACGTGATCACTTGGGAGCCACGTGATCACTTGGGAGCCACGTGATCACTTGGGAGCCACGTGATCACTTGGGAGGCACGTGATTAATGGGAGCCACGTGATTACTTGGGAGCCACGTAATCACTTGGGAGCCACATGGTCGCTTGGGAGCCACGTGATCACTTGGGAGCCACGTGATAATTTGGGAGTTACGTGATAATTTGGGAGCCAGGTGATTACTTGGGAGCCACGTGATCACTTGGGAGCCACATGGTCACTTGGGGGCCACGTGATCACTTGGTAGGCATGTGATTACTTAGGAGCCACGTGATTACTTGGGAGCCACGTGATCACTTGGGACCACGTGATCACTTGGGAGGCACGTGATTAATGGGAGCCACGTGATCATTTGGGAGCCACGTGATTACTTGGGAGCCACGTGATCACTTAAGAGCCTCATTTTCGCTTGGGAGCAACGTGATAACTTGGGAGGCCGTGATTACTTGTGAACCACGTGATTAATTGGGAGCCACGTGATCACTTTGCAGGCACGTGATTACTTTGGAGCCATGTGGTCACTTGGGAGCCACGTGATCACTTGGGAGCCACGAATAGAATTACCCTAGTTTCCTTTCTTTGCAGTGGCATCCCTAAGGGTTGGTGTCACCCGGTGCGGTAAACTCATGGTGTCACCCGGTGCGGTAAACTCATGGTGTCACCCGGTGCGGTAAACTCATGGTGTCACCCGGTGCGGTAAACTCATGGTGTCACCCGGTGCGGTAAACTCATGGTGTCACCCGGTGCGGTAAACTCATGGTGTCACCCGGTGCGGTAAACTCATGGTGTCACCCGGTGCGGTAAACTCATGGTGTCACCCCCACCTCCCTCCCCGAATTACATGATGGATTTTTTATTGTTAAAATAAGTCCACAAATAACAATGACAAGAACACACAAAAAATTAATGGAAGGCTAGTGGGTAACTGTAATTAAGAACTGTAACAACGTTAACTTATATTTATGTTTACATTAAATTTACTTCATTTAAAATGTTCCTTCCCTAGTCTTCAAAGCTGCAAACGTGTCAATCACTTGATCAAAATCAATAGCCTTTACAGTATTACTTTCCATTAATAGTCGGTCCAGATCAGAAAGCCTTGACAGTCCAGCATCGCCCAACTATTTACTTCTCGCAGAGAGAGTCCATCGTCTATTAAGTGTTCTCCTGCCATTCTCTTCTTAAACCTTAATCTTCTGTCAAAAGAAATTCCACATTGGTCTCATTTTAAAAGTGTCTTTTCACTAGCATGTTCCACTAGTAACAGCGCTTCTCGTGCAGAAAAAAAAAATATTTGGGCCTCTAGGTTGGTCAAGAGTAAAGCCATTAGTCTGCACAGAGTGCTGTGTAAGATTAACGTCCTCAAGTAGATCAGCACAAAGGTAAAGGTAGCAGATAAACGTGAAATCACAGACAGCGTTTAAAAGACTTTGTGCTGTATGACAATCGTGCTCAAATGTCCTAGTGACGAATCGGCGAAGATACTTACTTTTGAGCATTTCTGGGTTTCGATATATTTGGCTTAAACATTTAAAAAAAATAATTTCAAATTTTCAAATTAATTATTAAAAGATATTAGAAAATTGTGCACAATCTTACTTTGGTAACCCTATAAATCGGTAAAAAGTCATTTTTAAATGTTTTTAATTTTTACGCTTTTCATTCATGCACTTATAATCGCCTGACCACATCGTGGTTATCCTCTAAACAAATTCTTTTAGACCAAGCAGTGTGTGCTCTGTGAATATACAATTTTTTTTTTCAATTTGGTGTCACCCCTGAGATGGTGTCACCCCTGTCCGCACCCTCCCTCGCACCCCACTAACTACGCCACTGAGTTATAGTAACCAATGAAGTGTTTTCATGTAGTTCCATGGAGCAAAAATAAATTTTTTAAAGGCATTTCACTAGAAATAATAAACCTCGCTAAAGTATAGGTCTACACTGCTGTTGTTACATTGGCTTATTTATCAAAAGCACATTAGATAATTAAAGTAACATCCCCTTTGAAATTTAAACATAAGAAATTCGCATTTTTAATTAACATGCTACTAATAATTTTTTGTAGGCATCGTACGTCACTAAAGAGAAAGGCATCGATGCATTGGCATAAAAGGGAGGGGGGGAGTCATTTTTTAAATTTTAAATTTTTACAAAGGGGTCTCATTTCCGGATTACTGTAGAGTTTTTATTGTGGAAAGGGGCGGCAAAATGTTTTGGCCCAGCTAAGCTTCACCCTTGCAATCTACATAGCACAACTATAAATAATTAAATACTAATAACCATATAATTTGGTCAACTCAAGAAACTCATCTTAAGTACTAGCATTCATAGTACTTGTTTTATGTAGCTAAACATTTACCGACCTTGCTATTTTGATTACAGAAAAGGGGGAGGGGCAGAAATTGACGGTGCATTTGGCTCCCCAAGTAAAAATTGGAAGAGGAGGTCATTAATTTTATTCACGGGAGCACATTTCAGTTTTTCCTTAAAGGGTAGTGGGGATAGTTCCCCTCTTTCAGTGCACTAGGCGTTATAGTACAAGGTGTCATACATAAGATGAATTCACTACATTGTGGCGCACCCCAGGCCCCTAGCTTAGTTCTACCCCTTAATGTAACATTGATCACTGAACGCTAAGGGGATAAGAAATCAAGGGCGTCAATGGCAACCGAATGAAAGCGATGGGGAGTGGTCTAGAGAGGGGTTTTTTGGAGCCCTACCGCAAATTTTTTTTTTTCATCAACTCAAAATACAGAGATGCATTTTAGTTCCTCGTTTTAGATTTGAATCATTGCACACTAATCAAATCAAAACAACAACAAAATGTAGGTGTCTCACCACCAATTTGTACAAATACTATGTTTTACGTCGTTACTACATAGCTAGTGACCCTTGTCACAGTCCGAAACCAAAGAACCTGACCTTTCCGGCCAAAGACCGAATGTCTCCCTGGACGAGGGATTTAGTTTAGGCGAATAAAAAATTCCCTTGGGGGTCCTGCTAGGGGGAGGGGCTACTGATTTTCTTTAAAAATAATAATAATAAAAAATTTTTAAAAAAAGATGATATCACCACAGAACCTTAAATGCTTTTTTTTCTTCATTTTTAATTTTTTATTTTCAGAAATGGCCTTGGGGATTAGATGTCAAAAGTGGGTTGGGAGAATCATGCATGGCTAAACGGGAAAAATCTATAAGGAGAACATTCTTAAAACACATGACATCACTGGCGTTCGTTGTCATTCTACATACGAGTTATTTTTGCACAGCATCTGAACATGCTTAATTTTAATTGCGAGAACGACGCGCACCAAACAGTAATATTTACATAACAGTTATCAATCCAAGAATCTAAGGTTTAAAATATTACCAAAACCAACAGCTGCTAAACCGCTCATCTTTCAATTATATATGATTATTGTGTTGTATTCGATATTATTATTTCTTTTAGCACAAACTTGATACTGGCTTCCCTGTTTTTAATTTGCATGTTTTTTTTTTGTAAGAAGAAGAACATCATGAATTAAAGTAAAAAGGAAAGATGACAGACATTTTCAGTTATCTCTATACTTGGCTACCCCTTCATTCTTTTATACTTGGCTACCCTTCATTCTTTATGCTTGGTTACCCCTTCGTGCTTTATACTTGGCTACCCCTTCATTCTTCATACTTGGCAACCCATTCAATTTTTAAAAATTATTTCCTGAAGAATGACAATATAATTGTCCATTGTTAATCCTATTTTTTTTTTAAAATTCGATTTATTTTTATGTCTACATCCTGACTAATTAAACCTAACTGCGACATTTGTGGAATGAAAATAAACAACGCCAAACCAATGTCATTTTAGTGGGCCGAGGTCACTTAAGTGGGTCGAGGTCATTTCGGTGGGTCGAGGTCATTCCAGTAGGCCTAACCTCCCCAAAATTGATTGAACCACATATATTTATTTTTTAAATAAAATGTAGCACCTCTTTTTAATATGGGATTTAAATTTCAGTAAATAAAAAAAAAACAACCCGTAGACTAGCCCAGCAACTCTAAATATACTTGAAGTTCATGAATAAATATATTTTTTAACAACATGTAACTTTGTACCTCGTTACGACCATGGCTACTTGATGACACGTTCATGGTTTGTTGCGTCCTCTCTTCGGGTATTTCCATACTTTGTTTCGCTCGTTTCGCTTAGCTAACCTGATGGCAGTCCCCCCCCCCCCCCCCCCCCACCTCGTAATACACTTTTGGAAGAATTAGAGCCGTGGTGGATACATCTGATGTGCCCCTGGTGTAACTGGCAGAGTAGGGTCAGTTCCAGAAGCTAGGGGCATTTCCAGTCACTAGGGTCATTTTCATTAGCTAGGGGTCAGTTCCAGTAGCTATGGTCAGTTCCAGTCGCTAGGGCCAGTTCCAGTAGCTAGGGGTCAGTTCCAGTAGCTAGGGGTCAGTTCCAGTAGCTAGGTTCAGTGCCAGTAGCTAGGGTCAGTTCCAGTAGCTAGGGTTAGTTCCAGTAGCTAGGGTCAGTTCCGGTAGCTAGGGTCATTTCCAGTCGCTAGGGTCAGTTCCAGTTGCTAGTGTTAGTTCCAGTAGCTAGGGTTAGTTCCAGTAGCTTGGCCTAGTTCCAGTAGCTAGGGTTAGCTCCAGTTTGCAGAAAATGTCCTTGACAAAAAAAAATAAAATAATACAAATAATAAGTTGTGCTCCCTGCGCCACTGTTGGTGAGATTGGATTCTCTCATATGTTAACAATATATTTAAAAAAAAAATAAATCCAAAAATAAAACCAAAAAAAAAACAAAAAAAACCCCAAAAAAAACAAGTCCACTAGATTGCAACTGAATATACACAACTTGATCGTTTATTGAACTTGCTCTACAGCCAGACACAAGAGGAGAAATGCTTATCATCACATTATGGTGGTATGGTACAGTACATATCTAGGACATGGACACAACATATCGTAATGGTGATCAGCAAGGGTCAAAAGACGCTTCTGACGGTGTTTACACTATCTGGCTCCCTGGGCACCACTACATGACGTGTTCAAACTCTCTGATACGCATTGATGAAGTAAACGCACGCACTAAAGTAGTTCAGTTGTTCTAACAGCATGTTGACAGATCACCAAGTTAACATTTCATGTTCTACACAACATTTCAACATTTTTAGATTTGTTAAAGTGAGGAATATCCAGCAAAGAGATATGCGGTGTGGGGGGGGGGGGGTGTGTTGGTGGTTGGGAATAAAAATGGGTATCTTTCAAAACTAAATTAAAAGCATTTTGATCAGTTCATCCTCAAACTCATCAGAATATCCTGTATAAGCCAATATTCCAGACCAGGGCATATCCTGTATCAGACAATATTCCAGACCAGGGCATATCCTGTATCAGCCAATATTCCAGATCAGGGCATATCCTGAATCAGCCAATATTCCTAAACAAGGTATATCTGCCAATATAAGATACAGAGAAGTAACATCCTCCACGTGCATATGAAGTAATAACATCCGTCCCCAGACAAATGTCCCACACATTGTTATAGTTTTAATCTATGCAGTAACACAGGAACTGCAGGGGAAAAAGCAATTCAAATATTGTACACTATATAAACAGAGCCATTTCGAGTATAAAAAAACATCTATACAGAGCAATGTTTGTATTCATGACACACTCTATACATAACCATATTCTTTACAGGACACATTCTATGCAGGACCACATTCTACACAGAACCATGTTGTATATAGGACACACTCTATACAGAACCATGGTTTATACAGGACACATTCTATACAAAACCATGTTGTATATAGGACCCTTTCTATACAGAGCAATGTTTTATGCAGGACACATTTTATATAGACGTCAGTTGTATTGACGTATAGCAGACATTTTTGTCATAGATTTAATTACAAAGTCTAACTGAAACTGGAACCACATTCATAGGAAAAAAAAATATATTTAACATCAGTTGCCTGATTTAGCAATGTCGAATTTTTTGTAGAGCTCAAACTGAATGACAGAAAAACCATAAAGTTTGAGATTCATCAGTCAGTAGGTCTTTCTGTTGATTCAACAGTTAACATGTCTGTATCTGTCATTATGTCTTCAGTAAGAATGGAAACGGTGAAGTTCTCTACTTCTTTACCTTGTTTGGTAGTCCCCTCTATGATCATTACGAAACAATTATTGCACATTTTTAGACATATTGCCACACAATTATAGATCATCATGTAGACAACAAAAAAAGGGGGGGGGGGTAAGTACCCACCCCAATAGAACATACAAATAAGTGAGGTATTACCCCCCTCCCCCCCCCCCAATAGAACATAAAAATTAGGGAAGTACATACCCACCTATACAAACAAGGGAGTCAAGTACTCACCCCTATATAATTTACAAAGGAGGGAGGTAAGTATCCACCCACCAATAGCACAAACATACAAGGGAGGAAAGTGCACAAATGAATTTCAAGAATAATTAATTCATTCTATAATATTACTTACATCAAGCCACAGCCTCAACACATACAAAAACAAGCCTTAAAATATTTTTTTGTTCAAACACACCAGAATCAAATTAAACTGCTCAGTTATATAAAAAAAATTATTTTTTTACAGTAAAAAAAAATTATTATGACAAGAAAATAAGAAAAAAAAAAAAAAGAAAAAGCAACTTTCAAACAATAATTTAAATAAGGAAAAGAAATGAAGAAGCTCCTAATTCCATAACTAAGAAAACATGCGCTTCTGTCAACCAATTTTTCAACCAATCTGATCACTTGACATATGACACTGCTCATCAAATAATACAAACAATTTCCTCTATTATGCTGTCATGAACAAATCGCACAGCAGTTTTTACAATACAAAAAAAAAAAAAAATTTGAGTCAGTTCATGAAGAAAAATGAGGTCTCTCTTTGTTGCAATACTTGGAAATAATTGGTATAAAGCCAAAAGCTTTTAAAGGAAAATGCAAGCACAATAAATAACCAGTAAATCTTAGCCTAGTCTGGCGTGTTGAAGTTATACTTCAATAGTTTCCAATTGCCAGGTTTATTGAAAGAACACTACATAGACTGCCAGAGAACATTGACTGCCAGAGAACATTGACTGCCAGAGAACATTGACTGCCAGAGAACATTGACTGCCAGAGAACATTGACTGCCAGAGAACATTGACTGCGAGAGAACATTGAATGACAGAAATGATTCTAAAAACTAAGAAGCCCTTCCACTTCTTGGCTACAGCATATATGCCAAGCATTAAATTTATTTTCTTTATGCTACAGCTGTTTTCTTATATATATATACACATTTGGATGGAAATTTGGTTTAGTAAATACAATTAACTAGTGGAACATATAAGTGTTTTGTGCTTTGGTTAAAAAAAAGAAATATTGTAAGTAAAAAATATAACATACTAATAATCTGTACTTATTTACAGCGTATAGTGGCAGGTAGTTATGGGGGTAAAATGTTACCTTAAAAAATACGGGTTCGCATTATACCATTATACTAGAGTGTAGAAATATTTTCAAGACAGTTAAACAATATATAGGCCCAATAATGCAATCAAATCTACATAACTGCGCAGGAGACAAGTAATTTAAGTGGTGTCCCCTTTGAAGGGTTATGAGCGCAGCTGTAATGGTGTGACTACAGAGTTCATTTTCAGTACAGCAAGTTGAAGGATTTTGCCACTTTTATTTAAGAGAAATATTTGTTTCATTACTTCGTATTGTATTGTTATGGACAAGATGAGCAGATCACATTTGTATGTTGACATGGCGTTTTTGGGGGGGGGGGGTGTCGCATTTAAATATGGATAGCCTAGCATGCTGTAATATATGGTGGTTTAGTGAAATGGCTAACAAACACCATTCACAATTTTTTAAATTATGATACACACACTGGAAAAGGAGGGTGGACTTGGGGAAAAAGGAAGGGGTAAAAGTCTAAGTACAATTTTTCTGGTCAGTAACATTTTTCATTTGTAGACTGCAGACATATAAATAATAAACAAGATCGCCATGGATGCAGTCAATGGTTCAACATTAAAAAAAAACCCCAAAAACTTAATAAAATCACTGTTTTTAATTGTCTGACAGATTTATCAACCATCATTTTGTTTCATAATGTTGTTAAAGCTGGATTGACATGATGTGCAATCAACTAAAGAATCCAGCCACAGAAATCAGTAATTCCATCATCATCAAAATCCAGGTCATTGACAGCGTGTTTGATGTGACCAAAAAAAAATATGATACAAAAAAGGCTAAAAAGTCCAAATATTTTTATTCTTACAATAATTTTCCCACAAAGCTGTGTACACAATTACAAAACCAGCATAATTTATCAGTTATGTCCTACATATATTCCTGTATCTTACTAAAATTTTCTGCCCAGGGTTTCAGAAGGAAACACTTCTAAAGAAATAATCCAGAATCCAACTTACATTATTCAAATATATTTAAGCACAAGCACCGTTGTTTGGCTTCATGAAGACATTCTGTATTTACAAGTAAAAACTTATCCTCGAATGCTGACACCATTCACACTAGTGCTGAGCTTTACCCCCTTTCACACATCTGTGTACATTACCTTATCATTTAACTGTGTACATTAACTTACCTTTTACCCCATTCATGTACCAATATGTACCAATACACTATTCACACAACTTATCACTTTTACTAGGTACAAGAAACACTGCACCACTTGGTAAATTGTAATAATTGGACAACTTGCCAAAGTAATATATTAAAGAATTGCAGAGTAAACAGTGGTTCTAATATTACAGTTTTCTTTTGCCGCCCAAAAAACTTGCATGCACATGGTTAAATTTTAATAGCAAACATGTTCACTGTTTGAGAATCTTGACAAAATGCACCACACACACAGCATCAATAGTTACATTTGAATAAAGTTTCATGATATTGATGATAATCAACTTTCCTCATTAATTTTAATTGCAAATTCCTGTATGTCTACAAAAAAATATGAAAGCATGGGAAATTCCTTTGGAACATGGACCCTGATGTAGTTCTATGCTAAGAATATATTACTGAGAAGTAATCACACTGGATCTGTCCTGTACTGAAGTTAGCCATCCAGTGGATGTAAAGGAGTCACCTAACTGTAGACAGGGCTTGAGGAGTTCAACACGGTTGCTTAAGGTGTGTCAGCTGTTTGGACTTTGACACAACTAACTTCCCTTGTATTCAAAATATTGGTTTACAGCAACCTTTGGGGTAGCGGTTCCCAAACGTTTCAGATTGGGTACGTTTCCCATTTCCCCCTCGGACCAGCGCCAGACTTAATTTTCTCTTTATTTGGCCCTCACTATGTCATTAAATATCTGTAATGTGCTATCAGCCGATGTGAGAGGACTTGATTAACTATTACCAATAAGTCCAGTGAGCGTATAGCAGGAATTGGTTATAAACCCAGCCATTTCTTTAGTGACATTAAATCCGTTGTGAACCACTAACAGGAACTGGTTTTAAAGCCAGCAATTTCTTTAGTGACAGTGACTCCATTGCATAGAGCAGATGTGGCAGAGTTGCTGTTTTCATCACGATTCTCCAGCGCCGCTGCTTTAGCCGCCCGGGCCTTGAGGTCAGCCAGTGCCTGGATCAGCTTGTTGTTGGCCTTGTCCAGGTTTTTTATACGCTGCTCCTGGACCTCAATGACCTGCTGCTTGTGTTCCACAGCACTGGCCATCTCCGCCTGCTCCCTCTTAAGCTCTTCCTCTATGGTCTGTAGTCTGGAAAGAGATACAAAAAAAAGACTTAGTTTCAAGCTGTAGATGATCTAAGTGCCACACTGATTAGCTGAAGATAACATAGGATTTCACCTGATTTTTTGGCTGTTGTTGTTTACTCTAGTTCTGTGTTCATTATCTAAATATTTTTTTTGCGGAGAAAGCTGCGCGGATGCATCCAAATTTGCGTGGATGCATCCAAAGCTCACATTTTGTCTTTTGGTTAAATTAAAAAACTGGCTGTTCACATCTATTCTACAGAGATTATGAACATGGATTTTATCTCTTGGACTTTTCCCACCTAGATCACTAGAAATTGATTCTGTAAATAACCAAAGCAAGGTGTGTTTGTACACACAGATGTGAAGCAGGACTCCAGTGACTGCCTTGGACTTGACCAGCACGCCAGTGCAACAAAGAGTCTCTGTGTTCCCCAGGCAGGTCATCTGGCTCTTACCTTGTTATAATGGTTTTCATTTGTTCGTCCTTCTCCGCCTGCTGTCTCCTCATCTTCTCCTCCGACTCCACCAGTCTGTATTGCCACTCGTCCATCAGCTTGTGAGTGTCCACCTCATGGTCAAGCAGTCTCATTTCGGCCTGTGCAAGCCTCTCCTGAGCCTCGAGGAGCTGCTGACGGAGGACGTGCACTTCCTGTTCATACTATCAGACAAGGAGAAGGGGAGACAAAATGTTATTTTCATAAATCAAATGATATTTTGACACAACTAACTTCACTTTGTATTCAAAATATATGTTTAGGGCATCCTTTAGGGCAGCGGTTCCCAAACTTTTAAGATTGGATCATTTTACCATTTCCCCCATGGACCAGTGACAGATTTTTTTATTTTTTTATTTGGCCCTTAACTTGTCATAAAATATTGATATTATTAACATGCTGTCAGCAGACGTGAGAGGACTTGATGAACTATTACCATTTAATGCTGGCTGTTATAACTGTTTTAGTTATGGCTGCTTAAATTTAACTTTTACTCAATTTCTTGACTCGGGTTGAGCCGACCGCTAGTGCAAGGCTCATGGACCAAGCTGGTTCTCAGACCACTACTTTATGAAACACTACTTTAAGAAACACTACTGTGTGAAACACTACTTTATGAAACCCTACTTTATGAAACACTACTTTAAGAAACGCCACTTAAAGGAAGTATTTATGTTATGGTTGTCATTACAATTACAGAGTCCATGTTTTCACCCACATTTTTTTTTTATTGATGAATTACTTCCTCAACAAATTGAATGAGTTTAGCTTTTTTCTAAGCACGTTTGCAAAAGTAAAACTTTTTTAGCCAAATTAAGGGAATTAAATTATTATTTTTTTGATCAAGAGTGTGTCAGGCTTAACATAAAAAGGTCTACACTTCTAAGTGATCTCAATAATTGAATCATGGCTTTTCTTTAAAGTTAAAGTTTATCTGATGCAACAACAATATCATGAAGCTATATTTTTTTCACAGAAGATGATCAACGAAACATTAGAAATATTTAGCAATATCAAAATGAAAACTGATATTTGAAGTTGAAATCCTTTTGAAAACAACAAGCTGCAGTGAGTGAGTGGGTGAATGACTATATTTATAGAATGAAACCAAACTAATGGACATTAATATAATAGAACCTGGATTGTTGGATATTGATGGAAATAACCTAAGTTGTGGGATATTGATAAAATGGAACCTTAAGACATTTGAAGATTCGGTTCTTCTTCTATATATTAAGGGCCCACGATCAATTTATTGATCATTATGGTTCTTGATGGAGTGGTAAACACAGGTTTGTAAAGCAATAAAATAGATGGCTGTAATTTATATTTAACAAGTGAACATACTGAAGTGTGTATTTTTCACTTCCCACATTTGTGTTGTGGGAACTACCAAGTTAGATAGCCAAGTGTGACTGATCATACCTCTTGCTTTGTTCTCTCTTGTTCCTGAAGCTTCCTCTGCACCGAGCTGATCCCCATATGAACAGTGGACTGCGGGGACAGTCTCCTGTTGGCGGTGTTGTTTGCACTGGATGAAACAGACTGACTGCTGTCCTCCCTGGACAGGGGCCTTGAGGGGCCCTGGCCTGTTGGTGACAGACTGCCCGGGGGCTGGCTTAGTGTTGAGTCTGTCGACGCCCTCTTCAGTGGTTCCCCGCGCTGCTTGCTCAGGTACCCCAGATCCATGCTCCTGGACACCGTGTAAGCTGACCGAGAGCTGGAACTGGAGCTGACAGAGTCTGTTGCCGAGTGATAAGACGCTGACCGCTCCGTTCGGGGACTAGACGGATGGACCACTGAATACTTTGAGGTTAAAAATGCAGGTGGTTGGGGCAGTGGATGAGTTTGAAGAGAGCTTGTGTGTATCTGACTGTCACTAATACTGGACAGTCTTGTGTTAAAAGCATTTGGATTCGGATGGTTGATATAGTGCCCCAGGTTGTCCAGTTGATTGGGGTTGTTAGATAAGCCCCCAGTGTTATTATTACCACTGCTCATTGAACTGTTCGAGTCACTGGGAGTCTGTGAGATTCTAGAGATGTTGAGTCCACCGAGCGAGCCACTTGAGTCACTCCTGACAGGGGCCCTGGGGTTCAGTTTGGTCAGACTGCTTATGGAGCTGTTGGAGTCACTGTGTGAGGGTGTGTAGCCCCAGGGTTGGGAGGACGATGGGGCTGAACTAATGCTGTGAGCACTGCTGGACTCATGCATGCTGGACGTGTTGTGCTGGGTGGACCGCACAAGACTCTGAGGGGAGGAGTCGCTGCTGCTGCTACTGCTGGTTTCCTGAGAGGACCCTGACCTCTCAACATGCTGGGCAATCTGCCAGCCAGTGGACATTGTGGTGCCAGATGACACTGGTGGTCTATGGGATACCATCTGTGTTCGGGAGCTCACTGAATTTGAATTGGCAGTTACTGTGGTGGAATTTATGTTCGTGTTACTGCCGTTGTTGTTACTCCTGTACACAGCCGGACTGGCCAGATGTCCTCCATCTGGTCGGTGGTGACTAGCAGGACTTGAAAAGCCAGTTTGGGTCATGCTGTGACCAGTCTTGTTGCCACTTCTTGGGGCAACAGCTGGACTAGACGATGAACCCTGCAGATTAGTTTGTCCCTGACTTTTGTTGCTATCCACGTTTGAGCCGATAGGTCCAGGTGGGATTTTCCCACCGACATTTCTTTGTTGAACATGACCAGTAGGGGTCGTTGTCAGGCCAGCTCTGTTTTGATAGGGTCTCGATGGCTGTCTGATACTTGGCACATTGGACACTGGGCTAGAAAACTGTCTGTGATAGGCTGGGCCTTTGCTGGACAATGACCCTGTGGATGGCTCAAGACTGTCCACAGCCTCACGCGGTGGAAGTGGTGGGCTTATGTCATTGGAGCTGCTGGTTTGGTCCTGCTGGCGGTGGTATCGCCGCGGAAATGTGCTGCAGCCGTTCATTGCAGAGTTGCTCAAGGAAGACATGGCAGGGGAAATTTTAGAGGAAGACTGGGGCGAGCTGAAGTTGGCAGAGGTTGAGTGAACAAAATTTGATGAGCTCGAACCAAGAGAAGTCATAATGTTTGCACTGGATGCCGATTTTCCATTCAAACTGTCATCACTGCTGGAGCTGGACAGCTGGGACAACATCTTCAGTGGAGCTATTGATGAGTGGTAATCCGAAGTTGTTGAGCTCATTGTTTTAACGAAGGTGGTTTGCTGGTGTTGAGATTCACCGCCGCCATCCTCACTGCTGAGGGACGAGTCGCTGGACACTCGCCGGACTGTCTCGGCCTGGCTCAGGGTCATACCATGGTGCGTTGCACTGGTTGCCCCACCTCCCCTGCCACGGGGTACCCCACCTGTCCTCGCCTGTTGTTGGTGTCTGAACAATGGGTTGGCAAACGCAAGAGGTTGAGGGGAGGGAGCCTGTGGAGTTTATTAAACAAGAATTGAATTATTGGCACGAGGGCTTGGTGGAGGCTAAGAATGACAGCTCAATAAAGTGGTACAACAGTAGTGAGTATAGATGTAGTACATGGACAATCTACACTTATGTTGATATGTGATGCAATAAATGACACAACTGTTAGTCACTATGGGGTGTATACTGCATGAGATGCACTAACAGATCAAAGAAATAACATTGGTTAATACCATAGATGTGGATGGGTTTAAACAAAGTGAGAAAACAAGTCATGCACTACTGTACTGAGTGGAGATG
The DNA here is from genome assembly GCA_964017045.1 of Omphiscola glabra. Classification (NCBI taxonomy): domain Eukaryota; kingdom Metazoa; phylum Mollusca; class Gastropoda; family Lymnaeidae; genus Omphiscola; species Omphiscola glabra. The sequence goes on from OZ024808.1 coordinate 20,120,530, forward strand.
TTGACTAGACTGATTGCAAGTACTGTCTATGCTGTACTGAGTAGGGATGATGACTAAGGTTGATTTCATGTACTGTCTATGCCTTAGAACAGGGGTGGGCAAACTTTTTGTGCGGAGGGCCACATTGACAAAGGTCAAGCTATTGGGGGGCAGCATGTATATTATGTCCAATTTTTAAATATCGATAAACATCTCCCTATATTAAAATCGGTAGTTTCGCATTTTAGCATTACATGACAAAGGTCAAGGACTTTTTAAAAGAATAGAAAATTAGAAAGAAATTTGATCAAAAATGTTTTAAAAATCATAACGGTGCATGAAATTCTGTAAAATTCAACAAATTAACTTAAAAACATAGTAATTTTTTAAAATTTCTAAATGCCTTCGAGGGCCACATAATATTAGTTGCCCACCCCTGCCTTAGAAGAACATCAAGTGATACTGAATGAAGTGAAACAGCCAATTCTGGCTATGAGATCTGATTGTCAGTAATATGTGGGGTGAAGGAAAAATTTACAATCACTGTTGAATAAAATGTATAGGATGTGCCATCAAGGAATGAGTGTTGGTGAGTGAATTGAATGTGCTCAAACAATGTGTTGAACACTACTTGGTTCAATAAGACTTGGTGGCTAAACACAAACAGGGGTAAATATTTGCAGGCTTTGTCAGTTAGTCTTTGTTAGCACAAACTGATGCAGTTAATAGTGATTAGTGTTACACACACACACAGAGAAAACCTAGGGCCCTTTCCTCTCAAACACAATACAATGTTAATCTAAGAAAGGATTTGTCCTCAAGAACTTCATTTCATTTTTTTCTTTATGTGTCCCCAGCACTGAAATCAACCATCAGATTTGGGGCCAGTGGGTCAGAGATATTTGCTTTCCATTTGGCAGGTATCAAGCCCACAAATGCACTTTAACAGAACACCCTCAAATATACACCAACTATATTGTAAAATCATTTCTCTGGGACATTGTGCACAATATGTGTGTGTATTTATGTGTATGGGACATTGTGCACAATATGTGTGTGTATTTATATATATGGGACATTGTGCACAATATGTGTGTGTATTTATATATATATGGGACATTGTGCACAATATGTGTGTGTATTTTATATATGGGACATTGTGCACAATACATGTGTGTATTTATATATATATGGCATTGTGCACAATGCGTGTGTGTATTTATATATATGTGGCATTGTGCACAATATGTGTGTGTATTTATATATATGGGACATTGTGCACAATATGTGTGTGTATTTATATATATGTGGCATTGTGCACACTACATGTGTGTATTTATATATATGGGACATTGTGCACAATATGTGTGTGTATTTATATATGTGGCATTGTGCACAATGTGTGTGTATTTATATATATGGGACATTGTGCACAATACATGTGTGTATTTATATATATGGGACACTGTGCACAATGTGTGTGTATTTATATATGTGGGACATTGTGCACAATACATGTGTGTATTTATATATATGTGGAATTGCACACAATAAGTGTGTGTATTTATTTATATCCCACATCCCATGAAGTATTTTGACTAAAGCCCACCCGAACCCTCCCTGGACAAATCCTTGATCCCCGCCCCCCATGATCAAATCAAGATATGAACATGTGTTGCTTGTAAAGATAAAGCAAGCCTTAGATATCTTTTGAAATGGTTTGACAGACTACGCAAAATTATATTTGATTAGCATTTGATCAATGAACTCGGGCTTGAAAATGAGAAGCATATGATAAACACATTTAGTGACCAGGGACCTGAGACGGTGAACACAATGGGAAAATATTGTCACAAAAACTCACAGCTGCCGGGAAGTATATGACGGGTGACCGTGTGATTTCCCGAGTCAACTCTGTGAGCTGCTGGGGATGACTGGACGAGTCAACAGGGGAATCAGACTGTGAATGACTGTGACTGAGGGACTGATATCCAGACGACGTTATCGTTGACCCAGGACCTAGGGAAACCTGCACGAATGTCAGCAAGGAATGATGAAGCTGAAAATTGTCAGCCAGGATATTTGTAGGATTGGAACACCAGCAAAACAAAACAGTGCTTCTCAAACAACAGAGAGAGGTTTTGAATGCTTGGATCAACAGTGCATAATAACCTTGTCCAAAATATTTGACATATTAAAATGATTTAAAAGCCTAGTTAATAAAGTTTTCTGAGCAGAGTGTTGCTTGCTTATTTACAGCAGTATTCTAGCCTTCTTACAGAGTCTGTGTACAAAAAAACCAAAAATAATTTAAAAAAAAAATAATTATCAGCTGATTCAGCCAAGCATTCAATGTTAAAACTTTAAAGGTAAGACGTGGAATATCTAACATTGTTTCTAGAGGAGTCAAAACTTGGAATGTTTCTCGTGGGGATACAAATATTTAACAAATTGTTTCATATTCAGGGGAGAATCTGGCATTTCAGTCCCACTATCAATTTTTTGTGTGCGCTTGGGCAAGGCGAGTCCCTAATAACTTACACAGTCAACACTGATATCAGATTTTACACTTTTAACATCTTCAGTATTTTTTTATTTTTTTTCTTTGCCAGGTGACCGACTCACCTAAGTTTGAGAAGCACTGTTGCACATTACATTTGGTAACAAGCAAGCAACATTGAATAACTATAAACCCAGGAACTGTTTCTCCCAGTTATACTGCGGTTAAAATGTTAATAGAAATTTGTATTGCTTTATTAACATGTTAGAATTTAGCACACTAAATAAAACCATCTTTACATACAAAACATTCTGAACTTCCTGTCAGCAGTTGTTCCCATTCTCTATGTCACATTAAAGCCATGATGAATCACAGCTGGATTTGCTTGCTAAATTTACAAGCAAAGATTCTGTCCATGATTTATAAAGCTGATATTAAAACAGCTTAACAAAATATGGTAACAGATGAACCCAGGGACCCACATTAAAAGGTGAGGACTCAAGTTTAAAGTCTTAGGTTAGTAGGATTGATGTTGATCAAACTGTTGAATCTTCTTAGAAAATCTCAACATCTAACCAATTCTACTGATCATGCTACCAAATTTTAGTGTGTGTGTGTGTGTGGGGGGGGGGGGGAATAAGAAAAAATCACTTGAAACAACTGACATCTGTCAAACAACAATGTGTTATATTCAGTGGTGTGCTACATAATCTAGAAGGTGCCATGCTACCCTGCCATGCTACCCTGATAGATTGATTTGGTGCTACATGGCTCATGCTACAATTGCTTTACTGATAAATTTGGATGAGTTAAGAACTCAGGAGTTCACATGAAGTTCACATAAAGTTCACATGAAGTTCACATGAAGTTCACATGACACTGTGGCTGCGGAGTTAAAAAGTTACATTGAATATCAAACATTAAACCATTCATGCACCTATAAGGTATGCAAATTTGAATGTCAACTGCGGTTAAGTAAGTCATCTGTCCTGGACAGGTTGAACAGGTTGGCTGCACAGTGAACCCTTGTTCAGCTCCAAAGCCATTAGCCTTGATTTATCTAATTCACAAGAGCTCATAATTATACTCAAAATTATATCTATTGAATACTTTGCTTTGTCTGTCAAGGCAACGGTTAAAATACAGAAATGAAAGAGATATATTTTACTGGCCACCTTTCAGTGTAATTTGAGAACCTGTCTAACCTCCTCCTTGCACTCCCAATTACCTGACTGCCATTGGTGTTGCTCTCCAGCTCCATGGATGAGTTCTGCATGTCGTCATCCATGAACGGGATGAGGTCCACAAACTCCCCACTGACACTGTCGGCAGCGCTTACAATCTGGGTCCATGATTCATTGATTGAATGTTCGTTGTACACTTTCCTTGCGCCCACCCTGGACACATCATGGGCCGCTTTTATCACAGTGCGAGAGGAGGAGGAGGAAGTGGTGGCACTTAAAAGAGAGGAATTTGAGGCAGTTACCTCCCCTGGGTTGGTTTTGTCCCGTGGCGGCTTCCCTCTGTTGGCCAGGGCCGGGATGTCCTCGGTGGACTCACCGCAGTGCCGCAGCATGTCTATGAGAACCTCTGTGGGGGAAGTGGCCAGGGTGTTCTTAGGCTTTGGCTTGGTGTAGGGTATCTTGACCCCGGTTTGAGGGGCTTCCTTGGAAGGACTCGGTATGTGGACCAGATTGTCGTAGATCTGAGACTTCCTGTTGGGTTTCTTCTGGCCAACCGTAGGGTCATCCTGGGCATTTGACAGCGAGTTCAGAATCTTGCTCAGCTCCTCAAAAGGTTTGCCTGATGTCTGGTAAGATAATGAATTAATTTAAATTTAAAATTATAAAATGATCCAAAGTATCAGCACTAAATGAACCAAAGTATCAGCACTAAATGAACCAAAGTATCAGCACTAAATGAACCAAAGTATCAGCACTAAATGAACCAAAGTATCAGCACTAAATGAAACAAAGTATCAGCAGTAAATGAACCAAAGTATCAGCACTAAATGAACCAAAGTATCAGCACTATGATTTGGCTTGCATTTATTTCTCTCGACAAGACAAACTGGTAACATTTCAATTTTGATTAAGCTAATATTTTTTGTTACAAATTAAGCAATAACATATTTTTTAAAGGAATATTTCTTAAAAAATTATTTGTTTTAATAGAGAATCTGTAGGAATACATTAATTTACACAACTGGACTGAACACACGTTAAAAAAACAACAGCTTAAAAATGTTTGTTTAATAAATAGCCATTTTAAGGCCATTCCTCACATGTTTTTTTTTAGACATTTTGGAGTAAGGTTGCATTATTGAATTTTGCCTTTCAAGTCTCTAGACCGCCCCCCCCCCCCTTTTTCTGCCCCCACCAGGATGTAACTAATTTTTAAAAAAAAACACTGGCAAAGCTCATACAGTGGAGTCTATTCAAGCAGATATCACAATTTAAGATTTCAATACAACAAACAGGTTCCATCCACAAACCTCAGAATACTTTTCCATGCATTCCAGCAGCAGGCAGTGCAGCACAGACAGCTCCTTGCCTAGGTCAATGTATCCATCAAACTGTAGGAACTGGTTGCTCACTTCTTGACTCTGGGAAGGGAGAGATGCATGGATATTGGAACACTGACTGATGTCAATGCATGGTTATTGGAACACTGACTGATGTCAATGCACACTTATTGGAACACTGACTGATGTCAATGCATGGATATTGGAACACCGACTGATGTCAATGGATGGATATTGGAACACTGACTGATGTCAATGCATGGATATTGGAACACTGACTGATGTCAATGCATGGATATTGGAACACTTACTGTTGTCAATGCCACAAGTGAAGCTGGTTTTTATCTTATTTAGTTCAATACCTGGCCCACCATACCAGATTCCCATGTTCCAATTGAGTAGAGAAATGTAATGAAAATATGTAGCAGCTGTACACAACCAGTGGAAACCATCATATTAATGGTCCCCCCTCAACTACACCCTGGCCAATGGCTGGTAATGAAAAACATTCACCTTCACCTCAAGTAGTGGTTCCCAAGCTTTGAGCATAAAAGTGCCTTACTGATTGGCCATTTAGAAGCGGGAAACATTTTTGAATCATAATTTATCTTTATGGGATAAAAAAAACAATATGTATAATTCTTGGTAATTTGATGATGTCCTTACTGAGCTGTGCACAAGTCCTTACTGAGCTGTGCACAAGTCCTTACTGAACTGTGCACAAGTCCTTACTGAGCTGTGCACAAGTCCTTACTGAGCTGTGCACAAGTCCTTACTGAGCTGTGCACAAGTCCTTACTGAGCTGTGCACAAGTCCTTATTTAAAAGGTTGGGGGACACCTGCTTTAATTGAATGACTTCTCTAATTAAGGGACTATCCCATGAATTCCACAGAGCAACAGAGGCCAAGACGATTACTTGTTATATGCTAAACAAATGTGTTTGCCACTTACAGATATCTTGTGTAAGAAAGACTTCTATGCTAGAAAAATGTGTTTGCCACTTACAGATATCTTGTGTAAGAAAGACTTCAATGCTAGAAAAATGTGTTTGCCACTTACAGATATCTTGTGTAAGAAAGACTTCATCTGAGGGGCTTCCCTCTCAACAAATGTGTTCATGAATGTCATGAACTCCTCTTTACCACCAAACCTGTGGAGGAGAAGTTATGAATGTTGAATATTGCATGGACAGATTTAGATATATAGAGATGGACAACAGATCCACACAGAAACACATGCAGACTAATTGCACAAGCTGCCTTCAAGTGCCACTTTCATTGTGAAGACACAAGTAGAAAATAAAATGGGGGGAGGGGGGGTGCGGGATATCATTATTCATCCATCTGTTTATTAATAAGAGTGTACAGTCATTCCCTCATTACACCCGGTACCCAACAAATAAATTTTGTATGTTCATTCCCTTAATACACCCAGTACCTAACAAATACATATTGTACATGTGAGGTTATTTGTAATGAGCTTTTCAAAGAAAACATAAACTATCAAAGCATAATAATGAAGGAAAAAATATTTTAAGGACAATTTAATGATGTAGATACTTTCATGCATCACAAGATACTTCCACGGGTCAGTAGATACTTTCACGAGTCAATAGATACTTTCATGCATCACAAGATACTTCCACGGGTCAGTAGATACTTTCACGGGTCAATAGATACTTTCATGCATCACAAGATACTTCCACGGGTCAGTAGATACTTTCACGGGTCAATAGATACTTTCATGCATCACAAGATACTTCCACGGGTCAGTAGATACTTTCACGGGTCAATAGATACTTTCATGCATCACAAGATACTTCCACGGGTCAGTAGATACTTTCACGGGTCAATAGATACTTCCACGGGTCAGTAGATACTTTCACGAGTCAATAGATACTTTCATGCATCACAAGATACTTTCACGGGTCAGTAGATACTTTCACGAGTCAATAGATACTTTCATGCATCACAAGATACTTCCACGGGTCAGTAGATACTTTCACGAGTCAATAGATACTTTCATGCATCACAAGATACTTCCACGGGTCAGTAGATACTTTCACGAGTCAGTAGATACTTTCACGAGTCAGTAGATACTTTCACGAGTCAGTAGATACTTTCACGAGTCAGTAGATACTTCCACGGGTCAGTAGATACTTTCACGAGTCAGTAGATACTTTCACGAGTCAGTAGATACTTTCACGAGTCAGTAGATACTTTCACGAGTCAGTAGATACTTTCACGAGTCAGTAGATACTTTCACGAGTCAGTAGATACTTCCACGGGTCAGTAGATACTTTCACGAGTCAGTAGATACTTTCACGAGTCAATAGATACTTTCACGCATCATTGGAACTTTTGCAAAGCCTTTAGTTTATTGTTGCTTCCCTTGTATCTATATCGATCCTTTTCATGGGCTCTCATTCCACCACACACATGGAGAGCACAAACTTACTGAGTAAAGTTGGCCAAAGTCTGAATAGTCTTTGCAATCAGTGTGAGATTCCTTGAGGCCCTTTCATTTGGGTATTCTGTCAACCATAAAAATACTTTTTGTCAATAAATTAAGGCAAGATAAAAATTCAGAACTGTTGCACAGATAGTTCACACTTTCTCCACCAATCATTTATTTCTCTTTGTGCAGGTAATTCTAAAACATCTTTTGACTGAGAAATAGTTATTAACTCTTTTCAAAACCAGACTCTCTTCACTTGTGTTGTATTATCATAATCAGCATCTTAGTATTTTTGTAACACTGTAAAAAAAAAACCACTTCCTTTAATGTATTAAAATAACTATTAAAACATACTTTTTAAAAATGCTTTTTTACTTATTTCATCTGACATATTTTCATTCCAGCTTTGATATGTTTTTATAAGCAGTAGCAGGATGGTCATGTTGCTAGGAAACAGACCCAGATAGCAAAAATAAATACTTGAGTCAATTGAAGACAAGAACAAGTTGATCTGACAATCTCTTACCTTGCGTCAGGTTGAACAGGCTCGGGTAGAGTATGGCCGGGCACAGGAACCTGAGGAAGATGCAGCCACTGATCAGGTTGTCGCTGTAGTCCACCTTGCCACGGTCACCGCACCGACTCCTCAGGCTGGAGAACACTTCCCTCATCTCACTGTGGACAACCATGTTTTAACATGTTATACTGGCTGCACTACCCTCATGTCAAGCTTCACCTCAACCAGCACAGTTAAGTTCTAAGGGGCCAAGGGTGGGGCCAGCGAGTCACTTGCCTCGGGTGAACAATAGGAAACTGAAAACTAATTCAATTATTAATTATTTATCAGAAATAAACTTAAAAATGATGCATACAGCAGCCGCAGCACAAATTTATCCTGTTCCCACGGGTGCTGAGTGGCCGAGTGGTCTAAACTGAGCAAATCTCAACTTAATGGTTAGGAGCTCAATCCCCGCCAAAGTCAAGCAAGAAAAACACCACCAGCACCCCGGGTGGATGGGACTCGTTAACCTTGAACGGCAACTCATCTAAGAGAAGACAACTCTGAATTCAAACCCGGAGATGGGGAGATGGAGTTCACGTGCGCCTAACAGGCAGCAGTGAGGCCTCTTGAACATCTAACATCGGAGCGCCGTGAGCATGCTATCATAGCATGGAAATGAGCGCTATATAAGTACTCCAATCAATCAATCAATCAGGTAAAAAAACACCTTTGGACACAGCTCTGCTATGAAAAAAATATCATTAGCCTTGACCTTTGTTTCTTTCATTGGTTTTAAGATTACAAAAAAATTATTATTTTACAAATTTAATAGCAAGCAAGTCAGGCATCACAATTTCATCTATAAAATTTTGGCATGCAATGAATGATGACACCTACTTGGGAAAGTAGCAGAAGGAGTTGATGACCTTGACCCAGGCCATATTGGAATACATGTCGAGGTTCTTCTGCTGACAGACCAGCAGCTGTGGCGTGCTGACTTTAGTGGGGTCAACCTCACAGTCGTCTGTTGACTGGATCATTTGACTGATGAAATCACCAAGGGTATCCTTGAGGTACTAGGACAGGGAACACATGAAAAGTAAATATTTATTTAATTTTAAAGGTATAAAAAAAAAACATTATTACGAACGTATTTAGGAATGAAACAAAGACTATGAAACCCTCTCTTCATTGGATAGTTTAAAAGCCAAAGTCTTTGGCATTAAAATAAAAGAGATTAATGTTAAATAATGTTAACATGGCATAACCTTATCCTGAACATCATGTGCTACTCCCGACCCTTGAAACAGGGGTGGCTAAAGGGCGGGCCATGTGCGGCCCACCACATCAAAAACTGCGGCCTGCGCATGCCAGATTTATCCCTCATAAACTTATTCATTCAGTTGACAAAGAAATCAATTTTAAAAAAAGATGAGCGAGACAAAAGATGAAAAGACGTCCCATTAGTGGAGTTTTCTTCTGCTATGGTATTTGGCATCTCATTACATCCATTCATTATGGGTGCACAATTCTGTACAGCATTTGGAGGCTGTTTATTTTTATCATAATGACATGTGGCCCACGAATGGTTTATTCACTTTAAAAGTGGCCAGGTTAGCCCTTTGGGTTGGCCAACAACGCCTTAAAATAATATTTAAAAAAACAAAAAAACAACCTCCAATCAAAATGAATTAATCCAGTTCACAGCGTTGACCAATCATTCAGACAGAGCAATTGGTACATAAGGTATTGACCAATCATTCAGACAGAGCAACTGGTACATAAGGTATTGACCAATCATTCAGACAGAGCAACTGGTACATAAGGTATTGACCAATCATTCAGACGGAGCAACTGGTACATAAGGTATTGACGAATCATTCAGACAGAGCAACTGGTACATAAGGTATCAGGACATGCATGTGGAAATCATGTTCACCATTTACATTGACATGACAACCCCATGAAACAATGACTTACCTTCTCCCCCACTAGTTTCATGTAGGCCTCCATCGCCTTTGTGGCTATGCTGTTCCCTCTAAAAGTCAAATGCTCATCATCTGAGGACATCATCATGAATGTCATTAGCAAAACAGTTCCCCAACTGGATTGACTCTTTATCTCAAGGCATTACTGAAAAGTGTGTGTGGATACTATTTCCCCTTGAATCTCGGCTTACAGAGAGCTTTAGGTAGCTTAAGCTTAACAAAACCATTCTCATATTCAATGTGTCAAATAATAATTGGGCAGTATGAAAAACCCCAAAACAGTCCGGATTTCACTGAAAAGTAAGTATGATTCGGTTTTGGATAGAAGGATCTAGATCAGCGGTTCTCAACCTGTGGGTCATGACCCCTTGGGGGGTTGATTGACCCTGACACAGGGATCAACTAAGACCATCAGAAAACACATATTTATGAAGTAGCAACGAAAACAATTTTATGGTTGGGAGTCACCACAACATGAACTGTATTTTAAGGCTCCAAGCATTAGTAAGGTTGAGAACCACTGATCTAGATTTAATTACCAACAAAATATTTGAGATAAATGTAAGAAAAAATTAGGAAGAATTAAAAAAATTGATCATGATAATGACACAGTTTTCAGGTAGAATGATCTCATGGCAAATGTTAAAAAATTTAGAAGTATGCCGTGGCTCATAAAAAAGTAATCAAGAACTCGAGAACCCTTTTTGCTACTCTAATGGTGTGCCCTCACCCAGCCTGGAGATCTCCTCCATGACAATGTCTGACAGGAACTCGCAGGCTTTGCTCTGCTTCTGCAGAATGTGGACCAGGCTGGTGGCAAAGTCCTCCTTCTCCCTCACAGCCAACAGGGGTTCAAACATTTGGCACAGCTGTTTGTAGTCACTGGTTAAATACTAGAGAGAACAGGCACACAGACTGAGACCCACTTATGCTTCTAACAAGATAGTACACATACATTTCTAATTACAAAGAAAATTGATTAAATAAGCGGCAGTACCGTTGATAACAAATAGACAAATATTATAGTGAAATTGGAAGTAACAAATTTAATTATCAAGTGAAGTAAAAAATATAGCGTGACTACTTTGTCCTATGTTAAGTCAAATGATAAATGATCAGTCTGTCACTTTTGTTAAGTCAAATGATAAATGATCAGTCTGTCACTTTAGTTAAGTCAAATGAATGATTAGTATCTTTCTTTTGTTAAGTCAAATAAATAATGTCTGTTAAATTAGGTAATACAAAATTTATCAAGAGCCAAAAATAATTTTGATTTTTTTTCCCTTATTTTAAAAAAGATTTTATACAGAAATGTATTAGTATAATTAAAATGGCACAAAAAAAAAAAAAAAAAAAAAAATAATTTAAAAACAAATTAAAAAAAAATAAAAAATGCAATTTTTTATTTAAAACATTCATCAAAATATAAATGATTTTGATCAGTCAACAATGTTCCCATTTCATAATAACAAAGAAAAATGAAATATGTCATTAAAACTTTAAGTTGTGAATACAGCTTTATGTTGTGTTGACTACAACTTTAACACTGAAATGGGGGGTGAGTTGAATAGTGCTGGACAAACCTGAATGAAAGACTGGTAGGCATCAAGTGGCAATATATTGACCGTCTGTCTCCTGGCCTTCAATCTGATGATGGGCAACTCACTCTTGGTCTCCTTGCCAGCCTTGCCCACAGTCCCTGAGCGGCACGTCAGCCTGGAGGGTGGCAGAAACATTCGGGGAGTCATTTAACAGGAAACAGAATTTCAATCACCAAAACGTGTCTTAAAATTCAATGAAGAAATCAATGAATCTTGATGGATTATATGAAAGATTATATGAATGATTATAAGACAGATTATATGACAGTTCTAACAATGATTAGTTCAACATAAGAATGGAATAATGGGGATCAGGGATGGAGCGGTGCGGGGTGGGGGGATATCCTATCATTTTAAGGAATTGTTTCAAAAAAATGGGCTTACATTCCAATGGGGGGGGAAGGGCGACGATTAGGGGGAGGGGAGTTTGCATTTAGTCTTATGTGATAGGATGTGTATTGCATTTCAAAAGTAATTTTGTTTTGTTGGTGGTTGGGGGGTCAGAGGACATTGAAAGACTGGACACATTTTTAACATTGATGAATAATAATGGGGGTTGTAGAATAAACTTGCGAGGTATGCCGAAAGTCTTAAAATAAAACTATGAGCCGCACGATTCTCACAAACTTTTTGGACTCCAATCAGACACCTGCTTACCATTTCTCAAACAGCTGCCTGTTCTCAATTTCTGATAAAGAAAGATTGATGTAGCCTGGGGAGGGTCAAATCGAAATAATGAACATTCTGAGGACATTCTTGAGGGAAAGTATGATTGCAAAACCTTCTTTAAGAGGACAAATATCAATGCAAAGTATTTTTTTCTATTTTTTAAAATAAAAAATAAAAAATAACCTTAGTAAGACCGTCTAGACTTTATGGTTGCTCATCTCATCAAAGACAAACACTGACAAACATTGCCCCTAACACTGACAAACATTGACCCTAACACTGACAAACATTGTCCCTAAAACTGATTATAAAAGTGTTGGACTGCGATAAAGCTTTAAAATAGATTAATTAGACACGAAGTATCTGTGTGTCAATATAACAATATATGTTAAGCTTTATTAATAATTTTACATTATACATAATGTGTGGAAGATCTCTCACACTAACAAAACTCACCAACTAAAGTGTCTTTGTCTTTCTTCTTCTTCTTGTCTGCCTCTCTGTACAAATTGACAGTGATGATATCTACAAGAGGCAGATTTCTGTGGAACGAAACAAAACCCCATACAATGTCAAGGCAATTAGTGGTGTCCAGCTCCAATTGTGGTTTCATTTGTTGACACTGCCTGGCAGACGTAACTAGGATACTGGTCAACAATTTAAAAAAAACATACTTTGAGCTTAAAAGCTAGAGTCAAAATATAACATACATCGTATTGCGAATAAATTATGTTTTTTTTACAGTTTCTCAATAGTCTGGCAGATTTGCCAAAACATCCATTTAACTATTTCAGTTCATCATCATCATCATGTCCCATAGTCCTTGGACCAATTTGCGGCGCCACAGATGACATGAAAACTATCCACCTCCATTCCTCTATGTTTCCTGCACTTCGCACAGTTAGGGAGTATGAACAATTATTTAAATCTTGGTTCCTCATTACCTTATGGAGTTGTTTCCATGCAGAAGACACAATATGAGATTGCCTTGGGTGTACTAAATCTTGGTTGATCATAATGTCATTTTAATTCGTGTACATGCAGTAGACTATTCTTGGCCCTTACTAAATCTTGGTTGATCATAATGTCATTTTAATTCGTGTACATGCAGTAGACTATTCTTGGCCCTTACTAAATCTTGGTTAATCATAATGTCATTAATTTGCATACATACTATAGACTCTTCTTGGACTTACTTGAACTCAAAATGTTCCCCCCAGAAGAGCATTTCTGTCATCGTTTTCACTGAAGTCTTGGCATAGATTGTACCATCAAGTAATATTTCACAGAAGTATCTGCAGGAGAAAAATACAAGAGCTTAGGAGTCTGGGCCCACGGGTGGATCACTATTGAAATACTCATAGAAGTAAACACAGAAGCTGGCCAACAAAAGAAGAATAAAATAAATATGGCAAAATTAAAAAGAGGGATACATATGTATACATATGAACAATCTAATGTCACCATGTAACACTGAGTTTAATAAGCGCATAAAATAAAATTCCTGAAAACCTTACAAAACAACAAGTATATTTGTGTTCAGTATCTGCAATAACTGAAGATAATTCTGTAAGTGGGATTCTTAAAAACAATGCCAGTCAATTGTTGCGTTTCCAGAAATATGTTTGAAAAAAAAAAATGGTAGAGTGAACATTTTTCAACTGAAGTTTGGTAGAGCAGAATTTTAGTCAAATGGAAGCTTGTTCCAAATGAAATTCAGTCGAGTGTAAAAACAAATAAAAATAAATTATGTTTTGAAAAAAAAAGAGAAAGATATTGAACACTTTCATGTGGATAACAATAATCACAACCCAATCACTTTACATACCGACAATTGACTAGATCTGAATGATGCCCCACAGGCCAATGCAGACCTGTTTACTCTTACGATTTTGGCGTACAATGTACCATTTGGAGGTGTAAACATTAAATATACCGTATGTTTATTTTTTAACTAATAAGATAATGCATTGAACTATTTTGTGTTGATATTTTACGATTGTAAGAGTTTGAGGGTAAACAGGTCTGAAGATGTGAACCTGGTGGGGTCTCAGGGGTGACTCAAAGTTACCACTAAATTGTTTGGAATATTGCAAAGGTTATAAGCATGTGTTATTTTGCAATACAAATTACGTGTAATGATTTTATCCCCATTCAGATATATATATATTTATGTATATGTACTCTTTTTTGTTGACAGGTTGTGGTTTTTTAAGACATACGAATATGTGATAGGAAATATCACTAATTATATCTCACGAGTTGGATTCATTCCCAATGTTAGTCTGGTGTCCCCTTTCACATATCTGGATCTCCTAAAATTGTGGCCAGTTGGTACGCGTCCCAATTGGTGGTTGGAAAACCCTTATACTTTTGCGGGAAATAATCCACTGTCTTTTTCAGAAAACGCTCAGTATTTGCAATAATATTAAAGGAAAACCCCATAAACTTCTGCTAATGTGATGTCCGACTATAAGGCCAGGGACTTGTTATTGTATAACTCATCAAACGTCTGCTAATGTGATGTCCGACTATAAGGCCAGGGACTTGTTATTGTATAACTCATCAAACGTCTGCTAATGTGATGTCCGACTATAAGGCCAGGGACTTGTTATTGTATAACTCATCAAACGTCTGCTAATGTGATGTTCAACTATAAGGCCAGGGACGTGTTATTGTATAACTCATCAAACGTCTGCTAATGTGATGTTCAACTATAAGGCCAGGGACTTGTTATTGTATAACTCATCAAACGTCTGCTAATGTGATGTCAGACTATAAGGCCAGGGACTTGTTATTGTATAACTCATCAAACGTCTGCTAATGTGATGTTCAACTATAAGGCCAGGGACTTGTTATTGTATATCTCAAACTTCTGCTAATATGATGTCCGACTTTAAAGCCAGGGACGTGTTTTGTATAACTCAAACTTCTGCTAATGTGATGTTCAACTATAAGGCCATGGGCTTGTTATTGCATATCTCAAACTTCTGCTAATGTGATGTCCGACTATAAGGCCAGGGAATTGTTATTGTATAACTCATCAAACATCTGCCAGTCTGTAAGGCGGGGCATTTTTTGTATACACTCTAGTAGCAGGATACATACAGGAGACCCGTGCCTGAGAGTGAGTAATAATTCATAAACTGTCTACCGAGTCAAGTAGACGGGAGCTTGTCAGGGCGAAAGACTATCTACCTAAAATAAACAGTGGCGAGCGTCAGTCTGCAACTATACATCATTTTCATAGTCGGAGAATTCCAGGAGGATAAATCGGCCGGAAAAAATGAAGTTGTGGGGTTTGGAGGGCGGGGGATGGGGGGGGGGGGGGTGTAAAACTCTGTTTCAGTTATGTAAACCCAAACATGGGGAAGTAACTCAGACTTTTAAGTCAGGGAAGACAGACTATTAAGACAGGTGTATTAAGACTATAAATTAAATCGGGGAAGTAATTCAGACAATTTTGAGTCTGGGAAGTTAGTCAGACAAATGAGTCGGGGAAGTTAGTCAGACTATTAAGTCGGGTAAGTTAGTCAGACAATCGAGTCGGGGAAGTTAATCAGACAATTGAGTCGGGTAAGTTAGTCAGACAATGGAGTCAGGGGAGTTAGTCAGACAATTGAGTCAGAGGAGTTAGTCAGACAATTGAGTCAGGGGAGTTAGTCAGACAATTGAGTCAGGGGAGTTAGTCAGACAATTGAGTCAGGGGAGTTAGTAAGACAATTGAGTCAGGGGAGTTAGTCAGACAATTGAGTCAGGGAAGTTAGTCAGACAATTGAGTCAGGGGAGTTAGTCAGACAATTGAGTCAGGGGAGTTAGTCAGACAATTGAGTCAGGGGAGTTAGTAAGACAATTGAGTCAGGGGAGTTAGTAAGACAATTGAGTCAGGGTAGTTAGTCAGACAATTGAGTCAGGGACGTTAGTCAGACAATTGAGTCATGGAAGTTAGTCAGACAATTGAGTCAGGGGAGTTAGTCAGACAATTGAGTGAGGTGAGTTAGTCAGACAATTGAGTCGGGTAAGTTAGTCAGACAATTGCGTCGGGTAAGTTAGTCAGACAATTGAGTCAGGGGAGTTAGTCAGACAAATGAGTCGGGTAAGTTAATCAGACAATTGAGTCAGGGGAAGTTAGTCAGACAATTGAGTCAGGGAAGTTAGTCAGACAATTGAGTCGGGGAAGTTAGTCAGACAATTGAGTAGGGGAAGTTAGTCAGACAATTGAGTCGGGTAAGTTAGTCAGACAATTAAGTCGAGTTAGTTAGTCTTAAGTCGGAGTCATAGCGAATTTCTCTTGCAAGGATTTATTTTGAAATCCTCTAGCAAAACATTGCCAGTGGTCCTAGAGTTTTCTGTCCTAACGGGTTACACATTAAATTTAGATAGTTCATCTTATTGACCAACACGACAATTAGAGAAACTTGATGGGTTATTATGACCCTTATATTTCTAATGTTCTGTTTTAGTTGAGACTAAGCATAGCACACATTTTATCTATACATGTTAACACACACGTTATATCACACACTCTCTGTCCATATGCATACACTTTATTTTTACTCCATTAAAAATTAAAATAAATAGATAAAGGTAAATATTAAACACTACCAGCAAAACTAAGGGACGGTGGGGCCACGGGACGATTAGGCTGCCAAGGGAAGGTGGGATCAAGGGAAAGTGGGACCAAGGGACGGTGGGGCCACTAAACGATTATGCTGCCAAGGGAAGGTGGGACCAAGGGATGGTGGGGCCTCGGGACTGTTAGGCTGCCAAGGGAAGGTGGGGCCAAGGGACTTTTGGGCCAAGGGACGGTGGAGCCACGGGATGGTTAGGCTTCCAAGGAAAGGTGGGACCAAGGGACGGTGGGGCCACGGGACGATTAGGCTGCCAAGGGACGGTGGGGCCACGGGACGATTAGGCTGCCAAGGGAAGGTGCTGCCAAGGAAGGTGGGACCAAGGGACGGTGGGGCCACGGGGCGGTTAGGCTGCCAAGGGAAGGTGCTGCCAAGGAAGGTGGGACCAAGGGACGGTGGGGCCACGGGGCGGTTAGGCTGCCAAGGGAAGGTGGGGCCAAGGGATGGTGGGGCCACGGGACGGTTAGGCTGCCAAGGGAAGATGGGACCAAGGGACGGTGGGGCCAAGAACGGTGGGCCCAAGAACCGTGGGGTCAATGGACGAGTGGGTCAAGGTACGGTGGGACCAAGGCACGGTTGGGCTAAGGTACGGTAAGGCCAAGAGACGGTGGGGCCCAGGGACGGTGGGGCTAAGGGACGGTGGGGCTAAGGGGCGGTGGGGCCAAGGGACGGTGGGGCCCGTCAAAGGATCTTACGGTTTCCGCCACTATCCCCTTTGACTTGGATCTTTATTATTTTTGTTTTTTTAAATAGTTGAAAGCAAACAGTCATTGATAATGACAATGCAATCGCAGAAAATTATAAGGAAAAACATAAGGACTGCTCTCGTGATACGAACAGAAACTGCATTAGGGCATAGCAGGGGTTGGCAACCTTTTGGTCGATTAATATTGTGCCACAGAACGCTGCCAACAACATGCAACTCTTTCATACAAAACATACCTTTTAAATTTTAAATTCATTTCTTTACTTTTTGGTCTTCCGATTGCTTTTGAAAATCGGTCCGTGTGCCAAGTACGGCACGCGTGTCGTATTTTTGCCGAACCCTTGAGTAAAATATCGCCACATTCTTAACGACCCCCCCCCCCTTTGGGAATTCTACCGACATCACTCGTCAATGATTGTAGGTGATATCCAAACGATGCAAAAAAATAACCATGGGAAAAAATGAAACACTCCCCGAAATAAATAAATTATTTGCACTTCAACGGGACCCAGAGCAAACACGTTACCAGGTTCGAATGCTAAGCAAACAGCTGACAACACAAACAAGATGACAACACACAAACACTCGGAACTTCCTCCAGTGTTTTAGGAACAAATCTTGCGAGAATGTGTTTTTACAGCATTACAAGAAGGGAGCTTGTTTTCAACCAAAACAATAGTTCAATTTACAGCCCCGCAAAGTTCACGTCGCTGCTCTTATCTGGTCCTTACGTGGGAATTCCCGTTCTGCGAACCCAAAATAACGCTCGCTCGTTGAGTGCGGAAGACGCCCGTTGCCATAGTGTTTATAAACAAAACTTTACGGGAAGTGGGGAGAGCACTTCTTCAAATGTCAGTAATCTGCATAGTGTGGTGGTACTTATCCGAGAGGATTTCACTACATATGTCTTAAAACTAGGAAACGGCAATGTGGATTCTAGCGGAATTATAGAGATCATCATCATCATCAATGATGACATCACCAGTGGCGCTACAGCCCATGTAGGGCCCTGGCCTGCTCCAACACATACTTCCATTCGGAACGATCCATGGCTTTCCGCCTCCATGCACGAACCCCCAAATGGTGTAAATCCTTCTCTACTTCATGGACCCATCCCAGTCTTGGACGACCAGTGAGCCGTCTGCCCATAGGCTTCTGCCTGTATACCACTTTTGCTGCATTCCGGCATCCTTTCAACATGTCTTGCCCAGCGCAGTCTGCTTTTTTAAAAATTGTTGCGACTATGGGTTACTACGTCACAAAACAAATACATTGCATATCATTGTGTATTATACTTGGTCAGTTTAAGAATTCACAAATAAAATCCATTAGACATAATTATACATACATAATTTGCATTTTATTTATAAATATTTCACTTATCCACCAGTCCATAACAGCGAAATCACCAACAAAGTCAAATTTAAGATATGACACGATTTTGCAACTCAACTGTGTTTTCAGTAGTGCCTGATAGCAATGTTGCATCTTCTTGGTCTTCCTCTAACATGTCTTCACGTAGCTAATGACGTTTATGTTATAATCTTAATGCCATATTATGTAATGGTGATGTCATGTTACCATCCTGAGGTCATATGATGCAACCGTGATGAAATGTTACCATCGTGATGTCATATGATGTAACCGTGATGACATGTTACCATCCTGATGTCATGATGTAACCGTGATGAAATTTTACAATCGTGATGTTATATGATGCAATCGTGATGACATGTTACCATCGTGATGTCATATGATGTAATCGTGATGACATGTTACCATCGTGATGTCATATGATGTAATCGTGGTTGACTATGCATTAGTAATAATGCATTTCACTATAGTGGGAGCAACATTGATATAATCATGTCATGTATTATTAATAATAATATCATCGTGAGGTTTTTTGTAAACATGATTCTAGCTTTAACGAGTGTAATCCAGAGCACGGGAAGTGAACAATCTTGAACCATCTTAATGCTGCCACACGCCTGATGTAAATGATCACTCCACCCGATCCCCTCACATTCTCGTGAACACAACAAACGTTTGCTGGACTTTACTGCTCCCATTAACAGTATTAGCCAGAGACATTGTGATGCGTTCAGCTTATCAAGGGGAGATTCAGACCAGCTACAGCATGCACAGCGAGGCGCGTGCTACCAATTTTTTACAATGCTGTCTTGATAACGAAACAGTTTGCAGGGGGTGGGGCGGGGCCTCGCAACTGATAACAAACTAGTGCATGGTAATATATAAGGTGTGGAGGATTGGGGGGGGGGGCGCCTCGCAACTGATAACAAACTAATGCATGGAAAAATATCAGGTGTGGAGGATTTGAGGGAAGGGGTGCGCCTCGCAACTAAAACATAAATTAATGCATGTTAAAAAATCAGGTGTGGGGGGTGGGGGGCGCCTCGCAAATAATAACATAAATTAAGGCAAGCTAATAACTATGACAATTATAAGGCGACACAATGATGACATATCATTTATTAAGAAGATTAAACCTGACATAAGATCATAAATCCAATTGTAACGGAAGGTGTGTGTCATTGTCATAGGGATGATTTAATCAAACTCATTCATTGTATCGTGGGGCTTTGAAAAGCTTTCGAAACAAAAGTGAGTGTGGGCTGTGATGAGTGTGGGCTGGTGGGCTGTGATGAGTGTGGGCTGTGATGAGTGTGAGCTGTCATGAATATGGGCTGGTGGGCTGTGATGAGTGTGGGCTGGTGGGCTGTGATGAGTGTGGGCTGTGATGAGTGTGGGCTGTGATGAGTGTGGGCTGTGATGAGTGTGGGCTGGTGGGCTGTGATAAGTGTGGGCTGGTGGGCTGTGATGAGTGTGGGCTGGTGGGCTGTGATAAGTGTGGGTTGGTGGGCTGTGATGATTGTGGGCTCTGATGAGTGTGGGCTGTGATGAGTGTGGGCTGGTGGGCTGTGATGAGTGTGGGTGGATTGGGTGTGGGTTGGGGGGTAGTCACGCGGAGCATTCACAAATGAACTACCAGCATAACTTTAAGATCAACTCATGTACCCACCATCTATCTCCTACACCCCGCCCCCCCCCCCCCCCAAACCAAAATCACATGAGATTTACTCAAGCTTTTAAAACGACAGCTGTTGGTTCCATCTTTATTCCCCTGCATATTCTTAACCTTCTCATTCCGTCAGTATAGTAGTCCGGACAGCTTGCATCTCCCCACCCCCAAACCGATAACAGACATGAAGCAACGCAAAGGATCCGCCTGCGGCTACAGCAGCCGAGCCACTAAATGGCAACCAAACAGCAATTACTGGCTTGTGTTCTCAGACCAACATGTAATCCTTTCCGGACACCTGGAGATAATGGCCTTTGTGGTGCAGCAGACGACGGGTTTCACCGGCCTGGACCGGAGATTAGATACCCCGGCCTCGACTTGGCAATGAGACGAACAATTTTATTCTTTACCCAGCACGGGATCTGTGCGCCATATGAGGTAACATGGTTTCCATTCTCTTTCACCCATATGAGGTAACATGGTTTCCATTCTCAACTATATATTTCAGAAGTGACATTTTACCAGTATGAAGTACCATGGTTTCCCTCATCTATATTTATTTCAATGGTGACAATTTACCCATATGAGGTAACATGGTTTCCATTGTCATCTATGTATTACATTGGTGACATTTTACATGAGCACGCAGTAATCGGTAATCGGTGAGTCTAGATTAATTTGAGCGGAGGGGCACCAAGCCTTGATTAGAAATTGCCATTTATGATATAACATGTGTTTGGAACGTTGGCGTGTTCCCTTTAACATGTTCCCCTCAATCGTAAACGTGATCGCCCTCAATCGTTAAGTGTTTCCCTGGAGGTGTTTCACCAAGCCAACAACGTGTTCCTCTAAATGTGCCCCACTAGAGGTGTTTCCTTGAAGGTGCTCCACCAGGCCACCAACGGGCTCCTCTGAATGTGCACCGACAGATCCTTGACAGTGCACGCGCCCAACTAAAGGGAGCAGTGGTCTCGTGCATATCTCTCGTTAGCTTGTACCCAGACAAAATGCGGCAGTCAAGGTTAAGTAATCCAGACTTGTCAACGGTTAAGGAAAAGTAGAGCTCTGGGATACCTGACACACTGGCAGGTAAGACTTCCTGCAGAGGGCCCCACCCCCGGGGTGGCGGGTGGAGGGGGCAGGGCGGAAATGGGAATGAAAAAAAATAATGACGTCATGCATCCAAAAGTCAAAAATCAATTAAAATAATTGGACTTGAGAGACGGGGCGTTTCCTAAACTATTTCTAAAAAAAGTATTGTACGCACATTAAAAGATAAACAAAAATTACATATGATACAATAGTTAATAAGATAAAAAAAAGTATGTCTCGATTTGATCAATGTTGGCGCCACCTAGTAACAGGGAAGTGGAAAAAAAACCTAAAACATCAGGAAACTGACCCCACCCCCCAATTTTTCCCCCATCCTCTCATGTACTACTTCCTTATTTAACATAATATATCATGTTTAACACCAGAGTAATGGACACATCTCTACTCTGTAAAACACACATAATGATGTATAGCAGACCTGTTTACCCTCAAACTCTAATAATCGTACAATATCATCACAAAATCATTCAATACATTATCTCAATAGTAAAAAAAAAAAAACCACTAAACATTCAGTATATATAGTGTACATACTTCAAAATCGTACATTGTACGCCATAATCGTAAGAGTAAACATGTCTGGTATAGAGATGCACAATGTATCAAAATTATAATGATCTTTTCCCATTAAAGTTTGGATGTTGTTACACAGCTGTTCTTTATGACATAAATGAATTTTATTTTAGTGCCACGATTACGTCTCTTTCACTAATATGTTTATGTACAGCGTGGTGAGCCCAGCCCTAGGCTGGAGTACCGCGCTATATAAGACCACTAATAATAATAATAATGTTGAAATTGAAGTTCGCACTTAATATTAAATTCCATTGGATGTTTAAAACGATGGCCATAATTGTGTTCTGTCTGGATTATTATTAACGTCCATAGGGTGTTTAAGAAGATGGCCAGAATTACACATGGCAGTGACTTGATGATAGGCATTGTTCGAATGAGAAGTGGGTGATAAAATGTATACCTCCACCCTCCCCCAACACAACCATAAGCGTGAGGTCAACCTCAGCACGAGACAAAATGAAACCCATATCATATCCTGGTGTAGGATTACAGTTCTTTATAAAGGTACATTTTGTTTTTGTTAGGATCTATTTGATGAGATAAAACATGCGTTGAATGTTTATTGATAAATTGTATGGGCCATTTCAGTTTTAGCTAGTCATTTCAGCCTTAGATTGGCTCATGGCGATCTAGTCATTTCAGCCTTAGATTAGCTCACGGCGATCTAGTCATTTCAGCCTTAGATTGGCTAACGGCGATCTAGTCATTTCAGCCTTAGATTGGCTCATGGCGATCTAGTCCTTTCAGCCTTAGATTGGCTCACGACAAGTTAGTCCTTTCAGCCTTAGATTGGCTCACGGCGATCTAGTCATTTCAGCCTTAGATTGGCTCGCGGCGATCTAGTCATTTCAGCCTTAGATTGGCTCACGGCGATCTAGTCAATTCAGTTTTAGATCTGGCTCACGCCAAGCTATGTGTTTCCTTCGACACAAGAGCTTAAGAAATGGTGCCCTATGACATCAGCTACCTTTACGTCCTCTTTTGATACACGACCTTAAATGACCTTTTGTGGAGCTCGGGGTGTGACACACAGGCCTCAAGGCGTGGCTTGTTATAGTTCTCTCAGAGATAATCTTTCTCAGCAATGACCCAATTTAATGGCAATGAAACAGTCATGTCTATCAGACACTCAAAATAGTTAATGGCAGATCAGAATTACTTTTCTATATCCGTTAGCCACTCTTAAATTGCTATGTGTATACATACATCTTCTGATTAATAAAGGAACGGTTAACATGTTCTTCGTGAAGAAGGTATACATTATTTTATAGTTCTCAATAACATGTGAAAGGACTCTGAGAAATGACCCAAATATTTATATTTCATTATTTTCGGGAGTTGGTGGGAGCAAAATTCGTTGATAAAAAAGCCAGTGATTAACAGTCTATGAAAATGTGCATTTTTTCATTGTATATAAATCACTTTGCTAGCTGCAGGACTCCACTCTATAGAGAGTATTTTTTCATTTATATATGTAGGACACGGTTCATAGCCAGGATGTGTTAGAATATATCAGATATGAACCAATAGTTTCAATAATTATTTTCTACCTCGGGAGGAAAGCAATAATTGGGAGAACACAAAAAAGCAGGGCCACTTACCTTTTCTTTGCGGCCACATTTTTGGCTTCCACGACCCAAAGTTTGAGCGAGTTGTCCGACCTTCGTGAGTGCTCCTCATGCGGCCGGGTAACTCGTCTTAAACTGTGGCAAGCAGAAAGGAAAAGGAACAATTAGTCCAACTGATGCACTTGAAATTGTGAAAATTGAAAACAAGAAACCTACATAAATTATTGATAAACATAAACAAATGTTTCATATTCATTTGGGTATGCTTCTTCCAAAAATAATTTTAAGAAAAAAATATTTTTTAAAAGATTAATTTAAGTTAAGTTTTACTTATAAATGTTCAGGATGACCAGTGACCCTATAATATAGACATTGCCATGGTTACCGCACAATGGACTGACACTTAGCAATGACAAGTCTACAGATTGAACTTCAAATACCTTAGTTCAGTGTTTCCCAGCCTTTATGGTGCCATGACCCCACCTAAGCTTTTCTAAAATGCGTATGCCCCCAAAAAAGATGTCTGACACTGAACTGTCGATTTTCAGAAAAGTACAGAAATAGTTCATGACGATAACCGTTGTATAACACGGGTTATATTTGACATGTGATGTTAACAGACTGTGTACAAACCGAG
Organism: Omphiscola glabra; assembly: GCA_964017045.1. Classification (NCBI taxonomy): domain Eukaryota; kingdom Metazoa; phylum Mollusca; class Gastropoda; family Lymnaeidae; genus Omphiscola; species Omphiscola glabra. The sequence continues at coordinate 20,145,025 of OZ024808.1, forward strand.
TGACGGTGCTGTTAACAGGCGTTATACATACTGAGCACGGGTGATGTTGAACAGAAATAATACAAATGGGGTAAGAGTGATGTTAGACATTATATATGTGGGGGGGGGGGTGTAAGAGTGATGCTTAACAGACGTTATACACAGGGAGTTGTGGTGATGTTAAAACAATCAGTATAATGTGTTATGACATCACAGGAAAGGGGGGCACCCTACCCCAGACGTCCTCAGATGTCTCCCATCTGTCTGCGACTTAAAATAGACTGGCAGGTAAGGTCATGCGTGGAATGTAGACCTGCGATAGGCGAACGTTTACACAAAAAAAAAAAACGATGGCATCGTTCGGAAGCATAGCCAATTGGAATTTAACTAAATTGTGTTTCGGTTGAATATAACTAAACTAAGTTGTATCTCATGTTAGGGTGTGGGGGGGGGGGCAGTCTAAAGAGATATTATTATTGACAGTGGGTCCAGAAAGAATGATTACTTCCGGCACGGAAAGCAAGGCGTACGGATATATGCCGATATAAATATGTATACGGACTTTTGTGCCTATCTGAATGTGGACATAAATATGTATACGGAATTTTGTGCCTATCTGAATGTGGACATAAATATGTACACGGATATCTGTTTTCAAGTCAGGGCCCTTCAAGAGTTCTTATATAACCAGATCTAAGCTTCAGGTCATTGAAAGCAAGGCGTTGTGAAGCTGCTTGTCAACCAAAAGAGATGCTAATGTTTAACAGCAGGGCAAACACGTTCATATAATAATAAAGTCAAAGTGAATGCTTTGAAGACTTGGTTTTATGCCAGATGGTAACAACGGTTCGGTACGTGTTGGAGGACATCACACAACAGGTGGAACAGGTGGATTCCAACAAAGGCACGGACAGGAGGAACAGACGTTCTTCTACAAAATAAAATATAATACATGAGTAACTTTGGTTCAAGAACTGACTGGTCATTGCCAACTCTAATAGGATTTGACCTGCATACAGAAGTATAAAATGATTCTGTTTGTCAGAGTTGTGGCATAATTGACCCTATACGGGGCATTTTCTTGGTAGAAGCTGCTTGCCACAATAGTTACACTTTGTATTTGCGCGTGGTCTTCTTGATACCCAGCATCTGGTGTCACTGCCTGGACACCACATTCTTCGCTCATTGGTTTGAGCTGCCATTCCATTGTCTCCGCTGCCTGCGTATGTGTTCTGCCTGAATGAGGGTCAGGTCAGACTCTCTAAGTAGTCATGCTCTGACGTCAGGTCAGATCTCTAAGTAGTCATGCTCTGACGTAAGGTCAGACTCTCTAAGTAGTCATGCTCTGACGTCAGGTCAGACTCTCTAAGTAGTCATGCTCTGACGTCAGGTCAGACTCTCTAAGTAGTCTTGCTCTGACGTCAGATCAGACTCTCTAAGTAGTCATGCTCTGACTTTGTCACTTTAAATACCTCCTTCAAGTGTGTCCTTTATGAACGAGTCTTTCAGACTTTCACATGACTTTTGCCTTGAGTTTAACGTCAGTTAAAAAACTATCAACTGTTTTTCCGTCATTTTGACTTCTTGGACAAAACCATACGCCTTTCAATTGTTACATTCTCACTTGATAAGCAGTGATTCTCAAATTTCTTCAAAATACAATTGACTGTGCGTTAATACGTATTTATGTCCCATTCTTCACTTGTCCACAGGAACGTATTAAAAACTTCAAATGGATCCTGGCTTATCACAAGCAGTAAAGTCATGCACTGCACCTCTTTATTCTTGGTATCCAGTCCACTGGCTGTCTTGTAAATTTCCAATGACTGCTTAAATCTCTTCCAGTGGACAGCAACATTTCCGTTCAATTCTAGCTGTTTAGGCGGGTGGAGTCGCTCCATCTGACACCATGTAATAGTATAATACGAGACCAACTCAAGTTTGTGGTCTGTGTAACTACTATAGGTAATAGTATAATACGAGACCAACTCAAGTTTGTGGTCTGTGTAACTACTATAGGTAATAGTATAATACGAGACCAACTAACTTTTATTCCCCATTCCACATGCTTTTTATACCCAGAGTCACATGACCACTCAGAACAGTTCGCCAGCCACTATTCACACGTTTAAGCTTAAACAGTAATCATAACAACTCACCACGTCCAGTCATACAACATGGCAACAACACAGGACAATCAGGTCACCACGTCCAGTCATACAACATGGCAACAACACAGGACAATCAGGTCACCACGTCCAGTCATACAACATGGCAACAACACAGGACAATCAGGTCACCACGTCCAGTCATACAACATGGCAACAACACAGGACAATCAGGTCACCCCGTCCAGTCATACAACATGGCAACAACACAGGACAATTAGGTCATCACGTCCAGTCATACAGCATGGCAACAACACAGGACAATCAGGTCACCATGTCCAGTCATAAAACATGGCAACAACACAGGACAATCAGGTCACAAAGATCAATCAATACACACATCAATAATCGTCAGTCCTACATACTGTCACAGACCTCGGCGTACACTAACAAAGTATACCTTTGTAAGCCTGCTAATTTGATGTTATGTAGAATCAGGGGAAACAATGTTCAATAGATATAACGGGCGAGTTAAGGCAAAATTTCTGGAGTGGGTGGGGTGAATATGCATTTCTTTTGTTTTGTCTCTATACAGCTGTTCTTTATTACATATAGGTATTTTATTTTATTGTCACGATTATGTCTCTTTTGCTAATATTTTATGTACAGCGCCGTGAGCCTAGCCCTAGGCTGGGGTACCGTGCTATATAAGACAACATATAATAATAATAATATTATGAGTCTGTAAAGTGTAATAATTGTGAGGAGGGTGTATATACATATATATATATATATACATATATATATATATATATATATATATATATATATATATATATATATATGGATATCCTATACTATAGGTGAAGTTATTTATTAATCGTGTGAACACGGTTTAATTGTCCTCAATTGCCTAATTAATTACCAAGTGACTTGATGTGCCAGTGACTATTATGTTATAGACTCGGCTATCCATCACCTCTGCATTAACAACAACAGGTGAACGCTTACAAGTTTCTAGACTTCTAAATTTGTGAGTAGCGTACTAGCTTCCTTCCGTTTACTTTTTCACCCCCCCCCCTCCCTTATTTTCTGCTTTCATACACTTACATTCTCGGTTGAGCGTACTTTAAACGTGACGTCAATAATGAGAAACTGATTTTTTAAAAAAAAAATATAAAAAAATTGGTGCAAACGTTTAAAACTCTATTGGTTTTAACACTTCAACTTCAAAGGAAAGACGTTACGAAAAATCAGTTCCACAAAAAAAATAAAAAAAAATTCAACAAAACTTGTCAATGTTTATAACAGAGCAGCCGCGTATGACTTTCATAAAAATCCATTTTTGTCTAGAGGCGCTCTGAACCAAAATAAGAAAAAAAAAGGGGGAAGCGTTATGACCTTCCCAGCCAGAAAAATATAATTTTTTATTAACTTAACAGAACGAGTTTGAGTGATGTCTGGTTGCGTTGCAAGTTCCACTAACCAACCATCGCCAGAGTTTCAAACAGAATCAATGTCTCATGGGAAAATCAAAGACAAACTCGGGTGGAGATAAAAATTAGGTTGAATGGAGTGGACATGATGGTGGATGGAGTGTTATTGTGTTTGGGAGTTGGCGGGTGGAGTCTAACAAAGTTGGCGATTGGAATCTTCTTATGTTAAGAGTTGGTGGGTGGGTTCTTATTATATTTGTGGGTTGGATGGTGGAGTCTTATTAAGACTGCCAGTTGGTTGGGGGGGGGGGTCTTATTAAGACTGCCAGCTGGTTGGTGGAGTCTTATTAAGACTGCCAGTTGGTTGGTGGAGTCTTATTAAGACTGCCAGTTGGTTGGTGGGGTCTTAGTAAGACTGCCAGTTGGTTGGTGGGGTCTTATCAAGACTGCCAGTTGGTTGGTGGGGTCTTATTAAGACTGCTAGTTGGTTGGTGGGGTCTTAGTAAGACTGCCAGTTGGCTGGTGGGGTCTTAGTAAGACTGCCAGTTGGTTGGTGGGGTCTTAGTAAGACTGCCAGTTGGTTGGTGGGGTCTTAGTAAGACTGCCAGTTGGTTGGTGGGGTCTTATTAAGACTGCCAGTTGGTTGGTGGGGTCTTAGTAAGACTGCCAGTTGGTTGGTGGGGTCTTATTAAGACTGCCAGTTGGTTGGTGGGGTCTTAGTAAGACTGCCAGTTGGTTGGTGGGGTCTTATTAAGACTGCCAGTTGGTTGGTGGGGTCTTATTAAGACTGCCAGTTGGTTGGTGGGGTCTTATTAAGACTGCCAGTTGGTTGGTGGGGTCTTAGTAAGACTGCCAGTTGGTTGGTGGGGTCTTATTAAGACTGCCAGTTGGTTGGTGGGGTCTTATTAAGACTGCCAGTTGGTTGGTGGGGTCTTAGTAAGTTTGATAGTTTGTGGGCGGAGTCTTTTCGTTAGGTAATTTGGTCAGTGTGTTTTTTCTGTCAGTGTGTTTTTTCTGTCAGTGTGTTTTTTCTGTCAGTGTGTTTTTTCTGTCAGTGTGTTTTTTCTGTCGGGTTGGATTGCAGTCTAACCAAGTTAAATTACAAGATACTTTGCAGGAGGAATTCCTAGGAAACAGACAAGAGTTGTGTCATTAGCTGAGGGTTTTAGCCAATACAAGAGTATGTTCCTTAAGACGAGGTTATAGAGTGAAGACATTTTGACCAAGGCATGAGATATTTCCATAAACTTTGGTGATTTTCAAGTGGCCAGACATGATTACGCTTGCATTAAGTAAGCGCTCTATGAAATTCACTATCTTCGAGAGTTGCAACAATCCTGCTGAAAGTTTGCCAATAATTCAAGATGGCCATTTGAGAAAGCTCGTGTGAGAACACTTCAATGTGACACAAGAGTATGCACTTCCGGTTTTGCCGGTACTCACCTTGACAACCATTTATCTCTCTCCTCGGATGTGGTGCACGAGATGTATTTACTGCCTTGGGAGGTCGCCACCCGGAAGCACTGTCCTTGACCCAAAACGCTGCTGTGGAGTGGCTTGACCTCCACGTCCGGGTCGCGAAGGTCGAAGGAGTGCATGCTGGGAGGGCTGGCTAGCAGAGATTCATGGGACCGTGAGCTGCGTATCCGAGCACTGATCAGAGACCTGAAACCAACCAAAGGGATTTATGTAAAATGTAATCAACAAACAATATACATATCTATGCATAGTTCCATTTTCTAACTGATAGTTAAGTTACTGACAAATGGTAAAAAAAGCATTAGCACAGAGCTTAGTGGAATTCATCAGGAAATCAGCCAATGAAAAGAGGTCCTGACATGTAAGGCTTGTACCCATGAGGTCGTGGAACACTTGGGAATACCTTTAGATTCGAGTGTGCCACTAATATTGTTTTAAAGAGTAACATTTGGAGTCGGTGACACTTATAAGATGATGAGGTAAGAGAATGGGTCAGAAGTCGATGACACTTATTCGATGATGAGGTAAGAGAATGGGTCAGTATTTTATGTTGTGCACGCACGAATCTATAATGAACACAAGTCTATCGGGATACGACAATTGGAACTTATTTTCTAACTATTAAACTGCTAACCAGATGTAATACTTTGTTGTGCAAACTCTTATTATAGATGATACAAATTTAAGGAGGGAAAAAAAAAATGTTAGCAAAAAAACCATGTATCATGGTGTTGAAATAACTATATACATACAACAAAATTCACTGCAATTATCAAAACGTCACAACATTATACTATAAGTAAACAATTAGCGTGTTCACGTCATCGTGAAGTTGGAATTTATGATGGCTTCATTTACGCACGTTGAGAAGATACTCAAAAAATCAATATTCACAACCAACCCCCCCCCCCCCCCCCCCGCACTCTCCAAAAAAGACCAGTCGAAGACTGAACGAACAAGTTTTCATGAACTCTAAAATTTACTTCTGTGGGCTGTGGGAACATGCATTTAGTTCCCATGCGGCGACCTCACACCACGACTTATAAGGGAACATGCATTCAATTCCCATGCTTCTACCCCACACCGCGAAACTACACGCAGGAGATATTTTCAATACACTTCTCGACCCATACCGACATATCCACGTGGATAAATCGTCTAAAGTTAAATGCAGACAACTGCGTCTGGCTTGTGTTTGTGACGATCAGACGAGTCACGGCTTGAAGGTAGAGAGACAACGTGCAGGGGTGTATCAAGTCGGGGTGTAATGTCGATCAAATGTATGACTGAGTGAGACGAGTGCTGCTCTTACTTAGGGGATAAAGCGCACAAAATATAGGAGATACAGCCCTTATTTAAATATCCCACGCTAAGATGTTTGCTCTAATGAAGTGAACGTAATTGCAATGCAGTGGAAGTCATCGCCCCGGCAATATCAGGACACTTACTTTTATTTACGCGCACACATCCACGACTTACTTACTCTTACATTATATCTTTCTCTGCAATCATACGTTTCTCTGCTATCATTCGTTTCTCTGCTATCATTCGTTGCTCTGCTCTCATTCGTTGCTCTGCTCTTATTACGTTTCTCTGCTATCATACGTTTCTCTGCTATCATACGTTTCTCTGCTATCATACGTTTCTCTGCTATCATACGTTTCTCTGCTATCATACGTTTCTCTGCTATCATACGTTTCTCTGCTATCATTCGTTTCTCTGCTATCATTCGTTTCTCTGCTATCATACGTTTCTCTGCTATCATACGTTTCTCTGCTATCATACGTTTCTCTGCTATCATACGTTTCTCTGCTATCATACGTTTCTCTGCTATCATACGTTTCTCTGCTATCATTCGTTTCTCTGCTATCATACGTTTCTCTGCTATCATTCGTTTCTCTGCTATCATACGTTTCTCTGCTATCATACGTTTCTCTGCTATCATTCGTTTCTCTGCTATCATACGTTTCTCTGCTATCATTCGTTTCTCTGCTCTCATTCGTTGCTCTGCTCTCATTCATTGCTCTGCTCGCATTCGTTGCTCTGGTCTCATTCGTTGCTCTGCTCTCATTCGTTGCTCTGCTCTCATTCGTTGCTCTGCTCTTATTCGTTTCAAAGCTCCCTCAACAAACTATTGATATTATAGTAATGCATTGAAAATCTTGGATATAATTCAAAGAAGAATATAAGAGCACGAAACACCTAGGTACGGTCAAAGTTTAAGGTCCTTATTAGGTCCACCTGTGTAAGGTCCTTGCTAGGTCCACCTGTAAGGTCATTGTGACGTCGAACTCGTGTTAGATCCTTGTTAGGTCTTTGTAGGGTCAATCCGTTTAAAGTTTTAGTTAGGTCAACCTACACGAGGTCCTTGCCAGGTCAATCCGTGAAAGATTCTTGTTAGGCCGCCCTGTATAAGTCACCTTATGACATCAAGGCATTAATAAGACGTATCGTATACCTGGTGTGGATTACTCATACTCATAACTGCCCCCCCCCTGAAACCGGAAACACATCTCTCCGACCCTGATATCATAATCCCTTTAGTTAGTAAAGTTTAAAAAAGAAACCTTGAGAAGTCAGTCAAGCGACACGAACTGTTGGGTGTGACTAACTCACCGCCAGGTAGGAGATAAACGTGGGAAATAAAGCAGGCTTTCAGTTTCACTTCAGATACCAAGTCTGGTCCAAGTGGATTACGTTGGTGCTTACATATACATTACAAGTGTCCTGACCTTAACAGTCAAGAGACGCAGAGCCGATTACTTTCTGTCAAAGTCATAAAGTCAACCATAATTTTGATAAACACCCGCACCCAATCATATATATGCATACCCATATGCATATACAAGCACGCATATATAACAGACATGATTGTCGGCTGTTCAAGACCACCGCCTTCGTGGAAAGACCAAGGTAAAAAGAGGAGCCAATTATTCGTAATAAGATGTTAGAGACAAAGGTATTATTGGCCCAAGTTATAACGATCAAAAACTTAGGCTATAACATGTACCGAAATTCACATATTCAATGCCTAAAAATGTAAGCAGTGGTTTATACATGTGTATGTGAAATACTAATATACTCAGGGCATGGGGAGGAAAATGCTCCACTGGCTTTGGTGTCGGTTATTGTTTTGGTGAGTTAACTGGCTTTCAGTCCTTTGTTACGTATTGTTCAACGAACGAGACAAATATTAAAAGTGATTAAATTTGCCTAACAGCATAACGGTACGTAAGAAAGGCATTGTCCTTAATAATGAAGAAATAACCCAGACTCCCAGGCAGCTTAACACAGGGAAAGTTACCGGTACTGGACAGGATAACACCACAACACAGAAAATGAGAGCAGATATAGATACAATAGATAACATGCTGCATTCTCCATTTTAAAAGATATGGGGGCGAAGGACGAATAGATAGTTCCATAAGATCAGCAAGGGTGATACCTCATGGAGATACCAAAGAAAGGGGATTTAGCGAATGGCAAATCACAGAGGAATCAAACTGATGTCCACACCTGGAACGGTCTTCAACATAATTCTTCTGCACAGAATGGATGGCCTGGTGGAAACGAAGCTACAATATCAACAGCTGACTTTCGCCGAAACAGATCGTGAACTTACGAAATGAAAGCAACTGGAAAAGAACGCTCAAAATGAACGAAACAATCTTGTAGTCCAAGGCGGGGGTAATAGTAGTAGGTCTAACTATTATACGTGTATAATGTGTATATTGTCAACACTTTAAGCATTATGAATACACATTTGCTGTGTATGTCCAACACTATTGGCTAATATATGTCTTTCATGTATGTCCCAGGCAATGTTCCCTTCAAGCTGCGCGGTTTTGAGCATCCGCGCGCAGCAAATGTTTATACAAATAAATTCGAACAGATACGCTGCACTCTGCACACAAGTGTATCATTTTGCATACGAACCAGCAAACCTTAGAGGGAACATTGGTCCCAGGTTACAATGTAGGGTTTGGCACCGAGTCTTAGTGAGCCTTAGAAAAACACCGCTGAAATTGCTAGTAACACGTAACCCAATCGACAAAGCGATGTCTGTAAGTTGTTGCTAACCCGATCGTCATAGCGATGTCTGTAACTTGTTGCTAACCCGATCGTCATAGCGATGTCTGTAACTTGTTGCTAACCCGATCGTCATAGCGATGTCTGTAACTTGTTGCTAACCCGATCGTCATAGCGATGTCTGTAACTTGTTGCTAACTAATCCTTGTTATCAGTTACACTCGCCATCCTCCCCCCCCCAACCCCAACCACTTTACCTAGTTTCCAGATAACCACTTTAGTGTAGCTAATTATAGACATACAATAACTAGGGCATAACAAATAGTAGAAGAAAGAAGTACGAATTGGGGTTACTCCAATATCTGTACACATCAGAGGGTAGATGTATCATGTAAACGATGAAATATGTACACACTGAGCACATAGTGGTAATATCTTTGGACGGCGTGCTAGCTTTCCTAACACTGCTCATGAATAAGTTGTAATATATAGCTACCCCATTGATTGGGTAAAATGCAATAAACGTTGCCGTCGTTGCTCCGGTACCCAGTGCAATCGTCCAGGGAACAAACTAAGAAAGAGAGTGAGAGAGAGAGAGAGAGAGAGATGAGTATGTGTAAGAGATACGGATATATATAGAGACATGAATGGATAAATAGATGGATATATAACTACAGAAATAGCCATATCTTTATCTCCATAATATATATATATACATATATATATATTATGGAGATAAAGATATGGCTAGAGAGACAGAGAGATAGATGGAGACACACTTAGACGTGATAGAAATAGTGTATTGGTAGGTGTTAAACGCTGAACAGATAACACTCAAAACATTATAGCATAACATACATAATACGTGCCGGGGAGACCACCAGTAACATTTACCTACAACTCAATTAATATTTAAAATAAATAAAATGCAACGTTATCAAACACATCGTGTCCATGGTAATCCAAGGATGAAATTATCCAGTTATTTAGAATTTAGAAACCAAGTAATCCAGTAAAAAAAAAATCACTTTTACCTAATTTATGTATCACTTAAGTCTCCACACAGTGTCCACACCAAGTGATCCAATTATTCACAGAAATTTATACACATTTTCACATTTAAAGATATTCCATCGGTGTTTCTGTATGGTATGACCACGGGGATATTCCAGCGTACTGTTGTCACCAGGAAGGGGGATAACCCCAAGCACAGTGAAAGGCTGTGAAGCGTGATGCCCCCGTTTGTGGAGTTACTTAAGACGTGGGCTTCTTATTCAATGATTCTCAAACCTTTGATCAACGTCACTTTTTACGAATCGAACAGTCCTCATAGAAGGGCGAACATCGCGATATCCACATTGAAACTGTGAGCTTGTATCAAAACCAACATTGATCATACATTCTTTTAAAACATACACCATTCTGCTCGAACAGTTTTCAGAAATGGGATTACTTTGCTAATACGGGAATAGTTTGTAGACATGGGAATAGTCGTCAACATTTTTTTCTTGGGGTTTTCCTCCATATATCAACCTTACTACTATCATTTCCGCCCCTGACGTTGTAGTAGTAAAAAAAAATACACTTAAAGAATCCGAACTCTGTGTCAAATAATACCGATCATGTCAGTGAAAAGATCTGGTCATCTGAGGGGAGACCACGCTATTTCCGAGTGACAGTCACAGCACTGTAACGTACAAGTCTGTGCGGAGCGTGTAACCTTAGATCACGCATGCACTAGGCACTGCTCACACTTAATGGAAAGTCGTTTAATGATCCAGCTAAATGGTTGGTTGTTCATTACAGCTCTCTCAAATTAATTGGTATTTCATGCACGGCACTTCTCCAGATGTGAGCTGGGGGAAAAAGTGGCGATACTTTAAAATTATGAAATTATCCAAGAGCTTGAATATCTTGGGGAACTGGAAGATCTTGGAGAAATAAAATATGTTAGATAACTGGGATATCGTATATAACTGAACTATCCTAAAGAACTGGAACAATATTGAACTGGAATATCTTGGAGAAATGGAATATGACGCGTCCAGTGAATGTTGCTTGTCCCCTGTCAAATTGACTAAAACTGTCATTAAGTCACATTTACCTGTCTTTAGAGTGGCCTCCAGTCATGTATCACATATGACGTTTTGGTGGCGTACCTTGGTACAACATCCGGTGGGTGGGGGGCGGGGGAGAAGTGGCTTATCAATGGAATGTGGTGTGCGAACAGTTTCAGTGAAATAACGGTGGAGTGGCTACGATAGTGAACACTGACATGTAATAAGTGAGTAAAGCAGTTTTGTTGTTTGTATATACATTTTTGTTTAATTTTCTTTTTGGAGCCAAGGGTTAAGAGTTGGGAAAGGGGGGATACAGTTATTAAAAATAATCACCGAAGACAGAAATTATAACACATACAACGCACAAGGAAACGATGGAAAGTACTTATGACGTGGATTCCAGACAATGCTCCTGCCTGAGATTACTGACAACGTCCGTGGTTGGCATATATTCCAGACAACGCACACGGTTGTCATAGATTCCAGACAACGTCCCTGGTTGACATAGATCGTCAGCTATTTTGTAACAATTATGCACTTTCGGCTGACCTTTGACCCGTGCATTAATGAAAAGAAAAGGTACCAGCCTACCAAACAACTGACGCTATAGTTGGCAATACACTCACATTGAACTGAACTTATTGCATTATCGCGTGCGTTTACCCATACCAAGTATCGCATTTGTTTCTTTTTTTCCCATTCAAGGTATCGAATGTGTTTGCCCATTCCAAGGATCGCATCCTAAAGTTATCTGTCGCATGCTGTTACAGTGATGATATGTCTAAGGTGTTCATCATCATATGTCAAAAATGTAGACGATTCTGAGTTAACGACTTAACATGGCCCACTTGCACGTGACTTGACTCTCGACCAATAGGTAGCAGTTAAGAATTGTGTGCCCCCAGCTACATGTAAAATTTTAACTGCTTGGCTGGCATATTCTCGCAAGCAGTCAAACAGCTATCCTTGAGATGGAGGTAAACCATACTTGCATGTAAAGCCCCCCCCCCCCACAAACCCCAGAGGTCGGAAGACAAAAGTCTACTTATATACGTATAAATAGCTGCTCAAATCCTCAAAGTACAGTCACGGTATTACATCCGGGAGGGAAACCAATATAAGATCTTGAAGGAAATAAATGAAATGAAGCCTTTAAGATCATACCCTCATCTCTAGAGGACAAGAACACGCCCATTTAGTTTAGCAATCGTGCGCCTTTATTGACAAAAAAAAAGGGCGAATATTTCAAAGGAAAAAAAAAATGAAAATGCTACAAAGGCTATGGCAAGCTTTTTGCACTCTACCGTGTCTCCCAGCAACGCGGGGTAAAACCAAAATCAATGGCACGTTTAGAAATGTGTCGTGGAATGCGATCAATCATTCCATCTACACTCAATTTGTCAAGTTGTTAACAATCAATACACGCATTCAAATTGGGTCACCCAGAGAACTTTCACATTGGATCACCAAGAGACTTTTCACACTGGACCACTCAGGGACCTTTTACATGGGATCACCCTGAGAACTTTTACACTGGATCACCCAGAGACCGAACATTCTTAATGAAAATCATTATCCCGGAATCACAACCGACAAACTTTTCTTCATTTTCGTCTTTCTTCCTGCAGCGGAGTATCCATCCCTCTAAAAAAAAAGTATGTGGGGTAAGCCACCCACCTCCATTCCTACTACAGCACTTGACTGTAAATCCCAGCTTTGAAGTCTTATCATGCGCACACGCACTGACTCTTTGCCTCATGAATCGTATCTCTTGTACCGACAATCGCGGACCCTAGGATGCTATCAGGCTATCAATTGCCCAGGTAAAGCTGGAGCAAAAGAGATACTCGGAGAAGTTACATACATTCTCAGTATATCGGAATTGTTACTAGAACTGTGGAATGCACTTTGAAAGAAACAACAACAAGATACGTGTACTCACCCACATGAAAGCGAGCTGTGAGCCTACATGACAATGGGTCTACAATTGTTGGCATCTTCTCTTATGAAATTCCAACCTTGGGATGGTGGTGGTCCGGTATATACAAGGAAGTCATTCACCCCCGTATCCGTCACTCTAATCACATGTAACATATGAAGGCTTAAACTGCATGCTGCTATCATCAACCTCTACAGTTTAAAACAGATGACAGCGACAGGCGCAAGAATACGTTAAGTATGCACTCCATCAGTTCTAAAAAATAATTAAAAAATTGCACAATCCAAGGCGGTGGCTTCTTCTACCCAAAGCTTCTTTACAACCGACCGGGGAGCGACTTGTCAGGAAACAACCGACCGGGGAGCGACGTGCCGTCTTTGTGCGATGCGCTTCCTGCCAATAGTCATGCGTAACTTTGTTTTACTGTAGGCAACAATTACTTCTCACGGCAGTGATAACATTCCTCAAATCTAATAATATCAAATAAAATGTAACGAGTGTCTCATTAGACGCTCTATTTAAACTCGCGCCTTATAATAAATCAACGCTCCCTTGGTTTCAAGAGGTCACAGCTTATGGCTTAAGTCCACCGTAATCAGTCAAACATCCCCCAGACATACAAACAGACCAATAAACTCCAAACTCCCCCCCCTCCCCAGAAATACAACGCCACCAATAAAGATGACACCCGAAGACATACAGGCTGACTAATAAGCGTGACACCCGAAGACATACAGGCTGACCAATAAGCGTGACACCCGAAGACATACAGGCTGACCAATAAGCGTGACACACGAAGACATACAGGCTGACCAAAAAGCGTGACACCCGAAGACATACAGGCTGACCAATAAGCGTGACACCCGAAGACATACAGGCTGACCAAAAAGCGTGGCACCCGAAGACATACAGGCTGACCAATAAGCGTGACACCCGAAGACATACAGGCTGACCAATAAGCGTGACACCCGAAGAAATACAGGCTGACCAATAAGCGTGACACCCGAAGACATACAGGCTGACCAATAAGCGTGACACCCGAAGACATACAGGCTGACCAATAAGCGTGACACCCTATCCCTCACTGTCACATTTTTGTTGACCTATCCCTGGGTGAGTTGTCTGAATCTAAGATTTCAAAGGCTTCATGCGTAAACGTATCATCGCTGTTAATGAGGGCACATCCTTGGCTAAATCTCATCGTTGGCTACGTCTCATCGTTGGCTACGTCTCATCGTTGGCTACGTCTCATCGTTGGTTACGTCTCATCGTTGGCTACGTCTCATCGTTGGCTACGTCTCATCGTTGGCTACGTCTCATCGTTGGCTACGTCTCATCGCTGACTACGTCTTATTTTTGTTAAAACAGTGTCTTAGGGTTATAATTAACCGGCATTATTTAAGACAACAACAATAAGAACAAAAAAAAAAAAAAAAAAAACGATAAGCAATTTTTACGATATTAATACTTGTGATACTCTGACACACGGGCTTCATTTGGAAACTAGATGATTGAATGACACATTGCCGAGGTGACACCAGTTCATTTACATTTAACTACAATTGAAATAAGCCAGAGATGGTTATGAGCTTAACCCTATTCTTGTCTGACCTGCGAGTCGACCAGTTTGACCAAGGCAGCCGAAGTGGGTCGATTCGGGCCTACTTAGGATGACATATTCTTGCTACGTCCGAAGAAGCCAGCAGGATTGTTGTTAAGATCCTGGGTAATGGACAACTGACACGATATAAATGACCTTGTGGCCCCGACCGTGTAATGTCCCTTCAGAAACCCACTTCGAGAGACCATTCACAACAAGACTACACTACACATGTATGTAGCAATCGAACTAATGACATTGACCTCTGAACAAGGTGAGTCCACTGCCTCATCCCCTATACATATGGATACATAAGGAAAAAGCAATAACATAATGGTACACACGTGTCGATTGTCATATTAAATTATTTACTCTATATATTATCCCATCTAACTATTTACCCTATTAGAATCATAACAGTTATGTCCTAAACTGCAAATGTGAGGATCCAGACACCTGAGTATCCAGATACGTGATTATCCAGAAACGTTGGTATCCAGAAACGTGAGTATCCAGAAATGTTCCAGACACGTGAGTATCCAGAGACGTGAGTATCCAAAAAACGTGAGTATCCAGAAATGTGATTATCCAGAAATTAGATTATCCAGACACGCTCCTATGATAACCGTACAAGAGCGTACTGCAAGTACCATATTATTATAGTTATTTGGTGCGCGTGTCTTGAGACCATTTCAGCAAAGAGGTTTACACCAACGATGTTACTACAGGGAAGAAAGGGCGGGGGGATGTAGATCCATCATCTCTGTGTCCAGCTTATGGGGATTGGTGCGTCCCTCGATGACCGGTGGTCATACTCAATCGTCGTCTCCAGAACCACAGATCAACGCTTCTCACGGGATTGCACAGGTTCACTCCCCGGGGTCAGAACGTTAGGAGATTGAGATCGACTAGCAATAAAGACATACACAACTCATTACCCGACAGTCGTGGTGTATAGAGTCGACCCGTATTTTGTAGAGCTTGAAATAGCTGAAGGTGAAAGTGAAACGAGCCGTTACACCAATAAAGCACGTGCATATCCAATTCGTTTTAAACTTTAAATGTTTTAAGGCTCCTATTTTAACATTAATATTTTTTCACAATTGATAATTCACTGTTGATTGACCCCTGAACTCATTGTTACCCCAATAGCCATCCAATGAAATATTTAAGGTGCCATTGATTTAATATTTAATTTAGTTGCTATATGCCAGTGGTTCTCAACCTTCCAAATCCCGTAACCCTTTAGTACAGTTCTCCATGTTGTGGTGAATCCAACCATAAAATTATGTATGTTGCTACTTCATAAATATGTGTTTCCCGATGGTCTTAGTCGACACGTGTGTTAAGGTCGTTCGACCCCAAAAAGGGTTTTGACTGACAGGTTGAGAGCCGCTGCTATGGGCGATGCTGTTGATCGACTGTTAAAAAGATAGCACTGTGCACGATAAGCAGTAGCACACGTGAGTGGTTGATAGTTGAGCATGTGTTGTCGTTGTTCGCCCTTCGCATATGACAAAGGTTTATAGTACACGGTGAGTAGGCTTTCCTCGCACAATGGTGGCCTCTGATAGGGTGGCCGAGATACCTAGAGGTAATAACGCTGTTAAGCGCTTTATTTTGATCAAAGTGAGGGTGAGCATGCATGTATTTGAACATGTATACATTATAACATGTATACAGTAAGATAACGTTTTGAGCAAACCATTTCGGTTGAAGGGAGGAGTGAACATGAGGGTGCTACAAGTCACACATATGGCGATGCGAAACTAATTACCAACTACACAACGACCACAGGGGAAATTATTATACTGACCACTTCTACGTCTGCACATCACAATCAACTGCCCACTTCAATACATCCGTGTGGCAAAAAGACTGACCACTTCTACGTCCGCACATCACAATCAACTGTCCATTTCAATAACTCCGTGTGGCAAAAAGACTGACCACTTCTAAACTTCCATAACACGAACAATGACCACTTCTCCTAAGCATTCCATACCGCTAACGACTTCCCATTCTTAGTTTCGCCACTGGTCCAACAATGCGGCTCTGATTTACTGACCAACAAATCGATTGCCAGCTCTAAGACCGACAACCGGGGACAATTTCAATCCGTAAATGTCTTGTACCGGCCTCAACGGACACTTCGCCAGCAAGCTAAAATTTGGCGGTGGTGTTCAGCAGACCGCAAGAATGTAAGACACTGCTAAATGTTGTGGTGATAAAACTGGCCAGTGTGAAGACACGTTAACACGAGGGATGATAGCATTCATAATAAAAGTAGACGACCTTTGACCTGGTCAGCCAACAGACGATCTTTGACCTGGTGAGCCAAACGACGACCTTTGACCTGGTGAGACAGAAGACGACCTTTGACCTGGTCATCCAAAAGACCCCGAACTATGGCACGGTGGTGACCTACACTATTTCCTTTACACGGTTCCCACAAGGATATACCCGATTTCAAGTCTAGATTGTAAACAAGGTTAGCTGAGTGGTAGAGTATCCACACAAATGTTTAACGCGAAAACAGAAGAAGAAGGGTGTTAGAGAAGCGCGCGGTGTTTGGGAAATCGCTTTAAAGAGAAGTAGTTCATTATTTCGAAACTCCAACATGCACTAGGGAGCCGGTGTGCGTGTGTATGTGGGCCGGGCGTGTGTGGAGGGGCACAAAGATAATTAAGAGCCAAAGTAGAGAGTAGCTTATGAAAGATCTAATGCACGAAAAGTTAACCTCTCACTCTTTGGCTAACAGAGCTTTAATCTGAATTTCTAGCAGACTTAAGAAGTTAGACACACTTGAATTCTTAATATTTAATTTTTTTTCACATTTTTTTTTTGGCTTCAAACCTTATTTAAGTATTATATACCTGGCTGGCATCGCACTGCAAGCTACCTGGCACCATGGCCTAGTTTTTACACACAGGTAAGCGTATTTTATGATGACTCAGTAGGGCAAAAATACACAACTTTTAAAACTCATATTTACCTATACCAAGACGTTCTCACCTTGAGTTTTTAAAATAAATGTTTTAACTCTCATTGGCCCACAGATCTGACTGCACAGTTTTAGGGGCTGGTCAAGTGAAATGGGTGCGGTAGTGGACCCTTACATAGCCAACTCTCCTTAAAAGGCACAATAACCGTTTTAATATAGACAAAATCTGTAGGCAAAGTGTGGTCAGCGCGGCCATAATGTTAAACTATGTATTGTATCTAGCTATTAAAAGCACGCTGCTGTAGGCAATGACAGTAATTCCGGGAAACTTTTCTGGTTATCTTAAATGATGCCTTATGTCAGTGGTTCTCAACCTTTTCTAATGCCATGACCATTTAATACCGTTACTCATGTTGTGGCAACCTCCAACAACAAAATTATATTCGTTGATACTCATAACTATGGAGCATACGCATGCATTTTCCAAAGGTCTTAGGCGACCCCTGTGAAAGGGTCGTTCGATCCCCAAAGGAGTCGAGGCCCACAGGATGAGAACCGCTGCCTTATACTAAATATATCAATACGCATAACAAGCCGTGTCGATGGGGCAGTTGAGAACTAATGTACACATCTGACCGGGATCTTTAAAGTGGTTATTTCAAGAGAAAATATAACGCCAATAAAAGGGCAATAATGCAAAAGGGTATCACATATATATTACGAAACTTAAACGCTTTTTTTATTTGATTATATTATGTACATTAAGGGTGTGGAGAAGGTAAAACATGCGCATGTAAGCTGGTCGTGTGTATGAGACATACACATATAAGCTGGTCGTGTGTATGAGACATACACATATAAGCTGGTCGTGTATGAGACATACACATATAAGAGTGATGTGTGTATGATACATACACATATAAGAGTGATGTGTGTATGAGACATACACATAACGGTATAAGCGTATAGGGTTGGAATACGTGTTACTCTCCTTCAATCGAGGGCTATGTTCGGCTAAAAGGTAACAAACCTCGGCTTTTACATGTCCCATTGGGAGCCCCGGCAATAATTCTCTCTTAGCCAGGCAACGGAAACGTGCGGACAACGGAGTTGGGCAACCAGAGGCCATTGACCATAAAGCGGAGACAATGTGTGGATTTAAAAAAAAAAAAAAAAAAAAAACATTCTTTCAAAATGAGTCCACTTTAAAGTGAATGGCTGGCTGTAAACCTTCTTAGCATTGCCTGCTTCGTTAGTGGTGAATTACATAGCAATGTATTTTAAACAGCTCTAGACAATTTGAATGATCTCTTTTCATTCCGTCCCTCTCCTCAACTCCCTACTGAAGCAGGAGATCCTTCTTCTCCATTACACATCTGGTCCATCTATTCTTTTCACGTGTACCCTTTGAGTAGGGATATAATACAAATGCCATTTTTGCTGTGCAACAGAGTTCATTACATCTATTTATTTTTTTTTTTTTTCTTTTTGTCCAAATGTTTGTATTGTCCCATAGCGACTCGGAAGACCAATGGCAATATTGAACATATGTAGGAATTCAGTCGGACACACTCGAATAACTGTTGGACTGAACAGGTCAATGACATTGTCTTAGCAGGAAAAAAATACCCGGTTATTGGTTGACAGGCACAAGCCATCCACACGCCACATGTGTTGACAAAGAAACGACACTGGTATTTTTTGACAGACACACACGACTCTTGACAGTTGTTGACAGAAACGAGATGCTGACATTGTGGACAACCCCCAGAAAACATACTCGGTACAACGATTTTGAATATACAGCCATTACTACAAAGTGCATTAATCTACTGCAGTTGCATGGGCGCTAGGGAACCGCTGCGATTGGATGGAGGGGTAGGCGGGGGGCCTTAAGGTCACCAGGTAATGCCCTGGATACCGACATTAAACTAATTATATCACAATGCTATCCCCGTGTTGGTTCAGCGATTGTGTGTACGTGTGCGTATGTGGGGGAAGGGAGGAGGCCATTGCGAAGAAGGTCATCGTATTTTTTATAGCAACGGTCAAAAGGTCATGACAGGTCGTGTGTTGTTGATAACGTTTCTGGCCAGGTTTCTGGATCACTCGTGGGAAAATGCCATTATACAAGAATGCTTAGCGATTTCCCTCTCTGATCAAACGGCGTCATTGGCGAACATACGCGATGTGAATATCAGGCAATGGTCTAGCTAGGTGACGGCACTCACTTAGGTCTACCCAGAAGTAAACGTTTAAATATAAGCCTGTGTTATATGGCAATGGTTCTAATCGACTTAGTAGTTTTGGTCGGAACAAAGAACTATTAAAATGTCTTTAGGACAGGGGCTTTTACATTTGTTTGCAGTACCGCACCCCCAACCTCGATCTCAAAACATATTGCCCGCAGCCCCATGATGAAAAAAACCCATACAATAAATAAAAACCTTACATCCCAGTTTCACAAAACCTATTGATCCATACAACCAGTGAATCACCCAATATATGCACCGGATTCACAATCAATCTACCGCCATCTACGTCACCACACAAAATGACTTCAGCGTGAAATACATTTAATTAATCTATAAATGGAAAGGAAATCCCGTTAAGACCCTGTTTGGTAACCACGCGAATTCAGACACTATTCATATTGGGGATTCGTTGGAGATGTGGTGCAAATAGTCCTATACGTGATGGGTTTCCATTCAAGGATTATATTAATGTTACATCCCTATCAAAATCCGAAACTACGACAGTCTGAGAGAACACACAATTTTCATCAGGTATGCCCATTTCTTTTTCTGATCTGTAAATAGCCAAACACGATGAAAATAGATTTTCGATGAAATAAACGAGGTTATTCTCACAAAGCATATCTATAAATAACAACATCATTGTGACATCCAATTCCGAAGAAACACAAAATCATACATACTCATACAAGCTATGTATTAAATCCCAATGGAATGTTACTCTTAGAGTCTAGACCCAATTTCCTCACACTCTGTTAAGCTGCCGAACATATGAGGGGGAGAGGCAATGTGAAGGGACATGAGAATGAAGAGATATACCTCGAGAGATGAGGGCGAGATGGGAGACATGTAGGGAGAGGAAGAGATAGGGATGCATGGAGAGAGAGGGAGAGATCGGGATGCAGGGAGAGATCGGGATGCAGGGAGAGAGAGGGAGAGATAGAGAAACATACGAAAACAACTTTATATGTGAGGTTCTCATCAGTATTTAATTAATTTCATAACCGTCCAATCATAGGTTGAACATACGGTCGTGGTAAGATGTCTTACACATTTTCACTATCAACTTGATCACACAGTGCATCGAACCCACACTTAACCACGAAGATAGATTTCCTAGTAAGGAATACATGTAGCATATGTTGATAGCAACACAATTGTGTATACTTTAAATATGAGCATGGGCAAACTAATATACGGGTACTCCGACATTTGGACGAAAACAATAATACAGTAAATCCTAAAATTCGACAAAACTGATGAGTAGGCTTCCCTTGGCAAGCTAGTTGTCTCCCTCTGCTCACGTCTCCCAGTGGCTTGTGAAGAGGACTCTTACACATATGACTAAATGTCCCCCCCCCCCCAAACAATACTACACAAGTACATCCATCAACACGGGTCTCCCGTGGCCACGTGTTTTATGATTAAGCATGTCCAGAGTGAGCCCTCAGCAAGGGCGTGACCATCATGTCGACGCTGACAAGGCACTCAGGCCGGACGTTGTGGTGTTGTCACATGGTCATGTTAGGAATAGCCACATTTCATTGATCAACTTAGAGCTTTGGTCCATGACCGACATATTAACTTGCATGACTTTTAATACACGCATTACCTCACAAATGTGATGGTTAGAAAAAAAAAACAACATAATCTGGTCTCTTGTAATTAGAACAGCAGCTAACTGAATATGATCTCTTGTAATTAAAACTGAATCGGATCTGTTAGGTTCTGTATACTGGTTCTCAAATTAATATGGTGACAAAAATAACGCTTAATATCGGTCAGTAGGTAGGCTGGTAGCACACCTTAATTAGTTTATCAGTAACGAAAAAACACAGCTGTAATTGAAACGGTAACTAATATGATGTTCGTGATGTATGATGTGACCCAGACCCATAATTAGAATAATAATTAACATTGTCAAGTTTATGGAACGATCATTGTCACATATGATAATTGTGCGATGGCTGATAATATATGAAACAAAGCTGATGAATATTTAATATATATATACATACATATACTATTACATACAACTATGCCTGTCATTGAGTGCAGCAATTCTGGCAATAGTACATATTTTACTTAATATATACATCTATGTATAATGTTTACCTGTTGAGTAAAGAGCTGCAGACGCAGTCTTTACAGAATAATGGCAACAACTGCTAAAACCACTGATCAGTATACAATATAAGAAACGACGTTTTAAATCCAAGGCGACTATAACATTCATGTCTTCATGCTATTTGGTTGTGTAAAAAATAACGGTAAACTATAAATTTAGTTGGTGTGTTAGTGTTTAAGATGAATAATAAAAAAGACGAACTTGTATACACATCAGCCGGGTTCCCTGGTACACACTGTAATATTGATGAGTAGTTGGAGAACATGAGATGTCATTAAACTTAAATACGTGCATAACTTACTATCAATACTTGTAGATAATCTCGTTTTTTTACGAAATTTACCGATATATTTGAAATATCCTCTCGATCGCTCTGTCACTGAGAACCGGTCACACGCACCAATCTAAGCTATTTCGTTTGGCGTGTTCAGAATACAGCTGTATTAAAATGTTAATGGAATCGCTGCTGAGTACTTGACTTAAACACATTCACAACTAGAGTAGCACTGCTAGAATGATGAGCAAACAACACGCCTGCCAGCCAAGAAGTCAACCAGCTTAAAGAGTTGACACACGACACTGCCACAGCAAGCCAGTCATCGCCTGGAAACTCCATCCCCCCCCCCCCCCAAAACGCACACACAGATCATCGACAATCATCATCAACAACAACAAAAAAACAGCGGGTCACTTCACTCACCATTAGGTCGCCATTTTAGTCCAATGTGATACCGTCGTGTTCATTGTTTCCAATCCACAAACACGAGCATTGCACGAGAGCACTGTAGAGCAGGCCAACACGAGGTGTAGCGAGTTTGAACACAACTACAAGACGCGAGGAATGTGAGCTCACGTCGGCTCTACTGCACTTCGATTTCAGCTCGCGCGCACCGTCGCAATAAAAAAAAACAAAAAAAGTCCACACACACAAGGAAAGGAAAATGGCAACACACGAGCGTAATTTGGTTACTGTGCCGTGCTACGTTACGGGGTTTTAAGACTAAGAATCGACCCTCGCGCTGGTCTCCTCCAAGAAAACCAAGCAAGTCGTAAAAACGCTTGAATTATCACGTCCAAAATAGGACGATCAAGGTCAGACATGGACTAGTTTTAAATCCACTTTGATCAATCTTAGAGTCGGCATTCTTAGATGTCGCGAAATTACTTTTGTTTCTTCTTTGATTAAGTGAAGTTAATACAACCCTACACTTGTATAGGGTGCTGGGCTATCTGCATAGCTGGCAGATTTTAGCCAAGGGAGTAGCTACGAATTGGGTATACAATTAATTTGGTTTACATCAACCGTACTTGTCATATAGTTTAGTTTCCTTTGACTTTCAGAGTTTTTTTTTCTTTCAAACCATTTTGTTTTAGAAGGGAACGTTGGGTATGTGAGAAGGTGTGGATGAGATGTTGGTAAAGTACGGTCCGCCCACACTAATCTCTCCAGGTAGATTTACCTGGAACTCGAGAGAATAATACAACACACGGGTGTCAGGCCGTGCCAGCGCTCACGCCCCGCTTAATTAGCTGTCAATTAGGCATGTGTGAGTAGAAACACGACATGGCGCTGACACTAGCAGCACACACACATCACACGGTGCTGACATGTCAATAGAACGAACATACGCCAGTGCATGGTGCCGATACATCGACCAGAACACACACACATCGTATTGTGCTGACACATTACGCAGCATGTGGCACTGACATGTCCATTAGTTAAAACATACCTCTCACTGACATGACAGGCTCGTTGTGGATATTGTGTGGGTCCACCGTAAGTCTGTTCTCTCAACGCCGCTATTAGTGTGGAGTGTGTAAATCAAAACCCGGCTTCGGAACTGCTCTTAAACTGATGACCATTGTCGGAGGCCATCCGGAGATATTAGTACGGACGAAATTATAACTACGGTTGTCAAGATAACTACTAAACAAATACCCTCCGTGGCGCCTTGTCTCATCCCTACAGAAGCCATGACTAAATTAACCAGCACAGCTTACAACGTATCATTTTTAACAACAACAAAAAATACTATTCAAGAACACATACTTAAACATGTCCAGTACTAAGAAGGTAAATCGGAGTGAACATGTCCAGATTAAGATCGTTCCACAACTGACCAGTGTGGCTGTCGGGACTTCCCCCTTCCCTCTTTTACAGGGCACGACGTCTGTGTACATGTGTTATTTTCCGATTTGTGTACACGCAACCTTCGGCTGTGAAGGCCAAACAAACTCGATCCTAATGACCCCGGCACACAAACTTGAAATCTGTAAACATGATTTGCCGGACACTCACACCAGACACTCCGTGTAACGTTGAAGTGCGTCCTGGTCGTCCTGCCCCCCATCCCTCAAATCCCATCCCCATATTCCATCCTGGGGTCACTAGGACCTTAAGTTCCAGGCTAAAAGTGGGTTGCGAGTGGGGTAAATGTTACGACATCTTAAGGATTGAGACCTTCTTCAGCGTGCGTTGACGTGAACAATTATTGTGTGTACCTAGTCTCCAACGAAGCTTGTCAAGAGACCTTTGCTGGTACGGACGTCATCGTAGGGTCAAAGGGCGGTCAGTCAGAAACCCAGTCAAGCATGCAAGTCAAGGGCCAGGCGACTAAAACTTATTATCCGCAACACGACGAGACCCACATTAACGTCGTGGATTTGATGGAAAGGTCAATTTTACCTGGTCATTGCCACCGCAAGGTGACCAATCTCTTGCTACTCAGTTTACACATGTTAGACTTAACAGAGTGGTCGGCCTTATCCATTCCCTATTGTTAGAAGTAATACAGAGTGTGGACAGATGACGGAACACAACCAAATTGGTTCATCAACTTGATGAGTGTAGAAAGAACATATCATAACTTAAACTTTTAAAAAATAAATACAATAAAAACAACAACGGTAACAGCAAGTAATCATGATAATTGGATACCGTAGGACGACTTGTTTATTGTTATTGCTAGCAGGCTCGTATTCGGCTTTGCTACTTGGTTACCACCACTAGATCCATTGACTCATGCATGTTAATGCTACAGTCGAAATTCAAATCTGCAAATCTTTCCACCGTGACACAACATAATCAATATTGAAAAATCAAGAAATGTACAGAGCACAGGCAGTGGAACACCTGGTGACCCTCACCCCGTGGCTCCATCATCGCATCCTCCCCCCCCCCCTCCCCCCCAAAGATGCCTTCCCTTTGATAACAGCTCACAAGTCAGGTCGTGTTTCCCTCCCCTTCCTGGCGTGAGCCGCGGGTTTCACACGGTCGTATGGCGCGGCTAGCACCCCATAAATACAACCGAATACCCAATTCAATTACACGGGGATTAAATCATGATTCCCCTCCACTCCCACCCGCCGACTTTTAGATGCAGTAGGAATCTTTGTAGGTGTCTCCACCTTCATGTGAACAGTTTCACCCATTTGATGTATGAAGGGGGTATCCAGTTTCACCTTTCAACGTAGAATGGTGATGCGCCATTGCATGAGCTGCAGCAGGGGCGTAGCTAGGGTTAGTTCCGCCCGGGAATGGGGAAACGCTTTACGCGGCATTTTTTTTTTCTTCCGAAAATGCCACCCTCTTCCTTTTAGAGGAGGAAGCGCCACCGCCTGGGGCGAATCGCACCCCTACTTACCACCCACATCAGGACCAACACCTTTTTTTTACAATCGCATACATTCTTGGAGAAAGTGAAACGTTCTAATAATTTAGTAAATGATGGTCTCGTGGTCTACGTTGATACGTGTGGATCAGTACATGTTGATGAGGGTTGATACGTGTGGATCAGTACATGTTGATGAGGGTTGATACGCGTGGATCAGTACATGTTGATGAGGGCTGACACATGTGGATCAGTACGTGTTCAGGGTTGATGCATGTGGATCAGTACATGTTGATGAGGGTTGACGCGTGTGGATCAGTACATGTTGATGAGGGTTGACACATGTGGATCAGTACATGTTGATGAGGGTTGATACATGTGGATCAGTACGTGTTGAGGGTTGATACATGTGGATCAGTACATGTTGATGAGGGTTGACACATGTGGATCAGTACATGTTGATGAGGGTTGACACATGTGGATCAGTACGTGTTCAGGGTTGATGCATGTGGATCAGTACATGTTGATGAAGGTTGATGCATGTGGATCAGTACATGTTGATGAGGGTTGAGACATGTGGATCAGTACATGTTGATGAGGGTTGATACGTGTGGATCAGTACATGTTGATGAGGGTTGATACATGTGGATCAGTACGTGTTGAGGGTTGATACATGTGGATCAGTACATGTTGATGAGGGTTGACACATGTGGATCAGTACATGTTGATGAGGGTTGACACATGTGGATCAGTACATGTTGATGAGGGTTGATACATGTGGATCAGTACATGTTGAGGGTTGATACATGTGGATCAGTACATGTTGATGAGGGTTGACACATGTGGATCAGTACATGTTGATGAGGGTTGACACATGTGGATCAGTACATGTTGATGAGGGTTGATACATGTGGATCAGTACGTGTTGAGGGTTGATACATGTGGATCAGTACATGTTGATGAGGGTTGACACATGTGGATCAGTACATGTTGATGAGGGTTGACACATGTGGATCAGTACATGTTGATGAGGGTTGACACATGTGGATCAGTACATGTTGATGAGGGTTGACACATGTGGATCAGTACGTGTTGAGGGTTGATACATGTGGATCAGTACATGTTGATGAGGGTTGACACATGTGGATCAGTACATGTTGATGAGGGTTGACACATGTGGATCAGTACATGTTGATGAGGGTTGATACATGTGGATCAGTACATGTTGATGAGGGTTGAGACATGTGGATCAGTACATGTTGATGAGGGTTGATACGTGTGGATCAGTACATGTTGATGAGGGTTGATACATGTGGATCAGTACGTGTTGAGGTTTGATACATGTGGATCAGTGCATGTTGATGAGGGTTGACACATGTGGATCAGTACATGTTGATGAGGGTTGACACATGTGGATCAGTACATGTTGATGAGGGTTGATACATGTGGATCAGTACGTGTTGAGGGTTGATACATGTGGATCAGTACATGTTGATGAGGGTTGACACATGTGGATCAGTACATGTTGATGAGGGTTGATACATGTGGATCAGTACATGATGAGGGTTGATACATGTGGATCAGTACGTGTTGAGGGTTGATACATGTGGATCAGTACATGTTGATGAGGGTTGACACATGTGGATCAGTACATGTTGATGAGGGTTGACACATGTGGATCAGTACGTGTTCAGGGTTGATGCATGTGGATCAGTACATGTTGATGAAGGTTGATGCATGTGGATCAGGACATGTTGATGAGGGTTGACACATGTGGATCAGTACATGTTGAGGAGGGTTGACACATGTGGATCAGTACATGTTGATGAGGGTTGATACATGTGGATCAGTACGTGTTGAGGGTTGATACATGTGGATCAGTACATGTTGATGAGGGTTGACACATGTGGATCAGTACATGTTGATGAGGGTTGACACATGTGGATCAGTACATGTTGATGAGGGTTGATACATGTGGATCAGTACGTGTTGAGGGTTGATACATGTGGATCAGTACATGTTGATGAGGGTTGACACATGTGGATCAGTACATGTTGATGAGGGTTGACACATGTGGATCAGTACGTGTTCAGGGTTGATGCATGTGGATCAGTACATGTTGATGAAGGTTGATGCATGTGGATCAGTACATGTTGATGAGGGTTGACACATGTGGATCAGTACATGTTGATGAGGGTTGATACATGTGGATCAGTACGTGTTGAGGGTTGATACATGTGGATCAGTACATGTTGATGAGGGTTGACACATGTGGATCAGTACATGTTGATGAGGGTTGACACATGTGGATCAGTACGTGTTCAGGGTTGATGCATGTGGATCAGTACATGTTGATGAGGGTTGATGCATGTGGATCAGTACATGTTGATGAGGGTTGAGACATGTGGATCAGTACATGTTGATGAGGGTTGATACGTGTGGATCAGTACATGTTGATGAGGGTTGATACATGTGGATCAGTACATGTTGATGAGGGTTGAGACATGTGGATCAGTACATGTTGATGAGGGTTGATACATGTGGATCAGTACGTGTTGAGGGTTGATACATGTGGATCAGTACATGTTGATGAGGGTTGACACATGTGGATCAGTACATGTTGATGAGGGTTGACACATGTGGATCAGTACGTGTTCAGGGTTGATGCATGTGGATCAGTACATGTTGATGAGGGTTGATGCATGTGGATCAGTACATGTTGATGAGGGTTGAGACATGTGGATCAGTACATGTTGATGAGGGTTGATACGTGTGGATCAGTACATGTTGATGAGGGTTGATACATGTGGATCAGTACATGTTGATGAGGGTTGAGACATGTGGATCAGTACATGTTGATGAGGGTTGATACATGTGGATCAGTACGTGTTGAGGGTTGATACATGTGGATCAGTACATGTTGATGAGGGTTGACACATGTGGATCAGTACATGTTGATGAGGGTTGACACATGTGGATCAGTACGTGTTCAGGGTTGATGCATGTGGATCAGTACATGTTGATGAGGGTTGATGCATGTGGATCAGTACATGTTGATGAGGGTTGAGACATGTGGATCAGTACATGTTGATGAGGGTTGATACGTGTGGATCAGTACATGTTGATGAGGGTTGATACATGTGGATCAGTACGTGTTGAGGGTTGATACATGTGGATCAGTACATGTTGATGAGGGCTGATACATGTGGATCAGTACGTGTTGAGGGTTGATACATGTGGATCAGTACATGGTGATACAGAAATGACAACGCGGGCTGACGTCAGTTATCGGACTTAGTCTTGTGATTTCCGGCATGTTGCTTGTAGAAATGTCTGAACTTGAAGTGTGTGTTACATTCCAAATCATTATTAAAATACGCCAAAAAAGCTGGAGGTAGAGTCATATTTTGTACGGCGTCGGTCATATATACCACATTCTTTAATTTACATACGAGCGCGATGCTTGCCCTCCGTCGACAGTGACAGCGTTATGGGCACTCCTGAGTACATACTAATCACTTTTTTTTTTCATCTCTTCTAAATACCACTGTGTGTCAGAAGAAGTGAGGTCTAGGAGCCGTATTATCTTTTGCTGCTATTTAAGAATGAACATGAAAGGTTAAACATAAGTAAGTATACATTAACTTAACAAAAGTGTAAAAACAGAAAATTTAATCCATTAATGAGGTAACATGAATAGTGTATTATGCAGTTAAAATGTGTATTTGGTTCCCAATCCTCTCAATTAAGTCAACATCAAACCATTGTCTTTTCTAAACATCATACCATTGTCTCTTTTTTAAGGTTAGACATAAAAATAGGGGAGGGAGGCAAGTTTGGAATCAGTGGTAACAACATAACAACAAAGACCCTCACTTACCGTATAGTAGAGCTAAAAAATGCTATAAAATGAATAATTATCGATTTTTTTTTCTTTATAAAATTTCAGCTATATGAAAAAGAAGACGTCAACTCCAAGTTCCCTTAGCCAATTTATAATAGAATATCACAGAACTCCACAAGACAAAGGAGTCAGGCAGACGGCCGAAGACAAAAGGCTTATCCCTTATTAGACGTACCAAATCTCCTTCGCAGCAACGGCCGACATGAACGGGTAAACACTGACCATCGCAAGGGACAAGGCCCCAGACGACTGAGGAACGGACCAGATGGTATCGGGTTTCCGGGCAGGGCTGACATAATCAGACGTCAGGGTTTAACACGGTGGGACGAGGCAAAGGGAACTCCGGCCTGGTGACGTAGATCTATCCAGGTCATAGGCGGATCGGCACGAATTCATTGGTGGGGAGGTAAAGAGGGGGTGGCGGCTACAGTGAACAGGAATGAATGAAACACCCAGACATGGGGACGAGAAATCTTTGTCAGCTGAAAAAAACATAGTTTGGTGTCACTATGTGGACATAACATGTAGGAAAATCAATGACTAGCCTATGACAGGCAGATGCATACTATTTACGTGATAATTAGGTTGTAGAGACTACAATCAGGTTTAGGTGGAGGGGACTTTGTGAGAAAGGCTATTGTGAAAAATGTGACGTCATTTGTGTAGGGCAGGGTAGGCGGGGTCTCTTGCGGGTTTTTAAATTGCTGTGTGCTGTGGCGCCTACAGAAAACGGGCGCAACACAAAAAGGTACGTGTCGGCAAGAAGCCTCCATCATGAAAATTATGTTAAACACGCAGGCGCAGGATAAATAGGCATAGGACATGGGCCGGGTGATGACATGGGCACCAAAAAGTTATGACCGTTTTAAAGGATCACACCCTAACATAGTCGGACCTTAGGGTCATGTAGCTTGGCTTTGGCGGCAACCTTATCATTTCATAGGACTCCAGAAGTTTCACAACGCCCAAAAGTCATGAACACTCCAGTGAAAGATTTTATAATAAACTCTTCAATTTCAATTTCTTCAATAAACTCTATGACCACTAATCAGTTCATTTCTACAATAAACTCTAGGGTCACTGATCAGTTCATTTCAACAATACTGATAAAATAAATACATTCTAAGAAGGCGGGAGATGCATAGATCATCCGGTGCAAGACTTTCGATAATCGTATTAAATAATCGTTTTATCAGATAGAAGTGGGGACACTTTAAAACAGAAGCTACTGGTGGAAATTAAGTCCGGCATTATTGTGACGGGATGTTGACAGTGACACACTGATAATTAGCCATAGGCAAAAAATAAATAAATATATATATATACACATATAAGTACACATGAAAAAAACTTACTTTGTATGTCCTCAGTGCACTGGATATATATATTTTTATATATACATATATACATATCCATATTTATATATTTAAGTAGACGAGTAGTACGGCCCACCTTACATTTTGAGTTATTCAAGCCTGGATTGACCT
Source organism: Omphiscola glabra (assembly GCA_964017045.1). Taxonomy (NCBI): domain Eukaryota; kingdom Metazoa; phylum Mollusca; class Gastropoda; family Lymnaeidae; genus Omphiscola; species Omphiscola glabra. The sequence continues at coordinate 20,175,987 of OZ024808.1, forward strand.
ATATCAACCATGTAGTCGACAGGGATTTTGATATTACAACCCGAAAAAAACCCGTTGGAAGGATTGTGGGCACATTCCATTACACTTAATCCGTGCTGTTCATGTCCTGGTTCCAATCCTTCACAGAACTCGCCCCGTCATTAACTATCCCACGTGTCTCCGGTGTACTCACTCTACTCACACGTGCCAGAGGTTATGTGGGAGGACAGGACAGGGTGGGAATAACATACCTCACGTAGATTGCAAGGGTGCAGTAATGGTCACGTTTGTTATGTCGAGTCAGTCGGTGGGACACTGGTGATTGTATGGTGTGGAGCTTTAAGCGTGGGGATTGTCGTGGGGTGATTTTAGAGCGGGGATATAGTGCGGGGAGTTTAGTGTGTATTTTATATATTATAATTGTATATACGTTTTGTTCAGTGATACATGACAATATCTCGCCCGTCTTCATTATACGTAATCTATGGTACTCATACAAGACATTAACAAGTCTTGACATTGGGAGACACATATGCCGACAATATTGACGATTGATATGCCATCACTGGACATAGGCTATCACATTATATGTACGCAACAATGGATGTCGCTGAAAGAGAATGAAATAAATCATCGAAAAGAGGCTTATCACGTCTAGCATGGGAGACGACTGCATATACCTATGGGAGACGGCTGCTTAGACCTATGGGAGAGGACTGCATAGACACATGGGAGACGGCTGCATAGACCTATGGGAGACAGCTGCATAGACCTATGTGAGACGTTATGATAGTGTAATGCCATCAAACATAACATCTCTGAACAACGTTCTATTTAAAATGTGATTACACAAAGTATTTCATAGTGATAGAATGCAAAGATGCCGGACACAATCAGAGCTGTAAACAATTGCAACATACCTTGACACATATCGGGTTCCACTGCCGATACAAGAAAACAAGCCCCGGTCCCTGGTCATGGCTGGAGCTCACTGGTATCACTTATTTTATAGTGTATCCAAAAAGTCAAGATCATTGCGCAGTCATAAAGTCGTGTCGTATTTGGGTATTGGTGACGGTTATGCATCCCACACATCATGTTCGGTCGTAAATCCGGCCATGTGATGGCTTTAATACAAGGTCACCATGATATAAATATGTCAAGTCTCTCAAAAACTTCATCTTGAACACAGACATAATAATGCCAAGCATCAAACACGTTTACCCTGACAAGACAATTTACAAATCAACAAGGGTTTTGATAAAAACTACCGGAACCCCATCCTACTGGAATCTTTATGATTACATTGACTTCTTTAAGAGAAAACAGCATATGAGCTCATTTAAATATTATACAGAACACGTTATTACTAAACGTTAGGCATATACACTGGATTGTATTATTCACCGAAGAGTATGGAGAGGCAAAGGCATAGCGAATAAATTACTTGGAAAAGGCATATGCTTCTCTGTACACATTCTTGCTGTTTCCGTATAAGAGAATAATAGATTGAACTATGACATGGTAAATTGAATTGTGAGATGGTAGACTGAACTCATAGTTTCGTCTTTGAAATTGTATATTGAACTTTGAAATGGTAAACTGAACTATGAAATGGTAGCCTGAACTATGAAATGGCAAACTGAACTATGAAATGGCAAACTGAACTATGAAATGGTAGCCTGAACTATGAAATGGTATATTGAACTATGAAATGGCAAACTGAACTATGGAACGGTAGCCTGAACTATGAAATGGTGCCCTGAACTATGATATGGTAGTCTGAACTATGACATGGTAGCCTAAACTATGAAATGGTGCCCTGAACTATGATATTGTAGCCAGCTCTATGACATGAGTGACATGGTACCCTGAACTATGAAATGCCTCTTTTACAAACGACTTAGGAAACAGAGACCTTGGAAGCATGCATGACATCCATGGTAAACGATACCTAGTATGTATAATGTAGGCCTACATCTTATTCCCGAGAGACACACATATGCCGAAGCTCACATGCTAATGTAATAAAGCCATAAATTCACACGTCTGAAAATCATATACACCACTTCTTATTATTATATTAAATTATATTTAAAAAAAAAAAAAAACTAAATGATGCGCGATGTAGACTTTTATTTGAAATGTAACGTCTACTATGATTCGGAGCGAGGTCTGTCCTCGCTTTAGAACTTGAGTATTCAGTAAAACCACCGATCTGAATGAGTTAAAAGGTTTGAAAACACGTCATTAACTCCTTGCTACCTTGGCGCCGTGCACCTATCAATCGACCGGCGCAATCAGCGTGACACGCCCAGTTGTAGAACACGGAGCGCCACGCAGTCGTGGTGTGTTAATGTGTGTGTACACACGCTAGGGTGGCAGTTTCATTGTGTGCTGGAGCTGTTTGTGTACGTTGTTGTCCCAATGGATCAGGGGTGACGTGTGCGTGTATCCCAGCGTTGCGGGGACCTGGGATCACACGGTCTGATTGGAAACAACCTAATGATGTACAACACCAGTGGTTCTCAACCTTTCTAACGCCGCGACCCTTTAATACAGTTCCTCGTGTTGTGGCTACCCCCCAGCCACAAAATTATTTTCGTTGACACTTTATAACTGTCGAGCATATGAGTTTTCAGATGGTCTTAGTCGACCTTTATGAAAGGGCCATGCGACCCCTAAAGGGGTCGCGTTTCACAGGCTGAGAACCGCTGATGTACCAACTCAAACAATCACAATGCTTTCTGTTGGCGGGAGTCTGTTGAAACGTTATGCCTAACACAGTGGAGTGATACCATTGATGCTGCCCCACAAGGCTTATATGGAATTAAGATTTTTTGGTGGAAGTCACAGCGACTATCAAAAACAACAAAAGAAAACGACTAACACCAGAGACAGTAACACGAAAAAAAATCTCTCCACATGGGAAACAATAGCTAGCATAAGTGCAATCTCGCCGTTGACAAAGATCGAATTCACAAGTCCTATTATTACAGAAGTCGCCATGCTCACAAACACAATTCTGTTTGCTAATAGGATTGCAGCAGCCGATAGTTTCTAAGAGGGTTGCACCCAACTAACTCTATAGCCGCAATGATACACCTTACACACAGAGCTTTTCTACGTCACTAACAACTGTGGTGCCTCGCAGGGATCCTTATTCATCAACTGACCACAACAACCACTGTGCTTGTTTACATTGGCAGAGCTAGTTAAACAATGTCATGACCTATGCTAGATTTAAAAAAAAGGACACGATCGGGGACAACCAAGAGGTTTACCCTGACAAGACAATTTAAAAATCAACAAGGGTTTTGATAAAAATTACCGGAACCCCATCCTACTAAAATCTTTATAATTGTATTGACTTGTTTAAGAGCAAACAGCATATGAGCTCATTTAAATGTTATACAGAACACGTAACACGGCATTACTAAACGTGCGTGTATATAATGTAAACAGTGACTGTAAAACACATTTTTCGAGAATCCGCTATGCAGTAAGGTCGCCATAATCGATGCAAGGCTTAAATCGTTAGACCTGTCGTAGACATCTGCAAAGGCACGCAGGTATCACCAGTCGAAGTCGAGCACCGGTCACGCACCAACAATGACAGGTGGGGAATGTGTCATCATGACACGCACCATTGATAAATAGGGAATACAATTGAAGATGGCAAGAAGCCCATGACGGGTCGTAGGGCAGTTGACACGCGCAATGACAGATAAGAGGCGAGTGCCCAGAAAAGCAAGCGCCTTGGATATTTTCGATTGCCCAGCGGATTTACATCATCTTTACAACACACGGGAGTCGGCACTGTAACGTCCGTGAAGCTGTAAGGAGAGCACCAAGTTCGTGTCGACATGTGATCTAAATCGTGACGATGCCTTGGTCGATAAGGTCATAACCATTCTACAGCGAATATCACATGCTGGGCATTCTTGGGGCGAACAAGCAGCTTCCCCATTCCATTGCGATACTGGAAACTTTAGGGTGGTCACCGTTAGAAGAACGACGACGACTATCTAGGCTCTCCATGTTGTACAAGATCAATAATGGGCTGGTCCACTGCTCCAGTATCAAACAGAAACTCGTCAATCTCCCCCCAAGACAGCGAAGAGGTCACGACAAACAGTTTCGACTTTTAAAAACAAGAACAGTACAGGAGCTCCTCTTTCCTTCCAAAGACAATTAAGGAATGGAACCATCTTCCAAAAACAACAGTTGCGGCGACTACACCTGACACATTTGCGGCTCTTGCCTCCTGTCTTGCAACCAGTGAATTATCCCCTTAAAAAAACACGCACATTAACATCGCGAACCCCTCTGAACCATAGGAGCCATAATGATCAATGCATTGATCGTGGGCCCTGAAAGCATAGAAGAAGAAGATACTCAGACCCGTTTGATAACTTCGTGATACAGCCTCGTCTTAAGACCGTTCCACGACACACTAGCCATCGATCCCTGGAGATGATTGTGTCCGACACCATGTGTCCAACAACACTAACTGCAATGAAGCACTGATGCAATGACACACACGTCCTGACAGGAGATGGTTGTGTCCAACAACACTAACTGCAATGAAGCACTGATGCAACGACACACACGTCCTGACCGGAGATGGTTGTGTCCAACAACATTAGCTGCTACTGAGCACTGACAAACACAATGACAGACTTAGTTTGAGTGACTGAACATTTTCAACACCCGTACGAATATACATCTTATAAAGCTCTACCTTGAAGCCTACATTTAAAATATGAACCAAATAACATAAGTCAGTAGACCTATGTCAATAAAGTTGTATTTTCGAATTAGCATTGCGTGAGAAGCCGGCTCTGTTACGGCGGTCATGTGACGTGGCCGTCCGACGTACATCTCCCGCACTATTCGTCCGGTCGCCGGACATGTAGACACTTCGGTACTAATAACGGCTCGCGGGAGACTTAAAATGTGTCTTATAAGGTACGCTAATAGGTTCTTTGAACGCTGAATGCGTAACTCATATTTTTTGCACACTATTGCCGGAAAGGTTGGCGTCCGTGATATAGTCAAATGAGTTACGGCAAACACAGATGCATTACGTGGCAAGACTTGGTCAACATGGCCCCTCTCTTCAATTTCAAAATGCATTTGTTAACGTTTGTAGCCAATGGCACGTGTCTTACCCTTCGGGGGGACACCGTGGGAACATCACATGACATGTCCTGATGGCAGGACAAAGACATGCCGATTAGCTCCCAGCCTGACATTAAGCACCTTTCAGGACTGACGGCCTGTGACAATAGCTGCTATTTAACTTGATGGCGTCCACGTTAACCTACATAATTAACGTGGCGACCTTTGAAACGGATGTCGTCTACTACAGCCTTAAGGTGAGAACAAATAGCTTAAGAGTTGACATAATGCATTAAGGCCAACCGTTGTCGGAGATTTCAAAGGTTATGAAACCAAAGTGGCTATAGGTACACGGTACCATAATTGAGAGGTTGTGATTAAAAAACGATTTAAAATAAACTACCACAAATGACATCCGAATAGCATTGAGCTTAATGGTACCCGGGTGCGAATGGCGGCGCTGCGTGTCCGGGTCCATTTTGACTAATGATAATGCTATTCGGATGTCATTTGTAGTAGTTTATTTTAGTTAAACTGGAAGAATTAAGTTTACAAACGTATAGTACATTCAATTATCTTTCATTTGATACCTCATTTGGTCTTACAAACCAAACAATAATATTTTATTCAAAACGATTTTAAATCCCAACCTCTCAATTCTGGTACCCGTGTACCTATAGGTGCAGCCTTATGAAACAATACACACTGCTGGAAGAAGTTATGGTTGAGAGCAACACACCAACTAAATGACCACTGTGTGCGTGGTTCTATCCATGATTAAAATATGTACTTTGATCAATGATTACAACTGGTATGTTTGACTCTATGATTATACTTCGTACTCGGGTCTATGATTAGAATTACAATTATTTCGCTGTAGGTGTAGCATCGGTGACGGATACATGTGATAAGCCTTGTAATTGTACATGGCTCCTCCGCCTACCACCCCCAGTCCTCCCATTGCTTTCCCACCCTGAAATCACGGCAAACCTCTAAAGCTAAGAAATTCGAGATTTAAAAAAAAAAAAAATCATTATACGATATCTGGTGTAAACAAAATACCAGTTACACATGTAAACCCCGTATCCGGAAATTTGATCGAAAGAAATTTGGTCGACGGAAAATTGATCGACGGAAATTTGATCGAACGGAAATTTGGTCGAATCTTTTATTTATACGTTAAAATTTTGCGTCAAATTTCTTTTTGAACGCATTATTTTGTTTTACTGTATAGTATAGTGCGTTCAAATTTCCGTTCGATCAAATTACCGTCGATCAATTTTCCGTCGACGAAATTTCTTTCGATCAAATTTCCGGTAACCGTAAACCCACCTCGAGCATCGTGGAGATTTCATACAATACACATGAGGCATGAGGCGCCAGTGTCAATGGTCGTTGATGTTTATATATTTTAACTATTAATACTAATAACATAAACACAATTAACCAATTCATATCACAACACTGCTGACAACATCCAACTCTAGAATCAAATGCCACACTCACAATGACGAATAAGTTATCGACATGTGGTCGCTGAAACTACATAAAAGCTGAACAAGATTGGCGACTTGATAGGATCTACGCAATTAACAAACCTATCATTACACCTTAATAATAACCACAAAAAAAAAATAATACTAATAAACGAAAGGAACACAAAGAACCACACACGAAACCACACAAATAAACAAGAAAACCAACCGACACTAGCCACCAGCGTCCACTTTAGAATGGATGGTCTCCTTAAATTAACCACACAGATGACCACAACTGGAAAAACGCAACAACTGTAAATCCACCTGCCATTTTGTGTTCTTCTTCTCTGACACTATTTATCAACACAGCATTACTAAAGCACCAATGCTGTTATACTATAGTCACGCCCATGATTTATTCACCTTTAATGGCCCCTGCGACCTTGTGCGAATTCACTTTACGGCTATTGGAGGGACCAGGAGAAAGTCATTTTGAACACAGGCCGCTATCCAAGATACAGCATGAGACTCAAACACAATGTTAACGGGGGGTAGGGGTGTCTGAGTGGATGTGAGGCATTGGCCTCGCGTGACTTTTCAATTGAAGGAAGGGATTTAACGCCAGCGGGCGGTTAACCCAAAGGGAAATAGGGGTTTGTTGGTGTGAGGTGAGCCGAAGCGGAGTGGGTGCAGGCAAGGTGTGACTGGTGGTTGTAAGAAGGGCGGAGTCGGAGTCTAGTTGTGAATACTAACCATGAAAGAAATCCAAGGACAGAACATTGATTCTTTACAGGAAGAATCCTTCATAAAGCGTGCGGTGATTATTTGAGGACTAGACTGAGTTTAGTATTCCAGTTTCCATGAAGAAAACAATGTCATTTTGGAATGCCATTCCCGCGATTGAATTTCAGCTCTATGAAGACGACTAGGATGTAGTTCGGAATCAAAGTGGCTATTCGCACCCGGGTACCAGAAGCGATAGGTTGGTATTAAAACACCATTTACAATATTATTGTTGGGTTTGTAAGACACAATTTGGTATCATCTGAAAGATAATTGAATGGACTATAATATATGTTTGTAAACTTACTTCTTCAGTTTAACTAAAATAAACTACCACAAATGACATCCACATGGAATTTAGTCGAAAGGGACCCGGGTCGCTTAAAAAAAATCCAACAATAATATTTTAAATAGTGTTCTAATTCCAACCTCTCACTTCTGGAACCCGGGAGCGAATAGTCGCAGCCTTTCGGAATATACAATGATAACAAGAAATCATGCCATTGGCCCATGTCATTTAACCAGTTTACAAAAAAAAAATATAAAAAAAATGTCCCCCCCCCCCTTTTTTTGTGTGTGTGTGTGTGTGTGTGATTTCTATAATTAGACGGAATTTAAATATGTTTGGTTATTTATTTTTTCCCTTATTATGATAGGGGTGGGGTTGTGGGGTAATGGGGGTGGGTGGGCGTGGTGAGCGCCAACCAACACCAAAATAAAATTCCCACGGGTTATGTTCACAAGCTCCAGCTTTCACGTTTCACGTCTCAGGTTGTTGATGTGTGTGAGACTAGAGGAGGGAAGGGAGAAGAAAAACGACAGTTGAGAGAATGAAGGGTGCACAACTTCTGTTTACTCTAGGGAGAAAAAACCACTTGTGCCACATGGGGCCCGTCGAGATGATTATCTGAAAAGCGGTTCTCACGTGACTTATCTAACCCTTAGTCAATGGGCCGGAGTTTTCGTCGATTAGCTCATTCAAACGATCTCGTAAATGGCATTGTGATACATTATTATATAACTCAAATATGATACTGCTTATGATTGGTGCAATGCAAATGGTTCCCTCGTGTCAAGGCGTGAGAACAGTTGAAATTAGCTCACGTGTAGAACTTAATCCAATAATACAGCGGTTCTCAACCTGTGGGTCGCGACCCCTTAGGGGGTCGAATGACCCTTTACCGGGGATCGCCTAAGACCATCCGAAAATACATATACTCCACAGCGAACCAAATTTTGTGGTTGGGGGTCGCCACAACATGATGAACTGTATTAAAGGGTCGCGAGAACAAATGCACTAATATATAGAACATACCTTTTCATCACTTGTGTGTGACCCGCTGGACAATGAAACACCTGTGAGAATATCTTGACCGGAAAGAGACATATTGCACCGGAAAGACAACGGGCCTGGTACCCACTTCAATCATATAATGTGAGACTCACTGCATTATGAGACAGTTGGTAGAATATGTATCCGGGAGGAGAAAGTGACATTGACTAGACAAGGGACCATTAGCCAATTCCACCCTAAAACGTGAGACCCGCTGCACAATGAGAGAGTTGTCAGGAGATGGAGATAGTGACACAGACCAGAACGAAACCAAGGAGAAATCAAGTCTCATTAGCATAATTAGAGTGGACCAGCCTCGTACTGTAACCTTCATGTGACCCGTCTAATGAAACGCAGAGAGTGGTCGGGATGTGACGGTTTGTGGGAACACTCAGTTGGTCGCTTCAAGTGCCCGGTCTAAAGGCAGCGTTGTTTTATTTTTATTTTATCCAATTTCCCTGAACTTTCCAGTATAGCATAACTTCTTTTTTATTTTAATAACATTTCGGGAGTCACGGGAAACGAGAAAGCGGTTTTAGAATGTCGGGACACAAGTATTACATCTAGGGGGCCATCACTAGCATCTAGGGGGCCAGCACTAGCATCTAGGGGGCCAGAACTAGCATCTAGGGGGCCAGCAGTAGCATCTAGGGGGCCAACACTAACATCTAGGGGCCAATACTAACATCTAGGGGACCAGTACTAACATCGAGGGGAACAATACTAACATCTAGGGGACCAGCACTAACATGCAGGGGGCCATCACTAGCATCTAGGGGGCCATCACTAGCATCTAGGGTGCCAGTACTAACATCTAGGGGACCAGTACTAACATGTAGTGGGCTAGCATTAACATCTAGGGTGCCAGTACTAACATCTAGGGTACCAGTACTAACATCTAGTGTACCAGTACTAACATCTAGTGGGTCAGTACTAACATGTAGGAGGCCAGCACTTATATGTAGGGGGTCATTACTAACATCTATGGGACCAGTACTAACATTTAGGCGGCCAGCACTAACATCTAGGGGACCAGCCCTAACATGTAGGGGGCCAGTACTAACATGTTGAGAGACCAGCATTAACATCTAGGGGACCAGCACTAATATATCGAGAGACCAGTACTAAAGGGTATACGAGTACTCAGTACTAACATTTCGGGGAGAGTAAAGCTTTTATATTTCACGTGCACACATAGTTGGCATATGGTGGATCTACAACATGGCCACGGTTCAGATCATAGAAAGATTCTGCCCATATACGATTAGGGACTGGGCGAATGTGGTCACCACCACCACCACACGTCACGGGTGCAAAACTAAGCTACACGATATCCCAACACTGCGTCATCAGGAATCAATCCATCATTCATACTCACAATGACCACGTTGCACCACACACACGCGTACAGAAATTCGCTCACAACTAGAATAATGTAACAGCGACGACAGGGGGCGCGAGGTGCTCACACCCTAAAAGATTCCATCTTTGCAAGACTCCGTAACGTTACAGTCATGTTAGTAGGACCACACACACGCATCGGGATGGTACCGGCCCATGCTGACATCGCGATGCTAGAGAAGATGGATGGAATTGGTCATAACAATATACCGAAGGCGACGGTGTGAGAAGCGAAACAATAAACCATGTGCGGGAGGGAATTTGGGGGGTGGGGGGGTGGGGTGTATAAGAGTACGGTTCATTCTAATTGAGTAGGCTACTGTAGGTGTTAATCACATTTTCTTCTAGGAGGCATTATTACACATACCATAACAAGGTATTAGTAAACATTTAATTGTATTTTGAACACAAAATACGTCTAACGCCATCACGGATGAGCTGCTAGACAACACACGCACTGTTTAAAGGGTGCTTATCAGCACGAAACACACAAAAACTGACTTTGCGTTACTGATCCCTACACTTCACAAATACGCCAAGTCAGGATCCTGAGTTGAAACCACGAAATGCACACTTCTGTGAAGAAACCCCTTACTCATGACAATAGCGCTTTACAACATATCAAGATCATTCAACCAGTAATGGTCGGCTTTCGCCTCATTGCCTCCACTCAGTAGTGAGGCGAGTTGCACTCCAAGGAAACAATCGCTGCAATTTATTGAACGCCTCTAGGAGAGCCTAATCGATATGAGGATTATCGACATTGTGCCAGTATCAGGAAATGGCCAGATAAATAACATACTTCTAATAAAGAAATTAAAACAAAATATATAATAATACTAATACGCTTGAACGGTGTTGATTAGAATACGGTATACACGTATCGATCTTACCACAATCATCAATACAGAATATAACTATTTAATAAGTACACATTTTATGACCGCTATAAAAATAGCAAACTTCCACATCCTGGTATAGACTGTATAGTGTGGAAACATAACAGAATGAACCACTGCAACTGAGGCGACTGTTCCAATATGAATACGTCTTAGATATAAATAAGTTCAACTTATCCAAAATATGAACAATGAATGAACAGTGCATGGAGACCGGTATTTCTATTTCTACCCCCAAAGGTCAGCAGTCCAACTTGACCCGTGACCAGGCACGGCACTTGCCTCCAAGCATCTCACCCGAGAAGGCCGAGTAAATAAGCTGAACCATCCAAGACCCCCCCATCCTACCAACAACACGTCCGAAAACTGAAAACAGATCCCGAGAAAGCTGATGAGTGGAGCAGACAATAGGTAAATGCCACCATCCGCCGGACCAAACGCTCCACTTCTTTGACCGGCGTTAGATAGTATATCTGGCCGCTAAAGGTATATCTGGCAAACGGGGAGCAGGCAAAGGGTGTTGATAATGATTCGACGATAGCCAGGTTTTTACAGAGCGCATTGCTAAAACGAAGGGGAAAAAAAAAAAACAAGTCAAAACAATTCGTTAGTAGTTCTGATTGTCGTATCCTTGCGGTCATTCTAGCCCCCATGGGATCCTCATCCCAACTCAAACGTGCCGGTGGAACGTTTTCGAAAACGCACTTAGAACGGATGGATATTAGCGGCAAGTTTAGAGAGATACGGAGAAAGGAATTATCTCCCGTGGAGAATTAGGAGATTTCAGATGAAGACTCGTGGAGATAATTGATTTGGAAAGCGGTGGCTCTGGAAAAAAAAAGGGGGTGGGGGGTATTTTTGGGGGTTATAAGGGATCCGAATATTATATAGGTCAGTACCATAAAATTAAAAAAAAAAACATTTAAAAATGTAAACTTATCAACTGAAGAAGGTATTGCGCTAGCGACAGTGTTGTTAGTGTGCGTATGGGCAATGCCGTCTTATAGAACCGGCGAAATGGGCAGTTTCCCCACGGCCACATGCTTAAAAGAGGCTTCACTCTTTTTGGAGCATACAGTTGCCCATACAACTAATCAAAGTTGAAACATATTAACGCTTAGGCGCTTACATTTTCTTTAGGGAACCTTCATTTCAACTGTCGTCGCTTCCTCAAGTGTACAATGGGTCAAAGTTAAATTCAGATACGCGCCAAAATCCACTCCTGGATTTCGAATGCATCTAACATATTCTGGGCAAGGACTCACGGGAATTCCCCCCCTCCCCCTCCAAATCCAAAAACATTTTTTTACTTTTCGTTCGATAGCTTTTAGTGTCCTCAATTTCTACTCCCTCCTCGATCAAAGTAACACTACCCGAATCAATGGATGGGAACAATTAAAATGTTTTTTTTCCCCTGAACTTACATAAAAATATGATTTTCCTTTTGTTTGGGATATATATATATATATATATATATATATGGACTTTATAGATTCCAGGGGCGGAACTAAGCTGGGGTAAAAAAGCATACAATCACGGGGTGCGCCAGCATCATTTGAATTTACGTTCATGTTTAGCGGGGGCAGCAGAGTCCTAGCTGGCCCTTTGAAACAGAGTCCTGATAGTTGCCCCCCACCCACTTTTCCAAAAAGCTTGATGCCATTGCCTAACATAATACTGGAACAGTAAGCATGGATCAGCCTGGGCCCCAAATGCATTCCTAAATGTTGGCTGGTTGAATAGGTTTGAGTGGGTTCGGATAGGGGGCGCAATATGCGTTACTTTACCCAGGCCCCCCGATGCCGTTAAGACTGTTCTGTGTGTGTGAGAATTGGGAAGGGGTGGGAAGTGTAATTCTCTCCATGTCATATTACTGGGGGATTGGCGACATACCCACGTTATCCATAATACATACCAACGTTATCCATAATACATACCAACGTTATCCATAATACACACAAAAACGCCGCCTCATATTTAATAAGAAGCGCCTCACACAACACACTTTCAAGTTGGCCAGTTTTAAATTGATAAGCTCATTAGGTCAGATATAATTATTAATTTGACTTTGTGAGTATGTACAATACGATCGAGTCAGACTTAACGCAGGTAAAGGGGGGTGGGGACTTTAAAAAAAAAAAAAAAGTTCCTTATGACATGGCCATGGACAACAATCAACAGTTATAGAAAGTGCACAATGCGTATACACTAAGTCTGTAACGGTAACGTGGTACCGGTACTAATAGCTGGTCCTGACCTGAGCCGAGCTGAGCAGGGCACCGTGAGAAAACTTTGTATACAAGACTCGAGGTAAAGTAATATGGGAACTCGCACTTGATATTGCCCCCCCCCCCCCCCAGGTATCCAGCAGCCATCAGCCCTAGTAAACACGGGGCGGGGTAAGGGGAGACGATTAGAATGTGATTAAACAGACATAGGAAATATGGTTGTCTTTCCAACTTCGGTGCACCCCGCAGGGACCTAAACAAACGATATGTGGGTAACGAATGTCTTGTGTGGACCACTGTTTGTGTGCGCTCACCTCATCGTGAACACCTGACTGGGGTAACCAATGGAGGACGCATGGTTTTTAATGGCACGCTGAACACACACAGACCGGCCCATATATTAGTGTGCGTCCAGTGGCGTAGACAGGGTTAGTGCGGACAGGGCAAATTGTTTGCGATACTTTACTCGGAAAAAAAATATAAATAAATAATATATTATTCAAAAATAGTTAATCTGCAGAAACAAAAAATGCCGCCCTGGGCGCATCGCCCACTCCATTATCAATCTCCTTTCTACGCCACTGCATGTATTAGCTAATTAACCCTCACTTATTTTAAATGATGCTACTTAAGATTAAACCTTTTTTTTTTTATTATTCACAAATCCCCCTTGAAAACTACATGAAACACCAAGGCACATCTCATTGCTCCAATGTAGAGCCTAATTAATAATACATTAAGTCAAGGGGCGGTTAGAGGCTACACCAAAGCAGACCAGTCGACAGCGATGTTATTGTTACAGAATGAAAGCCATGCAGATATCCCTCAGGCCATGCGTCCAGCTGTTATTCGTACATCCTCTCGGCGCACGTTGTGGAAACGGTCAGTGCGGCACGCGCGTGGCTCTGAGCAAGAACGTGAATTGAAGATAACGCTTTAACATTTCTTTGTTATCTAGATTATCCTGATACTCAATATCATAATTATCTGTGCAATAACAGCAGATAGTTCTTACGACACATTCTTTTTGCCTATCAAACCAAACACAACTTTTTGTCCGGCAATAACATAAGTGGCGAAAACTTATTATTTTTAAAAAAAAAAGTTCTTTCTATTTCTATTTCTTGATATTTAAAAAAAAAAAAAAAATTGTTCATGTGTCCTGTCTGCTGAGGAAGGCTTCTAGCCGTAAAGTTCTTCTTTCATTGTCCTCTATTTCAAGCTTCCACATACATTGTCCTCTATTTCAAGCTTCCACATACATTGTCCTCTATTTCAAGCTTCCACATACATTGTTCTTCTATTTCAAGCTTCCACATACATTGTTCTTCTATTTCAAGCTTCCACATACATTGTTCTTCTATTTCAAGCTTCCACATACATTTTTCTTCTATTTCATTCCAATTGTTCCACCATAACATACACGTGAAGTCTAAGTGGAATAGTGGGGGTCAATTATTATTATTTCTTCGTACACACATCTCAACACAGCATCAACTACGTCAACCAGTTATGATCGTTGAATAAACAACGTTTTTTTTCCTGGAATAATTATACTTAAGTTTACCCCACCCAACACGCCCCATTGAACTGGACGCCATGCCATATTCCAACAATCCACTATCGGTCAGTGTTGGCAAGTCGCTTAAAATCACCGCACGTCTACGTGACATATATAGCTAAATACCCAAAGATAGTGAGTATTCGTTTATGCGTGGAAAACAAGACACGTTGGAAAAAAAAAAAAGTTTGAATCCGACTGTTATTTGTAGCTGTCAGTCTTGTTCTCTACAAGGTTGAAGAATATACTGTCACATCAGATCCAATATAGAACAAAACAACAGCATCCGATGAAGATACAATAATAGTACTTTTATTACATGATCTATTCTATGCCAATGTCAATTCATCAATGGAGATAATAATACTCTATTCTCTCTAACTACTGTCGACTCTACACTACTCTAGTTATCTACTCTGAACTCCTCTCTCGACTAACTCTTGGCTCTACTCCTGTTAACTAACCAGCTCACAGCTTTTATCCCCTCCGTCTGTTCACCCCCCACCCAGCTACACTAATTGCTCAACAGGAACCAATTTCACCTCTGACCCCACAATCTTACGCTAACAAAACATCTCACAGTCGCCGTGTCGCCAGACTAAAATTCATTAACGGTCCGGGTCGTAACACCGACCTCGATCTGAAAGATACAGTTGAACAACCTCGCAAGCGCCAATGCCCAGTCGGGGCACGTGCCGTCTAACGTTCCGGACTGAGAATATTCTGATTCTGATGGCGTTATTCAGTGATTGGACTCAAGCCTTGACACCATTAGACAAAACGGGGCTTTTTCTTACACATAATTACCACATATACACATATGTTAAGTTACGGGGAGAGTTGTGCACTAAGAGGTAATCAATTAATCCTATTACCTGCAGAAATCCGCTTTCAGCCGTGTATCTATATACTATTAAACTGCAATAATAACAATGGGAAAGAGGGGTGGGGCGCAATGGAGGCCATATGTACACAGCAGCCTACCACTACCACCATCAGCCAGGCTAAATACACTTCAGCCAACGACTACCACCATCAACGAGGTAAAATACACTACATTCTACCACTATCACCACCAGCCAGGCTAAATACACCACATCCTACCACTACCACCACCAACCAGGCTAAATGCACCACATCCTACCACTACCACCATCAACCAGGCTAAATACACTACATTCTACCACTATCACCATCAGCCAGGCTAAATACACTTCAGCCAACGACTACCACCATCAACGAGGTAAAATACACTACATTATACCACTATCACCACCAGCCATGCTAAATACACCACATCCTACCACTACCACCACCAACCAGGCTAAATGCACCACATCCTACCACTACCACCATCAACCAGGCTAAATACACTACATTCTACCACTATCACCATCAGCCAGGCTAAATACACTTCAGCCAACGACTACCACCGTCAACGAGGTAAAATACACTACATTCTACCACTATCACCATCAGCCATGCTAAATACACTACATTCTACCACTATCACCATCAGCCATGATAAATACACCGCATCCTACCACTACCACCCTCAACCAGGCTAAATACACTACATTCTACCACTACCAACATGAGCCATGCTAAATACACTACAGCATACCACTACCACCAACAGCCAGGCAAATACAGCCTAACAGCCTACCACCATCAGCCAGGCTAAATACTCTACATCCTACACTACCACCATCATTCAGGCAAAATACACTACAGCGTCTACAGTCTACCTCCATCAACCATTATCACCGATACAGAGCCACGCATTGAATGAATGGACACATCAAAACAATTAACATGGTGGTGGTCGCCATGTTCAACTGGGCATAAAGCCACCAGCCACTGTGACTATGGTGGCTTAGGAAGCCACCAGCCACGATGACCATGGTGGCTTAGATGCACGTGATGGCACGCGATTCACCCCCCCCCCTCCCCCGAACCTCCACAACGTAACTCCGCGCCGTTGGGGTAGCAGGTGTGGATAATAAAACTGACCATCCATCAGTGGCGCCCCCTAGGCCAGATAGCGCAGGTGGGGTGATAATGGCATGTTGATTGCCGCTAAAGGCGTGACCACCTAAACACGGAAGAAACACAGCAGCAATCGTTTTCATTGATGTCAACACCAATAATCGACTTAACGGCCATATTGACCTAAGTGTACGTAAATAAACACTTTGTTAAATTCCAATGCAGTAAGAGTTTCTATACTTGGACAGATGCCCTTGATCCGAATCCAATGCAGATATTTTATTGTCGATTTCATCATTAATATTCATTACCTATTTCCATATTTTGATATATTCAATAGGATGCTTTTCGAAATTTATCGAAACTATTATTGTCAATTAAAATGTCTTATTATCTAAGATATACATTATAAGAGCGTGAACGTGAGCTCACTAACAAGTTCATTAAACAACGCCCTACAACGAATTTTTTTCGTATACATCTTTTATATTATTTTTTGCTTGAATGTTGTGATTGCATGTGATTTATCAATACTTTGATTGCAGCAACTGATGTTTTGGTACCGGTTATCGGAATGGTTTTATCAAACATGGTGCATGTAAAACCTAATAGAGTAAAGGTAAATTTAAACCAGAAAACGTGATCAATACAAATCACATAACAGCTATACAATTAATCTCCACATCAAAATACTAAACCAATGAAGACATCGTTAACATTCTCTCCCCACCCTCCCAACCCCACCACCTGCAAAAAAACAGGGAAAACTAATTTTTGGGGTTGGTGGTGGGGTGGGGCTGAAAATTTGATCGAATGTGTTGTCACGGGCAACGAGTCTGTGTGCCGAGTTTCAGCTGCGTAGGCAGGATTTCGGGAAGGGGGTCAATGAGCCTTCCGAAAACTTAGCTACCTTTGAAAGAAAGAAACGTACCAACAAAAGCGAAGTTGGAATAATCGAAATGGATCGTAGCAAACGTCTTGCACTGATAGTCTTCTCACCTGGACACACACACAAATCAAACTCTAAATTGGAAACTTTTTCATTTCTTTTCTTATAATAATTAAATGCCGCTCTAAGTTATAACGATAGAATTAGAATGACATCTATCATTGTTTAGTAGCATGCTATTGCAAATAATATTTGCTGATGTTTAGCTCGAGGGCTTCCAACCATGCTACATCAAAGGCTTTTAGGGTGTGGAGTTGGGGGGGGGGGTCACGTGCGAGATGGGGTTACACCATAGACTGTGGGTTACACTTGTTACGTTGCTAGTCAAATAACCAATTGTAATTTGAAGTGGAAGGGATAACGTGAGAGTATTCAGACCACACGCGCGCATAGACACACGTGACGTTCTTGTGTGAACTTGTTTTTTTTGTTTTTTACCTCTATGTAACACTGTCCATATTCTCCGCGCGTTTAGGCCATATGCTTTGCGACACTAACGTGATGTTTATCTCTTTCAATGCATTGCTTAAATTTAAGGGATTTATGTTTAAATCACATTATTTGTAGCTGTCCAGTCTTGTTCTCTATAAATGCATTAAATGCATTACTTTTATAAGAATGATCGACCATATCACCCACCAACCATGATAGTTTCAGAATGTTATAATGGCAGCCAACCCGGATACTCACACTGTCGCCATCTGAAACTCAGCCCACCCGCAAACTCACACCGCCGCCATCTGAAAGTCAGCCAACCCGCAAACTCACACGGCCGCCATCTGAAAGTCTCCCACTTACAAACATCCCACTTATTTACCCAAAAGACAATCACTATTCTTTTCAAACCTTCCACAATTCACATCACGTCACAGCTGCCTTGTGTCCCATGACCCAGCTTTCATTTTCATCAAGTCATTCGCCAACACAATAAGCGAGGATTGTGATTCTATAATCCGGTTGGTTGTGGTTGCCTACATGAAAGGCCTTCACAGCTCACTTTGACAGGGAGTAAACCGTTGGAGGGTTGTAAACCGTTGGATTTCGTTGTCCGTTGGGCGTTGGTTAGGGTTAGGAACGACGAATACGTTTATTGGGATACATCTGGCATAAGCGGGCAGCAATGTTTGATGTGGCGGGCCGCGGGCAGGCAAACCGTGCTATAATATATGCATCAACTTACCCTTCCCACACCCACCCGCTTTATCCCGACCACACATCACTTTGTGATCCTATGATCCAACTTTCATCAACATACCCCTGTAATAACACCGCCACTTTCTCTTTCCCCCCCCCCCCCCTAAACATAGCCTTATGATCCAACGTTCATCAATTTCCCGTTAATACCGAGCTAAGCGTGCAGACCAAGAGTGTCCGCGACGGGATTCCATCCTCACTGTCTCTGACCCGGGGGCCAGTTGCGGGCCGTCTGGATCCGGGGACTGTACCAACAAATCGTGGACGAGGTTGTCAGCGAATTTGGCCAGGAGAAACCCATAGATGGCTCATGGGAATTTAAACGTACGGCTTACGAAGTTAAGAATAGATGGAAGGAAATAGTAAAACAAGGAATGCGGACGCTTGAAATATAAAGACAGGACAATGCAAGGATATCGTTTCGGCTAAGAGCCTTCGCCAACCGACAAGACTAAAGAAGAAACAACAAGAAACAGAAATATGTGATCTATTCAAAAGATTTCAGAAGAAAAAAAAATATCATTACTGTGAAAAATAAGATTTTAACAGACACAAATATGTTGGAAATATTTAAAATAAAAGAAATACGGGGAAATTGATGATTACTCGTCAGGGATTGTTGATTGACAACATTTCATCTAGATTCTATAGATGGACGGAAGAATATTGGGGAGGGAAAAACAGGCCCAAACTGCTCCATAAAGCAACCATAAGGGCACCAGCAGAGATTGGGCTCTATTGGAGAATTAGCGGGGACACTTTGAGGGGACGAACAGAGGAGATCGAGTGATCAAAATGGATCGTAGCCTACACGTTTCATTTTCTTCTTGCCTGGAACTATCACTCAAGGTGCATGTCCCAGGTCAGGCAATAGGAAACCCCTTTATTTACCGGACTATTGGAATGGTCCGTTTTTAATAGTAGCAATTTAGCAACGGCCGTAGAAATTACACACTTATTGATAATTTCAAAGTAAGCATCAAATGTTATGAATATATACAATGCCAGTTTGATAATCATGTGATGCCGTGTGCAATTAGAACAGTGGGCATGCTTCTTTGTGTATCATGGGTCCTCGCAAAGTGTATTAAAATGGTTTGAGCTGATCTGCAGTACCATGAGCGTAGCAACATAAATCACGTCGGTACAAAATTAATCCAAAACTCAGTGGGAGTTATACTTAAACAAAAAAAATAATAATACAAAAAACAACCACATAACCTCTACCATTGTGAGAACAAATATGTTTGGCAGAATATCGCCAAGCCAAATATCAGGGCACGTAAGAACGGGGGGAGACAACACTTTTGGTGGCTTCTGTTTGAACAGTCGTTCAGGGTTGAGCTGGGGACAAGGCTACGGGCAAGGGTCTGGGCAATATTGATTGCTGTGTCTAGGAACGCCCCGGCTGAACACTTTACCTCTTTCTTCATCATTATCTGCCATCTCTATTCCACTTTTACGCAAACACATTTATTGTAAAATAATAACCATTTTCATCTATAATGTTAAATAGAGCTATCCTATTCAATTTTGTATCGTCTTCCACACTCCTATACGCGACCTATATTAGCTACTGAGGAAACTGCAGGTACCCTGTGTCTGCTCCAGATATTGATTATTTCTGAATCATTCAAATCTTTCTCTCTTGAAAGTTCCCATCACGCCTTTTTCTGCTCCCAAATCTATTTGTTGACGATACTTTAAAGAGGAACCCTCCCCCCCACACACCCCCTCTCCCCTCGGGCTGTTACATCATCAGCGGGTACGTTTTCATAGATCATGGGTCCCAGTAAAAATTATCAAAACATCGTCTTCCATACATAAATATGATTCCCCAGTACCATCAACGGCTGATCTCAATGAATCTCATAATATAGTTCACCATGAACGGACACGTGGACTTGAACGCAAGGGATGCACACATTCATTCACATTTACTCATTAGTGAATTGTGACTCAAGACTAACGTACACCATTATCCGATACACGACACGATTATTAAATTATCAAATAGGTTTTAAAAAAAAAAAAAAAAAAAAAAAAAAAAAAAAAAAAACCATAAATGTAATGTGCTATTTATAGATTATTTTTATATATATATATATATATAAAGGGATTCGTCTTTTTAGTAAACGCGTAAGCGACCGCGTCCTCGAAGAAATTCGGGGGCGTCCACATGGGGTTTTGCCTCTTCGCGGCGTGGCAGACTAGTAGGGGGGACTTGTCCACCCGAAGCTAAAAAAACCCCGGCCAAACGCATGACTCCCAACGCAACGGGAGCTGCCACTAACATGATTACTAGTTGCTGTTAATGGGTATGAGGCTTGGGTGGCCCTCAAAACCCATGCCGATGATTTTAACTACGCGGCCGTGAGAAAGCCGCCCCTAGGCAACCGTTTCGTCCCGCCACTACCAACGTCCCGACCGAAAGACTCCCTGGGCGGTGGGGGTTGGTAACGCAACACCAAACCACCGGAGTGGAAGCAAAGCCGTCCTGACCCACAGAGAGTTAACTGCGGACGCTTTAAACGCAGCGTCCTCGGTCGACCGGGCCTCCTCTAGGTCAAGGGGGAGGTTCCCGGCGCCCTCCCGCACGGGCTGGAGTCGGGTTAAGTCCTTCAGTGCTCTGGTTTGTGTGGGGAAGCGCCGGGGGGGGGGGCATTAGGAGCTCACGCTCGACGGCCCACCGATTCCATCTCTTATGCGACATTTGGAGTAAACGCGAAGCAGCGCCTAGTAAGAGCCGATAACTGTTAGGCAGGGACAGTACATGTGATACAAAGTTTCTTTCGGCTATTGATCACAACCGTATTTTAAAAGACATTTAGTTGTTTGTAACACTTAATAATTTAAAGGGGGAGGTGGGACGTGGTATGTTGTGGGCTAAATAACCATTGTGATTTATGTACACTTTCAGCAATATTTTATGCGACCCCTTTTAAATGTTTTGCTGCTGACCGAGTCGTGCATATCTATAGAACCACTGGAGCCCCCCCCCCCCCCACTCCCCCGAAGGAATATATATATAGCCGTGCGGGAGGTCTCAGGCTAGTTTCTAAAAATGCCGTCCCGTTCCAACCAAAGCATCGATCTTGTCTAAGTACCGCGGATTGGTTTTAAGGAGTTTTCGATCTGGCCGCGACATTCGAGTCTCATAATACACCGTGGTGGTAACGAGTTAGGGGTGATGTGTGAAATGGTTGATATGGGGGTGGACGATGCAGGATTGTAGATGTGGGGTGTAGGGTGGGTGATGTGGGGGTGTAGGGTGCACGATGTAGTGTGAACGGTGTGCGTTGGATGATAGTGTTTCTTGTGTTGCGACTGATCTGTTTTGAAAATCAATTTTCTATAGGGAAATTTAAAAGACAATTCGGATCATATGAATGGAGTTTCCCGTATGCACTGCTATGATGTCATAGTTTAGCTCTCATCAGTTTTAGTTGTACCATTTGTTTGTCTGGCGGAGACCACTTTGAGACGAACATTTGTTCGCTCTTCTATTTTGACATCGATTTAAGTTCAAAACTCCTTTTATAATCATAATGAGCTCAACTCCCCACAATTATTCACGTCAGCGCCCCCACACCTTTTTTGTGTGCGTTACCCCCAATCGACTTAAGCAAAGCCAGGAACACAACATTGTTTACCTATATATCCAATACGGCCACCAATACTACTGGCCTTAGGAGTGACATGTCATCAGGTTAGAGACTTGGCATGTGACGAAGCCGCTCACAGCATTGGAACTAATGCATTTTTGATGAAATTGTTGGGTGGGAAGAAGATCGCGTTCCCAGCTGACTAGGAAGGGGCAGAGCCGGAGACGTCAGGAAAGAAGTTTAGATTTAACGCCAATGGTTTAAAAAAAACAAAAAAAAAACACCAAAAAAATACAACTACAACACCGCCGCCCCTTTTTTTCCCCCCAGAAAACACCATCAAATTTTAAATGACGAACTGTTGAGGTAGAGTTGCCCGACGAGTCTGTTATCTGTTAAAAAACGAATTGTCAGATACGTTTGTGCCCCCCCCCCCCCCCCCCCTTACAGCCTTAAACAAAATTTGATGTCAATCATATATATGTATGCATATTATTTGAGAAATGTGTTGATGAGTCTTTCAATGAGAGTGTGTTTCGGTTCGTGTTTTGTACCGCTGGATTTGTTGTTGGAGCGTCCTGTTCGCGGGGATTTGTGGTGTAGCTGATGCTGTGTGCTTTGGATTGGTGAGGTGCTTGGGTTTGGTAGTACGCAGAGAGAGAGAGACAGGGGGAGAGAGGGAGAAAGAGAGAGAGACCGACAGAGAGATAACGAGATAGAGAGAGTGAAAGAAATAGTGAGAAAGTAAGATAGAGAGAGAGAGGGAGAAAGAAAAGAGAGAAAGAAAAGAGAGATAGTGAGAATTGGATAGTCGAGAGTGAAGAGAGAGAAGAGAGAGAGAGAGAGAGAAAGAGAGAGAGAGAAAGAGAGAGAGAGAGTGGACGGAAGAAGGCACAGTGGGCAGTTGTGAATAAAGAACCACATGAGACATTAATCATGGTTTTGTTGGTTATATTTTATTGGAGTTCGTAAAAAAAATATTGATTGTGGGGTGGGGGGTGTAAGGGCAAATGCAGAGGAAAAGAAGAAGCATATAATGAGACCAAGGAGTGTGCATGAAGGAAGTTGGATCAAATTATTTCCGGAAAAGGCGGCTATTGATAAAGGCGGGCGGATGGAGATGAAAATTACATCTGAAAGGTTCCAGGAAGCTTGTGTGTGATCAAAGTGCTGGAACTGATGGTAATGGTAGCAATAGTTCAGGCAGTAGGGTCACAGTCGAAGGGTGACAGCAATTTTTGGCCAGAAGGCAAAATCTAAAGTATTTTTTTTTCTTTAGCGGTCTGCACAATACATTGCCATTTACGTCACACACTTATGTAAGACGGGCTTCAGAAAAAAAAACAACACTTTGCTTCGGTAATATTTATTACATTTACCATTTTAAACCGTGGTTATTATTATTATAATTATTTAATTATAATTTTTTTTTCAAAAGGATTTGAATGGATAATCATTCACAATTTTTTTTGCATCATAAGAAAACATAGACTGTTAAAAATCTCCAAAGCTCTTACGGAACGCATTCAATGTTTCAGCGGGCCGCTGTTTGGCCCGCGAGCCGCAGGTTGCTCACCCCTGAGCCAGAAAGTAATGCCTGTTGGGGAGTCGATCTGTTGTCGCAGTAGACGTGTAAAAACTAGTCCTTTAGAAAGCCCTTTTATCTTTTAGAATAATGCATTTTCTGTAAATGATCTGATGTTTGGGTGAGATCAGTTATTAAACGTATACCAACATGTCCGTAGTTGCATTGCTCTGCTACTTTGTCTAGGGACCGCATACTGTTATCACAAACGTAATTTTCTTGCGCTGACAGCGCAGATCACATACACGCACGCAGACAATGAAAACAACAATCATGATCAGTATCGAGCCGCCTGTAATTAGCACACATCTACAATGGCTGATCTTTGAAACCGTGAAATCGATATGCCAGCTATTGAGCTGAAAGGCTCATTGGCACCCGATGTGGCGTGTACTGTAGATTTCGATGGGGAGTGTCGATCTCAAAAGTCATTGTATTTTATAAGCATACGACCGTCTAATGGGACCCATGTGCGAATGGCGGCGCAGCGTGTCCAGGTGCATTTTGACTAATGCTATTCGGATGTCATTTGTGGTGGTTTATTTTAGTTTAAACCGAAGAAGAACGTTTATAAACTTCTAGTCCATACAATTATCTTTCATTTGATACCCCATTTTTTCGTACAAACCCAACAATACTATTTTGAATACATTTTTTATCCCAACCTCTCACTTCTGGTACCCGGGTACGAATAGTCACAGCCAACACGGATTTCTGGGCTAGGAGGGTATCCTGTAATTTACCATATCGAACTACGAGAGCTGTAATGAGACCGGTCTACAGTACATTAGCAGGATCAAAGGAAGTCCACGATTGTATTAGTCAATAGATAACATTTATGAAGAAATTAGCATGTTCTCTTTGGTGGGGATTTCACAATAAAATTTAGAAGACTTGAGCTAATTTTACACTGTGACATAGATGGCATTTTTCGAGGGCTATGACTAATATATTCAGAGGGCCCTTGGCCCATATAGTCAGGAGAGCCATGTGTTTAAAGTTAAAGGATAACACACACACACAAACAAAAACGCTTACCTGCTGGCAAAAGCGCCCCCATCTGTGCCGACCCAGTTATCCAATTGGAGATCTGAATGCACCGACCGGTTACTCACTAAATATCAGTGGATAATTTCGATATCAATGTAACGAGTCGACGGGTGAGATGATGCACTACATCTAATCAAGCCCAAACTAATACTTTCGTTTTGGCAGTTTCAAGTGTGTGTGGTTTTGGGGGGGGGGGGGGGGGGACACTTACGAAGCGCGATCCGCTACACGCCAAATTATTAGTCAGGTTTGCCCCAAAATGTCGGTTGTGTTTCTGTGTTTTAATATACACGGGGCCACTTAGATGGAAGGTAAACAGGGTTTAGCGGTGTGAGTCAGTCATAAATAAACTGTATTGAAATGCTCCACGTTTAGATTCCACGGCCGAGTGCAGAGATGAGAGGAGGTCCCCGTCAGATTTAGAACACGCACGTTATACGAGCGCTGAATTCACAAACACACAAACCAGTCGTTGTACTGAAACCTTTGTCGCCTTGGACTCTTGTGCTTTTCTCGGACATTGCTATGACAATGGCGAGCTCTGTGTATATCATATCAGAATGGCTCAGTCACATGCCACAAACACATGAACGTAAAATGAAACGTGTCGCAGCTGTAAGGGAACCTCACCGTCATGCACTGAACTTCATAATAACAAATACTATGGTGAATAATTATAATGAAACTTTAGCGTTTCTACCTTTTACACGCTATTCAAAAACTCTCTCACCATCAAACATTCAAACAAATCCTATATGTAATTCGCTATTTGCATACTTTCATCATCATCATCATCATCATGTCCCTTAGTCCTTGAACCGTTGGGGCGCCACAGATGACATGAAAACTATCCTTAATTCTCCATTCCTCTCGGTCTTTTGCACTACGCACAGCATCGCCTAGTTTGGAGTGTAATAAAACTTCGAATAGACACACTCTTGTTAAATGTGTCAACGTGCATTAATTGTATTATTCCCACAATCTTATGTAATTGTATTATTCCCACAATCTTATGGCCTGACAGCATGCACATATATTTTACTACATCGATTGACAACGCTACCTGTCACAGGGCAAAGAAATATAACTCTATACAGTGGCAATGGTTTATCCATAGATGCATGACTACGTAATATCAGTAAACTATTGAACTTTGACGGCGGCGACAGCTGCGTTAACAGGCTAATATATTGATTGTAGAGACATTGACATTCTGTTGATATGGGCATTTGGAACTCGTGACACCTTGCAACATGTGGCGCTTCATTGCAGGTTCGCACATCAAGATGGTGGTCGGAGGAATATCAGTGTCTCCATTCGACATTTTGGTCAGAACTATAGTAAGGTCACGAATGAGAAGTATAGTTGGGTCACAGATCAGAAGTGTAGTAGGCTCACGAATGAGAAGTATAGTTGGGTCACAGATCAGAAGTGTAGTAAGGTCACGAATGAGAAGTATAGTTGGGTCACACATCAGAAGTGTAGTAAGGTCACGAATGAGAAGTATAGTTGGGTCACAGATCAGAAGTATAGTAAGGTCACGAATGAGAAGTATAGTTGGGTCACAGATCAGAAGTGTAGTAAGGTCACGAATGAGAAGTATAGTTGGGTCACAGGTCAGAAGTATAGTAAGGTCACGAATGAGAAGTATAGTTGGGTCACAGATCAGAAGTGTAGTAAGGTCACGAATGAGAAGTATAGTTGGGTCACAGATCAGAAGTGTAGTAAGGTCACGAATGAGAAGTATAGTTGGGTCACAGATCAGAAGTATAGTAAGGTCACGAATGAGAAGTATAGTTGGGTCACAAATCAGAAGTGTAGTAGGGTCACAATCAGAAGTGTTAGTAGGGTCACAATCATAAGTGTTAGTAGGGTCACAATCAGAAGTGTTAGTAGGGTCACACGTCGAGGTGTTGGTTCGAGGTTAAGAAGACCCAAGAGAGTAGAACGTAGAGCCATGCCTCACGAATGACTAATATACGCATAACCGGTCATTTACAATCATGTATCCAAGCCTAACATAAAACCACAGTGACATGCGGAGTGTAACGTGATACAGAATATTTTATCCACCCCCAGCAACAGTAGGTAATGTATAATGCATATGCCATGTATAATTCGATACCCATAGACTCATAGTATCTTGGGGGAAACAACAAAAAAATAAATAAATAATAATAATAACCATCAATGCATATTAAAAAAATGAATATAACAAGATCCAGTGTTATAATCATTCTTGCACAGAGAAATCGTTAACTTATTTAGAGTAAAACTCACAACACAGGCACGTGATGAAATAAACCGACATTGTCGTATCACCGCAACCTGGTCAACATACTCAATGATGGTCGTTGACGGCAAATATTGATATAAACACACGTAGCCGCACGAATGAACACATTCACAAGATAAGTGATTACACGCACAAAATTTTTTTTATAAATTCCAGGAAGCTTCAGTAACCAGTTAAAGTTTGGTGTTTACAAAAAAAGTTTGGTGTTTACATATTTTTTTCCTCTTACACTAGTCTACTTCACTGACTAGGTAATTGTTGCCAAGCTGGGAAAGACAACAACCATCGTGCTACACGCGCTTGTACGTCACGTACCTCGCTCGCTCTCGCCCCGTTCATCCCACCAGCCGTTTCTCGTGTGTTGTCGTGAAGGGCGAACAGACTCAGAGATCGAACATGCCCACTAATCGCTGGCTAAAAGTATGCTCATACTTCTTTCTTTTTTTAAAAAAAGAGTACGCGTATGTATGGCGCACAGTTACCAGGAGTAAAGGGAGGTTTGGGGGGGGGGTGGGAATATGCATGGGTAATGACCGGGTACCTATGAAGACCAACAATTTTTTATTTTTTTTTTTACCTTTTTTTTTTGAATGTTTAAAAGCTACACCAAACTGATTTCAAATAAACGATTCCAATTTTAAAAAAAAAAAACAACAACTAATTATTACGCTAACAACATATCTGTTTACTATTGCGATTCTGGCGTACAATGCACGATTTTGAGGTGTATACATATATATACTGTATGTTTATTTCTTTTTACTATTAAGATAATGTATTGAACGATTTGGTGATGAGATTGTACGATTTGAAGAGTTTTAGGATAAACAGGTCTGTAACAAGCGTCACAAGGCCTCACTCTTCATGCGCACAAAGCCGTTGTTATGAAACGATGCTGTATAACAGAACGTACAGTCGGTTACATCATACTTGCTGTTTAGACGGCCGGCGAGCTGCGGCTACGGTGAATGAATATTTGCGTTTTTTGTTGTTTTTTTGGTATTCCTTATTAAGTGTTGTTAATAATCTATAATGATATTTAAAAACATCAGCCCCCCCCCCTTTTCCCCAAACACTCACACATAGACACACACACACTTTGACTAAGGGTCCCTACTTATTTTATCAGCATACACAATTTATAGAATGACTCTACTCAAAAAAATAGGTCGTCTATTCCTGTGCTAGGTGATGCGCCTATTCGCTATGGCATGGCAGAATGTAGAAAAAAAGCACTATATTTAAATAGCGACAGTTGCACAATCCAACTGAGAACCGAGAACATTCCTCCCCACATACTATATAAGAACACAGCACGATATCCCACCTGACCCAACTAGAATGCAACGAAACCACTGCGATAAGTAAGTAATGCACATCCTATAGTGCAGCCCACGGGTGCCCAAAACACACTGGGACGCTACAGTATGATTGCTATGGGAGTTATATCTATCAAACTCAACAGCCCTCCGCCATTTCCATAGGCCGAAAGTTTGTTATGGTGTAGTCGTGCCAATGTAATTCATTAGCGGTCACCACTCATTCACTACATTGCATTCCTTCTCCAGAATCTTCACTCACACGCAACCTCCCACTTCCCAATTCTGCTAAGGATGGCCAGCGATTTCGTAATTGGTCAAAACGCCTAATCAAGTTGATACTTTTGGGCATGATTAACGCCATGTCAAAAGAGGAGAATACAAATATTAAACACATTTTTTTTTTTTTTTTTTTTTTTTTGTTAATGGTTAAGTCCACGGGTCGGTGAAAATGTGATTTAAGGGAAATGAATCATATATTGGCAACGACGAAAACAATGAATGCTGATTCAAAGGGATCAGAGCCGTTTTAAAACGTGGGGCGTGCAAGGGCGTACATAAGTTTGACAGGCCGCTATTAAAAGCTAAACACTGTTCCACACTGTGCCACTTATTGCAACACAACAATAGTTCATTTGTTGTTAGTCCTACAACGTTGGATACAGAGGACTTCAAACAGGAAGCGAGCCATTCAAGTTTCACCTCTTCCAAAAACAGACTGGATTGGCCTCTTCCACTAACAGACTGGATTGGCCTCTTCCACTAACAGACTGGGTTGGACTTTTCCACTAATATACCGGTTTGGCCTCTTCCACTAACAGACCGGGTTGGCCGCTTCCACTAACAGACTGGATTGGCCTCTCCCAATAACAGACCGGGTCCTCGGGTGGTGCAAAAAGGGTTGGACACCACTGAAATGAAGGGGACAATGAAATGGAGAGAACAATGAGCTAGTGAGGTCACGATCCTACCAATACCTCGCTACAGCCACAACAGAAAGGAGGTCGCCACAACACCTAACACAAAATAAACAACACTAAAGTGCTCACCTCTTCTTTGACACAAACCATTCCATAGCGCTCCATCCAACCCACAGCTACCACCACAAGGGTCGCGCCCCCCGAAACCTGATTAGCCTTGCTTAGAAACTCCGAGGAGCGGGGCATAGAATGGAGGGATTTAATAATGAAATGGACGGGGTCCAAATGTCATGCCGGGACCGTGCCTGCTGTACTCACCGGGATTGGTAATCTACACTGGCATTGGAGGAGACGTAGATCAAATGGTGGGGCGGGATTTCTCAACACTTCATGAATTACGGGGGACCTCAGAGATAGGCGTATGTGTATCAAACACCAGTATGTATCAACGGTGTGGGGGTGGACTATTAAGAGTCAACAATGAAGGGGCTATTTCTGATGTAGTTCAAAATGACAACATTGTTACAAAGTTACTGCTCAACTATATTGTATGTAAAGGAGAACGCAGATCGAATGGTTTTCTTTTATAAATTACAATGCAACTTGTGTTTTGTTTACATTCACACATGTAATGTCACATTATTCATAGTGTTTCCTACAATGCAAGAGCACATACTAAATATGTACATTATTTATCTCTCACGGTGGTGAAAGACTGTACGAGTGGTAGGCACCTCACTTGGTAGGAGCCTCAGTAGACGCCTCACTTAGTATGATCCTTGTTCACTAGGCGCCTCACTCAGTAGGCGCCTCACTTAGTCGGCGCCTCACTTATTGCAACATTTCGAGCAGCAATTTAACACAATCATCAATTTGGTGGAGCACACATATCTAGTGACTAGAGTAAAGTACTTGTACTTCATTCTGACTGTCCATGTACATTTTTCAACCACCGCGCGCATTTGTGATTTGACTAGATCAAAGAAAGGTCATTTCGTAATTTTTTATATTTTTTTAAAACATTCTTTCTTAAAACCTATACAAAAATGTAAAAGAAAGTTCTTGGCCTAATTGGAATTCGCACGGGGCAAACACTATCTCAAAATGATAAAATGAAATTATACTTTGGTTCACCAGGCTCGCTCTATTGGATCGCGTGTGTGTGTGCGAGAGTGTGTGTGAGCGCGTGCAAATGCATGTGAGGGCCGGTTACGGGTTTGCAGGTTCAAAGTTTCTTCCCCCCCACACACACACTAATGTGCATTATTATTGCATAGTCGGACATGCTGTTGGTTATTGACCCTTTATCAATTGTTATCTACTCCTGCTCTAGGTGATGAGTCTCTTTGCTGAGGCAGACTCTGGAGAAACACCATATTTGAGTTGCAAAAGTAGCAATTGTAATTTTAGGGCAGGGTGTTGTTAGTTATGCATTGTTACATTCACACCTTCTAAGTCTCATTTTCTTTTTAAAAAAGTATATAATACAATTACAAATGGCACCCAACTCACGGACACAAAGACACCGCCCCCCCCCTTTTCCGCGTTAAGAACCACCGATTTACTGGAAGCATTTCTTAATCAACGACACACCGAGGACAATGTTTGATAAAATGGTTCATTTAAAAAAAAAAAAAAAAAATTAAAAAAAATGATATTTAAAAAAAAAATAAATTAAAAACGCATTGGAATCGCGAATAAAAGAAAGTCATTGCTCTGATCGATTGATTGATTGGATATTTATATAGCGCTTGTATCCATGCTACATTAGCATGCCCACCGCGCTCTGGTTTTCTTAACTCTATTTAAACAAAAAAGTTTTAAAATGTTTCTTAATTGATTTGTTTTATCCTTTTCAATACCCATCAAAGATTGGGGCAAACTATTCCACAATTTTGGCGCTATCGCTTCAATCTTCACCGATATTACAAGAATCACTATTCTCTGACACACACGACCAAAAGAAATCCACTGATCTTATTGTTGGACACGGTACGATCTTCTCCGATATTACAAGAATCACTATTCTCTGACACACACGCCCAAAAGAAATCCACTGATCTTATTGTTGGACACGGTACGATCTTCTCCGATATTACAAAAATCACTATTCTCCGACACACACGACCAAACGAAATCCACTGATCTGATCGATAACACGATTCGATCTTCTCCGAGATTGTGCGAATCAATCTTCACAGACGCACTCGAGGGTTAAGGAATGCCATGCATCATGTCCAGCCCATCATCATCATCATCAAACATCCACGTCGGCGTATCACCTAATCTCGATTATAGCATCGATCAACGCGCGACAGAGCACACCTAGCACAGGCGGCTGTTAGCTATATTAAGCCAAAACTAAGTACCCTTTCAGCCTTTCATAAATTTAGTTATGCCCATAACCCCATCAAACCAAACCAACAATAATTTATGTAATTTGAAGTATAAACACGTTCGCACGCGAACATACATACACACATTCTCGAAGAAGGGGGATTGGGGCAAAACAAAACAAAACAAAACAACGACAACATGGTTCTCAAACTACCAAACTCGTTTAATTAGACGACAATTATTTTTCGTTTCTCGTTTAGTTAAATAATTTTTAATATGTGTTTGTCAAGTCCAAAAATATTAGGTACGTCGGAAATAACAGTGGTTCAGAGTGCTTCTAGCACAAAGTAGACGATATACGTGACACACACATTACCAACAATGACACGTGACACACTCAGTACCAACAATGACACGTGCCCTGGAGACAGCTCAGGACAAAGTTGTCAGATACATAAATATATATACACACACTGACAGACAAACGTATATACATTTATATAGATATATGTATATATAGATAGAAAACATAGATACATATATAGATAGATAGGTAGCTTTATATAAATATATACATATATACATTGATCATACAGAAGCTAAGATTTAGGCGCGAGGGTGGGGGTTCAAGGTTATTAGGGTTGTTTGTTAATGTCAAGGTGGGTGGGCGTGGTGGAAGCACAGGCGATGACCCATTTGTTTGTTAGGGGCAAGCAAGGCACAAGGACAGGATGGTTTAGTGACAAGGTCAGGAGATGACAGAACTAGTTGACACGAAGGGATAAGCAAGGCACGGTGGTGGTTTGAAGTGCAGTTAAAGGAAATAACACAACCCGTTGACAGGATGCAGAAAGGGGATGCCATATTATTTATCATTTTGACCAAAAAAAAAAATGAGATGAAGAAGATGCGTATAAATTGTAGTCGGGATGAAACATACAATTACTGCAAGACGTCGTATTGAAGAAATGATAACCCACAGACACCCAGTACGGCGAGGAAAACTAAAAACCAACAACGACAGACAAAACAGACGATCGTTAGCAATGAATAGCTTCATTCGCCTAAATAGCATTTCTCCATTTCCCCAAGTCCACATTCCTTTTGTCCTCCTTTATACCTAAAATGATAACGATACTATTGTGTTCATACTTTAAGTCATGCCTTGATATATACATTAAATGGACACGAACACTATGTGTCAATATAACATAGCATATTGAGCTTCAATAATAATTTTAAATTACACTTTTTTGGTTGTTGTTTTAATTATTAATAAAAGTTCAAATATATATATTGTTATATTGACACATATTGTTCACGTCTATACACTTTTATAACTTGATATACAACCATAAGGTCACAGACTGCAACACACATTACATGAATTCTGCCGAACTATTCGACATGAAACGTTCGTGAGTGTATCATTTGAATCAGACGAAATGGAAATCATCTAAAACTTGACAAATGCATAACATGAATGGCGGGTTTAATTTGAATGTAAGATCTGGAATAAACGAAAGGGATACGTGTGAGTTGCAATGAGAGAACATGAATGCGGGGACTCGAAAGGTCAAGGCCAGAGCAGGAACAAGGCGGAGGCAACGCGATAATCTGGTAGAAAAAAAAGGGTTTGGGGGGGGGGGGATACAACCCGGATTTATCTCCGAACTTCCCGATCGTCAGTGTGATCGTTGGCGGGGTGATGATGTATCGGTTGTGTGCCGATGAGGAACTGGGATACACATGGAGAAGACATCATCTATGGCGGTGTACATATGGAGACGGCACTAACTATAAGATGTACACACGAAGACGAAAGCGGCTATACTGTGTACACATGGAGACGAAACCAGCTATAACGTGTACACATTGAGACGGCACAATCTATAATATATACACATGGTGATGGGGACGACACAAGCTATAACATATACACATGGGGACGACACAAGCTATACCATTTGCTTAAGTTAGTCGAATTATAGGAACGGCGAAGAAACAAGCAGTTTCTTCTTATTTTTTTTTAAAATAATAATAATACACATAATTTGATTGTGGAATAGTTGATTCTAGGTGTATGTGTGCTGTATATGGGGTCAAAAGTCGAGTGGGCCATGTCTCACGCGAACTTTGAACCCCACTTGTAAACAAGTGAGCGGTAGAGCTGTGCGGATGCGATCAAGTGTACACAGATACGTATCTGATCGCCGTGTGAGCCTGCATATTTAATGATCTTGTGTCGTTATTTCAAGTTCGTGTTGCGTGTGTTGCTAAACGTGTGTCTGTGTAGGTAATGCGATCGAGATTGGCATATATTGACGACGCACGTGATATACCCATTTAACCCGAAATCACGTATCCATGGAATACTTCACACATACGAAATATGTATCAATCATACAAAATAAGTAGGCAGCTGTTTCACAGAAATAGTCAGTAAGGAAATAAATTAAATTAAGAGTTAAAAAAAACAACAAAAAAACTGCATAACAACAACAAAAAAACTGCATAACAACAACAAAAAACCCATGAACACATTTGAACATATGGACATGAACGAAATATGATGATAATTGTGTTGAAGAAATTAATCACGATGGGTTAAACCAGCGGTTCTCAACCTTTGGGTCGCGACCCCTTTGGGGTCTAAGACCATCTGAAAACATAAAGGCTCTACATTTATAAAGTAGCAAGGAAAATAATTTTGTTGCTGGGGGGTCGCCACAGCACGAGGAACAGTATTAAAGGGTCGCGGCATTAGGAAGGTTGAGAACCGCTGGGTTAAACCATTGCTTTCAAAGTTTGTTTCAGGTATGCACTATTGAAGTCAATTATTCGTTTTAAAATCGACGTTGTAAATACAAGGTAGTAAAAGATATGTCAGACTAAAAATAACAATATAATGTCCTATACATATATATATATATCAGGAATATGTATTTTTTTTTTTTTAATGATGATCTTACGTATTAATTGCTTAGCATCAGTAACGATTAAAAAACAAAGTAAATTAAGACAGAAAGAAATGCCAGTGCTATAAACTGCTTATAATTATATTGCAATAAACTTGTAACAGAAACGTAACTACTGATAAGTGAAAATGAACGAAACGTTGGTTAGTTCAAGAATCATAACTCAATAATGTTATGGTCCTACCAGGCCTTTAGGTTGTCATACGTGGGCTTAAGACAGAAACACAACCTGGTTTGTCACGGGGATGTGAAATAAGATACATTTAGATACTAGAAGGGTGATGGGGGCTGGGGAGTTTGATACAATTAAAAATATATTCAGTTACATTAGAGGCAGTAGGCAGGTTATATTCTAAATAGCAAACATATAATACATGAAAGCAATACACATAAATAAGTTTTAAAATAAAATACTGGAATTAAAAACAGTGAAACATATTTGAGTTTATATGTATGAAAGAGAGAAGCAACAATACATAGGGGTAAATACATATTTTCAAAGAGGTGTATATTATATTCCATTGACCCAAACGGAAAACTAAAAATGATAAATAAAACAATAGCGATAGGATAAATTAAAGGGAGGGAATAAGTTGGTGTTTAACATTAATAAAGGGGAATAATGGAAACATAAACACAATTTGGGAAAATTTTTTGAAAACTGCTCAAGGCACATAACTGTGTTATTATCAGTAGGTAGATTATTGTGTCGAGTCTACCGTAACTAATCATTCTGATTATATGTCTAATATTCAGTAATAATTCAAAGTATATTTACTTATTATCATACACTTTTTTTTTAAATTACATACTTTCTTTTCATGGTTAATAAACTTTATTATAGATTATTAAAACAAGTATCAGTTAATTATACAGGGCAATGTGTATGCAGTTTAAACATGCACATCCGATCTTAATGAATTATTATCTGTTGTGATAAGATGGAAATAATTATTATTCGTTGAACTGGGCCTAGTGTAACGCCGTTAGTGTTAGTAGTTTCTGAATATAACGTGTTAAGAAAGGTGGAGTGGTCATTACAACACATTATATGAATTTAAAGCACATTTTACGATCTAGTTATGCCAAGTCTACTTCAAGCCAACTACACTACACTTAAACTTAAAGGCAGGATGGGCTACTCACAATGCTGGGGACGCATGCGGAGTGGTCTGTCTGGAGGGGGTCGAGGACGATGACGTGGGTGTCTTGCCGGGATCCTTTCCGAAATCTCGGCCGCTCTTCCCCTTCTTCCTGCTCAGTCGCCCCAAGCTCATGGTGCGCCTCAGCGAGCCCATCAATGAGGAGCTGGACATGGGGATGAATGGGGTGCCGTGTGATCAATGTGGTGGGGAGGGTGGTGGGCGCCATGTACTTTTTTTTTTGTCACGCAGTGGCGTAACAAAGTCATGTCAGCAAGGAGGCACAAAAAAAACAACATGAACATGGAGTATATATAATAATACCCGAATCCTTTCTTATATGTCTGACCTGATAATGTTCTGCCCCCTTGGACACACGTTAGTTACGCCACGTGTAATATGCTTTGTTTTTAGAGTGCAAGGGTTTGAAAAAAACAAACAAAAAAACAACATACTATTTAAAAATAGTGTTGTGAAAATAAAGTGGGTTTATAATGATTGAGTGTAGGCTGTATCATCTCGTTAACCAACACATGCCTTGTGTGTTCAGGTTGACCTGACGCTGGGTATGCAATAGCAGTGTTGATTTAATACACGTTGCCGGACATAATAATACTGGGTTACTGGATTATATTGCATGACTACGTGTATAAGCTGGGCAATGACAGCGCATGAGTTATGCTGACATGTTACTGATTACGCCACGGGGCATGCAATTAGCACCATCACGTGTGTTAGTTTGTGCACGTGTTGCAGGTCAAGTTTCAGGAATAACGTACATGCATGCATACACACATATGTGATACTCTTGGATAATCATAGGCATAAGTTCCAGTAAATTTCACTGAGAGACTAAAACCAAATAATGCATTTAAAAAAAAAAAAGTATATATATATGTATATATATATATATGTATGTATATAGTAAATATATTGTATATATTTTCCATTGGAAAGGTAAATTTCTTTATTCATCAGTTGCATAGTTCGCGTATTTGCATTTAAAGTTGTGGTATCTTTTCTTAGTTTATTTTTACTTTTGTTTGACCAGTGGCCGGAGGCGAGCCTCTAACGTACGCCTCTATCGACCCTCAGATTTGCTGCAAGAGGACCAGAACCTAATAACGCGAGACTTCGGAATAGACGTGTCCAGTACACATTTGCCAGTTTGTTCATATAAAACGGCTTCTAGTACACTCATTTTAAGAACAATGGAACACATTAATGATAAATCGTTCATGCAACCCATCCGAGCATGCGTTAAATTAAAAAAGGGTAAATAAGGCATTGCAATGCCAAAACTGAAAATGCCAATACAATTATTTGAACATACATACAATGAGTGTTAACATTTTTTGGCGAGTGTTAGTCAAGCATAATGTATGCATAGAATGGATTTTTTACATTATACAGTGCATTATTAAAATAAAGAGTCAATTTTAAAACACGAGTTAACATTTGATAATGGCAGTGATTGGGTATACTCTTTCCATTGTTTCATTTACTGAAACCAGTGACAGACACACAGACACTAGACATATCAAACATAATCTACGACTCACATACAATACATACAAATAAACGTACACTTATCAGACGATTCACATATATTTAAACGCTGCAGTTGAAATGCTAATCTGTAGGTGGGAGACTTTAAAAAAAACAAAAAAAAACACAACATTTATTCACTCGTGTTCGTGTGTTAAATGCCAACTAACCCAATGTCCGTCATCCTATTGAGCTGAAACTTGGCACATATCATCGTTGCCGATGACAATGGATTCTATCAAAAGTTCAGCCCCACGCAACCCCCCCCCCCCCCCAAACCCCAACCTAGGAAGAAAAAAAAAATCATTTTTTTTTGTTTCTGTTTTTCCAGGGGAAGATGAAGGAAATATGACACTGGTTTCATGAAATGCAATTCCCAATAATTGAGATCTTTACCCAAAAACAAAAAAAAAAAAAATAAAAAAAAATAAAAAAAATAAATAAAAATATAAAACATATCTCAAGAAGTGTGTTTTTTTGGTGGGTACTATTTTATGCTATTTTTGTTTTTCTGAAATAGTTCGTGAACTAATTTTGGTGTGTAAAAGCGGGTGGGTCATTATATTATAATAATATGAACAAATATATATATATATATTTTTTAATGCATACAAGTTACACACAATTTATTTTAAAAAAAAAAAAGCTTTTACGGGTTGTTTACTTTTATCCCAAAACATAATTTAAAACAAAAGTTTAGGGGACATCATATCCTGCACACGACTTAGACATGCATAGACTACCGACCCACCTCTCTTCGTTTTGCACGAACTCCTCAACCTTCTCTTTGCTTTTCTCCGACAAGAACCTGCTCCTCTTGAACGCCTCCCGGCTCCTCCTCATCTTCTCCGAGGAGGAGGAGAAACGGTCACGTGTCATTGGCTTGCTCATGGCGGGAGTATTCTCTTGGCTCCGATCACGCCGCGGTGAATCCACGAGGAAACGATCACGCTGTGGTGCGGCTGTCCCGTTGAAACCCTTCTTTGAGAGGGCAGAGGTCACATATTCGAACACTGGTCACTTTGAGGGGGCAGAGGTCACAAATCCGAACACTGGTCACTTTGAGGGGGCATATGTCACAGATGCGAACACTGGTCACTTTGAGAGGCAGAGGTCACATATCCGAAAACTGGTCACTTTGACAATCTTTATGATCAACCAGTGACACACGCACACACACACGTTTATCGTACGCCAGTAGAAAGACAAGTTAGAAGTATGCCCGAATGGTCGACCGTGTGACTCCAAGTTGTTACACCAATTTGCTAAGTTTTTACTTGTTTGATAGTTAACAACTTAACGATGGCGCCTTCCAGTGGTGCACTGTTACGTAGCAACGTACTATAAAAACATAATTACGGTAAATTATACGTAGTCTAAATGTCAGAGACCGAAGTGTATTGGCTCTCAACAGAAATCACAGCAACACACTTGAACGCACCATTCAATTGTTGTATACAGCACAAAAACCCACTTTGGATTCTACATGTATGATACCAAGAATGACACGAAAAATAACACAAGTCAAATCTATTCGGTACGGCGGACAAATCTTCCAAAACAAGTCAATCCCCGCTTCACTGCGTATTTATCTTCCAAGGGATCAGCGAGTTGTGTGTTGAGGAATAATCCAAAAGAACACGATATAACTCAATAGCCTGGTCACATTTCTAACATGTAAACCCCCCACAAAAAATCGCTGACTTCCTCTCAAAGTTGTGCAGTTAAAATGACTGCCGATGATACATTTACCAATGCATATAGTAGAAGAAAACACATTTTACAAAATCTCTCAGCGGTTAATTATACGAACGAGCACTTAATCACTTGGCAAGCACGACTCACGAATACGCATAAACAACAATTGTGTTTAGTTTTATGATCCTAAAGCTATTCCCATTATGACCTGCACGGCGGTGATAATGCCACACGGGTCACTTCCACACTGATGGAAGTCTTCCTCCATGAGGAGTTACACATTGTACGAATTCTTTGATAGTGAAACGTCTAAGGCCATATTCTCTTCTATGTTCTATGTAAGTCACAGTCGGTAGACACTGTGCGCATTGTTTGTTACGGACATCTTCAGACACTGTCTCAAGTGCACTTACGTTGGTTGGGGGCATAAGTCAAGATTAAACGGACGTTTACATCCTTGGCAGCCAGGCGCAGATTTCATACCATGTGTTGATGTAGTTTTTAGTGTGAACAAAATAAAAATAATAAAGTAAAATTACAAAAAGAAAAAAAAAAAAATATATATATATAATTAAAAAAACACACATTGTATTTAATTTTATGATATTAAAACTGATTTACTATTGTATCACTGATTTGACTATTACTGTGTCGAATGACATGATACGATTTCAATTCCAAGGGACGTAATGCGATTTAGATGAGGGATAATGTTTATATTTGTAGACACTCCCCCCTCCCCCCCCCCCTTTTTTTTTTTTCCCAATAATGCCCAAAGCCGATTCTAAATATATCATGCAATAATGTATAACTGAAACATATAAATCAAGTATGTGAACTTTATTCGTTCCATTAGATTTCATCGACATTTTTTATGTTTTTATTTTTTTTGGCGATGCAACATTATGCAGTGCTAGTTAGCTGAGACCTGATACAACATGTGTACGGAATCAACATGACTCTAGCGCGATACAATCAACGTTGGAAATTCAGCCTGCGCACAATGATTAAATGAATACGTGGGGGTGGGTAATCAATGCACATATAATTGTGGCCTGGACATAATCTGGGTGTATTGTTGACACGTTGCTGCCTGGGATGGGGCATCAATTACACCCGGTGAACTTGATACCGATAAGAGGAGTTGGTGAATCGATTCGAATGACGTCAGGCAGGCATTATATCCTGACTTTGATGACTTCCAAAGGGTTAACAGTTATGACTTTGATGACTTCCAAAGGGTTAACAGTTATGACTCTGATGACTTCCAAAGGGTTAACATCTATGTGACTTTGATTGCTTCCATTGGGTTAACAGTTATGACTTTGATGACTTCCAATTGTTTAACAGCTATGTGGCTTTGATGACTTGCAAAGGGTTAACATCCATGTGACTATGATGACTTCCAATGGGTAAACATATATGTGACTTTGATGACTTCCAATGGGTAAACATATATGTGACTTTGATGACTTCCAATGGGTAAACATATATGTGACTTTGATGACTTCCAATGGGTAAACATATATGTGACTTTGATGACTTCCAATGGGTAAACATATATGTGACTTTGATGACTTCCAATGGGTAAACATATATGTGACTTTGATGACTTCCAATGGGTAAACATATATGTGACTTTGATGACTTCCAATGGGTAAACATATATGTGACTTTGATGACTTCCAATGGGTAAACATATATGTGACTTTGATCACCTCCAAAAGGTTAACATCTTTGATTGCGAGCAGTGCGAGGCATTTGCTTGAAGGTATCCACACACATACAAGGTACATTGAAATGCACAACTACGCTTAAAACAATGTCCAACACGGCGATCCTACGGGTGATTCTACTTAAATGCAACTTTAAAAGACCTTTAACATACACTTTAAAAGAATACCTGGCAGTACACTCGGCTTCGCTCCGGTTTGTACCAACTGTATAAAGGAGGTTAATTAAATTAATACAAGAGCCCCCACGACTGTAAACAACCCCCCCCCCCCCCCACCCAACCCCGGGTACGACGAAGCACCCTTGATACACGTTTGTGAACTATATGATAATTCTAGTATAATGGTTGGGAGCCCCCCCCCCTTCCCCCCCCCCCCCCCCGCGGACCCACATAGCACGCAATATACTGTGGTTTCTTAAAATGGCGCATCACACATTTACTTTAAAGAATATGATTTCACTAAACAGCCAATCTTTTGCTTATACAATTATTTCTAGTTTTCACTTTCTTTATAATTTTTTTTGTTTAATGTTTTGTTAAAATGTGTAATTCTTTGAAAGAACACTTGTTCTGCGAACATAGAACAACGCTTATTTAAATTGTGTTCATCAGACACAAGCAAACCGAAAACGTTTCTTTAATAGATGTTTGCACAGTGCTGACTGCTGAATAAAGGCTTATTTAAAATAAAAATAACAACATTTAAAAAAAAAAAAAAAAACTTAACTTGAGCGTCCTTCTGATAGCTCTTTGTAGAAAAAAATAATAATTTAAATACATAGTGTCAGTGGCGTAGCGAGCTTAACTTGCGCCCGGGGCACAAAACCTTTTTAGCGCCCCCCTATTCGAAAATCATACAATATTATATGTAAAATATACCATTTGGCGCCCGGGGCATGATGCCCCCCTTGCCCCTCCCCCTCGCTACGCCACTGCATAGTGTATAATTTTTTATTTTCTGTTTTAGTCTTTAGCATACAAACGGTACTTTTTTGAGAATAATGATATGGCGGGGGGGGGGGGGGGGGGTGTCAGACCAAACTTTCCAGGAACCAAAACATACATGTCAGGAGAAATGACCTTGTCAGATTTGTTTCGGTCCATTCTTTGGTTTTCTAGTACATGATGGGGCTATTAAGAAACAAATACAGTGGCACTGAGTTTTATACAGCAGGTGATAGAGTATCGTTGTGTGATGACTGACATCATCTTAAACGATTTAAGTGGGACGCCTTAACGGAACCTTAACCACACCCACATACACACATTGTGATGTGTACACTGTATAGGTGCGCGTAATATTCACAGGTTTGACCCCGCTCATCACGCGCGTTATGACCTGCTCACTGACATGGCACAGCATTAAACTATACTCATTGCCGTCAACGACACACATCAGCACACGTCCGTGTAACACACGTCCCAGTAACACACGTCCGCTTAACACACGTCCGCGTAACACACGTCCCAATAACACATGTCCGCGTAACACACGTCCCAGTAACACACGTCCGCGTTACACACGTCTCAGCCACACACGTCCGCGTAACACTCTTCCCAGTAATACAATTCCGAGTAACACACGTCCGAGTAACACACTTCAACGTAACACACGTCCTAGTTACACACGTCCGAGTAACACACGTCCACGTAGCACACGCCAGCTCTTCCAAAGTTGAGCATGAACACTAACTTTAAAAAAAAAAAAAAAAAAAATATTAAAAAAAAAACACAACTAACCCTAACTGTCTGAGCTCATGAGGGCCCCCACCTCACAGAGGCTCCGAACACAACTCCAGGCAGTGCCTAATCTGCCAAATAGAACGGCATCCCCAGCACATTCCATGCCGCGTACAAAAAAATCACTACTAGAGTAAGGCGTGTGAATAAGCAGCAATGTTAGTGTTTTTTTTTTTATAGATATATATTTGTATAGACGCAGAGGAGGGGGAAGTTGGGAGAAGGCTGCGGTACTCACAGGCATAATTCGTGGCATCTCTCCAACGTGCGGTGTTTACGGTAAGGTCTTTAAACGCCGGGGCTTGTGAAATCAACACGAATAGCAGTAAATCAACAAGAATAGCAGTAAATCAACACGAATAGCAGTAAATCAACACGAATAGCAGTAACGATTGCATGTTTGGTAACTGTTGACGGTGTTGTGAAGGTTTACTAAGCTTTCGATGTTCTAGGTACACACAATGCTTGTCACAACAGGGCTGTTTTGAGAAATGTTTTTTTTTCATTTATCACGGGGTATATCAATGACTAGTTCTGGCTAATGGGGTATATCAATGACTAGTTCTGACTAATGGGGTATATCAATGACTTATAGTTCTGACTAATGGGGTATATCAATGACTAGTTCTGACTAATGGGGTATATCAATGACTAGTTCTGACTAATGGGGTATATCAATGACTAGTTCTGACTAATATGGTATATCAATGACTAGCTACGACTGAGATGTCAGATTTCGTTACCTCTGCTGGCTGCTTAGCTGCGCAAGGAGTACCACAATAACTACATTATATACTGGGTGGCCGAGCAATGTAAAATGAGTCAATCCCAAGTTAAA
Source organism: Omphiscola glabra (assembly GCA_964017045.1). Classification (NCBI taxonomy): domain Eukaryota; kingdom Metazoa; phylum Mollusca; class Gastropoda; family Lymnaeidae; genus Omphiscola; species Omphiscola glabra. The sequence continues at coordinate 20,219,696 of OZ024808.1, forward strand.
GGACTGGAGTTAACTGCACAGACAAGGATAAACACCACCAGCACCCCCTGGATGAATGAGACGCGTTAACCTTGGATGACAACCCATCTAAGAGAAGAGAAACTCAGAAATCAAACGCGGAGATGGAGTCCCGTAGGCGGCATGACACTGACACACATTCAGGCAGCTCCTGCGACACAGAACAGATAAATAACACATACAAGCACCTACTGATCATCTACTGCATTATGATATATGTACAGTCGTCTCGACTAAGTCTCAACATTGACCAATAGGCACAACTATCTTATTGATGCAACATTCCCCTTTCCCCAAATAGTCAATGAGTCTCCCTCAATTTAAACAAGGTTACAGCACAAGACAATCCTTTACTGCATCGAACAAACAATACTAATTGTACATGTGTACAGGCAATTGACAATCTTTGTGGTCCAGCGGATTGAAATAAATATGTAATACATAACTTTACATAAACGACAACTTTAGTGTGGTAGACTTCAGTTGTCACTAGGCTAAATATACATGTGATACTGTTTAAAACATGTTATGGACTCATAGATGTAATGATGCATTTTAAGGAAAGCATGCCTTAAGCCGAGGCCCCTCTCCCCTTCATGCACACCCCATGCGCAGAAATATCCAAAATAAACTAACCTACCCATCAGCACGTTAGTAATATGTGGATGACCCCTCACTTCATCACACAAAGTCATACATCTTATGTTACGGCCTGAGTGTGTGGATGTCTGAGACTTCAAACTAAATTAATGGCGTGCAGGAAGTGGGGCCACTCAGTGGCCAAGTAGAGGTGGCGATGTCAAACGGTTCGCTTGACAAGTCGTTACAACGCATTTAATGTAACATTCCAGTAGGCCAGTCGTGTGTAAAGTGGCGATGCTTAAAGCCAGATTAAGATTTGAAAACTGAATAAGTAACAACACGGCCATGCTGTCAACAATGTCTGCGAAACAAAGCATAGAGACGTCATGAAGGAAGGGTGCCACTTTGGTCACGGAATATGGGGGTGGGGGTGGGAGGAGCTAGAGCGTGTAAAGGACATGATTGCAATTAGGGATGAGCCGGGTACTGACCCGATACCCGGGAATACCGAGTATTAGAACACCCAGAACATAATTTTGTTTCACTATATAGTATTGTGCGTTCAATAAGAAATTTGACACAATTTCTTTCAAATTTCCGGTAACCGCTTAATATACCATCAGGTCTATGTCTAGACCTTCTGTGACAAGTGATATGGCTTTTTAGACGTGGCTTCTCAAGCCATAACTGAAATGGTGACACATAAACTAAAATCAAACATATGAATCATGCTTGAGATGGTTAGCTCTATGTGAGTTCCCTTTACTTGATTAGCATGCGAGAGCGCGCACTCATCCACGTTTCTTTTAAACTAACCCATCTTTCCTACACTCTAAGCTTTCCCCAGGACTATTCACTCACTGTGGGTTGCTGTTAACGCCCATGCCCCAATGGCATGCTTACAATGTTTGTCAAAATACAGCGGCGTGTCTTCATGTGTTTGTGTGTGTATGGGCATGTTTTGAAAAGGGTGTTTCCTAAATACGTTTCATGTTTGTTAAATAAAAACCTTTCCGAAATCAAGTTTTTTTTCCCCTCTATACGTTATATAAACGGCACACTGTTTCCTGGAAGTAATTGGCTTCCTCACACCGCAATAGCACATCCATTAAACACGTCTTTCTCAACACCACCCCAACCCCCACCCCAAACCCCACCCTAACCCCACCTCAACCCTAACCCCCACATCAACCCCGCCCCCACCCAACCCCCACCCTAACCCCACCCCAAACCCCACCCCCACCACAAACCCCTACCCCAACCCACACCCTAACCCCACACTAGCCCTCACCCTACCCCCCACCCTAACCCCCACCCTAACCCCACCCCAAACCCCACCCCAAACCCCACCCTAACCCCCACCACAAACCCCACCCTAACCCCCACCACAAACCCCCACACCCTAACCCCACACTAGCCCTCACCCCCACCCCCACCCTAACCCCCACCCCAACCCCGATAGCTTTCCCGGGCACGTAACGTCTGGACAAGAATTGAGAATTTAAGTATTAAAAAAAAAAAAAAAAATAATAATAATAATAATAACGTAAGGGCAAACGATTCACCTGTGAAACACACATACAAAGCATGTGTGTAAATCGAGTGAATGAGTAAACGAGACAGTCACGGGTACATTGATGTGTGTATCTTGATAGGAATGAAGCTATACTGAGCACACTATTGCAACATTTATAGAAACTAGCTTGAACCAACATAACGCACTATCACGTCGTGTGTTCAACTTTTTTTTTTGTGTGTGTGCCCATTTTAGTATAATCCATTTGCTGAATGTTTGCGAATCCTTTCTGTCGAACCGTTCTATATTTTGTTGTGCAACTTCAAGCCGCAGCATAACTTTCGCTAAACGTAGGACACACGCGTGTGATAGCGGTTTCCGCAAGGTCCAACGATCCAATGGTGACGAGCCCTGGTGTTGATGATATCTCATTGCATCGTAACGTCAATTCAAAATTGTATATACATATAATATATATATTTGTTTTGTTTTTTGTTGTATTCACGATGTTGTAAAAACAAGACGTCCGTGAGGAAAACAGTGTATGACAGTTATGTGTACCGGTGTGAGTACGGTACAAAAGGTTGCGTCCGTTTTGAAAGTGTGAAGTAGTCTTAGTCTGCGTCACTGTGCTAACTTAAGCCAGGGTTGTGGGTTGGTAAACACTTAAGCTGAAGATTCCTGACGACCTACCGAACAGGAAAAAACAATAACAGGGTCAAAGACATGGCCGCATCTATTTTGTATTTATGTTTTTATTTTTTTTTAAAATTTTTTTTTAAATTTCTTTTTAAATTTTTTTTTTAAATTCCAGGTCTCTGTCTTAGAAATTTCAAACAACCGCCCGTGAGCTGCCTCACCGCCCGAAACGTGGCTCCATGGTCACATCACACTTGCATTAGCCAAAGCAAAACCCATCAGATGGCTTTAGTTTACCAAGGGCATTTGTTAAGTGGGGGCGCATGGATGACAGAACATCACAATACTTCGAGGAACTTTTTTTTTTTTTTGTTGCATTTTTTAAAAAAAATATTATTATATAGTCTATATATATATATATGTATGTATGTGTACGTATATGCATTTTTAAAACGCTCTTGATCTTGCCTATTTGAACGGAATCGATGTGGCACCAACAGTGTCATAGGGGTCATACACTTTGAGCCACGGACACACATCTAAACATTGGTCAGCCATTGCTCTACAAAGAACTGCATTAAATAGAAGCTCAGAGATGTACCACTTTGTTGACGAGGATTCCCGCACATGCAACCATCAGAGTTAGAAAGATGGGGACGGGGGCAACCCCCCCAACGCGACAAGCGGAACATTGCGTGGTGTTATCAGCTATTAACCAGGTTAAGACTTGTAAACACGTACACATTGGGCTCCTCTTACTAAGATATTAACCTATGCCCCTCCCCCCACCCCCAAGCCATTCAGGCCCATGTGCCGGTTAACTGCCGACACTTGAGATCTGGGTTAAACCATGTCCGTGTGGTTGCCTGGCGTGCTCACAGACGAAACAAACAACCTGAGTGTTATCTAGACGAGCAGTGGCATGGATGGGGTGGAGGTGGCGAGCCCAAATGTGTTGATATGTTCGACATACCTGGTACTACGATAAAGCCCTAAAGGTAGGCAGCCGCGGATTAAGAAGGGGTGAGTGTCTGACATTTTTTTAGGAACATACATTATATTTTTTTTGAAACATTAAAAAAAAAAATTATATAGATATATATATTAACATTGTGCCACACATTTTCTCCAATTCTTGCCCTTCCTATCTAACCGAACTTATTTCTGTCTATTCACCCCTTCGACAGCTTCGCTCCTCCGCAGACGGGCGTATTCTTTCTGTCTTCAAGACTCGCACACCAACATACGGTGAAAGATATTTCTCTTACTGTGCCCCCAAACAATGGAATTCTCTTCCACTACACATCCGCAATATATCAACCATCACAGCCTTCAAAACTGCACTCAAAACTCATCTCTTTAAAATCTACTACCCCGACTGATTCCCCTCATCTGACCGATAAACGATGCTGCTGGCCGCCGTCCATGGCTTGTCATGTAAAAGTTCTGGTGTGGATGGGTGAATATGCATTAGTTTTTGTTTTGTCTTTATACATCTGTTCTTTATTACATAAATGTATTTTTTTTGTCACGATTATGTCTCTTTTTCTAATATTTTTATGTACAGCGCGGTGAGCCCAGCCCTAGGCTGGGGTACCGCGCTATATAAGACAACTAATAATAATAATAATAATTGGTTACTTCTTTTATTGGCAACAAAACTGTCATTAGATGCACGCGTTGAACATATATTTATCTGAGCGCTGCTGTCAATGTTAAAACATACATTTACCTGTACAAGAGTATTGCTATTTGCCCATCACCCCCAACTGTAACTGCTGACATACATTACATTGAAATTGAACACGAAGGAGAGCCGACAGTGGGTGTGGGGTTGTTGTAGAGGTATACACAACTAACTGTGTAACCCGCTGTCACAAACCACATGGTTTCTTTTTGTTTTCTGTTAGGCTATATGTGTCAAAGTGCTTTTCTTAGAACTAACACTTGAACGAAATGGATCGATCTAATCAAACTCAGGTAATCTACCCACAAGTATTTATGTTCGTGGGTAATTTACCCACACTTATCTGTGATCTTGGGGGGATCTACCCACACGTATATATGAGCTTGGGTGAACTACCCAGTCTAAACTCTGAACTATCTACTGCATGTGATTCCCAGCGTTTTGAAGTTAACAATACATTATGAGAAAGAAAAAAAAAAGTACGAAGATCTGTGTCACGATAGGTACATTGCAACACCATGAGAGAAACATTAACTGGTGGCGCCAGCTATATTGCAACACCATGAGAGAAACATTAACTGGTGGCGCCAGCTATATTGCAACACCATGAGAGAAACAGTAACTGGTGGCGCCAGCTACATTGCAACACCATGACAGAAACATTAACTGGTGGCGCCAGCTACATTGCAACACCATGAGAGAAACATTAACTGGTGGCGCCAGCTACATTGCAACACCATGAGAGAAACATTAACTGGTGGCGCCAGCTACATTGCAACACCATGACAGAAACATTAACGGATGGCGGCAGCGTTTCAAAAATAGTGTCGAATACCATGGGTGACACATTGTACATGATATCTCATTAACAACATTGTTTAGAACAGGGTTTGTGTATTTTATTTTCGTTTAACAGAATGTCACCACTCTGGTTTTTATAAGATTTACCGCACCCCCCTGTCGATTTCAAAATATATGCGCCCCCCAAAAAAAAAACTAAAAAAAATAAAAAATTAAAAAATTAAAAAAAAAAATAAATACAAAAAAACAGTTAAAACACATATTCACATAAATCTGATTTTCTGGGACTCCCCACACCCTCCCCCTCCCCACACCTCTTGATAGTCCCCCAGGAACTCACCAAAACTCTCACACCCTCCCCCTCCCCACACCTCTTGATAGTCCCCCAGGAACTCACCAAAACTCTCACACCCTCCCCCTCCCCACACCTCTTGATAGTCCCCCAGGAACTCACCAAAACTCTCACACCCTCCCCCTCCCCACACCTCTTGATAGTCCCCCAGGAACTCACCAAAACTCTCACACCCTCCCCCTCCCCACACCTCTTGATAGTCCCCCAGGAACTCACCAAAACTCTCACACCCCCCCCCCCTCCCCACACCTCTTGATAGTCCCCCAGGAACTCACCAAAACTCTCACACCCTCCCCCTCCCCACACCTCTTGATAGTCCCCCAGGAACTCACCAAAACTCTCACACCCTCCCCCTCCCCACACCTCTTGATAGTCCCCCAGGAACTCACCAAAACTCTCACACCCCCCCCTCCCCACACCTCTTGATAGTCCCCCAGGAACTCACCAAAACTCTCACACCCTCCCCCTCCCCACACCTCTTGATAGTCCCCCAGGAACTCACCAAAACTCTCACACCCTCCCCCTCCCCACACCTCTTGATAGTCCCCCAGGAACTCACCAAAACTCTCACACCCTCCCCCTCCCCACACCTCTTGATAGTCCCCCAGGAACTCACCAAAACTCTCACACCCTCCCCCTCCCCACACCTCTTGATAGTCCCCCAGGAACTCACCAAAACTCTCACACCCTCCCCCTCCCCACACCTCTTGATAGTCCCCCAGGAACTCACCAAAACTCTCACACCCTCCCCCTCCCCACACCTCTTGATAGTCCCCCAGGAACTCACCAAAACTCTCACACCCTCCCCCTCCCCACACCTCTTGATAGTCCCCCAGGAACTCACCAAAACTCTCACACCCTCCCCCTCCCCACACCTCTTGATAGTCCCCCAGGAACTCACCAAAACTCTCACACCCTCCCCCTCCCCACACCTCTTGATAGTCCCCCAGGAACTCACCAAAACTCTCACACCCTCCCCCTCCCCACACCTCTTGATAGTCCCCCAGGAACTCACCAAAACTCTCACACCCTCCCCCTCCCCACACCTCTTGATAGTCCCCAGGAACTCACCAAAACTCTCACACCCCCCCCCTCCCCACACCTCTTGATAGTCCCCCAGGAACTCACCAAAACTCTCACACCCTCCCCCTCCCCACACCTCTTGATAGTCCCCCAGGAACTCACCAAAACTCTCACACCCTCCCCCTCCCCACACATCTTGATAGTCCCCCAGGAACTCACCAAAACTCTCACACCCCCCCCCCTCCCCACACCTCTTGATAGTCCCCCAGGAACTCACCAAAACTCTCACACCCTCCCCCTCCCCACACCTCTTGATAGTCCCCCAGGAACTCACCAAAACTCTCACACCCTCCCCCTCCCCACACCTCTTGATAGTCCCCCAGGAACTCACCAAAACTCTCACACCCTCCCCCTCCCCACACCTCTTGATAGTCCCCCAGGAACTCACCAAAACTCTCACACCCTCCCCCTCCCCGCATCTCTTGACAATGCCTCTCGCATCACGGGGGTACCCTTGGTTAAGTAAGACTCCTTATTTTGGCATGTGACAGCGAAATTTAAGAGCAAACATGCAACAAACGCAATAATTAACGAATGCATTATACAACCGTCTCCCATTATTTGGCTCATTATGCACATACAAGTTTACATCCACTCGCATTCATAACGCTCCGTCCGTGGACATAGAAAACATCCGGACTGTAACATTATTTCTAACGGGAAGTGCACCCACTTAAGCTTTTCAATTGCTATGACTAATGACGTAACACTTAAAGAGACTGCATTACTCTTATACTCCACAATTTCCTATTTTAAAACTTCTTTAAAAAAAAAAAAAAAAAAATCCTGGATAAATATAGACTGAAATCAAGCTCATCCAAGACTGAGCGTAAACGAGAGATAACTGCATATTTGAAGTTAATTCAGATGCTTGTATCGGTTATTTCCCCTAGCTATTACTGCAAGCACTTTCCATTTTATCATTTACTGCCCTTGTTGGATTCGTTTACCACCCAACACAATCACACGGTGAGCAGTAAAGACACTATTTTAAACACTTGGTTTTATTTTATTTTTATTTTTTTCTCTAACCTTCCACTAAAATAAACAAATTAAAAAATAAAACATAACAAAACCCAAACAACAAAAAAAAACAACAACAACAAACAGAGTGTACATTATAAGACCAGCTTATACACCATGCACCCAGGGCCGGCCTTAGGCCACTGCAACCTATGCAGCCGCAATGGGCCCCGCACTTTCATAGGCCCCGCCCCGAATTTATTTTCTAATACAAAATCTTAATTTTCACTTATTATCCTTATTCCTACCCAGAATGGGCCCCGCGCAATCCGTTTCGCATAGGGCCCCGCAATTATTATAGGGTCGGCCATGCATGCACCGAACACGTTACTGGTGAGTATACATATAAACACACACACAAAGCGTCACACGCATGTAAACACTGTAGATACTTTGTTGTTACAATACGTACACCATGAACATAACAGACATACGCGTTGGGAGGCGACACATATTGAATAGAAAGAATATACCACACTGCCATTTACTGTACTTCAATTCATATGCACTGTGAACACGTATGAGCATCTTAATTAGCACTTTTATATAGTGAGATGGAAATCAAATCTAACACCATCATTTTACGATCCAATACCATTGTATGTATGTTCAACAAAATAAAACAAAAAAAAGTGTTTAAAATTAAAGGGGTCCAAACATTTACTTTTGAATAGGATGGGGGTGTTGGGTGGGAACTACCACGTTTAGGCATGCGACAGTACACACAATATGTATCAAATAGACAAAAATCAAATACATAATATACATAACACGTGTGTACACAATAGCGAAATAAAAGGTGTCACGCGGCGGCGGCTGACGCCACAGGGTGACGCCACAGTGTACTCACGAGTCATTGTCCGAGAGATTAGGACTGGACCGCTTCCTGTCCAACTTGGTGGCGCTCTTTGTCCTCTTCAAGTTACTCTTAAATCCTTTCTTCGAGAAGAAATTCTGAAAATGTGTCCACAGAAGATCGAAACGTATTTAATACAAACAAACGCACACACAAAAATAATTAAAAAAAACAACAAACTATTGTCGGAGAGAAAATAACAACTATATGTATAGCATATCATTCGGGGCTATCGTGGAAACATGGATTGGATGGCGATACCGAGAACTGAAAGGACATAAAGTATTCATATTAAAATAATACATTTTTAATTAAATTGGGAAAGTTTTAACTAGCCCTGGTAAAAGGGGGGGGGGGCGGGGGAGGGGGCAATGACTGCAATCAGGTTAGCAACAAAAGCAATACATGAAACAAAGTATGGCAACACCTGAAAAAAAAAAAAAAAGGAACTCAAACCAACAGACGTGTCGGCAGAAAGCCTTCATCAGGGAAGACACACACGTAAAAACATAATTAAATAAAAATAGCACTTAGCTGAAAAGTAGTATCCTGAAAACTAGCCCTACTCAATTAAAGTAGTATCCTGAAAACTAGCCATACTCAATTAAATGATATCGAGTTTAGAAAGAACAAACATTATTTTGGAACCAACCAGAATTGAAAAAAAAGAAAAACAAAAAGAAAGGCGGCACCTACGGGAAGCTACTGTGTTTTACCAAAAAAACAATTGGACGTACCCCATAGAATGCTTAACACACTACGTGTGTTGAAACGGTTGCATAATCATTAGGGGTTTAAAAGTAGAACAGCTAATCATATTTGGCGAGTTCAATATTTCATACGAGGGTTTTACGCTATTTTAACGCAGTGGTCGGAAAACCGCGGCTCATTATCGACCTCAGTGCGGCTCGGCCAGTCGGCTAAAAATCGGTTATGATTTCGAAAAACATGGTGCTAGACAGATTCTTGAAAATAAATATGGTTCTCAAAAATGTTTGGCTCTTTTGACTATTGTGACAACTGTTCTAACGGAATGTATAAAAAAGGCATTCACAATGTCCGTGTAAATAGAAATAGTAAACCGATGTAGAGTGCAGTCTGTATATTGTAATGATGTATGAAAATAAAGTTTGTCACCAATCACGTTAATATATAGAACTATGAGCCAAGAGTTCCTTAAACAAACAGCTCCAAGCTAATGTAATATGTCGGTGATACTACCACACGGTATCTACAACCGTTTTGTGGTATATACAATCGTTTATTGCCGATTTTGTTCATTTAATTCCGTTATGGTTGCTTTCATGACGACGGCTCAAAAGCTTCTGGCCGCAGTTCGATAGAATACAGTATTCAATACATCTTTCTAAGGACACTAATGACGTCTATGCATTCAATAGTAGGCCATGTGATGGCCTGTCAAAGTCACGCTACATAACGCAGTGGGTGTTCGCCACGATGTCACTCGGTGAATGTGTAATCTTTATGTCACCGGACATGCCTCTTGAATTGTAATAATACAACGTGTTACCTAGCTGGTGTGTAACTTACCGCCAGCTTGGACGTCGTGGAGACAGACTCCATGCTCTCATTGTAAGTAGACACCAGGGGCAGACTGCCTCGTCTCTCTGTATCCACCCTCTCAAGGGAGGAATCTGAAAGGAAAGAAAAAGGTAACATATGTACATACACTACTTGTGTATCCGGTATCAGTAGGCTGAATCCTTGGATTACCTGTATATCTCAGGACGTTACCTTGGTCCGCGTTGCCACCGTTTCTCCCAAATAACGGGGAATCAAAAGCGCTGTACCGACTGTTATCCACATTCCCGTCATCGACGTCGTCATCCTCTTCCTCCTCGCTGTAATCGTCATCGTCCTCCTCTGTGGTGCCCCCAGCACCACCTCCACCACCGCCGCCTCCACCCCCCTTCCTCCTTGATGGTATCAGACTACGTGAACGCTTCCTTTTCCTCCTGCAACAATCTCTGCACAGCCCGAAGCATGAACAAAGTAATGACTTGGGCGCCATCTTGAATATGATGTATTATTTATTTTGTATCCTAGCTATGCACGTATCATAATCCCACGTGCATGTTAACTACATATACATGTGCCGTGACACATTTCTGAGCTTTAGAAGTATGCTTTATTGCCATGACGTGCACTTTGAGGTCAGCACAGACTGACTATTCACGTGCGACGCCATACTTGGTCTTTTTCAAGTGGCATAGATTTACATCAGTAACACGTTGACACATAATCAGCATGCACGATTCAAGCTTTACATTATTGTTTATCTGTACGTAATTATTATATTATTTCACATATAGACATAACTGTTTAGTAATATATTTCAAATCGATGAATGTACACCCCACAGCACAGTGAACGTTTGGTGTGGCTCTCGCCCTAATGTAGTTAAGGTACAAAAAAAAAAATGCGGTTAGCTTTAGACACAAAGCTGGTATCCAGCACCGAAATCATCTCACGAGGAAATCACACGCACGATGCTATACACAACACACGCCGATGACGACTCAGTTTTTTTTTTTAAACACCTTAAGCCATGTTGACACAGAACGGGACACGTTCATTAAGCACATGTTGAAAATATAACTATGTGAATGTCTTCAGACTTAATACGACACGCACCTTATTGGATCCAGAATTACATAAAGCCCTTATAAAGCAGTGTGAGAACAGTGCGATAACTGTCCAAGAACAGTGCGAGAACTGTCCAAGAACAGTGCGAGAACAGTGGTAGAACAGTGGGAGAACAGTCCAAGAACAGTGGGAGAACTGTGGGATAACAGTGCGAGAACAGTGGGAAAACAGTGCGAGAACAGTGGGAAAACAGTGCGAGAACAGTGGGAAAACAGTGGGAGAACAGTGGGATAACAGTGGGGGAACAGTCCGAGAACAGTGGGAGAACAGTCCGAGAACAGTGGGAGAGCAGTCCAAGAACAGTGGGGGAACAGTTCGAGAACCGAGGGAGAACAGTCCCAGAACAGTGGGAGAACAGTGGGAGAACAGTCCCAAACTAGTGCGAGAATAGTGAGGAGTTGGAGCTTCAGATAATTAAAAGTCGAGGAAGAACAAACATGTGAACATTATTAAGTGTTATTGTATTTATTTAGTTGTGTTCAGTGTTTCAATTAATTTGATTTTCTTTTCGTATATTGAAACGAATTGGTATTTATAACACATACATATTTGAAAAAAAAAATAATTTTTAAAACAAAATATAACAATTAAGATAACAACCTAAGTAAATGCATGAATTCCCATGAATTGGGTATCTAAAATACCAAATCTTAATGAGGTAAGTGCTGAAGTCATGCATACTTGTGTCGGATACATTTCCTCTATACAAAAACATAGGGCATCTAGTTTAGGCAACCACTCGTGAAGATGATAACAAGGGCGTGGGTTGGAACCAATAAATAGCCAGTATTTATAGAAAACAGACGCCTCTGTACCTGTCAGGGGCACTACCCGAGCACCCGAGAAACTGTGGAAATAAAAACAAAAATCAAAAAAAAAAAAAGGGGGGGGGGGCGGTTCGTACCTCCTCAGATTGACCTGATGCTAGATAATAGGACACAATCGTGGTGGTGTCTTTTGGCAGTATCACGTAAACGCACACGGACACCTTCGTAAACACGTTCGTGTCATAGACGTATCTACGTTTGGAGTAGCCTCTATGGTATCTGGCTTGGCGAACAAACCATCACACATAAGAAACATACTGACTGTTTTCACAAGTCACACATCAAGGAATACTCCAAGGAATGCTCCAAGGAATGCTCCACGGAATAATCCAATGAATGATATAATGAATATTCCAAGGAATACTCCAAGGAATTACCAAATCAATACTCCAAGGAATGCTCCAAGGAATAGATCGACTGAGTGAACATAATGGCATTATATATTTCAAAATTTTAAAACTAAAGGTGCACTGTGTCAAGGTCGGATATTCAGATGTTAACCGCAGCTGAAGGCATGCATATCTATACACACACTTAATTAAGGGAAAATGGGGGGGGGGAACCTCATACAGTTTAAGAGATCATATAGGAGGCAATGGTAGCCACACAATAACTGGAAGGTATCATAGCAACTATTGGAAAGCTCCATGCGGCAACCAGTTTCGTACCCGCGCTAAAAAATAGTTGCCACGAATAGTTCAAATAGCTTCGATTCGATACCGTTTGTAGGAAGCGTGTCCAAATAAAGAGGAGTGCATTACTGAGGTTTGCTAGTTAAATTAAAATGTATTCCTTCCTTTAGCAGGAACACAATAACAAACACTATTACTATTATACTAATACGGTGACTACTCTTGACTTGTCGCGGAAAAGTTGCAACTAGTCAACAACCACAACCACTCATTGAAGTGCCCTGCAAAACATTCATAACATTATAACCGTGAGTGCTAATATATAAACTGCATGTCGCACCGCACAGCTGGTCTAATACATGCATAGATACGTTACACGTAAGCATTATTCGACTAAATAAAGTAATACCATGTAAAATACCCGGGCATAAAAAATACTATATATAACTGTTGCATTAGGGAGAACAAGCCATTGTTACATTGGGGAGAAAAAGCCACCGTTACATTTGGGAGAACAAGCCACTGTTACATTAGGGAAAACAAGACACTTTTATATGGGGAGAACAAGCCACTGTTACATTGGGGAGAACAAGTCACTGTTAGATTGGGGAGAACAAGCCCCTGCTAAATTGGGGAGAACAAACCACTGTTACATTGGGGAGAACAATTCACCGTTACATTGGGGAGAGCAAGCCCCTGTTACATCGGGGAGAACAAGTCACTGTTACATTGGGGAGAACAAGCCCCTGTTGCATTAGGGAGAACAAGTCACGGTTACATTGGGGAGAACAAGCCCCTGCTAAATTGGGGAGAACAAACCACTGTTACATTGGGGAGAACAATTCACCGTTACATTGGGGAGAACAAGCCCCTGTTACATCGGGGAGAACAAGTCACTGTTACATTGGGGAGAACAATTCACCGTTACATTGGGGAGAACATGCCCCTGCTAAATTGGGGAGAACAAGTCACTGTTACATTGGGGAGAACAATTCACTGTTAAAGTGGGGAGAACAAGCCCCTGTCACATCGGGGAGAACAAGTCACTGTTACATTGGGGAGAACAAGTCACTGTTAGATTGGGGAGAACAAGCCCCTGCTAAATTGGGGAGAACAAACCACTGTTACATTGGGGAGAACAATTCACCGTTACATTGGGGAGAACAAGCCCCTGTTACATCGGGGAGAACAAGTCACTGTTACATTGGGGAGAACAAGCCCCTGTTGCATTAGGGAGAACAAGTCACTGTTACATTGAGGAGAACAAGCCCCTGCTAAATTGGGGAGAACAAACCACTGTTACATTGGGGAGAACAATTCACCGTTACATTGGGGAGAACAAGCCCCTGTTACATCGGGGAGAACAAGTCACTGTTACATTGGGGAGAACAAGCTCCTGTTGCATTAGGGAGAACAAGCCACTGTTACATTGGGGAGAACAATTCACCGTTACATTGGGGAGAACATGCCCCTGCTAAATTGGGGAGAACAAGTCACTGTTACATTGGGGAGAACATTTTACCGTTACATTGGGGAGAACAAGCCCCTGTCACATCGGGGAGAACAAATCACTGTTACATTGGGGAGAACAAGCCCCTGTTAAATTGGGGAGAACAAACCACTGTTACATTGGGGAGAACAATTCGCCGTTACATTGGGAAGAACAAGTCCATGTTACATCGGGGAGAACAAGTCACTGTTACATTGGGGAGAACAAGCCCCTGTTGCAGTAGGGACAACAAGCCACTGTTACATTGGGGAGAACAATTCACCGTTACATTGGGGAGAACAAGCCCCTGCTACATTGAGGAGAACAAGTCACTGTTACATTGGGGAGAACAATTCACCGTTACATTGGGGATAACAAGCCACTGTTACATTGGGGATAACAAGCCAATGTCACATTGGGGAGAACAAACCACTTTTACATTGGGGAGAACAAGCCACTGTTATATTGGAGAACAAGCCACTGTTACATTGGGGAGAACAATTCACCGTTACATTGCGGAGAACAAGCCCCTGTTACATTGGGGAGAACAAGCCCCTGTTACATTGGGGAGAACAAGCCAATGTTACATTGGGGAGAACAAACCACTTTTACATTGGGGAGAACAATTCACCGTTACATTGGGGAGAACAAGCCACTGTTACATTGGGGAGAACAAGCCAATGTTACATTGTGGTGAACAAGTCACCGTTACATTGGGGAGAACAAGCCAATGTTACATTGGGGAGAACAAACCACTGTTACATTGGGGAGAACAAGCCACTGTTACTTTCGGGAGAACAAGCCACTGTTACATTTGGGAGAACACGTCACCGTTAAATTGGGGAGAACAAGCAACTGTTACATTGGGGAGAACAAGCCAATGTTACATTGGGGAGAACAAATCACTTTTACATTGGGGAGAACAAGCCACTGTTACATTGGGGAGAACAAGCCAAATACATTAAATTCCCAGCAACAGTCTAACCGAACCCCAAAAAAAAACATCGATTAAATGGCGGCGAGTGTGGAGGAACCAGCGATATCGGCTTCCCGGCAACCATCCTTCAAGGATAATGTAGAAGGTGGATAACCGAGGGTTGATAAATTCAGTTATCGGACTTAACTTCGGGTAAAAGATAATTACTGTGGTCTGGGTGTGGTTGTTTAAAAAAAACTGGCTGCAGGATGTTGGCTGGGTGTTCTATGTTCTATAGGTTTTGGTGAATGCTTCTATATAGTTTAATCACACACACGTGAGCAGATGTTGGTAGATAATGGAGCTGTGGTGATGATAGTTGCAGGCAGTGTGATATGCGGTGATGACAGATGTGACACGATGTGCAAGTCAATGTGGCATTGATGGTGGGTGATATGAAGTGTGGACACACATTCAATGTGGCAATGAATGGGAGGTGATATGATGTGTGGACACATTCACTGCGGCATGGATGGTGGGTACTATGTGTGGATACATTCAAAGTGACATCGATGGTGGGTATTATGATGTGTGGACATAGTCAACGCGGCATGGATGGTGGGTACTATGTGTGGATACATTCAAAGTGACATCGATGGTGGGTATTATGATGTGTGGACACATTCACTGCGGCATGGATGGTGGGTACTATGTGTGGATACATTCACTGCGGCATGGATGGTGGGTATTATGATGCGTGGACATAGTCAACGCGGCATGGATGGTGGGTACTATGTGTGGATACATTCACTGCGGCATGGATGGTGGGTATTATGATGCGTGGACATTGTCAACGTGGCATGTATTCATTTTACTTGTTATAAGTAACTAAATCCCCCTTTTTTCAAGATGAATGGAATCATGTTATAGATAAGCATTTACAATATCATAATGCATTAGGTGATCATACACATAAACGTGCATACACAACTACACTTTTCGATACAGTATTGGATACACTTGTATACGCCCCCTCACCCCAATCACATCAACGTACATAGATACGCCACTGAAGTTGTATCGTTTATCTCTAAATATTGGATTAGTTTCGCAACACTTTTCCCATAGCCAAACGCGATGAAGGCGAACAGCTCTCTGACGTACCAGGATAAATGGATGGTTGTCTGGCACACAAGGGATACAGCATTTACACAAACCCGACGAACAAATCAGGTCGCCGTGACACAACACTGGTCTGTTGTACGTATTGGACTATTTTGTTGGTGGATTGTGATCGTGTGAATCTGATGGTTAGACGCATTAAGACTGAACTGATGCAAATAAGGAATGACAAATATCGACGTGTATGATTCTTGGAGTTAGTGAACGCAAGATTAGCATGATATGAGTTCTGAGCTCGTCAATGTATGGGATAAACATAGTGAGGCAAACAGAGATGGAGATATATAGAGAGAGAGCGGAGCAAACAAAGAGGGACAGAAAAATAATGATAAAGTAAAGATGGAGAGTCAGACAAAAAAAGAGGGATACATAAGCAAGTAAGATATAAATAGAGAGACGCATATCAATATAGCCAGATACATATATAATTTGGGAGTGATAGATAGATATAGAGATACCACTGAATAGAGAGAGGGGAGGGAGGGATAGATGGAGTGAGGTAGAGACAAAAAGAGAGAGGGAGCTAGAAGTCCGAAGGAGAAGTTGAATGACACAATATGTAACATGAAGAGTGAAGCACAGGCCGAAGGTTGCCGGCATCTTCAGTAAGAAGGGTTACTGTACACTACTTTAAACGACAGCAAGCACCAGATCCAAGTCAGTCCCACCTGCCAAAGTTCAATGTTTCTTCACTAAATCAGAAATGTGTTTCAAATATGTACTTTTCTTTCAACAAGTGTTGTGTGTGCGAGAGTCCATAAACTAATAGTTGAGGAAACCACCGAGCTAAACAAGTAACATATTGAAGACGATTGAAGGCAATACAGCCAAACTCACTGCAGACGCCGAAGCCAGACCACTCAAAGGAACACGCCTTAACGTGCTTGGTGGACTTGGATTTAAATACATTTTTGTGTTTAAAAGAAAAAAAAAACACAAAACTGGGGAGGGGGGGGGTGGCTGTTTAAAAACTAACTTGATTACTCATTCATTCAATAACCCATGACGTCACTCACGTCTGGCTTTCATTCATAAAAGTGTTGTGCCAGGCGGGGGTGGAGATTAATGGGGGCAAGTTCTGGAGCGAATTTCGGTCTATTTAAATGGTAATGAGGAGAACAAAAGAGGAAAACTCGAGTCTGTTCAGGCACAGCAGACAAATGGGGAATATCACAACAGACAAATGGGGAATATCACAGTGGACAAATAATGCACGGCGCAGAGGACAAGTAGTGAATGGCACAGCGGTGAAATAGTGAATGGCACATCGGTAAAATAGTGAATGGTGCATCGGTGAAATAGTAAATGGTACAGCGGTCAAAGATTTCACGACAAGAAAAATATAGCACTTGGAAATATATAAATAAATAACATGAAATGGAAAAACAAAATTGCATACTCCTAAAACTCGAACCCGATTATAGCATACACATGAAACCAATACAATGTATGGGTGAGTATATGTCAAACTTTAACATACATTTCTAGCAAAAATCATCCATTAATCACAGTCAATCCAGCTACAGAAGGAATAATTCAAACGAAAGCAATCCAGTAAAATACGCAGATAATCCAGATGGAATAAAACGTATAATCCAATCACAACAAACTTGATCCAGTAACAGAATGACAACCACGAGGTTCAGCTCCGCAGTCTGGGACTGTCTTGAACTGTTGGTGATGCCAAGGGACGTCGCCCATACATGCTGCCAGAAATCTTGTAGATGGGGTGGCGAGCGGAAAAGAGAGAGAACAAATGGGGAGGGGGGGGGGAGAGAGTTGCGTTGCTGAAGAACCATAGTTCGTTTGGATAGGGGTGGTGGTGATATTAATGAAATTTTCATGATGATGAGTCGTTACGGGGCAGAGAAGTGATGGAGCTTGTGCACGACACACCATAAACGTCGTCCTGTGTAGTTTAGTTAGAACGCTACACGGCACTGACAGCATTGGTTTACCGAGACCATACAGCTTACAGTAAAACACACAATCCCACCGTTACGTTCAACTGATCTTTTGAGGCGTTTTTTTTGAAATCGGAGAGTGATCGAAACTGTGCTCAATCGTAAACTGCAGCGAAGTTAACACCGGGCACTGACCAAGCAAATGTCCCTTCACGACGGGCCTCGTCCAGCAAATAACTATGTGATGAGCACTAGAAGCGTGGCGGTGTGGTAGAAACTTTAAACCACCAAACAGCAGAATTGACCAAGCGCACGTAGTGAGCACAGTGTCCACAATAGAGACACTCTTATGTAACTGTAACTGTAACGAATACTTGTTGATTACAGTGTTTTTCCTTCTTTTTTTTCTTTTTTTTTTTGAAAAAATTATCATTGACGAAGTAACGAGATAATCTTGTTAGCAAAAATCTTAACTTGATATTAATTATATCGGAACAGCTTGTATGTATAGGTGTGGATCAACATAAAGTCGCTTGATATGCGTTTCATATGTGTGCATTTACCGGTGGAAGCAAGAGTTTAGTTTGGAATTGTTTCACACAGTGATATGATGAAGGGAGAGGTTACCGGAAATTTGATCGAAAGACATTTCGTCGACCGGAAATGTGGTCGAATCTCTCTTTCCGTTCAGACGTTAAAATGTTCGTCAAATTTATTTTTCAACGCACTATACTTTATAGTAAAACAAAATAATGCGTTCAAAAAAGAAATTTGACGCAAAATTTTAACGAATAAACTAAAAGAAAGATTCGACCAAATTTCCGTTCGATCAAATTTCCGTCGACGAAATTTCTTTCGATCAAATTTCCGGATACGGAAGGGAGACGCATCGACGCATATGCCATTACATTTAAAATAAATGCATACATTGTTCGTGAAGTTAAGTCATAAATTGTCACTAAAATGTAGTAGGGACGTTAGCAACTACCCATATCATCATAACACCTTCAATGTGAAGGACTCTATTTGAACTTGAAACAAAAAAAATGAAATGACAACACCCTTAAACCTTTCACGTATGTGGTGTGCGGGAATTAGGTTGGACATAATGCATTAAACAGTACCCAGAAAATAGCCTTTCTGTGTTGGCTGTGAGCAAACGGGAATGAAAATATGAAGACACTTCTCAGAGCGATCAGAACGATTGATTTCTGGAAGTGACACCAGGCAACGCTCTGTCAACGTGTCAGCTATGAATGAAAGTTTTCAAACTTGGGTCCCGATGAGAACACACTAACGACAGAATTGCTGTTGGAACTTTTTTTTTTTAAGTGGGGGGGGAGGGCCTTTGAGGGGAGGGTGAGAGCGTGTGCGCAATTTGGAGTGAACATGAACAGTGTTATGGGTGTAATAAAGAAGTGCCCATTGATTTATTTCAGGCAAGACCTGTCAGTTATGATCAACTTGCAAAACGAGGGGGTGGTTGGGGAATTGTAGCGCCACTGTAAACATGTATCAATTCTATCTGTGTGGGGAAAAGACGAACTGCATTAGGTAAGTTATCATCGATACTATTTCTGAAAGAGTGACGAAACGTTTGAGGGTTGGTTCATATAGCGCCTGAATAGAATGACATTCACCAATATCTCAGGAAACAAAAGACTCTATGGAAATCACTACTGGTCACGTTATTTGTTTTTGTTTATAAAGATAGTGTCTTACTGGTGACGCGGGGCATCAGCTGGTCATTTATAGTTCAGACACATGTACACACACACACATATGTGTACACAGGCTTAAGCATACCCACAATGTGCACAGCGTGTGTCGTGGGAAATTAATGAACAGAACATGTGAGCTTTTAAGGGATCTTCTGAAATAAAACCAATTTGAGTGTGTGCATTTTTACACGAAGGAGTGCTTTCTCAAACTCCTTAGGTTGGCGGACCAGTGGACGTGTTTCGAAATTGCACCAGAGACCGGTGGCATGTTTAATATGTATATACATATATATTATTTGACCAAAAATATTCACGATGTACGGACCGGCAACATAAGGCTCACAGGCCAGTGTCGGTCCGCCTTCCACCATTTGGAAAACTTTGAACTGGTGTTTTAAAAAAAAAACAGTACTTAAAATATCGAATCGGGATAAGGATACTACCGTCAAGTCAATTCAATAGGTTTTTACAAACATTGTTATCCAATAAACCAGCGGTTCTCAACCTGTGGGCCGCAACCCCTTTGGGGGTCGAACGACCTTTTCCCAGGGGTCGCATAAGACCACCGGGGAAAAAAAAAACACCATATAATCTACAGTTATGAAGTGGCAACGAAAATAATTGTGTGGTTGGGGTCGCCACAACTTAAGGAACAGTATTAAAGGGTCGCAGAATTAGAAAGGTTGAGAACCGCTGAGATAAACCGTTTGTTCGAAGCCCCGGTCAGCTGGCACAGATACAAATTTAAAATAGTGCCCTAGTCAACATTTCTAATAAGCATTGCTACGGTCCAGTCAAAAGCATAAGCTGATCCTACAAATGTAAAACGCCATCATGACAACGCAGTAACAATTGGTGAGCTAGAGAGAGAGATCTGGTCAATTTAGAGGGGGGAGAAGGCACAGGGAGGTATACATAGAAATGTTGTCTACAGAGCGATGTTGAGAGTGATGCTAAGACATACATTTAGAGGAGGAACAAGACACATAGAGATATATAGGGGAGTGAGATGGAGGAGGAGGGTGGCTACAGTGAGAGTGATGAGATACGTTCGTGTTTGCCCATCATTCCATCATAAAGGTTAGTGCTATGGTATCAGGTTACATTTCCAATCACATTATTTTTCTCATACAACTGCCCCCACTCCCCTACACCCACATCCTCATCCGCAGACTCAACAAGAGTGAGGGGCAATTTTAAGCCTCTCCTCCCGTCACCCCCACCTCTAAGCCCGCTAAAAACCCCAGGGGCCGCGAACCGAGACTACACCAATCAAAGTCTCCACTAGCCAACCCGCGATTTCTGGGGACAATGCAAATTAATTTGGTTGATGCGGGGGCTTTCCCCCGGTACATGCGATCGTGAGGGGGACCGCGAGTGACCTCGAACAGCAAGGTCAAACGAATGAGATGGACAGAGAGTGGGGAATGTTATAGCCGTTAGTGGAAAATGGCAGATGTAGTCACACTTTCTTGGAGAGCGAAGCATGCATGGCGAGTGTAACGGTAAACAGTAACTAAGTCTACGAATTCAAATCTAAGAGTTATGATACGTATGACTTGACCAACGTCTCGCTTAAATAATGGATGCCATGAGCAAACACACATACACACACACACATACACACACACACATACACACACACACACAGAAACACATAAGTATGTGTATATATAGTTATATATATATACATACATACATATATGTATATGTGTATTGAAAAGTGTTTAAAAAAAAGACTACCTGTTTATAGTTATTTAATGACATGTATGAATGTGGGAACTGTTGATAGCTATTTTAAGTTATGTGACATGTTCCTCAAATGATTTTCGTATGACATGTTACCTAAACGGCTTTTCATGACATGTTCTTTAAATGGCTTTCTTATGACATGTTCCCTAAATGGCTTTCTTATGACATGGTCCCTAAACGGATTTTTATGACATGGGCCCCATCTTCTCTGACTTGCAACACCAAACAACGAGACAATCATTAAAGTATTGTTGATTAACAGGTCGGGTCTTGTGCGTGAAAGGCAGCACGTGCTTACTAGTGGCCGTTATCGCAAAATACGCGGGTTGGGGGGGGGGGGATTTTTTTTTGGGGGGGAGAAGTTGAAGACATGTTTAAACAAAAAAAACATCTTCAGGGTTCTAAGTTTAGTTGGCTCACGAGATAGATGAAAGATTAATTGTTGAGGCACTTAGTTCTCTGGATAACGTGTGGAGATAACCAACTCCATCAAGTTCATGTTGGGTCATGGGGTGTGGGGGAGGGGGTGAGTTGATACACTGTAGTGTGGAGAAAATAATGGGGGGGTGAGTAGATGTGGATAATGAAAGGACATGTGGTCAAATCGAATAGCATAGGGCAGGTTTTGAAAAGACTGGCATGCACAAGGGTGTGTAGTAAGGCAACAAGGCACACATGATAGTGAAATATGGATATAAACAATAAGTCACCTGGCAGCTTTGGTCATCAAAGACACAGGATGCACATACGTGATAAGTGAAACAATATATACTATACGAAATACATTATGTGATATGGACGGTTGATAAGACATTTGACGATGTTAAGTGATATGGACAGTAGATAAGATATTAAGTGATATGGACGGCATATATATGTTAAATGATATGGGCGGTAGATAAGATGTTAAGTGATATGGGCGGTAAATAAGATATTACGTGATGCGGACGGTAGACAAGATGGTTAGTGATACGAACGGTTGATAAGACATGTGAAGATGTTAAGTGATATGGACGGTATATATGATACGTGATATTGACGGTAGAGAAGATATTAAGGGATATTGACGGTAGAGAAGATATTAAGTTGTTATGAGGGATGACGTATTGCCCGCCTTCCACGCGCCTTCCACGCGCATGACCTCTTTCAAGTCGGTCCCGTGTTGGGGCGGCTAGAAAAAAATATCCCTTTGTTGATACATTTGTTTACTATCGCCCGTTTCTGTCGAACATGATAGAACGATCTAGAAAATGCGGGAAGCAGTAAGACTGTGTATTCCTTTTCAAGAATGATCATCTGAAACTGCCTATAAAAAGGGCTGACCGATAGAGAGGGGAGAGATTTTCCTTTCCTTGTTTACGAGGCATGCTGTGTGTCATTACACTGTGTTGTGTGTAGATAGTTCTATTTCCTCATACAATTTTGTGCTCATTGTATTTTTATATACAGTACCGGTACCAGCAAATCTGTAAGTTTATAATTTTAATCATATTTCTCTTGCTGTTATTATTTTATTGAAGTTCACACATTAAAAAAGTTATTAATTGTAATTAGCTCTGGCCTTGATTGTCGTTTTATTTGTTATTATTTTTAAACGTTGGTATCGTCCTTTATTATGGACTGTTTCTAGAACGAGCCATAGTCTAAAATTAAGAAATTAAATTCTCCATCTATAACGGTCCGTAATAAAGTGATATTGATGGTAGAGAATGTATTAAGTGACATGGACGGTAGATAAGATAGTAAGTGATATGGACGGTAGATAAGATAGTAAGTGACATGGACGGTAGATAAGATAGTAAGTGACATGGACGGTAGATAAGATAGTAAGTGATATGGACGGTAGATAAGATAGTAAGTGATATGGACGGTAGATAAGATAGTAAGTGACATGGACGGTAGATAAGATAGTAAGTGACATGGACGGTAGATAAGATAGTAAGTGACATGGACGGTAGATAAGATAGTAAGTGACATGGACGGTAGATAAGATAGTAAGTGACATGGACGGTAGATAAGATAGTAAGTGACATGGACGGTAGATAAGATAGTAAGTGACATGGACGGTAGATAAGATAGTAAGTGAGATGGACGGTAGATACGATAGTAAGTGACATGGACGGTAGATAAGATATTAAGTGAGATGGACGGTAGATAAGATAGTAAGTGAGATGGACGGTAGATAAGATAGTAAGTGAGATGGACGGTAGATAAGATAGTAAGTGACATGGACGGTATATAAGATATTAAGTGAGATGGACGGTAGATAAGATAGTAAGTGACATGGACGGTAGATAAGATAGTAAGTGACATGGACGGTAGATAAGATAGTAAGTGACATGGACGGTAGATAAGATAGTAAGTGACATGGACGGTAGATAAGATAGTAAGTGACATGGACGGTAGATAAGATAGTAAGTGAGATGGACGGTAGATAAGATAGTAAGTGAGATGGACGGTAGATAATATAGTAAGTGACATGGACGGTAGATAAGATAGTAAGTGAGATGGACGGTAGATACGATAGTAAGTGACATGGACGGTAGATAAGATATTAAGTGAGATGGACGGTAGATAAGATAGTAAGTGAGATGGACGGTAGATAAGATAGTAAGTGAGATGGACGGTAGATAAGATAGTAAGTGACATGGACGGTAGATAAGATATTAAGTGAGATGGACGGTAGATAAGATAGTAAGTGACATGGACGGTAGATAAGATAGTAAGTGACATGGACGGTAGATAAGATAGTAAGTGACATGGACGGTAGATAAGATAGTAAGTGACATGGACGGTAGATAAGATAGTAAGTGACATGGACGGTATATAAGATAGTAAGTGACATGGACGGTAGATAAGATAGTAAGTGAGATGGACGGTATATAAGATAGTAAGTGACATGGACGGTAGATACGATAGTAAGTGACATGGACGGTAGATAAGATAGTAAGTGACATGGACGGTAGATACGATAGTAAGTGACATGGACGGTAGATAAGATAGTAAGTGACATGGACGGTAGATAAGATAGTAAGTGACATGGACGGTAGATAAGATAGTAAGTGACATGGACGGTAGATAAGATAGTAAGTGACATGGACGGTATATAAGATAGTAAGTGACATGGACGGTAGATAAGATAGTAAGTGAGATGGACGGTATATAAGATAGTAAGTGACATGGACGGTAGATACGATAGTAAGTGACATGGACGGTAGATAAGATAGTAAGTGACATGGACGGTAGATACGATAGTAAGTGACATGGACGGTAGATAAGATAGTAAGTGACATGGACGGTAGATAAGATAGTAAGTGACATGGACGGTAGATAAGATAGTAAGTGATATGGACGGTAGATAAGATATTGTAATATGTTAACTCATATGGACTGTAAGACATTATATATGTTAAGTGGTATGAACGGTAGATACACAATAATATATGTTGAGTGATATAAACGTTATATAAGACATCATGTATGTTAAGATATATAAACGGTAGATCGAACCTTAAAAAAGGAAATATAAAATAAAAGAATATGCTTTAAAAAAAAAAAAAACTATAAAGCATGCCGGATAAAACAATATATCATCTATACTCGAATGTCTCATATATCAGAGGGGTGTCACATATAAGAGATGTATTGTAATAATTGACCAGATCATATCAATTACTAATGTAGTATTGATCCGTTCACCCCTATTCAAAAATCAGATGAGATCTTCAAAAATCATTGGCCGCGGCACTCTCAGGCCAGACTTGTAGATCGATGAGCCGTTTTGTAGGGCCATTAATTATTCCAAGACCGCTAACGCCATAGAAATATGATCGACACCTAGTCACGGACTCCACTTAGGGTCTCTCCTTTGCCTGGTCGGATTGATACCTTATACGCACTCCAGTGGGTCTCAACATTGACGTGACAAGGGCACCTGGTCACGGACGCCACTTAGGGTATATATGTTCCCTGCCCATAAATATACCCCACTAGTAGTCCAGTGGTTCTCAACATTGACGTGCCCTCTCTCTTCGACCCGACCACAATCCAAGGGGGTCAAGCCAAAGCGTATGTACGTGGGGCATGATGTGATGGGGAATGGAATGGAGGTGATACGGTCAGGCGTGTGGTTTAAGAGGATATATTTGACTAAATAAAAAAAGCATATGTAAATCTAATTTAAAATTAGCTATAAAACTAAATGTACTTCACAATAAGAAAAGTACTAACTAATGTTTTATTATTTTTGGGGGAGAAAAAAAAAAGGGGGGGGGGGTGGCTAATTTGGTGGGGATTGGGAGAGGAGAACCATTGCTAATTAAGGTAGTAATTTCATTTGAGCATGGTTGCAGATGGGTATCGTTGATATCAAAGCACAAAGTCCACTTTAATAAGTCAACA
Organism: Omphiscola glabra; assembly: GCA_964017045.1. Taxonomy (NCBI): domain Eukaryota; kingdom Metazoa; phylum Mollusca; class Gastropoda; family Lymnaeidae; genus Omphiscola; species Omphiscola glabra. The sequence continues at coordinate 20,245,744 of OZ024808.1, forward strand.
TATACCAACGGTTTGGTGAATTTTGGACCACTTCATTCGTTAGCCCTTAATAGGATAGTTTAGAATAGACTGAACTATTCAAGGATGTGTAGAAGCTCACACAACTGATATAAGATAAACGATAAGGGCGCCAACTACAACTATTGATATAAGATAAACAATGACGGCGTCTACTATTGGTACGAGATAAACTATGGGGGCGCCAGCTACAACTATTGTTATGAGATAAACGAGGGGGCGCCTAACAGAACTATTAGTATGATATGAACGATGGGGGCGCCAAATATAACTTACTACAACTATTGATATGTGATAAACGATGGGGGCGCCTACTACAACTTTTGGTAAGATATAAACAATGGGGGCGGCAACTCAAATATTGGTATGAGACAAATGAGGGGGCGCCAACTACAACTATTGGTATGAGATAAACGATGGGGCGCCTAATAATAATAACGCTGACACCAAGCCGATTTTAAGTTTACACAATTTGCACATTGTCTGATGACTAACCACTTTTTTTTATTATTTAAATCCCTTGAGGGCGTAACTTAAATAATTGATATGTTGAGGGAGCAACTCAAATAATTGATATGTCGAGGGCGCCACTCAATTGATTGATATGTTGAGGGCACCACTCAAATAATTGATATGCTGAGGGCGTCGCTCAAATAATTGATATGTATAAGGTGTCACTCAAATAATTGATATGTTGAGGGTGTCACTCAAATACTTGATATGTTAAGGGTGTCACTCAAATACTTGATATGTTGAGGGTGTCACTCAAATACTTGATTTGCTAAGGGCGTCACTCAAATAATTTATATGTTGAGGGCGTCATATATTATTTTTTTATAACACCACGCGATATAAAATCATGGCAGCCACGTCAAACACAATCCGCTGTAATGGTGCGCGACCCTTGGGCCATGGCAAACAGTGGTTCAGGCTTTTGGCCCCCGTTGTCTGCACACGTTTAGTCAACACAACCAAAAGGACGCTGACATTAGATCTGATGGGCCCGGTCAACGAATGGGAAAAGGGGGGGGGGGGGGGCAACGGCAAGTATAGCTGTTGATGAAGGGGTGGATTCGGACAGACACACAATATGTATTTTAAAAATTGAGTTTCAAGTATAACATAAGGCCCTTGAGATGGCTATAAATAGAACACATAGTTTAGGCTTGCTAGATATAACGCATGTCGGTACGTTGACATAAGCTTAATCAGATCCACTACGAGAAGTCTTGGTCATCCTCTATATTCGGTAACATTTGGATTAAACAAACAAGCAAACAACACTAGCAAGCTAGATCAGTGTTGGGCAATCCATTTTGAGTGAAGTGATTTAAATATTTTTTTATTTTTTTTTTTAAATTCTATTCTTAAGACACTTTTGTGGGAGCTTTCGTGCGGGCGGATTGATTGTATTAGTTGAACGAGCAGCATGTGGTACTGGCGCAGCGGGTTGCCGATCTCCAGGCCGTGGGTCGCCGGCACATAGGTTGCGAGTTTCCGACCAGTAGGCCGCGGGTTTCCGACCACGTGTCCTCTGGCTGCCGACCACTAGGCTAGATTATTCACATCATGAATGTGGTAGGTATTACGTAAGGAGTGAGCAACGAATTTAATAAAATTAAACACGTTAATAATATAGATGAATACAACATTTTAATTACATCATTATTATACAGCTACAGGGATGTACCATGACGCTGCAAAAAAGAACTTAGCAAATTACTATTAATGGTTGGGTGGTTTATCTATAATGTGTGGGATTAACGTGTGTTTTTCTCTCTTCCATTCTAAAGTGGGCTCACGAAAGATGCGATATGTTCTTTGAACTATTCAATAATTTACCATCAGGCGCTTAAGTCTAGGATACAATTTTGACCACTGAAAAATGGTTGAAGAAAAAAAAAACAAAAACAAAAAAACAAACTTGCTCTTACATTTGTATTATATATTTATATATATAATTTTTAGCGCTGTCCATGACTTCTCAAAAACACGGCATGGCAAAATATCCTAGATGTATCTCGTCCCTATCTAATCCCTTCACAAAATGAACTAATCCAAGGCTCACGCCACGACAACCGAAACGCTGTCCCTTTGACCCACCCGGACGAGTTCATATCAGGCCGATCGGGTCATGGGATTTAGCCATTCAGCAATACGAGCGACGTGGCGCGGGCTTCAAATTAAATCCAGTAATGGGCCTCTGGGGCATTTAGGGCCGTTGGACTCGTCCCAGAGGCGGCGTTAGTGTCCGGGCCAAAGCCGTTACTGCATGTATCTGCTGTGTTTATGGGCAAAACAAAACATTAGATCGGACACGGAGACAGAGACGCACGGCGAGGGACACCTCAAAACTCGAACGATCACAGACGTCTCATTAACAACACACTACTTGGGATGAGCTGTTGGCAGACGTATGTGAGATTGGAACAATTTCGCGGGCCGTTGGTGCCAGGGGGTTCTCGGAATACTGGGGGAAAAAAAAGAGGGGGCGGGGTCGTGCTGTCGTAGTTATGGATTAATATAACAAGATGTGATGTTACAATACACGCTGATTTTAATTGTGTATCTTTAAAACTGTTGACTGCGAAGTAAACACATGCATATGGTGGAGTTGATCGGCTCGGAGGAAAGCAAACCCATGGGACAACTCCACTCTTTCAACTACATGCGTGCTTTGAGTTGGTTACTGTTGGAAAACAATGATCGTTATTGGTGTTAACAAACAGATGCATCTTTAGGACGACAACGCAAACACGGCTTGAATAGAGTGTGATGCGACGTATCAGCTTACAGAGGAGCACATGCTTTAAATGTTGGTACCGTCATTGGTGTAAACAAATATGTTTATTGTCAAGACGGCATTCTCATAACTAAGGTTTCAATAAAAAAAAAAAAAAAAAAGATTGTGATTTATGAGTTGCATAGAGGAGCAAATGCTTTGCAATGCTGATTAGATCGACAGTTAAATTGCATGATGTGTAATGTACGGAGAGAAAAGTCGCGAATAAAATGTAAACAACAATCATTTAGAAAAAGGATGCATACAATAACACAAATAACAATACATTATACTATTATTATTATTATTATTTTTTTTTTAAATTAAATTATATTTGATACATATATATTTTCGATGATCGATGTATTATATATGTTAGAGCGGTAACTAATGTACAGCTTGGAAAATTAAACGCGCAGTCTGAATGAGACCTATTCATTTTGCTTCAACATTATCGCATGTGCTCTATTCAAGACTGAATTCCCATAGAGCCAGGTCAGACGACGGCCGGGGGAAATAACAAGGAAATGAAAAATGCTTGTGTGTGTCAGGGGAAATTGCATGGCAGTGGGATGATTTCTGTAGCCATACAAACATGATTTTACTATGTCATTTTTAGGTAGCCGTAAGAACACGATGCAACAATGGACTGATTTCTGTAGCCATACGAACATGATGTCACTATGCAATGTTTAGGTGGCCAAACAGACACTATGAAACGAATGATTTGGCACTCCTACAAACACGATCAAACAATGGAATGATTTGGCACTCCTACAAACACGATCAAACAATGGAATGATTTGGCACTCCTACAAACACGATCAAACAATGGAATGATTTGGCACTCCTACAAACACGATCAAACAATGGAATGATTTGGCACTCCTACAAACACGATCAAACAATGGAATGATTTGGCACTCCTACAAACACGATCAACAATGGAATGATTTGGCACTCCTACAGACACGATCAAACAATGGAATGATTTGGCACTCCTACAAACTCGATCAAACAATGGAATGATTTGGCACTCCTACAAACACGATCAAACAATGGAATGATTTGGCACTCCTACAAACACGATCAAACAATGGAATGATTTGGTAGCCGTTCCCGCATCACCCATCAATAGTATAAGTTCGTGTCTAAACAGTAAATGTCAAATGTCTAGGTAGGGGACGCACTCAGGCAATGAACTGATTTGCTACTATCCAATAGGCTTATAATTGACATTTCCATGCGACATTCCATGGGAGTTGGCTAGAGGGCGGGGGACAACGGCGAGTAATGTCTGGCAGTAGACACATTCAAAATGGGAGTGGAAACGGACAACCAGCAAATCGACTGCATTGTCAGTAAAATAAAACGGAATCATTTATTTATTCGTGCCGGTGACCAAAATGAACACTGTTATACACATACAGAATGTCTCTCTGTCGTATGTTTGAAATGAATGCATATATCATGTATCTGTTGGATGTTTGATATACATATATAGTATGTCTCTTTTTCGTGTATTATTATTATTTATGCGTAACTATAACTGGGCAGCAATATCAGACGATGTACGCATTGTGATTAGTGCGATGAAAGACAATAGCCAGACTTTAATACAATAAACTACGCAACTTAAAAAAAAAAAGTAAATGATCCGGGGTATCGCAAGAGAATGATAAAATATGAATGTGTGTGAGTGTCTGTGTGTGTGGAGGTGTGTTTCCAAGTGCATATTTTTTTTTTTTTTTTTTTTTTTTTTTTTTTAAACGTGGCAAACATATTATTATAAAAAACGACCATCCACCACACTAATTATACAGTGGAAAAGAAAAATGGAAACCATTAGCATAATGCTAATTTAATAATGCAATGAATTAGCGTGCGGGAATACCCAAGAATGTCCACACGTAGATACGCTGGCTGTGAGAGAATGTTTGAAGGCATGTTGTCTGACCGTTGGGTCGATACCCTCAGATGAGTAACACATCAACTATGCAGACCGAGGGTTAATCCCGTAAATGGAGGGCTCTTATTTCAGTGACAGTCTGCATTCCTCAGACGCTCTGACTTGGATTAAACTATAGAGTCACGGTGAGTAATGAAATTCAATGTAGTGTGCCAATACAATTACATGCCAATTTTTTTTTTTTTTTAAATATTTAAAACAAAAATCGGTATGTATATATATGTATGTATATGCTATATTAGGTGTTTTTATATAGCGCAGTACCCCAGCCAGTACATGCTAACTACATCAACATAATATTATCATTTTGTTCTGACCACTTGGACATGCAAATCACATCTATAAAAAAACCCAACCGTGCTCTGCTGCTCGCGGGTCTCCCAAATAATTGGTTCAATCAGATGATCGATAATCAAAGGATGCAGCAGACGGCCTCCTGGTGAGCTGCAGACACGGACTGCGAAACCCCATTACCGAAATGCTAAAGGTGTGCATCTATGCAATGGACATTTATTCATATTGGTAAACAAAAAATGATTTATATAAAAAAAACAAAAAACACATACGTTCTTTTAAGAAGGTGTAGGTCCAACAATTATGGGCATATTCTGAAATCAAATGTGTATATGCAACTTTTAATCCCATTGTGTATTAACCAAAAACAAAAAGTGTATATATATATTTGACCAAAAATGACATAGACCACAACTCGAGTAGTAGCCCTTGACTTGAGCTGTATATCGTCTAAGGTGAATTCGTCAGCCTCACTCTCTCGTCCTAGTTTGTCCGTCCCATTAACAGTACTTGGTCAAGACTTGGAAATCGACCAGAATGCAGTGGATGACCGGTAGTGATTCGTGTGTCTCACTATGCTCTTGTGCGTTCCACGTCAGGAGTTTTCATTGTGTCGATATCCTACCGCCTACGGGAATCCATCTCCGGTTTTGATTTAGGAGTGTGCCTTCTCTTAAATGAGTTGACATGCAAGGTTAACGAGTCCAATCAACCAAGGTGGTGGTGATTAAACTCCAGTCTAAAAGTTTCAGATTGACTCAGTTCGAACCGCTCGGCCACACATCAATATATATATATATATATATATATATATATATATATATATATATATATATATATGTATATATATAACAATGAATGTATGTCTGTATGTATGTATGTATGCATGTCTGTTTGTCTCGTATGCGCTCCCACACCATTCATGCGATTGCAACAAACCCTTGGTGAGTTGTTTTTTTATTATATGAGCTATATAAATATAGTTTCAAACCGTATGCGCTCCTACGCCATTCATGCGATTGCGACACAACATTGGAGAGTTGTATTCCACAAGCTCGCGCATTTTACTGAGTCATTATAACACTTTTAAAATATTTCGTTTTGGCCGTTGGCCCCAAAATCGTTTTTTTTTTTTTTATATGAGCTTTGTAAACTATAGGTTTCGTCTGCGCTTCTACACCATTTATTCGAATACGCTAAAACTTTGACGAGATGTTGCGAGCATGCCCACAAAGGTTTCTAAATTATTACAACCGTTTTAAAATATTCCGTTTTGAGCCAGGGGCCCCATGTTCGTTTTTTCTAATATGAGCTATATAAATATAGTTTCAAACCGTATGCGCTCCTACACAATTAATGCGATTGCAACAAAACGTTGGTGGGTTGCTGGCCACCTACCTGGGCATTTAACTGCGTCATTAAAAAACTTTTCAATTATTTCGTTTTCGGCCGTTGGCCCTTCATTTGTTTTTTTTTTCTTATACGAGCTTTGTAAAAAATATTTCCGTCTGCGCTCCTACACCATTCGTCTGAATGCGCTAAATCTTTGGTAAAATGTTGCAAGCACGCCCACAAAGGTTTGGAAATAATTATAACCGTTTTAAAATATTCCGTTTTGAGCCAGGGGCCCCATGTTCGTTTTTTCTAATATGAGCTGTATAAATATAGTTTCAAACCGTATGCGCTCCTACACCATTTATGCGATTGCAACAAAACATTGGAGAGTTGTATTCCATAAGTTCGCGCATTTTACTGGGTCATTATAACACTTTTAAAATATTTCGTTTTGGCTGTTGGCCCCAAAATCGTTTTTTTTTTCTTATATGAGCTTTGTAAACAATAGGTTTCGTCTGCGCTCCTACACCATTTATTCGAATACGCTAAAACTTTGACGAGATGTTGCGAGCATGCTCACAAAGGTTTCTAAATTATTACAACCGTTTTAAAATATTCCGTTTTGAGCCAGGGGCCCCATGTTCGTTTTTTTATTATAGGAGCTATATAAATATAATTTCAAACAGTATGCGCTCCTACACCATTCATGTGATTGCAACAAAACTTTTTTGAAAGGTTGTCTATAAAGTCGCGCATGTTAATAAGTAATTACAATACTTTTAAAATATTCCGTTTTCAGCCGTTGGCCCCAAATTCTTTTTTTTTTTCGTATATGAGCTGTGTACAAAATAATTTCGGTATGCGCTTCTATACCATTCATCTGAATGCGATAAAACTTTAGTTAGATGTTTCTCCCACGCCCGCAAAGATTGTCCTATTATTACAACCGTTTAAAATATTATGTTTTGAGCCAGGGGCCCCATGTTCTATTTTTTCCAATATGAGCTATATAAATATAATTTCAAACCGTATGCGCTCCTACACCATTCATGCGATTGCAACAAAACTTTGTTGAAAGGTTGTCCATAAGGTCGCGCATGTTAATGAGTAATTACAATACTTTTAAAATATTCCGTTTTCAGCCGTTGGTCCCAAATTCTTTTTTTTTCTTATACGAGCTTTGTACAAACTAATTTATGTATGCGCTCCTATACCATTTATCTAAATGCGATAAAACTTTAGTAAAATGTTTTACCCACGTCCGCAAAGCTTTTCAAATTATTACAACCGTTTAAAATAGTATGTTTTGAGCCAGGGTCCTATGTTCTATTTTTCCTATATGAGCTATACAAATACATTTTCAAACAGAGCTAATGTGTGGATGGATAGATTTTTAATCAAATACAAATAGCGACATTAAATTGTGCGTGTCACATAATAATTAGGTTTCTGAAGTAGTTACAACACTTTTAAAATAATCCGTTTTTGGCCGTTGGCCCCAAAATCGTTATTTTTCTTATATGAGCTTTGTAAAAAAATAATATCCGTATGCACTCCTATACCATTTATCTGAATGCGATACAACTTCAGTAATATGTTTCTTTTTTTTTTAAATTTTGTGATATAATAAGTAGGTTTCTGAAGTAATACAACAATTCTACAATATTCCGTTTGTGGCCGGGGGCCTTAATTCGTTTTCCACCCTTATATTATCTATATAATTATCGTATGTATTCCTATACCATCCATCCGATTGCGATAAAAACTTTGGTGAATTGATATGCGCGCTCCCGCAAATGTTTCTAAATTAGAACAACATTTTACAATATTTCGCATGGGCCGATGTCCTTAAATTAGTTTTGTTTTCTTTAACAAACTTTATCAAAATAATTTCAATCGGATCTATCAACTCAACCGCCCTTGAACAAATGCCAACAGACATCAATTTGTAGCAAGAGCAGAGAAAAACATGTTTTTGCATGTTTAGTGTAGAGAGTATTTTTGTTGTTTTTATAAATAAGCTTGAATTGTGTGACGTATTTTAGAATCGGATATAGCTTTGTAAATGTGTTGTGATTTTGAATAGCAATGATGTAGTAATACATCTATTATATAAGAATGATATATGCTGACCGTAACTCACAAAGAACCGATACGACTTAAATACGTTCCCATTTTTTAAAACAATCATAGTGTTCTACTATTATTGTAATGGTAATGCGAAAAATATATTGTATATTCGCTTTAATTTTAATAACATTTTAAGTATTAATAATATAAATTACAAATAAATCTGGAGTAACAACTAAGGAACTATTTTAAACATTGTATATGTGTTTGAAAGTTATGAAAATTAGTAAAACAATTTATAATCAAAGAATTACACTGTAATCACATTCATCGGGGAAACCAAAACATCTGTTGATTTTAATGCATTTTTTAAGTACGTTCCAAATAGTGCGTAATAAAAGTAAAACTAATTTGTTCTAAATAATAACGCAAATGACGTCAGAACTCAAATTGTCTATTTATTCAATGCAAAAATTTATCTGATTTAATAACCGCGCCTAATAAAATTGATAATGTATTTCCCCCTTCCTAAAAGTAAAATTAATAAATATAATAGATTGCTTTTTAAATTGCTACAATTTAAAAAAATGAAATAAAATTTTTGCTTTTATTCTTTCCAAAAATATACATTTATGAAATTTATAAATTAATAAAAAAAAAAAAAAAAAACCTAACCTTTAAATATAATTTAATACGAAAATGCCGTTTAATGCAATCAGTGCAGCGAAACTACATATCCAAATAGCATCCACTAATGCACTTATCACTCATTTAAATAAGAACAAAGCATTTGAAATGCAAAAAAAAATGTTTTTGCGTAAGTAAGTGGATTACAATCCCGTGGATGATTTTATGAATTTCTTTAAAACTCTGTTTGGGGTATGGGGAAGTTGACAAAATGAATTTGACAAATAATTTGCCTTCTTAGGTACATATATATGGGGGTTAGGAAATAGGGTGTGTACAATTTTATATCTTTAAATCCAATGATATTACTGTTGTGAAAAATATATGTTATATTCTCATTTTACGAATTAAGAAAATCAATGACGTTAACACAATGTAAGTACATTTACAAAAGTATATCCATGAATATCAAAACCCATTCATTTTACAAATAATTACCAGTTTTGGACCGGGGCCCTATAGTAGTTTTTCTTTCTAATATGAGCTATTTAAATATAATTTCCGTATGAGTTCCTATACTATTCATCTGAATGCGATACACTTTCAGTGAGTTGTTGTGTGCAGGCCCGCATTAGGTTTCTAAAGAAGTGCACATATTTTACAATATTCCGCTTTGGGCCGGGGGTCTTAAATTCTTTTTTTTTCTTATATGATCTATGTAAATATAACGTCAAGCAGAGCTATTGCATAAGTGGGTGGAATTACATTAAATATAAACTGTGACATTTCATTTTGTATATGTGATATAAATAGGTTTCTGATTTAGTACAAATATTTCACAATATTACTTTTGGGGCCAGGGGCCCTAAATTTGTTTATATGTAATAAATGAGCCATATAAATATAATTTCAAACATAGCTATTGCATGGGGGGATCAATCGCTATAAGTTTTGGGACTAAATTTGGAAAATCCATGCTTCCCACACGGACAGCTGCGTGTGGTCTGCTGACACTTCTTAAAACCTTCTAATTAATTCGAATACGCACCAGACGGTTAAAAAAAGGTGGTTATTAGAAGAACTTACAAAAAAATTATTAAAACACAGACACTTTATTTCGATGAGTGGCATTACAACGCATGCCGGGTACTCGCTAGTATATATATATATATTTAAGTATTAAAACTGCTGTTTTCAAAACTAACTATACAATGTCTCTGAAGATGATGTAGTCCGGTTTTAACCCCAACCAAACGGTTCGCGCCTGATGCGATCGAGATAAGTCTCTTATCCCGAGGGCGCCCATCAGAATTTCTTTCAGTTGCCCGCGTTAACCCAAGACAAGAAGGCGACAACGTGGAGTCGAGTTTAGAAAGAAGGGAGACAAAACAATCCAGAACGCCATTAAAACCAATACAACAATTCGCACATCGAATAAATGCAACAGGAAATGTGACCGTGCGTGTGAGTAGGTTTCAACGTATTATGTGCATGTGTTTGTGTGTGAGTAAGTGTCAACGTATTATAAGCATGTGTGTGAGTAAAATGGACATTCAAAAAGTGTCATGTTAGTTGTGTGGTAGGAAATGTGGGTTAATACAATAAATAATGTGTGTGAATGCAATAAGGAATGTGTGTGAACGCAATAAGGAATGTGTGTGAACGCAATACGGAATGTGTGTGAACGCAATAATGAATGTGTGTGAACGCAATAAGAGATGTGTGTGAACGCAATAAGGAATGTGTGTGAACGCAATAAGGAATGTGTGTGAATGCAATAAGGAATGTGTGTGAATGCAATAAAGAATGTGTGTGAATGCAATAAGGAATTTGTGTGAATGCAATGAGGAATGTGTGTGAATGCAATAAGGAATGTGTGTGCATGCATACGGAATGATACGTGTGAGTGTCAGAGGTGTCTAACACTGGAGGCGGCTACTCCTTGGGGTGGCATCAGCGGCGTAGAAAGGGGGTATGCGGAGGTGGCGGTCCGCCCATGGCAGCACTTTTTTTCTTTAATTTGATGGCGGCATTTCGGACCAACCGATGACTTCATTTCACAGAATGGGGCGGGAAATACAACGTCCAGCCCCAGGCGACCGTAACCCTAGCTACGCCAATGAGTGGCCTGATAAAGTAATAGCTTCGAATAGGTGGCACATTCAAGATGACAGAGACGCATCACAAGACTTGTGACAGCACCAAAATTAGAAGATGTGTAAGACACGGAGCTTATGTCAATGTCAATTACAAAAAAAAAAAAAATAAAAAAAAAATAAAAAAAAATAAAAAAAAAAAAAAAAAAAAAAAAAAAAAATGTTTTTTTCCAAAAGACATATCACCGTAGGCTTATCATATATGACATATTCACCAGAATACGACATACTATACTAATACATAATACTAACCATAATATGACAGCCAACCATAATATGGCAGTTAACCATACTATGACAGCCAACCATACTATGACATCTAACCATACTATGACAGCCAACCATAATATGACAGCTAACCATACTATGACAGCCAACCATACTATGACAGCTAACCATATTATGACAGTTAACCATACTATGACATCTAACCATACTATGACAGCCAACCATACTATGACAGCCAACCATACTATGACAGCTAACCATAATATGACATCCAACCATACTATGACAGCTAACCATACTATGACATCTAACCATACTATGACAGCCAACCATACTAAGACAGCTAACCATACTATGACAGCTAACCATACTAGGACAGCTAACCATATTATGATATGACATCGTTCACATTAACATGACAATGTTAACCTAAATGCATAACGGAGTTCATCACAGCACTGTGTATTATGGTTGTTATACTCTAGAAAATACCTCACTAAACCGTCATTAAAAAAATTCACACACCCTCAAGTAAATGTCATCCAGACAAGTGCTCACCACTACCAGACGGCCCCATCGCGACACGTTTACCAATATAATGATGACACATTATACATAGAACTGGGTACCCTGGTAATGGACTCATCCTGACAAGTACATTTATATATAAACGCCGTTCACAGTTTACGATATGGAGACGGTCGATAAGAAACAATCACAGCAAGTACTCACACCGCTTCCAGTGCCCCCTCAAACACCCCCACCCCTCCAACTATAGGGGCGTTCTCTTATACTTTTAGAGAATTGTTTTAGGCAATTGGTTGCCTGCGACGGTCGTTTAAAGCCTACGGACAATTTCGATAATCACCGACCATTTTGAATTGACCCCTTAAGCACTTGTGTATCAAAGAACAACTCCCAGATGAATGCCCGAATTGTTTCATCAGTAGCATACCCCCTACCGTTATAACCCGTTACACGAATCCCTCGTGTGCGAACGCCCCCATTACTAGTTACTAGAAAAACCACTTACTGTTACAACCAGATTCAAGAATCAATTTCATGTACAACGCTGCTACCACTTTAAAACCAAACTTGTCCCCAATTCAAGAACCCCAGGGATTAAAAGATTAGTGTTTGTAAAGAGCCTTTAGTTGATGTCACAACCCGACTAATCTTCCGAGGCCCATATACAGCCAACCAAGGTCACCATGACATGATGTGTAAACATTACATAGAACGTATAATTGAATCTGGGAAAATGTTATATGTAACATAGGCTGTTGAACTGGTTGCTTAGTGTTGTTCCTCGACACATGAAAGCACCCGTCGGTGTCACTCTGCTTGTTAAATATGTTTTCATAGTAGGTGCATGGGACATACACAAGAACAGTGGAAGGGGGGGGGGTATAAGTTCACGGGAAAAGTACATTTTATGTGTGTCAGTGAATGTCCCCCGTGAAAATACGTCGCCTTTGTGTGTGTCATAAAGAAAGTTGTGCACACAGACATTAGGGAACACGTTTAAGATTGGTAAAATGTATAACATAATCATGTTTTTTTTTTTTTTTTTTCTTAAATGATCGATGGAATCCACTAATCTCTATGGCGGAATGATAACTGGTTAACTAATAGCCGCCCTCAAAGATTACAGTGAATGTGATAGTATTCGAACTGACCAAAATGACCACTATAACACGATGTCATATGAATGTGTGCAAGAATACAACGACTCTAAGCATTGCACATCACACACACCCCCCCCCCCCTTTTTTTTTTAGCAGGTTTGAATGAATGACCTGACATCACTGGGTGTAGGAGCCACCATTAATTTGAGCTCCAGTGATGTACGATGACAGGGTGGGCAGGAAATGCCGCCTTAACAGTGGTTCCCATCCTGTATTTTATAGTGAGGGTTGTGTTCGCACGATATCGCTTTGTTGTTTAAACTAAGCAGCTAGGGTATGGTGTTATTGGTTTAAATGGGAAAACCTAGATCTTTAACTATAACTACAGTAAAATGCATGTATCAAACTCAGATAAATGTGAGAGGATAGCATTGTATACGAGTGCATAGTTATGTAAAGCCGTGTTAACGCATTTAACTAAAGCAAACTGAGATTCCAACACGAACACATTTAAGTCATACACAGAACGTTCACTTTATAACACATTTGGCTCTTAAATAATTCCACACGATAAATGTATCCCAAAAACATAGGTCCTTATAGAACGTGATACACGACACAGAACCAGCATAATATTACTAATGCTGGCGATCACAACGTCAGTTCAAATCCAGCGTGAATGTTGCAACCTTACACCACAAGACACAGCAGTTTGGCCACCGTTCAACATGCCTGCTTGCATGAATGCCGCCCAGACACAGGGGTAAGCACTGACGTATCAACACTGCCTACAGAGGTGGCTCGTGCGAGGTTTCTCCGTCCCACCTGTCACATGGTCGGTCATGGTCGTGTGAATGGGACCTGACAACGCGATGAAACGTACCATTCACTCAAACCAACCAAAGAAAATAATGGTTTATTTAACGTCAAGTAATTGACAAGTTAGTTTCTTTCTTACGAGCGGCATGAACTTTCTTTAAACAGAAGAGATTATTAGTTGCGTATCCGGAAATTTGTTTGAAAAAAATTTCGTCGACGGAAAATTGTACAAACGGAAATTCGGTCGAGTGTGTTTGTTTGTTTTCCAGTTCACAAGTTAAAATTATATGTCACATTTCTTTTTGAACGCATTATTTTGTTTTACTATATAGTATAGTGCGTTCAAAAAGAAATTTGACTAACATTTTAACGTGTCAGCTGAAAACCAAAAGATTCGACCAAATTTCCGTTCGATCGAATTTCCGTCGATCAATTTTCCGTCGACGAAATTTATTTCAACCAAATTTCCGTTAATCAAATAGTTTATGATGTACACACAAAAAAAATTAAAAAAGGAAGTCACTGAGTGATGTAATATCAGGTCTGACAGCTACACAACACAGATAAAACATCATCTTCTTCACCTCCCTCCACTACGCCGAAATTCCAGATATAGTTCCAAATAAAAGGTTTTCAAAACAGATTCGAAACATACGAGTAGAGGGGAAAATAGAAAAGACACATTCCTTATGGTACAGCTTTTGTCTGAGACCGTATCAAAGTTGTAAATGGATCCGCCACTGACTACCCGATTTCTTAACATTTTGCATCCAGCCCAAATTCCAATACCCGTTGACCTGCTTCAGCATAATACGCAAATGATAATGCATGAAAACACCAACGCGCTGTTTTAAAACCGATGCTGAAACGGGCTAACGGGTACAGTACAATATGTTACAGTTGAAACCTTGCAATGCGCACCACTGTGCCCACACTTTCAACAAACACTGTGCTCAAAGCGAATGTAGTTTCAAACCGTTTCATAAAGCATGACTTGTACCCTTGTATATTCTATATCAGGATCAATGTTCCCTTTAAGCTGCGCGGCCGCGCAGCTACCTCACAGATGCCACGCAGCAGTTTTGAGCATCCGCGCAGCAAAGTTTTATAAAAATACATTCGAACAGATAAGCTGCACTCTGCAAAGTAAAACTTTGCACACAACTTTATGATTTTGCACACGGACCAGCAAACCATAGAGGGAACATTGATCAGAATCCCAGGAAAGTAGCAGGGGGAAAAAAAGGACATGCTACGTTGCGCGTGACACTTAAGATGAATGTCAAATGAGAGAGGAAAACAGAGGGTGCACCGCCAAGCCCAAGAGGAAAACAGAGGGTGCACCGCCAAGCCCAAGAGGAAAACAGAGGGTGCACCGCCAAGCCCAAGAGGAAAACAGAGTGTGCACCGCCAAGCCCAAGAGGAAAACGGCTCAAATGCATGCAGACCTAGTCTTAGATGGATGGATGATGTGGAGAGGGATCTACAGCAACTGGGAATCTCAGCTCGGAAAAGAAACGATTCGGCTTGATCCGAGTGGAAGGATGTGGTGAGGCAGGTCAAAGCCCGCACCTGGGCTGTTGCGCCACAGGGATGGATGCTAGCTACTTGCCATCTTACGCCCAGCCCGCAATTCTTAGCTAGAAAAGTTTGCGTGCTGCTTTTAAATTAAAGTATAGGAAAAGGAAAGAGAGAGAGAGGGGAATAAGGGCTCAGCCGAGCGGCACTTTTAAACGTGGAAAGTGACAATTTTGGAAAACGGACAATAAAAAAAAAAAAAAAAGGTGGGGTGAGGGGGAGATGAGGGTTGCAAAATATTGGCCAACCACGGGCTACACAAGCTAGGTATCTTAAAAGAATACTTTATTCTTACTCAAGACGATCCTTCGATTCGGTTACAAATAAATTGAATCTCTTGGTTCAGTGGACTGAGGGTGGTAACTGAGGGTGGATACTGAGGGTTGATACTGAGGGTGGATACTGAGGGTGGATACCGAGGGTGGATACCGAGGGTGGATACTGAGGGTGGATACTGAGGGTGGATACTGAGGGTGGATACTGAGGGTGGACACTCATTTTGATACCAGTTTTAAATCCGTCGTTTCTAGGCTAAACCAGCATCCTCCGCCCGTTACAACCCACACGAAAACCTCCGAACCGTTGACACAGCAGGCAGAGTCTATCATACACAGCGTCCACGGGCTGCCTTTGTATGGCGTGTATTGTGTTGCATACGTTGACTCGGTTCACGGGGAGCGCAGGTCTTTGCGGTATTTTTTTTTTTTTTTTTGTAATGAATAGCAGGAATCCATTCATGACACGCACTGTACGCCAACTACAGCTTTAAGTTTCGGTTCTCACCAAAAAAAAATAAATGGTTGGTCTGTCAATAGTCGGTGGGTCGAATGTGGCCGGTGTGACTTTAGTAAGTAGTTAGTGAAACAGTATTACGTTGTGTTTCTTTACTGGATAGTCGACTTAGTGATCAATAACGTACTGAACAATAAACTGTATTTCAAGTGCGGCTTTATTCTGTGCACACGGCTGCACTGTTGTTGGACGCGGTAAATGTAAACGGAATGTATCGCCTACAGAGACATCATTTTTGTTTTTTCCCGGAACGATTCTAAATGCAAGTGCAAAATGACGTCGATGGAAACCACAACGTGGCTGACGTGACCAAGTCACTAATAGATTACAGGCGAAAAAGTGCTTTTGTTTTATTCAAGCTTAATCATATAGCCGTGAATGAGTGGGGTGAAGGTAAAGTCAGGTGTGTGAGTGGGTAGGCATAGATGTGGGGAGAGAGCGGGTAGACTCAGGTGTGGGTATAGAAGGTATACTCTGGTGTGAGGTGAGAGGGTATACTAAGGTGTGGGGAGAGGGTAGACTCAGGTGTGGCAGCATATGTGAAAGTCTATATAATTGAGTGAAGTAAGTTAATACTGCCACCTTGGAGACGTGAGCAGGGAAGCACATGTTGCGTGACTAAACACGCATGACTGTAATCAATTGATTCTGCCGCCTGTAGATGTGATGAAAATCTAAATGTAACAACTTTACAGATGGCAAAACATGTTCGACAGCGTATTTAAAGTTCCCTGACCAGCATAGATAATTCATGTTTTTATTTTTATTTGTTTGTATTATTATTATTTGTTTAAATTTAGGTTAGTGATTGCACTGGTAGCTAAGTCAATGCCGAGGGAAAGGCGTGCAGTGCATGATGCATGGAAGACAGACACGTTTGGTACAACACTTACACCACATGGAACCGTTTGGGATCTCAAAGAACATTAATAAGTATATATATATGTATATATATTTTTTATTACATTAACGCTTAAAAAACGAATATGGTAGTTATACAAACATAATATGTTGTGTGTGTTTGGGAGTGGAGAGACATACGAGACATAAACCTAAAACTTGTCGACATGTCCTTAGATTGATAAGGGGTATTAAAATAAAAGTGAAAATGGAAATATGTTCAGAAACACGTGTAAGGATAATGTCAGAACAGGTTGAAAAAACAAAAAAAAAACACCCCCTCCACCCCACCCCCATTATGTACGCATCCTACCGAGTCCGTCAAAATAGGGTGTGCACACTTCAAGTTTAAGAAAATGTTGTCTGCTTGTTTTGATGCAAACTTTAGTCAGGCCTCACGAGGCATAGATAGACGTGTGTATAGGAAATTGCATTGTGTGTAGGGTAACTTTTTTTTCCCCTCCATCCGCATAAAATGCATCTGTATCAAATGTGTCTATTATACGGACACATACGGCCGTTCTAAAGAAGGCACGCCGCTCCACTGCCAACACACTTAGCACGACGTGAATGCTGAACAAATTTAACATTCATAATTCACGTTTAGGCCAGCTCCCCAGACAAGCCAGGGGCGCCGCGACACCGCACCCGAATCAATAGCTGACCGATCGCCCGTATTTTCCCGATTGTTTCTAAACTCCTAACTCCGGCATAAGTGGACCTGTTTTATTCAGACAACAAAGCGGTTGGTCGACGTTTAGAAACAAAAATTTAAATTACGAAAAAAAAATAATAATAATAATTTAAAAAACCATTTAAGAAAAAAAAAAAAAAAAAGCAGGTTCACCAGTAGTTAAAATAATAATATGACATGATGTAAATGTCACTTTTCATCATTGCACTCCATCGAATAACTGGGGTGAGAGTTAGATGATAATGTTCATATAAACGTTTCAATAGTAAACAAAAATATGTATTTTCCCAATATATGGACCGAAATAAAGTTTCACCACACCATGAGCGCATCTTTCGGAATATGTTTATAGACATACATTATGACTATAGGTTTATAATTTTTTTTTTAAATGTACTTCTAGCAAATCCAAACACGGGCCAAAGATGTCAAAACTGACATGTCAAAGTTAAACATAACACAAGAATCATGTTGTCCGTGTTCCTTAACTACATCACCTCTATGTTGTTATACATTACGTTATGAGGTCAGACAAATTGCTGACTGTGTTCACATGGCGACGACACTTGGCTGAACGTCTGACAAGCATCTTAGATTACGAGAGCAGGTGACGAGGTACGGGCGAGGGTTGGGTCTTATCGGGTGAGAAACATCCAAAAGTTTATAGACCCAGAAGGCCGGGCCTGGATTAACTGTCTAGGAACTCTGCTATCAGGAAAATACCTGCATAAATCTGAGAGAATGCGTCGCTATCCTAACACCAGGCCGGGCACAAGCAACATGACAGGTCGTTTGTTTTGGATGTGTCCTACTTTGATAAACCAGTGGTCAAACGATATATTACTTTTTTTCGGTAGTCCGGTAATAACATGACATCTACAGAACACTAGCAATTGTTTTGATGTTGCACACATAATGTATGCATGGCTTTAACATTGACACGGAGTAAACATTCGGATAATAACCCTTATGTCACATTGAACTTGCGGTGCGCTGCACAAAGTCGCACCATTAGTAAACATAAGAAGACGCACCAAGTATTGAAAATAGGGTAGCTTGCCCGTACTTCTATGATGTTTGGATCCAAAGTCAAGTTCGCTTTTTATGTAGATAATAAACACAGAAAAAAAAAGAAAAAAAACAGTATTCTCGTAATGTAAAAACTTTTTTTTTGTGTGTGTTTTTTGTTTGTTTTTTGTTTCATTTAAAACCCCCGACCCCCTTTATCGTCATGCATTATATGTTGAAACAGCCAAACTATGACATTGGCCAATGGTCTGAAAGTGGTAATAAGGGGATATACTGCAATCAGGTTAGCATAATAGGAAATAAGAAAAACAAATTAAGGATAAACTTAAAAAAAAAGAAACGCAACAAAACAATGAACGTGTCGGCAGGAAGACTTCATTGGCGAAAGAACAGAAAAAAAAAAAAAACATTTAAAAAAATTAAAGATTAGCACTTATCTGAGAAGTAGTGTCCAAGAGGCCTGGCAAAGGAGTTTTTGACAGAAAGTAAGTGGGAGAAAGGTTAACAATGGAATAGAGAAAGAAAAGAGGAGAAGTAAGTCCACAGCGATAGGTCGTGACTTGGAGGGGCGGAGCTAGGTTCAAACAGAGAATAGAGGCATGACATTTATACCATGTGGGGACAATGTGCCATAGGTTAAGATAAGCTTGTGCTTCAAATTCACCCGGTTGGGTGTGTTTGTGCTAGCCACGATCGCACATATTTAAAAGTGGAACCATTCGATCTACGATATATTTTATGTACAAAAAAAAAGTAAATGAATAAACTATGAATCTTATCGGCGTAACCTGAGTTCTTGTTGCTTATGTTGGGATATGAATTACCCGTATGGAAATGAGCTTGGCTCGCAAAAAAAAAAGTTATGAAGTAAATATGTATTAAAGTTGAACTGTTTTCATTAAAGTATCTTGAAACCACATCTGACGCACTGTTGTATGAAATCAGAAGATGGCACCAAGTGAGTTCCCTGAACTACGGTACCGCCTTCGGTGGATCTGGTCCCAAAATAGTTTACCCTAAACATAGATCACTACGACCGACCACCAATCTCTGGAATACGTTTAGTCAATGTAGTGTGTATATGTAATGTATTGTGATGCAAGTGCAAGGCCGTGGTAAAGTTATTTCAAATTAATATCTAATCTAAATTGAGTGAGGCAAAAAAAAAAAAAAAAATCAAAAAAAAAAAAAAAATGTGTTTTTGTTTTTGTTTAGATAAACCTTATTCTCCGCATTTCTTCTCAACAATTTCGGGTTCTCAAACGCTGTATCTAAACCCCAAGAAAAGCTTGAAAAACGAAAAAAACAAAATTGAAGTTATAAATTAAATTATCTGAAACTACTAATGAATTAAAATAAAGACAAACATTACAAACCATATCAACAAAATAAAGGGGGCGGAGAAAAAAAAAAAAAAAAAAGAAGAACAAAAAAAAAAGGACAACGAGCATATCGTAAGAACCACTAATTTTAAATATATATTTGTGTGTGCCCTCGTCTTATTTTCTTCTTAATTTCCTCTCCACTTCCGGTCCGCTGCTCATTAGAAAACAAGAAGACCCCAGCAGAGGAAACAAACAAAAGCTAATTAGGACAAAACGACGAGGGAGCGGAGGGAGCGATGTGAGCAGGAAGGCGAGGAAAGGGGAAAGGGGGTTGTTGGCGCGGGGGACGACGACAAAGAGAGAGCAAACATGATCTTTGTTGAAATGGCTGTATCAGTTGATTTGGGAGGATGTGAATCATGGACCGGAGGAAGGGTTGGAAATCTGCTTACATTACAAATGGCGATGAGGCAACGCGCGCTTCAGCATGCCGTGGCACGGGAAAGGGGGGAGACTTTTGCAAGTTATACAGTGAGCAAACACACGGTCATTCGAGGATAACTTGTTTATGTTTCAATTACAAGTCATTGGCAGAAACAAAAGAAACATGCTGCCAAGTGTGACATTCTGAGAAGCTAAATTGAATGTTGAATGACACTAAAGAAATGTATTTTACGGCGATGTTAGGGATTGAATTCAGTTGAAAAGCATCATTTTTATCTAACTAGTCGTGTCATCCAAAACAAGTATGTAGATTCTATTGAAGGAAAGGTCAGGTCTGAGAGTATAATCATGACATGAAATGGTTTCAGGAGGTTTTACTTTATAGAAACGGTTCTGCCACCCTCGTCCCCCAAATCAAGTTAAGATCAGTGTCGGCCATCTTCTTCCCCCCCCCCCCAAACACTACTAAAAGACATGGTATAAAAAGTGACAAAGACAAGAGAGAGTGAAAGAGAGAGACAAAAAAAGGAGGGGGGGGGGGGACCGTAGAGGGACATAACAGACGGGGCACGGGCGTGATATCATCTTAGAACTCGTGTTTGTCCATCAGTCACCGAGGCGATCTCTAGGTCTTCTATGAAACATTCGTTAGCGAGCAGGAGGGGTGGGCGGTTGGGGGGGGGGGGGGGGGGGGAAGGGAGGACACCGACGTGGTGAGCAATGATCGCGGTGCTTTCTTTGAATCAGAAGAACTACTCTTTAAATAGAAATGTTCTTAAATAGGAGACACACTCTTTAAATAGAAATGTTCTTAAATGGGAGACACACTCTTTAAATAGAAATGTTCTTAAATGGGAGACACACTCTTTAAATAGAAATGTTCTTAAATGGGAGACACACTCTTTAAATAGAAATGTTCTTAATGGGAGACACACTCTTTAAGAAGTGAGCGAAACGTGACAGCGTCGTACGAGAATGGGAACAAAAAAGTTACAATAATATCACTAGCAGTCATTTAGTTTCACTAAATCGTTTCTATTTATTGGGTTCACTTTCATGGGCTCGTTATGATACTGACAGCTAGGACTAGCAACCAGGAGACACCTGCCTAAACAATAGAGCCTCAAAATGAACTGAATTTAAAAGCCGTGCGTTTGCTCTTTTATAATACTGGCGATGCACAAATTAGGGCGGTGCACAATGATGAGATGTGTTAAAGTGTGGTTGGTGCACAGTGAGGGGTGGTGGACAATGAATGGTGGTGCGCAGTGAGGGGTGGGGCGTAGTAGGGGCGTGCACAATAATAGATTGTCAAAATGAAGATGTGCTCAAATTGGGGGGACAGTGGTGAAACATTTAATGGGTGCACAGTTCGAGATGATGCACAGGTAGAGACGGTGCACAGTGACGGCAGTGGAAAGTAAGAGGCGCTACATGCTGAGCGGCGGCACCTCGTTTGATTCGAGCTAACTTTAAGCCATCCATTGAGACCAATGTATTGAGTAAACGCTCTCATGTAGGCCATTTGGCTCGAGTTCATATTGACCCAGATATGGTTAATGATGTACCCAGTAATGACCCAGACTGCTCTTGTTTGCACTCCATCTGGCTTATTTCGAATGCATAACTGCGGTCTGGTCTTTCATACCCCACGAAACGGCCCTTAGCATCGTTTGGCTCGTGCCACCGTGATGATAACACAAAGGTATGACCTTATGTTTAGACTCACGTTGACTATGTTGTTGTAGGGTCAACTCTTTAAATACCAGAACATGCACAGTTGGCTATTGGTTCATATACCAGAATACGCACAGTTGGTTATTGGTTCATCTACAAGAACATGCACAGTTGGCTATTGGTTCATATACCAGAATACGCACAGTTGACTATTGGTTCATATACCAGAATACGCACAGTTGGCTATTGGTTCATAAACCAGAACACGCACAGTTGGCTATTTATCCATCTACCAAAATAAGCACGGTTGGCTATTTGACCATCTACCAGAAAATGTACAGTTGGCTATCGGTCCATATTCCAGAAATCGCAAACTTGGCTATTTGTGCATATACCAGAACAACTAGCTAGCTGTTGGTTCATTTCACGAGAATACAACTTGAAACCTATTTTCGCGCGTCTCCCCAAAACATATATTTCACACGCCCCACAAGGTTCTATCACACACCCTCTAAATGGATTATCCTAGACCCTTCAACAGTTATTTAACTCACGATTCCCTCAATGGCTTATCGCATACCCCCGTCAATGACTTTACCCCTTCCTAGTATCAATGGTATATCCCACACCCTCGTCTATGGCTATCCAAACCAACGTCTGCGAGTGCGACCATACCCCACACATATTTTAAAACTAGAAATGTAAAATCAGGCCCGCAGCTTTCTTCAATCAAGTTGAAGAGATCTAGTATACCAGGAAAGTGTCAAATAAAAGCAGCGTTCCACCATTCCCCTCACACGAAGCTCAAGGGAGGGCAGACGACACACTCAGTCTTGTCAGCTCCTTAAGAAACCACCCATCATAGCAAACCTGACAGGTTGACGTCATCGGCTGACATCCGATGAACCAATCAACCCTTCATTATCGGCCAATTGGGGTAGCGGGCTGTATTCCCGATGTTACAATCTAAGCCAAGAATAGGAAGACCCTGTCTGAGATCTCACGAAGCGTGTATTCAAATTGGTTGACTGGCAGTTGTGGCAATGACAGCATTTCACTTACTAATGGTCAATACAGGTCAATAGATGTAAGGGAACGAAAGGTGAAGTAGGTTAATAGGGAGAGGCACGGGAACTGATGGTGAGGTGGTTCAATAGAGGTAAGAGAACTAACTAATGGTGAAGTAGGTTAATAGAGAGAGGCACGGGGACTAATGGTGAGTTAGGTCAATAGAGGTACTGGAGCTAAGG
Organism: Omphiscola glabra; assembly: GCA_964017045.1. Taxonomy (NCBI): domain Eukaryota; kingdom Metazoa; phylum Mollusca; class Gastropoda; family Lymnaeidae; genus Omphiscola; species Omphiscola glabra. Next base: position 20,269,359 of record OZ024808.1, read on the forward strand.
ATGACGCAGGTACTTCAATAGAGGCGTGCGAACTAATGGTGAAATAGGTCAATAGAGGAACGGGAAATAATGATGAGGTATGTCAATAGAGGTACGGGGACTAACATCCTTGTGAAATTGGTCCGGAGTAGGTGTTACGGCGTATCCGGAAATTTGATCGAAAGAAATTTGGTCGACGGAAAATTGATCGACGGAAATTTGATCGAACGGAAATTTGGTCGAATCGTTTTTTTTATTTATACGTTAAAATTTTGCGTCAAATTTCTGTTTGAACGCATTATTTTGTTTTACTAAATAGTATAGTGCGTTCAAAAGCAAATGTGACGAAAAGTTTAACGTCTCGACTGAAAAAAAGATTCGACCAAATTTCCGTTCGATCAAATTACCGTCGATCAATTTTCCGTAGACGAAATTTCTTTCGATCAAATTTCCGGTAACCGTGTTACGGGTGTCTAGAAGTCATCGAAATCACTGAGTCCAGTGTTTCACAAACCTTTTTGACCGGCCATTGGTGACCAGCTTTCAGCTTTAAGAGAAATATATATTACAATCACATTGACCATGTCTAGCTTTCCTGAACTCTCACCCCCAAAGATTCTTACCCAATCAAAGTCGTCCCTTCACATCATTGCGCCCATCAAACATGTATCTTCAAGCATCTCCAACGCCCTCCTCCATGTACCCCTTTAGGAGAACGGGCATTGCAGAAAATAGTTGACCATAAGAGGCAGTGCAGAAAATAGTTGACAATAAGGGGCAGTGCCGAAAATAGTTGACCATAAGGGGCAGTGCAGAAAATAGTTGACCATAAGGGGCAGTGCAGAAAATAGTTGACCATAAGGGGTAGTGCAGAAAATAGTTGACCATAAGGGGCAGTGCAGAAAATAGTTGACCATAAGGGGCAGTGCAGAAAATAGTTGACAATAAGGGGCAGTGCAGAAAATAGTTGGCCATAAGAGGCAGTGCAGAAAATAGTTGACCATAAGAGGCAGTGCAGAAAATAGTTGACCGTAAGGGGTAGTGCAGAACATAGCTGACCATAAGAGGCAGTACAGAACATTGTTTAACCAACGGGGCAGTACAGAACATAGTTTACCCAAAGGGGCAGTACAGAACAAAGGGGCAGTACAGAACATAGTTTACCCAAAGGGGCAGTACAGAACATAGTTTACCCAAAGGGGCAGTACAGAACAAAGGGACAGTACAGAACATAGTTTACCGCCATAATACAAATAATGAAATTGCCACTTTTTTTGTTGTTGATATTGATATATTTAAAAACAAAAAAAAGCTGATGAAATATGTATATAAATAAACGATGTCTCTACGGTTGTAGTTATGCCCTGGCATATTAATGTGTATACGATTGCAGTTATGCCCTGGCATATTTAACAACATGCAGCATACGCTTTCCTTCTTGTGGCTAGGTCAGCACGAACAAAAGTCCAAGGGTTACAGTTCAACACCAACCAAACAGCAGCGGAAAGCAAATCAAATATTCATAAAAACAAAGCAAATAACAAACGTCAAGACAGCCTTGACCATGCCTTGACCATCCACGTAAATCTGAACTGATCTAAATCCTCCTCTATGAAAATGCACGAATCCTTGGTCACATTCAAACAAACTTTCTGAAATCTAACTGAGCGTTCACCGTCCCAACACTTTTGTGTTATCACTTAATGGATGCTGTAATACCCCCGTACCCACTGATACAACATTTCCAAAATCTAGCGGACACACAAGAAAATACCAGGCACAGCTAACCAAGTGATGCCCGCTCGAGAACGTGAGCGAGCGCTAATCGGACAGGCGGAACATACCTCTTCTCCCCCGCCACCCCCAACAACCTCTCCTCCCCCTCCACACGGGACGCGTCTCTTCCTTGTCTCATCTGGGTCGCTGGTGTCAAATATGAGCGACATGATGGATATGAGCGTATTGAGAGTCGAGTTTCGAAAAATGACTGTTAAGTGTATGACCTGCTGAATGCTGCTCTAGTGAATAAATTACGTGTGTGCATACCATTTTCTGGACGTAACACCCGCAAAATGACCAGCGACCACTTCGAACGTGGAAGTGGCGTATTACAACCTCGATATTAGAGTTCCAACATGACGAAAGTTCTATCGAATATGAGAGATGCATATCAGCCCTGAATGACTCCCAATGTACCAAGTTGTTCAGGGGTCAAATGAAACTGGCAGAGCACCACTAACTCACAAATAGTGTTGCACGCACAATCCGTCAGCAACACTATCTCTTATTATCTTGTTTGCAAGACTTTGACAAGGCAGCTGGAAGCAGCAACACTTACTCATTGTATCCTATTTCCATCCAATGGCAAGACTTTGACAAGACAGCTGGAAGAAAGGCTAAGACGCAGTGGATGACCAGCAGTATTGCTCGCATCCCAAGTCGTAGGAATTGCCGGAATGGTCATTGTGTCAAAGTCATACCACGTACCGGACTCCTTCTCCAGGGTTAAATTCAGAGTTTGGCTTCCCTGAGATGGGGTGCCATCCTAGGTTAACGAGCCATGTCCACCATGGGTACCGGTGTAGTTCTTTTGTTTGTTGTTGTTGTTTTTTTATATGTCTAGGATGTTGCTGTGGATTGAACTCCGTGTGCACAATTTTGGAATTGAAACATTGTGACTGCACAGCCAGCAAGTGACCCCACTAGTGCCAAAATGACCAGTAGTCAAGGCAAAGAGGAATTACATTGCTTACCCACTTACTGCCAAGGTGACCATTCGTTACAAATTACAAAGACATAATTCTCCAATCTCTGACCCATCTTCTCTGGGGAAATATCACGAAGATTAGTCAGTCACATGGACATGGGGTAAATTAGATGCAAAGGGATCGGGGTCGGATGCCAGAAAATAGGGCTACTATTGTAATATCGGTAACACAATTGGCTATGTGGGGCTTGAGCCAGGACATTGTAGGTGTTGTAGATTCATGACATTTTAGGTGTTGTAGAGCAAGAACATGATAGGTAGTACAGCAGCACGTCTCCGTGTGGCTATTTGAAGACATTGAATCTGCGACACATCAAGAAACCCAGTAGTGCAGCATGGACACACCACGACACAGAACCACATGGACACATTTACCATGATAGAGAACAGCATAGACACATTTACCATGACACAGAACAGCATAGACACATTTACCATGACACAGAACAGCATAGACACATTTACCCTGACACAGAACAGCATAGACACATTTAACATGACGCAGATCACTCATACTCTTACCAATTTTCCAATTAGCAAAATCACCAGCTCCTCACCCACCCCTGGCCTCTCTTACCCCCACCGGTTACACCATAGACGCCACACTGTTGTCCGCGTCCAGGAGTCCCTACATCCATCCAACTCACCCCAACCCCGAGATGGAAACAAAAAATGTAAACCAATACAAAGCCAATGTTTTAAAACCAAGATAATCAAAATTTTTTTTTTTTTTTGTTTGTTTGATTTATTTGGCCGATGCTAAACGACATACACATATCTCCATAGATGTCATCTGTCAAGGGTATGATAATCACTGTTGTTATGCGTAGATCATTGTTGCTATGTTTGGTACGTAAAAGATGTTAGTTAGAGATTATGTGTGTAGCTGTATCTATTGTGTGAGATTTTTGGGACGTATTTTGGTAAAAAAAAAAGGGGGGGGGGGGGATTACGTGTTATTCGAGTGGTTGTTATCATGCTGGATAGATGGTCGTTGTAGAATATTGTTTTCTGTGTTGAGGAATTCGACTGGATGAATAGTAAAGAAATTACATTGATGTGTTTAGCGAATTGAATTAATAATAATACATTTAGAGCGTGCAACGAATATTCGGTGTATGGTTATTGTCATCAGTTGCACTGGTCAGTGTGAGAGACTATAAGATCCAACACGCAAGCATCTGTCATCCAAGGTTAGATGAACACAGGGTTTTAAGTTCTACATCTGGTCATTGAAGGTATTAAGATCCTGCTTCACGTCAGCATCCTTCTACTTTGGCGTATGTGCTCCTAGCGTTGCATAGACAAATCAAGAAGTAATACTCATAAGCTTCAATACACAGCTTTGGAAGCATATAATCTAATATTAGAAATAAATCGACTTTCGGTACTTTGAATATAAATGCCAACGGGGGTTCACTAATTTGATGCATCGGTGTAAAACTAAAATGTTCGCATTTAGCGTTCAAGTGCATCGAACATATGGAAACAGACAAGCACACACAGAGTCACGAAAACCAAGTATTGGTATTAGATATTTTATTTCCGGCCCACACACGTAAAAAGGAAACAAAAACCCCATTGTTCACACAAGTCTCATTTCATACAGCTGAACACATGCTGGAAGACACCGACGGACGGTCAGTCCTGCCCCTAGGCCCAATAATGACAGGCCAGTTGGGGAGAAAAGGGGGGTGGTGTCACTGCATGGACTATAAAGAGTGGACAAGTATGTCCTAAAGCCACGGACGTGTATAAGATGGAACTGACAAAAGATCCTCACTTGCGAAGCAAAAAAAGTGTATGTCTTAAGGCGAAAAAGACTCATTTAATTTGGTGGGGTTTTTTTGGTCAGCCCTCTCCACTCTCGATTTGCTTGATTTCGTGGTTTTGTTGCGCTATTTTTTGTTTTGTTTTCCTTTTCAGGTCAAAATGGACCTGGACACGCAGCGCCGCCATTCGCACCCGGGTACCATTAGGCTCAATGCTATTCGGATATAAGTTGTGGTACCGTAGTTTATTTTAGTAAAACTGAAGAATTAAGATTTGAAACGTATAGTAAATTCAATTATCTTTCATTCGATACCTCATGTTGGTCTTACAAACACAACAATAATGTTTTAAATCGTTTTTTTTATCCCAGCCTCTCAAATCTGGTACCCGTGTACCATTAGCCGCTTCGTTTAAAAAAAAAACACCCCCATCTACACGGTCCTTTTTTGTAAAAAATATATAAAATACATAAACTAACCATTACTTAAATAAGTTCAAGATTGGTATTAAAAAAAATAAAAAGTTCCAAGAAAGACAACCTGTATAATAAAGTGACCTAAAAAAAAAAACACATCAATTTCTAGAGTAGCTTCCCTTCCAATAGTCTAGCCTGATGATTATCGCGCAATCAATCACAACACATGTAACATCGCCGGCGACCCACATGCAGTGTGCTTAACGCTGACCTAGGGATGGAGGATGTAAACATGGCCCAATTCGTCACCAAAACACGAGTCTGTTAGGTAAACACAGAGTCAATAATTGGCGGAAACAAGATAACAGCCGCCAAAAAAGGTCAATGAGTGCAAGTACGTCAACAAACGCATCCCTCGGAAGGCAGGTTACGTCAGTTGTCTATTTATAAACTAATTTACTAGGATAATCAGGACATGACATTGGCAACAAGCTGTTCCTGTAGATAGTAGACTACGCTCTCCTTATTTGGTGTATACAATGCATTATTATATTTTTTTATTTTTTTTTAATGAGTTAAGACCAGCATTATATTTGATCACTTCCCCTGAATCATTCCTGTATACATTATTTACGAAAAGTACATTTGCATGTATGATTTAGAAATAACTCCAGCAGCGCATAAGGTGTTTAACTAAGAAATTATTTAAAATAAAAAAAAAATAATAAATTTAAAAATGTTAAAAAAAAAAACCGCTTTAAATTCATTTTTTCTCAAAACTTTAAAAGTGCACTTAAGTATTTTTTTTTTTCATTTAATAAGATATAACAATAAAAAGTGGATTTAAAATAAATAAAATAAATATATATATATATATATAAAAAACGCCCACATGTATTTACTTTATAACGTTGTTGTTGTTTTGTTGCAACAGAGAGTGACCCAATCAAATGCACACGTCTGTAAAGTGAATGGATTAGCCCGGTGTCGCGACAGGAGGAGGTTACAAGGTATCTCAAACTGCTCTGCATGGAGGCCACTGAAGATTGTTTTATCTTGTACCCATGTGGCCATCATATGTCGTACCGGATCGTACTAGGATCGTTAAATTAACACTAGATGGTGTTGATTGGAGAAAGAGCATTTAATTATCAATATATGATGTTGATTGGAGAACGATCGTTAAATTAACACTAGATGGTGTTGTTGGAGAAAGATCGTTAAATTAACAATAGATGGTGTTGATTGCAGAAAGATCGTTAAATTAACACTAGATGGTGTTTTTGGAGACAGATCGTTAAATTAACACTAGATGGTGTTGTTGGAGAAAGATCGTTAAATTAACAAAAGATGGTGTTGATTGCAGAAAGATCGTTAAATTAACACTAGATGGTGTTGATTGGAGTACAAGTGTAAACTAAATGTTTGTACATCGACGTAAGTGTTAATTCTACTGTTCACGATGCCACCACGTCAACGTTAATCGATGTCGATTATGGGAGTTCACTAATGATTGTTGCGAATAGTATATTGGATTACGCGCTTGTGTTGTTGTTTTTTTTTTTTTTAGAGATTAGTTAGTGAACGCTCTTCCAGCGCTTGACCCGGTGTCGTATTTTTATACTTATTATGACGTAATGTCTTGTCTGTTTTGCCACGCATGATTTTTATGCGTGGGCAGTCGTGAAAATAACTTTGTGGGAGATAGCTGTGCATTATTCTGATAGCGAGCTGCGCTATACATGAGTTGAGGAAATGTACACTCTATGGATATATGTATATGTTAAAGTTGCATTAATTAATGAAACGGACTTGTTGATATTCAATGAACATCGCGTGAAAGAACCCGATGGAGTAAACCAACCAAGTAGACAAGGGTGTTGACAGTCAGCAAGTCGCATAATCTATTCCAAAGAAGCTGCTAACTACTGATGTGTCCAGTGCCTACGATGTCACCGTTGATCGGCAAGTCGAACCGTTGATCGGCAAGTCGAACCGTTGATCGGCAAGTCTAACCGTTGATCGGAAAGTCGAATAATATATTCCAAAGAAGCAGCTTACTAAACAAGTCGAGATTAGAAACCATTTCATGTCGGATATTTTATTAGCGCGCATGTTAGTCCAGCAACACATAAAAAAAAACATGAAAATGCACACAAGACATGAAACAACAACAAAAAAAAAGGGGGGGGGGGAAGGGGTTGAAGCTTTTTTTAGTAATTTCTTATTTCCATACAAGTGAGTTGACTAGGACACAAAGCCATGGCATCAGTATACTACAGGTTGTAAGGCGAAACAGACAAGTAGCCAACTAGAATGTCTTGGCGTGATAGGGGCAGTTAAACCTAATACAAGCCAGTGACATGGCAGTGTTACGGTGACAGAGTACAACGGGCCCGACATTGGCTCTTCTTTGTGTATCACAAGCACTGCTGAATTGCACACCCGGCGCTTTGTTCAGTCATGCGTGTGTTATACCTGTGTGTGTACATGACACTCTGGCGATATGGGTCATGGATGATAACTCATCCACCATGGTAGTATGTATGCTTCCGCCTCTGATAGACGAGGTAGGGGGGGGGGGGGGGGCTTCAAAAAATTAGGACATTCAACGTTAGAAAGTGTGTGTTCACTGATCCTGTGTTCACTGCCCCCCATCACTTTCTTCTTTGGTCTAGATATCGTTGAGTTGACACAAAGTTGACACCACCGGTAGAGTCCCGACAGGTGCAACGCTGTCAAAACCTGGGATCTAAATATATATTGTTTATCATTGGGAGGGATATGTTGAGCTACTCACAGTTACACGAACGAACTTGAGGAATGTAGTGTTTGTATAGAAGTAGGGAATGTATGGAATAATGCGGATATATAGGCCTGTAGCCTACCACTGGTGCCAACAGCGGCGGATGCAATGGTAGACCGGTATGTCTCAAATGTATCTTAGATAGAGCATGGGGGGGGGGGGGGCGCAACGACGCTTTTTGAGACATGTAAAAGAAAAGTACGCGACATTCTTTTTAATTTTTTGTTGCTTCTTGTTGATTTATTTATGAGACTGTCAACCTCCCCAGAAATGTAATTGTTTACATAAGTATCAGAAAATGTTAGGTAATGATGCAAATGACATTATGTGTATATATATATATATATATATATATATATATATATATATATATATGTATATATATATATATATGTATATATATATATATATATATATATATATATAATACATATTCCCATCTAGGTACTTAGACTCAAAACTTTGAAAGGTTGCACTATTCGTATGAAAGCAACACGGTATTACTACTGATAACGTGAACATCATTACACACGATTAGTAACGAGTTATCACAGCAAGTGGGCAGGCCACACGAGAAGAGAGCAACACGACGCAGACCGTTGAACTATTCAATATAAGGAATTGTCATGGCGTACACTGTTCGCTTACCTTTTGTTTTGACCCGCTGGACACGCCTCAACAGCATGGTTTCTATCCAGATGTAAGTTAAATCCAAACTGCGGTCCGAATGTAAGCTTACATTATCGGCATCGTTATATTACTGTTTAAAAAAAAATGTCACAGTGTTATAACAGCAGGGAACGTGTCACGGCGACGCTACAGCAGGGAACATGTCACGACGACGCTACAGCAGGGAACATGTCACAACGACGCTACAGCAGGGAACATGTGTAGATGTTTCACTGAGTACCGCGACTTGTTCCCTGTCACTGCGTCCAGTCAACTCCCGGCTGGGTTTGTTGACAAAAATATAAAGGGAATCAAGCATGGCCGAACATCCGTCTCCGGCTTTGTGGCCCCTGTGTTATCGGCCCCTGTGGGACGGGTGCCAAGGCGGAGTGCACGGGTTCATGGCAATAGGGGGATGGGGGCGGGGATGAGTAGAAGCAGTGGCGGCGATGAAATAGTGTTACCCGGAAAAATTGTTTCATCGGTGTCAGCCTCAAGGAAATAATAATTTCGGTAACAATGAAGCAATATAGACAATGAAAGTTTGTTCCCATGGGGTATTAGATGACGGAAAATTTGATATTTTAATTGCAAACAAATGCTATATGCAAAGGCGGATTCCTCGATTGGGATGAGTATGTGTTATTTTATGAGACGTCTCAAAATTCTCAAGGGGTGATGACGGTAGAATACACTATGATACGTTATATGGCGGAAAAGAGTCGTAGGAAGGGGGTGCGCAGTGAGCGGTCACACGGTGCGGCAATTTGTATTCTTTATATTGAGGTGACATTTTCAGGAAAACATCTTTTTTTTGTATTATTGTTTTTTTTTTTTAATATTGTTTTCATGAAAGCGGGGCGTCAGAAAACTTTCGCCGCCCCGGGTGGCACACATTGGAGGTAAGCGGCAAAGAAAAGATTAAAACAAATGCAGATTTCTTGCCTTGACTTCGTATTCATGGTCACGCCCAGTTTATAACCAAAGCAATACAAACGCTGGCAGTGTTCTACGTAAGGGCTTTTACCAGAATAAGATGCTAGAGTAACAGATAGAGGGAGGATTAAATAATGTCAAGCACGGGATGGGGGGGGGGGGGGCTTAGAAGGGAGGCGTCTTATCGTCAGGGCGCGTGGGTCGGCGTGACAAAGACACGACAGGCAGGTGCTTTGTCAAGGGTTTCTGTACTGCAAATACGGACTATTTGGTATGATACCAGGGCAGTGAGAAGGTATTTAAACCATTTAATTGTATTGTTATACATATATATATATATATACATTTTTTTAAGTTTAAGATGAAACTTTATGCACGTTCGGTTCAATTAACGAGAGTGACGACAGTCTTTATAATATCGTTGTCTAAGAAGGCGTTAATATTTAGAGTTACGTCATGGTGGTACGTGGGCGTCATTATGCGGAAGGCATACACATAAGTATAAAGTCATGTATTTAAATTAAAATTCATTTTATCAAAGATTTCAGGAAAAGAATCATTCGATTAATCCCTGCGCCCTTCCTTCTCCCATTTACAAAGATGCAACGCCGCTGAGCGGAAGCTTTGTCAAATTAATGCATTGCTTGCCTTCAGTTAGCCCCAGGCAAAGTTGTTACAAAGTACTGATCCACTGGCCGGATGGGGGCGTGGCTTTGAGATTTGGGGGGGGGGGGGGAGGAGACCACTGGTTCTAAAATTAGCATTTAGTAGCACTCTGCCATTCCAACCAAGTTCGTGTCAACAGCGGATTGAAGTACAGGTCAGAGTCGATGCATACCTCAGATGAGGAATGTGTTCAATAGACGCCAAACGGGGAAGACGGTCATGCACCACAACGCTTAGCGGTTGTAACTAACGTCTAGTTGGGGATAAATAGATATAGAATACGCCACGGAACCACTAAGTCCATTTTCAGATTACTTGTGAGATTAACTGTGTGAACGTGAGGAGGATTAATGTAGGTGATGAATTCGATGGCTTGAAACAGGGGTTCTCAGTGGATAAAACTTGGTGCGTTAAAAAGAGTTATCAATTAGTCCGCGTGCCGCTTCTTCCGATTGTTTGTCATGTAGGAAGTGTTGTCTGAGTGGGGGTTTGGTGGTGGGGGGGGGGGGGCAGTATTTCCTAGATACACTAGTTGTACAGATTTATTCATTAATAGGGGTCGTTGAAAGGAAACTTTGAGATTTGTATTTCTCAATATGAAATGTAAGACTTGATCTCATCTTTAAATTCTGATAGTCCACATACAAGAACGTGACACTATTGTAAGGATCAATAATGTGTGTGTTCAAAAAAGGCAGAATGTGCTGCACAGGAAACCTCGAGAAGATGCTGGATTGTAGAGCGGAAACGCAATGTACATGCTGATACATATGGGCAGATAGCTCACCATCGGTTTATCAAGACTTATATGGATTGACGATATAAATGACATATTAGGGCCGAAAATGCAGGCGGAGAGTTATGGGTAGATCCGAATGGAAGGATGTGATGGAGCAAGGTAGGGCCCTACCCAGGCCGTAACGCCATTGATGTTTTGTGAGAACACATCAGGTCGATAGTGCAGGGCAAGCTGCCCAAAGACCGTCAGTACAAGGGTAGCTGTTTACACCACCGACCGATAGTCAGTGCAATAGAGAACTGATTTTGTAACACCCTAACACCATCTGTGCCGGGTACCTGTTTGTACTGCCTGCCACCAAAAGTGTTAAAAACGACAAGACGTTTAAGGAGAGATAGGTTGCGGGGGTTTAAGACAACTCCAAGTCAAACGTTAGTCAAATCTGACACGGTGCGGTCAATTGTATCGTCAAATAAACCATATAGTTCCCCAGCAATGGCGGGCCGATGTACATCAGTGAAGGTTCAGAATAGCGTGCGGCAACCTGCGGTTAAGTAAACAGTTGAGGCTCTCTTAACAAACGAATGCTTCGTTTTGTGTTTGTTTGTCCATCATTTAAACTTAATTGAATAAAATGAATATCAAAGTAGAACACGCCATTGTGGGGAACGAGTAATGTAATATATGGTTTCCAAAGCTTGTCTATACTGCGCAGCCTACAGATTTTTGTCGATTAATATCGCACCGTAGAACTAAGATAATAAACGAGTGACGTAGTGCATAAAGTAGCACGTTATTGAATAAATTAAGTAAATAAATATGACAATTGGTCCCGTGTTCATGCAATTACTCTTCACACCGCCCCTTGTTATGATGCTACCTGCTTACAACGATTGTTATGATGCTACCTGCTTACAACCCTTGGTATGATGCTACCTGCTTACAACACTTGGTATGATGCTACCTGCTCACAACATTTGTTATGATGCTACCTGCTTACAACCCTTGTAGGGAAACCCGGCTATTATAAAAGTGAACACAAATGATATCACATGGCCGACCATTGAATAAACATGATATACCATGGATGATCATTGAACACACAAGATATCCGATGGCTGACCATTGGACACACATGATATTCCATGACCTGACCATTGAACACACATGATATCCCATGATCTGATCATTGAACATACATGCTATCCCATGACTTGGCCATTGAACACACATGATATCCCATGACCTGACCATTGAACACACATGATATCCCTTGACCTGAACATTGAACACACATGATATCCCATGACCTGACCATTGAACAGACAAGATATGCCATGACCTGACCATTGAACACACATAATGTCCCATGAACTGACCATTGAACACACAGGATACCCCATGACCTGGCCATTGAACACACAGGATGTCCCATGAACTGACCATTGAACACACTGGATGTCGCATGACCTGACCATTGAACACACATGATATCACATGAACTGACAATTGAACACACATGATATCCCATGACCTGACCATTGAACATACAGGATGTCCCATGAACTGACCATTGAACACACAGGATATCACATGACCTGGTCATTGAACACACATGATATCCCATGACATGACCATTGAACACACTTGACATCACATGACCTGACCATTGAACAGATTGTACATCCCATGACCTGACGTTGAACACACAATATATCCCACGACCTGAACTTTTAACACACATGATATCCCATGACCTGACCATTGAACACACATGATATCCCATGATCTGATCATTGAACATACATGATATCCCATGACTTGGCCATTGAACACACATGATATCCCATGACCTGACCATTGAACACACATGATATGCCATGACCTGAACATTGAACACACAGGATGTCCCATGAACTGACCATTGAACACACAGGATACCCCATGACCTGGCCATTGAACACACAGGATGTCCCATGAACTGACCATTGAACACACTGGATGTCGCATGACCTGACCATTGAACACACATGATATCACATGAACTGACAATTGAACACACATGATATCCCATGACATGACCATTGAACATACAGGATGTCCCATGAACTGACCATTGAACACACAGGATATCACATGACCTGGTCATTGAACACACATGATATCCCATGACATGACCATTGAACACACAGGACATCACATGACCTGACCATTGAACAGATTGTACATCCCATGACCTGACGTTGAACACACAATATATCCCACGACCTGAACTTTGAACACACATGATATCCCATGACCTGACCATTGAACACACATGCTATCCCATGACCTGACCATTGAACAGACAAGATATGTCATGACCTGACCATTGAACACAGAGGATGTCCCATGAACTGACCATTGAACACACTGGATGTCGCATGACCTGACCATTGAACACACACGATATCACATGAACTGACAATTGAACACACATGATATCCCATGACCTGACCATTGAACATACATGATGTCCCATGAACTGACCATTGAACACACATGATATCACATGACCTGGTCATTGAACACACATGATATCCCATGACATGACCATTGAACACACATGACATCACATGACCTGACCATTGAACAGATTGTACATCCCATGACCTGACGTTGAACACACAATATATCCCACGACCTGAACTTTGAACACGCATGATATCCCATGACCTGACCATTGAACACACATGCTATCCCATGACCTGACCATTGAACAGACAAGATATGTCATGACCTGACCATTGAACACACAGGATGTCCCATGAACTGACCATTGAACACACATGATACCCCATGACCTGGCCATTGAACACACAGGATGTCCCATGAACTGACCATTGAACACACGGAATGTCCCATGACCTGGCCATTGAACACACATAATGTCCAATGACATGGCCATTGAACACACAGGATATCCCATGAACTGACCATTGAACACACAGGATATCACATGACCTGACCATTGAACACACATGATGTCCCATGTACTGACCATGTTGTGTAATACACATGTACACAGATGCTCTAAGTTCGTGGCACATATCATAGACTACAAAACCTTTGAGTAGTTTAAAAACAACAAAGTAGGGGAGAGGGTGGTGGTGTATCAGGTTATTGGCATTTACTGGTGGTATCGATTAAGGTGTGTTGGTACATAAGACGTGTCCTAGATCGCGTGTGAGCCTCAGTGTTAGTTTCATTGTCCAAGTATGTACAGAACCTAGTTCAGCATCGTAGTAATATCATCTACCATGAAAGGATCGTATACATCGACGCCATGCACTTAAATTAACATGTTACAATTAAGGTGGGGATGGGGGTTTGGAGATTGGGGGTGTGGTGGTGGGAGGGGGCGTTTGCGAACCCGCATCTTTGGGTTCATGTATGAAAAAGGGGGAAAAAATGTGTATGGTCTTTAAAACATCGCGCTTACAAAGGCACGAATCATTTATGATAGTTAAATGCAGCACAGGGTTCCAAGTAACTATCAATACAGCAACGTGTTGCATGTGAAAAGTATGTTACCAGAAGTATTCGAAATCAGCCATGTATATCGCGAGTGATTGTATCTTTATAAAGGGTTACCAAATGCCACCACAATGGCTCCATAGACGGCGCCATTGAGATGGAGTATGATTAGCCAACTTCCTTATTGAAGTTTGTATATTTAATATTTAATAAAACTTATTTAGGAAATGTGTGTGCGTCCTAGCCGCTACGGCTGTGTTATAAATTGCATGTTGAGAAACTGTGTGTTTAATGTAAACGACGGGACAAAGTAGTTTCTAGTTACTAGTAGATCCTGTACGTTGGTTATAGGCATTGGTTATTTGTGTACACTTCAAAATATGTTTTCGTTCTGCTACCATGCTAACTATCAGTATTTATTTTTATTTTGTTTTTAAACCCCGGTGATGTTCATTAACGTAGATCGCATGACTATAATTGAATGTATACTTCCATTAACACCGTGAGTCTTGAAGTTAAATTACACAATTTCAAAGGTCATGAGTTTTTGTGTTCCATCATTCATTTATCAATTATTTAATAAGCCTAATTATACAATAACTATGTAATTATGTATGTATGGTATTTTTTGTTTAAATATATATTTTTTTGTTTTTTTTGTTTTTGCTTTTTTTTTTTTTTTTTTTTGCTTTTTTTTTTGCTTTTAATTTTTATTATAATTATTTTTGGATGAATATTAAAAGTTAATAACCGAACTTCCAAGTCAGATTCACTACAAGTTGGACGGACATTGCCCCTCCCCCCACCCCCACCCCCCACCCACCACAAAAAAACAACACCACATATTTATTAGGGGATTTAACTCAGCTAAATCTAGAATGTGTTTGGGTTACAGCTGAGTTATTATTACCACTGTGCTTACTTGGAAGAAAAGGGGCAAATCCCAGGAAGACAATACTACAGACACGGGAGATTTAGAGATTGAACAGATGGTGTTCAGTGAAATAGAATTGTGACAGAAAGGTTTCCAGGAAATATAATTATGTTAAATTGTGTACAATGGTTTGGCAAACAACAAAGTAACAATGATAGCCTCTTCTAGAATGGTCTCCCCATAAAATAAAGTTGACCAAGTCAATCTAACATTGTTATCTCTGTTTGCGAAAAAAACATATACGCGTCCTTGAAAAATTTAAATAAAAATCTGAAAACGTGCTACCTGATTTTATCCAGCCAATCACGTTGCAAAGATGAGGCGACATCTTTAGAGTGACGTGTGAAAGATAGGAATGTTGTCAGGTTGGCGATGACAATAGTAATAACGCTATTTATAGTGTACGTTAATACAAGTTAAAAAAAATAATTAAAAAATAATAATTAATGCAATTAAACTTAAACATATTGACTTTTAGGTTGGCTTACAAAAAAAAAATAAAAAAAAAATTGGAATAAATAAAATAATAATTCTACATGACAAGGTAAACATGTTGGTATGCTCTTAATAAGATTAATTTTATTTTTTTTAATGGCTTTAGAAATAGATGGAAGTTTCGTGTACACGTCACGTGCAATTTGTATGATTTTACGTTTGGAGAAAGAAAGAGAGTTGGGGGGGGGGGGGGGGGGGGTGACAAATGTGCGCTTGAATACATCTGATGAAAACTATGTACGATTTTTGTTCATAGCGACTGACAATGTTGGTACATAGAAATAGTTCGTTCTGACCCACCCTCTCCACGTAGGCAAATAAAAAGCACAAGGTAAAAAAAAAAGGGGGGAGGGTGGTGCTGACAAAAGACAAAACGAAACAACGGACGTGTCGACAAAACGCCTCATTCGGTCAACTGAAACAAATGAACAATAACAGAAGATAATGACGACTTACGAGATTTGGTTTTCCACCGACCAATGGGAAACAAGTTGCTGCGTCGTCCCATGCAGGACACACAGGACATCGTGATAAATTCGCGCGTGCTTAATCTAACTGTTTATTTATGTCCTACCATGCTGGACATTGTAATTTCAGAAGTGATAAAACTGTGTATGCAATCCAACTTGTTGGCTATGTCATATCACCCACGGCTTCGTGTCACAACAAATGATGCTAGAAGTGTTTTGTAATCCAACTGTTTAGTTAGGTCCCATCTTACGGGGCACACATGACGTCGGGACACATCGCTTAATAGGAGTTGTATTGGTTTAGACGCGTGACTTATCTCTTAAAATGACACAAATGTATGATCCGGTCAGTTAAGAATAGTGCTCCTATTCATTTTGATTAGCACATCGTTAGAGCAATGAAACTAGTAAAATTACAACAAAAAACAACAACAAAAAAACATGAATGCCTTAGCCTTAATGTCGTATCTAGTTTTGAGTAATTAGTATGATATTTCTTTTCGACCATTAGGATTCTGAATATAACTCAGATTAAATGTCTTTTTTTTTTTATTCTCCCACAAATTAAAACAGACAATATGAATTGTATATGAAACACAATGATTGCTTGATGTCCTTATGTCAGGATATTTAAACGGTATTTCGAGGAAGTAATACTCCATCACACTACAACGAAAGCATAAATTGAACGTTAAACTGTAATCAGTGTATTCAGGTATGTATATAGCATTGATGAAATACACATTTGTTTGTTAGAACTTGTCTATACCCCAGTCGTTAAGGTGCACGTCAAAATTCACAGAATGATAATAGTTCCAATAATGAGAATTACGACTTGATGGCATGCAGCGCTAGCCGCAAATAAAGAAACCAACACACACTATCAAACACACGATCAGGTCAACGTGTGTCTTATCAGGACACGTCTTTTCAAGATGTGTTCAAGACGAGTTCACGGCGTGAGGACTGGCCGAGTGTGTCACCGAGGGCCCCACAAACAGTGATTCATCGTTTTTTCCCCTCACTCGTACAGTCAATACGACATAATGCTTCTTTTATTCCCCCCATTCGTGATCTCCGATTAAAAGCGGGGGGAGGGGGGGGGGGTTTCCTTGGGGCAGCCCGACTCGGTAAATGAGGTCATATGATGTCATCATTATGTTACTAAAGTCTTTTCTTATGACGTAACAGCTAATGAGTACGGATGTTTTTAGTTGATTCCTTCTTTTATTCAAATGAGTCCTTAGTGTTTGAAAAATACGTTTAAGTGGTTTAAACTTAAGTTCACGGATCGCTGAAGTGTCCGTTAGAACAGATACGGAATAAGTAGTCCACAGTAGCGCATGTGTATGCTAATGAAGGAAGGAGGGTATTTCCCGCCTTTGGGCGATGTGACATTCTCCATGAGGTCACACTAATCGATAATTCACGTTACTCCACACCGAGTGGCCTTCTAGCGCGTTCATTATGACGTACATACGGGAACAGATGAAGAGTGTGCGTGTGGAGGAGGGTGCAAAGTGCAGGATTGACCCCCCCCCCCCCCACAAACGTACACAGTCAAAGAAATGTGCAGAGACAGATACGTTAATGTGAAAATCAATCAGTTTAAAAAGCCACAGATAAACTGGTGTTGGTGGTTTGGTAAGGGGGGGGGGGGGTGTGTGTTCAGGCTAGTGCACTTAATGCCCTATTTATAGCACGGCCTTTTTTAAAAGCATGAGCATGTCAGAAACAACAGTGAGTGTTGCATGGTGCGATGACTTCCAAGAGCTGGGAATGCAAATCATGCTTGTATATACAGTATTTTTTTAAATATTTTTTTTACACCTTGAATACATGACATATTCAAAATGTAATCATGAATCAGAATAATCAGAATAATCAGAATAATTATGAATCAGAATAATCATGAATCAGAATAATCAGATTAATCAGAATAGTCAGAATAATCAGAAGAATCAGAATAATAAGAATAATCACGAATCATAATAATCAGAATAATAAGAATAATCATGAATCAGCATAATCAGAATAATCATGAATCAGCATAATCAGAATAATCATGAATCAGCATAATCAGAATAATCATGAATCAGCATAATCAGAATAATCATGAATCAGCATAATCAGAATAATCATGAATCAGCATAATCAGAATAATCATGAATCAGCATAATCAGAATAATCATGAATCAGCATAATCAGAATAATCATGAATCAGCATAATCAGAATAATCATGAATCAGCATAATCAGAATAATCATGAATCAGCATAATCAGAATAATCATGAATCAGCATAATCAGAATAATCATGAATCAGCATAATCAGAATAATCATGAATCAGCATAATCAGAATAATCATGAATCAGCATAATCAGAATAATCATGAATCAGCATAATCAGAATAATCATGAATCAGCATAATCAGAATAATCATGAATCAGCATAATCAGAATAATCATGAATCAGCATAATCAGAATAATCAGAATTAGAATATGAATGATAAACCCCAAACAATGTTATTTCACAAGCACACGAACAATAGCATGTACCAACCTGGATACATTTAGTTAGGGACGTAGCACGCACCCCTAAAGTTTACTAGTGTTGTATGTGGTTCTTGTCCCATGACATCGCGATATATAGTGGTGTATGCGGTTCGTGTCCCATGACATCGTGATATATAGTGTTATATGTGGTATTTGTCTAATGACATCGTGATGTATAGTGTTGTATGTGGTCTTTCTCCCATGACATCGTGATGTATAGTGTTGTATGTGGTCTTTATCACATGTCATCGTGATATATAGTGTCATATGTGGTTCTTGTCCCATGACATCGTGATATATAGTGGTGTATGCGGTTCGTGTCCCATGACATCGTGATATATAGTGTTATATGTGGTATTTGTCTAATGACATCGTGATGTATAGTGTTGTATGTGGTCTTTCTCCCATGACATCGTAATGTATAGTGTTGTATGTGGTCTTTCTCCCATGACATCGTGATGTATAGTGTTGTATGTGGTCTTTAACACATGTCATCGTGATATATAGTGGTGTATGTGGTCTTTGTCCCATGACATCGTGATGTATAGTGTTGTATGTGGTCTTTATCCTATGACATCGTGATATATAGTGCTGTATGTGGTCTTTTCCCCATGACATCGTGATATATAGTGTTGTATGTGGTATTTATCCCATGTCATCGTGATGTATAGTGTTGTATGTGGTCTTTATCACATGTCATCGTGATATATAGTGGTGTATGTGGTCTTTGTCCCATGACATCGTGATGTATAATGTTGTATGTGGTTTTTGTCCCATGACATCGTGATATATAGTGTTATATGTGGTTCTTGTCCCATGACATCGTGATGTATAGTGTTGTACGTGGTCTTTGTCCCATGACATCGTGATGTATAATGTTGTATGTGGTCTTTGTCCCATGACATCGTGTGATATAGTGTTATGAAACAGCATGACGCTATATCGATTGATTTCATGACTCAACCGGATTTCTCCTTTGACCCCTTGCGACAATCCTCGGTATCGGATTCATGCTTAGGAACGACGCACTTAATTCGTTATCGGAAGTTACTGAACCTTCAACAGCTAGAACATTGACCATATTTGTGTGCATTGGTCTCCTACAATAAAACGACGTGTCACGCATCAGTTTTTAATGATGTGCATATGTGTACAGTGGATAAAGCTCCAAATGTGTGTTAAAGGATCAAAACAGTATCACATTTTGGTTTGAAATCAGTGAAGCAAAACTAAGAATGAGATTATCAAAAACGTTAAATTACGACGATATTACGGCCGTGAAAAATCGTTTTCAGAGTTAATTTCAAAATTAATCGGCATGTTTTACACTAATTCCGGAAAATGCAGTTCAAGCGCGTTGACATATTGTGGACACATTAATATACGTATTTCCCCACATACCTCAAAACTCAATGAAGATAGGGAGAAAAAAAAGTGTGTGGGTGTGTGGGGGGGGGGGGGGAGGATAGAGGATGATATTTTCTTTGATACTTAAAACATTTTTTAAAAATATTTTTTTTTTCAAAATATGCAGGACAAGGGGCAAGGATACGTCTGATCACATATTTTATGAAGATATCACTTTGTGTATATAATAATGTATTGTAAACATTTCGTAAGAATACGTTATATTGCGAAAGAAAAAAAAAAGTTGACGTTGTATATGGATAACGCAACCATTCCACAGACGTGAAAATTTAATCTTTAAAAATAGATACCGGTACATATTTTTTTTTTTGGTCCCCCGACAGTACAGTTCAAGGGAGTTAACAAATAAGGGTTAAGATGTTCTTTTAGTATTATGATTTTTTTTTTTTTTTTTTAAAATCTTCTCTATTCCGCAAAATAGAGTAAAAGGGCATGTACACCGTGTGTGAGATTAATAATAGATCTTTAAAAAAAAAATGGGCAAGCCTGTTAAAGACCTTCAACAATGTTTAAGACATTTTTCTTTAGCTGCAAGAGGATCGTTCACTCTCTCACAAATATATGTATAGTATAATTCAGGAAAGAAGCGCAGAGTTTGGTAAAACTGTCAATGAAGATACCGATATATACAAATATGTTAAGGTTAAAAATACTTACAATGGTACGCGTCTTTTCATTTTTAGAAAAAAAAGTGTTTTATTGGGGGGGGGGGGGTTGTTATTCCTTGGGGAGTATTTGTATCTTTTTTTTTTTTTTTTTAAATGTATTTTAAATGTATTGTAAATTCCTTAATTTTGGTAAACACTTTTGTATGCTGAAGAGCGATTCTCTAAACTTACACTCGTTCATACAATTATGTAACTAAATCCGTTTAACAAAACAATACATTGACTTCTCGCTAACCGACCCCCAAAACTGATTTTTTATATATTTTTTTTTTAAAAATAAGCATGCAAATAAATAAATAAAAAACAACAACGCGATTTAGAAAACTAACTGAAACGAAACTGTCAGCACTGTGTTCGATACATAATCTTATATGCACACCGTTCACGCATCGACCTAAGTAGTGTTTGTGTCAGTGTGCTCTCAGTGTACAATAGGACACCACTCGAGATGTACTGGCGAGAGTAAAAATGGCATCTATAACAATGCGAACGATACTGTCAAACATGCGTATCGCGTGTTTTAAAATCATTGAATAGGAAGATATTTGACAAAACAATTGTAGAGTACTACATTTTATTCCGGAAAAAAAAGATTTTTTTTTTTTTTTTAAACGTAACCACGAATATATAAAACCAGCACATATATAATGTTATTCACATCACACAGTACGACATGATTAGGAAATCACTGCACGAGAGTTAATGGGGGGAAATGTTTGTCCGGCAAAAAAAAAAAGACTTCATAATCCCAAAATTGTATCTAAACATTTCACGATAAGTAATTCACCCATATACTGTGGATTAGTCAGTAAGAGCATGGGCCATCAATAAATGACGTCGCGTTATAGCGACGACCCTCATAAAATTGTAACACAAATTACACACTTTTAAAACACATCGTTTCAAATGTGCGCCCCCCCCCCCAACCACCCCAAAATCAACCTCAAAGTGTACGACGTTTACCGTTGACTCATGATGAGCAGTGTAGCATGAATGTCGAAAAACATTGTGTATGTTGTATAGCATCAGAGTTAAATGGTTCAATAAAATCAATAGCTGGTATAGTTATTGTGATGGTTAGAATTGTGATTCGTATAGTGAGAGACGAAAGCTTCTCGACACCACAACTCCCCCCCCCCCCCCCAAAATCCCAATCATAAAATACAAATCAACCAATACACTGTGACGGTGTAAGGGACGCAACCTAAATATTATGTCCAACATTAACTGTTTCGACTAAGAAGGCGTAGTCGCACTTTGACTCTTCTTAGAATAGTTTATTAGATAAGTGTACACACACGCATATATATATATATATATATATATATATATATATATATATATATTAGACTGACTAACTTAGTCGGGACCGTCCTGGAAGGAGTTAATTACGTATATTTAGCAAGGGTACATACACGAAGATACATATTATTAGGACATCGTTAGCACGCACAGAGATTATAGATTATGAGTGAAAGGGTTGCAGACAAAAAAAAAAGTAGATATTGTGAGGAAAGGGATAGAAGACATTTAGTTTAGAGATTATGAGGGAACGGGTAGAATACAATAAGTTAAGCAATTAAGAGGACAAGGGTAGTAGAAATAGAGTTTAGAGACTATGAGGGAATGGGCAGAAGACACAAAGTTAAGATTTTAAGAGGACACATGTAGTAAAAATAGAGTTTAGAGATAAAGTATATGTTCGCTAAGATTGACGCCATGGTAAGGCTAAACAGAGACGTTCCTTGGCACGGATCGATGCCAGACAATATAACAGCGCCGTGACAATAACAGCAGCGATATCTTGAAAGTCAAAATCCCAACGATGATGAATGGTAATATGAGCGATGTGCGGGTATCGATTACACGTTATAGGAAGAGCTAGTACATTTTATGAGATATCGATCCACAGATAATGGATGTGTTGGTAAATTTGAGTAATGCGACAATGCCTTAAGTCTGGGTCATTTGGTCCGGGTTATTGTTAGAGCACGTAAAAGAATGAGGAGTGTTTTTCGTTTGGCTTTTATCTAAATCGCGTTGTTGTGTTTTTGTTGTTGTTTGGTTGTTGTTGTTTTTTTTTCACAATTGTGCGTGGGTGGTGCTGCAGTGGCTCAGTGATTATTGTCGTAGGGTGTAAGTGGTACACCGGCTTAGAGAAAAAAAACAAAGAAAAATATTTTTTTTTTCTTCCCCGGGTGAAAGTAGCTATCGAGGTTGTTCCGATGTCAAATCATCATTCGCCTAGACTGGCCTTTGGCTATGTAAACATGGATTGGATGACGGTACCATTAATTGAAAGGAAAGAAATCATGCAGAGGAAAACTTTATATATATACAATGAATTAGCCTTACTCAACTTACTGGAATCTAGTTAAGCAACATCTAACAGCAATTATAGGAGCTGTACGGAAGTGGAACAAATGGGTGTGTCCAAGGGCAAGCTACCTTGTTATACTAAAATTTGGACGTATCCCATACGATCAGTGAGGTGTGGGGAGGGGGTGAAGTTGGCATGTGTTGGTCTTGTGTTTACAAAAGAGGAGACAGTTTGCATAGTTCGAAAAAAAAAAGGGGGGGGGGGGCAATGGGTTGATATTTTTGTAAGGCTAATTAGTATGTCCTTTTTTGAGATGCGCGTGTTTAAAAAGAGTGATGAGGTCAAACGTAGATCCTTTCAAAGTGGTGACCTCAAAGTCGGTCAAAAACTCGGAGCGAAAATAATAAATCAATTATTATGGAACATTTGCATCGTCTCCATCTGACCCCAATGAAGAGTTTGAGAACCAGCTGTTGGATAGGACCCATGCCTTTAGAACGGCCACTTACTCGGATAACGTGATTAATATTACTGCTGAACGACCAGATACTTTAACTAGCAATGGTCTGAGATAACAAAGGCATAATTGCAAGCGAAGCAGTGGATCTCAAATCGGAGCGGTGCCTCGAAGCTCTATATCTCAGCGCCCTTCAAAATTATGGTTCAGACGGCAGTTAAAAACCGAAAGGACAAAAGAAAAAAACAACGTTTGGCGATCCCACGGGTTAAAAAAAAAAAGGGGGGGGGGAGGAGGATGGGGCCTGTACCTGGAGTACGAGAGAGCTGAATAATTCCAGCTAGCTTATTTCAAACCGTGGGAGGGAGGGGGAATCAGCTACACCAATCGTGTTGGATTAAATAAAGTCATCATCAACAAGTCTAGCAAGAGGAATCAGCAGTGAAAAAACATGGGGGAGATTTATACATGATTTTTTTCCCAACGTAGAACGTCACTAAAATCCTACGCGTTGTATGTACCAAGCTTTCAAAATGGCCCCAACAAGTCAAATCATGAAACATAATGTAAACAGATATCCGACCCACTTTTTAAACCAAAAAAATACTATTTAAAAAAAAGGAAAGGTTAGAAGAGTACATTTTATGCAATCCGAATTGTAAGTAAATGAATAGTGTTGCTATGATTGACTTGTTATGACTCAAGCAGTCAATACTTGCCTTTACTAGATATGTTTCTAAGATACGATAAGATAAGATTCTTTCTTGATCAGAATAAATGGATTTTTTATTACACTGTACATATCATTTTCAGCACATAAATGTATACGTGTTTAAACTAAGAAGTCATTATACAATTATTAAATTTCACCACAGGACATCTAAAGAAGTTCTCTATCGTGAAAATTAGTGAATATGATGACCTAATTAGTGATCAATTACAATTGGTAACCGCTATACCAGCAAGGCATTTTACCATGACGCTGTATGCCCATAGTACGATGACTTAATTAGTAATCAGTTAGAATTGGTAGCCGCTATACCAGCAATGCATTTTACCATGACGCTGTATGCCCATAGTACGATGACTTAACTAGTAATCAGTTAGAATTGGTAGCCGCTATATCAGCAATGCATTTTACCATGACGCTGTATGCCCATAGTACGATGACTTAACTAGTAATCAGTTAGAATTGGTAGCCGCTATACAAGCAATGCATTTTACCATGACGCTGTATGCCCATAGTACGATGACTTAACTAGTAATCAGTTAGAATTGGTAGCCGCTATACAAGCAATGCATTTTACCATGACGCTGTATGCCGATAGTACGATGACTTAACTAGTAATCAGTTAGAATTGGTAGCCGCTATACCAGCAATGCATTTTACCATGACGCTGTATGCCCATAGTACGATGACTTAACTAGTAATCAGTTAGAATTGGTAGCCGCTATACAAGCAATGCATTTTACCATGACGCTGTATGCCCATAGTACGATGACTTAACTAGTAATCAGTTAGAATTGGTAGCCGCTATACAAGCAATGCATTTTACCATGACGCTGTATGCCCATAGTACGATGACTTAACTAGTAATCAGTTAGAATTGGTAGCCGCTATACAAGCAATGCATTTTACTATGACGCTGTATGCCCATAGTACGATGACTTAACTAGTAATCAGTTAGAATTGGTAGCCGCTATACAAGCAATGCATTTTACCATGACGCTGTATGCCCATAGTACGATGACTTAACTAGTAATCAGTTAGAATTGGTAGCCGCTATACAAGCAATGCATTTTACCATGACGCTGTATGCCCATAGTACGATGACTTAACTAGTAATCAGTTAGAATTGGTAGCCGCTATACAAGCAATGCATTTTACCATGACGCTGTATGCCCATAGTACGATGACTTAACTAGTAATCAGTTAGAATTGGTAGCCGCTATACAAGCAATGCATTTTACCATGACGCTGTATGCCCATAGTACGATGACTTAACTAGTAATCAGTTAGAATTGGTAGCCGCTATACAAGCAATGCATTTTACCATGACGCTGTATGCCCATAGTACGATGACTTAACTAGTAATCAGTTAGAATTGGTAGCCGCTATACAAGCAATGCATTTTACCATGACGCTGTATGCCCATAGTACGATGACTTAACTAGTAATCAGTTAGAATTGGTAGCCGCTATACCAGCAATGCATTTTACCATGACGCTGTATGCCCATAGTACGATGACTTAACTAGTAATCAGTTAGAATTGGTAGCCGCTATACAAGCAATGCATTTTACCATGACGCTGTATGCCCATAGTACGATGACTTAACTAGTAATCAGTTAGAATTAGTAGCCGCTATACAAGCAATGCATTTTACCATGACGCTGTATGCCCATAGTACGATGACTTAACTAGTAATCAGTTAGAATTGGTAGCCGCTATACAAGCAATGCATTTTACCATGACGCTGTATGCCCATACTATTTTGATACTAAGGGTCGGTTCACACGATCAAATTTTCCTTCAAGCATTTGATGCAATTCGTGCATGAAGCCTCGTCATAACTTTCAAATTACTATTTGATCAAATTCACCAAAAAAGTAAACCGCGCACAAAATAGTGCGTTCATGCAACAATTTGACGCGAAATTTGATCGTGTGAACCGACCCTAAAACGTATAAAAGTACTTACAATTCGCATGTGGTATGGACCGACTCCTTAACCTCCTGATGACGTCCATTTTGAAAGATCGTATATTCAATTGTTGATCAAATCTGGTTAAGCCGCGTGATCCCAAGAGGTGAGGATCATCCCAGTCGCGTGTGAACGTTGTTTAAACAGTGTGATCCCAAGAGGTGAGGATTATCCCAGTTGCGTGTGAACGTTGCTTAAACAGTGTGATCCCAAGAGGTGAGGATCATCCCAGTCGCGTGTGAACGTAGCTTAAACCGTGTGATCCCAAGAGGTGAGGATTATCCCTGGCGCGTGTGAACGCTATTGTTAAGGACATTTTTGCGTATCGTGTTGTCGCCATGATCGTAGTTCACGTGTTACGAAAACCCATGTCAGATGCACTACTGATTGTGCGCATGAAACGCATGTAGTTTCTCTATCTTTTACAAACACGTATCTCACCATCACCAGTACAACTTATAACCGAAACCAATTAGTATATTGCAGTGGCGTATTCAACAGAAAATGTTGGTGTTTAAAGTGATAAACACTGTTTAAATTTATTTCTTTTGTATCTATATACATATATAAAAGTATATTTTTTTTTAAAGCTGAATTGATTCATTTTTTTTTTTTTTGTGTATAAGCTTTACGAAAAAGTGACAATAAAATAATAGGACCCCCCCCCCCCTTTTTTCCACGACCATGACGCAAAATGTTCAACTTAATTTAAATAATTTCTTTTTTTTTTTGGTAAAAAATGAGTTAAGACAAGATTTATATTTCAACATATCTACAAGCCCAACACCAACCCCCACCCCCCCGCTTCCCCCCCCCCAAAAAAAAACAACAACAAAAAAACAAAAACAAAAAAACACAAAAAAAAACAACAAGAACGCACCATTCCTGAAAAATATAGATCATATGTGCTCATGTAAAAAAAAAAAAACTACAATAGAAAACGTATGTTTCTCACAACCGTCTAAATGCAAAATTCATCCTTTAAGGTTCACGTTGCGGTACTCGTGAATTCGCCACTGGCAAAGCGTAGCCAGCAACTCAGTGCTTTTGTGTAAACACGCCATGAAAGTACGACGGCCTTGGTGACGCTAATCAAGCAGTTGTGTCACTCCACTGAAAGCAACTACTGTTTTGTGGATGACACAAATAGCTCTCATCAAATCAACAGTAAACAAATTGATTGTACAAAGTACGAATTATTTTGTTTCCAGCTGGTCTGCACCTGACAGGCAAAGTCAGACTTCGTTGACCGCACTGCCCCAACAGAAGATAGCGTCGCCAGAAGACACACAATGTATATCACACGTGTTGGCGTATTTCAATGCTACTAAACAGATGTGTCGTACATTGCCCATTCTTGAGCTGGTTTGAGAATCGCTTTTTTTTTCAAAAAGATCAATGTGAATATATGCAGAGTGGTGATAACGCCATTGATACAATGATTAGCCTTACACAGTTAAAGATAGGATGTTCTAACGTGGGGGGAAGAAAATAAATGAATGACATATCTCATGTCCAGGAGAGTATGAGCTATTTGATGTGTGAGACAACTCCACATCTTAACACGTTGACGGATGATGGTGAATCAAAGGAAGTTGTTTACATGGTGAAGCCATGACCAACGAGCAAAGAACTGATGTTTGCTTTGAAGCTTATCTCAGGTTAACACCCAACCCCGGGGTTCCCCTGACCCCTCGCCCCTGCACGGGTCGGGTAGGTCTAAGATGTCATACCTGACTTTCAACCATTTCAACGGAATCTGGTCTAGACTGAACAATGACATATGCAGGTTCCCAACTATACCCACAGAATAACAGGTGAGAAATTAAGATCACAAAAACCTAGCCAAACATAACCACCACGTGAACAATTCAAGATACAGCAACGTTTCCGAGCGTATCGCCTTCAAGAACACAATTTTCAACAACTGACACTAGCAATGAATAGATCAATCCGCGATAATGCTTAAGTCTAAGTTACCCTACCATTGACAACTACTATCATGCAACTATTCACACACGAAAAACACGCGTGTGTCCTCTGTACCTCGGAGTATTTATTTTCCGAAAGAGTCCCACCACTGTACACCTCAACAGATGGCACCACTAATAACGTAACACTGAAATCCACACGGAAGACGTATCGATGGAAAAACTGAAAGACATGCAACCTGGCGTGGCACGTCGTGTACAAGAACAATGGGACACGTTTTCGAAAGGTTTGGGAAAAATGAACTTGACTGTGGTAAGTTATCACAGGGGCAGTGGTTCTTAATTTGTTTTCAAGGGTATTCCGTTGTAATTATATAATATACTAGGGCTTGACCGGACGCAGTTTTTTTACACCGGGTCCGGGTATTTTGAGCGCGGGTTAAAGTGTTACTAGGTACGGTCGAGGTTGAAAGGCGAATGATGACTTGTTACCGTCGAGGTTTAAATGTTTCATTAAAATGAAGGGTAGCGATATTTTACTTAAAAGGCAGCTCTGAAATAAAGGCATGTAGGCAGGTAAGAACCCCTCTCATATTCATCGACTGTGACAACACATGTGTCCTTGAAAAACCAGATACAATTTCACGCGGATGCTTGACTTGACGTGTCCACAATTCCCCTGTTTTGCCCTGAATGTGTTATCTATCGGCAGCCAATGACTAAATTAAAGCTCTACTCAGACTCGGCTTTTATAGGAAGCAATTTCTAAATAAATTAATAAAAATTCCCGAAGTTTCATTTCTGAGAAAATGTGTGGATCCCTGTAACAGGATTATACGTATCAGTCTCAGCGTTCCAGATAGATATAAGCATGCACATTTGTATGTATCTTGACAGTGTTCGCTAATTAATGTTGGGTCGGAAACAGGATCCACTCACTATCTCACAGACGACCTCAGACTCCTGGGATCTTATAACGACCGTTAACTTGTGTCCATGACTTGAGTGTATGTATCTATGTGTTCTATGGGATGTATGCCTTGACACTGTGTTGTATAAGCAGAAAACTTGTCAGCACGGGTCCCCAAACTTTTAAAAAAGTTGTGTACCCCTTACATTGACCCCTAAAGATGAAGAAACAGACAAGTGAGTGCTTCTCAAGACAGAATTTCGCCATGCTCTGGACATAGTCTGTGCTTATGATAATTTTATTTTATTATTATTATTTTTTTTGCTTTTGTTAGAACTATGTGTACCACGTGAGACTTGCAGGCATGCGACAAAGTTAGAGAATCTACAATTTAGCGGCTGCAACCAGAAAGTTTAGATAGATAGTAACGAGACCAAGAAACAAAAAAATAAGTAAGTTAATAGACGAGACTATTGTTATCAGCGGTCGCGTCGTAAACATTTCTTTGGCTGTGTCTTCAACATTTAAAAAAAGCTGACAAGGCGACATTGTGTTTGTGTTCTCTGCTCTGAAATTTTAACCCGATCAGCAACAACAGCAAGGACAACAACTGTAACAGCAATAACGACAGCAGCAACAACAGCAAAAACAACAACACTTACAGTAACAGTAATAACAACAGTAGCAACAGCAGCAGCAACAACAGCAACAACAACAGCAGCAACAACAGCAGCGACAGCAACAGCAGCAACAGCAACAACAGCAACAACAGCAGCAACAACAACAACAGCAACAACAGCAACAACAACAGCAACAACAGCAACAACAACAGCAACAACAGCAACAAAAACAACAAAACAAAGATGTATCTATTGTGAAAACAACTTGAAAAAAGAAAACGGTTGAGTTACTGTCTGTGTCAATGACCTCTGGTGAACACAACCAATGATAAGCGCATTCGCTATTAAGAGCTCCCCGCCCTTGATGAAACTGTGACAAATTAATTATGTCTACACCGTGGCCGTCCATCGCGTTAACCCTTTGGTCAATCGCGGCTCAGCTTGCCGGTAATCGCCCAACTGTGGTGGGGCCCCGCGAATTCTCGTGGACGTGGGGATTGTTGGCCAAGTAGAGCTGAATCCAATTATTGGTCTGTGCACGGCCCTCGGGGTTGGATTCCCGGGACTTAAGTGCTAAGTTTGGTCAATCGCATCATTATTATTGACCAGTGGTCAGCAGCTGACGATTAGGGTTATTTCGTCGTTTTACATTTTTTGTTTTTCTTTTTTAGTTTTTTTAAAGTGGGATATGTTACACAAAAAAAAAAAAAAAAAAAAAAAGTTAGATGTCAGAATACTAATGAGTTGTTTGTGATTGCATGAATGGAATACATATTGGATGGATAAGTTCCTAGAAACAACATGAGGTACTATGATGGTCTCAAGAAACAATAATCAGATAAATGAGGAGCGACAACCATGTAAAAAAATAATGCATAAATCCACCCCACCCCCCCCCCCATCCCCAAAACTCCGGGGGAGGAAAAAAAAAAAAAAAAAAGCTTGAAAGGGGGAGTTTAATATTGAAAATAAAAAACATAAAAATAAAATATTAAATGATTTATGGTCATTCTAAAGAAGTGTGTCCCGTAGAGAGTCATGCTATCTTTGAGGATATAACTGCAACAGTGTTGCTACCAGTATGTGTTTGAAAACTAATGGGGAGGTCTGGAGGATCTGGTCAGTGATGTTATTTATATTGATGTGTTTTGTATGTATTTAAAAAAAATGTTATATGATTTCTGTAGTTGTATTTATTCACAATTTTTCGTGAAGAGAATTGTTTTTGTTGTTTTTTTCTGTGTCTTTTTTTTTTTTTTGTTGTGGGGTAGAATAATACGTAGAATGTAAGAGAAACGACGTGCCTTGTACTGTAGGATGATGGAAGTTGAGTCTAAAGTAGGTGAGATGTTGTCAATTAAGTGATGTCAAGAGGATGGGATCCAAGTTGTTAAGAAGGGTGTGGTTTTTTTTTTTGTTGAGTACGGGGTCCGAGTATTGAGGATGTCTTATTGTTTTTTTCTTCTTTTTGTTAAGGGTGGGGTATGATAACAGACCTGTTTACTCTTAAGATTTTGGCGTACAGTGTACGATTTTGGGGTGTATACATTATAATTATATATAATGTATGTTTATTTTTTTTTTAGTATTAAGATAATGTATTGAACTATTTTGTGATGATAGTGTACGATTTTAAGAGTTTGAGGGTAAACAGGTCTGTGATTATTAACGGTTTTTTTTGGTGTTTTTTTTGGTTTTGTTGAGCATAGGGGATCTAATTGTTGCTGGTGGATTGTGGTAAAGTTGACGTGCTCTTCCACAACAGACCTCGTATTCTTAACTTAACCTCTCACACAGAACTTAACTGCGCCACCCACCCCCACAACAACACAATTTTTCTCCCACGGGTCTTACAAACTCGTCCCATGGCATTTCTAGGCCACATAGATTCAACTAAACTACCCAGTACCAAAGACCCAGGAGACACCGTCTCGCCAGCGTAGTTGCTCGTTCAATCGATGGCATCGTCTCATTTTGATCAGACGCTGTTGCCAATCTCAAAGGAGAGCTCGGCGGTGATATTTTGTTATACTTTAATTTGTCCAAACACAATTACTGCTAGGGCGTTTCTTCGTACAATGTTGTTTCTTTTTGAGTCAAAGCTGACC
The DNA here is from genome assembly GCA_964017045.1 of Omphiscola glabra. Taxonomy (NCBI): domain Eukaryota; kingdom Metazoa; phylum Mollusca; class Gastropoda; family Lymnaeidae; genus Omphiscola; species Omphiscola glabra. The sequence continues at coordinate 20,301,224 of OZ024808.1, forward strand.
GAATTACTTCATGACTGAAGGGTTAAGTAACCGGTAGTCGGGGTTCTAACACTACTGGCCGCAAACTCAACGATTAGAATTTGTAGGGTTAAAAAAAAAATATTGATAATTGTTAGAGTAAGACAAACTTGACTAATATTAAAGTAAGACCAAGTTAAGTAATTACTAGAGTTAGATCAGCATACAAATTACTTAATTACCTAGTCATATGTTTACGTATAAGTAATGCGGTATATGAAATTAAGGGATTGGGGGGGGGGGGGAGTATTAAGTTGGTTTAAGTTTCAGCGCCGCTCACTTATAGAGAACAAGACTAAGAAGACTGTTATATTATCTTTACATTAAATGTGTGCCCGTGAACTTCGGCAGCGGTCTGCAATGAAAAACCTGGGTCAGCTCAGAAGATATAAAAAGGGATAAGGTCGTAATGACACCCCGAAACGCCCAATCAATAACAGCAGACCCGGGTACATGCTCCGTACGTTACAAAGAAAGAAAAAAAAATGTTGCCATGGCATAATGACAGAATAGGAACACGTGAACGTAGTGTTTAGCGTGAGTCTACCTATAGCATGCGGGCAGTGAGAGCGTGAAGGCACACCCATAGATACATGCGGCCTGCTGGAACTTTTAAGGCGGCCCGCAAGACCACGAGCGAGCTGAATGTTCTCGCAACATGTACAAATTTCCAATCAGTATACGTGAAATCCAATAAAAAAAAGTATAATTCTATAGTAAACGCAAAACACTGCAATAATCACAGGATTTTTTTATTTTTTTTATAAAGTATTCTACTACTTATTTCCGAACTGAATAAGAATTGAATTTTCGAAGTATATGACGTATATTCTTTAAAAAATGTATCATGCGGCCCTAAAGAATAAAAAAATATAATGCCCCCCCCCTTGGACAAAGATGTTGGCCACCCCTGGTGATGCCAGAGGCCGCCGTGACACTATAACTGACATTTTCTTCCCGGATTTTATTACAGAATATTTTATGAAAGGTCGAACGCTGAATTAGCCAGCTGTAAATATGTGTTGTAGAGGCGAAGGTTTGAAAACACCAGAAAAATGTCCTTCGTTAGAAAGGATTGTGTGTGTGGGGGGGGGGGGGGGGCTGTGCATTGGTTGGGGGTGCTTTGGTTTTGGGGGATTGGTTGGGGGGGCAACCATAAATATGTTTGCCGTTTCACCTGTCCATCAATCTCGTTAGACAGACCCTAAGAAAACAAAAAAGACAGCAGTGGGCAAGATTAGAGAAGACTTCAAGTGTGTACACGCTCTATCACTGGGATATCGGACACCGGTGAACGATTGTTGAGCTGCGCAGCACGGATCATCCTGATGTCCAGGCCTCTTCTAGTAGTCGATGGTGGAGAGATAAAGCAAGGCAGGCGTGACTGCAGTCTGGTACAGCAAAGACCCCAAATGCCATGGCTATACATATCTAGCTCCATGGTATACTAATCATGAGTAACGGGAAAATAAGCACATATGAAAACGATTAATAACACAGCGAGACATTAATGGACAACTTTGTAAGGAGGGTTTAACTATAAATATAGTATTGTAAGGGAAAACTACAATAAGAAAATTAGTCCCAGGTGCTGACACCAAAAGTATGTCCTGACAGCACATGTGACTGAGATTCGAGTTGTGCAGCTAGAGCTGCCTATATATATAAAGAGAGAGAGAGAGAGCGACAAAGAGAGAAAGAAGAAAGGAGAGATATAGATATAGAGAAAGAGAGAGAGAGAAGTAGTTGATTTTTTAATTTTTTAATTTTTTTTTTTTTTTTTTTTTTTTTTTTGCAGGTCTCTGTTCAAATTTTGAGCGACCTCGACACAGTGACATTCACTGAACTGATGCTCAATAACTCTTTTCCATCAAATAGACTTCACCGAACTATCATTAAACACTGCAACAAGGCAGCATCCACCCCACCCACCCCACCCCTTCAAGCATGCAGCTTTGTTAGTATATTATGTATATTACCTTGTATTTATAGGATTTGAACAGCGTGTAATTTATGGAGTGTCGACCATGTAGGTATGCCAGGGCTTCTCAAACTATTGCTTTCGGTATTACCTCTTATACATATTACGCTTCTGGTGGGACACGTGGACTTTTTTCAATTCCCGACTGCTTCCTAACAAGCTTGCTGCTTCATAATCAGCGAATTTGGTATTGAGAGTATATTACAAACAAGTCTATATGTTTGAAATAAAGTATGGTTCAATAATGAGTTCAATAGCTTGTAAATGATGAACATAAAATAGAATACCAGAACATACTGCCAAACGCAATGGAGTTGCACGCTGTTCAGCTTAAATTTAATGGCTGGACCATGCACATTGAATTTCTATTATCATTTCATATGTACACTTGTTTTGAATGCATGCACATAATTGAAAATTATGTGATAACAAATATTTGTCATAATAAAAATTAAGATTTAAAAAAAAAAAAAAAAAAAGAAGAAAGAAATCATTTGAAATGACATTCAATGCATTTAAAACACAATAGGCTCGTACTTACCGAACCCCATAAACGAGCGAACCATCCTCACGAACATCATTTTGAGTGCAGTCCGTTGGGCTCAGCTAATCCGTGACGTACTTCCTCATAGAATGACGCCATAAACCAAACTGTCGCAACGGCAGCACTTCAGCTGTGCTTTCCGGTACATATAGGCATTGTTGTATCTGCTCACCTCCGGAAACGCTTACAAAAAAAAAAACGTTGTAGCTAGACAATGTAGCGATGCGCTGTCCTTGTAAATGTGCGAACTGTTCCATCGAGCATAAACAAGAATTTGAATTCACTACGTCTTCGTCATTACTACTACTCGGGAAATACAGGGGAACCCCGCTATAATGCGCCTCACCATAACGCGAATTTGGATATAACGCTGTCGCAGCATGGCTCCCGAAATTTAGTATATTCATTCACGTGGAGAAAAAAAAAATTGGAGAAAAGTAAAAAAAGCAAAAGAAGAAATTGACTTCATTTTGGGCATGAGATTAGTTGTGACTTTTAAAATAATGTGATCGTGGCATGGTTCCTGAAATATGAAATTAATTTACTCCATTAGGCCTATGTTCTTTGAAAATTGTATTAATTTCTTGGAAAGCCATTTTTTAAAGCGAAAAAAATCACAACTTTTCAAAATGTCGTAGAAAATGAGCCCCTAAACGCACCAAGTTCAAACTAGTATCAAAATTAATATCGAAAACGAGGCTTTCTTCCGGTAGAACTATAAATAGTAATATGTAAGGGATTTCCGCTGTGCTAAGAACGAAATTAAACAAACTCGAAACGATCACTGTACATGTGTACACGTAGATGTTCTCGGGAAAAAGTTAAATATTGTAAAACCCCGCATTAACGCGACCCCGCTTTTAACGTGATCCGACTAATCACCAGAAATGAAGTTGATCTAAGAATAATTTAAGGGGAAAAAAATAAGAACAATGTGTGTTGGCGAGTGTCGTATTTGTGCAAAGAATACAACATGTAAAAATCCACGTCTATTGGAAACTATAACAGGTAGGTCATAGTGAACTATGGCAGACTATGGCAGACAATGACAACTATTACGATGGACGCGTATAATATAAATTAGTTAAGTGCACACAATTTTTTGAAGTGTTTTAACATATCAAATCATTTCGTCAAGAATACACACTTGTATGCAGCAGATAGCAGCACGCAATTTGTGAAGCTTTTAGACTTAAAAATTGTGTGTGAATGCAACACATACACCCACACGCACATATAAGTACATTCAAGCACACGCACACACAAAAAACACACAGACGCAGGCAAACACGTGTACACACAAACACAAGCACACGCACACACAAGCAAACACAACACTGACACTGAGTGAAATATTGACTTTTAAATACACGTTTCAGTAAAACAAGTTACAAATCCAAACATATTCCGAGACTTGCAAGTATCTTGTTTTCGAAAGACGCAAATATAGATACGCGTGCCCAGTTTCAAATTTAAATTCTAAAATACATATCATCTTTCATTTTAGACCTAAAAATCAATGTCCTAGTCTGTGACAACCAGTCCTATTGAAAAAAAAAGCCACCAAAAGCCCACGATAGCTCTTCCAATTTAGGATATCTATGCTTAGCACTCCCAGTGGGGAAATCATTGGTAGCATGTTCGCACAGGCAACGGATTGGGCATCAGGAGCATTTATGGCGCCAGCAAATCACACGATACACTTTTTTTTTGCGTACAGAGGCCTCGGCCACGAAGTCAAGGAGGCATACATATTTAGAGATGTCAGATAATCGCTCGATATAATACAGTACTTGGCAACTGCGGGTCTGGCACTGTGATGCGCACAGACAATAGTAAGAGATAAATCCGGTCGAGGCGCAAAAGTCTAAAACGGCGACGGGTTCTCGCAGTATATAATTTTAGGTCAAATGTACATACATGTTTTTTGGTACGGTATTGAACAGCTCAACGGTTTCAGATCGTAAGCTATACTTGCGAGGAGATATGAGGCCAAAGTCGGAGTGGGTAAAACACACCACAGAAGCTTCACTTACAAAAATGAAATCGGAAATGTTTCGGGTGATGTTTCGGGAAATGTTCATTATCTCGCGACCTTCAAGAACACTTTTACCAATTTGTGCAACGTTTTGGTGGTACGTGCACCTACGCTATTTAAGCGTTCTCTGTAAAACAGCTGAATGAACTTGAATAAGCACACGAATTAAGTCTAAGATATCGTTAAGATTCGACCATGAAACATTATTAGAATTACGATTAAAATGTGAACATTTCAAACCCTCTTATGACTGACACAACTTGTATTGTCAAGCGAGAGTAATACAATCATTTCATTAGCCCGGGCATTTCTTGTTTTTCCTACAAGCCCAATTTTAAAAACAAGACTTTAAAAGAAAGGTGATCCCAATTTTAAAAACACAACTTTAAAAAGAAAGGTTATCCCAATTTTAATAACACGACTTTGAAAAGAAAGGATATCCCCAATTTTAATAACACGACTTTAAAAAGAAAGGTTATCCCAATGTTAATAACACGACTTTAAAAAGAAAGGCTATCCCAATTTTAATAACACGACTTTAAAAAGAAAGGCTATCCCAATTTTAATAACACGACTTTAAAAAGAAAGGATATCCCAATGTTAATAACACTACTTTAAAAAGAAAGGCTATCCCAATTTTATTAACACGATTTAAAAAAAAAGGTTATCCCAATTTTAATAACAAGATTTTAAAAAGCCAGGTTATCCCAATTTTAATAACACGACTTTAAAAAGCCAGGCTATCCCAATTTTAATAACAAGATTTTAAAAAGCCAGGCTATCCCAATTTTAATTACAAGATTTTAAAAAGCCAGGCTATCCCAATTTTAATAACACTACTTTAAAAAGCCAGGCTATCCCAATTTTAATAACAAGATTTTAAAAAGCCAGGATATCCCAATTTTAATAACACGACTTTAAAAAAACCAGGCTATCCCAATTTTAATAACAAGATTTTAAAAAGCCAGGCTATCCCAATTTTAATAACACGACTTTAAAAAGCCAGGCTATCCCAATTTTAATAACAAGATTTTAAAAAGCCAGGCTATCCCAATTTTAATAACACGACTTTAAAAAAGCCAGGCTATCCCAATTTTAATAACAAGATTTTAAAAAGCCAGGCTATCCCAATTTTAATAACACGACTTTAAAAAAGCCAGGCTATCCCAATTTTAATAACAAGATTTTAAAAAGCCAGGTTATCCCAATTTTAATAACAAGATTTTAAAAAGCCAGGCTATCCCAATTTTAATAACACGACTTTAAAAAAGCCATGCTATCCCAATTTTAATAACAAGATTTTAAAAAGCCAGGCTATCCCAATTTTAATAACACGACTTTAAAAAAGCCAGGCTATCCCAATTTTAATAACAAGATTTTAAAAAGCCAGGTTATCCCAATTTTAATAACACGACTTTAAAAAAGCCAGGCTATCCCAATTTTAATAACACGACTTTAAAATGAAAGGCTATCTTTTGTTTGTTTCATTTTTTTGTTTCTGTTTTACCAGAGAAACGATATACAAAGTCGAGAGAGAATTATCAAATGAAAGCAAACAGCACTCCCAGGCATGGGAACAAAAGTCCGACCGATAAATCGATGCAGAAATCAGGGATGTCCATAGAGCACGCACATGTCCCTATCCCCATACTGGTTTTTTTCCCCCTTCATATTTGGGGATGGTATGCTCAGGAGCCAAATGTAATGTTGTAATAAAATTACCGTGGATTCAAAGAATAACGTGGTTTGCATGTCTTTCCAATCCCTCTCCCTGCGACTGCAAAATGTCTTTCAAGTTATGTATATGAAGAAATATCTGCGTGATAAGCGGAGGCAGTTAAAGAAAACAAAGATTGTAGATACAGAGGGGGCCAATAAAGACAGGAAAATTAACCAAACCACCAAAAAGGGGGTATGAGAAGGGCAAAGAAGTACTGGATTGAAGAGCAATGCTACGACATTGAAAATTGCTTGAAGAAAAAAAAATGCAAAAAGGAATACCAGCTGGTGAAAGAACTAACCACTGCAAAGCAAGGGCGTAGTACTACCATACAAGATAAAAATGGTAATTGTTTGACCAAGGAAAATAATATATCCTGAAAAGGTGGACTGGATACTGCTCAGAGTTGTATAATGAAAATATAAAGGTAGACCCAGAGATCCGTAATGTCCCCCAGCAACGGACAATGAAAACTTCCTTATTCCCCGCGCAGGAGAAGAAGCAAACACCCCCTAACCCCCCCCGCCCCCCCCCCCCCCCACACAAAAAAACGACATAAAAAAATTCCAATACGTCAATGAATGAATTTAAGCCACTTCCTCTGTTTATGATAGACTTTTAGTTTTAAAGTCCGTACAGGTACTATTTTCGTCACTTTGATCCCGACCGGAAACTGTTATGAAAAGTATATCAGGAAAGAATAAAATATAATAATTTTATTGTTATTATTATTTTAAAATAATTACTCTAGGTGTCTACATGTGTAGCACCTCTCCAGAAACCCTAATGTAAAGTGGATAAGCCCTTGGGAATGTGTCTTTGTTTACCGTGTCCGAAAGTCCAAACTGTGTCGGATGTTCTACTACTTAACTTTATCGTTGTCTTTATGCAATGCTCTATGACTCTATAATGATAAACTCACATCAGAAATTTAGACCCGCCTCTCCAATAAACTCCCCCCCCCCTTTTCTCCTCCTGCCCCCCCCCCCCATTTTCCCCTGGCACCTCTGCCAGAGCAGCCGGACACATATTCACCCCGACTTACCAGACCTGACATACCGCACTGAATCACTCACTGAATAACTGGACTCAAACACGACGAGCGAATGCCAGGCGACCACCGGAAGTACTCGAAGCGCCCCCCGAGACCAAAGTGATAGGCGGTGTCCGGTTCACGCCATCTTGAAGCGATGCATCGCCCTCGACTCTATTTCGTCCGTTTCAGTCTTCTCTGTTGGATCCACCCGTCGTCTTCACAAACCACCGGTACTCACCAGGCAATGCAAACCATCGTTACCTGAGCTATTCAAAAGCACGGTTACTTTCCAACAGGTCATGTTGTAACGTACTCGTCTCTGTGTCTGAAGTTGAAAGTCACTAAATGATGTGGCGGTCTCGAATGCCGTCGTGGAGGTCGTGCCCCATGTCATGTCATGATACGGCTCAGACCGCGTTCAATATGCAGTCCAGACTCGAACACGCCTTTGTTAAAACTAACCGCAAGTTAAACACATCATTATCAGTAGGTTCATTCGGTCATCGCGGTTAGGGCAAAAGTATCGTTAAAAACTGAAAAAAAAAAAAAAAATCAAAGAAATCTTATTGAAACTAACTTGAGATGTTGAGAAATATTTTTTTTTTCTTTTTTTTTAAATGGTTCCCTCACGTTATCAATAATAGGCAGAAGGATAATATTTAGTTACAATTAGAATTTATGATAGTATTTATATATGTATTTATATATGTATATATATGTATGTATATAAACATTAAAAAAATGAAACTACAAAAAATCAACTCTGCGATCTTTAATAAAAGGGAAGTTAAAAATTCAGAACCTAAGTCACATGAAACGGAGGAAAACAATGCGTGCGTAAATAAGAAGAAAAAAAAGAAAAAAAACATGTAAAAACCCTTAATAAAAAAGTGTGTTTGTATAATCCGTTATGTGCATGTGCTGTTATTATGTTGTATATTAATATTCTAATGTCCCACCCGCTTTTACACCGCAGATTTATTAAAACAGGTATTTCAGAAATACAAAATAAAATATTACGCACCAAACGCACTTGCGATATCTAAAAATAGTTTAATGTAAATGATTTAAATTAAAAAGAAAACAATTGTGGCGAAATGTAAAGGCATTTAGAGAGTAAGTCTGGCAGTCACTATATCTGCTTGTAGCTCTTACTACAGTCAAAAGGAACTGAAAGGTCCGAAAAGTGTGTCACTGTTATCTAGCTGAGCACATAGATGAACCATCAAAATAATATTAGAAGATACTCACTGTACAAAGAATCCTCACCGCAAACATTGAAAGCGCAAACGTGTCTAACAGATTCACACAGACGGCTGCATTTCAATAGAGCGTGGGCGAGTTCATTATTACGGCCCCAAATCCCTCGGGCGTGCCCCTCGGCTAAAAAAACAGGGCACAACCCCCTACCCTCCCAAATCAAACTCTCCTGGACGGTGAAAACGATAGCTTGCTGACACTGCTCTATTGCATAGCGTGGCTCGGTGCACCAACACCCAGAAAGTGGCGTTAACAAACAAATGTACTACACGCATAATTATTTGGCACCCGCACTATTGTTGTTGGAATAAAGCTTTCATCAGCTTAATCAAGTTTTCGTTCTTTTGTTTTGTTGTTTTTTTTGTTGTTTTTTTCAATTCGTTTCTTTTTTAAATGATTTCTTATGATAGAAGATACATTTAATTGCTCAGATAACTGTGCCTAAAATATTCGTAATACTAAGTAACTAAGACTAAGCAATTATTTTCAAGTGATGAAATACCAGTAACACAAGGGATCTATGAAAACCGTAAGTCAGTAAGAAAATCTCTGTCCACCTGTCAACTCCGAGCACCACTGACAAACTCCATTTCATCAGTCACAATGGCACGGCCTGGATGCCGCGGCATTGATATGGAAACTGATCGCCAATTTGGCTCGTAGAATGAGCAATACGTAACAAAGGACTGAGAAAAACAGTGTGCACATGAAAACGATACCAAAGATAATGATACTAACAATATTCAATTGAATTATACTATTAAATTTCTAAAAAGTTACAAATTCGGATACAGGAATAAAAATTTAAAAATTTTAAAAAAAAATATATGTATATCAACGTACAGCACAGCAAGTGAAAGGGTACACTCCTCAAAAATACAATTATTAAATTACACAAAATTATATAACGTGTCGTATATGTTAGGAATTATATCAAAAATGTATATCTCCTAAGAAATATGCCGTCCTATCTATAGAGATTAAATCTAAACGATCTAGTAAAAACATTATAGTAATGTCGTCACCTAATAGCATTCTTTAGAACAAATAGAACGTGTTCGGACGAAAAACAACCGTTTCCCAATTAAGTGCGTGGTGGGTAAAGAATGAGTCAGCACATTTACTCGCCGACTTCAATACCAAAACGAATAAGGGGAACACCAGTGGTGGTCGCTAAAATTGGACCTACACACACGCCATAACAATCATAGTTTAGCAACGTTGCAAAAAATTACAGAAGTTACTCGGCCGCCATGTGGAAGGCCGGACGTGGATTATTTTATTTACAAATTCTAATGGCAGACGTATTCTGGTCTTCATCCTCCAAAGCATTGCCCAACGCCCATGTATGTGATGAGCCCAAACAATAATTGTTGTAACACGTGTAAATATAGCAGAATGTAATGAAACCGTGAATGTAAACAAACACATACAACTAATTCTTGGACTATAACAGCATTTGAAAAGTCCATGAAGTTAACAATAAATTAAATAAATCTGTAATCCTTGGAAATATAGAAGCATATGATAGAACTTGGGATCCAACAAACCCACACAACTGAAACCACCGTGAAAGTAACGCCGTGCGGTAATATGCCGCGGGGATCCAACAAACCCACACAACTGAAACCACCGTGAATATAACGTCGTGCGGTAATATGCCGCGCGATCCGCTGAACCTAGCATTAAAACAAACGAGTTTATTCGATAAGTCAGACAGTCATTGGGGGGGGGGGGAGGGGGAAGACTGGTGAAAATTATAATTTTAAATAAGCAGAGGCCGGTCGAAGGGAAGGGGGCTGTGGGGGGGGGGGGGGAGAACTACTGTTAGATTCTCAAGAGTCACAACAACCTAATAGAATGGCAGGTGTTGTTTTTATAGATTTGCATTTTATTAAACGAAGCATGACCAAGATTTAGTATACTTTTGAGTTTCGTCATGAAAATCAGATCGTACAATGAGTGCACACTAGCTTAGCAAAGAGATTATTTAAGACGATGGATAAAACTTATGGAATTTACTAAGTGATGTAAGCACAGTTTTGCTCGGACACCACTTAACACCGGGGATGAACATGTATATCACGGTTTGACGAAACACAGAGGGCTAGGCCTGGCAGCAACGCCGGAGTTCATTGATCTGCATGAAGCTATTAATGTGTGTACGGTCATCCTAGTCCGGGGAAAGTATAATGGGAGACCAGTGAATTGGGGTGGATGTAGATTTGGTCTATTATTGGATGGACGATGCGTGGCTTGTGATAAATGCAGGCGATCGTCAATTTCAGGGGCGGACATAATTGCAGTCTGAGGTACAGAGGGTGATGGATGAAGGTCCACAAAGAAAAATAGAACAGAGCACGTCAAGAGGAGATGAACAAAAACACATTTTTTAAGAAAAATGTATGTCTATATCTTCAGTGGTTAATGTTAAGGACAAGTCCTGGAGAGTACAACCGGTTCAGACGTGGAGCAGGTGCAACCAGTCCAGACGGGGAATCGGTAAAACCGGTCTCATATGACGGAGATCATTAATGATTGAAGTAGCAAAGAACTGATGAAAATCTACCGAGCAATACCTATTGAACGGCGAATCGTGCCCCCGTTCCTTGGTTACACCTACGTAACCGTCAGTGTGGGGCGCGGACCGGAGGCAAGCACTTGAAAACTAGTGCTGCGGCCGCAGGTACAGTCTGGCTGAGAGCGTCCCATCCACCCCACGTAATATGGGCTATTGTTTGTACCAATGGGTCGGGAAAGCCCACAGAAGATGTGGTCTATCATTTTTTGGCACCATGGCAAACTTCTTGGGAAATATATGTTTGTACGATAGCATCTATAAATAAAATTACATTTTACCTATAACTTTATCGATAACTGTGACAATGCCAAAATAGTGATGTTTTAATTTGTTTTTCTCTTTGCAGCGCGTTTTTAACAATTATTTTTAATAGAACAAAACAAAACAAGTTTTCAATGGATATTAAGATACGGTCCAATGGTTCGACTGGTCAACGTTTTGACAAACAAATGAAGTTCAATTAACTGGCATATTATTTAAACGAATGGCATATAAAATTTGACTGACCTCTCAACACCTTCTTAATGCTATATGAACACCATATGAATGTCATAAGAACTTCAAAATGAATGACATGTTAACTTCGACCGGATGACATATGAACTTCACATGATCGCCAAACGAAGTCCTATCGACGGGCACACAGTATAATATGACAGGTCTCTTAGCCATTAACATCTATTAAGCAGCTAAACAGGTATCTTAGCCATTAACATCTATTAGGCAGCTAAGACAGGTATCTTAGCCATTAACACCTATTAAGCAACCAGAACAGGTCTCTTAGCCATTAACACATATTAAACAACCAGAACAGGTCTCTTAGCCATTAACACCTACTAAGCAACCAGAACATGTCTCTTAGCCATTAACACATATTAAGCAACCAGAACAGGTCTCTTAGCCATTAACACCTATTAAGCAAACAGAACAGGTCTCTTAGCCATTAACACCTATTAAGCAACCAGAACAGGTCTCTTAGCCATTAACACCTATTAAGCAACCAGAACAGGTCTCTTAGCCATTAACAACTATTAAGCAACCAGAACAGGTCTCTTAGTCATTAACACCCATTAAGCAACCAGAACAGGTCTCTTAGCCATTAACACCTATTAAGCAGCCAGAACAGGTACCGTAAAACCACTGCCGCGCAGTCACTATAAGACCGTATACAGAATCGGCAGTCCATCACCACAAAGTAATTCCTTTTGTTCACAGTCCGCAAACCTCATCTTAGACCGATGACAGACGTAGCGCCCACGATCTATTTTACCCGCTTGTGCGGTTCGTTACCTGCCCATGCTGCCAAAGCAATCCGATATAACGTTTGGGGGTTGGGAAAAGATGGTTAATAAATGGACGGGTCCGCCGCGGAGAATGGAAGGAGTGATTGCTGACTGGGCAGCGCAAAATGTCGCTGGATGCGAGGGTGGACGGTGGAAAGGGAGGGGGGAGCTTCGGGTCAAGGGGTGACGGGGGTAAACATTTACATGTATGCACCTATGACGTCGTGTATCCAGCACCAGGGATTGTTTGAATTTTTGTTGAGTGTGTCTTTTTTGGAGTTGTTACCGTATGTAAAGTAATACAAGCAAGTTTTCCCCCCAAGTTTATAATGTCAAAAAAAATGACGATTCTCTAAGTTACATCAACGACTAATGTACTGGTTCCACTGACTTTGGCTCCTGCGGAAACACACATTTCTGCAATAATTAGTTGATTACGCCAAGGATAGGTTGTGCTACCTTCAAAGTAAGTGTCTAATATGTGATTGTTGGACACATATGTGGCCTTGGACTCAGGATCTAATGATATAAGTAGCAGTTCATTTTTAAAAAAAATACAGACCGCCATACAGTTACGTTTCTGGAGAAAAGTCTGTGGTGGGGCCAAAAGTCTGTGGTGGGGCCAAAATTCTGTGGTGGGGCCAAAAGTCTGTGGTGGGGCCAAAAGTCTGTGGTGGGGCCAAAAGTCTGTGGTGGGGCCTTTTGTATTTAGTTTATGAAGAAACGCTCGAGAACTATAGATGAAGAGGTCATTGCTAATGATTAAATTAAAAATATGTATGTTTATGGCAAATATTAGGCAACTAAAGCTTTAATCCATTTGGGTTCATTTATGTATGCCCATGTGCTATTTGAAGATCTTTTTTTTTTTGGTGGCAAATACGGTAGCTCCAATGCAGCAAAGATAAGATCGACCCAATCAATCAATAAAATACGGTAGAGTTTGGGAATCCCCCCAGAAATAATGGGGTAGACAGCGCAAGGGAGAACGACATGGTGGCGGGTCTGTGGCGCAAAGAGGGCGGCGGGTTACAAGGGGCCCGGGTAAGGGTCATGACGTTTCAGAGCTGGATGGAGAGAAGGGAATGACGCCAGCTGACGTGGGTTTGAATGGCGTATAATCTTAGCAAGAGCGTAGAAACGACGTGTGGCGAGACGTAGAGGTTACCTTTCTCCTTAAATTGCAATAAATTAAAACATTGGGTGTGTTTTTTTTGTCCTCTTCTCATTGACCAGTCCACCCCCCCCCCATTTTCCCAATTATGAGTATATCGTTAAAGTCTATGTTAAAAGCCCTCAAACTATTACATTATTTTCCAAAATCGATATCTTTATGATAATTATGTCAATTTTTTTTTTAAGATGATTAGATTTCAGATGATTTTAAAACAATCAATTTTTTTCCTTAGAGAAATGTTCAACGGGCACACGTCCACAATTCTTTTTATGAGACAAATGTTCGTATCATTAGTTTAGGCTAATCAGTGCGAGACACGTGACTTGTGGGTCCAGTGGATACGTGCATGTCTGCAACACACTTAGCAACACAGTCGTCATTTCAACACAATATTTATTTGAGGTTTCTGATTTTTTATAAGGTCACAAGTAAGATTATATTCAGCGTAAAATACCAGGATTCGGTGACCACTTCCATATAACAAGTCATGTCTGTGCATGTTCACTACCGTGCACCCGTTGATGACCGTTCAATAGCCGTGGCTCGTACAGGTGGTCCATATTGGCGGATTCCAAAGTAATACATTAAAAATAGGCAGTAAACATCAGCGAAAATACGGTGCAAGAAATAGTAAACTTTAACAGTTCATCAGAAGTTGCTTTCCGAGTGGCTGGGAAGATAAATATATCTTACGGTGGACCTTTGATTCATAGATCGTATCTGTACCAGTCTAACAAATTGGAGAGGGAATGAGTAAGAAAGAAATATATTTAAAAAGGGGGTTAGAGCTAAGGATGGAGAGAAGGGAAAAAAAGAGAGCACGCAAAAAAAATGAATTTATTGATGTTGTCAGCCCGAATTTCCTAAATATCAAATGCATTACATTTTTTCCCCCATCAACTCTGTGCCAAAGGCCAACATCCCACCCCCTATATTATCCCACGAACACACCCAACAGCCCCCGGTATGTGTTTACTCAAGGCATTTGGACGTGTCCACGACACACTGACAACGGTGCATTATATGGGGTCGCGGTGCCCGGCTTGTTTGTTTAGCATGGGGAGCCTATAATATTACCGCTGCCACGGCGCCCTTCAAATAGAAGAGATTGATGTATCAGGATATTGGAACGATGTGGTGCGTGAGGTACATGTGGACAGTGGGTCGGTGCAGACGATCGTCAGTTTCAGGAGTGGACATCACTGTAGTCTGTGGTGATGGATGAGAGCCCACAAAGAAAAATACAAAAGAGCACGCCAAGAGGAGATGGACAAAAACAAATGTTTATGAAAAATGTATTTCTATATCTTCCGTGGTTACTGTTAAGGATAGGCCCTGGAGAGTAGGTGCAGCCGATCCAGACGGGAAGTAGGTGCAACCGGTTCAGACGGGGAATATGTGCAACCAGTCCAGACGGGGAGTAAGTGCAACCGGTCGAGACGGGGAGTAGGTGCAACAGGTCCATACGAGAAGTATGTGCAGCTGGTCAAGACGGAGAGTAAGGATGCCGGTAAAGACAGTGAGTAAGTACTACAGACCAGACTGGTAAGGGCTAGCCGTTTCCCCATTTGCTCAATATCGATCTGCCACAGGGTCTGCCAGTTAGCATAGACACGCGTGTTGCTCCTTCCTTTCAAACATCATTAAATGGATGAGACGAACTAAAGTCACTCATCTCCCCGCCGTGCACCTATTATGGGTTCTTTTAACATCAAGCTGTTTGGCGGAATTGAAGTTGGTTAAATCTGATTAAATCATATAGCAGTTGACAACCTTTCAAGTGAGCCATCATGACGTGAACGTGTAACAGAATCGAATTCGGGATTCACAAAAGGGAGGAACGAGAACAACAGGTCACACTACATCAGCCTTGTTTTTAATCCATTCAAAATGCGCTAAGAGGATCTATGAAAGACATGCACAAAATGCATGACATCACACATCTATTTTATTTTTGTGAAGGTGGTTTAGAAAATGGTCCTCGTGTTATGTTTATATGGCGCTCCACCACAGTGATTAGTACGGGTGTATTTCAACAGCGGACAACTGATAGATTCCATCTCCCACATTGACAACAATGACCTTTACGGGAATGGACTGGGGCTACAGACTGCGAATGTTACATGTTTGACGACCGAGGCGTCGACAAAAGATTCATCAGCTCCTGGCCGCGGCTCAATTCTCCAAAGTGTCTGTCAACGCGGTGACCCGACCGTTGGTCAGCTTGACCTCAGAGACGAGCTGGCGGGGCTCAATAAAGAGATTAGATCAAAAGTAGAGAGTGAAAGAGGAAGAAAGAAAGAGAGAGAGACACACACAGAATGATCACAGTTTCTCATTAAACGGTGACCTCTCAGATATCAGAGCGTCAGCGGTTCTTGCGATCTCACAATAGCAACTAGCCAAATATTGATCGAACAATTTACCGTGTATTATTTAAAAGAGAGTTTTCGTTGGTTAAGTGGCATACAACCATTCTTTCTTTAAGATTTTAAAGCTACTGATGTCCACATCTTACAATGAAAATTACAATGTTCAATTTATATATATATATATATATATATATTTTAACTTAAAAAAATAATGTTTAAGATAATTGTCTCCGAACACTGTGTACATATTCTTAGTTGGAAACCATTGGACAAAGATACTGAAATTTGAAATTAGTGTAAGAAAGAGGAAGCTAAAACAGTATTGAAGTAAATTGTAGAATGTAGAGAGGCTCACTGTGTGATTATTTCTTTAACACGATCATTAAATCCGTTATATTTACTTCGCATTTGTTCGCGTGTTTGCAGCAACATATTCTGAAGGCTGAATGACCAGTTCCCGTCATCCTATCGAGCTGAAACTTGGCACATAGACTACAGACTAGTACCGATGACAACACATTTTAACACATTTTTAGCCCCACCACCAAGCCCCAAAAATCAACGGGTGAGTGTTTTGGTGTGGATATTAATTAGCTGTGTGGATTTTGCTATGTGCTTCTTATATATAAATCATGTATATGCATTTTTAAACTTCTAACCAAAACTTGTTTCATATTTTCTTTGTTTTTCGTTTCAAAATTACATTTTTTTTTAAAAACTCACAAAACGTTGTTTTTCGGAGTTGTTTAATTTTTATGATTGGTTTCGCTATAATCAATATTAACTGAGTCTTTATTCGTATATAATGTTAAAATATTATTTCAGCGTATCTGTAACTAGCAGAAGTGGCGCCTTCGGTGGGTATGCACTCTCACGGGGCGTCAAGTTAACAAGATTAGTACATGTAAGCTGTGCCTCTGTGCATCCCCGACGGAACGCAAACAATAGTATTATTATTATTATGAAGTTTTTTTTTGTATAGCGTGGTACCCCAACCTATGGCTGGGCTCACCACGCTGTACATACATTTTAACAAACATAATCATGAACTTAAAAATTAACATACATTAATTAAATGAAATAAAACAAATGTGTCCCAACCATTCCATAACTTTTTAAACGTCAAGCCATCTCATTAAGCCTTTTCACACCAAAAACACTTTCCTTGCATCACCAGGATCTCCGGATCCAGGCATTTCCCATGGCCCCGAAGTGCGTTTTTTTCCCCCAACCTATCATTCTCAGGAACGCATCTATCAAAACAACATTTCACATCATCCTTCGCAATTGCCGACATCTCAGCACTGGCGAAACACGAGATCGCATTGCCCCAACAAGGATTAAGAAAGAACACTTTTACATTCAGTGTATTTCTTCACTAATCTTTCACGGTGTGTCGTATACTATCTCAGCGACCGTAAGTAGTCAGTAGAACCAACCGAGGTACATAATATCCTTGTTTCATCCTGAAATTATTTGCGCATTGCAGACTTTTAGATATTCCGACAATTTAATGACACTTTGTATAAAAGTCAAGCCTTAGTTTGGAAGGGTACAGTGTTTTAAGTATATGTGATGTCTGTATGTTAAACAAATATACTCTTTATTACGTCCTGACTTTAAAATACATCGAACAATTTATGGGCAGTTTTCATCTTAGGAAAACATGCCGAAATCGCCTTTGAAAAGATTATTTTGGCGACAGCAACACAATGATCGCTATAACACGTTTCGTATTCTTTCCTTTCGAACAAATATGTTTTTTGTAATACTAAATATTATTGAAATCTTCACGTTGAAACATGTGTTCGGTAAAATTCAACATAAACATTACAAGCTCTTCCTCGGATCTTGATTGTTAAATATGTTACCCCCCCCCCCCCCCCCCACAAAAAACACATCTAAAATGTATGAGATGAATACGGGCTTTTTATCCAAATAAAAAACGAAGTCCCAACGATGTGTTTTTTTGTGGCACAGAAGACAACAACAAAAAAAAAAAAAAAAGAAATATTGCAAGAAGCTTTCAGATTTTAGATGGACGCTAAGATCTCAGTGCATTACAGTCACCCCAGACATTCGTCCGTGTCCATGGAGAGGTGGGATATGGTTTTATTTAAATGTGCCGCCACATGAATAACTGGGTGCTTCAGTGGCGAACCTAGGGGTGCGAAAGAGCGTACGCGCCGGGAGGCACTTTTGGGACTTATACATAGAATCATATGAATGTCGTGTAAGCTTGTGCCAGTTAACAAGATTTCGGCAAGGGTGGCGTCTCATCCAGGTACGCCACTCATTCTTATTTCAAATACCAAACGTTGCTACACGATCTGGACTAAGGCCAATGCGTGGATTACATTATACAATCGGGCCGCTTCTTACAAAACACCTTCACCTGGAATGAACAGCTTTCAAAATATATTTTTGTAAATCCATTCAAAGTGATTATGCTCATTAAAAATGGCACATCCATGCTATTCATCAACACAGACATAACAACGAACGCTGGCGCCAGCAGTGCTGTAATATACCGTTTGTAGCTATCATTTCAATTTTAGTATATTTCGGTTATTTATTTAAAACAAATTTGTTCTACTATTTCTCTAGTATAACTATATATTTTATTCTTTATTGTATTTGCAATGTTACCATTTTAAAGTGAACTTGTAACACATAACTAGAGCTATGTAATAATCATTTAGAGCTAATGTCGACCTTATCAATAGTAAAATATGTTTTTTAGAAGACCTAAGACGATAGGTGCTTCCGTACTAAGCAAACAGTGTCCCAACAAAGGTGCGAGTGACGGCAGAATGTATCGAAATGTCCAAAAGCAACTATGCACTCCATAGAAACATACATCCACATGGGCAGTGCATGACCAGGTATGATGGCATCAAAGCGAATGAACAATATGGTTCAAAGAAGAGCTTGGAGCTCACATTCATTCTGTAAAGGACGAGTGTGGCTTGGAGCTCTTAGTCATTCTCTAAAGAAGGAGTGTGGTTTGGAGCTCTCATTTATTCTCTAAAGAAGGAGTGTGGTTTGGAGCTCTCATTTATTCTCTAAAGAAGGAGTGTGGTTTGGAGCTCTCATTTATTCTCTAAAGAAGGAGTGTGGTTTGGAGCTCTCATTTATTCTCTAAAGAAGGAGTGTGGTTTGGAGCTCTCATTTATTCTCTAAAGAAGGAGTGTGGTTTGGAGCTCTCATTTATTCTCTAAAGAAGGAGTGTGGCTTGGAGCTCTCATTTATTCTCTAAAGAAGGAGTGTGGTTTGGAGCTCTCATTTATTCTCTAAAGAAGGAGTGTGGTTTGGAGCTCTCATTTATTCTCTAAAGAAGGAGTGTGGCTTGGAGCTCTCATTTATTCTCTAAAGAAGGAGTGTGGTTTGAAGCTCTCATTTATTCTATAAAGAAGGAGTGTGGTTTGGAGCTCTCATTTATTCTCTAAAGAAGGAGTGTGGTTTGGAGCTCTCATTTATTCTCTAAAGAAGGAGTGTGGTTTGGAGCTCTCATTTATTCTCTAAAGAAGGAGTGTGGTTTGGAGCTCTCATTTATTCTCTAAAGAAGGAGTGTGGTTTGGAGCTCTCATTTATTCTCAAAAGAAGGAGTGTGGCTTGGAGCTCTCATTTATTCTCTAAAGAAGGAGTGTGGTTTGGAGCTCTCATTTATTCTCTAAAGAAGGAGTGTGGTTTGGAGCTCTCATTTATTCTCTAAAGAAGGAGTGTGGTTTGGAGCTCTCATTTATTCTCTAAAGAAGGAGTGTGGTTTGAAGCTCTTATTTATTCTCTAAAGAAGGAGTGTGGTTTGGAGCTCTCATTTATTCTCTAAAGAACGAGTGTGGCTTGGAGCTCTCATTTATTCTCTAAAGAAGGAGTGTGGTTTGGAGCTCTCATTTATTCTCTAAAGAAGGAGTGTGGTTTGGAGCTCTCATTTATTATCTAAAGAAGGAGTGTGGTTTGGAGCTCTCATTTATTATCTAAAGAAGGAGTGTGGTTTGGAGCTCTCATTTATTCTCTAAAGAAGGAGTGTGGTTTGGAGCTCTCATTTATTCTCTAAAGAAGGAGTGTGGTTTGGAGCTCTCATTTATTCTCTAAAGAAGGAGTGTGGTTTGGAGCTCTCATTTATTCTCTAAAGAAGGAGTGTGGCTTGGAGCTCTCATTCATTATCTAAAGAAGGAGTGTGGCTTGGAGCTCTCATTCATTATCTAAAGAACGAGTGTGGCTTGGAGCGAAGGATTGAATGCCATCAAGAGAGGAGGAATTGTTGCGCGATGAAAGCTGACGAGACGATGAAAGCTAACGAGACGATGAATGCTAACGAGACGATGAAAGCTAACGAGACGAATTAGCAAATATTATGTTTAAAATTCCCCTTTAATAAGCGAGTCCAGTAAGCGTTAATAATGCAGAAGCTACACCATCGTGTAACGTAGATGGAAGGATGCCAAAAACATTTTTTGTTTGTTTAAAGTTTCCATTATATTTCAAATTACTCAGTGTACGTAAGTATGTAATTAACAAAAAGTTATCGGAAGCATCGTGCACAGGAAAGACGTTCATTTATATGTGCACCAATCAAAATTTAAATTAAACGTTCAAGACCGACCTCAACACAGTATCATGATTTTAAAAATATATTTAAAAATGTGTATAGCTTTAAAAAGAAAAAAAACAACAACAAAAACACGAACGTGGATCTCCGGATCCAGTCACTTCCCATGGCCCGAAATGCTTTTCTGCAACCCTATCCAATCTCAGGAACACATCTATCAAAAACATTTTACGAATTATTCATAATTACTGACATCTCAGCACTTGTGCCGCATTACATCCAATGACGACAATCAGGATTATATTCGCTGAGCAAGAGAACGTAAATAGATCTGTTGTTTTATGGCATGCCTCTAGGTGGAGCCGTGAATAGAGAAAAAAATGAATAGACTTCCAAAGTGGTGAGAGCGCTGTGCCAGTAATTATGATAGCAGTTTACAGTGTACTATAGGGTGAACCATTATGTTGGAAGTATATTAAAATATGTGTTGGGAAACACCCCACATTTTACCGAAACACGAAGACAGAAGGGGAAAAAAACAGAATGAAAATATGTTAGGCGACAGAGCAAGAGATAGATTGGCAAGATAATAGAAGACAGATAGAGAGAGGGAGAGATAGACACAGAGAGAGAGACACATACAGAGAGAGCGATAGATCAGATAGAGATAGCGAAAGAAACAGAGAGAGACAGAGAGAGAGAGAGAGAGAGAGAGAAACAGGGAGAGAGAGAGAGAAAGAAACAGAGAGAGACAGAGAGAGAGAGAAACAGGGAGAGAGAGAGAGAGAAACAGGGAGAGAGAGAGAGAGAAAGACAGAGAGAGACGGAGAGAGAATGAGAGCCAATGATCAATAAAAGCAAAGGTTACAGCATTGACCAATGCGTGCAGATAACGGACGCACGTAACCAAAAGTGATTATACGAATTGGTGTAGAGGCCACAGAAACTAGTTGTCAAACGGTGACGAGGGGGTTGAGGAGGATGGGGGGAGGGACAGGAGGGTGGAGAGGAAGTTGGAGAGGCCATTCGATAACGAGTTAATCCCCGTGTCAGAAAGAGTGTGTCCCGAGGTGTGAGCTTGTTGCCACTATCCAAAGGTTTGTTCAGAGTGAAAGGTTTCACATTTGAGTAGTATTTTATTAAACATAGAGGAAGGCGTGGGACGAACTCTTCACTTCATAACCCAATGACTCTGTCGATTGTATCGAATGTGACACGTGATTTCAGTTACACAGACGACATGTTGTGTGTACTTTGTCAATGATGTCATGACGTGTTCGCTGTACCAAAAATAGCATGATGTAATTTCTTTAACAAAGACAGCATGCTTTAATTACTGTATCAAAGTTGTGGCATGATACAATTACTGTACTAAAGATAGCATGACGTCTTTACTGCATCAAAGATAGCACGATGTTATTACTGTATCAACGATATCATGCTATAATTGCTGTATCAAAGATAGCATGGTGTAATAACTGTATCAAGGATATCATGGTATAATTACTGTATCAAAGATAAATGATGAGATAAATGTATTAAAAATAGACAACGTGACGTATTACCGGTGTCAAAGACAACACAATTTACCCAAAGTATCAAAGATGGCATTATGATTTCATTTTTTTTTAAAAATAAATTTGCTTTATAAAAGACAATGTGATGTTATTATTGCATAAAAAATGTATGAGTATAAAATAAAGTATGATGAATTAACTCTATCAAAAGGACACCTTAAGTGTGTTTATAAAAAAAAAAAAGTAGTTGAAAGCGAAATGACTTACTGTTGCTGGTAAATATTCGTTTGAAAACAGCGTGACCAATGATTGGGCTGGATGGTATGTCCTCATTCGATCCACATAAATCTGCAGGGAGTTTCAGAAAAGTATGTTAAAGTGAATATTGTGTCTTCTATTTTGTAAATATTCTTTTAAAACTATCGCCACATTTACTGTTCATCAAATCCAGTTGAGGGTGGTAGGATTAATGGGTGCTAACTACGACTGCCCAACCCAATCAAATCAGGTTAAGATGATAGGATTATGGGGTGATCACTACGACTGCCCCCACCCAATCAAATCAGGTTAATGATGATTGGATTACAGGGTGATCACTATGACTGTCCCATCTAATAAAATCATGTTAAGATGATAGAGTTACAGGGTGCTAACTACGACTGCCCCACCCAATCAAATCAAGTTAAGATGATAGGATTATATGGTGCTAACTACGACTGCCCCACCCAATCAAATCAAGTTAAGATGATAGGATTATATGGTGATAACTACGACTGCCCTACCCAATCAAATCAGGTTAATGATGATTGGATTACAGGGTGATCACTACGACTGTCCCACCCAATCAAATCATGTTAAGATGATTGGATTACAGAGTGATCCCTACGACTGTCCCATCCAATCAAATCAGGTTAAGATGATAGGATAACAGGGTCATCACTACGACTGTCCCATCCAATCAAATCAGGTTAAGATGATAGGATAACAGGGTCATCACTACGACTGTCCCATCCAATCAAATCAGGTTAATGGTGATAGGATTACAAGGTTATCACTACGACTTCAAAATCCAATTAAATCAGGTTAATGGTGACAGGATTACAAGGTTATCACTACGACTTCCAAATCCAATCAAATCAGGTTAATGGTGATAGGATTACAGGGTCATCACTACAACTGTCCCATCCAATCAAATCAGGTTAATGGTGATAGGATTACAAGGTTATCACTACGACTTCCAAATCCAATCAAATCAGGTTAAGGATGATAGGATTATGTATTGATCGCTACGTGTGTCCCATCCAATCAAACCTAATAATTAAATTGGCATGCATGTATGGCAAAATAAATTTCCAACAATTTAGCAGTAATGGGGAGTAGTGCGTTACTTCAATGCATGTTCTGTCGAGTAACTTTACAAGTAGTTACTGGTAGCGCTGGTAACAAGTAAAGAGCGCATGTGCTTGTATTTGGGCGTTTAACTAAGATACTATAGATCATGTTAGTCAAGGATTGATGGGGATCGTGTGCATCATAACACCTAAGATACCATGCCATCCAATGGCCGTGAACACGCATTGTTAATACAGGTCGATACATTATCTGATTATATATTCGGTAGGCCCGTGGGCTATCTGGTGTCCAATTTTTAGAACCAATGAATTTTAAAATTCGTATTTCATCCCCGTAAATTTTCTTTATGAGAAATGAAAGAGATGGGATCTGAAATATTCAAGAAGATGAAATTTAATCCAACTTCAAGACAGTCCAAGGACGAAGACAGTCCAAATGACTAAGACAGTATAAAATGAATAAGATATCCCAAAGGACTAAGACCGGCAAAATGACTAACACAGTCAAAAGGAATAAGGTGTCCCATAGGACTAAGACAGTCCAAAGACTAAGACAGTATAAAATGACTAACACAGTCTACAGACTAAGACAGTCCAAAGGACTAAGAATGTCAAAAGGACTAAGACTGTCCAAATGACTAAAACTGTCCAAAGGACTAAGAGAGTCCAAATGGCTGTATTGCAAGTTAAGCTGTTGGACATTTGGGATAGAATTTCAGAGCTTAAATCAATATTGTTTACTGGAACTGGAAATTTTCTTATTGGGCCGGGGGAAGGGGGGGGGGGGGTTGGGTTTACAGATAGTTTTTGTTTTCCTTCTTAAAGTGCATGAGACTACAGTGAAAATATTTGTAGAAACATTATTCCTACTAATAAAAAAATGTATTTAAAAAACAAGTTAACTTGATATAAAAATAAAAAATTTAATGAGAAATTATGACACTTGGAATCAGTAAGGTTTAAGGGGGATGTTAACGATGGGAACGTGAGACTGATAAGTCTTCTAGACCTATCGCATTTCACTAATTTATATGTGGTCTGTCATCGTATAGCTGTACTAAACAATTGATGGGGCAAACACGGCCTCGGAAGGCGGCTGAACAAGAAATTAGAAATTTAATTAAAAAAAAAAACAACCATTCAAACAAGAAAATGATGTGTGGGGGGAGGGTCCCTTGGAAAACGGATAGTACGTAACTTGAGGAGTTGGACGACCATCCCCACCCCTTGTCCCCCCCCTTTTGCAAACGCATATAATGGCTGACCCTAGAAAATGTCATGTAGCGTATTGACATTTGAGTTGTATTGTAAGAAGATAGCGTGTATTTAATTTCAGAAAAGACAATAAACTCCTTTTCTCTCTTTTTTTTCTCCTCTTTCGCTTTCGTTCGTTCTGGCAATCCCTCTTCTTTTTTACTCTCTCTCTTCCTCCCCAACTTCTCTCCCATCTCTCTCTCAATCTTTTGGAGTAAGTATTTATCTCTACCAAACAATAACATATTTCATTGTTTGTATCTGTAAAGAAGCATGCTTCCAATGAGGAGTGCATATCTTCTCACACTCTTACGTAGGCTGCTCGGTAACCTTTAGGCATTACGATATAAATTATATCTGCCAGGATAGGAGATTTTATTCTCTATTCTATACCTTAGTATCTTTGTAGGTCTAAATCTATAGAGGATATTGTAATATTAAGTAAATAAGAGAGTTTTCCCATTCATCCACGGAGGGTCCAAACCCTTTCCCTTTAAAACATCTCAAAGACGATTGAACTCATCTTAGACTGCCGAGACTCAACTTGAACAGAAACATAGAAGTCTTCGGACGTTTGGTTCGGGGTTTTGTCTTTCATTCGAGTCTCTCAAGAGATAGTTTAATTTTACCCAAAACTTGCCCCCAGTGCCAGAATACATGGCTTGGTCTGCCATTGACGTAGACGTTTTCCCGTAACAGTCCATCAATTATTATCTTTTTTTTTTATTTGTAAGAAGCGCGCAAATGATTCACAGATCGAATCGCATCCCCCATTTGCGCCATATTGTTCGCCGGCACCGTTTGGACGCTTCGTAAGTAGAAGCCAATACGTCTTTATATTTGTGTGTTTGCAGAATGCAGCTGTTAGGTGTTGGTAAGGGAAGATGTCTGCTCATTACTTATATGAGTCAGTGTTTTAATATATGTGTTAATTTCACTCGTAACAATGATAATATGCTTTTTGAACATAAAGAAATACGTTGAATTCCTACATAGAATAATAATTAGAGACCAGTGTGCACGTCAGCGTATCACTAAGCGCCGTATCGTTCTGAGTGCACATACTGCAATGTTCTTATAAGCGATTTATCGATTTATACAACAGCATAAAACAAAGAATATACCCAAAACACGAGTGTAACTATCCTGATATGTGTTGAATTAACACATAGGAAATGTGTGCATCTTACGAAGACGCCCCACGTGGACATCAGTACAGTAGTAATAGTATAGAACCGTATGTTTGCCATCACATCCCACACTGATTCTGAATGCAAGACGGCGTACAAGCTACGAATTAAGCCCCGCCACGTGATTTCCCTTTTTGTTTTAAATTGAACATAAATCAAACGAATAATGTCAATAGCCATTTGCATAACAGGTGCAATATGGTCACCAAGCTTCAGTATGGTTAGTTTTCCTGAATGTGTTCTAGCCTGTAATGGCACAGTTATTCAACTTGTTATTGTTAGATGTGAAATTCAGTGTTATTCAGGGCATTGTTAACCCGTTCTCTTTCTATCTTTTCACATAGAGCCCCCTTTTCTTCGGATTATGTTTCGTCTATTTTCCTGGACGTCTTTGTTTCCTGCTGAGACTCCGTTTGATACAACACTTACTTTAAGAACAAAATAAATGGCTATATTATAGTTCTCAATACCCGAATTTCTTGACTTTATAAACAAAATGTATAAACAAAATGTATTTAAAACTGTCAGCCAACACATAACTACCATTTTTGTTTTAAATTTAAAAAAAAAAAAAATGTTTGCGCTGCAAGCAGGGTAAAACTGTGCCACCGACCAGTCAGTCACCAAGTCGACACATACACACGCACATACAGATATCATAAATATATTTATAATATATACGTGAGTTTAAATTTATGTGCATTTCTCATTAAAATTGCATTGCTGCTTCTGATATGAAACTGTACAGTCACATACCTGGGAGGCTTTCATTCCTGTACTCAGTCGTTGTACGGGTCCGGAAGAAGCTTTCAGCAGAAGCTAAAGATAGAATAAAAAGCAACCATTAAAACAGTCGTCAACACGTTGAATTTGTTTGAATAAACCAAAGCTTCATTATCGGACATTAAGAAATTATAGCCAAAGGGGAATAAGCAGTGGATATATTTTGAAACAAAGTTAACACACAGTGGCTGTTCCTTTATTTTTAAAAGCTAATATTAAACTTTACATTAGACGTAGGGGTTTAAAAATAGAGAGGGGGTGGTTTAATGGCCGTTGGTCTTTACGATACAGAGTCTATTGAGTTGCTGTAGCATAAGTATATTTAAATGTCGAAGAAGTATGAGACAGGTAACCATTTAGGGAATAGGGTCTGGCATTTCTAAGACCGGAAAACGTCTCATCGCATTAAGTAATGTTACTATTTTTTGACATTTTTTGTTGTTAAACTTAGCTTCTAACATTTTCCACATGTATATATAGCACATAAACAATTGTTTGTGAAATTGTTCGAAATATAAAATTGTAAACACGAACCGTCTAGAGCAGTGGTTCTCAGCCTTCCTAATGTCGCGACCTTTTAACACAGTTCCTCCTTTTGTGGCGACCCTAACCACAAAATTAGTATCGTTTCTGCTTCATAACCGTGGAGTATATGCGTTTTCCAATGGTATTAGGCAACCCCTTTAAAAGGGCAGTTCGACCCTCAGAGGTCGCGACCCACAGGTTGAGAACCGCTGGTCTAGAGTCTTAGGTTAAGACCCACTAGTCCGGCTCACATTAATGTAGAATTAACGAACTGCAGTTGAGAGATTGGCCAAACGGAATACCGGGATGTTTTATTATTATCTTAATGAGATTGAGCCAACTGTAAGCCCGAATGTTCTTTTTATAGATGTCCACTAATAAATGACACAACCTTTTCAATAGTGTATTAATTAATTTTGTATTTAATTGTTTTTTATAAATTAGAGCTTTAATTACTAGCTTGTTTCTTTCAGTTTATTGGTAAATTTATTTGATGTGATCAAGGCTTATTGCCCATGTCACGGGGGTGAGTAGTTTAAAGAGTATCCGGAAATTTGATCGAAAGAAATTTCGTCGACGGAAAATTAATCGACGGAAATTTGATCGAACGGAAATTTGGTCGAATCGTTTTTTTAGTTTATAAGTTAAAATCTTGCGTCAAATTTCTTTTTGAACGCATTATTTTGTTTTAATATAGAGTATAGTGCTTTCAAAAAGAAATTTGACGAAAATTTTAACGTGTGAACTGAAAAAAAGATTCGACCAAATTTCCGTTCGATCAAATTACCGTCGATTAATTTTCCGTCGACCAAATTTCTTTCGATCAAATTTCCGGTAACCAGTTTAAAGATGCTAAAAAACGCGTTAGTTATGTGACGCTATTCGCCAAATCATGGATGGTTTCTCCGCTTCACACTGACTCTTACATTTGATGCGATTTTTGTATGAAGCCTTGTCACAACTTTCAAATTACTATTTGATCAAATACCCATTTTGTCTACAAAAGAAACCGCGCACAAAATAGGGTGTTCATTCAAAAAGTTGACGCTAATTTGAAAAGGAATTCAATCGTTTCAACTGACGCTTAAAGGTGCGCAACTTTGATGATTAAAATTTCGTAATATTAATGGTTAAACACTGGGGAAACCGCTGGCTGGTGCGCAATTAGGCCAACGTGGTTTTATTTTCCCATCTTGCACTACGTCTTCCCTAACTATGCCGAGAGCAATCCAGGTGAGCTACATATAAGTGATGACTGATAAGCTACTGTTTAATGGCATTCTGAGACAAGACTCGCCCTCTCTTCTCCATCCCTGGTATATCAGCTGGGGCAACTGGGTCAGTACAAGAAGTGGGGCCTGACTGAGAAGGGGTAGTATCAAAATAGATATGGAACAAGGAAGCCCTAATTGCGGCATGAATTAAATCAAAATACTGCATTTATAATTTTGAGTAACTTGCACCGATAGACCGTACAGTTACACATATGGGAGATTTGGGGAAAAGGGGGGGGGGGGGTATCAAACTGAAAAGGCAACAATGCGCACTTTCACTCTTGTTTTAAACAAAACCAAAGCACAACTGGGATCTACATGATAGCACCCAAACAACAGTCCATTTTATGCAAACCTTCTTTAATGCAGATGAATCAAATTGTACAGCCAAGGATAAATAAAAGAAGAAATACCATCCGAAATACTACATGTTGATCCATTTCATTAGTGGTTGTTTAAAAGCGTTAGATAACAACGTCGAATTTAAGTTGTATACTCGTTATATAGGACTCTTTTTTTACACGTCGATCTATTTCTACATAGACACCGTAACTGGCACAAACACAAGCTTGGCCTGACAGGTACATTAAAGCAATACTAATAACTCAGTGCGTTGATTCGTACCTTGAACTTTGAGGACCGCCGGCAAACAAGACCCTCCCCCCCACCCCCCACTAATCAGTAGGATGCTTGTAAAGAGTAAGTGCAGATACCCCAGATACGAGTGCCCCCCCACCCCACACCAGCAGTGCGTATAACATTTCCCGTTATCTTGTTAGAGAGGCACGCCGTCACCATAACAAGCTGCGAGGAAAGGGCGCAGGGGATAAGATCTCTTGGCGCGGCCAAGCTAAAAATAGAATCGGGAACCACCGGTCCATGAGCGGCATTTAATAGGGACTAGTGTGAGTGTGCGCAGCGAACGATTCATAACTAATGACATATTGGGTATTGAATATGTTGAAATCGCAATTTTAGAAACACTTGCACACGGCGTTCAAATTCAAATAATTCCCTTTCAATGATGTTATTACTTTATTATTAATTGACTTTGTTAAACCCCATATGACAATCAGCGAAATACCAACGAGAAAGCACCATGTGTCAGATATCATTTGAATATAACATTTGTTTTTAATAGTACTGGAAAAATCCATCTACAAGCAACGCCCATTCTAACCCAAAAATCTAAACTTGACCCCATTCTGATTCCAATATCAAATCATGACCCAATTCTGACTCTCCATTATCCTAGCATGACCCCATTCTGACTCTTCATTATCCTAGCATGCCCCCATTCTGACTCACCATTATCCTAGCATGCCCCCATTCTGACTCTCCATTAACCTGGCATGACCCCCTTCGTACTCGCTATTATCCTAGCATGACCCAATTCTGAATCTCCATTATCCTAGCATGACCCCATTCGTACTCGCTATTATCCTAGCATGACCCCATTCGTACTCGCTATTATCCTTGCATGACCCCATTCTGACTCTCCATTAACCTGGCATGACCTCATTCTGACTCTCCTTTAACCTGGCATGACCCCATTCGTACTCGCTATTATCCTAGCATGACCCAATTCTGACTCTCCATTAACCTGGCATGACCCCATTCGTACTCGCTATTATCCTAGCATGACCCCATTCTGACTCTCCATTAACCTGGCATGACCCCATTCGTACTCGCTATTATCCTAGCATGACCCATTTCTGAATCTCCATTATCCTAGCATGACCCCATTCGTACTCGCTATTATCCTAGCATGACCCGATTCTGACTCTCCATTAACCTAGCACGACCCCATTATGACTCTCCATTAACCTGGCATGACCCAATTATGACTCTCCATTAACCTAGCATGACCCCATTATGACTCTCCATTAAACTGGCATGACCATATTATGACTCTCCATTAACCTGGCATGACCCCATTATGACTCTCCATTAACCTGGCATGACCCCATTATGACTCTCCATTAACCTGGCATGACCCTATTATGACTCTCCATTAACCTGGCATGACCCTATTATGACTCTCCATTAACCTGGCATGACCCCATTATGACTCTCCATTAACCTGGCATGACCCTATTATGACTCTCCATTAACCTGGCATGACCCTATTATGACTCTCCATTATCCTAGCATGACCCCATTATGAATCTCCATTAACCTGGCATGACCCCATTATGACTCTACATTAACCTGGCATGACCCCATTATGACTCTCCATTAACCTGGCATAACCCCATTATGACTCTCCATTAACCTGACATGACCCCATTATGACTCTCCATTAACCTGACATGACCCCAGTATGACTCTCCATTAACCTGGCATGACCCATTCTGACGCAAAAAGAAACAAAAAAAAATCCACTCATCTAGATTACAGAATCCGAATAATTCCAACATCAATCATAAATACCATCTCCGACAGATACCAGAGATCCTGACGGTGTTATCAAACATGATCCCGACCTGACTTCAGTATCCAAACATGACCTCATTATGAATCGAATATCCGAACAAGACACCGTCCAGACTCCAATTTCTAAACATGACACCCCACCCCCCCCACCCCCCCACTTATGTCTGTTAAATCCAATCGGGCTAATGGGAGGGGTCACCATACATCTGTACGCGCTGCAGATCCGGGTCAAAGGCAATAGTGCGGCAACTGATAACACCAAGGTGGGATAAACTTGTCATAACAAAGTGGGCCAATCTATCACGCTAGCTTAAAAGCTTTTTATGATTCGTTAACCAAATAAATACTTACACTTTATGCCATGTAGGTTTCACCATTTGGCCACAGCTTAGCTAAGCCATACTGACTCTGTCACAGCTTTGCTAAGCCATACAGATTAATCACTGCTTAGCTAAGCCATACTGACCCTGTCAAGGTTTAGCTAAGCCATAAGGATGCTGGCAGCGTTCAGCTAAGCCATACTGACTCTGTCACTGCTTAGCTAAGCTATCCGGACTATTCCACAGTTAAGCTTATATGTGCGGACTACGTTATAGCTTAGGTTAGCTAGATAGAGTAAACCCAGTATAACTAAACTATACGGACTATGCCACAATTTAGCAAAGCTATACGTATTAAGCCACTGTTTAAGGGGTTAATTTATATCACTTATCGCTCTCTACCTACATTATAATACGTTGAAAATATTAGTTTGGCTCTTTAAGAATTTCAGAAAGATAGATTAGCAAATGGAAATCTGTGAATAATGTAGTTAACTAATCGCACCCGTACACAAAGAAATCACAAAAAAATGATAATATAACAAATGAGCAGAGTCTGGATAATCTCATGACCCTTTCATCTAGCCTGATCTTCAACAAAGTGCCTGATAATCTCATGACCCTTTCATCTAGCCTGATCTTCAACAAAGTGCCTGATAATCTCATGACCCTTTCATCTAGCCTGATCTTCAACAAAGTGCCTGATAATCTCATGACCATCTCATCTAGCCTGATCTTCAACAAAGTGCCTGATAATCTCATGACCATCTCATCTAGCCTGATCTTCAACAAAGTGCCTGATAATCTCATGACCCTTTCATCTAGCCTGATCTTCAACAAAGTGCCTGATAATCTCATGACCATCTCATCTAGCCTGATCTTCAACAAAGTGCCTGATAATCTCATGACCATCTCATCTAGCCTGATCTTCAACAAAGTGCCTGATAATCTCATGACCCTTTCATCTAGCCTGATCTTCAACAAAGTGCCTGCTAATCTCATGACCATCTCATCTAGCCTGATCTTCAACAAAGTGCCTGATAATCTCATGACCCTTTCATCTAGCCTGATCTTCAACAAAGTGCCTGATAATCTCATGACCATCTCATCTAGCCTGATCTTCAACAAAGTGCCTGATAATCTCATGACCCTTTCATCTAGCCTGATCTTCAACAAAGTGCCTGATAATCTCATGACCATCTCATCTAGCCTGATCTTCAACAAAGTGCCTGATAATCTCATGACCCTCTCATCTAGCCTGATCTTCAACAAAGTGCCTGATAATCTCATGACCCTTTCATCTAGCCTGATCTTCAACAAAGTGCCTGATAATCTCATGACCATCTCATCTAGCCTGATCTTCAACAAAGTGCCTGATAATCTCATGACCATCTCATCTAGCCTGACCTTTAACAAAGTGCCTCCTTTTATTGTAAATCTCTTTACACCAAGAGTGTTGAAGTTCTATTTCAGTGAGCTAAATAGGAATGCACCAAATAGTTCAGCTACTTCGGGGTCATGCTTGAAATAGATATTGTTTTGTTTGTTTTTTTCTTTTACGATAAAATCAAAGCTGATGCGCTCTCGAGGACAACCTGAACTGAGAGCCCAGGCGGCTCACGAATTCCTTAGTTTTGTCACACTTGTATTGAGCCAGTGGCCGTTTCGTAGTGAGGGACAGTAACGGAGTGAGTGTGTGTGATGCGATCTTTGTCAATCTGTTCATGTCCATATTATCAATCGACCCCATTACATGAAAAACTGGTTGGAAATGTCGCCCTCTCACGGAGAAAAGGTAATAATGGTGGAGACTGCAATCAGGTTAGCACAATAGGAAATTAGTAAAACACAGTAAGGTTAAACCTGATAAAAGGAACGCAACAAAACAACCAACGTGTCGGCGGGAAGCCTTCATCAGCGACCAAACGGAGATGTGAAGAGGCGAATGGAAAGGATTATTATAATATTTTTTCTTCATACTTAAAGATTACCATTAAACATAATAAGTGCTACCAATAATAATTTGTTTAATTTGCTTATAATAGGACAGACGGACAACCAACTATAAAAAAATATGATGTGGGACTTTTTGATAGTGCATTAAGTTGGTCAGATTAAGGTACCTTGGTGGGTTTCGATACATTTTGTTTCCATAGTTTTTGGCATCAGTTGATATTCACTGTATAATGTATTCAGAGGCGTAGCTAGAGTGTGTGACGCTCGGGGTGTTCCTTTATGTTGCCACCTTTCACTACCAAAAATACCGAACGAGCCAAATATTACAACAGATTAAATGGTTAAACGCAACGTAACGGTACGAAACAGTCATAAACCTAGATTACCAATATCCTATTTCATTCCGTCTTCTCGTGTCTACATGTCAAAATAAAATAAAAAGTCTATTTCAGTTATTGTTAGATAGTAGGAGCTTACTTTTTCGGCCATGGTGAGTTGATATACGCCGCGAGAGAAACCACCATTAAAAGAGACGATCAATGTTATTATCAATTTAAGGTACAAGTAAAAGAAAGTTATCCTTGTCAAACAATAAATCTCTCTCTCTCTCTCTAAGGGTAATAAAGGTGCATTGTGCAATGCCTAGCACCAGACAAGTAAGTGATACCTGTTTACGTGGGGCACATGTCGTATTTCTTCCTAAGTAGGGACTACTTCTGTACTGAACATTTGCACTCACAAATGTTTTTTTATAAATTCGAAACATGCGTATTCTCAACGTGTCCACCAGTGAGATGACAATGGGGATATCATATGACTTGGGACGTGATGGACTGAGGTTACTAGAATGCGACACTTTACAAAACGATTGAAAGTAAACTGGGGGGTTGGGGCAGAGGCGTAGGAAGTGGGGCGAAGAGGGGTGTTGTTGTTTTTCCTTTATAGGGACGGCGGCCTTTTCGGTCAAGTGCAGATAATTTTTTCGTGGAATGGAGGAAGAAAAGGTCTGGGCTCGCCCCAGCCGGCGTGAAACCTAGTTACGCCACTTGGTCGGGGGCACACTGAGAGTAAAAAGAGACAGAGATAAGGGTAAGAAAGCATAAAGAGTAAAAACTGTAAACAAGAAAAAAAATTAGGCAGTGATGTAGGAATAGAGATGTAGCGAGTTTTTGAAAAGGTTAGATAAAAGGGAATGTAGACAATGTGGAGATAGAGTGTGACCGACACGAGCACAGATTCACTGGGAAAAGGAAGAAATGGATGGAAGAGATATATTTGATGTGCACAACGAAAGGAGAAAATTAACTATAAATTAGCGCCGAGAGAAACAGAGCCAGGAAAATAAAACGCAGGGATAAGGATACAGAGAGAGAGAAAGAGATGTGTGCGTGGTGAGCTGCTGAGCAGGGAGAAGGATACAGAGATAGAGAAAGAGATGTGTGCGTGGTGAGCTGCTGAGCAGGGAGAAGCATACAGAGAGAGAGAGAAAGAGATGTGTGCGTGGTGAGCTGCTGAGCAGGGAGAAGGATACAGAGAGAGAGAGAGAAAGAGATGTGTGCGTGGTGAGCTGCTGAGCAGGGAGAAGGATACAGAGAGAGAGAGAAAGAGATGTGTGCGTGGTGAGCTGCTGAGCAGGGAGAAGGATACAGAGAGAGAGAAAGAGATGTGTGCGTGGTGAGCTGCTGAGCAGGGAGAAGGATACAGAGAGAGAGAGAAAGAGATGTGTGCGTGGTGAGCTGCTGAGCAGGGAGAATGATACAGAGAGAGAGAGAAAGAGATGTGTGCGTGGTGAGCTGCTGAGCAGGGAGAAGGATACAGAGAGAGAGAGAAAGAGATGTGTGCGTGGTGAGCTGCTGAGCAGGGAGAATGATACAGAGAGAGAGAGAAAGAGATGTGTGCGTGGTGAGCTGCTGAGCAGGGAGAAGGATACAGAGAGAGAGAAAGAGATGTGCGTGGTGAGCTGCTGAGCAGGGAGAAGGATACAGAGAGAGAGAAAGAGATGTGTGCGTGGTGAGCTGCTGAGCAGGGAGAATGATACAGAGAGAAAGAAAGAGATGTGTGCGTGGTGAGCTGCTGAGCAGGGAGAAGGATACACAGAGAGAGAAAGAGATGTGTGCGTGGTGAGCTGCTGAGCAGGGAGAAGGATACAGAGAGAGAGAAAGAGATGTGTGCGTGGTGAGCTGCTGAGCAGGGAGAATGATACAGAGAGAGAGAAAGAGATGTGTGCGTGGTGAGCTGCTGAGCAGGGAGAAGGATACAGAGAGAGAGAGAAAGAGATGTGTGCGTGGTGAGCTGCTGAGCAGGGAGAAGGATACAGAGAGAGAGAAAGAGATATGCGTGGTGAGCTGCAGAAGTCAAAAAAAAAAACAACGTATGAATTTGTTACTAGATTAGGGGTTGCCAACCCGCGTCAGTAAATATCGTGGCCATCACGCGTCAGTAAATATCGTGGCCAACCCGCGTCAGTAAATATCGTGGCCAACCCGCGTCACTAAATATTGTGGCCAGACGGCTGTATCACAAATGAACGTGTTTCTTCATTCAATTAGCAATTATTGTCATTCTTGGCACTGACAACATTTCAAGTACACTTGAGGTACTTCTTTTGTGTGATTGTACGCAGCATGTCGATGTACAGGCTGTACGCAGCATGTCGATGTACAGGCGCATCCTTTCAACTTAGTGTTTTCAAAATGAATGCAAGTCAGTACTATCAAGTCTTAAATTTAAAATTATTTCAACACAATATCACTCTTGAGTAACTAGTAAAAATCAAAGGTTTAAAATAAACACAGCATTTCTTCTGACCGCCCGCCCACCTCACCCTCCCGCTGTTTTTTCTGAGGGAGAATATTATTTATCGACCATGTATTAAAAAGATAGATTTCGATAAAATTCTATACCATTTATGTTTGTTTGTGGCGACAAGGGTAGACGTACTACTCTATACCATTTATGTTTGTTTGTGGCGACAAGGGTAGACGTACTACTCTATACCATCTATGTTTGTTTGTGGCGACAAGGGTAGACGTACAACTCTATACCATTTATGTTTGTTTGTGGCGACAAGGGTAGACGTACAACTCTATACCATCTATGTTTGCTTGTTGCGACAAGGGTAGGCGTGTTATCATCTGATAATTACCTGCTTCAAGAATAGATCTAATTAAATATGTGCGTGTGCGTCGTTTATTAGGTATTTATTTTCGATGTTAGGTTTAATGACTTGCGACTAACGAAGAGTTGACTTGCGATCAGAGTGCCCCGTGACCCCGTTTGGGTCGGCCAACACCAAAAAAGCCCGAATGTATAGTATACAGACAATAACAATGACGCCCCCCAACAAAGTAGATTCGAACCAATGACCTAACTGTTACAGTGAACGGTACCGTACGAATAGTCACCCGGGGATACCGTTGTGCATGACCGGTTCCGTGGACTGTCAGAGTGTACTGGGTATCGTCAAGACGGGCGTGTCGAAACTGCTAAAGAGCCGGCTATTGGTACTCGGTACACATTATTATTTTATTATTGAATTATTATTTTAAATTTAAAAACATAACAACGTATAAAACTAACAAAAAACGTCAGGCATCATCAGATGAACGACCTTCCAGCAGCACTCACTATCTGGATAAAAATCCTCTTCCCTTCGGATTTTAAAATCTATTGCTGTGGTTCTCAACCTCCCTGATGCTGCTACTACTCTATAGATATGTGTTTTCTGATGGTCTTAGGTGACCCTTACGTGAGTGTCGTTCGACCAACAGGCTGAGAACCGCTGATCTAGTGCAATGTCCGTTACATCATTTGACAGTAATTTAGAGCCGTAGACTTGAAGTTAGAGTCGGCGAGTTCTGTTTTCCCTTGTTGGTCCCATAAAAAAATTAATTTAAAAAATAACATGCGCACACACACACGGACTCACACAAACACACACACGCACACACGCGGACCCACACACACACACGCGCGCGCAATTAGAAACATACAAACTAACACTTATTTCCGATCACGTGTTAATGTACTCACCAATGTTGTATTTTTTAGTCCTGTGAAAAAACATCTTACTACCACACGCTCAGTGAATTAAACAAAACAACAAAAAAAAACCCGAGGCCCAGAATGCTACCGCCACGGTTTGATCTCAACAGCACTACCGACACCTCCAACAACTAGAACCGCGACCCCCGTGGGAACTGCTTTCATCGCATCATTGTTAAGAAATCCACGTGTAAGAGAGAACGGTACCTGCCTCTTCGTTAAGGCGCCACCGGGCTAATGAGCCGGTAGGGCTAATATTCTGCAGACAATTAAAATATTAATAAAATTGGTTTCGGCACGGGGGCTGCTGGTCTGAATACGATTCTTCGGCTGAGATCAACGACACACGATCAGCTTTGTTTAGTTATCTGTACGGGTGCAACACGCGCGCACATGCAGAAGGGAAAACAAACTTCTTAATTATACGCTGACTATCATCCCGGTTCCTTTCGATCCATCCTTTCTGTTACCCACCTCCCCTGGCTAGGTAAAGGCGGATTCCAACATATAAACTGTGGCACAAGAGAATGGTATCTGATTGGGGAGTCGTCCACGTATTGGTTCATCCACAGTGATATTTCCGAACTATGGATTTGTGATGAGGGAAATCATTTTGAAAAGGACGCACACTCCCTCCCCTCATTTCCATTTTCGAAATTCCACTAAATCTGTTGTGATTCTGCTAATATACATTTCTAGGGGGATTGGGTCTTTTCTAGCTATGATTCTACCAATATAGGTTTCAATGGGGATCGGGTCCATTTTAGTTATGACTCTACCAATATAGGTTTCTAGTGAAATTGGATATGTTATGGTGATAATTCTACCAATATAAGTTTAATGGGGGATTGGGTCCATTCTAGTTATGATTCTACCTATTATATTTTTTTCTAGCGGGATTCTAGCTATGATGCTAACAATATAGATTTATAAGGAGATTTGGTGTATTCTAGTTATGATTCTACCAATATAGATTTCTAGGGGGATTGGGTTCACTCTAGTTGTGATTCTATCAACATAGGTTTCAAGGGTGATTGGGTATATTCTAATTATGGTTTCACATTATGATCTTATGTGGGGGAAAAAAAGAAGATACTCTCTTTTATTTACCCATTAGTTTGCGTAAGACAAGTAAGACAAAAGTGCTGAAAAGGGGAGGGGGTTGAATCACGCTACAACACGAGTACGCCTCTGGAGTGCAGGTAAGCGAGCGTTTCGCCCAAGAGCACTAAACGATAGAAGCTCTCGTGCAAGAAAGAGGCTGTCGGTGAGCGGGATTTATAATGGAGCGTGTTTCTCTGCCAGGTGGGGCACTGGAATCTGGGTAACCTGTATTATTTTATTGGACGCACAGTGAGAGAGAGAGAGAGGGAGAGGGAGAGAGAGAGAGAGAGAGAGAGAGCGAACGAAGAAATAATGTGCAGAGACAGGGGGGATCATGGCGAAGGTGCAGCATGTTTACCTTGGTAGAGGTGGGGAGGCATGGGCGTACAACGATACTCCCCGATCATGTCATCCCGCCAGTACCATTTGCATTGAGAACTTTAAATATCATAAATTATACCAGTTATTGCGAGAAGATATATTTTGAAGGTAATATAGACCTTGAGCAGTGGCTTATTTAGGGTTAGTGCCGTCCATGGCGTGCTTATATTTTTGCCCCCCCCCCCCTTTTTTTTCCGAAAACCTCATCTGTTGGCTGAAAATCCCGTCCTTAAATATATATAAAGAGGCACATCCTAGGTCATCCCCCATTATTATATCGTGCAAGTGAGGACTTAAATAAACACCAAGGAAGACGACCACCTTTAAAAAAAAATAATAATTCTGATCATCATTAAAAAATAAGTGGATCCTCTCTCTCCTGGAAACGCTCCTGCGCGAGATTATTCTTAAGAAGGTCAAAGCCACAATTTCATATTCCTTTTTTCCCTGCAGCTGACTGATATGTTATGTTTAGCTTGGATATAAACTCCTACAGTCAGTGATATCCTGGCTCACATATAGCAGTATACATCTCTAGGACAATGCACCGTTGTTCAACCAGCTTGATACATCTGTGTTTTCATTCATTCATCCTTTTTTCTTTTCATTCTGACTTGATCTTGGTCTCTATTTGAATGTTTTCATTGAAGAGTTAGGACACTTGCTTAAAAATACACAGCAAAGAAAACATCGCCCATGAATGTTAAGTGACTGGTACAGTAAACAGACAAAGCATCAACGTCAGATGAAAGACCAGATACGCTAAAGACTAGATTTACAACACATAAAAGACAAGATTTACACCACATAAAAGACAAGATTTACAACACATTAAATAAGAATTGATGTATGACTTCTAAAAGAAAAGATGTGCAGCACAAAGCAGACACGATTTACAACACATTAAATAAGAAATGTATGAATTCTAAAAGAAGAGAAGTGCAACACATAAAATACAAGATTTTCAACACAAAAGACAACCAATAAAGTAGAGATGTGCAACACAAAAGACAACCAATAAAGTAGAGATGTTCAACACAAAAGACAACCAATAAAGTAGAGATGTGCAACACAAAAGACAACCAATAAAGTAGAGATGTGCAACACAAAAGACAACCAATAAAGTAAAGATGTGCAACACAAAAGACAACCAATAAAGTAAAGATGTGCAACACAAAAGACAACCAATAAAGTAAAGATGTGCAACACAAAAGACAACCAATAAAGTAAAGATGTGCAACACAAAAGACAACCAATAAAGTAAAGATGTGCAACACAAAAGACAACCAATAAAGTAAAGATGTGCAACACAAAAGACAACCAATAAAGTAAAGATGTGCAACACAAAAGACAACCAATAAAGTAAAGATGTGCAACACAAAAGACAACAAATAAAGTAAAGATGTGCAACACAAAAGACAACCAATAAAGTAGAGATGTGCAACACAAAAGACAACCAATAAAGTAAAGATGTGCAACACAAAAGACAACCAATAAAGTAAAGATGTGCAACACAAAAGACAACCAATAAAGTAAAGATGTGCAACACAAAAGACAACCAATAAAGTAAAGATGTGCAACACAAAAGACAACCAATAAAGTAAAGATGTGCAACACAAAAGACAACCAATAAAGTAAAGATGTGCAACACAAAAGACAACCAATAAAGTAAAGATGTGCAACACAAAAGACAACCAATAAAGTAAAGATGTGCAACACATATACGCACTTTATTATTTTTTGAAAATGACTTTCATTAAATGACGTTACCTTTGAAGTAGGAGGAAAAGTTTTACGCCCCCACGGGCCTTCTCCTTGGACGCCCCCCCCCCACACTCCACTGCCGATTATAGCACTTGACCCCACACACACACAGATTTGTTTGGTTAATTCATATCAGCAACGACAGAGGAATTCGACGTTTGGAAGTAGGACTTCTGTCTAGTAGGACTACAAGCTTCACATCGCGGTATTTCTTCCACACAAACTTTACCACAGAGATGTACTTTGCGTTTACAAGTTTTATTTTCTTCCTTGTAAAAATAATGTTGTTGTTTTTTTTTTAACGGCGAACCGATGTAAACCCGGGCTCCGTACTCACAGGAGTAGATGCTATACCTTTGCAAGAGCTCCCGCAATTAAACATGTTGATAGAGAGGGGAAAAAAGGGGGGGGGGGGGGCTGGGAGCATGAGGAAACGAAGAACGTATTATACCGCCACCAGTCTAAAAGATGAAATAGAGGTTACATGACGTCACCGGTCTAATAGATCAAAGACAAATTTCATGATGTCATTGGTCTAAAATATCAAATAAAGGTTACATGACTTCACCGGTCTAAAAGATAAAAGACAGTTGACATGACGCCACTGGTCTAAGAAATCAAATATAGGTTACAATGACGCCACTGGTCTAACAGATAAATGCCACACTTACCCCATCTTTTTTTAGCAGCCAGCCTAGCCGGGGAGTCCTTGCTGTGTTTGACACCCATGACCAGGCTTGTTGTCGCCGACTATCCAAAAACGAATGTCACAATAAAGATCGCCTCCTCTTGTCCGCACAAATCTCCACCATCACAGATGTTTGATGTCACATTTAAAGAAAGACAGCTAAGCCCACACCTGAACGTATTGCGTCCAAAGATATTCACAGGGATGGTTTAGTTTGTCAACAAACTTTAAAAAAATAATAATAACTCAACTGTTTCTATACTTTTTGAACTTCGGTATAAGAATCTAACTCAATGTTACTAATATATACTTACAAACCCACATAGATCTATATAACATACTGTCCAAGTGTATCTAGATATATTTATAGCCCTCTCCTCACTCTTCTTATTAAAAGGCCTACTTATAAAGATATACACTAGATCCGTATCCGGAAATTTGATCGAAAGAAATTTCGTCGACGGAAAATTGATCGACGGAAATTTGATCGAACGGAAATTTGGTCGAATCGTTTTTTTAGTTTATACGTTAAAATTTTGCGTCAAATTTCTTTTTGAACGCATTATTTTGTTTTACTATATAGTACAGTGCGTTCAAAAAGAGATTTGACGAACATTTTAATGTCTGAACTGAAAAAAAGATTCGACCAAATTTCCGTTCGATCAAATTACCGTCGATCAATTTTCCGTCGATGAAATTTCTTTCGATCAAATTTCCGGTAACCCACTAGATCACCGGGTGCTGACAATGGCACAGTAATATTTCACAAAGTCATAAGCGCCATATTTTGTTTTTCTCGACAAACGTGACTTATAGCAGGACCACTGAATGTAGACACCCTTGGGGGACGTCGCCTTAAACAGCGCGGTTCCTGCTATTTCTCACGTAGCATGGGTTGAATCCCCAGGGGCATGATGCTCATTCAATCAAGTTATGGAGCTCGGGGAGCATCTACAGAAGGATAACGACTTTTAGTGGAAGTGTTATGGAGATAAACGTTGATGTGGTTAGTTTTTTTTTTTTGGGGGGGGCATCTTTAGTAGGATGACGACTTCTATTTTAAATGATAGAGATATCGAAAAAAGGTTTTAAAGAGGTTGTAATTTCTGTGATAATATGAGGGGGTCTGAAATAAGCTGCTTTGTGAATGGTACGGTCATGGACAGAACAAAAACAAGGTATATCTTCATATTAAGAATCAAAAATAATCAGAGGGCGTATCTTATATAAATCTATGTTACAGCACTGAGTCGGCTGGAAGCCACAAAATTAAAATGATATTAATAACGGCTATCACGCCTTTACAACGTTTTCTCAATTTTTTGAATGAAGGCATTGGCTGGTAAGCTATCATCGAAAGTGGCCACAACTGCTTATAACTATGTGTTTTGAAATTTAAAACAAAAATAAATTTTAAAAATTCGTTCTCTATATGGATATTTAATATATATAGAAAGTATGTCAATGTTAAACTCACTTAATTGCAATATGTTGAGTTACATAGTACACAGGTAATTACATTATAGCAAATGAACTACGCCATCCTACATCGTC
Organism: Omphiscola glabra; assembly: GCA_964017045.1. Taxonomy (NCBI): domain Eukaryota; kingdom Metazoa; phylum Mollusca; class Gastropoda; family Lymnaeidae; genus Omphiscola; species Omphiscola glabra. The sequence continues at coordinate 20,343,928 of OZ024808.1, forward strand.
TGTTATATATTGCATTAATATGAAAATGCCGAGTACGTACATATTTATTACGCAGCAATATTTGTACAACTAAACTCTTACGTGCTTTCCGTTAATGTCCAAGACACCAAGACTGTCAAATGTTACTGTAGATCCAAATCCCCGCTATCCAGTCGGCTGACATGCATATGGGTGTACTATGAAATCCCTAGACCCCAAGACCGGCAAATGTTACTGTAGATCCAAAGCCCCGCTATCCAGTATGCCTAAATGGGTATACTGTGAAGTCCCTGGACCCCAAGACTGTCAAATTTTACTGTAGATCCAAAAGCCCGCCATCCAGTCGGCTGAAATCGGATGTACTATGACGGCCCTAGACCTGAAGACTGCAGACCTGTTTACTCTTACGATTTTGGCGTACAATGTACGATTTGGACGTGTATACATTATCTTTACTGTAGGTTTATTTTTTTACGATTAAGATAATGTATTGTACGATTTTAAGAGTTTGGGGGTAAACAGGTCTGAGACTGGCAAAAGTTACTGTAGATCCCAAGCCCCACTATTCAGTCGGCCGATATGGGTGTACTGTGAAGACCCTAGATCCCAAGACTGTCAAATGTTACAGTAGATCCAAAGCCCCGGTATCCAGTCGGCCGACATCGGTTGTATAAGTACCTCATTACCAAAGTGACAGCGCGGACAAATCTGTTTGCACCGTCATCTTTTACAATGAGGAAATCAATCTCGCAGGACTACAGCTGATTTGGTTATTGGCCTACAGAAATGTGATCTGTGAGGTAAACAAGTTTACTTTACTAAGGTTACATTCGGTGTTTCTCTATTTGTTTTATCACATGGGTCGCCGAAGACCCCCCGAAAGCAAATATGCTCTACAGTTATGAAGTAGCAATGAAAATAGTTTTGTTGTTGGGGGGTCGCCACAACACGAAGGACTGTATTAAAAGGTCGCGGCGTTAGGAAGGTTGAGAACCGCTGCAATACATATTGATTACGGATTGAAGAGGAGCTTCGTGTGTACTTGTAATATTAAAGGTGGCCCATTTAGGCTCCAGTGATCTCGATATCATGAATGATATATTATAATATTTTTTTTTAAAAATAGATAATAATAAACCAAAAGAGGGAATAAATAAAACATGTGCTCACATCGGAGGTGTGTTTGTGGGGGGGGGGGGGGGGGGGCACACCATAAATACGTTACTCTGAACAAGAGTTGAGGATTTTTAATATAATTTTAAGAGTCTCGTCCGGTCACGTGACTATCCCAAAATGACAGGCAAAGCTGACCCGTCAGGTTTCTAATGTGTGGTGTATATTGGTAGAAAAGCTGATACTTACGTTTTAGATTTCTGATGTGTTGGATCGTATCCGGAAATTTGATCGAAAGAAAGTTCGTCGACGGAAATTTGATCGACGGAAATTTGATCGAACGGAAATTTGGTCGAATCTTTTTTTTTAGTTTATACGTTAAAATTTTGCGACAAATTTCTTTTTGAACGCATTATTTTGTTTTACTACATAGTAAAGTGCGTTCAAAAGGAAATTTAAAGAAAATTTTAACGTGTGAACTGAAAAAAAGATTCGACCAAATTTCCGTTCGATCAAATTTCCGTCGATCAATTTTCTGTCGACGAAATTTCTTTCGATCAAATTTCCGGTAACCGTGTTGGATATATTGGGAGAAGAACAGCATATTTCGCGCATAAATGTGCCGTACATTGATTGAAGCAGTTTTTGTATGAACTGTAAATATCGCAATCTTGTATAATACTTGTTCCCCGTATTCGATGCACCGGTGTGTTTTGTGTAAACCAAAATTGTGGTTGAAACTATTGTGTATCTACCGAATTCAACAAAACCCACGAAGAAAAGCTCAAAGTTGTCGCTGGTGACAAGAAAGAAACGGCATTTTAAAAATAGAACAATGCATGGAAATAAGTCAGATTTTCTACACGCAAAATGAACAGGACCGAACATTTAGGTCACAATTGTATAGCTTTAACTTTCCAGAAAACCCCAATCTGTATATGGAGCCTCGATTTGGCTGTCTGGTGAGATAATAAGAACTAAACACTTGTCTAGTAGTATAATAGTAACCACAGAGAGATCCTTGCGAAATAGCACAATCCACAGTGAAGCTATTTGTATTTGCGAACATTATATTTTACTGGCACCTGTAGTAAGATCGATAATTATTTCCTTATTCTAAAAAAACTAAATTTAATCCTTTGCTGAAGGAAACAAAAAACAACCTTACATTATCGCCGGTGAACATTTTTTGTTATTCTTAAATTACCCCGTCCAGAGAGCACCGGAAATGTCCAAGCTATAGTATTGCAGCGTGGTTGGCGCCTACTGAAGGACGCGCTCTGGGAGTGGTGGTTTGTTGTCTTGGAGCGAGGTGAGCCAGTGAAGAGGAGAGCTGGCAAAAAATGCCGGAAAGGATTAGCAATATTCCAGGTTCGAACATCGATGAGGGGAAACATGTATGACGGGATGGGTTTATTAAAGTGAAGCGTTTTAACGCGATCTGCTACAGCAGTGGTTCTCAACCTTCCCAATGCCGCAACCCTTTAATCCAGTTCCTCGTGTTGTGGCGACCCGACCCCCAACCATAATTTAATTTTCGTTGCTACTTCATAACTGTAGTTTATGTGTGTTTTCCGATGGTCTAAGGCGACCCCTACGAAAGAGTGGATCGACCCCCCAAGGGGTCTCGACCCACAGGTTGGGAACCGCTGTGCTACAGTTAATGTCGTTCGGGGATTGGCTTTTTGTCTGTATTTCTTTTTTTTCCCAATGTTTCTCAAGGAAGATGTAAATCCAGTATGTTATTTGGTAATTAGAGGAAACGCCATTATCCCTGGATCTGGGGTGTGGCTAAGGTGGCACCACTGAGGGAGCGCCATCATCAAGTTTAGATAAAAATGAACGCATGTGCAAAATATGTGTACCAAAAGCATGTTAACATCATATAGCCCATACACACATGTCATATTTTCTTGATTGGCTTAGAGATCCCCTGCAAGTGCATTTGTTCCTGTAGTTTAGACAACAGTGCCGGAATGTGTTTTCCAGGCTAGTCCAAAAGTGACTTATTTAAACCTAGTAGCATTGCCTGGAGGCCCAATGGACTGATTATGAAAGTTTATGGAGTGAAATTTCGCATCTTAAGGGCATTAAATATAGTGGGACATCCCGCCAAATAGCTGCCCCATAACAACAGTGCAGCCGCGTGTACAAAATAGAGAGCCCCGGTTTTAACGTTAAATAATACAGCACTTATTAGTTCTTAAAAATATTTGCTTGTTGTTAAGATGTGTGTACTCGTTTTATAGTAGATTCAGAATGAAAACAAAATAGTGTTGGCAAAATATATTTAAAAAATTCACCTTTCACATGACAGGCTGTGTATTTAATTATTTTGTTACGGTACTTTGTTCGAGTATTTCATTAATCAAGTTAGTCAAGGGCAGTGTGCACTTTCAAATAAATATCAACTCTAAAAAAAATAATTTAATATTAAAAAAATAAAATAATAATAATGTTTAAAAAAAAACAACATTGTTGTCATTCTCTTATTGCCAACATCTCAATGGCTGGAATAAGGGACAGACACCTCCGACCCCCCCCCCCCCCCCCCCAACACAGAAAACCAATTATCCATTTCATTTGCCAGCAATGCATTTTTTTTTTAAATTCTTAAATTTCCCAAGGCAAAAGACTGTTTCAGTGCGAGGCCCTGAGACTTAACCTGAGTGTGTCAGGTAAATCCCACGGTAACAAAATTGGCGGGAAGGAATGTACTGCGTCGTTTAGAGAGACTGACGCTGCGAAGCAGGACATGTTTCGTGAGCAACACCAGGGATTGTCTTGTGGAAGAGTAAGGTGCGAGTTTAATACCAAACAGTGAAGAACGAGATAATTATTATAGAGATTTTTTTTTTAAAACCTCACCATAAATCTCATAGTTTCAGAGGCGGATCAAGAAAATCAAAAACTGAATAGAATCCTACTGTAAAAGGAACAGCACGTGTTGAAAAATTCCATTAGCATAATGGTTAATTTTAGAGTAATGCTATTGTTTTAAGTCTAAAAATTCCCAGCTCACAATATCGCTGCAGAGTTTCCAGCATAAATTGTGTTGTGGTTAAGCGCAATAATGCATTCATTTCATTATTCATATCTCAATTTGGAGGATTATGGATAAGCCTCTGAGGTTTTATCGAATTTAAGGCTCGTGGGAATACGACAGATATCACGCTTAACACTGACATGGGAGTGTCGGTGGAGTGAGTGGGGATTGGGTTCTCCATAAAGTACCAGCGACTACAAGGGCTACAGCACTGGGAGTACGTAAATCTGTCTTAACGTTGAGCATATCCCGGGTGTGTGAAATCGTTTTAAGAGACAATGTTAACAAGAGATGTATTTTACAACACCACCGAGTCTATTAGACGAAGTGGATAATAAGCACACTCATACAAAACGCCAAGATACCACCGTACCGTTCTAGGCACACCAGCTGTCTTAAACTGTGAGTAAACAAGGACAGGGCCCTGGTGATGAGACCAATAGTGTACACACACACCACTTATCTCTAAAAATCGTTACAGACGGAAAAGGACAGCTGATCACCAACCACCATCGAATGTTATATTGTATTAAGGTTCTAACGCCGTGGACACAGAGCTTGGGAGCCGTGGACACCGAACTTGGGAGCCGTGGACACCGAACTTGGAAGCCGTGGACAACGAACTTGGGAGCCGCGGACACAGAAATTGGGAGCCGAGGACACCGAACTTGGGAGCCGTGGACACCGAACGTGGGGGGCCGTGGACATCAAACTTGGGAGCCATGGACACCGAGCTTGGGAGCCGTGTACTTGGGAGTCAAGGACACCGAACTTGGGAGCCGAGAACACCGAACTTGGTAGCCGTAGACACCGAACTTGGGAGCCGTGGACACCGAACTTGGGAGCCGTTTACACCGAACTTGGGAGCCGTAGACACCGAACTTGGGAGCCGTGGACACCGAACTTGGGAGCCGTAAACAGCGAACTTGGGAGCCGTGGACACCGAACTTGGGAGCCGAGGACACCGAACTTGGGAGCCGTAGACACCGAACTTGGGAGCCGTGGACACCGAACTTGGGAGCCGTGGACACCGAACTTGGGAGCCGTGGACACCGAACTTAGGAACCGTAGACACCGAACTTGGGAGCCGTGGACACCGAACTTGGGAGCCGTGGACACCGAACTTGGCAGCCGTGGAAAACGAACTTGGGAGCCGCGGACACAGAAATTGGGAGCCGAGGACACCGAACTTGGAAGCCGTGGACACCGAACGTGGGGGGCCGTGGACATCAAACTTGGGAGCCGTGGACACCGAGCTTGGTAGCCGTAGACACCGAACTTGGGAGCCGTGGACACCGAACTTGGGAGCCGTTTACACCGAACTTGGGAGCCGTAGACACCGAACTTAGGAACCGTAGACACCGAACTTGGGAGCCGTGGACACCGAACTTGGGAGCCGAGGACACCGAACTTGGGAGCCGTAGACACCGAACTTGGGAGCCGTGGACACCGAACTTGGGAGCCGTGGACACCGAACTTGGGAGCCGTAAACACCGAACTTGGGAGCCGTGGACACCGAACTTAGGAACCGTAGACACCGAACTTGGGAGCCGTGGACACCGAACTTGGGAGCCGAGGACACCGAACTTGGGAGCCGTAGACACCGAACTTGGGAGCCGTGGACACCGAACTTAGGAGCCGTGGACACCGAACTTGGGAGCCGTGGACACCGAACTTGGGAGCCGTGGACACCGAACTTGGGAGCCGTGGACACCGAAATTGGGAGCCGCGGATACCGAAATCGAAAAACATGAACAAAAAAATTGGCAAGACCTCATGGAAATAGAGGAGCAGTGGACACCAACATTAAGAACCGTGTACAGCCAAGATTCATTGTCATCGTAATCCAAAGATTGCAACACATCTAATATGATACATACTAGCTACGGACAATTAATTGGATACTGAAATCACCCATCCCCCCCCCCCCCCTTTTTTTTTGCTTTTTCAGACATCAACCTCCCGCCATGACCCATTACATCTTATATATAACACAGCGGTTCTCAGCCTATGGGTCGCGACCCTTTTGGTGGGGGTGGGGGGGTCGAACGATCCTTTCACAGGGGTCGCCAAAGACCATCGGAAAACACATACACTATACAGTTATGAAGTAGCAATGAAAATAATTGTATGGTTGGGGTAACTACAACATGAGGAACTGTATTAAAGGGTCATGGCATAGGGAGGTTGAGAACCACTGATATAACACAACACGGAAACATAAAATAGATGCATTTACTAACACAGGCGTGCAAGAACTAAAACTAAACCTCAATCACACTGTAGCATAAAAATAAGTGTGCACATACGTAACCCATAGCTAATCCTACGGTAGCACTGAAACATCTATTGAAATGTCATATGGTGGGGGGAAGGGGGAGAGGAGGTAAAAATAAACAAATCTACCAAAACGACGATGCTTCTCAAATTATTTTATTTACACGCTAAAACAATAATTGGAAAAAAAAACTATGTTGTTCCTCTAATAAAAAAGTATATGCAGAACCGGCGGTGTGGAAAATAATAGTAACCTGTTTTATTAAAATTAATGATGCTCTCTGTAATTTATGTTGTTTGTTTGTTTGTTTGTTCGTAATTGAAGACAGGGGAATAAGACAGTGTACTATGTTACGACTCCCACCCCCACCCATTTTTGCCCCCTGAAGGTGTTACGTAATGCTTACTATGCAACTTAATTTTCAAAAAAAAAAACAACCAAAAAAAAAAACTTTTATGTTACTTATTCTGCCACCATCACTTCTCTCCAAACTGTCCCTTCTCTCAGCCGGTGATCTCCAGATCACTTTCAATTCTAATATAAAATAATGTCAAAGGCAAACATAAATATTGGATCATTTTTATTTAAAACATTTTAATCGACCGTAGTTTTATTTAATTTAGTATTATTATTTTTTTTTATTTTTAGGTTTTGATCTACTGAATTGACTATCGGCAATGGGGTGGGTGAGGGGTAAGGAAGGGGTGGTGAGGGGCGGTCAGCACTTTTTTCCCCTTACATTTAGGACGACATTTTAGGCCAACTGCAGAGTTTTTCTCCATTGTGGTAAAACATTTGCATCAATCCCCGGGGTGGGGTGTGGGGGGGCGGGGCAGCATTAACTATAACTTGGCCACTATCAGGTGCCTAATCATCCAAATGGAGTATTTTATTTCAACTACGCGGTTTGGGATATACGACGCTGTTCATTATTCATGGTCTCACTGAGCAGCGTGAGCTCGTATTTGGAGTCAGAGTTGAGACGTACTGCCTACTCTTGAATTTTACGTTGTTTGTGAGTACAGAGGGATTAGACGCACGCACTTACTCCTACCCACGCACTTCATATTTCTTACAATATGTAGGCCCCACCCAGTAGAAAAGGAATAGATTGTCCTATAGTTTCCCTATATAAAATAATTACGGAGCTCGTTGGTGATTCATTGTCATTTTTAATTTGACGACGCTTCTATGACTAGGAAGTAACTTATCGCTACTTCTCTTAGGCATCCAGTCAGAGCCCCCTTTGAACTACTTCAAGGAACGGTGAACCGGAAGTGATAAGGCTCACCAAACTACACATTGTTTTGGACCTCAGATGATACAAATCTTACTCTCGTTTAAACAAGACGGTCAGGATAGAATTCTTTTAAACAGCGGCATGATCTAATGAACCTATCTGTCACCACAAGAAATACTAAATGGTGAAAAATTGTTAATGCTGAATATACATGCGGAAATAAATTAATATAAGGCTTGTCTTACGAAAAAAATGGTCTAAAAATAGTAACATTACGTCATTGCGATGTGACGTTTTCCGATCTAAAAAATGACAAACCTTTAATTGCAATGCAGAAATGTATGTCCAAGAACCTCATGGAATGTGACATGCCGAAAGGTGTTGGGATCATTGGACGTCGGGTGTTCAAAATTATCACCTCCGTCAATTTCATCCTTCGCTCGGTATCATTCGTGACTTTCCGTAATTCCGCCGATAGAGATACTCTACTGTAGCAAATATAACCGGAAGTTTAGACACTTGGATGCATGCAGATGTATCAAATGACATTCAGTGCTGACCGAAATCCTGTTTGGAGCACGTATCGCGCCCCTCCCCCTTCCCCCCCCCCCCCCACACTTTTTCAGTTTAACGTTTGCATTTACCAGACGACCTTTAGGATCGTCAAGATGTGCCTGTCTGCAGACTTTATTTAGACCTGTTTTGTCACCAGCAGACTACAACAGCAGTTTAGGTCACCTGTAAGACTTCGCTGTTCCTGCCCCCCACCGACCACCCGACCGGCCCCTTTTTTGTGTGTGCACGTTTTAAGCAAGAGAATTTTACGCTTGGTGAAATGTGTGTCAAGATTGGAAGAGACATTTAGCTTTGTAACAGTTATAGTGGATAGTTTAAAAAAAGTTATACCTTTTTTTTGTGTGGGTTTCAGAATTATACGATAGATATCAAAATGGTTTGAAAATAGGTAGCGCTAGCCCTGTCATTATATAAAGAACGTCAATGTATTCAAAGTTGAGGCAGTGGATTATTTTAAGAAAACAAGCTTTTAGACCAGCGGTTCTCAACCAGTTGGTCGCTACCCCTTTGGGGGGTCGAACGACCCTTTCAAGGGGATCGCCTAATTAATACCATCGAAAAAATAATAACTTTATGGTTGGGGATCACCACAACACTAGGGACTGTATGAAAGCGTCGCGGCATTAGGAAGGTTGAGAACCACTGTCATAGACTAATAGTAAACTTAACTCTCCACACCATATTACCATTAGGTCTATGCGTTTTCGAGGGGGGGGGGGGACATTTTCAGGTGGCTCACTTGAATTTGTCTACGTTTACGTATAATATATACATACATGATATGCAGTTATACAAGGTCGTACACAATTCAAACCTTTCTATCAAAGTAGAACAAAACGAAAAGGCCTCCGTTAGCATTTAACTAATGAACACATTAAAGAACATTCGTAACACCTCCTTTTGCAGTTAGTGAATTTGAAGGAGGCCCGCTAACGACTTGGCGCCGTCGATGCTGTGAAATACAAATGTAGACCAAATCATCAACAACGCGATGTCCTCCTAGCTGTAGTAAAACGCAAACATTACTTTCAGCACACCATAGTACTGCACTGACTGCTGGGTAAATAAATTAACACCGTCACTGAAAACGTTATGTCACGGAGGAATCCAGTAGTGACAACTGTCACGCTCCGCCGTGCAGTTCTGTTTTGTCAGCCTGTATGCTGTGGGGTTTTTTTTTACAACTCTGTCACATCTACTAGTAGCAGGGAGTCTCGTGTTGTTTAATTAATCGTCAGCAGTTGACGTGTAGATCAGAAACAAGAGCAGATTCCAATGTGGTGTGGAGAGTGCAGTGATTGTTGTAAGCGCATGTGTTCAGTCTGTTTAACAATTCTATGACAGCTGGTAGAACAGGTATCCTAATCTGTTTTATTGTTTAACACCGCTCTCGTTGTAAGTGTGTTGTGTTACCCGTGTCTTTTTAAACAGCCCTAAAGCTGTCAACAGTCGCAGGGATTCCCATCTTGGTGACTTAATAAATACCCCATCGTCAACGTTGAAAAACATATGGCAGAAATAAGAGCAAAGAACAAAGTGGCATGTGAAAGTGCAGCGGGCTTTCTGTGAGCTTTTTATCCTTTGAATAGGTCAAAGATCATAGATCAACAGGTCGGTGGATTATTCTTACACTTAATAACAAAGGTGGTCTGAGGCGGTGACAGCTGTGTCAAAGACGGTCAGTACCCACAACTTCACAGCTGGCTGCACCTCGCCCTAAGAGTCGGACCGTTCCCACGAAGCACCACGCGCATAAAAAGCCGTCACACCCAAGGCGTGTAACTCCAGGGCTATCGGCAACAACTTCTATAGTGATACAGGCCTAGGGGTTAAAATGTTACGTTATGACAACGTGAAAGTGTGTTTGTTTTTTAAATAATTTGCTATAACCAATTTGAGCCCTTTAAAATGATAGACAGAATTCATTTACTATTGTGTCAACCGTCCTTCTTAAGTAAATAATAATTTCAAACCGTTCACCATTAAATAACATAATGGATGTGTTAGAGTGGATCACAGCAGCCACCTTGACGTAACAGATGCGAGAATCGCTAAAAAAAAAAATTACAACTGCGGTTGGGGTCATAAAGGTCATGATCACCATGAAGAGAATCCCTCGGTGTGAAATTTGATGGACCAGGAATGCAAGCACTGCATTTCTCAACAATGTTTTACAACGGGCCTCACCATGCCCTTACCCACCCATCCACAGAACCACCTCCCACCCACCACAACCACAAACTCTAATGGGCATTTCTTCGACTTACTGTGAAAGGAAGCCAGACTAGTTCATTATGTTCTGCATTGCATTGTTAGAATGTAGTCAGAAGTAAAATGCATGGGATAAAACAATATAGCAGATGTCCGCAGGCATTTAAGTTACAAGGACCACGCCGAGCAACCAAATGTATACAAAAGCCGGGCCAAGATTTTTGCCAACCCCACCACATTAAAAAAACACGCATTTTGCAGAAAACGGAGCAAGTCGATAGAAAAAAAGTGCCAGGGAGGCGGACCGTAAACGTAGCCCAACCCTTCCTAGTATTCAGTGCTTGTGGGGGTGCAGCGCTAATAAGCTAATGGTTATTCTAGTTCTACAAGTCCCCATGTTGAGGACCACTGAGTTAAATGACCGATTCAACCTTTCAGAGACTAAACTAAAATTGTTCAGTTGAAATGTCATCACCGACCTGGGTTGTGCGTCTCATCACAAGGCTAGCATTTTAGAGTCACCTTTTTATAGGACTAATGGCCACCCCTTGACAAACAGTGATGGAATTTACTAAGTAAAATATATACTACAAGCGACAAGCTTATGTATTTGTTAGTGCATGGTGAGGTGGGGAGGTGGCCAGAAATGTGGGAAGATGGGGTGGGGGCAGCGCTGCATTGGCGGCACATTTTTTGGGGAGGCATTGTCGGTCCACTTCATATACTAATAAATAGATTCCAAAACTCTTTAGATCCCGCAAACTCTATGGATCCCACAAACTCTATGGATCCCACAAACTCTATAGATCCCACAAACTCTATGGATCCCACAAACTCTATGGATCCACAAACTTTATAGATCCCACAAACTCTATAGATCCCACAAACTATATGGATCCCACAAACTCTAGAGATCTCGAAAACTCTATGGATCCCACAAACTCTATGGATCCCACAAACTCTATAGATCCCACAACGTCTATGGATCCCAGTCCTTTCATTTAAAGTTATTCTGAAGTAAATAGTAATTTCAAACCTTTCACCATTAAATAATACAAGGTATATATTACAGTGGATTGCAGCAGAAAAAGATGTGAGAACTCTACCTTTCCTTAAAGTTCTCGCACCGCCCGCTGCTAGCTTTAAACTCCTTCCTTAGAGGACTATTAGGACTATACCTCACCTGTCTCCAAATCATCGAGGAGGACCTTGTGTTGATCACAAGGTATCGCCCCAGAAATTACATCACCAGCCCATCGGTTTTTGTTTCTCTAAACTAAGAGGAGCTTCCCCCCCCCTCCGCCTCTTTCATACTTTTTCATCTCCTAGGTCCTAAAGGTCAGTGTCGTTACCAACCCCAACCACTCTATTTCGCCACATCGGCTGCTTTCACTCCACCTTCAATTTTTTTTTTCAAAAACTTAGAAAAAGACGATTTAGGCATCGCGAGCACAGCATCGAGATCAACAAAAATTGCACCGATTTAATGCGTCGATAAGATCTTTCTTAACTTCAGATGTATCTCTGACCGCTGTCCTCTTGCCTTCCTTACTACACGTTTTTATGACCCATGGCGAATACACAAAAGCTGTCATAATATATATTTTTTAAATAACACAAAAAAGGATACAAAAGCATACAAGTAGAAGCGCAAAATCATACTGGTGGTGGGCTCACTAGAGCTCCATAACGAACTCAACGACATGGCGTAATGCTGGCCCCGGTGAGCTCTGGGGAAATGTCTTCACGGAAACATACGAAGAATGTTCGGGGCATTCAGATTCAAAAGCGGCGTTTGCATTTCGATCCAAAATTTGATAGAAATGTTCGTAAATATCCCAAGCTGTTCGAGCTCTAGGGTTTTCGTATTCCGAGGCCCGCTCGAGAGGAGGGAGAAGAAGAGGGAGACAGAGAAAAAGATGGGAAGATAACATCAAAGAGTGGACGGGACTAAAACCAGGCGATGTGCAGAAGACAGAGAGGAATGGAGGAGGACAGTTTTTCATGTCATCTGTGGCGCCTCAACGGCCCAAAGGACTAAGGGACATGATGATGATATCCAGAGGTAGCTGTCAAGAATTTGTTCGCTGTGTGACCGTTGTCTAGCGTGTGATAATTTAAACACAATGTCCCTGTACACCAACAATGACACAAGAGTTTTTTCAGTAAATATTTCTAAACTTTTATTTCACTACTCTCTAATCGTATAAGTTTTAACTTTAGTAATGTGGGTTCCGCTAACGAGCTTAGCCAAAGAAACACACATACCAAAGGGCACACAGGCAACACTACTCACACAAAACAACTGATCCGGTCAGCGTCCTACCCACTCGCCATCCCCTGTTCTACTGACCAACTGACCATCTGCACACTACTACGGTACTACCCCACCCCTTGCCCCTTTTGTATCCCTACGCTTACAGTCCGATATGCATTCACTGTTCAGACACAACACAGACTCTCAGGGATTCTTACACCTTGACAGTAACTTGTACCACACATGACAAGGCATGCAGTGCATACTTTCGCCTCCCTTCCGTCCCCTACTTAAACAAGCAAAGTGGGCGCAAGACTAGTGGAGGGCATCACACTATGTAAAATGTATTTTATTGATGATAATAAAGGGTTCGGGGGGGGGGGGGGGGAAGGAGTTAAAAATAAGCCTTGATCACAGTGCATGAAAAAATCTAGCTGTCCCTCAAACAAAAGACTAAAATGAAACATACAGTTTTGAACAGAGGCAGACAATGTGTTGACCTGCAGGTAAAGCAGATCTCTTCAAGTGGAGAGAACATTTTACCAACAGCAAAATAAGGAACACATAATAATTTGATTGCCGTCTACTCACTGTCATCATCAGTGTCTGTGAGTTCCGAGAGCTTCTCGGTGTTCTCCTGTATGATGGCCAGCACCTTGTAGCCCCATCTCCTGTAGAAGTACTCCTTGCCCCCGTCCAGCCGGGTGTGCCTGAAAGACTGATCTTGACTCTCCGCACATTCATCCCTTGTCTGGGGAAATAATAGGTGAAATAATGTGAAATGGTGTTTTACAACGCAATTGTACTTAAGATATAGTGGCAGAACCTGGGAAACAGTAAAAAAAACAGGAAATGGGGGTAAGGTGGAGAAAAAAGGGGAGGGGGTGGGAATTGAAGCATTCAAACGTCTTGCTATTTTAAAGAAATCTTGATAAGAACATAAGTTAAGCTTTCAAAAGGACAGTGAGCAATGGTCTCCACCCCATCCCCCCACCACCACCACTCCCTCCCATGCTTGTCAATTTAATCAGCTTGCTCTGGTTCCATCACAGCCATTGGATTATTTTTAAGGCATGTTAAACAGAGTTAAGATACTATAGAAAAAAAATTTGAACGAAATGGATCAACGTTAGAAAGAGCGCTTTATAACATTACCCAAAGCAAGTGGTCTTCTTTTTCTACCCAACTCCCTTTCTGCCTTGTTATAAAAAGTTGATGCTACTAATTTCCCTTAAATTTTACTAACATTAAATCAGGCAAGTTTCAGTGGAGGAGCAAGACTACTTCAAAGAGGCCAACAATCTTATCTAATTGACAATGCATTAAACCAGCTGCTGCTTTTAAAAAAAAAAAGTTGTAAATGATTCGTAATTTTTTAAAATTTAATTTAGTTAAGCCTTATGTAGAATTTCTCTAAAATTTTACCATTAAATGCTTAAAGAAATTAATTGATTGATTGATTGAATACTTATATAGCCTTGCATCCATGCTAATTTAACATGCTCACAGCGCTCTGATGTTCTTAAATCTATTTAAAGAAAAAAGTCTGAATGTTTCTGAAATGATTTTTCATCACTTTCAATTTCCCTCGAAGATTGAGGCAAACTGTTTCATAACTTTGGCGCTATCGCATCAAAATAGCGCACTCCGTGTAATTGTGTCTGTGTCCACCCACACTGGTCCCTACCAGTAAGGACTATGTAGAAGAAATTAAATGAGAAGAACAAAATTAAATAAAACCACCCCAATTTTAATTATTAAAAACTAAGAATAAAACAAGAAGTTGGTTATTGCCCTTGATAGTTTAATTTCTTGAAACATGCAAATATTTATTTTTTATTCTTCACTAAGTTCACATGCAGCTTAAACTAGCCTATTCCTCAGTGCAGATAGAACTACCCAAACGGACATTGTTTCTTTGAGTCAAGCCAATACAGACACCATCACACTACCCCATGATGCAGCTGGAGAGGGACTACATTTTCAGTGATAAAGGCTGACAGCTAATCAATAAGGGCCGCTTTGCTAACCTGTTCTGTCTTGCTGAATGTTAAAGTCAAGATATCGCTCCTTAGAACGCAGAACCTGGGCTCCCATCTGGGCTCAGGATGCCTGGCACCACAGAACAGCCTCCGCTCCAAGTCATGGTCAACATCTGAATTGTTTAGACAAAAAGAAGTGTATGTGTTATTGATAAGAATTTAAAAGTTAATGGATTTTCTAAAAATAGAGCGGTGATATGAATTTGAAATTGATTGTAGGATGCTCTGTTTTTTTTAAAAATATTTTCATGGTTAAATTAGAAATTTTATAACCAAAAGAATAAAAATACAAGTCTTTGTGGTGCATAATAGTAGAGGATACAGAGTAAGAGAATGTTTTCTTTTCAGAAAAAGTTCCATGTTGATAAGAAATAAATTATGTGTTGCACTCTGGGTTGATTTCCACCTTTCTCATTTCTTTTCTTTTTTTTTTTTCATGTGCATTTAACACAAAAATATCAAAACACAGCCCTTTATCTTATTATCACAATATTATACCAGTTAACTATTCAACCAAGTATGCTTCCTAATTTATTCTGGTGACATATTAAAACCACTAACAATGAAATTTAAATAGGGTCACAAAGGTTAGAGCAAATACAATTAAGATTTTACACACAAAAAAAATAGAAATGTTCAAGTCTATATTTTCAGACCCTAGGTTACTGACTCAGGCTGCCCCTTCTGAGCAGTACCTGGCCTGTGGGGCATTGCTGGCTTATATTTCATATGTTAACTACCCAATTTCTCTTAGTCCAATCATATATTTCATATGTTAAGTACCCAATTTCTCTTAGTCCAATCATATATTTCATATGTTAACTACCCAATTTCTCTTAGTCCAATCATATATTTTTATAACGTTGAAAAAAAAAATATCTAAGTTTTACATTTTAAACTCAGAAAATATACTACTATACTATGTCTTACCCCAATGGTATAAATCTAAATAATCTTACTCCTAACTTGTACCTTTTTGAAATTAAAAAAAATAACTCTATCATTAATTATTAGTATTTTTTTACAATAGCTAGCTGTATTAATCATGAATCATGGCCATGGTTAAGGAATGTGCATGTCATTAGGCATTTGGATAAATGCTAAAAATGTTATAGCATAGCTATATTTGAGTATACTGTTTTAATAACAGTTTAAATTTAATGTTTGAAATGGCTAAAAAGATAACGAGGCAAAGGCTAATAACTAAACATTTATTTTAATAAATTAAAAAAAATGATTATGGCATGATGGAAATGGAGTGATAGTAATAAATAACATTATTTAACATACTTTAAGTTAATGTAGACATTGACATATATCATATAGTAGGTCTATAGTAATATTAACCAAAAAAAAAATAGCTTTAAAGTAAAGGAATTCTTGGGTTAATGAGTTAGTTAAGGAAATTTAAAATGTTGAACCTTTCTTTAATTACACTTAATAAGTTAATTACTTATTAGTAATATGTTGCATGTTCTGATGCATGAACAATAATTATACTGTAGTTTAAATTTGAATATATAATAAAAATAATAATAAAAATTGCTTGATAGCAAGACACAGACAGACCAATGATTTGTGCCTGCAGACCACGTCAGACGTTCTTTCAATATTGCGTTAGGCCTGATGATGAGTCAGTTAGAAATATCGATTTTACAGGTGAACTGGGTCTGGTACTGCGGCACTGTCGTAGCTGCGTAGCATTAGCATTGTTTTAGTAGCAGGGCCATAAAAAGAGTTTATACTAACATAGAAACGTAAAATATTTATTTTATATTTACCCCAGACATGAAGCCAGCCTTCCACTATCTCATTTAACTCTTCCTCTCCAGCCATTTGCGTTATGATATCATATTCACTTTCACGTCCTTCTCGCACACAATTGAAATTCGAAGCATCTTTGATGACACAGGAAGTGCGTCGAGGAAAGTCTGTGGTGCCAGAGGAATTTTAATCAACAATAACAAACTTTCCAACCATTACTTACACAACAAGGAACAACAAACCGGTAGAGCCCAAGCACAGTTTCATAACAAAATGTTCACATTTATCAATCCACAAATAGTGATTTTCTAGCGATCATGGCTGGGGGAAACTATCACCGTAAAAGATAACAGTAAAGATCACGTCATTGATTTTTGCTTTTAAAAAAAGATCAATAAAATAAAGTGTGGCTATAGCAGACGATACAAATGCGACATGTGGTGTTTTCTAAAAATAGTCGGGGTCATGGATACGGCTAAGTGTCGCATCAACTAGTTCTTTTTCGTTATTGTTGTGGACACAACGCTGAAGTAATCTCTTAAAATACTGTTGTTGTTTTTTGTTTTTTGATTTAAAGTTTAAGTATTTGATTGATAGCTATCTCTTTGATAGTAAAATTCGTACATGTTGTCGAACACTTTGCTTAAAAAAAAAGAATACTGCAAGAGTTTTTCGTGGGGAAGAAGGGAGATGGGATCTTGACACTCAGCTCCCACAAAAATAGTGCATCAAAAGAGTGGCGATGTTACCATTGGGCTCATTCACAGTCATCTGTCTCTCTATGTTAAGAGTTCACGTGCGCATTACTGGCAGCAGTGAGACATCTCGAACATTTTCGCACATCGAAGCGCCGTGAGCATGCTACCGTAGCATGGAAATGAGCGCTATTATATAAGTACTCCTATCAATCATATCAATCAATCAATCAAGGCAATCTAAAAATAATAATTTACTCTTAAAAGCAAAAAGAAATAAGTAAAACGTTATTGTGTCCTTTTTAATTACTAATATTATCACATACATGTATGTATTTAAATGGAAATAAAGTAACTTATTTAATAAGGAGTTTAGTTTAAATTACCACGAAATAAGTAATGGCTTCAAAAACTATTTCCTTTAAATTATACACAATTTTTAAGATAATATAATTGAATCAAATTATTTTGAAGGCCTTTTCGGGAAACAATTGTAGACACATTATTGAAATCACATTTTATGAACAAATAAACGAAAACAAAACAAACAAATATATGCACTCTTTAGGTTAGCCACAAAATAGGTCAATTACATCACTTGAGAATACACAAAACGTTTTTTTATAATTTTATAAATAGCGCCATTATCGAAGTTGCTTTAAAATGTTGAGTTATTGTGAAAAATTAGTTTTTAATTTAATTGAAAGAGGAAAAAAACCGGCTATTGTCCATTTCCTGTAAATAATAACAGTCGCTGTTTTAAGTTGGAGATGTTTTGCTTTGGTTTTTTTATATTATTTTTGTTCTATTTCTAAATTATTTGTTTCTTTGTTCTCATCTTTTTAAAAAAGTTTAAACCATAAAAATGTTATATATTATATATAAGACTGGGCAAACTTTTAAATTGGGCATGTCAAAATCCTAATTTTTAAATGATAGAAAATCAATTTTCTTTTTTTTTAAATTGTGCTAAAATATAATATTGCAGTTCCTAGTCATGCTAGCGACAACTGAAAAGGAAAAAAAAACTATACGATCATTACATCGCAGAAAAAGTGGTTTAGAAGTGACTCATATATTGGAGTCTACTTGGTTAATAGGGTTTCATTAGTTATCAAGTCTTAGTCGTTTATCACTGTTTGTGTCGTCATTGCAGTTTACTTTTGTTTTGCTCCATTAAATACAATTTTTAAACTTAAAATATAACCCAGGGGCCGGCCATGAATTACGTCACACTACGGAGGGGATGGGTGGGGTTATGTAAGAAACTTTGACTATGGTGACCGTCAGTGGGTGGAGATGTAAAGAGCATATCTGACGTCACATACTTTTTAAAAAAAATATTCATATTACATATAAAATCTGAATTCGACAGTGAAGTTTAGCCTTCTAATGTGAAGTATGTATTCTGGCAGAAGATATTATTTTCATAAATTTAATAGCTTACCTAATATCTAATGAATGGTATTTTTGACTAAATTTAAATTAGGTGCAAATTTTTAAACAATTTTTTTTTCAAAATGGGAAGTAATTTAAAAGAGGGAGGGTTGGGGATAAAGAGATATGTAACAGATTTTAACAGAGAGAGGGGGTGAAAATTTCTTTAAATAATTGCATTGGAATCATGGGATTGATCAATATAACGCTAAGCGACGATTTTCTTTCTTTTTTCCATTTAAAGAAATATTTGAAATTAATTTCAAATTAAACATTAATATGTATACCTTATATAAAATATACCAGTATTTATAGTACCTGATAATAGTCTAGTTAGTGGAAATATAAGGACATAAAAGACTGGAGTTTTAAAATGTAGTGAAGCATTTATCACATTAAAAATTAAACTTTTTACATCTAACGTAAATACCAATTAACTTTTCATGTACGAATATTAGAGAAAGGAAAATGAAACATCAACAAACTGCAAGATTTATGATTAAGTCACATATGTCTTTAAACGGTCAAAGACATAATGACATTTGAAAATTGAAATGATAGGGAGTTTAGTTATATGCATAAAAATTGTAAAAAATTGGAACTAAAAGAACAGGAAAACATAGAGATCGGTAAGTGACAACATTAGGACGCCTAGAAATAGTAATCAAATGATGCTAGCAATTTTACCCAAATAATCAGCGAAAAACAAACTGAAGCAGCACTTATAAATACTTTAGTGAGGAAAAAATATAGATACAAGCGAACAGTTAACAGACCTGTAAATATATCAAATGAGAATGTAAACAGTATCTTAAAACTGAAGTATATGTGATAATGGGAATCGTTATGGTCTTTGTAAGCCTATGTCACACAAAAAAAAATACTACCAAGACATTTGTTTTACGCTATTCGTGTCACAAATTCCAGAAACGTTAAGTTCGGTAACATGTTTTTCATTTTCTTTTTTTTTTCAAACTCAAGGGAAGCTACTCTGATGTAAATAATGTGTTTATTGTTGCTATCTTGCCCTATTTTGCCCAAAATTGTAAATATGCCTAGGCCTATGCAATATTGATTTATAATGTAAGTATCTATTGTGAAGGCCAATCCTACAATAATGAAAATCCAACTTACAGTTTCATAGATGACACTTTTACACACTTTATATCAGGTTACACCAAAAACAAAATCCACAGTGCTCACCCTCACAGCCACAGCCCACAAGTTGTTAGAAAACCAATTATATTAATTAAATACACACAATATGATACGCATTTAAATACACGTAGACGTAGTATATTTTACCAACAAAGGAAATTGAATTTAAAACATTTCATAATCGTATTAAAGAAAAATTAACTCTAGTAACAACATAAAGGGAGTGAATTCAACACAGAAACTTAACATAAACGTAAAGGACGCCATGGCACGTAAAGGACGCCATGGCACGGATTGTCTGTTTCATTTCACCCACTAATCAATAAATTCAGTATTTAATTATTTATTTTATTAGTTAATTAAAGTTATTACTACTCCTCTACCAAGCCCAGCCTTAATGTGTGCGAACTGTCCCCTCGCACAGGGCCTTGGGGCGCCCAGTAATTCCATTGCCTTAGATTATTACAGTGAAGTGTAAACCTCGGGTCCGGGGTCAAGAAACGGTATTCTAACTTTTCATACAATCGTTTTTCATAAATGAGTTTTCACATAATGAAAGTTGCATTTTTAATTTGGATACTAACACTGGGGGTTGGGACCAACCGAAAGGGCGTGGAAATTAGGGAAGTGGGCGCCGAATGAGTTCTTCGCACAGGGCCAAATTTTACCTAAGGCCGGCGTTGCCTCTACTGTCTTACTCTTATCTAGTAAAAAGTAAAAGTATCATATTTTTATAGTGTGTAGTATTAGTATAGTTTTAGTGAAGCCTGCCATTGTAGCCCAGTGTTTCAGTTGCAGTGTAGGCCAGTAGGCCTACAAACTAGCAAATGTTACAAAAAGAATTACTACTACTATACTACTATATTATATGTTATACTCATAATATGGTTGCCTATTTATTGATAAAAATTATTGAGGTAAAAAAATGATAATATAATTAATAATTGTTAATTATTACTAATGTTCTCAATTGACTCAATAAATGTACACTATAAGTAAAGTAATAAGTAATGCCATGCATAGACATAGATGACTGTCACAAATTTATTCGCATGACGCCGTTGTCTAGGGTATGATAGTTTAAACACATTGTCACTGTACACAAAGAACACAAGAGTACATAAACACTTGCAGTTTTTAATGACTAGCTTTTATTTGACTACCTTCTATTCTAACAAGTTTTCCCATTAGTTATGTGGTTTCTGCTAACAAGCTTAGCCAAAGAACCACACACACTACATGGGTCACAACACTAGCAACACTACTATTTGCTAACACCTACTAACAATAACGCTGATCCACTGATCTGGTCGGCATCCTGCCCGCTCGCTCTCCCCTGCTCTACTGACCAACTGACCACCTGCACACTTCCACCGTACTACCCTACGCTTATGGCGGGATACTCATTCAGGCACAACACAGACTCTCAGGGATTCTTACACCTTGACAATGACCACTCTATATTTATAGGACTTTATTTAAAGCTTTGACCCCATCTATTAGGCACACTCTCGATTAATACATGAGTAGTTAAAATTACTAATCAGGACCTACTTGTGTATGACAGTACCATGATAGTAGACTAAACAGTTTACTAATATAACACTAACTAACTTACTTAAGAAAATCAGCAGACCATTGAGCCAAGGCTCATAAGGTCTTCCCCAGCACACCTCCACCGCCCCCAACTGGCATTCAACCACTCCCCCAGTGGTCTTTATTCCATGTCAGGCCGCGAAGCGGCATGCCGAGGGCTCCCCGCCCCCGAGACGGCCCCACCCACCCTTCCACTCGATTGACTATGCGAGTGAGGCCGCATCAGAGAAGGGACGCCTGGCCAGCCGGGATGATGCTTACACAGCAACCGGGCCGGACTTCCTTGGGCTGGGGTGGATACAATTTACGTCTCTAAAGCCCCCCCTTCCCACCCCGGGGGGACTCGTAGGTGTTAACAGACGCCCTCTAATAGGGTTTACGTGGTTTTCTGCGGCATGACTAATTCACACCGCAGCTGGGAGATGACAAAAAGAGAGGTTGCCTAGGAGCAGTACCCTCAAGTCTGCATATTTGGAATCATCGGCTAGGGTCGCCACACACCTTCGCCTCATATCCATGCGGCAACTGTAATCATATCCCGACCTGTTTCTACGTTATTTTTGACTGCACTTGGTAGGAAACCATGTAGCCGTGCTCTTTCTAACGCAGTTTCCGTGCGTTACCTTTGCCTTTCGGCGCGGGTCACCTACACGGTGATCATGTCCCCCGGGTAACGTTTCAGGGGGTTCGTGGCAAACGCTTCTTTATCGACATGCCATTTATGGGACGGACATGCCGACTAGAGCCGGGGGGGACTAATATAACACTAAATAGTTTACTAAGTAGTTTCGCTGATTTAATTCAAATAAAGATGACAGCAGTATTGACATAAGTAGGATGCACATTTTTTATAAGAAATAGA
The DNA here is from genome assembly GCA_964017045.1 of Omphiscola glabra. Classification (NCBI taxonomy): domain Eukaryota; kingdom Metazoa; phylum Mollusca; class Gastropoda; family Lymnaeidae; genus Omphiscola; species Omphiscola glabra. Next base: position 20,366,182 of record OZ024808.1, read on the forward strand.
CATACATGAAATTGAACAGTATTTATAATGCTTACATTACGAGTGTAATTCTTAATCTGTTTACTGAATTACATTTATTTTTCCTTTGTTGTTGGTTTAATTTGTCCATTAAATCCTATTAATTGCCCTGAGTTGAGAGACAAAGAAGTTGAAAAAAAAAAACCTCTTAAAAATACAATATGATATATCAATATCTTGAACAGGCTACTGATAATACTGAAATGCTGCATGGTTTTACCAGAATTAAGTAAGTTTCTAATATTTTAAAACTTAAGTGATAAATCCTTTTTTTTTTTTTTTTTACTTGTTAAAAAATGTATTTAAACTTTATATCCCATTTTCAGGTGGCTAAAGTCTATAACATTTTCAGGATCGTCTTTGTCATCTTTTGCTAAAAAAGGAAGGTCCTGTAGATTTATAATGCAAACAGCAGCCGAAAAATGTTCCGCTCCAGTGAATGTTTCAGACTCCCAGCTGTTCTCATTTCTAGAGAATGTGGATGAACGGAAACTAAATGAAACAGAAAAACTAATTCATAAAAAGCATGTAGATGCATTACAGGTAAATTAAAACAAGGATTTAGCTAAGAACCATTTTTTGTTTGCAATTGTGTAGATTAACTGGGTAAATTCAAATATGAATTGTTGGACAAATACTTCATGACTTGCCTCTACATTTATTTTATGCAGTTGTTAAAAATGTCCTTTCTGATAACATGTTTACTTCATATTAATGGCTTATCAACACTGTACCGGAAAGATACACAACTGCTTTATGAATGGATATGAATATTGCATATCTATAGTTGACTTACAAAATGAAATTACTTTTATTCAGTCTCTTTGGCCCTTCACACTATATGTATATGTCAAATTTCTCTGTGGGTATCTTTTATAATAAGGCACATTACTCTTTTCAGTGTTGCAAATTATATTGTGTATTTGCATTTTTTTAAAAATAAAAATAATATCAAAGGGATAATCTTTCCTTTTGTTTCTCCATAACTTTTGTATGATGCATTCAGCTTTTTATTAAGACTATTCATAGACACTTAGCTCTTCTTTGCTTATGAGTTAAATGTTTTAAAATTTACCATCTTCACTTTCTTCTCATCTCTTAACCTTTTCATAAAAGCTGGGTTCTTTTTGTATGTAATCAAATGTCTACAAAACTCATAATTTTTCAACTCTTTGTTTCAAGTAGAAAAGACTAGACACCTATAAAGACCCAAGCACTGGCTACAGTGTCATAACCAGGTTGCAGCATTTGAAGAGAGGCTCTTGCTGTGGGAATGCATGCAGGCATGTAAGAATTTTAAATCAATTTTTGTTTTTAAAAATAAGTCTAACAAGAACAGTAGTTGTGTTGAACAAGATCATAACTTAAACTTAAGAGAAAAAGTAGACAAACCTCATTTCCTGATAATCTACTTAGTTATGTTCTAAATTTGAATTTCGGCAATGAATCAAGGATTCTATGCGTAGGAATTTAGTCAGTTTAGGGAAAAGATTTACACATCTTCTACCTAATGTGTCTATAGGTTGGATTTTATTACCACACTTTTCATCACACATCTGATGCTTGAAATAATGATGAAATATTTGCTTGTGTTTAAACTGTAAATAAACATAAACATGTGTTATTTTTTAAAAATAAATTATCATTGTTTATTTGATTTTATTTTTAATCTCTTCACTAAAATGTTAAATTGAATCGCTCTTCTTTGTCATTCTATTTCAACCCAGTGTCCATTCAACCATGAAGCAGTGGTAGCTGATAAGCCGAAAAAGACTTTCAACACAGCATTTTACTCATAGCCAAAAGTATCATCAATAGAAGTATGACACTGAATTCATACATGCATGGCTCTTCTTACAGTAGAGCCATGTGACATACTACCTATGAGACAAGGATAGATCAAAATAAACATGTATCAAGAAAAAAATTTTTTTTTTTTTTTAAACAAGCCTTGTGCATATACTGTTAAGTTTATTCGTTTGTATTTGTCACTGTTGTGTTCTTGTTAAATCAAAATGTTCAAATTTTATCAACTTGTTTTTTAAAACACAGTGTGTATGGACCTTCTGTTTTAATTTAACATGAAATATTTTTCATATTAAAGGGAATATTAGTAGTCAACCACTTTGTGTTAGCTGTAATTTGTATATATTTTTGCCCATTTTTGTATAAATTGAAAACATGTATATATATTATTATTATTATTATTGATAGTTTTCTATAACGTGGTACTCCAGCCTAGGGCTGGGCTCACCACGTTGTACATACAATTTAACAAAATAATCATAAACTAAAAAATTAACTTACAGTAGTTAAAAAAAACAAAAAAAAAACCAAATGTGTATTCGCCCATAAGAATTTACATGTGAAGGCATGGACGGCAGCATTGTTTAACGGTCAGAAGGGGAATCAGTCAGGATAGTAGAGTTTAAAGACATGTGTTTTGAGTGCAGTTTTGAAGGCTGTGATGGTTGATATATTTCTGATGTGTAGTGGAAGAGAATTTCCATTGTTTGGAATTTTTAACAAACATTTATATCTATAAAACTTGCACGAGAGTAGAGGAAATATTACATCATCTTCTCCACTAATATTGATTGCTGCAGATTTGTCCAATTTTCATCCAAAATAATTTGAAAAATCGATTACCGTTGATTTAATCAGTATTTAGCCCAATGATAAAACGTTATATTTTCTATAGTTGATTTAATCAATGTTAATTCTAAAATCTGATATTGATAGTCAACTTGTTCCCTCTTATTACATCATGCCGATTCTTATTAATGCTTCATCCATCCTATCCCAAGGTTTCGCCACAGGAAAGCCGCACGTGGGTTTTTATACATGGTTTTCAACATGCCTTATAATATCAAAGTAGTTGGACTTACTGATGTTCTCACTTGAAAAAAAAGTAAAAAGTAAGTTCAACGGGTGGGTCAAGCTGGAACCCACAAATGGTTTGTGCTATCCTCCTTTACGAATGCCCCATGAAGCAGCATTATTTGAACTCGTATGTTGATATTATCAATTCTCATTGTTGATGTTTTTGATGTAAAGTCTTATAACTTATAGTCGTGTGGAATCTTTGAAATAATCAAAAGCAGCACAATAAAAAAACGGAGAATTATTTGACGTTGGTGGCTGATTTCTGTAATAGTTGATAAGATATGAGCTCAAGGCTGTGGTCTGTGTAGCAACTAACTTTACTTTCAATTCTACTTTCTTTTTACACCCTACATAATCACACAGATCACTCGCTCCAGTTATCCAATCAATATTCCCAAAATATTTGTTTAGACTTTCATAAAAACAAATATATGTTTTTAGACTTTCATAAAAATAAATATATGTTTAGACTTTCATAAAAATAAATATATGTTAGACTTTCATAAAAACAAATATATGTTTAGACTTTCATTAAAACAAATATATGTTTAGACTTTAAAAAAAATATTTTTTTTTTAGACTTTCATTAAAATAACCCACCACTTCCATTCAGACGACAACACGGGATAATGAGGTCACTAAGTTCAGTCAGTGCACACGATATTAATACCGGACTGTAAACAGTCACTCTCATTGCCAGAATGTCCTTAACCGTGTTTCTTTCATTTTACTTTGATCGGCTTTGACTCAAAACTCATGCTATAACAAACATACAAAAATGAATTGAAGCGAAGGTGGCGATCAGAAAATCTGAAGTTGATGATGATTTGATGTGAAAAAATAAAGGGTGTAGATAGTCTCTTCTGGAGAAACCGTGGGGGGGGGGGGGGGGGGGGGGTTGTTCCTACAAAATTGTAAGAATCAGTGGAGTGGCTGGACTGACAGGTGAAGTCTGTCGTAGTCTTTGAATTGCCACACCACATTATTGAACATGTCCATACTACACATAACCCTAACCCTAACTACACATAACCCTAACTACACATAACCCTAATTTTGCTTTCCATGAAGTGGACCAAAAATTCTGTCACACAAAAGTGCATACCCTCACCCTCCCCGACCTCTTCCTGGTCTGTGACGAGAACTTACGGGGTTCTGCCTTATATTTTGTTGTTAAAGTGGGAACGCACGGTAGTCTCTGCGTCTCATTGATCCCTGGTTACACCGCTGCTGCTGCATCTTATTTCATATCATATCCTAAACAGTTATGACGAAATAAATCAATACATATCTTATCACGTTGATTAATTTTGCCCTGTTGATCACATACGCGTATTGATTTCAAATGTAGGCCTACCGTCTACCTTAATCGACCCCAAATCGATCGGACATAAATTGTAAGTATATAATTAACACATGTTTCCAATGGCCATTTAGACATTACGACCACAAAGACATTGTTTCAAAGGACATTTACACCTCACGACCACAAAGACATTGTTTCAAAGGCCATTTACACCTCACGACCACAAAGACATTGTTTCAAAGGCCATTTACACCTCACGACCACAAAGACATTGTTTCAAAGGCCATTTACACCTCACGACCACAAAGATAAGTCAGCCATTATGGCTTCTTCTCCTCATGACAAACTACAAGCGTAGTAACTCCATATTAGGTGTAAACAACAAAGAAATATTTTGAGTTATAGCATTTTGGAAAAGTTCAAATTTTGGAAGTAAACTTCAAAACTGTACTTTCAGGTCTTCTAAAATGCCCCCGACGTCTAGTCCATGCTTCCATCTTATATACCAATCGGAACGCCATTGCCAAGATTCAAAGCCAAGGCCCTTAACCTAGCCGGCACTGCTATACATTGGTTGCTACAAGTTCAACAATGGCGTCCCTTGTTTCACGTCGGCGTGAAAACAATACGTGTCATAAAATTGATTTGAAATCAGAGTCCGTCTTTTGATATTTCCGTTTAAAAGATTGGAGTTGAGTATTGAAATGTATTGCGGGCTTCAGAACGAGGTATTATTCATAGCTGATTGTATTGCTGTTACCCTATGTAGCTGAGCAGAGGTTCTCAAACAGTGACATAAATCAGTGTCATTTCAACCTCATGCACGCAATCAGCTGTTTTGGTATGTGACAAGAAAATAACATAACAGCGCATTAGGAAACAGATTGTGCAGCAAATTTACACAGACTGGTGTTGGTCAATTATCAGCTCAATAGATGTATGCGATGTTTATGAATCTGATAATCAAAACCAATTTGTATTAAACGGAAATATTTCACTTGAAAATTGATAAAACTTTGGTTAAGCGAAAACAACATGCTTCTTAATCTTAAAAAGATACAATTGTATGTATATATTTAAATACTTGTTAATTATTTGTTTTATTTAACATCGATCTTATACATGCTCAGATGAACTATGGACCCTGACTGAAATCAAACACTGAATTTAAAAGAAAAAAAACAGCAACATATTTTACATTATGTTTATTTGTCTACAAACAAAGCAGATTTTCTTTTGAGAACCTCTGTTCTCATTACGTACCTCTCTGTGTGTGTATGTCTTTTCCACCTAAGCAATAGTTGCTGGACGATGTTGGTACTTTTAAATTACAACACAACCTAGATGATAAGCGCAGTCTACACAGTGTTAAAATAAATGATTCATTCTATGATTGGAGGATTTATTTCACTTTTATTAACGTTTTCCTTTGAAAAGCGTAAGTTAGTGGTGTTTAAACACACTTATTTTAAATTGCATTAAGTAATGATAGTGTTTGTGTACTTAACTGGATTTATTAAAGAAAAATTCGGATACGATTATTTGTTTTAAAATGTGGATCATTTTTATCCGGTCAGCTCAAGGGCGATTAAACATTGTTAAAAATCAAAACAAAATATTGACAATTACTGACTTTATTGAAAAAAACAACACAATGTCATAATAGAATTTTAAATTAATTAACAAACTATTGTGATGTAATATTATTGATCCAATGAGAGCCTGCCATTTAAAAATGTATTTTAGGACTACGGATTGAGGAAAACAGTATATAATAATTTAAACAGCGCTGTTGCATCATGCAACATGACTGGGAGTCGTAAAACAAAGTCTAAACTTTGTCGACTCCGCACTGCTCAAGCTGCAGCTTTATGAGAGAGGTAATAAATGACGTCATGCTAATTTGGCAAATTTCTGTTCGGCACAATATCCCCAGATGGTACCAATCAATCACTCTCCCACTAGCCATCCTAAATTTCCCTGCACAATATACCCAGATGGTATCAATCAAATACTCTCCCACCAGCCACCCTAAATTTCCCTGCACAATATCCCCAGATGGTATCAATCAAATACTCTCCCACTAGCCATCCTAAATTTCCCTGCACAATATCCCCAGATGGTATCAATCAAATACTCTCCCACTAGCCATCCTAAATTTCCCTGCACAATATCCCCAGATGGTATCAATCAAATACTCTCCCAAAAGCCATCCTAAATTTCCCTGCACAATATCCCCAGATGGTATCAATCAATCACTCTCCCACTAGCCATCTTAAATTTCCCTGCACAATATCCCCAGATGGTATCAATCAATCACTCTCCCACTAGCCATCCTAAATTTCCCTGCACAATATCCCCAGATGGTATCAATCAATCACTCTCCCACTAGCCATCCTAAATTTCCCTGTTCTTCTTTTCTTAGTTCTCATATTTTACATTTTATCAAAAGATTTGTGTCCGTAATAAATACATTCTTTTACTTCCTGTAATGTTGGTTTGGCAAAACTCAATTTCTGTCAATAAAATTAATGCGAACACTTAAGGTTTTTTTTATAACTACTTTCTATTTCTTGTTTTTTCTTCATTTGTCATGTCTGCTGAGGAAGGCTTTTAGCCGAAACGATTTTCTTTTATTGTCCTGTTTATATAGTTCAAGCTTCCACATGACTTGTTCCATTATTCCCCTGATGTAGCCATTGCACATATTTAGGGTTTATTCCGTGTCTTTACAAAATACAGAGAAGAAGGATTTACATCAATAATGATCACTGCAAAGAAAATAGCACCGGAAACGAAACTCACCTGGTGTTCAAAGATTTTATAACAATCTTGGCTGAAGAGTGTAGCTCCAGTCAACACATATTCTCAGTATTGAAAAGAAAGATATGTTGGGCAGCCGTATTCGGACTTTGTTTCTCTTAATGAACAAAAAGTATTCATAATATTTGATCATTATTTTCATTCATACGTCAATGATCACATACAAAATAACGTTGACAGTGCCTATAGCAATAGGAAGAAGAAATTATTCAAAAATTAAACATAGATTAAAAAAAACATACTCATCTCATGTTCGATCGAATGGAATGTTAACATTGTCGATTGAAGGATACTTTTTACAAACATGTTTGATGAAGAAAACTTAATGTTTAATTAACTGTCCGATTATCGTCTGAATTTTGTTTCATACATTGCGTAGTATCTTTAAGAGCGTACACTCATTAAGCTTTCTTTGGACTTAGTTTGGGACCACCTTGAGATTAGCAACAATCAAGCCGCGTTGAGTTATTCAGCGGAGGTCAATTCAACTGTTACACTAAAAGTTAGTTCAATAAGTGACAAATGCCTGGTATGACGTGTTCCACAATGACAAGTAGGACCCAGTATGACTGTTACGTGTCTTAATATCATATTTTACGGGCCATAATACCAAAGACCCACGCATATATTAATTTGACAAGTCCCCGCTCCTCTGCTGGCGCCGGCCTAGTGGATACCAGTCACGCATATATAATGACATCTATCTGTTATAGATGGAACTCTCTCGGAATCTCTTTCTAGTAAATGGAAAAAAAACAACTAATGTGCTAAAATGAAATGACAAAATAACATGGTCATGCCATGCATCGGAAAATATATATTAGAAATAATCATAGGTGTTATTTAAAAATTCTCTTCAACAGGTCATTCACTCCAAATTGAGACGCTTACATCAGATGGTCATTATGTCGCTAATGCTTTTAAAAACCAAGAACCTATCATGGCAGGACCACACGCTAAACATAGAGGTGATGATGTCACCTCAGGGCCACACCCTCCTCCTTAACAAGCACAAGGCGCTGGACACGAAAGCTGAAAGGCAGAGAGCCATTTTTGAAAGAGAGAGGCAATTTTGCCTCAAAAGTCACACCCTGGAGGAGCGGCTGATCAAACGCCAGAGGCAGAACCTGGACAAGAGGAGAAAAGAACTGGCAGAGGCGAGATCAAAATCTGCATCTGAACATCACGGGCACGGAACAGGTGGAGGAGAAGATGAAGCTTCTACCAGAAGAACTCTTTCAGCTCCGATTCACTCCAAGACAATATCAGGACCCGATGATAGCGAAGACTCGCCATCTGCAGAGTCAGATATGTTTCCGTCTCCATTTCCCAAGTCCCCACTGACAGCTGCGTCGATTTTTGGTGTGACGGTGTTTAAACACCGGGCCAAAAGTGACGTGAACAAAACTGGAAAAGGTTCTTCTACATTTCTTGAGCCGGTCGCAACGAACCGTAATCAGCCCAAGACTGGATTTGATGACGATGTGTTAAATCATGGCGTGTTTGTCACAGAGATAAGAAAATCATCAGTGTCGGCGTCGAACACAACCGGGAATATGACTACCACAAAACAAACGGTTTCACATCCAGTGACGGTTGACATGTCTATGCCGCCCATTCCTTTACAACGTCGGAATGCCACAGTCACGTTTAAAAGTAATCTTCCTCAAAGAAACGAAACCAAACATGTGTCTGGTATTATGTCTGTTGAAATTCACGAGACGTCTGTGGAAGACAAGGTCAGGACATTTCTTAAAGAACAGGACGCGTTTAATCAGAGACCTGCAACTTCCAGGTCAAACGATAGTTATAGAAACAACCAACTGGCATTCAACTTCCGGAGCCCTAACCCAGCCAGCAGACCGCTGGTAGCCAATAAATACACCAGACTGACCGTCGAGACGAAGGTCCTCGAGAAATCGTTTGACAGGTTTTGCGAGAGTCAATCTTTCGAGGACCTGCTGAAGACGATGAAGCTGGCCTCCAAGATGAAAGCGCATGTCCGCCAGGCCAGGAATACTAGCCTCGTTCCAACGATGGCAGTCTTTAAATCCACCAAGACTTTCATGACGATGCTTAAACGAAAACAACGAAAAGAGAAGGAGCAAAGTGCGCATAACAACTGAAAGTGTTGGTAATTTCAAATTGTCTTAGTGTGTACCCCTTTCGCCATTCACGGGTTACATCATAAAGTTATATTATCAGTTAAGTGAACTAAAATATATTCATATGTGCCATATTCGACTAAACAATGAGGCTCTTACAAAAATGTTACAACACTTTGTCTAATGGCTTAGCGGGTACATATTTTATATGAAAGGACACAGAGGTGTCTTCAAGGTGGGGATACCTGGATTAATTAAAAACAACTTATTATCATATATTTTGAGTGCAGGCCCACATATGGGGCGCGGAGTGGAGGGGGGGGGGCAACCAAGGCACTTGTCAGGGGCTCGAGCTAGATAGGGGCCCGACCTTTTTAAATATACGCTTATGTTTTAAAACATGAACGGGGCCCAAGTTCTGTCAGCTGCCCGGGGCCCAGAATTTCCTAGGTGCGGGCCTGTTTGGTGTTGCAGATATGCAGTCTTCTCCTGGTTCATATTTCGTCTCAGCAAATAAATATAAACAAATGCATTATTTAAATGTATTTATACACTTAATCGTAGGATTCTGAATGCAAATTGTTTTGTTATTTGACGTCCTTCGCACGCGAAGATGACCAAGGCAATTTTCGACGTGAGTACTATGTTTTGAATTGGGCTGTATTTTGTTTTAAGTGAAAGAGAGTTTCTCAATTCACTGTGCTCTTTATGCGCTCCACATCGCAGGAGTTGTTGGAATTTTCATACCGCCTACGGGACCAGAGGCGTAGTTGGGGGGGGGGGGAGGGTGGCAGACTAGTTAGGGGCACCAAAATGTACTTTGATATTTTTATCTTATTGATGAAAATAATTGTTTTGGGAGTTGATAAAAGCCTTTTAAAATGAATCTTGTCCCCGGGCATCAAACACTCTAGCCACGCCTCTTTAAGGGGATTACATCTCGGGTTTAATATCGGAGTTTCCATCTCTTGGATTTAGTTGTCATCCAAGGTTAATGAACGCAGGTGTTCCAGTCAACAAGCTGTGGAGAGACCCAATGTAAACCACTCAGCCATTCAGCACATTGAACATATTAAAACAGCCACGTTTTTCACCCTTAGATTATGAATTCAAAATTATATGTATACATACGAATGAGTAAAGTTATTATGACACTTTCTACTCTATGCACATTAAACTTTAAACTGGCTAACTGGGGGATTTTTTTGTTTAATTTAATTTTATTGGCCAATTACTAATCTTTATAGAATAATTGTTCAACGCACGGAGTGGTATGTAAGTTAAGCATCTGAACGTATGCATGCACAATTCATTCTTCAAACTTCTGTGAAATCTAATACTATAAAAGCTGATACTTTGAATGTCATTGTTTGATTATTTGGGATATATATTCATTGCTGATATACCGCAGATGTTTTTGCCTCGCTGTAGCCTCATGTAGCCCTGCTCTCCCCACGAGACGCCTGTGCCGGATGAAATAAAATAAAACTCAGCTCAGTGCCAAGATTCGAATCAAATTTAAGGGGTCGAATCAGAATTGAATTGCAGGTAATAAATAAATATTAAAAAAATAAAAGAAAGATGAGTGCTATTAATGGCTCTATAATTAACTCTCAGTTGAGGACATTGATAAACAGTAATTGCTGATTGACAAATGCGACTCTTTTTACCCCATGAGTTCTTCAGGATCCAGTAATCCACACCTGCCTCCGTGCCATAACCAACAATCTGCACCACGTGATCATAGATCCCACCAGGTGTGCAGTTCCGATCAGAATAAATACCTCCGGTGTAGCTCTTTACAATAAAAACATTTTAAAAAATTGCAATAAATTGCAAGAGCACTCAAGATTATATAGGCCTTAGGTTCATTGATCTTCACACTTTGAGACTCATTGAAGGATAAGAGGAAAAAAAAGAATATTTGCATATAGTTTTAATATTTGCAACATTATTTGTGGGATAGGTGCTGCATGGTGCCCCACGCTATTCCATCATAATAATTTATTAGTTGGTGTCATCTTCATGCAGGGGTCAACAACAACAACAACAAAAATCAGGGGGAAAAAATCGAAAAGTGGCAGTGACCCACACAAATATCAGAGGCCAATCAAAACTGGCAGGAGCCAATGAAAACTGGCAGGGGCCAATCAAAACTGGCAGAGGCCAATCAAAACTGGCAGGGGCCAATCAAAACTGGCAAGGGCCAAACAAAACTGTCTCCGCTAACCCTGCTTTAGCCGATGATTTTTGTGACCCCGAGGATTACCTGGAAAGACTCCGGCGTCACATCGACGTATGCGACTATCGTCGTTTGATGAATTATCTCAGCCATGAGATTCTCATTTCCATTGGGAATTATTCCGTTTCCTGTCACCTGGGGAAATTAATCGGGACAATCCTAATGTAAACAACAGAAATATTATTAAAAATTTTCCGATTTATCTCTCTACCAGAATAAAATTAATTTCAAAGACATTTTAAAAACTGATTTCAAAGAGAGGTAACAAGGATATTATCTGAAACTTTAGATGTGATAAAGCTACGTACCTTGATAATATATATATTTTAAATTGTGACATTTAAAAAAAATATTTTGTTGAATTCCATATATTATGTCATTGATATATTTTGGTACAATGAAACATTCCGACAACTCCACTGGTTCCAAGCTCTATCATCCACATAATGTTCCTTTGGGGTCATCCAGCAGCGTGGAGAGAGGCGATTTGCTGTTGGGAACCAGCTTATAATCCTAGAAGAATAAATCCCAGGCCTTGTGGATTTCGTCCTGCGAACTCCACACCATCGTCACTTTGTGACGGAAGGCTGCCAACAAAATAAAAAAAATTTGGTATTTTGAAAATGATGACGGGAAAAAAATTCTCTCGAACTTCAACTTTCTAGTAAACAAGTTAAGTGTTTTAATAGAAATAATAATGAACACACCATTCCGACAGCGGTACACGTTCTGTTATTGCAGACCCCTGCACCGCCTCTGTAATCAGCCTCCGTACAGAGCCCCCCTATGTTGAGGATGCATTCGAACCATGTTCAGTAAGGTTCGTTGGGATAGTCCTCGCAGCAGTCCACAACTTCCCGCCAACTGAGGCCATCGCTTTAGTCTTGCCCTGGATAGCGTTCAGGCTCTCAACACACTTTGAGGGGACATTAGATTTAAACAGAATATCTGTGATAAGTTACGTCTGTAAATGTCACTGTAAATACGTACATGTACGCATTGTCAATATATTTTACTGTATGATCATAGCGATGAGTCTTTAGGACTGTCTGTGCACAAAAAAGACTACTTAACAAAACCATCCCACCATACACACTTCAAAACGACACACAACTGATATATCATACTTGCATTGTTGTATCATACGTGCATTTTTGTATCATACGTGTATTGTTCTATCATACGTGTATAGTTAATAACTTCTTTTACTGATATCACATTTGTTTATATATTCTTTCGTATAATTGCTCTTTCTAAAATCTTTCTGCTATGGCTATAAGATCTACCTTCTATGACTATACACTCTACCTTCTATGACTATACACTCTACCTTCTATGACTATACACTCTACCTTCTATGACTATATACTCTACCTTCTATGACTATACACTCTACCTTCTATGACTATACACTCTACCTTCTATGACTATACACTCTACCTTCTATGACTATACACTCTACCTTCTATGACTATACACTCTACCTGTTATGACTATATAATCTACCTCCTATGACTATTCAGTTTACTTGCTATGACTTAACAATTTACTTTGACTTTACAATCTATCTGTTATGACTATATAATCTACCTGCTATGACTATATAATCTACATGCTATGACTATATACTCTACCTGCTATGACTATATTATGTACTTACTATGACTATATAATCTACCTGCTATGACTATATAATCTACCTGCTATGACGATGCTGGCAGAGTTATCAACGGACGATCGGTTATAATGGACAGGAGTGATAGCTCCGTAATCTCTCCGATCAAACTTGAAGTCATCTTGCCTTGACCCACTTATGGTCTGAATGACCGTTATGAAAACATCAACACTATTTTCTTGAACTTTATTCTCAAATACAAAACGCTTAACACAGGGTAAATAGGACTTACCCCTAAAGAGACATTCATAACCAACCAAAGGTAAGTATGACTTACCTCTGTAGAGACATTCAAAACACCACTAACCAACCAAAGGTAATTATTACTTACCTCTATAGAGACATTCAAAACACCACTAACCAACCAAAGGTAATTATTACTTACCTCTAAAGAGACATTCAAAACACCACTAACCAACACGAATGAAAAAATTACGATGTCAACAGTCGCCATTTTAAGCGTCACTGCTAATCTCCGCAGACGACCTCAAGAAGGCCAACTGAGACAGGATATCTTGTCTTCACTTATCAATGTATAACTTTTAAAGACATGAAATACACGACAAAAATGTACCATGGTTTTATACATAGATTAGCGTGGCCTATATGGACCATCAGCAGTACTGTTGTTTACAACACTTTCCTTTCAATTCCTTTTGTCATACATATTAGGGTAAAATTCAAATCATATCCAATATGTAGATATTTAATTGGATATTTTGTTTTCAATTTTTAACACAACAAAAAGAGACGAATTTAGAAACAAATACGACTAGGAATTTACAGGAATTAAAAATTTGGCACAAGCTTAAATTTTCATAAGTATTTTGTTGTGGGTTTTACTCTTTGTTTACGTATATAACGTAAAAAATGGATGGCCAGATTAGCGGAGTACAATGAACACTATTAAAGAAACTTTGATAGAACTTATCCGCTGTTACTTTTTGTTTAGACAATCTCGTTATCATTCCAGGCTATTTCGTGATATTGTGGACGGAGCTTCAAACCTTGTCACTTGAAAAAAAACTTCATCCACGGACGTTATTTGCGTAGGGCAGGGTGGGGCATTAGCCCCACCCCCCCTGTACTGAATTTTCAGGTTTTATTGAAATAACTCTGTACTGTGGCACCTCCAGTGATAAACAGATTAACAAGCAGACCAAGTTAGCCCCCACCCCCCTGAAAATAACCTGAAATGACGCCCCTGACGTCACCATACTTAAAAACTTCAATAGTAATTCTTTAACAGTTAGGCAGTTCCTAGACTACGTCTTTTTTATGGCCCGCGTAACAATGTGTGTCACGAATCCTTTCAACCGTGAAGAATTCCTGATAGGAGGTCCCATCTGTTAGAATCTTCAAGTTCAAGTACGTCGCATGATAAGCTTGATAAGCTTGACGTGTTTATCTCACCATCACATTGGATATCATAACCAAAACTTCACGTAAACTATGCACTTATGTCGCATTAGAGATGGAGTCGGTGGGCCGTCGAGCGCGAGCTCTTAATGCCCCCCGGCGACCCCCCCCCCCCCCACACACGCAGGCGTACTGAAGGTTTCCCCGACGCCAGCCCGTGCGGAAGGGCGCCGGGAACTTCCCCCTTGACCTAGGGGAAGCCCGGTCGACCGAGGACGCTGCGTTTAAAGCGTCCGCAGTCCACTCTCCGTGGGTCAGCTATGCACTTATAAAATATATGAACTATAAACCGGTTAGTATGGTTATGTTGGTATATGTGTATTTTAATTTGCTACCTTACAACAGCAACAACAACACAACAAACAAATATGTGGATCGCAACCAAATTTAACTTTCTCATACCTCCTGAACTACACTGCCCCTGTTTCCGAAAAGTTTGGTCAAAATCCTTTTATCCAAAAAGGAAGCTATTAAAAATTGGTAAATTAGCGCTACAATATAGTTTTTGAATGGCTTGACGATGCCGCTACACAAATATCTGGGACATCAAGGTACGTTTTTTTTTGGGTGAACACATTTAATTTTGTTTTAAAATGCCTTATTCAGAAGGTGCACTCTCATTAGGTATTAGTAGAATGTTTTCGTTTCGCTTTTAAATGTAAATTGAAAAAATAAAACATTAACACACAAACGAAAAAGTATATAAAATAATTTTTTTGGTGAGACACCTGCATTTTCTGACAGTTAATCACGTCTACAAAAATGACGGTGTGAGCATGAAAAAAATGAAGC
This sequence comes from Omphiscola glabra, assembly GCA_964017045.1. NCBI lineage: Eukaryota > Metazoa > Mollusca > Gastropoda > Lymnaeidae > Omphiscola > Omphiscola glabra. Next base: position 20,381,448 of record OZ024808.1, read on the forward strand.
AAGAGCTACACAGAATACAGACTTAAGATACAATACAAGGGTAGTGTAAAAACATGGAGGCTGTTGTTACGATACAATACAAGAGTAGTAAAACAAATTTTGGTGAAGATCCATCAATCCACGTAAAAGCCTTTGTGGAACAAACCCACAAACCCCAAAAAAATTCACAAACAAATTTTCACTTATATATATATATAATCCCATATATTAATATAATATATATTTTTTTATTTATATTTGCTATGATATGATTAGAGCTGAAGTACATTATAGAGATTTTTGAGAAATAGAAGCAAAACAAATTCCTTTTATATATTTCATTTAATTCGTTTTTTTTGCGGCGCACCAACAGGTAGGTAACATTTTCCCAACAATGGTTCGTCAGTCATTAACCTGGTGAGGTCAAACGTCATACAGCTATCAGGTCATCGCTATGTAAGGTACGGGTAGAAGGCCATTTCAGCAATGCCGCACATGTTCTTGCCGCGTAGAATCCTCATGTAGCCTTGCTCGCCCCAGTTGACACCTAGAGGCGGTCAAACAAACGTGGATTGGAATAATAAAATGTTACATGATTTTGAATCAAAATTCATTTAAAACTAGAGGTAAGTAAATAGTCGTAAAAAGCTTCGTCTTTTCTTCTTTTTTTGTTTAAATCGAGAAGATCACTTATTTGTAGATAGTGACCATTACTAAGATCAGACTTTGGCCGCTACCTTCAAGTAAGTCATGCTCTCAATAACAAAACAAACAACCTCTTATTTTTCAGATGGCTGCGACTATTCGCACCCGGGTACCAGAAGTGAGAGGTTGGGATGCGACTATTCGCATCCAGGTACCAGAAGTGAGAGTATGGGATGCGACTATTCGCACCCAGGTACCAGAAGTGAGAGGTTGGGATGCGACTATTCGCACCCGCGTACCAGAAGTGAGAGTTTGGGATTCGACTATTCGCCATTTCGTACCAGAAGTGAGATGTTGGAATTAAAAATCTATTTAAAATATTATTGTTGGGTTTGTAAGAAAAAACTTGATATCAAATGAAAGATAATTGAGTGGACTATACGTTTGTAATTTAAATCTTCAGATTAACTAAAATAAACTACCACAACTGACATCCTAATTCATTGAGTCTAATGGGACCCGGGTGCGCATGGCTTTGCTGCGTGTCTGGGTCCATTTTGATAAAATGCTATACATGTCTCATGCATCCATCATGTCTCATGTATCCATCCTGTCTCATGTATTTATCCGGTCTCATGTATCCATCCTGTCTCATGTATCCATTCTGTCTCATGTATCCAACCTCTAATGTAACCACCCTGTCTCATATATCCATCCCATCTCATGTATCCATCAATCAAACAGGTCAATATAATCTATTTGCGTTCAAATAAATAAATCCATTTCAACTAGACATACCCCAAGAGTTTTTGATAATCCAATAATCTTTGCCAGCCTCAGTCCCGTAGCCCACGACCTGTACTGCATGGTCCAGTGTCGTCGAGTAGCAGCTGGCATCATCGTAGACACCCGATATGTACGACTGTGTACAGACATTAAATAATGATATATTCACAATTGTGACTTTACCTATAACTCGCTATACGGCTGCTCTTTATACGGCATTTCGCTTTACGGCCAACTTTAAATTATGGCACTTTTTCGGTTTACGGCCCACGATGTTTCATTATACGGCCAATAGATGCCCTCTCTTTAGTTTCAGCTTCTCCCATTAGGCGGCTCTGCTTTAGTAGTCTGCCTTATTTCCCGTGCTATCCCACATTAGTCTGGCTTATTTCCTGTGCTACAGCGTCTCCCTAACCCTAACCCTAACCCTAACCCTAACCACCGTATTCATTCCTGTAATTCGGTAAGTTGACGTGTTTGTTCCTGTTTTGTTTGTTTGAATTAATTGGTGAGTTTTATTTTATGTATAAATATGTGCATATGATTTCTTTTGTTTTTTAATTTATATGTTTATTTTTTAAATTTCTGTTTACTATTACAATGTTTTGTACTTTTATTTTTATAGGAAATGAAAAGAATAAAATGATTTATGAACTAACGACTATATTATTTTAAACAAAAATTGGAACAGATCAAATTAAATTTGGATGGGTTTATATCAAAATTATTGATTCATTATACGGCGTTTCGCTTTACGACCAAATTTTCCGGAACGTATCTAGGCCGTAAATCGAGGTATGGATGTACTTCAAATATCCTGCCGTTGAATATGAAAACACCAAACAGCTGATCTTTATGTTTTTTTAAGGAAGTCATTTAACACGACATAACTTCAATACACGTACAGACACTCCTCCCTCTTACGCGTTTCCCACTACAGACTTTATAGAATCAGAGGCAATGAGTTGGTTTGGAAGGGTTTGGGGGGGGGGGGGTCGAACTGATTCTTATAGAAATTACTTTCAAAATAGTCTTGGAAAAAAAACACACACACACGTTTGTCTGAATTCCCCAAAGTGTTCAAACAAAGAAAAACAAATTCGAATAATAAAAAAAATACTTAGATATGTATATGTCTCTTTAGCTTTCACGGCGACTATTAAATATTTGGCCATCACTATGGTCATTATTTAGTGTCACCTCGAAAGAAGGAACTCCCGCATTGATATATGCCGCGATGGGAGTCAAGCGAATCACTTTCAACATGAAGTTCTCCTGCCCTGTTGGTATGTACCCCGTGCCGCTCACCTGCATGTACAAAACATTCTAATTGTATTATGCGTATATCACGAAATTGTGATTTGTAAAAAAAAGTTAATAGATAGTTTATGTCATCATTTTAAATTGTTTTTCGTACAAAACCTTTATATGCATTTTTGTTTGCATTTATGTGACAGTTACAACTGATTTTTTTAAGGGAACGGTTTCTTCCTCATGACTAGGAAAAACTGATTTTTTAGGATGGTGGTGTGCAACTGAAAATTTGAAAGAATGTGTTGTTATCGGCAACTAGACTATATGCACAGTTTCAACTCCAAAGGATGACAGGAAGTGGGTCAGATAGCCTTCAGACGATATTTGCCACAAAGAATTCAAATGAAAAAAGCGAAGTTATATAAAGGATTTCAACACAGCTACTTTTGTAGTTAACTGTTGACTTAAACACAAAATAACATGTTTAAAAAGAAGATGACTGTAGTTACCTTTAATTACTTAGTACTCATGAATTGACTGCATCATTCCAATACCACCTACTCATCCTTGGCACATACTTACCTTTCCAACAGGTGTACACGTGGCGTTCTTGCAGTATCCCGTGCCGTTCTTGTACGCCGACGGTGTACACAGCCCACCTATAGCCACGATGCAGTCAAATCCCCGGTACTTGGGTTGGTGGAAGTCGTCATCACAGCAGTCAGCGACTTCTGCCACGCTCAAGGGAATAGCCGTTGTGTTGTTTTTAATGGCCAGTAGACTCTCGACACCCTCTTCAAGGGATAGAAACGTGTTTGTTTTATTTGTTATTGATAAAAGCCATTGCTTCCATTAAGATGAACTGAGCTCTCTCATATTAAAACTTTGAACTGATGATCACATTAAAAAAAAACTATATGTGTGTGTGTGTGTGTGTGTGAAATGGATGGGGGATGGGTGTATTTAAATATGATTGATATGAAAGATCGAACGATAGACAAATTATACCACAAGGTCGCATGTTTACCCATGGAGCTGGCTGGATCTAAAATCTTTCAAAGCGATACAGATCATCTCCAAAGTTAAATTGTGTCTTGTTTAATATATACAAGTTAAGTAGAAACTTATCAATAAATACAAGTTAAATAGAGACTATCCTTTTAAAGTAGTAAAGAAGTAACTTATCAGCTGTCAAATTTTGACAACTACTCTTGTGGCAGTGAGACAACATACCAGCTATGACAAAGTCCATGACACTCCCGAGCTGACCCTGGTCAGAAACGGGGGTAATGACCCCATAATCTCGCCAGTCAAAATTGTCGTCGACCTTTCCTTCATTCTCCTCAACGTGTTGCTAAATATGTTACATTGAAATATAATGTGAATGAGACGGAGGGTTGACTAAGCATGCACAGCAATCATTCTCAAAGTTTAAATCGGTTCTGGTGGGCATTTTTAGAAAACAACAACATAAGACTGTCTGTAAGTACAACAACAAGACTGTCTGGAAGTACCACCAAAAGACTGTTGGAAGTAACACCATCAGACTGCCCGGAAGTACCACCACAAGACTGTCTGGAAATACCACCAGGAGACTGTCTGGAAGTACCACCACAAGACTGTCTGGAAGTACCAACATAATACTCTCTGGAAGTACCACAAGACTGTCTGGAAATACCACCACGAGATTGTCTGGAAGTACCACCACAAGACTGCCTGGAAGTACCAACAGAATACTGCCTGGACCTACCACCACATGACTGTCTGGAACTTATATTTCACAGTAACTCAGGATTTTATAAGTGGAATCAAATTGCAAAACATTTTTTTTCAGCAATAACAAATGTATTAAGTAAGATAACAAAAATTGTAAACTGCTTAAATGTTATACTTAACACTGGGTTTGAACAAATATCAATTAAATTAAATTTAAATGCTATTGGGCACATTTGGGGATTATAATTCTCAAATTATTATGGCATTCTAACAACCATGCTAACATTGGCTGGGTTTAGTTCAGACAGGTGTAGACTTGTGAACATTTTGGGTATGATGTCCAAAGTCTCGTATTGAATGAGATGTGGAGTGACTTACACCTTACTATCACACGGGATAAAAAAAATGATAACAGGGTATGTTTTGTAATAGGTACTTCGATTATTTGAAAATGCTGTTAGATTACAAGTCCCCATGATGCTTAAAGTTGTGTCTCGATTTTTTCTCCCGCATACGCAGCTTTCCGTGTGAGAGGGAAAAAAACCATAAACAAATGTTTGTATACTGCCATAGTTAACACAAAGTAATTAAAAAGAGATAATAACATACAATTAAAAAATAAATAGGCCCCATTAGCTTGAATATAATCCAATTTCTGTCGAAATATGACGCGTATTTGCTAAAGCCCCTGTAAAATCCAACGTGATGATGACGCCATTTTATTTTTCGTTTTTAAACGTGCCACGTCTTTATATCTATTTACATGGTTATTTAAATAAATATTTACATACTTTTGATACCTTAGCATTAAAAGCTACTGTTATAATCTGTATGTTGACTAATTTAAAAAAGAAAAATTATCACGAGTCGTGGCATTCTTCTCTTTTTTTTTATTTGAATATAGACGTCACCGATTAAACGTGTAGGGCTGTACCAACACACCACACCCTCGATTGGGAAAAGATTGTTTACATTGTTCTAAAAAATGCTAACGGGGATGCAATATCAAGTTGTTCTTTTCTGGAGGGTTTCAATTTTCTCCCTATCAATAAACCTGAAGCCTTATCATCTGGGAGAGAGAGATTTCTGCTCATTTTCCTAGACATTTACGAGACGTATAATACTTACAAAATTATACCTCTTTTGTATGTGCGTATATTTTTAAGATCATTCTTTTTTACTTGCTGTGCTGTAAGTCAATTTACGTTTTAATGTCTATATGATTTTATAATGTATACAAATGTGTTAGCACACTCACACTGAATATAAGTATCAATAGCTTTGACTGGTATACTGGAAATCAATTCCTTGTGATGTATAGTTCGTAACAAACAAAGTCTTAAAACAAATTAAATTTACAAAATCCATATAAGGGTACGCAAGAGCCACCTTTAGATTAAGCTCTACAGCAACGTTCTCAACATATGGGTCGCGACACCTTTGGGGGTCGAACGAGCCTTTCACGGGGGTCCAATAAGACCTTCGGAAAACACATATACTCTACGGTTATGAAGCAGAAACGAAAGTTATTTTGTGGTTGGGGGTCACCACAATATAAGGAACTGTATTAAAGGGTCACGGCATTGGGAAGGTTGAGAACCACTGCTCTACAGCGTCTCCCTAAACATATATGTAGATACAGCAGCATTGGCCTTCCAGTACACAAATGATTGTTTTATGTTTTTTTGTAAAACACAAACATACACACACACACACACAAGAAATTAAAATTAGAAAAGGAATGCGAAACACGTGTTTACCTTAATGACCGCACAGTTGAGACATTGAACCATCAACACGGAGATGATAAATGTCCACAAACACGCCATTTTGTTGACCCTGATCCTAAACCTTTTTTAAACCAAATTAAACCACTTTAGCGTCTCGACAGTCAGCAGTAACAGTGTTAGTTAAAGATAAAAATTTTTTAAAAATCAAGGAGTTAGAGAGTATAGACGGGAGCCTTGTGCCAATGTGACTTGTCGTACGCAGCATATCTCGTCACGTGATGATAACAAGGCCACAGTCAAGGTCGAAGACAACATAATCTGCACTGGTCCCTTCGGTTACTTTGATGCATATAGTCAGTTTCATAATAAATTCATACCATTACCGGTATACATAGTTGTGTTATACTCATATTTTGTAAGGCCAAATATGTTTTAATTTTGATCGATATGATATTGTTGTTTGTTCGATTAAATAATACTTATTACCAAAACGTTATTGCGAGATTTGGCCGATTGTTTGAGATTATATCTAACAAAATTTATTTCCGATTTAATTTTATTGAATTACAATTTAGAAACAATGCAGCGAATGAAAGCACAGCAAGGTGCGCAATGAGATCGGGGCGGACAAGATCAATCAACTCGGGAATTATTATTACCACCGTGCATCGATAATAGAACATGGAAGATAAAGGATAATTTATGTAAAAATGGATGTTATAATGTCATTTTTAATGTAAAAGTTTTAGTTGAGTTATGCCTTAACAACTCTTTTTAAATAGGTTAAACTGTATTACATCCTTGGAGCGTGGTTGACAACTTCACCTTGGAAATATATATTGTACATTATTAAAAAATGACTTTTTAAACTAAATATGTACGTACCTTAACATCTAGACAGGTTTGGGGAAAAAGCGGGGGGGGGGGTAGGGTTAATCTATTGAAAAACCGTTGAAGTCAATGAAGCACGCCCGCATTATGAACTCGTATGTCCGGCAGGCCAGGAATAAAAGCCTCGTTCCCTTGAAGGCAGTCTTTATATCGACTACGACATTCATGGTTTTTCTTATACGACAACAACGAAAAGATGAGGAGCAAAAGGAGTATGTCAACTGAAAGTGTTGGTAATTTCAAACTTGTCTAACGTGTACCATTTTCACCGGTTATATTATAAGTTATTTCATAAATTATGTCATAAGTTGTATCGTAAGTTATATCATGTTTAAAATATGTTACAAAAATCTTGTAAAATGCTTCAGCATGTAAGCATATTTTAAAGGCCCCACAGGTGTGGATAAATGCATTTGTTTCAAACCTCAAAACTACTTCACGTAAAATGAATGTTGAAGGCAGGCAATCTGCTCCCTGTTCATCTTAAGTCTCGCCAAATAAATAGAAAAGATAACATTATTTAAGTAAATTTATACAATTATCTTGAATTATGAATAGTTACATGAGTCAACGTAATTTATGAATAACAAAAGTATGGGACATATATTATATGAGTTAGTAAAATTTAATTATCATTTCCACTTTTGTTTTTGCACATTAAACTTAACGTCTTTAAGTTTCTTTTTATTTATATTTTTAAATGGTCAGTTACTTTATATATATATATATATATATCATTCTCCACCCACTGACTGGTATTTAGATAAAGCCTTTGAACGTAAACATACAAACACATGTTTTCACACTTCTGTAAAATATATTTAAAGATAAAACAATCCGGCGGTAATTGCTTGTTTTGTTTATTTGGGATATATATTTATGGCTGATACGCCGCAGATGTTTTGACCTCGCAGTAGCCTCATGTAGCCCTGCTCTCCCCACGAGACACCTGTGGACAAACAAAATTTAAACTCAGAAATAAGATTCGAATCAAATTAAAGGAGGCGCACCAGAATGTTATTGCAGGAAATCAAGATAAATAAAAGAAAAAGAAGAAAGCTGTAAATTAAATGGCTCTAGAATTACCTTTTAATTGAGAACATTCATAACCAATAATTGTTGATGGAATTAATCATTTTACCCCAGGAGTTCTTCAGGATCCAGTAATCCACACCTGCCTCAGTGCCATAACCAACAATCTGTACCACGTGATCATTGATCCCACCAGGTGTGCAGTTCCGGTCAGAATAGATACCCCCGCTATAACTCTTTAAAAAAAAAATTATAAGGTGTTACTGTGCATGGTTTTGAAAGGGATACTTCACTGGTTGCAAGGGCTACTCAGCAATGGTTTTATGAATTGGGGGTTGGAAGACAGGAGGCAATAAGCGCAAATGTGTCAAGTGCATTCGTCTAAAACTTTTGCTTTTGGAAGCTTGTTCCAGTCCCTGATTGTCTTTGGCAGGAATGAGGAGCTCCTCGGACAGCAAACGACATGTCTGGACAAGCTTTTAAACCTTTGACATCAGGCATCCACAGACAGAATGAACCCTAGACTAGATGGGTCCTAGTCGAGTCACTTGACTAACACACAATACTTGACATCGTGCGCTTAGACTACCAATGGCCTTTTTTATGTACTAATCATCAACAGAAATTGCACTGAACTAAAAGGATACGTTAATTTTAAATAAAATAAATTAAGTGCTATGTCCACATACAACATTAACTGCATCTTGGTCGTCTTCGATATGATAACTTGAAAAGAAATTTTATACACTTTAATATCTTGGATATCTGTTTAGTCCTACCTATTTAGTAATACAAGTGATATGTGTTAAAAGGGGAAAACAATTAAAAACAACAGCACAGAAATTAATGAAACGTTATAAATTTCAGGATATCTAAAACACATTTTTGGCAACGTTCAAAGGAGCGAACTCGTTTGGAATAAGATTGTTGTCCATTCCAACTTTGGCCAATCATGTCTCTACTGACTCATATTACCCAACTTTGGCCAATAACGTCTCGATTGACTCATATTACCCAACTTTGGCCAATCATGTCTCGATTGACTCATATTACCTAACTTTGGCCATAACGTCTCGATTGACTCATATTACCTAACTTTGGCCAATCATGTCTCAACTGACTCATATTACCCAACTTTGGCCAATCATGTCTCAACTGACTCATATTACCCAACTTTGGCCAATAACGTCTCGATTGACTCGTATTACCCAACTTTGGCCAATAACGTCTCGATTGACTCATATTACCCAACTTTGGCCAATCATGTCTTGACTGACTCGTATTACCCAACTTTGGCCAATAACGTCTCAACTGGCTCATATTACCTAACCTTGGCCAATAACATCTCAATTGACTCATATTACCCAACTTTGGCCAATCATGTCTTGACTGACTCGTATTACCCAACTTTGGCCAAATACATCTCGACTGACTCATATTACCCAACTTTGGTTGATGATTTCGTAGATTTCGAGGAATACCTGGAAAGATTCTGGCGTCACATCGATGTATGCAACTATCGTTGTTTGATGAATTAACTGAGCCATGAGACTTTCACTTCCCTTTGGTATCATACCGTTTCCTGTCACCTGAGGAAAGTTATCGTGAAAAAATCTAAAAAGGAAACGAAAGAATACCATTTTTAAAAAAAAAATCTTCTCTAAGTAAAAAAAAAAAATTTTTTTGTAAATTAAAAAAATTAAATAATAATAAATTAAGGGGAACGAAGTGGGATAATACCTGAACATGAGAGGCAATAAAGTTGCATCCCTTGATTAAATATATTTTAAATTGAAACATTTCAAAAGAGAATTGTTCGAATTCTCTATATTTTTTAATGGACACAAATGGGACCCATCAAAGCTTTGGTATATTGAACGGGATAACGAGATAAATATTCCTCACGATTTTCAACTTTATGGTAAACAAGTTGGTTTAAAAAAATGTTTACTAACTTTTCCCACAGGGGGACACGTATTATTATTGCAGACACCTGCACCACTTCTGTAATCAGCCTCCGTGCAGAGCCCCCCTATGTTAAGGATGCATTCAAACCATGTCCACTTAGGTTCGTGGGGATAGTCCTGGCAGCAGTCCACAACCTCTTGCCAACTCAAGACAATCGCTCTAGTCTTGCTCTGAATGGCATTCAGGCTCTCTACACACTCTGGGGGGGGGGGGGGGGGTGCGGGGTGGGGATGGTATTATATTTGGACAAAATATTTATGATACGTTATGGTTGTAAATCTCGGTGTAAATTAATACATGTTCGCGTATTTATATATTATATTGTATGAATTGACGATGAAACTTTATAATTGATTGTACAAGCAAATTCTTAAACAAAACCAGCCCAAAATACACAATTCATAACGACACGCAATTGTTGTATCAAACGTGTATTGTTGTCATACGTGTGTTGATGTTTTATATGTGTATTGTTGTATCATAGATGTATTGTTGTATCATAAGTATATTGTGGTATCATACGTTTATTGATGTATAATACGTGTATAGTTCTATAAATGATATCACACTTATCTTATTTACAATTTTGTATAAATGCTCTCTCTGAAAACTACCTTCTATGACTATATAATCTACATGCGATGACTATTTAATGTAACTGATTAGCCCATTATAATCTACATGCTATGACTATATAATCTACCTGCTATTACTATATAATATACCAGCTATGACTATATAATCTACCTGCTATGACTAACTAACTTACTTAAGAAAATCAGCAGACCATCGAGCCAAGGCTCATAAAGTCTCCCCCAGCACACCTCCACCGCCCCCAACTGGCATTCAACCACTCCCCCAGTGGTCTCTATTCCAGTCAGGCCGCGAAGCGGCATGCCGAGGGCTCCCCGCCCCTGAGACGGCCCCACCCACCCTTCCACTCGATTGACTATGCGAGTGAGGCCGCATCAGAGAAGGGACACCTGGCCAGCCGGGGTGATGCTTACACAGCAACCGGGCCGGACTTCCTTGGGCTGGGGTGGATACAATTTACGTCTCTAAAGCCCCCCCCCTTCCCACCCCGGGGGGACTCGTAGGTGTTAACAGACGCCCTCTAATAGGGTTTACGTGGTTTTCTGCGGCATGACTAATTCACACCGCAGCTGGGAAATGACAAAAAGAGAGGTTGCCTAGGAGCAGTACCCTCAAGTCTGCATATTTGGAATCATCGGCTAGGGTCGCCACACGCCTTCGCCTCATATCCATGCGGCAACTGTAATCATATCCCGGCCTGTTTCTACGTTATTTTCGACTGCACTTGGTAGGAAACCATGCAGCCGTGCTCTTTCTAACGCAGTTTCCGTGCGTTACCTTTGCCTTTCGGCGCGGGTCCCCTACACGGTGATCATGTCCACCGGGTAACGTTTCAGGGGGTTCGTGGCAAACGCCTCTTTATCGACATGCCATTTTTGGGACGGACATGCCGACTAGAGCCCCGGGGGGGGGGGGACCTGCTATGACTATATAATCTAACTGCTATTACTATATAATATACCAGCTATGACTATACAATCTACCTGCTATGACGATGCTGGCGGAGTTATCAACAGACGATCGGTCATAAGAGACAGGGGTGATAACTCCATAATCTCGCCAATCAAACTTGAAGTCCCCTTGACTTGACCCACTTTCGGTCTGAATGACAGTAACAAAAGCAGCAACACTATTTTCTCGTATTTAACTGTCAAATACATAACGCTCAACACATGTTACGTGTGAGATAACTCCAAAAAGGCATTAACTACACCATTTGACAAACACATGCACGGTATGACTTACCTCTAAAGAGACATTCAAACACCACTAACCAACCAAAGGTAAGTATGACTTACCTCTAAAGAGACATTCCAGACACCACTAACCAACACGAATGCAAAAATCACGATGTCAACAGTTGCCATTTTAAGCGTCACTGCTACTATCCTTCGACGACGCTAAGAATGCCATTCGAGTCAGGATATCTCGTATTTACTTATCAGCGTATACGTTTCACACACGGAACAGGAGTCACTTTGGACAGTAGTTCTCAACCTCCCTAATGCCGCGACCCTTTAATATAGCTCCTTATGTTTTGTTTGTTGACCCCCAACCATAAAATTATTCTCGTTGCTACTTCATACATATGTGTTTTCCGATGGTCTTAGGAGACCCCTGTGTAAGAGTGTTTTGACCCCCTAAAGGGGTCGCGAGCCACAGCCTGAGTGCCGCTGTTCTAAGGGCCATGTGCAGTTTGTTTACAACACTAGTTGTCGTATTATTTATTTTTATCATACATGTTAGGTAAAATTCACTGCATATCCATTACTTAATCCACCCTAGGTGGTCATCTGGATATTTTAGTCTCAATTTTTTTAAGCACCACAAAAAATCTGACGTATTTTTTAAAATAAAAAATATGACGTCATGCACCTTTGACTTTGCACGCGTTAAAAATTCGGCACAAGCGTGTATGTTCATGTAGGTCAAAAATATATTCTTGTGTGTTTGGCTCTCTTTCTTTACGTATATAACGTGACACATATATGGTCATATAATACGGTGTGCAATTAACGCGGTTAAAGAAACTTTGATTGAACTTATCAGTTGTTTGTTTTTTTGTTTAGACTATCTCGTTATCATTCAAGGCTATTTAGTGATATTGTGGACAGAGCTTCAAGCCCTTTGATAAAAAAATAGACTTCACAGTACTTAAAACTGCAATATTAACTCCTTCCATAGATAGGCATCTCCTATCACAACCTGTATTTTATTGACTTCCTACCAATTTTCGTCACGTACGCTTCTAACCGTGAAGTATTCCCAAGACGAGGTCCCCATTATTTATAATCTTCGAGTCCGAGTACGTCGCACGATAAGCTTGATGAACTTGAAATGGTTATCTCACCATTACATTGGATATGACGACCAAAACGTAGCATTAACTATGCACTTATAAAACTCATGTAGTATAAAATCGTCAGTGTGATATTGTTGGTATATTTCTATTTTAATGTGCTGCCTTGCAACATCAAAACCCAACTACGGTTCAGAACCAAATTCAACAAGCTCATACCACCTGATCTATAATACGTGTTTTCCGTAAAGTTTGTTCAAAATCCATTTATCGCTGTAAATTAGCGCTACAATATTGTTTTTAATGGCGTGACTATGCCGCTACATAAACACCTGGGACATCAAGATAAGTTCTTTATGGTGTAAGTTTTAAAAAAAAAAATATATAATGCCTTTAATCAATAGGTGAGCTTTTATTAGTTATTAGTTAGTAGAGTTTCGGTTTGCATTTGTTGGTACATTTTTAAAATAGAAAAAAAAAAGGAAAGAGTATAATGTTTTGAGACACACAACGATTTCCGTACACGTACATTTATACATGACTACAAAACAAAAGGTGCAGGCACGAAACGTTGAAGGCGTTGCAGCAAAGAAAAATTGGAGTGTTTTGAACGTATAATATTCGGGGCCAGATGCCATAATTTCATATGTCATTAAATACACTTCACAAATAGCGTTATATTACAATAGATATTTATGATAAATTGGAATAAAAAAAAACAACTAATTTTATATATTTAATTTAATTTTTGTGTGTGCCATAGACTAAGAGGTAGGTAACATTTTCACAAGAATTGTTTTTCGTGGATTAGCTGGTGAGCTCAACCATCATACAGCTATCAAGTCATCGCGATGTAAGATGCGGGTAGAAGGACATTTCAGCAATGCCGCACATGTCCTTGTCACGTACAATTCTCAAGGAGCCTTGCTAGCCCCCAGTTGACACCTAGAAAAGGTAAAAAATGTTGGATTGGATAAATAATATGTTTCATAAATTTAACCCAGAGATGCAAGAGGTAACAAAAAAATAAACCTGTACAATTCTTCGACCGTGACTAAGCCCACCATTTGGACATTATCTTCCCGTAAGAATTGTGCTCGATTTAAAAATAAATAAAATTTAAAAAAAAAATATATTTAAACAAGGCTATTTTTTTCATAAATTCCTTCTCCGTGTACTACGACGATAATGGCTTACTTTGACTTTAAATCTTGCAGCTTCCTTACGACTTCGACAATAAGAATTATATTCGGAATACCGACATAGGAATTTTGAGATCTTCAACTAGGCCGTTTTATTTAACCCTGTTGACGTAGAATATTTTATTTTGTTGCTTTTACATGTACTGTGTCATGTATACATCCTGTCTCATGTATCCATCCTGTCTCATGGTTTCATCATGTGTTATGTATCCTTCCTGTGTTATGTATCCATCCTGTCTCATGTATCCATCCTTTCTCATGTATCCATCCTGTCTCATATATCCAAACCATCTCATGTATCCATCCTGTCTCATGTATCCATCCTGTCTCATGTATCCATCATGTCTCATATATCCATCGTGTATCATATATCCAACATTCAAACCAGTTATGATAAGCTATTCGTGATCAAATAAATAAACCTATATCATCCGGACATACCCCAAGAGTTTTTGATAATACAATAATCTTTGCCAGCCTCAGTTCCGTAGCCCACGACCTGTACTGCATGGTCCAGTGTCGTCGAGTAGCAGCTGGCATCCTCGTACAAACCCGATATGTACGACTGGGTACGCAGTTAAATAATGAGATATAGTCATAATTGTGCCCAATAAGTGTACTTCACCATCAAGTTTATTATGTGAACTTCAAAATTGTACCTATTAAGTGTACATCACAATTTTACCAAATATGTGTACTTCATAATTGTGCCTAAAAGTGTACGTCACCACAGTACCTATTAAGTGTACTTCAAATACCTGGCCGTTCAATATGTACACACCAGAAAGCTGATCTTTTTAATGTTTTTTAAAGGAAGCCGTTTAACACCACAATTGAAACATAAGAACACAGACACTTTTCCCCATTACAAGAGTTTCCCCACTATAGACTTTCCAGAATCAAGGGCAATGAGTTGGGGGAAAAAAGGGGAGGGGGTCTGAACTGACTCTGTTGAAATTACTTTCAAAACAAGATTTGAAACAACACACACACTTTTGTCTGAATTCTTCAGAGGGTTAAAAAAAAGAACAACAAATTCAAAGAATAAAAAATAATTTAATTTTTTTGTGTCTTTTAAGATCTCACTGCGACTGTTAGATCTGTTGTTATCACTATGATCATTAATTAGTGTCACCTCGAAACTAGGAACTCCCGCATTGATGTATGACGAGATTGGAGTCAAGCGAATCACTTTCAACATGAAGTTCTCCTGCCCTGTTGGGATGTACCCCGTGCTGCTCACCTACATGTACAAACATTCTTATTTTTTTATACGTATATCACAAAAGCGTGATTTGTGAAGCGAGTAAAAGTCTTAGAACCAACGATTATAAAAATAAAAGATTTTAAGGTCCAGCCGTGTTTGTCATCATTTTGAAACAAGGAAAAAAAATTTTTGGAAAACAATTTTTTTTCGCATAAACCTTTAAATTCATTTTAGTTTGCACTTAAATAATTATATGTGGTTTATGTTTTCTTCCCCAAGAAGAACAGGAAAAATTGATTTTTGTGGGGAGGGGGTGGGACTGAAAATGTGATGAAAAGTGTTGTCTCTGTCAACAATTATATGTGAAAATTTTCAGCTCGATAGGATGACGGTAAGTGGGTATTTAGCCTTCAGAAGATTTTTGCCACAAGGAAGAATACTAGCGAAGGTAAATTAAATATGACGGATTTTAAAAAACAATTTTTTTTGGTTTAACCATTGGCTAATACTGCTTGCTAAAACTGTTGGCTAAAACTGTTGGCTAAAACTGTTGTCTAAAACTGTTGGCTAAAAATGTTGGCTAAAACTGTTGGCTAATGTTGTTGGCTAAAACTGTTGGCTTAAACACAAAATATGATGTTCAAAAAGAACGTGCACTTACCTATAATTACCGAGTGCTCATGAATTGACTGCATCATACCAATACCCCATACTCATCCTTGCCACATGCTTACCTTCCATACAGGTGTACAAGTGGCGTTCTTACTGTACCCCGTGCCATTCTTGTACGCCGACCGTGTACACAGCCCACCTATAGCAACGATACCGTCATATCCTCTGTACTTCGGTTGGTGGAAGTCTCGGCCATCAAAGCACTCACCGACTTCTGCTACGCTCAGGGGAATAGACTTTGTGTTTTTTTATTGCCAGTAGACTTTCGACACCCTCTGAGGGGGATAGTAATGTCTTTGTTTTATTTGTTATGGATAAAGGTCATCAGTTCCAATTACATTAATTGGACGATAACATATTAAAACTTTGAATTTATGATCACATTTCAAAAATATACTTGTGTCATTATTTGTGTGTGTGTATTTGTGTGCGTGTGTGTGAAAGAAAGGGGAGGATTGATATATTCAAATATGTGCAATTTTGAAGATCGAACGATGCAAAAATAAATCATGCAACTAGGCCGTGTCAAGGTCATGGAATCAGTGGCCGAGTGTGTGTGGGTTGATTTGGGAGAAATGAGGTATGTGAGCGAGGTGAACGATTGTCATGTCACGGACGAGTGAATGACTTGTGAGATGTTTAAGGTATAAAAGGGGGGTTAACTGTTACGTTGAAGAGAGAGATTATTATGTTCGAGAGAGAGGCTGTGTTATTATGTTCACGAACTTGGAGAGTGAACGATCTTGATTCGAGAGCTGATGTATATTTTATCGCTCGCTAAAATGGATGGAAGTTTGGTAGCTGAAGTGAATATCGAGTTCCTTATACGGTGAATTATACATGTATACATTCATCATTATGTCCAGTGGATTCTTGATAATGTAATAAAGTATTATAGTACTCTGAACCGTGTTGTCTCTTCATGTCAGAGAGAGGGAGACAATTATTGTGAAGTAATAGCATGTACCAACAAGGCCTAGACAACAAGTATATTCTTACGGACCAAAGAATATTTGACAGACCGCATGTGTCGTGTGGCGCTGGTTGGATCTAACATCTTTCAATATCGATACATATCATTTTCATACCTCAACCATGTCTTTTTCAATATATACAAGTTTAGTAGTATCTTAACAATATATATTAGTTAAGTAGTAACTTATCAGCTATACAATTTTGACAGCTACTTTTCAGCTATAACAATGAGACAATATACCAAATATGCCAAAGTTCATGATACTCCCGAGCTGATCCTGGCCGGAAACGAGGTAATGACCTTATAATCTCGCCAGGCAAGACAGTCGGCGACCTTTCCTTCATTCTCCTCAACGTGTTGCTAAATATTTTACATTTAAATATAAATTGAATGCGACGAGAGCTGACTAAGCAGACACAGCAATTATTTTCAAAGTTAACATCGGTTCTGTTGGACATTTTGGATAAAGTACCACCACAAGACTGTCAGGAAGTACCACCACAAGACTGTCTGGAAGTACCACAACAAGGCTGTCTGGAAGTACCAACGTTAAGACTGTCTGGAATTACCACCAAAAGACTGTCTGGAAGTACCACCACAAGTCTGTCTGGAAGTACGACCACAAGACTGTCTGGGAACACCACCACAAGACTGTCTGGGAGTACGCCCACAAGACTGTCTGGAAGTACGACCACAAGACTGTCTGGAAGTACGACCACAAGTCTGTCTGGAAGTACCACCACAAGTCTGCCTAGAAGTACCACCACAAGACTGTCTGGAAGTACAACCACAAGACTGTCTGGAAGTACCACCACAAGACTGTCTGGAAGTACCACCACAAGACTGTCTGGAAGTACCAGCACAAGACTGCCTGGACCTTATATTTCACCGAACCTCTGGATGTAATAAGATATATCAAAATACAAAATATATGTTTCCACCATTAATAATTATTGTTACGTTAGATTAAAAAAGTAAGTTGCTAGAATGTTATATTTAGCATTGGGTTTAAACAAATATTAATTAGCTAAAATTTAAATACAACAGGCCTATCTAACAAAAAATGCTATCATTGGCTGGGTTTAGTTCAGATTGGTGTCGATTTTGGGAACATTTTGGTTGAATTTCCAAAGTTACGCATTTAATGAACTGTGGAGTGGCTAACACCTTACTTTTACACTGAATTTTAAAAAAAAAAACGGGTTATGTTTTGTAATATGTATTTCGATTATTTAAAATGCTGTTAGATTAAAAGTCACCAAGATGCTTAAAGTTGTGTCTCGATTTGTTTCCCTGCATAAGCAGCTTTCCGTTTGAGTGAGAAATTTACAAAAGCAAAATTTCCTAAAATGCGATTGTCAACAAGAAGTAAATTTTAAAAAAAAGATAATAAAATTTAATGTAAAAAAAAAATATGTAAGCCCATTAGCTTTTATATAATCCAATTTCTATAAAAGTAAGACAAAAAATGTTTCAAGCCCTGGTAAAATTAAACAAAAATGATGAAGCCATTTTGTTTTTCGTTTTAAAAACTATGTAATGTCTTGTCTATATTTCTATTTACATGGTTGTTTAATCAAATAATTACATGATTCTTATAGATTAATATTAAAAGCCACTGTTATAGCCTGCATGCTGACCAATTTAATTTTTTTAATTTACCACCAGCCGTGGCATTTACCTCCCCTTTTTTTAAATTTTGATAGTGACGTCACTGATCAAATGCGTAGCGCTGTTCCAACCCACCCCATCTTTCAAAGGGAAAATATTGTTTATAGGGTTCTAAAGAATGCAAACGTGCGATTTAATCTCTAGATTTTCTTTTCGGGAAGGTTTCAATTTTCTCCCTATCAATAAACCGGAAGCTTCCTCGCTTGTGAGAGAGATTTTTGCAAATTTTTTCCTAGACATTTTTGAGACGTATTACACTATTTTTGTATTTGCCGTGCTGTAAGTTAATATAATTTTCATTTATGTCTATTTTAAACATTAGTAAACATGCACTCAACAGTTTTAGTGTCACTAGTTTTTGTATCATTTCTTTGTATACTGGTTTTTAGTTCCTTCTTACGCCTTGTTCAAACAAACCAAATCTTAAAGCAGGTTACATTCTCAAAATCGATATTGCGGTACGTGACAGCCACCTTTATATTAAGCAATACAGCGTTTCCCTGGATAGATATGTAAGGACAGCAACATTAACCACCCTGTACACAGACTATTGTTTTTAGTTTTTTTAAACTTAAAAAAATATTTTTGTTTTAGAAAAAAGAGAATAAAACACGTGTTTTCCTTGATCACCGCACAGTTCAGACAGTCAAACATCAACAAGGAGATGATAAGTGTCCTCAAACACGCCATTTTGTTGTCACTGATCCTAGACCTTTTCAAACCTCATGATATTACTGCTGCGTTTTGATAAACAATCACTAGTAACAGTGTTCATTTTATTTTTTTTTAAAAACTCAAGCAGTTAGAGAGTATAGACGGGAACATGGAACCAATGGGACTCAAACATGCATCGTATCTCGTCCTGTGCTGATAACAAAGCTACAGTCAAGGGCGGAGACAATAGAATCTGCGCTGGTCTTCTCCATTAATTTGACGTAGATAATCAATTTCGTAATAAATCCATACATTTGCCGGTCCACCTGGTTGTATTTTGAAAAAAAAATTGTATGGTCGATATATTTTAATTTTGATCGAAACTTTGTTGGGTGTGTGTGTGTTCTATTGAATATTTTTTTTTTTTTTTTTCAAAAATGTATTTCAAAATTTGAACGCTTGTTTGAGAGTATAGTAGAGCAAATCACATTTTTTGACGATTTAATTTTCTTGAATTAAAATTTAAAATCAACGTAATTTATTATTGGAATTACAAAACTTGGCCTTGATGATGAATTTGTCGACAAATCTCAATAAATAAATGTCCAGAAACGAATGGTGCTTTCAAGAAAGGAAACCATGTCTGAACTGACCGATTGAAATGATAACGAGATGGTGATTTGGGGGGGGGGGAGTATGGAATGCTTTTACAATATTAAAAAATGACGCATCCTTTCCACACCCCTGTCCAAATAATTTTTGTTTTTAGTACTTGAGTAACCAATGCGATATCAAGGTCGCAATGCACTTTGCGTGTCGTATTCTAAAAATACAAGTTGAGCTAGAAGTGCGTAATCGAATACAACGTATAACTCATAACATCTGAATATGAGAAAACAAGAGCTTTTAAGGCATTCACTTGCCGCATTAGATCAGATGTAAGGCTGTGTTAGGAATGCGTGACAAGAGTTTCGTTGCCACGTGCATGGTTGAAAATAAATAAAATGCTCGCACTGTGCGGTTATAACTTGGTTGTTGTGTTAGCCCCAAGCAAAAATACTATGATGATGATTAACTGAACGTGCTGATTTTAGTAGTCATGTAGAGTGACCTTTATCCGGGCATTGACAAAGTGACAAACATATGTCTATGTCGACTCTGTGTGCGCTTGAAAAGTTAACCGCAGTGACTAAGCTTAATGTTTAAAGCTCACAATTGTAACGAATAGAAAATTAATGAACATGAATTATTTAATGATTAACTCTCTAGAGACTTTCGTTTTTTACCGAAATTTTATTGAAAATTAAAAGGTAATTAAAAAAAAAATAATTTAATTAATTATCCTATCTTAAATAGCTCTGATCTTTTTAATTTTATGCATTGTTACTCGGCTTTAAATGGGCTATCACAAGCTATGTTTTAAAATTTGTATTTACTTATTTAAAAAAAAATAATAATAATTTTCGAGTAGCTTTTTAAAATTTGGCGTCCAATTTGATCGACACCAGATCTTGAATAGGTAAAACATAGCTTCTAACTAGGTATTTCCGCTTATATAATATAGCAGTAATAATATATATGTAAAATCTTTTGTAAAGTAAAGTTGTAAACACGTTTTTGGTCTATGTTAACACCCACCAGACTGTCTCACATTAACGTGGAAGTAACGAAGAGCTGTTGCGATATTGGCCAAAGGAAGTACCAGGATGTTTTATTAATGTCTTAATGAGACTGGGCAGACTGTACGCTCGGATGTTCTATTAATAGATTTCCGCCATTCAATGACAACGGGCCGGATTACGGAAAAAATGAAGAGCACGGGCCGGATAATCATTCTGTACAATACTTGCAAGCCAGAACGAAAGCTCTGGGAAAAAAAGACAAAAAATTAAGTTTAGTATTCCATTTTAATCATGGGTGATTGGCATGCAATGGAATCATTGGTGAGTGGCGTGCAATGGAATCATTGGTGAGTGACATGCAATGGAATCATTGGTGAGTGGCATGCAATGGAATCATTGGTGAGTGACATGCAATGGAATTATTGGTGAGTGACATGCAATGGAATCATTGGAGAATGGCATGCAATGGAATCATTGGTGAGTGACATGCAATGGAATCATTGGAGAATGGCATGCAATGGAATCATTGGTGAGTGGCATGCAATGGAATCATTGGTGAGTGGCATGCAATGGAATCATTGGTGAGTGGCGTGCAATGGAATTATTGGTGAGTGACATGCAATGGAATTATTGGTGAGTGGCATGCAATGGAATTATTGGTGAGTGGCATGCAATGGAATCATTGGTGAATGGCATGCAATGG
Source organism: Omphiscola glabra (assembly GCA_964017045.1). Lineage (NCBI taxonomy): Eukaryota > Metazoa > Mollusca > Gastropoda > Lymnaeidae > Omphiscola > Omphiscola glabra. The sequence goes on from OZ024808.1 coordinate 20,403,049, forward strand.
AATTATTGGTGAGTGGCATGCAATGGAATCATGGGTGAGTGGCGTGCAATGGAATCATGGGTGAGTGGCGTGCAATGGAATCATTGGTGAGTGGCATGCAATGGAATCATTGGTGAGTGGCGTGCAATGGAATCATTGGTGAGTGGCATGCAATGGAATCATTGGCGAGTGGCATGCAATGGAATCATTGGTGAGTGGCATGCAATGGAATCATTGGTGAGTGGCATGCAATGGAATCATTGGTGAGTGGCATGCAATGGAATCATTGGCGAGTGGCATGCAATGGAATCATTGGCGAGTGGCATGCAATGGAATCATTGGTGAGTGGCATGCAATGGAATCATTGGTGAGTGGCATGCAATGGAATCATTGGTGAGTGGCATGCAATGGAATCATTGGTGAGTGGCATGCAATGGAATCATGGGTGAGTGGCGTGCAATGGAATCATGGGTGAGTGACATGCAATGGAATCATTGGTGAGTGGCATGCAATGGAATCATGGGTGAGTGGCATGCAATGGAATCATTGGTGAGTGACATGCAATGGAATCATTGGTGAGTGGCGTGCAATGGAATCATGGGTGAGTGACATGCAATGGAATCATTGGTGAGTGGCATGCAATGGAATCATGGGTGAGTGGCATGCAATGGAATCATTGGTGAGTGGCGTGCAATGGAATCATTGGTGAGTGGCATGCAATGGAATCATTGGTGAGTGGCGTGCAATGGAATCATGGGTGAGTGGCGTGCAATGGAATCATTGGTGAGTGGCGTGCAATGGAATCATTGGTGAGTGGCGTGCAATGGAATCATTGGTGAGTGGCATGCAATGGAATCATTGGTGAGTGGCATGCAATGGAATCATTGGTGAGTGGCGTGCAATGGAATCATTGGTGAGTGGCGTGCAATGGAATCATGGGTGAGTGGCATGCAATGGAATCATGGGTGAGTGGCGTGCAATGGAATCATTGGTGAGTGGCATGCAATGGAATCATTGGTGAGTGGCGTGCAATGGAATCATGGGTGAGTGGCGTGCAATGGAATCATGGGTGAGTGGCGTGCAATGGAATCATTGGTGAGTGGCGTGCAATGGAATCATTGGTGAGTGGCGTGCAATGGAATCATTGGTGAGTGGCGTGCAATGGAATCATTGGTGAGTGGCGTGCAATGGAATCATGGGTGAATGGCATGCAATGGAATCATTGGTGAGTGGCGTGCAATGGAATCATTGGTGAGTGGCGTGCAATGGAATCATTGGTGAGTGACATGCAATGGAATCATTGGTGAGTGGCGTGCAATGGAATCATGGGTGAATGGCATGCAATGGAATCATTGGTGAGTGGCGTGCAATGGAATCATTGGTGAGTGGCGTGCAATGGAATCATTGGTGAGTGGCATGCAATGGAATCATTGGTGAGTGGCGTGCAATGGAATCATTGGTGAGTGGCGTGCAATGGAATCATTGGTGAGTGGCGTGCAATGGAATCATGGGTGAGTGGCGTGCTAAGGAATCATGGGTGAGTGGCGTGCAATGGAATCATGGGTGAGTGGCGTGCTAAGGAATCATGGGTGAGTGGCGTGCAATGTTACATTCTCTTTTTACAAACAAATAAATGTTTACCAAATAAGAATATATAGTTCTTTGGCGTTGACAAAACTTTGGCACATTTACAAAAGAATACCCATACCTCGAATACAAATATCAAACCAAATCATTTTACACAAGTGAAAAGTGCATCTTAAAAATAGAGTTATATTTTTTTCCTTTACAGTTCATGGGCGTGATCATAGATTTTTTAAGATTTTCTCTCAAGACATGAAAACATAATATTTACATTGCGAAAGTAAAGTGGGTGTATCTGAAAGTCCAAATTGACACCACTAGAGATCAGTAGACTCATCCAGTGCCAGAGAATACTACAGCAAGTTCCTAGCTTTCTCCCGTATCTGTAGCACTATGTTCTCTCCAAGGTCTTGTGTTCTCCGCACAACTGAACCTGCCGAAGTGCTGTTAGATCCAACTACGGCGACTACAATTTTTTTTAAGCCCCCGTATGTTTCCAACACTCCTCTTTCTCTCAAACATTTACAGTTATCAAATGATCATATATTAGCCATGGAAATCGATTCTTATTTTATCATTTTTCTTTTTAAACCAGCTTTTCCTAAGAAAAGCTCAAGTTACTTAATAGGTTTTTTAAAATTATGTCATCGTTTTTTAATTAATTCTCATTTAAATTGAAATACATCTTGTTTCATGCTGATTTGTGCTCGAGTTTCAACTGCTTTACATTTCACCGGTAACTTTATTTTTAACCAGTGATAGACTGATAATGTGATCAGAACTTCACTTAATATGAATTAATATCAATAGCAAAGACACGTCTGAAAAACAAAGTGACCGCAGACAGCAATATAAGAGTAGGTCATCTATTTTTAGAAGTTAACTTTTTTGACGCCAGCTCAACTTGCTCCCACTAGGCTAGGAACTGCGATGAGAGAAGTTATTGTATTTTATTTTACATACTGTACTTATTTAATATTAAGATACCGCATTGTACGATTTTGAGATGATACTGTACGATTTTAGGAGTTCCAGGGTAAACAAGTCTGTAATGACAAGAACATCTCGATACAATAATGTAAATTTGAAAATAGCAAAAGAAGGCGCATAGCAGCCATGAGGTCTCCTCACGTGTGACGATCTCCTAGCTGTCTAAACATAATAGTGAAATTTAAATTTTATCACAACGTCTCGTGTTCCATACGCTCTATCAAGCAAGTTCAAGTACCGGAAAAAACTGGCCTTATGGGCCGGATCAGGACCGCGGGTCGTAGTTTGGTGAGCCCCTGTTTTAACGGAACTGATTGTTTTTGCAAAAGAAATTCTGGGAGGACTGCGATCAGGTTGAAATAATAAGACATATACAAATGGTGGGGGAAACCTAAACGAGGACAATAAGATAAAGTGAGAGTTTCGGACCAAAAGAGCCACCGACACCAAAAAAAGAAAAAGAAAGCGAGGAAAAAACCCACAAATAACAGAAATAGAAACAAAACTTTTAGATTGTTGTATAGATATGCAGTCTACAGGACAGAGACAAACAATCTAAGTTTGTTGTATAAATATGTAGCCTAAACTACAGAGGCACTCTTAGCTTGTTGTATAGATTTGTAATCTACAGGACAGAGACACACACTCTAAGCTTGTTGTATAGATATGTAGTCTACACGAAATGGTAGACCTGTGCAACTACGGAAGTGACCCAAGAAATAAAAAGAACTTGTCTGTGAGATAACAGGAAAAGTAAAATATTAGAAATAAATAAGTAACTAAATGGAATAAGATAAGATAAGAACTTAATGAAAATAGTTATCAAACTGCGAGGATTTCATGTTTAAAGTTAGCAAGGATGTTGGATGTGAGGCAAACATCATGGAAATAACACAAACACCTAATAGGTTCTTGTTTTAGCTACATATATTTTTTTAAAATAAAGAGATAGAGAGAGAGATAGCAAGAGAGAGAGATATAGATAGAGTGAGAGAAAGAGAGAGAGATATTTATCAAATAAAATAGAAAATGACATTCATATTAGTGTTCCTTCAGGATCTTACGTTTTTGTATCGATTTGTTTTCGAAACTAAATTTTACTTGCGAATAAGGCAAAGAATCAATAGCCGTGCTGGGGACATCTGTCGAGCAATTGTGGTCACTGCCGTTGAAGTGAGGAGTGACGGGACATCGTTTTTCTTGGGCAATGGAGTTGCTTTGTCTTGTTGTTCGCGCGCCACATGCGAAGATTACAAAGGCTATATTCAACCTGAGTACTCTGTCTTATTTGTGCCTGGAAAGCTTTCCCGCTCGTAAGTCACACGATGTTTTGGGTCTTAGTTTGATATGAACTGATTCTACTGCCATGCGCTTTATTTAGGCGTGAGTGGTGCGCTTTCTTTAGGCGTGAGCGTTGCGCATATTAATTGAGGATTGTGGTCCGATATTGAGTCTGCCAAGCCAGCTTGTATGATCCATGGCAAATTGTTTCTCACGAATCAAGGTCAACGTTAATTGATTTGTGTGAACGTTTTCGAAAGTCCTTAAAGCGTTTTTTGTTAGTATGTTTGCCAACTGATTGTTTCTCTCTGTAGCGTTCACCGAACATTAGTTGTTTGTGACGTCCGCTGTCAGGCATTCTTGCAAGATGCGCTGCTCATCTGGCTTGTCCTTTTTGTAGAAGCGTGTGGGTGATAACGTCAGCCTCTTGCATCACCTCTAAACCAAAGACTTTGTCCTGCAACCTTATGGAAAGAAGTTTACGTAGACAGCATAGTTGGACAACCAGATGCAGCACATCTGTCTCTATTAGATTTTAAAGTAGAAATTGCCCTGTGCTTGATGAATCAAGCAAAAAGAAAACATAGAGGTCCCATACATGAAGCTCAAATTTTGTCTATTTGAACTGACAATGTCGGCCACTTTCCTTTCTCTGTACATGATAACGGTCGTTGCAAAAATACCTGGCTGTTTAGTCTGTGCCAGAATAAAATCTGATACATATAGGTTGCATTTGTGTCTTTCTCTCTGGTCACTCACACTGCGACATCTCTGGTCACTGCACGGCCTGGGACGTAACAGGTGGGGATTCTACACCCTCAAGCGGTGGCACACACGGCCTGGGCAGGAGTCTGTGATTATCACTTGTAGGCCTAACCTACACTTGGATTCTTTAATTAGGATTTCAGCGTTAGTCTGGCCCAAACCGACTGGCTCCAATTAACTGACTGGCCTAGCCTCTACTGTATACAATACTGTACTCTACTGTATACAGACTGTATATTAATAATAAAGTTCATTTGAAAAATCACGCTTCATCCCCAAAGGCTCGAAGCGCGGTAGAAAAACAAAGCTGGGAGATAATAACTAGCTGGAAAAGATGGTAGACAACATTATCCCAGCAGGTGTTTGCGAAATAGATGATATTAAACTCAACAGTACTAACTCAACGGTACTTAACTATACTCCCCTATGCTCAACTCTACTATACTGATACTGACTATAAATGAGACTTATAATGCAAGACTATTACTACGACAGGCGAATCACGTAATTACTCATATATATATATATGTATATACAAGAATGAGCAATGCTGACCGTAACGACAAATAACCGAAAATATTTAGATACTTTCGGATTCTTAAAAAAAAAAAACATAGTTATTTTCTGTAATTTTACGGAAATCGAATACATTAAAATGCTCAAAAAATATTATATATCTGCTTTTTTTTTAAAGTAATATTATTAATACAAATACTTTTAGATAAACAACTAAAGAAATAACAAAAGCATTTTATATATGCGTTTGAAAGCTATGGAAAAAAAATTAAAAAATTATAAAAAAATTACACAGTAAACACATTTATCGGAAAACCCAAACGCCAGTTTTTTTTTTTTGGCGTTTCTAGTTAATATTGCGAAATAAAATTAAAATCAATTTGTTCTAAATAATCACGCAAAATGACGTCATGGCGTGCATTGCCTATTTAGCCAAAGCTAAAAGTTCTCGGATTTAATAAAAGAGCTTGACAAAACTTTCCAATGTATTTCCCCCTTCTTAAAAGTAAAATTAATAAATAGAACTGATTGCTTTTTAAATTGCTAAAATTAAATACAAATTTGTCTTTGCATTTTTTACATTTAATAAGTTTTTGCTTTTTATTATTTCCAAAAATAAACTTTATGAAGTGTATAAAGTAGTAAAAACTCAACATTTAAATATACATATAATAAGAAAATGCCATTTAATTCAATCAGTACAGCGAAACTACATAGCCAAATAATCATATGAAATGAAAAAAAACAGTTTTTATGTAAGAAAGAGGGTTACAAACCATTCAAGGATTTTTTAATTTTTTTAAAACTCTATGGATGGGAGGGGGGTTAGTAATACGATAAATTCGTTTTCCCAATGCAGCACAAGATACGCCTCAGAATGAATTTGATACAAATCAACCTTCTTAGGTACATATATCTGGGGTAGGAAATAGGGTGTGTACATTTGTACGCGGATAACAATATCTTTTAATCAAATGATATTACAGTTGTGAAAAATAGATGCTATATTATCATTTTACAAATGAGCATATGTTTACAATTAGAAAATCAATGATGTTAACAAAAAGTAATTTTATTTACATAATTATAACCGTAAATAAGAAAACCTAATAATTTTACACAATTGAAAATTTAATGTTCAAAATAAAGTTGGGTTAAGGTTTTATTAGATAGGTAGGTAGATAGATGGATAGATGGATAGATGGATGGATGGATGGATAGATGGATAGTAGATGGATATATGGAATGATGGATAGATGGATAGATGGATGGATAGATGGATAGATGGATGAATGGATAGATGAAAAGATGGATAGATGGATAGATATATATATATATATAGATAGATAGATAGACAGACAGACAGACAGACAGACAGACATACAGACAGACAGACAGACAGACAGACAGACAGACAGACAGACAGACAGACAGACAGACAGATATATAGATAGATAGATAGATAGATAGATAGATAGATAGATAGATAGATAGATAGATAGATATATAGATAGATAGATAGATAGATAGATAGATAGATAGATAGATAGATAGATAGATAGATAGATAGATAGATAGATAGATAGATAGATAGATAAATAGATAGATAGAGACCGTCCGACCGAAAGTGATTTTATGATTTCGGCCGAAACCGAAACAAGGCCGAAATTTAAAAATGACTTTCAGCCGAAACCGAAGCCGAAACCAAAAGCGTAACGAGACTTTCGGCTAAGCCGAAACTGAAATGTTTAGGTATATTGAAATGCCTTCACGCATAAATTCTGCATACATCAAAAAATGATAGGAGAATGTATCAATATTTACATTATTTTTATAAAAATGAGATCATCGTGAAAATTAATTAATAATCATTTAATGAAAACTTTGGCTTTTACTTTTTTAAATTAAAAGTAATTAAACATTTTTATAAATGTTTTTTAAAGTACTATTGTAAGAGAAAATTTGGACCGGGGAAGGGACAACATTCATGTAAAATAGACGATTTAGTGCCCCTTGCTTTTATAATATAATTACATTCTAGAATATTTACCTGATAATACATGGCTCTAATAGAGGCAATTGTCACCTAAATGTCAGTTATTAAGGCTATACAAATAAATATCACCACATTTGTTCGCGGTTATCGTAATACTAATGCGTTGTGTTTTCATAACTGGCTGTCAAGATACCAACACGTTACTCCTATCGTGCTGGTTACGTAATTATTTCGTTCTGCGAACAACCCACTAGAACACCATGGGGGGGGGGAAGTATTTTTTTAAACCGGGCCTCTTAAAATAGTTCTTCTGACGGTTCTCGACTTAGAATCGCAAAAGACATCTCAATTGTTCGACGAAATCATACACTTAAATAGGTCTGCTGTAGGCCTACTACATAATTATAATACGAACCAGTGATACCTGGACACACCTGTTTATTCGTCAATAACAATGTTTATCAGCATGATAATGATGAATTTCAAGAAATGAATGAATTGAAAAAGCCTAGGATTCCTTAATTTAAAAAAAAAAATTAAACAAATATAATAGGGGAAATATTACCATTTCCAAGGATTATTCAAAATTATTCACCTTTCTCTATTAGAACATTGATGGGCATGATAAAGATAAATCAAAATTAGTATCACAGATGAATGAATTGAATAAAGCTAGGTTTCAAATTTTACTTCTGAAAAAAATTAGAACAACAATAAAGATATTACTATTCCATTAGTTGTTCGTCCACAAAACTGTTTACATTTGTCTAGGCCTAGTTGAAATTAAATTTGTTGGAAATTTATGACAAGTAGGTAGTTATGCAGCTGTGAGCAGTTTTTGCAGAGTATTAGTCATATAATATACGACGACCAGGGCCGGCCCTTATAGATGAGGGGCCCCATGCGAAACGCATTGCGCGGGGCCCAGTCTGGGTAGGGAGAAGGATAATAAGTGAAAATTAAGATTTTGTAAAGAAAATAAATTCGCGCGGGGCCTGTGAAAGTGCGAGGCCCATTGCGGCCGCATCGGTTGCAATGGCATAAGGCCGGCCCTGACGATGACAGCAAGACGTCGAGCAAAATTGAATATCGGATTGCCAACCTAGAGACTGACAAACAGTCTGACCTCTGGTAGATGACCGAAAACGCCAAGCCAAGTCTCAGTCACTGTGGACCGAAACCGAAATTAAACCGAAAGTTAACTTTTTAGTTTCTGCCGAAGCCGAAATTAGGGAATTTATTTTTCTGAGTTTCTTCACACTCTCCATAGTGTTTTCTGTTTTTATCGACCGTTTGTAGTCATATTGTGTCACCCCCATCATTTGGGTTGTGCTATCTAATGTCACGATAACCCTGTCTTCTATTAAACCCATTCTGCCTTGTTGGACCGGTCGGACAAACAGTGGAGATATGAACTATCCCCCCCCCCCACCCATAACATTGCATTACACAACTCTCATGTTTAGCCAAGGTGGGGTTCGTCCCTGTTAAATTGTAAGATTGAAAGGTCTGGGTTTTCAATTATTTCCGGCCACGTTGAGCCAACAGCAATGTACTGAGCCTCTCTAATCTGTTTACTTGTAACTCTGCTATCTGGCAGGGTGTTTTTAAAATTATCGATGCGGGATACAGGACCAGTGGGATACGGACCCAGGAAGGATACAGGCCAAGCAGCGGTTTTCATCAAACCGCGGTACAGCACAGCAGGATCCAGTGATTGCAGGGTACAGGCCCAGTGGAAACATTCACGACAGCACACAGATAGTAAATACAACAGCATGCAGGCACGGTCATACAGCGTAAAAGCTGCTCAGTCGGGATACTGGACAGCCGTAATAGCTCACAGCAGTCACACGACAATCAGGAACACCACGCGATGCAATCCTATCTAACGAGCCCAGTCGCGGACGAGCCTTCAAAATGTTACGAACCTGGAATAGTCAGTTCATAAGCCTCGCTTGTCTAGGGGTGGTTCAATCGCTTAAAACGAACAATGCTTCATAAAATAAACGTCTCTTTATTCAAATGCAATACACTCCAAAAATCCAACACCTCATCGCAGCCATCGATCGACACCATAACAACAAATTAACACGTCATTTCCCCTTACCCAAAGTCGTCACAAAAATCTCAAAATAATAGATAAAGAAACACACATTCTCTACACTAATAATGTTACAAACATTCACGTCCGTATATCTAGTTCACAAACAATTGTGATATTTTGATAGCTTTTGACACTCACACCAATCACCTTACCAATGCGTCTCGTATGCCACAAATCCCCTTAGGGGTCGTTGGTAAATTACGTCAAGCAATAACCGACCTTTTTGACCCCCCCCCCCAAACTTCTCCCTGTCACGAAGTCTCACAAATTCTTAAACGCCCCCCTCTGTGTCACGTCACACCAAAAAAATAAAAAACATATTAAACAAAAATTCACAAATAAACTAAGATTTTATTTTACTCTTTAACATTTTCCCATAATGGATTAAGATGTAGTATTATTCGAAAACTGTGACGTAAAACAACGAAGCAATCCACAAGCCGAATGTGAAATGACCACAACAGTTTTTGCGTCATTTTTCGACAAGCGCAGAGCGTGTGAGCGACCGAGTTCATGGTAACTATAATAACCGAGGCAATTATTCTTTAAACGGAAAAATATTACCCAAATATTTTTTCACCGGCTCTCTGAAAGGCGTAGTTTTGGCTGGTTTCGTCACGCAATCGCAAAGGCATCAAATAATCGTACAGTGTACAACAAAATCGTACATTGTAAACAGTGGCGTAGCGAGCTTAACTCGCGCCCGGGGCAAAATACCTTTTTAGCGCCCCCCAATACCTTTTTAGCGCCCCCCCATTTATTCGAAAACCATACAATATATAGTAAAATATACCATTTGGCGCCCCTTTGTGAGTAGCGCCCGGGGCATGATGCCCCCCCTTGCTCCCCCCTCACTACGCCACTGATTGTACAACAGAATCGTAAGAGTAAACCGGTATGTAATTTTTTTGACTTTTATTAAATCTTTCTATATTTAAAATTGTTATCTACTTTCTCGTAAAATATGTTAATTTAAAGTTTAGTTTTAGTGTAAATGTTAACTTTACAGTTATTTGTCACCACTGGCCAACATTTGAGTTATCCACCCACAAAGGTACACTGTTGAAATTCGGCAACAATGCAACAAATACATTTTAAAAAAAAAATAATTTTAATTTGAAAATAACTTTAGAACCTTTAATAATATCGTGTTTGAGACCTGTGTTTAAAAGATTTTTTTTTCATTCGTCACGTGTAACACACAATACTGATGTGTTTCTAAAGGGGCAGAAGGGGGACGGATGTCCTGGGCGCCAGACTTGGTAGGGGCGCCAAAATGTACTTTGATATTATTTTATTGATGAAAATAATGGATTTCAAAGTTGAAAAAATGAAAGTGAAGCTTCTTTAACACGAATCTTGTCTCCGGGCTCCAAATACTCTAGATACGCCTCTGTAAGGAACCATGCAAAAGTGTCCATAAAAAAGTATAGCAACGTCTGAGCCTTGCAAAACGTTGCTTCCGCTCAGATAAGCTTGAGTGATATGCCTTATCTGACCTTAACTTGCATGTTGTTAAAATTGTAATATTTAACGGATAGACTTAATTGATAGAACTATATTTTTGTTCCTATCAACCTTTCATTGTTTTATCCCAAGAGATTGAAACAGTCACATAACAGTTTCAGCGATGAGAAGGTAAGTGTTGCGTTCAACTTTTCAGGTATATTTAATATTGATCAAATTTTATTTGGGGCGTGGGGGGGGGGGGGTGTGTGGTGGTGGGGGGATTTGTGAGTGTACGTTTTTGAAGGATAACTATAAAAGAGGTTATGAGATATTGTATTTGATATATGAGAGCAAGATGTGCAGCAGGTTGAATAACAACATAAAATACAGGTAATGCGAGTTGGGGCTAAATGCTTTATTCGGCAAATACAGCAACAGATCAAAACGTAGCTTGCTAGCAACTTGACATGGCGTTTACATGTCTAACATAGAAACATCCCCCAAGGAAATGTATAAAAAAGTCTGATATGGCAATGCTATTAAAAAAGTGTATAGCAAAGTCTGATATTGTAATGCTACCAAGGAAGTGTATAGCAAAGTCTAAAATGGAATCCTTACTGTTAAGGTGACGACGTGTTTACGTCATCTTTCCCCGTGAATGAACTCTAGGTGACCCCCAAGCTCGGAACCGCATTTAGGGTGTGGTTAGCTAAAAAGTGTGTCTCTTGACATTGTTTACAACTAAATAAAATTAATAGTCTGTATCCTTAGGATTCTGTAGAATTATGTAAAATATCTGGAAATAAAACCATTGTATAATGCTTTAAATATATTTCTTTTGATTTTGTAATTTATCAGTATCATATTAACATTTATTAATTGTAATTAGCCTTGCTTTGAGTATCGTATTCTTTGCTATAGTATTTAACAAATGGTATTTTCTTTTGTTGTGTACTGTTTAAGAACGAGCCATAAACTTAAATAAGATATTAATTTCTCCATACTGATAATAGTACGTACCAAAATTGTGTTGCTTGTCCTTGGATACTTGAATCCATATTTGTATTTATCATTAGCACTAATAAGAAATTGGGTTGCTGGTCCTTGGTTTCTTGAACCCGTATTTTTATTTCTCATTTGCACCAATAAAAAATGTTTTGCTTGTCCTGAGATGATTTGAATCCATAACTTTTCTTATTACACCAATAATTAATTGTGTGTTTGTCTGTGCAATTTGACCCATTTTTTCTTTAATTTAATCAGGCTAAATTGAGTTCACGATACCATTTTTTTACGATACCAATGAAAGAGCTAGTAGCAATTTTTTTTAAATTCTATTTATATAAGTGTGTTCATTAAGCTTGAACTTTTATAAAACTTATATTGTTATATTTTTCCCTGTGTCAAATTGGATTATGATATTGATAAACCATCAGTAGAGGCATTAGAATAATGTTGTAGAAAGGAGCTATTGTCCATCGCTAAAGATTTAGGATAAGTGTAGCTAATTCGTCGTAAAAAAAACGGTACGAATTATGATCATCGTCAACTTTTGTCTGAGGATGAACTAGCCTCATTGACACAGCCGATTGATCCTAATATGAGGCTCCAACTGAATATCAATTAACTGGAGCTAGAAACAGATAGGGAGCTTAAACAAATGGAGCTAAATGCTCAGAGAGAGAAAGAGGACAAAGAACGAATTCTTAAACAAATGGAGCTAGATGCTCCGAAGAGATAGAAGAAAAAGATAAAGAACTATACATAAAATTAAAAGAAATAGAAATAACGGAGTTGGGAGCAATGGAAAATAAACTCATGGCTCCTGTCGGCCAGGGTTGCGATGCAACTAAATTTGTAAAAGTAAAACATGAGAAAAAGAGGTGGACCAATATTTTGCACAGTTTAAAATACTTGCAAAATATGTTAAAACTACTGAAAATATGTGGTCTACCTTACTGCAGCCGGCTCTGACTGATAGAGCAGCTGATGGTTTTGTAACCTTGAACGCGCAAAACCACGGGGACTATAACCTAGTTAAATCCTTAATACTTAAGGCTTATGAATGTGTCCCCGAAGCCTACCGTAAAAAATTTAGGGAGCTGTGGAAGAGGGATTGCCAAACTCATGCAGAGTTCCTCCGGGAACAGGAAGGACTCCTGAATAAATGGCTGCAAGCAACAAACACCGACAGAGACTTCAAAAAGTTCAAGAACTTCATTCTAATGGAGGAGTTTACAAATTGTGTTCGTGAAGATGTATGAACACAAAATGCAGACCATGGAGCATGTGATGTACATATGGCAGCAATGTTAGCTGATGACCTCATCATCTCACATCAGCTCTCAAAAACTCATTTGACCCCGAAAAAATGACAGACAACACAGAGCAACACAATAGACTTACAGTAAACCTCCACAAAAAATCATTTAAGTCAGTTTCAAAAGAAACGAGTGCAAAAGACACGTATGTCTACTGTAAAGTGGAATGACATACGAGGGATAAATGTTGGAAACCCAAGAAGCAAAAGGAGAAGACCAAACATCCTGGTCCACCACACAAAAAGCTTCCCTTGGACGACTCGTCATACATCTGGAAACACATTTTTAAAATTCAAAAGTTTTGGCTCTACAGATGTTCATACAAAATTGTAACGTCTCATCAAAGATTTTCCAATAAGGTGAGTTTTACCGACACCAGCCAAGTTCCTGATTCAACTGCGAGTTTCATGAGCTTGTCGCCCAGATCCTTTTGCTCCAAGAAGAGGTCTACCTCCAGAGGGTGTCTTACCGAGGACTTGTGTGCAAGCTTTGACGACTATACACAGAGTTTTACTTCCTCAACCCTTACCAGATGTTCTCAAGACTCCAATAAGAGTTTACCTAACAAAGTTCAAAATCCGAGATCAGAAATTTCTAATGTCAAACAAGACCTAGCCGAACCCATTGTTACTCACGAAACTTGTTTCACTGAATCACAAAAAGAAGAATCAGAATTATATCCAGCATGTGCTGTTACCAAGGCCGTGATTTCAAAGATTTTCAAATGAAGAGATTTTACCAAAAAGTAATAAAATTCATCCTGAAATTAATCTGATTTTCCCCAATCTTAACGAAGAGTCAAAGGATCACAAAACACAAACTCGAACACAGCTCATTAAAGAGCAGAAGAATGATCCAGAAATCTTTAAACTTCGAGAGAATGGTTTGACCCAAGAAGTAGCTGAGCAATTCCCAGTTTGTTACTTCTTCAGAGATGCCATACTCATGAGTAAATGTCGACTCTCAGACGCAAAAGCTGATGTAGAATGGAGGATGTTTCAACAGATAGTGGTTCCTACACTTTTCTGAAACGAAGTCCTAAACTTAAAACATGATTTACCACTTTCAGGCCATTTGGTAGTTAACAAGCCATATCACAAAACCACTTCACACTTCTTTTGGACATAAATCAAGAAAGATGAGGTTGACTACTGCATGCTACCAAGGAAGTGTATAGCAAAGTCTGATATAACAACTTTACCAAGGAAGTGTATAACAAAGCCTAAAATGGAAATATTACTGTTAAGGTGACGACGTGTTTACGTCATCTTTCCCCCACGAATGAACTCTAGCTGACCTTCAAGCTCGGAACCACATTTAAATGTGTGGCTAACTAAGAATTGTCTTACTTGACCTTGTTTACAACTAAATAAAAAACATAGTGTGTATCATAAGGATTCTGTATAATTATGTAAAAATATCTAGAAACAAAAACATTGTGTCAGGCCTCTCTAGAAAGATCAGTAGAGCAGACTATAAAAGGGAACGCTATTTGAGTGCTATCATTTATCACGACATATTTTGAGCGTGTTATTTTACTCTGTGTGCAGATTCCTTTTCATTGTTTTACCTTTTTACACCATTGTGTATTTTTCAACATTGTACCGGAACAAGCCAATCATTATTCTGTAAGTCAATGGCTGTAAGTATATATCGTTTGATTTTGTAATTTACCATTAACGTACTAAAATGTATTAATTTATTTAGCCCCGGTTGGAGTATCGTATTCCTTGTTATAGTATTCAACTTATGGTATTGTCTTTTTTTGCGTACTGTTTTAGAACGAGCCATGCACTTAATTAAGAGATTAAATTCTTCAAACTGATAACAGTACGTAACATTACCAAAAGACCGCCCTTCTGCGCCCACTTGTTACACATCTGCTGCCTCAATTACACGGGAACAAATCAGCAATAGGTCTTACAATGCCGCCCATCAACAAAAAGATTTTTAAAAAAATATCGCTCTTTGGCAGACTATCCCCTCCGCCCCCTCCCTAAGCCACTAACACTCCGCCCCCTCCCTACGCCACTAACACTCCGTCCCCTTGGTACGCCACTAACACTCCGTCCCCTTCCTACGCCACTAACACTCCGTTCCCTTCCTACGCCACTAACACTCCGTCCCCTTCCTACGCCACTAACACTCCGTCCCCTTGGTACGCCACTAACACTCCGTCCCCTTCCTACGCCACTAACACTCCGTTCCCTTCCTACGCCACTAACACTCCGTCCCCTTCCTACGCCACTAACACTCCGTCCCCTTCGTACGCCACTAATACTCCGTCCCCTTCCTACGCCACTAACACTCCGTCCCCTTCCTACGCCACTAACACTCTGTCCCCTTCCTACGCCACTAACACTCCGCCCCCTTCCTACGCCACTAACACTCCGTCCCCTTCCTACGCCACTAATACTCCGTCCCCTTCCTACGCCAGTGGGGAAAATATCCAATCGTTGAGGATTAAGTGATATATTTTGCTGTGCATTATTTAAGAAACATTTAGAGAGATAGCCGTTTCTGTGGTTGAGAGTTAATAGAGACTTTTCGTGTACAAAATAACAAATTATGTCTACAATCACTACAGGTAGCAGATGTCAGACAACATCCGTGCAGATGGTACGGATAAGGGCAAATTAAAAACTCAAACAACGGCTGAGCTCTAATTAAAATTACAACCAAAAAATGAATTCAAGCGTTCAGTCTAATGCGTTTAACAGTGCAAATATTAAAACCAAAAATTTGCATGAATTTCTATTAAATTTTATTTAAAATGTATTGCTATTGAGAAAACAAAGATGGCAGGCAGATGTGACACAGTCGACTGTGTATGTCTTTAAGCTACTTAAACTGCCTTCCTAATCTGTGTTGGCCACTGTTCACTTCCGTCGAAGATCAAACAAAAATACGAGGAAAATTTTAGTCACAAATCATCTACCTTTTGTTGATGAGAAATAGGAACGTTATCAGGTCTTCAGTGTAAATAAATCCTTTGCCAAAATACATCATATTTCTATAGGCAAGACCACAACAGGGACTCGAACCTTCGAGACTGCAGACAAGGAATGAAAATCGTGTTGACTTTTTGAACGTCGTGAGGCTCACGTTGGGCAGGCGCATAAGTAGGAAATGTATTATGATAGGCCGCAAATATGTTTGTGTAACACAGCCAATCAACATGCATGTCCTAGGTTGCAAATATTTTATATGGCACAGCTATCAGCAGTTGGATCCTAAGTTGAACATATTTTATCCAATCAGCAGGCGTATCCTACGTTGCAAATATGTTATAAGTCACAGCCAATCAGTAGGCGTATCCTACGTTTCAAATATGTTATAAGTCACAGCCAATCAGCAGGCGCATCCTACGTTGCAAATATGTTATAAGTCACAGCCAAACAGCAAGCGGGGGCTTTGTTGAAAACATGTTTTATAGCACAGTTAATAAAAGGTGGTATAATAGGTTGCAAATACCTTATATGGCACAGCCAATCAGATAAAGGTTGCTGACAATGTCACTGTTTTGGCCAGCCCATAAAAACAAATGCACTTCATACCCTGTGCCTGACTTTCTTGTGAGCGTTACTCTAAAGCAAACAAACAACAGATATCGTGCTGTAACATACATATAAATGTTTATTTCTTGTTTATGTTTTAGTAATTATGCCCAGAGTGCTGTTCCAAAGCGTTTGCTATTCATCATATTATTAATCGTGACAGCCGTCGTCTGTGGCATCGTCCTGATAAAATACAACTCATCCGCCAGCGCTGCGTTCAATCAGCTGATATCGAGGGACGAGCTCACGGAGGACAGGCTGGACACGCGACTTGGGGAACTGCTGAAAACTTCCAACGAGAAAATCGAGTCGCTGTTGCTGGAGGTGAAGACGGGCAATGAGAAAGTGGCCGGAAAAGCAGGGGAAACATTGGCCAAACTCGCGGAGTTAAAGTCGTCAACTTCCCAGAGTTTGAAGAAAACTGGATTAACGTTCAAACTACAAGATGATGAGGACATTGGTCAGTTCGATCTCACAGACGACAGCGGTGCGACGTGTAAGTACTGAAACCTGTTTTTCTTCCTAATCAGTGTTAATTTTGTAGAAACCTGTTTATTATATGTGTGTTCCTCTAGACCAACGGTTCTCAACCTGTGGGTTGCGACACCTTTGGGGGTCGAATGACCTTTTACCTGGGGGTCGCCTGAGACCATCCTAAAACACATATACACCACATTTCTGAAGTAGCAACGAAAATATCCTTTTTTGTTGGGGGTCACCACAACACCAGGAACTGTATTAAAGGGTCGCGGCGTTAGGAATGTTGAGAACCACTGTTCTAGACCCCAACAAAAAAATAATTTAGCGGGTGTTCAGATTATAGAGCCGAAACATTCAGAACACGCTATCTTGAAGCTTAAACAACAAAACAGACAGTGAAAAGAATTTAACGCCAAATACAATAGAGAATAAAAAAGAAAACAAAAATCAGAAGGACATGGAAGGACTTAGCCCAGTAACCAGACAGGAAATGCGCCGTTTGTGTAGATTTAAGCGTCAACACATCTTGTTTCTGCGTAGTTCTTTCATTGAGACTTAGTGGATACCACTCTCAAGTCATGCGAATGAACTGTAATATTGGACTACTACATTATTCTTTAAACTTTAGAACTGAACAGGTTCATCGTCTCTATTCCACATTTCGATCGGAAGCCGTTGCAAATGTTTCCACGTGTTTCACCTTTACCTACACCATGCCATGGTTACAATGTTTTATTGAATTTCCAGCAATGCTCCAAGATTTCCGTAAGAAGTTCGGAGGCAACGTAACTTCTAAAGCCAGTCCGGGAAACTCGTCTTCTATAACGGAATGGTGGGAGGCGGCAGCAATGATGGGATGGTGAGTAGATGGTGTGATTTATAGTTGGGTCTTGTTTTTATAAGAGTTGTTTAGAAAGTTGTATATATAATTGGTGGGGAGATTTTGTAATTTACTTTGGTGAGTTTTTTTTTGTTGTGAGTTACATTACAAGATTGAGTTGGTTTTGTAATTTACGTTGGTGATATATTTTCTTAGGTAAATTTATAAGTAATTTTTTTAAAAGTTTAAGTTGTTAGATGTTTAGTAAATTCAAAATTTAATTTACCTTGTTAGATTTAGTTTATTTCCTTTTTTTTTAAAGATATTTTTTTTTTTAGCGTGTGTGAATTGTTCTGTGACATATTCACCCATTCTTCCCGCTTTCCTTATTTCAACATACGCACTAACTTCTTAATGTGATTGACTTACTTCATAATCGTACAATTTTCATTATAGACATTCTCTCTACATCTATGCATTTTATCTCGTGGAGCGGTGCTTGTTTCTGTTTACACCCATGATATTTTAAGACTGGCTGGTGCAACTGTTCACACGGTGTGAGCGAATTTCCTTAATAACAATTTAAAGGTAACAATTTTAATAAACAAAATAGTAGCAAATAAAATATATATATATATAAAAAACTGAAATATTTTCTATCAAAGAAGCGGTTAAACTCACTATTTAAAGTAGAAGCTAACTTAATAAGGCTTACAATGCAGTACGCAAATAGAGACTGCGCAGAAGTGTAGATTGGCATCCCATAAAGCCAAAAGATAAGAGCAGTATATAGACAAAACTTATACCTAATTTATTTATTATCGAAAATAGTAAAAAAAAAATATTTTTTTTAAAATTTGCATGCACACGAAAACCCGAATTAGGTGACTAAACTCTTTTCACCTGGTCAAACAACTAAAATTAATGTATAACTGAGCTGACCACAAACCCGTTCACTCAACCGTGAAGGATAAGCAGTCAACCACGGTAATTTGAGTGACAGTGTCAGACCGCCTCCGGACGACCCAGTGTTAAGGAGCTCGTTCACACCAGGTGAGCACGTGCACAAGAAAGTCTTAAAATGTCACCTGTGTAAACAAAAATACATTTAACACTCAACATGATGGACATGGTGGAGAGAAAAGTCTTCAGTTAAACTTAAAATTTTTTTTTTTTTCGCCTTCATTCAATTCGAACCTGTTGGCTTTCAAGTGTGCTAGTCTCCACTCCTGCACCATCTTTCTTTCAGTAATGCCTTTTAAGAATTGATTTTAAAAAATCATTTTTTTTTCCAACTTATTATTGCGTATTAACTAGTCTTTGAGAGTAAGTTGTTAAACCAAAATTATTAAAACTATTTTGAGAGACAACTGTATTTCATGCTCATACAGGTACATGAATCCCACATTAAGACACAACTGCAAGAATCTGGTAAATTTCGGCAACTGGCCAGTTTGTCAGGACGAGCCATACGTCATCAAACCTCCCTGTTTGGTCTATTCGTTTGGGTCAGTTTTGTCGTTTACTAGAAATGGACCTAATAAATATTTCTTTGTTTTGTTAAGAGTAAAAAAAAAAATACATTGAAAATCACAAGCAAAAATGGTGGCGGGGTGGGGGTGGGGGGGAGGGGGGGAGAAATACCCGCAATACCAGTATCTAACACCACTAAGGGTCATTGTAACCATTCTCTCCCGACCCGAAGTGTCACTGTACCCATTCTCTCACGCTCCGAAGTGTGACTGTACCTATTCTCTTACGTACCGGAGTGTCACTGTACCCATTCTCTCACTGTACAACAGAGCGTTAAAATGTCCATGCCTTATTTAGATAATAAACCCCCCATTACTCCATAATTAATGGGACTCCAGAAGTTCCTTTTAATTTAATATACTATTAATGATCAAACTGAGAACATTTCTGTTTTATAAATGTGGGGTCAAGTGGGGAGTGGGGGGTGGAGGGATCGAGGTTCGATGGTAGTGATAGCACGTGAAAACTTTTTGGAATAGGTTTATTCTTATTTTCCTATATCTTATATATCCCCACCATATCACACTGAGTTCGACCTAAAATTTGCTGCCAATCGTGGATTATTATTTTTTCGAAAAAGGGGGGGGGGGTGTGGGGGTGATTTCTGGACGGATAATCTTGCATACTTACCTAGTTGCTCTCATGACGTTGTGGACAAATGACGTTGTGGACCAGTGATTTTGCAGTCCAGTGATGTTATGGACCAATGATGCTGCGGACAAATGACGTTGTGGACCAATGATGTTGTGGACCAATGATGTTGTGGGCCAATGATGTTGCGGACCAATGATGTTGTGGAAACATGATGTTGTGGACCAATGATTTCCAAGACAAGCATCCAAAGTTAAAAAAACTTTTTTGTTTTGATCTCGCGCCATTGTCAGATGCAGAAAACGTACACCCGTTGTTTTAATCTGTATACATTACGTCTGATGCGAAAGGTGAATAGAGATTAAAATTTAAAACTTAAGGTTGCTATTGGTTATTAGGAAATATGGACCTTCATCTGACCAAAGATAGCTTAATATCGAGTAATAAGCATCTTTGATAAAGAAAATGTAATGAGCAATGTTTTTAACTTGTTCTTTTTCACATTGATTTACAGTATCGACAACGACTTCTCATTTGACGACGCCTTTGGAAATTTAAGCTGTACAGTGGCATCGTTTGACCCAAGGTAAGTCACGTGAAAGCAGCAGTACTAGAGATATTCACTCCCTTTGATCATATCAGCTGCACATCCCAGACACACACAGGTTTGTATCAGGGATCCTAAACCAAAGGCACCACCCCCCAGGGGCAGTGTCAGGGGAGTGCCGGAGGACTTAGAAAATAAGTTTATTTGCATTTTTTAAAAAAGCATTGTTGTATATCGGGTTGATGGGTAGGTGCCGGAATTGTTTTGAAATGAACATGAACGACTATCATGAACGACTATCATGAACGACTATCATGAACGACTATCATGAACGACTCTCCAGGCTCTCCATGATTTACAAGATAAATAATGTGCCAGTCCACTGCTCTGGCATTAAACAGAAACTATCCTTCTCGCCCATAGACAGCGACGAGGCCGTGACAGGCAGTTCCGGCTCGTACCAGCGAGAAGCCAGTATAGGAGCTGCTTATTCCTGCCAAAGACAATCAGGGACAGGAAAAAGCTTTCAAAAGGAACATTTGAGGTGACAACACTTGACTCATTTGCGTCTAATGCCTCAGGCCTTCCAACCCCCAGTGCATGAAATCCCTCACTAAGTTACTCTTGCAACCAGTGAAATATCCTCATCAACACCAGGCACAGAAACATTGCAAATCCTATAGGAGCCATAATGATCAATTAATTGATCGTGGGCCCTAAATATGTAGAAGAAGAAGAAGGATGTTGATCTGCAAAACATTTAAGAACCCCTGCATTATGCGGATGTTTCATCATTTTGTAATTTTTTAATATTTTTTTGTGTGGAATTTTACCCTCCCAGTATGCACAAAGAGGATCACGTTAGAAGTCCACACGTGTCCTTCTACAACATGGGCATGGGAGCCATCAACACAAACAGTTTTGCGCCAAACAAGGACGGCTACGTTAAGGATGACCAGAAATGGAAAATCAGGACGTTGAAGAGAGTAATGACAGAATTAGGTCACCAAAATGTAAGTCGCTCCTGGCACACTGTCGAATACATTTTTAACAGATCGATATTAATTATGATATGGGTCTCAACGTTCCCTCAAAACAAAAACCGTACATAAACTGTGACTCCATATACGTATTTGGTGCATCCTAGATATCATCCAGTAGGGTCAACACCTCACTCAACAGTCCTAGAAAGGAGGAGTGACGTAAAACATGCCCACGACTTTTAAACATTTTCTTTGGAGTCACCTATTTTCTTGATTTCAATAAATTTAAAAGATATAATTACGTTAAAAATGTATATTTTTTTTAAAAAAATTAATGTTTTTGTTGTTTTTTTACCTTAACGATAGCTTAGCATTAATATCAGCAGGCATGAACCATTTTAATTGATAAGATACTTTTGGTTTGCTTTTGTTTCAGCGTGTACTCGATGTTTTGAAAATGGATATTGAAACTTACGAGTGGGTCGTGCTGGACAATATGTTGGAGACGGACATGCTAAAGAACATCCGGCACTTGCTAATAGAGTACCATTTATTCCCAAATAGGCCAGACAAAGGCGACTATGTTTACAATTATAAGGTACTGCTTAACGTAATTCCAATATGAGACCCGGCAATATACAAAAGCTTAGTTTCAATGCAAGTATTTAAGCATAGAACCAGTGGCGTCTCAATGTTTGGTGCAGTCCGTGGCTAACAAAGATTTTCGACACCCATTTTCTCAGAAATATGCAGCTCGAGGTGGACCTACCTCCATCCGCCATACTGAATAAAGTTTAATTTTACCATTTTCAAGTAAATAATTGTGCAACAATGGGCAAGGATGTAAAATGCTTAAAATGACAAGATCTTATTGCAGGCATTTGTAAAAAATGTTTTTACATAATATATATATATATATATATATATATATATTATTTTTACTTTCTTTTTAAAAGCTATCTCCTGTTCACTGCCAGTTCTCTTTGGATCAACGAAACGATGGTAGATATACAACAATTAATTTAAATTATATAACGAACTCATTGCAATGACCGTATTGTTGGATTCACTGATTACATTTTCTTAAGGGAAATAGGTCACATAAATTCAATGACCCTTTGGTGATTTATTTGCCTTCTTTCCAAATAGGTGTATTCTTTTGGTAAATTCAAGTCGTGTGATAATAGGCGATCGATAGATTGAAAGTGTTCCAAAATCAATCAGTGTTTGTTTTAATTCAAAAGGTTCCGTTTTGTGTTGACAGAACTGCAATTTCGATTCTGAGTATCGATTCATTCTGATTAATGATCGATACATCTTTCAATGAGGTTTTTCCGCATTTGTTTTTTTCTTAAACTGGAGAATTGACGCCTTACACTTATCTCTCATTTATATTTTGCTTCTGGTGTTTCCTGCTTCATTTTCACAACAGGCTCCCACTACTCAACATGCTTTATATTAATAATGAAAAATAAAATTCTTTAGGATTGAAAAGTTGGAATTTTTTCCGGAGGTGACTATTATATTAATTAATAAAGAGACACGGGTATGGTGTAGGACCGTCTGTATGACCCATTGTTTAAAGTATTTCAGGTAAGGTGTAGCACTTTCTGTAAGTCTTTTGTTTAAAGGCCGGAAGGTAAGGTATAGCACTGTCTGTGGGTCTTTTGTTTAAAGGCCGGCAGGTAAGGTGTATGACTGTTTCTAGGCCTATTGTTTAAAGTCCGGCAGGTATGGTGTAAGATTGTCAGTAGGCCTTTGTTTAAAGGCAGGTAGGTAAGGTGCAGGACTGTCTGTATGCCTATTGTTTAAAGGCCGGCAGGTGATGTGTAGGACTGCCGGTAGGCCTTTGTAAAAACTACACCCAGTTAAGCCTTACATTATACTGTTTGTCTAATCTATAAAAAAAAAAGCCATCGCCTTTGTGCTGTAAGGCCGTTCTGAGATGACCAGTGCAGTGACGGGAGTGTCGAGACGGACAGTTCTGTACCTTGGCCAACAGCCGCCTGGGACAAACTACACGACGTGTGCTCCTTTGATATCATGTTATATCAAACAGAATAACCAGCCGAGAAAGGGATTCAGGGGCGTGACTTCTTAAACACTTTGAGAAAAACTAAAATCCCATCATCCTGAAGATGAATTGCTCTAAAATTGTTCAGTTCATATTTTTCTATTTCAGTTATTGAACTGTCTGAGGAAGCTTGGATTCCGGGAATACAAATACGACACCTGCTGTATACGAACAAAAAGCGCCAAAAATTTCAACTACCAAAGTCATGTGTCATATGTCAACGCGTACTTCCAGCCACCATCATGACACATCCTTTGTAGTGGCATAAATGTATTTCTTAATATATTATTTTTTTTTTTTTACATAACTTTTTTTTTCTTCTTTAAAAGTAGGGAGTAGATTTAAGTAATTACGACTGATTGTGTGTAATGTGTGTGTATGTAAGTGTGTGTGTGTGTGCGTGCGTGCATGCGTACGTGCGTTTTCACCCTTATTCTGTACCGCGGTAGTTATAAAAGTCAGTGATGTTTTAAAAAAAAAAAAATTACACATGACAATCAATGTTTTATATGATTCTGTTACAAACCCTTCTAATCAGTGTTACTGAAAGCAAGCGAACAGCCCATTTTGTGTGTATGTGTTTCAAAGTTATTAATTGTACACTTGTGTATGAACGCTGTGGTATAATTACATGAGGCTGAAAGACGGGGTCATTTTTAAAACTTGTAAATGCTTCAATGTTAAGAGTGAGAAAGATTCTCATGGCAGGTTCCTATCCTGTCAGCAACAACAACAAAAACAACACATTCTATTACATATAGTAATAGACATTTTTTTAAAAACTCAGTTATCATGTAGTTAAAAAACATAACTTTTTTCGCATGACACTTTCAATTATTACTTTATTTTGTCGAGAATATTTCATGGCTTCAATAATCGAACTAAAAGAATTTACAGTCAAATGTATTTTCTTGATATTCCATTTCATTGGTCAGATTTCTGTGGGAAAAAATAATTTAAAAATGAATTATTATGAATTGTATTCATTGTTAGCTTTCATTTACTCATAATTATTATTAATATTATTTATATTGTTTTCTTTGTATTATAATCAATAGTTTTATTATTTGCTTGAAAACATGTCTATTTAAGTTTATAACGGAGGATAATATTATTCAAGGGTAAAATCTCAGATTTGATTTTACTATTCCACTAATTGTGTCATCTTTCTCATCCTTTCTTTGTCTTAATACTCATACTATAGAATTTTGCTCCAATTTAACCCCATTAAAAAGTCTGAAATAATGATAAAATAATTTTTTTTCGTCCTAATAGAAATGTGTTTCTAGATTAGTTTTAGCTGAACGATATTCTTTTTTTTATGCTGTGTTGAGTTTGTCGAGATCTCGTAAGGAGTGATTCGTTTTTAAATTTAATATGTATATATTCCATTTTTTTTTATTTTTTAAAAAAGCTGTTGAATTTCTTTACCATTTTCGTTAACAATGCTTTGTCATCAGAATTTGCAAGATACTGAAGGAGTAGGTTATAGAGAGTGCATAAGTATCTTGTTATTGTTCCTCGGGTTAAAACATTTATATCTTATAACTCCCTCTATCCCCCTCTCTAACGTTAGATTAAAAAAAAGCATACAAGACAGTGAGTCTTATTTTCTTAGGCCTCGTTTAATTTTAAAATTTTCTTGAAAATTATCCCTGAAATTTGATTTTGCATTTTTGAGTTTTTTAATGCTACATGTATCAGTCATGTCAGTTTGTTTTGGTATGCCAAACTCCTGCAGAGTGTTATTGAGATATTTTAGTTTGATTCATTGAAAGGCTATTTTATAGTCAACATAGAGATGATGTTTTGGGTTATTATATGTGTAAAAAAAAAGCAGTGCAGAGGCGAAATTGGGATGTTTTTAAAGCTTAAGCGTATTGACACAACTAAAAAATAAAGGTAATAATATCACACTGCCTAACCTGTATGATAAAGGCCCCTGGCGCGAAAGTCAGAATTCCTTGTGCAAGAAGTCAGAATCCCTTGCTCAAGAAGTCAGAATCCCTTGCTCAAGAAGTCAGAATCCCTTGCTCAAGAAGTCAGGATCCCTTGCTCAAGAAGTCAGAATACCTTGCTCAAGAAGTCAGAATCCCTTGCTCAAGAAGTCAGGATCCCTTGCTCAAGAAGTCAGAATCCCTTGCTCAAGAAGTCAGAATGCCTTGCTCAAGAAGTCAGGATCCCTTGCTCAAGAAGTCAGAATGCCTTGCTCAAGAAGTCAGAATCCCTTGCTCAAGAAGTCAGGATCCCTTGCTTAAGAAGTCAGAATCCCTTGCTCAAGAAGTCAGGATCCCTTGCTCAAGAAGTCAGGATCCCTTGCTCAAGAAGTCAGAATGCCTTGCTCAAGAAGTCAGAATCCCTTGCTCAAGAAGTCAGGATCCCTTGCTCAAGAAGTCAGAATCCCTTGCTCAAGAAGTCAGGATCCCTTGCTCAAGAAGTCAGAATCCCTTGCTCAAGAAGTCAGGATCCCTTGCTCAAGAAGTCAGGATCCCTTTCTCAAGAAGTCAGGATCCCTAATTAAAGCGAAACCTTTGAAGCAATATTGAGTCATAATGATTTGATAAGGACAAACATAAATCAATCCTAAATAAAACAGTTAAAAGGAAGCTGTATAAATGAAAAAAAAGGTGTTTTAATTACTCGTGCATGGGAAAATGAGGTTCACTAGAAAAGAGTTCCACAGACCCTTCTACAAACCCTTCTACAAACACTTCTACAAACCCTTCTACAAACCCTTTTACAGAACCTTCCACAAACCATCCATATACACTTCAACAAATTCTTCTAAATACACTGCCCCAAACCTATCCACATTCACTTACGCAAACACTTCCACAAAGATTTCCACAAAAACCCTTAAGCAAACCCTACCGTATACTTTTCCAAAAACCGTTTTACAAACATTCACAGAAAACCTTCCCAATTTCATTGAAATAATGCTGGAAAACCAAAGGGCTTCATGTGGCGGATAGTCGTCTAGGGGCAGGTCCTCTCCGAACTGCTACAGAAACAATATCGGAGTTAAGAGCTCCATTTCTTACCCCTTACAAGGCTGATGTGTAGTGAACCACTCACACTACAACAACAATCACGAGATGGCTTGATTAAAAAAAAGTATTCTTTGATTATTTCTATGCTGTGTTAAAACACAGTGCACGAGAAAAAAAACCTTTATTAATTGTGTTCACATTTGAAGAAAGGCAATTCCTGCACCCAGCTCAGCAAACCAATCAATCACAATTTAAAAAAAAAAAATGGCTTCTTATCGCCGATAACAATAATTACACACCACTCGGAAATACGTCATAGCTCCTGGGTGGCTGAGTAACAGTGGTGCGATACATGAGGAAGTTCCAAATGGAAAACATTATGGCTCACTGACAATATTATACACAGAACGACACAACGTGATCTGACCGTGACACATCAGTTCATGTCTTTTACGTTTAACAAATAGACATCCATAAATGACGTCAAGCATCCAGTTGTATCCAGTGGCGTAGTTGGGGAGGGGGGGCGAAGTTGCTGACCGCACCGTGTGACACCATCCCAGTGTTAGACACTTCATTGAAAAATTGCATGTTTACAGGATACACACTGCTCGGTCTAACAGAGCACACACTGCTCGCTCTAACAGAGCACATACTGCTCGGTCTAACAGAGCACACACTGCTCGGTCTAACATAATTTTATAAAAGGAAAACCGATCAAATGGCATTTTTCCACAAATGTAACAATTCCAAATGCGTGCTTTATTAAGATTTCTAAGTTGATGCGTCAGAAAACACCGTTTTGAGCATGATTCAACGCCGATTGAATTATTCAGTAACTTTCGTAAGTGACAGGAAGCGATATATCTAAATTATGAGAAATAAAACTAATTTTCCATTGATATCAAATTGGATGTGGTCGGGCAATTCTAAAAACGTGAATAAAATTGGTAAAAAGTAAACACTTTTTTTAAAAATCACTTTTTATCCATTTATTGGTGTTTAACAAAATAATTTAATACACAATTTTATATCTTTTAATAACAAATATTTCTTAAAATTATTATCAATTTTTATAAACAAATACAACTATACCTCGCTATACGGCGGCTCTTAATACAGCATTTCGCTATTTAGGCCTTTTTAAATTATGGCACTTTTTCGGTTTACGGCCCACGATGTTTCATAATAAGGCCAATAGATACCCTCTCTTTAGTCCAGAATGCATCAAAACTAATGAACCTGAAGTTGATTCTCATTCTGAAATTCGACAAAACATACTAATCTTAGGAATCCATCTTGGTTTTGAGGATTTGGAAGAAGGTGATTTGATTGGCCTTCTAGATGCTGACAGAGAACCTCTTTCAAACGAGGAACTGATCCAGTTTGATACACAACAAGCACTTGATGAAGAGCCAGAGCCTGCTGTCTGCCAACAGCTAACTGCAAAGAACCTATCCAATGCACTTTCATATTTTGATCAGGGAATGAACATCCTTCTTCAAAATGATCCCGACGATGAACGCAGCGCTAAAGTGTATAGAGGAGTAAATTCAGCAATTGCCTGTTACAAAACTCTTTTAAAAGAAACAGAAAGCAAGGCGAAGCAGACAACTTTGCACCAATATTTTCAACTGGGTCAATCCACAACAGCGGAAAGTGAGGATGGCAGATGATTTTTCGTGTTAATGCTCATCAGATTATAAAGTTTCTAAACATTTTATTTTATGTTTAAATATGTACATATGATTTCTTTTGTTTTTTAATTTATATATTAAATTTCTGTTTACTATTACAATGTTTTGTACTTTTATTTTTATAGGAAATGAAAAGAATAAAATGATTTATGAACTAACGACTATATTATTTTATACAAAAAATTGGAGCAGATCCAATCAAATTTGTATGGGTTGATATCAAAATTATTGATTCATTATACAGCTTTTCGCTTTACGGCCAACTTTTCCTGAACGTATTTAGGCCGTAAAGCGAGGTATGGGTGTATATCAAAACACGGAAACACATAAAAATAGTATGTTCGCCTATTCATCACTAGCACCACCTCTTAACATAAAATTGAGTTTGAGCACGATTGTCATACAGCACACATTCTTTTTACATGCTGTCTGTGATTTCACATTCTTATTCTTGAGGAAGTTAATCTTACACGGCAGTATCTGCGTCGCTTGGTGGAGCATGCTCTTGAAAAGGCGCTTTTAAAAATCGGACAAATGAAGACAAATGTTAAAGAAAAGCATGACAGGAGAACAATTAATAGATTGCTGGACTCATTATCTGAGAAGATGCAGTAGGGAGATGCTGGAGTGTATTGATCGCTTTTCATTCTGAATCCCAGATCAGATCATCAGCTATCAAGGAAATAGCAGATACGTTTAGGGTTGTTTAACTCAAGAGCATGCTCTCAGCAAGTGCGGAAGAGTTATTGGTGTCCCTTCCAAAATTAAACCTTTTCTCTGATGATTACCAGAAGATGAACATTTAAAAGAAAGACCAGGGCTTAGAAGACGTCTAAAGGCAGCATATATAGACTTTCACAAAGTTTCGGACTAGTCAGTATTTGATGTTTTGAAATTCATGGCTGCATGGGAGTTCCTAGAATCTCTTTAAAATACTCTCGCAAAGCCTTCAAATGTTTCTCACGATCTGTATGTATGTGGCATTATGTGAGCGGAGCTTTTCAAGACTAAGACCAATTAAGAATTATTACGATCCACCACGGGGCGGTCAACGCTTCCTGACATAGCTCTAATATCAATTGAAAGTGATACGCTGAAGGTTATTGATTTTGATCAAGCCATTTGCAGCTTTGAGAGCTTTGAAGACCAGGAAAGGATTTTCTTTTAATAAATTAAATTTAATGTAAAAATAACTATAACTTAAATTTTTTACAGTTCTTGAATATATTTGCTTCCTGATCTTTAATTAATTTCTTTTTGTTCAGTTTATTTTTATACTGTTAGGACTTATTTTAATTAGAAGAAATCAATCGTGGAAGTCGGGGTAAAAAAAGGGGGGGGGGTGACACCACGAGTTTACCGCACCGGGTGACACTGGTTGTATCGCGATAAATATGGGATTTTTAGCTTCAGAAATTATTGCTCCGCCTTTTTGGCGATCACGAAGGGCTCACAGTTTTTGAGACAAACGATCAAACTATTAAACAGGAAATAAAATCATTTAATTTTTTAGGTTTCATTTTATTGTTTGTCGTGCAATGAGAGGAAGGTAAAACAACACAACAGTATCGTGCCTGTTGTTTCGTTGTTGGGTGTAACCTTGTTACAGCTGTCAAGTCCGTGCTATGTAAGATGCGGGTAGAAGGCCATTTCAGCAATGCCGCACATGTTCTTGCCAAGTAGAATTCTCACGTAGCCTTGCTCGCCCCAGTTGACACATAAAGGAAGCTTTCTTTTTAAAAAAAAACGAAAAGAAACAAATGTGGGTTGGATTTTGTTGAAATGTTTTTTTTTAATATAAAAATAACGTGTGTGTGTGGGGGGGGGGGGAACAAAAATAAAAAGAAACAACTTCTAACTAATGTTGTTCTTGAAAAACATTCGGAGTCAGTGCATACAGATCGAAACGATTTTAGATTTTCTGTTTCTTTATCTCCTCGCAAATTCGACTCTAAGAATCTTTCGTATGTTACAGACGTAGTTTGTCACACGACTTCTTTAGTTAAACAAATTCATTTTAAAGAAGTATTGGTCTAAACATGACATGAGTAATCCACTCGTCAAATTCAATTAATTGCTAACACTAAACGGGAGCGGGTTCAGAGACGTAACTTTAATAATTAGGGAGATGGGTGGGGGTGCCTGACTATAAAGTCCCATACATTATACATATATCTTTATCGTTATTTTATCTATTTCATCTATTTATCAATGTTATCTTTTTTAAAATCTATTTATCTATTTTTATTTTTTTTTTAATTTAATCTATTTTAAATATTCAATACATGTCATATCTCATCTATTTGATCTAGTATGTCTATTTTCTAAATTGATCTGATTTATAAATTTCTTCAAGTGTATCTATTTTAATTAAGCACCGAGGAAGCTGTTCCTGGGCAACTGTTTCGTCCAAACTTTTTCGTAAGTTAGTTGGAAGGTTGAAAGCCACTGTAGAAATCCCTATTAGAGGGCGTCTGGCGCTTCCCCGGGATGGGAGGGGGGAGATTTTAGGACGCAAATACACAATCCCGTCAACCTGGGAATATCGGTAGTTGGCGCCAGTATTGTCCAGCCAACCTGATGTACGGCCGACCCCCGTTACTGAACCCGATTGAGCGGATGCGGACGGGGGGCTGTCCTGGCAGAAGGAGATACCCAACGTGCCGCTTCGTGGTCCGATATACGGTCTTGGTGGAGGAAGGGGGAGGGATTGCTTTTAGGAGGGCATAAAGAACTTTGGCTCGACGGCCAGCTGAAACCATTTCCTAATATAAAATAATATATCTATTTCATCAGTGTCGTAGGAAGTGGGTGCAGATGGCTCTTCCTCCTCTGGCAACCATGTTTTCTTTAAATAGATTGGCGAAATTCGGTCAAATGCAGGATATTTTCGTAGAAAGGGGCGGTAATCCCCGGATGGCACTAAACCTAGCTACACCACTTAATTTCATTGCTACAATACTACGCCTTTTCAAATCTTAGTGATCTTCCTATGAATCTCATTATTCTGAAACATTATAGCCGTAAAGTCTACTGTGGCTTTTTATTGGTTTTTTTTAAAGCCCATGGCAGTGATGTAGTCCTATGTATCAAAATCGTATTTACTGAGGTCAAAATCCTAGTGGTAAACATGTCTACTAGACATACCCCAAGAGTTTTTGATAATCCAATAATCTTTGCCAGCCTCAGTCCCTCAGTCCACCACCTGTACTGCATGGTCCAGTGTCGTCGAGTAGCAGCTGGCATCCGCGTACACACCTGTCTTGTACGACTGCGTACAGCAATGAAATAAAATGTATGGCTATTACTAGGATAATTATGTCTGTTACTATGACGCTTAATTAGTGTTACCTCGAAAGAAGGAACCCCTCGCATTGATGTATGCCGAGATGGGAGTCAAGCATCAATTTGACACCATTTATTCCCCGCTAACCAAGAAACTGGTGACATGACTAAACTCTGAAAGATACGGAACAAAAATAAATATTTAAATATAATTATTCATTTTCTGTTACCTACCTCATGAAAACATTTTATTCACATTTGTGTTATTGTTGTTGTTGTTCTAAGTATGATTACTTTAATTACCTAAATCTCCGAGATAAATGTTATTGGTATCATTCATGAGCACACTAACAACCAGAAGACGGATTTTAGAATTAAATGAAGCAACTGTTAAAAACTTAGTTTTTCATATAAATCCCCGTATACAATGTAATATCCAGCAAATGGGGGGTGGGTGGGAGGGGACTGAACCTTTGAAGACACAGGCATACAAGTAACGCACTTTATAAGAATCCCAATTAGTTCTCCCCATTCCCCCACCACCTCTCAACCGCACTTTTTTTTCACGCCCCTGAACTATATTAATATTCTAATGTCCCTCCCTCTTTTACGCTGCAGATCAATTGCACCGAATATTTCAGAAAAAAACAAAACAAATTATTACGCACCAAACAAACATGCGATTTTTTAAAAAGTTTTTTTATTTTTAGCGCAGTTACTATTAATATAAAAAAAATGTTGAGTAAAAAAGCCGGGGTGGGTGGGGGGGGGGGGGGGCTGGAGGTGCGGTTGTAAAAATGAAACGTTATACACCAGAAGTAATATAATATATAGAAAAGAGACGCTTGCTCATAGCAACTATGTTACTTTAAAAGAATGTGGTAAAACGGTATCAATGTAATCAGATTGTTTTAAAAAGCAATATTTAAAAATTCCTTTGTTCTGGAAATGGAACAAAACAGGTTTAAGACAGGTATGATGAACGTACTTCAAATGGGTCAACGTCTTGTCAATTCGGAGGAACGACTAATCAACCACAAGCTGTTGCAGCCAATGATTGTCATTGGAGTCAACAAAAAACAACCACCATGAGAAAATAAATCAATTCATTAATTGTATTTGCGGGGGAAAATATCGATACATATTTTTATTGATTTGTTGTATTTTATGCACTTATTCACACGTCTCTACCTACAACATAATACGTTTTTGTTAGTTGTGTGAGTTACGTCTTGGAGTCCATGCATAGTGAGTATCACAAACTTACCAATAACGAATAACTTGTAGTTTACTTACTATTCAACTTTAATGCTTTCCTTGCTAGGCGGTAGAAGGAAAAAAATATTCTGACACAAAAGCAATCTGTAATCCGACTCTTACTTACAACAATACGTCTTAAATATTTGGAACATTAACATTAAGGAACCGATCCTCGGAGTAGGAAGAGAGACCCCCCCCCCGGGATTCCGGTTGACAAGTCTGTAGTGGCTTGCCGATTTGGAAGCGCTGGCCACCGACCCCCTCGGCGTTAACCCGGGGCACATTACCACCAGTGCGTGTCCCGCGTGGCAGACACGGCCATGCATGGTAGTTGCTGGAATAAACAGCTCCTACAGGGCTGCCACCTGTGATGCTTCACAGGGGGAAGAAAAGGCAAACACAGGGTAGGGATCATGATTACAAGTTGCCGTTAAGGGATATGAGGCGATAGGCTGTGGTGGAAGCCTATGGCCGGTGATTCTAAATATGCAGCCCTGAGAAAGCTGCTCCTAGGCTACCGTTTCGTCCCAGCTACTTCGCGAGTTAGTTGCGAGGTGGAAACCCACTGTAGAATCCCTCTTAGAGGGCGTCCGATGCTTCCCCGGGACGGGTGGGGGGAGATATTAGGACGTTAATTTACCGTCCCGGCCCCTAGGAAAGTGGACTACGGACGCTTGAAACACAGCGTCTTTGGTCGACCAGACGTCTCCGGGCGGGGGGGGGGCCTCCATCAGCAAACTCGATCGAGCAGTTGCTGGTGGGGGCGTCCCGTGCCCGGGGAGGTCTCTGACGTCTTCCCGCACGGCCCAGCGCCGGGGACACCCGGCGGCAGGCGGGTGTGGGTGGACGCCAGGGAGGGCCTTAGGAGCACTAGCTCGACGGCCCGCTGACGCCATTTCCTAATGAGATATTTCAGTAGGAAGAGAGCGTTTAACATTGGTACATATATTTTTTTTTAAACAAATAACAATAAATTGGAATACACGTTTAAGTTTGTTTTTGTTTTTGATGATCGTATGATACACTTAATCTAGTTTAATTTTAGAATTGTTAAACAATAGCGTCTTTTGCAACTTAGCACATCATGGCGTTACTATGTATTTCCGTTATGCATAGCAGTAACTGCTTGTTTTTTTTTAAAAATAGATATTTCGTAAATTAATGTTGTGAACACGTCTTCTTCTAGGTTAAGACTGTGCTGGCTCACGTTGACTTAGAAGTACCGAAGAGCTGTTGAGGGACTTGACTAAAGGAATACCAGAATGTGTTACTAATATCTTAATGAGCTTGGCCCGACTGAGCATCCGCATGTTCTATTAATAGATTTCCGCCATTAAATGACAAACCCTATAGTGAAAAAAAAAAAGATTTTTTTTTAAAAAATATATTCCTGGCACAAAAGTTTTATTTCAAAAGAAATACTGTGAGGACTCCGTTCAGGATGAATCAATAAGAAGTATACAAATGGTTACGGAAAATCCTAAAGATGGACGGTAATAGAACGTAAGCGTTTTGACCAATAAAAACAACAACAATAATAACAGAGACAGACACAAGACTCTTAGCCTGTTATATAGATATGTAGTCTACAAGACAAGAAACAAACACTCTTAGAGAGAGATTAAGAGTGAGAGAGGGAGATAGAGAGTGTGAGAGAGAGAGAGAGACTGACAGAGAGAAAATCAGACCATTAAGTTTTTAACTTTTTAATTTCGTACAGTTCAGAAGGAAAAGAAGACGGCAGTCAGTAAAGAGAGATTGGAAAAGATTGTAAACCTCCTTAAATAGTTCACCGCTTAAAAACACTTAAATCAGGAACTTCAACAAAATCACAAATATAGCGAATATGAGGATTCATAAGGAAGAGGGGAAAGAAAATTTACGGTTGTTAGTCTATAATGTAAAGGAGTGGGATCAAGAGAAAGAGACAGGAAGAGCGAGAGAGAGAAAGAGTGAGAGATTTAGCAAATAAAATGGCACATGACATTCATAACATGTTGCGAAAGGGTCGTAAGTTTTGGTTCGATTTCTTTTCGAAAATAAGTTTTGCTTGCGACTAAGAAAAAATTCATTGCCTTACTGAGGTGACTTGTCGAGCAATTGTGGTAACTAATTGTGGTTACTAATTGTGGTGACTAATTGTGGTTACTAATTGTGGTTACTAATTGTGGTTACTAATTGTGGTTACTAATTGTGGTTACTAATTGTGGCTACTAATTGTGGTTACTAATAGTGGTTAGTAATTGTGGTTACTAATTGTGGTTACTAATTGTGGTTACTAATTGTGGTTACTAATTGTGGTTACTAATTGTGGTTACTAATTGTGGCTACTAATTGTGGTTACTAATAGTGGTTAGTAATTGTGGTTACTAATTGTGGTTACTAATTGTGTTACTAATTGTGGTTACTAATTGTGGGTACTAATTGTGGTTACTATTTGTGGTTACTAATTGTGGTTACTTCTAATGAAGGAAAAATTGACGTGACTCTTCTTTGTCTGGATCAGTGGTGCGTAGGTGTTCACGGAACCTACCAGCTAGCTGTTTTGTCTTTTTGTTAGTCCGTCACCTGCTTAGATGACCAAGGCTATATTCAACGTGAGTACCCAGAGGGGCCTGCCAGTCTTTCGGATTTGACCAAGGCTACATTTTATGTGAGTACCCAAGGGCCCTACAAGTCATGCGGAGATGACCAAGGCTATATTCAAAGTGAGTAGGCAGGTGCTCGGACAGTCCAAATGGTGCATTGAAAGCTTTCCGCGTAGGTTGTTTTGGGGCCTAGTTTTTTTTAAGTTGATTCAACTTCTTATTGCCGTGCGCTTTCTTTGAGCGTGAGCAGTGCCGTGATTCTCATGGGTTTGTGCTCCAATATTTAGTATGCCATGGCAAGTGTATTTCCCCGCGAATTAAGGTCAGTGCCCATGAATTTGAGTAAAGCATTTAGACAGTCCTTGAAGCGTTTTTTTGGTTGGTTTTTTTATGTTGTTTTGTTTTGTTTATCATATAAGCGTTGCCTTCTGGAGAGTTCACACACATTATTTGTTTGTGAAGTCTGCTGTCTGGCATTCTTGCAACATGCCCGCCCATCTGGCTTGTCCTTTTTGGTAGAAGCACGTGGATGATAACGTCAGACTTTTGAAGGATCTCTAAATAAGGGAAATTATCCTGGCACCTTATGCCAAGAAGTTTAAGTATAGACAGAGTAGTTGTAGATGGTTTAGCTGTCTCGCATGTCTACTGTCCACTGTCCACGTCACTCTAGCATAATATCACGGCTGTTATAATGTGCACTAAATCTCCAGTGTCGGTGCTATAATATGTATGATAAGAGCACTCGTCTCTTCATATATTAACCCACATGGTGCAGTGATTCCATCTGGCAACGCAGCGATCAAAGGGGAACAAGAAGGCTGTAGTTAAATCTAACTAATTTTGTAAGTTGCCTTCCCTTAAATTGTTCTATTTTTAATCGTGTGACGTCGTTACACTTCAATTTCCATCTGGAGTGATCCTGTCCTTCATGGAGTCTATGTCGCGTTTGTTGTTTTATTAATCAGTACTGATAAGGTAGGTTGACAAAATTATTTTTTGAAACTCCAACCCGCATTTTTGCATCAATAAAAAATATTGTGATATGAAACCTTCAATTTTGAATATTTATAAACAATATATATATTTTTTAATGGAGCACATGCAGTCATAATTGGTTTGATTTTGAATGGTATGTCAATAATTGTAAACAATGTTGCAAATTATGTTCATTGCGCAACTGAGGTATATTTTTAGTATTTTTCCAAATGGAAACATCAATTACTTTTTTTCATTTCCGTTACATAATAATACATAGCTTTCAATGTAAACATTTTGTTGATATCTTACATTTGATCATTTATAGTTTTGAAGTATGTTTACTCTAATTATAATGCTACAAATTAAAGTAAAATGTAATATCATCAATTATACCAAGAAAACTAAACAAGGGTACGCCTCTGATAATCACATTTTAAAAATTACTTGTCCACCTTTTATTTACATATAATGAAGCACAATTTTTTTTATGGTAAATCAACTAAGGTTCAAATTAGAGAATTCTCAGAGGATTTAAACGGCAGGGAACTTTCTTCAGATGAAAAGGACCAGTTCGATGAAGAGTGATGTCTCCACTGACCCAGTTCAATGAAGAGAGTGATTTTTCTATTAAACAAGTTCGATGCAGAGAGCGATGTCTCGACAGAAACAGTTCGAGGAAGAGAGTGATGTCTCCACTGGACCATTTCAATAAAGAGAGCGATGTCTCTACTGTTTCTACAGTTCTGATTCAGAAGCAGATGGAAAGCATTGTCAATATAAATAGTTTTAATTACAATACCAATACAATTATCAAATTGGGAAACTTTTAAATTATCAATCTATAAACCGCACAGTCATGAATATTATGTAAAACTGCACATAACAAAAAGAATGTATTGATTTTTGAATGAAAACTGAAGTGATTTATTTCTCTTATCGGTATTTAAAAATAAAAAATGAACTTCAAGATGAAGCTGCGGCACTGTCACAAGCTCCAGAGGAATCATTTGGAAGCAGAGAAAGGATGGCTCTGAATTGAGCCAGAATTCCATTGCAAGGAAAAGGAACCTATGACACCTTGTACACCAGTAGAATACTTTAAAAGCATTATAGATCTGGGAGGAGTCTAACAGATATAGCAATTCGAAGTGACATTAATCAGCCACTGAACATTATAAAAGATTGACTTGAACAATTGTATTGGGGCTCTAAAATAAGAAAACTTCAATATAGCTGATGTATGTATGTATGGCATCTTTCCGTCTACGAGAGACGATAGATTTATCTTTTCTGATTGCAGCTCTTGGTTTTGGCTAGTGAGACCGATCCTCGAGTGGCAGCCTCTTTTGCATGTCCCACACACGAATGCGGTGGAGCAGTGTTTTCTGGCCTTTCTCTGCGCTCTCTTTACAGCTGCTTCCACCCTGTAGAGCTCCTCGGCACCTAGTGATCCTTCCTTCACGATGCCCCGCCATGTGGATCGATCCTCCGACAGGTCCTCCCAATTTGAGATGTTAATCTTGGCCGCCTTCATGTCTATTTTGAATATGACTAAGTATCTGAGACGAGGCCGCCAACTGACCTTTTCCCTGTCGCCAGCTCGCTGTACAGCCCGTCCTTAGGTATGCGACCAGGTTGCATTAGCTTGACGTGCCAAGCCAGCGGAGGCGTCTTTGGATTAAAATGGCTGGGACGCTGCACATATTTGTTTGAGACAGGACATCCGTGTTGGGGACTTTTTCTTGCCATTTGATGTCAAGGATGCGGCGCAGGCATCTGAGGTGGAAGCCATTGAGCCTTTTTTCGTGCCTGGTGTACGTGGTCCAAGACTCGCATCCATAGAGGAGTGCGCTCAGTACGCAGGCCTGGTATACCTGCAGCTTAGTTCTTGTTGTAAGTTTAGCATTGGACCCGACTTTTTTCTTCAGTCTCGCCATGACAGTTGCGGCCTTCCCTATCCTACCACTTATCTTATCCTCCATAGCTGATACTGTGAGTCTAAAACAAGCGCACGTGACATACATGACATTACCAGTTAATAACGTTATGAGCAGATGGAAGAACAAAATCTTCATTTGGAAATAATGAATAAGCCAGAGGAGATAAATAACACAAAATAAAAATTACTCCCATTGCATTGAAGGCCAAGGTCAATAGTTTACCTCTAATGAAAGCTTTGAGGCATAGAGGAGCAGGTTAGACCATTTAAATCGAGATCATCTCTTAAACAATACACCCTAACCCACAGGGTGTTCGTTTGTTCTGGCCACAATAGACTTAGATGCGATTTTGAACTCGACACAAGGGATGATAAACCCATGCATAGAACAAACTGACTTGGGGGCTTTAGCAAACACTGTTCTTCTGATTATAAATTATGTTCCTCGGGGTGTCTGGCTCCAAATATATTTGGATAATTGGTTCATCTCAATTTTCCTAAAAGCTACACTATGAAATGATGGTATAGCATCTTTTAAGACCGTACACACTTTGGAAGGATGGTATAGAATCTCTTGGGACCATACACACTTTTGAAGGATGGTATAACATATCTTAAGACCGTAAACACTTTTTGGAAGGATGGTACAGAATCTCTTGGGGCCATACACACTTTGGATGGATGGTATAGCATATCTTTATTACAAATATGCAACACTACCAGAAGCAGCACAAATGTCTCTACTGTATTTTTAAATAGAAATTGCCCTATGCTTGATGAATCAAAGCGAGTCTCCAAAGAAATGTAGTCGACCATCAATAGAAATTGTTCAATAGAAATTGAGCCACAATTCAACAAAAAAAAAAAAAAAAAAAAAAAAAAAAAAAAAAAAAAAAAAAAAAAAAAAAAAAAGCAAAATTGACAACAAACAAACAAACAAAAAACACACAGAGGTCAAACAGCTGAAACTCCAATGTCAAATTTTGTCTTACATAAAAAAGCCAACTGTGTCAGTCTCAGAAAATGTCCATCTATCGTTAAACTATTTTTTTTGGTCCAAATTTTCTGTACCAATTTCATTTAATGTTAAGATATTATTTAATCGTGTTCTCTTATTTCTCTTAAAATACTTCTACTTTAAGTAAAGTTATCGTGAAAATGTTAACTTTACAGTAATGTGTTGCGATTGGCCAACATTCGAGTCATCCTTGCGCAAATGTACACTGTTGAAATTTGACAGCATGCCAACAAATGCATTAAAATATATATTTTTATAAGTGTCACAGGTGTAATTATATAGGAGATAAGTAATATAGGAATTATTACTTATGGAATAAATAGAGAATTGGGACTTGGAGAGAACTGGCAAATGAGAGGCGAGCAAGGAGAGAAGAATGGAGTCTAAATAATATGACAGTTTGAACTCACGAAGTTTGTGTGGGAAGATAGATTGAACAGAAACGTTTGTGTAGGAAGATAGATTGAACAGAAACGTTTGTGTAGGAAGATAGATTGAACAGAAACGTTTGTGTAGGAAGATAGATTGAACATAAACGTTTGTGTAGGAAGATAGATTGAACAGAAACGTTTGTGTAGGAAGATAGATTGAACAGAAACGTTTGTGTAGGAAGATAGACTGAACAGAAACGTTTATGTAGGAAGATAGATTGAACAGAAACGTTTGTGTGTAGATGAAGATTTATTGAAATACTTATGATACATTACAAGAGTTTTTCTGGATTTAGTACGTTCAGCATGAGATGTAGACCTTTTTCAAGTATTATCTATTACTATTATTATTGTGATCGTCACCGTGTGTAATAAATAAAGTATGGTGAGTCACTATTATTAATCATTTGAACCTATACGCCTCTGATATAAGTCGTAAGACTTTATGATTGTGCCAATAAGAAAATAACTTTAGAACCTTCAATAATTTTGTATTTGAGACCTGTTTTTTTTTTTTTTTTCATTTGCAAATTAGAGTAGAATGCACTTAAGGACCCAAATGAAATCGTCCAACATAAATTCATAGCAGCGTCGGAGTGTCGCAAAACTTTATTTCCGCTCAGATACGTTTGATAAATACGTGTTGACTCACCTTAACCCACCCACTGTACATAAACAAAACCTTTTTTAAATTGATATAACTATTTTTGTTTGTCCCTATGAAGCCATTATTTTTTCATCACCAGTGTTGGATACGGTGCTATATTAGTATCAGCTATGAGAAGGTAAGTGTTACGTTAAACCAGCGATTCTCAACCTGTGGGTCGCGACCCCTTTGGTGGTCAGACGACCCTTTCACAAGGGTTGCCTAAGACAATTGGAGAGCACATATGCCCTACAGTTATGAAGTAGGAACGAAAATAACTTTGTGGATTGGGGGTCACCACAACATGAGGAACTGTATTAAAGGGTCGCGACATTAGGCAGTTTGAGAACCACTGCGTTAAACTATTGAGGAGTATTTAATGATAATTGGGAGGTTGGTAGATTTTTTTTTGGAAAAAGGGGGGGGGGGATTATGAGTGTTAGTTTTTGAATGATAACTATAAAAGAGGTTATGAGATATTGGATATGAAATATTGGGTATGAGATATTGGATATGAGATAGGAGAGGAAGATTTGCATCAGCTGGAATAAAAAACACTAGACATAAAAATGTCTCATATCGATGACAAGATAAACAGGAAATTCCAAAGTTTCAAAATGGAATTATAAAATAAAAATTGGTTATTTACATATAACTATGAAATTAAATGGATCTCATTACTTAGACTCAAAATAGTTTAAAATAATTGAAGGTGTCCCATATAAATATAAAACGTGTCCTATATGAAATAAAAAGAGTCCCATATGAAATAAAAAGCGCCCCATATGAAATAAAAGGTGTCCCATATGAAATAAAACGTGTCCCATATGAAATAAAAAAGGTTTCCCATATGAATTAAAAGGTGTCACGTTTGAAAAAAAGGTGTCCCATGTGAAATAAAAGGTGTCTCCTAGTAAACTGAATATGTCTCAAAACAAACTGAATGAGTGTCACGGTTGAACGGTTCACAAAAGAATTCCATACTCTGTAACTCGCTTTCTTATGACAATTACTCTACAAAAAACTAAAAACAGATATCGTGCTGTTACATACACATATATGTTTATATCTTGTTTATACTTTAGTGATTACGCCCCGAGTGCTGTTCCGAAGCGTTTGCTGTTCATCATATTATTAATCGTGACAGCCGTCGTCTGTGGCATCGTCCTGGTAAAGAACAACACATCCGCCAGTGCTGCGTTCAGTCAGCTCATATCGAGGGACGAGCTCACGGAGGAGAGGCTGGACACGAGACTTGGGGAAATGTTGAAAACATCCAACGAGAAATTCGAGTCGCTGTTGGTGGAGGTCAAGGAGTGCAATGAGAAAATGGCCGGAAAAGCGGGGGAAACATTGGCCAAACTCGAGGAGTTAAAGTCGTCAACTTCGAAGAGTTTGGAGAAAATTAAATTAAGGTTCAAAGGAAAAAATGATGAGGACATGGGTCAGTTCGATCTCACAGACGACAACGGCGCGATGCGTAAGGATTGAAGACTATTTTTTTATAGCGACTTAGTTTTTTTTAGAACATTGAAAAGTATATGAATGTTCTAGATCACAAACCAATCGTTTATTTAGCGGAAGTTCAGATTATAGAAACTAAATATTCAGAATAGCATCCGAGCGAATTTATTTTTTTTAATTTCGGCTGAAACCAAAACCAAATCTAATTTTAAAAAGGATCTTTGGCTGAAACCGAAGCCGAAACTAAAAGCTTAAGGAGACTTTCGGTCAACACTCAAGCTAAAATTAAAAATATAACGATACTTTCAGCCCAAAACGAAAGATTTAAATATGTTAAAACTCGTTTTTGCACACTATTACTTCAGCACCACTAAAAATGACTTAATAACTTTTATGGACATTTTTATTAGGCTGGTCTCTCATACAATTTAGCCAAAGGAGTGAACCCACTCCTTTTTTTGTAACGTCTCTTTGACCATTGGTCAGCTATAAAAATCTCAGCTACTTTTTTAGCCAACTGAACTTATTTGGACCTGAACATCTCTGTTTACCATCCATGATGGATCTGGATTATCTTTGAAATAGTCAGTTTACCATTTCCCCTTGAATTTCAGCCGTTTCCGATTTTCGTCACATACACCCACGCATAACCACACAACCACCACCCATTCGTTCCGACCACAAGCACATCACCGGACCGAACAAATAATTTTACCATTTTTTCCATCTTCACCTTTAACAGCTCTTGAGAAGAAGCTATATGAGAGTATTTATATACTGATTTCTTAATGTTACAGTCGAATTGTGCAATCCAGCAATTCTTTAGATTGCTTAGGTAATGTGTATAATGTCTTATCTTTTTTTACACTTTGAATAGGCTTTTTTAAACATGTTTGATCAACTTTCTTTCTAATTCTCTATTTTTTTAAACAGTCCATGACTTTTGTCATGTAATGCTAAAATGCGAATTTACAGATTTTAGAAATTTCTTTTAGTTAATACTGGACAAGTGAGTCATCGTGCAGCTGTGAACAGTGTTCGCAGACAATTTGTTATATATTACACGATGACAGTAGACGTCGAAAAATAATGAACATCGGATTGCCCGCCGATGGAGAGGGTGACAATCTGACATATGGTAGAAGACCGAAGGTCTCTATCATTTTCGGCCAGACGGCCGAAAGTCTCAATCGCAGTCGACCGAAACCGAAAATAAACCGAAACTTAACTTTTCTTTTTCTGCCGAAACCGAAGCCGAATTTAGGTTGGCCTCTAATCCAGAACAAGATATTTTGAAGCTGGAATAACAAAACAGAGAATAAAACGGATGTATTTCTTGAATGCCTTCTTTACGCAAAGTGCAATAAAATAAAAAACAAAATTAGAAGAACATAGAATGACTTATCTCAGGAACTTGTCAGGATATTGGCTGTTTGATTTTCTTGTTTAGTTTTTTTTAAGCTTCGACACATCTTGTTTTGCACAGTTTTTCACAGACTTAAATGGAAAGTACCTTGACGTCGCGCGAATGAACTCTAATACTCTGCTATTATGTTTACTTTATTTTTAAAAATAATTTATAACTGAACCGGTTAATTGGTTCTATTTTATAACTTGTTTGGAAGCCATCTTAAATGTTTGATTGTGTTTTACCATTACCTACACCTGCCATAGTTACCATGCTTCATTGTATTTTCAGCAATGCTCCAAGATTTCCATAAGTCGTTCGGAGACAACCTAAGTTTTAAAGCCAACCCGGGCAACCCGTCTTCTATAACAGAATGGTGGGAGGCGGCAGCAATGATAGGATGGTGAGTGGATGGTGTGATGTATATTTTTGTGCAAGAAAGTCTTAAAATGTCACGTGTTGAAACAAAAACAAATAACGTTCCACGAGGTGGAAAGGCTGGTAAAGATAAAGTCTGTAATAAAAATATAACATATTTGAGTTTCTTTTACATTCAATTCGAATCTTTTGGCTTTCGAGAGTGCTCATCTACACTGCCGCACTGTCTTTCTCATTTTCATGTTCATACAGGTACATGAATCCCATTATAAGACACAACTGCAAAAATCTGGTCAATTTCGGCAACTGGCCAGTTTGTCAGGACGAGCCATACGTCATCAAAGCCCCCTGTTTGGTCTATTCCTTTGGGTAAGTTTTGGCGTTCAATACAACTGGGTCTACTAAACGTTTCTTTGTTTAGTTATGAGTTTTTAATATGAGTTCTTTAAAAATAAAAAAAAAGGAAAATCACAAGCGAACATTGTGGAAAGGTAGTACTTGCATTCTTACCTACGGAGGCTTTCTCATCAAACATGTCACTGAGATCCATCCTGACGCTGGCTTGAGCGTGGGCACTAGATGCTACATATTCGGGAGCTAATTAAACAGCAACAACAAAAATTAAAAAAACCTAACCTTTTCTCGAAATCACTACAATTTGAATTGTTAATAATAAAGGCGTTTGTTTGTGTCACGTGGTCATCGAATGACGTAGGGCGGCGTACTGTTCCAAAGTAAATATTGACCCATACCATTTTACAAACCTGGTTATTATATTTATTCCTTTGAGTTGCGTAGTCAACTTTAGTGCGAGGATGATTACTTTTTTGTTTGAAGCAGCTCGGGTTGTGCTTTTTTTATTTTCAAATGGTATTCTCTATTTATATCGCCACGTCCAGATACTTATCGTGAAGTAGAGGCTGCATATAGATTATACCACCTGCGGCTCAGCCACCTGGTTGGGTTGCAACCTCCAGGAAGAAAACATTGAATTCAAATTGTATTTTCTGTTGTTTCGTTAAACTTTTTTGTAATTTCTTGTAACAAAGTTTATCGATATGTTTAACTTGAGATGGCAAATG
This sequence comes from Omphiscola glabra, assembly GCA_964017045.1. Taxonomy (NCBI): domain Eukaryota; kingdom Metazoa; phylum Mollusca; class Gastropoda; family Lymnaeidae; genus Omphiscola; species Omphiscola glabra. Next base: position 20,447,789 of record OZ024808.1, read on the forward strand.
GCGTGACTAAATGCGTAACACACGTTTGTAAATGTACGGCGATATTGTAATTTTTCCGTATAATCGAGACAAAATGCAGGGCAGGGCAGTACACCATCTCTCTTTGTTTCTCTCTCTCATAGGCTCTTTTTCTCTCCCTCTCTCTTTCTATCGCTCTCTCCAGACTTGCTGTTTAAGGGTCAATGTCTTCTGCATATTGTTCACGTGTCTTTGATCCGACCGCATCTTCTGATTCCTCTCCATCAAATAACTATTTGTAAGCTATTTTAAATTCTGAACGTTCAGCTGCTGCAATACCAGAATGACACCACACTGGTTGAATGATGCCTCAATGTCACTGGCATTGGTGTAGCGAGCACTTAGTAGGGTCTTATATATGTGACCATTGCTACCTAAATAGCTGTTTCATAAAGACAAAGTTATGCGGTTCCATTATACTTTATATACCTTTGTTAGCCCGTCAAGCCTTATGAAGATATCAGTTTTTAGTGTCCTGAGTCTGTCATTTTATAGGCATTCTCCTTTTTCTTTTTTTATGCATACTCTCGTTCAACACCATGTGATGAGGCAAACGACACATTTCCGTCGGTTTTTTTTAAATTATTTTTATTTATTTTATTTTTTTACAAGATAGAATCTGATTTCTGTCTGAGTCTTCTAAAAATAAGATGATATATTGTTATTGATCCAAATTCATTTCTCGCAAATACGTTTTTTAGTTATGAAAACCCTCTTTAGAGATTTTCCTTGATTCTTTAAAATGAGTCTGTAGCAAGACATTCGTCGAATAATTGTGTGTTTAGATTAACTGTTGAGTTCTTGAGTGTGACTTGTAATTATGAACAGAGTCTTGGCCCTTTTGTTGGAACAGAGTTCTCGTTTTTCTGTGTGAATTTTTTTTTTTTAAATATCATGTGTGTAGTTGATTTGTCTGTGGAGGGTTGTCATTTGTCTGTGTAGGGTTGTCATATGCCAAAAAAAAAGAACACAAACTTTATGAAGTATAGCAGCGGCAGCTTTATCAATCGATATGCCTTGCTTAACCCTGGATGCTGGTCCGATGATGTTGTGGACCAATGATGCTGTGGACCAATGGTGATGTGGACCAATGACGTTGTGGACCAATGATGCTGTGGACCAATGGTGATGTGGACCAATGACGTTGTGGACCAATGGCGATGTGGACCAATGACGTTGTGGACCAATGACGTTGTGGACCAATGACGTTGTGGACCAATCACGTTGTGGACCAATGACGTTGTGGACCAATGATGTTGTGGACCAATGATGTTGTGGACAACTGATGTTATTGAACAATGATGTTGCGGACCAATGATATTGTGGGCGAATAATGTTGTGGACCTATGATGTTGTGAACCGCTGATATTTTGGACCAAATATTTTGTGGACGTATGATGTTGCGGGCCAATTTTAGAATTGTTGGTTTTAATATGATTCGTCACTTTTTTGGACACTTGCAAAGATCAAACTGTGCAGTGACTGTTTCAGTGTCACTCAAGAAAGATTCTGTTAGTTAACTCATACAAAGAAGTTAAGATTTCAGAATATATTACCATTAAAGTATGTTTTATAGACTCTGTACTGTTAAAGTGAGTCTTTTGAACATGCGTAATATGTATATTTTGGCGAAACTCATTGTGAAAACACTTAATCTGTCTTGTCTCTTTGTGCACAACATCAACCTTTTCCTCAGGGACTAGAAAAAAAAATATGATCAACATCCACAATGGCCAACAATTAATTATCTTTATTGTTTAAATATTTTTAATTAAAAGAATTTTGAGAAAAATATCCCCGCGAACTCAAACGTTTCCGCCTAATTTAAAAAAAAAAAAATTATATATATATATAAACTTACTTTAGAATTAATAAATCAATGGACTACGATGAGTCGATTGTTTTGTGATGTGATAAGCGTAAGTACGAGTAAGACTTCGGGTAGGCTGTCTGCAACACACTAGTCGCTCACAAAGTTTTCTTCAAACAACTTTCTTCCTTTAATCATAACTGAATTATAATTATTGTCACATTTATGAATGTCATTTAAAAAACACGTGTATTCAAGAATATTTTGAAAAGTAAAATTTTTAATTAACATTGGGGAATCGCTGATGGAGACAAACATTTTGCTTTAAAATTAATGATAATGGCTGATCAGCTGTTATCTGTTGTTATGTGTAGCATAGGCTACCGAAGGCTTACTCGTATCACGTGACAAAACAAGGAAGTGACTAATCGTAGTCATTTTGGTGTTTTTGCTACGCACGATTGCAGATAAAGTACCTAAAATACGTGTTTAAAACCGTGCTCTTTTATTATTATTATTTTAAAAAAAAAAAAATTATTATTATTATCTTTGCAATGCCCTTGCCATTTGTATTGCTAAATATATTTGCGACAACATGGCTCCAAGCATCCAAAGTTAAATGACTTTTTGGTTTGATCATGTGGTATTGTTAGGTGCAGAAAAACGCAAACCGGATGTTTTTAGCTGTACACGTCACTTCCGCTGTGAAAGGTGAATAGGCAATTAAAATGTAAATCTTGATGTGGCTTTTTACCTTTAACTTATGAATAACTGGTTATTATGAACTATGCACGTTTAACTGACGAATAACTGGTTATTATAAACTATGCACCTTTAACTAAAGAATAATTGGTTATAATGAAATATGCACCTTTAACTGGCGAATAACTGGTTATTATGAACTATGCACCTTCAACTGGCGAATAACTGGTTATTATGAACTAAGCACCTTCAACTGACCAAAAATTGTCCGGTATCAGGTAATAATCACGGTTTGTAAAACAAAAATCTAACTAGCTTTTTTTTAAAAAAAAAAAATTTTTTTACATTGATTTACAGTATCGACAACGACTTCTCATTTGACGACGCCTTGGGAAAGTCAGGCTGTATGGTGGCATCGTTTGACCCAAGGTAAGTCACGTGACAGAAGCAGTGACACAGAATACACAGAACACACAGAATACACAATCTTCACTCTCATTATCTATATCAGTTTGCAGCTCCCAGATACACAAAGGGGTTTATATCTCGGGGTTCTTGACACGAGTCTACCGCGCCCCAGGGGGCAGTTTCATGGGACTGGCGGAGGACCCCAGAAAAGCAGTGCTTCTCAGTTTTCTTAGCATTTTTTTTTATCAGAAGTTGCGGAAACTGTTTTTGAAATTAAAATTGGGTGTGGCGATGCAAAAACTTTAAGAACCCCTGGTTTATGCGGTATTTTTATCGTCCGTCTTGTTACTTTTGTTGATATTGCCGTTGAAAAATAATTTGCTGTATATTATCATTACAGTATGCACACAGTGGATCACGTTAGAAGTCCACAGGTTTCCTTCTACAACATGGGCTTGGGAGCCATCAACACAAACAGTTTTGTGCCAAACAAAGACGGCTACGTTAAGGATGACCAGAAATGGAAGATCAGGACGTTGAAGGGAGCAATGGCAGAATTAGGTCACCAAAATGTAAGTCACTCCTGGCACACTGTCAAAATGTAGGTCATTCCTCAATATATTTTTAAGAGATCAATACCAATGAAAATAATGGATTCAACTTTCACCCCCAAAAAAAAAAAATCTTAAAGTGAAACAAACTATCTCCATACATGTATTTGGGGAATCCTAAAGGTCACACATTAGTAACAAGTCCACACTCAACAGTCCTAGAAAGTGGGGGTAAGATCATACTTGCCCACAACTTTAAAAAAAAATCTTCTGAAGTCACCTGTTTTCTAGATTTCAATATATATATATATATATATATATATATATATATATTTGTAATCCTTTAAAATATCTTAGCATAAATAACAATAAATATTAAACACATTAAGTTAATTAGATTTTTAAAGTTTGTTTTTATTTCAGCGTGCAATCGATGTTTTGAAAATGGATATTGAATCTTACGAGTGGGCCGTGCTGGACAATATGTTTGAGACGGACGTGTTAAAGAACATCCGGCACTTGCTGATTGAGTACCATTTATTCCCCAACAGTCCGGACAAAGGCGACTATGTTTACAATTATAAGGTATGGCTTAAGGTAATTCGAACATCACACCCAGCAACATAAGTCTTAAGGTAGTTCCAACATCACACCCAGCAACATAAGGCTTAAGGTAATTCGAACATCACACCCAGCAACATAAGTCTTAAGGTAGTTCCAACATCACACCAAGCAACATAAGTCTTAAGGTAATTCGAACATCACACCCAGCAACATAAGTCTTAAGGTAATTCGAACATCACACCCAGCAACATAAGTCTTAAGGTAGTTCCAACATCACACCAAGCAACATAAGTCTTAAGGTAATTCGAACATCACACCCAGAAACATAAGTCTTAAGGTAGTTCCAGCATCACACCCAGCAACATAAGGCTTAACGTAATTTAAACCTTACACCCAGCTACATAAAAAAGTTTAGTTTCAATGTAAGTAAGCGAGCATAGAACCAGTGGCGTCCGAGGTTAACCAAGATTTTCGACATCAATTTTCTCAGAAACTAATCTGCAGTGCATTTACAATCTGTCCCTAAAGATGAAGATTCGGTATGCAGAAGGAGGTGTGCTGACCTCTCCGCAACGTTGAATATATCTTAATTTTGCCATTTAATCATTGCGTAACAATGGTAAATGATGCATAACGCTCAAAATGACAAAATCTGGTAGCTGGGTTTTGTGAACAAAAATGTTAATATTATAATATAGATGTATCTATTATTTTCGCTTCTTTCCAAAAAGCTGTTTTCTCTTCATTTTCAAATACTCTTTGGGTGAAACCAAACAATTATATGTTTTGAAAAAAAAAATTATTTCATCTTGTTATGACTGACTTTTGCCCTATGGAACGAACACTTTGTCATGACTCTATTTGTTGTAGTTACTGGTTACATTGTTTTAAACGTTCATTATGTTCAAGGTGATAAAACATTTACATTTCTTAAACTTATCGATTTCCATTTACCGATCATGTTGCTGTTGATCTCGGGAATTAGGTCATATAAATTTAAAGACGCCAGTTTATCTTTTTGCCGTCATTCAACAAGGTGCATTTTTTAAAATTCACGACATGGCGACCGATACATCGACTGTGCTCCAAAATTGGTCAGCTTGGTTTTAATTCCAATTGTTCCCATTGGTGTGGACAAAACTGCAATTCGGATTCTGGGTATCGATTCAGTCTGGAAAAGTATCGATACATCTTTCAAGGTGTTTTTCCGTACTTGTATAAACACAACTGACGAATTGACGCCTTACAAGTATCTCTTATAAATATATTTTGCTTCTGGTATGCACTTTTCACAACCGGATCTTCCCCCTAATCAACATGCTTTCTATTAAAAGTATTGTGTTTATAAAAAATGCGTGGCGGTAGAACTAAGGTAAAAAGTTTGATTTTTTTCGGAGGCGACTTTTATTTAAATCGATAAATAGCCACGGTATAGTGTAGGACTGTCGATATGCCTATTGTAACACCATTATTTGGCTTGATGATGTTACGTTTTACTTTCGAGCTGGATGTAATGATTTGCATCTATCTTCTTATCAATTAATCATTTTCCATGTCATCCTCATCTCTTCAATAACACGAGACAGAAGTTTAGACATCACTATAATATTTATTTATCACTTGACACAATAATAATAAAGTCTCCTACAATTGGAGAAAGATAATGTATATTGTCATATTTTGAATACGGGCGTACTCTTTCTGTCCCCAAGACTCGCACAAAAACATACGCTGAAAGATCTTTCTCTTACTGTGCCCCCAAATATGACACGATTACACACGATGGTATAGGATGAGAAACCTTAAGACATTGGAAGAGCAAAACATGAGCCCGTTCATACATCCGCTATCCATCCCCTATACTTCTGCGCATGCCCTAAATTATCACATGACCTTAATTCTCACATTTACTTCCTGTACATCTTAATTACCAAAAACAATACATTGTCCGAAATAGATTACTATGTCTACAATAGACCTGTTACACCTATGTTTATTGGAAATGAGAAGTTAACTCTTTTGTGTGTGTGTGTGTAACATTTGGAACACACTGGTATTTTCTGGATATGGTGATAAAATTAAATAATCACATCAGACCAGGGATGAGCTGTTACACAATTCGGTTGTTTATATTTTCTGTTTCAGTTACTTAACCGTCTGAGGAAGCTTGGATTCCGTGAATACTATTACGCGACCTGCTGTTTACGAACCACGAACGCCACGGATTTCAACTACCAAGGTCACGTGTCATATGTCAACGCGTACTTCCAGCCACCGTCATGATCCACCCTTGTTGTGGCATAACTGTTTAAGTTGATAATTGAGTTTTTATTCAGCTTTCTTGTTTTTTTTTTTAATGTGAGGAAGTAGATTGATATATTTACGATTGTTTGTTTTTTTTTTTGATTGTGTGTGTTTGTTTCTACATGTCTTCACCCTTATTCTGTATTGTGGTGGCTATAACAGTGGTTGCGTACTTAGCAGGCTAACATTTGGTTCAATGATCTATGTATAGCCATACCTCAAAAAAAAAAAAAAAAAAAAAAAAAATCTCAAAAACAAAATACGTGAAAATGTAATCTTAAAGTAGAGCCATACTTTTGTTTCCTATAAACATACTTAATGGGCGTGAACATAGATGGGTTTATAATTTGCTGTTTCAAATATATAATAATCTTTTTGTTACACCTTTACGAGAAGTAATGCTCATGGGACAGTGTGTACATTTCTATGAAATTAATATTTCTTTACAGAGAAAAAAAACAAACACTTAAGGCTGTTGCTGACAGGGAAAAATGGGTTAAGAGATTCTTCTTTAGATAAAAGATTTGTGTTTTTAACTATTTACCGATAATATAGTAGAGAAGCGAGGGAAAAGTATGATTAAGATTAGTGTTATTTTTAAATAGCAATTTTTCGATTATATAGAATAAGAGCGAGGGAAACTTTTGTTTAATTTTTGAAGATAACAAAATATATTAAATTCCGTTAATTAAAAAAATATATACATTTAAAATGGTGAATATTTGTTTTGTTGTAAATTTAATGACCATTTTTTAAAGAAAAAAAATGTAGTTAGACTATATATAAATAGCTGATAAAAATTTCTGAAAACTTAATAATTAATATAATAACAGCTAATTTATTTATTAAATATAATATGAAATATGATATGAAATACGATATGAAATATGATATGAAATATGGTCTAAAATATGTGCTATGAAATATGATATGAAATTTGATGTGAAATGTGATATGAAATATGTATGAAATATGCATCATTCTTATCACATCAACACAACAGTTCAATGAGTATATATATACAATACAAATTAAATTATGCAATACAATGACATACTAACTTATAATTTCAAGCAAAACGTTACACCTCGTTAACAGTGGAAGTCCTGACTGCATGTTATCTCTTCTCTACACATTGCTCTGTTTTATAGTCAGAAAAAAATCATAAGGAAAAGATTGATATGTATAAGGCACACGCTTCGTAGACTCACATATAATATAACCAAGACTTAGAATATTAGAATTGCATGAATCGTAACTGAGCGAGTAGCTCTTCAAAGGCTACTCACAAAGACTCGTGAACCCTGGTAGCATTTGCCCGGACCGGAGACATTCCAGTAAATTAATGTTCGACGGAGAGATAGCCACGCAGCCTGACGACTGTCCAGAAATCCCTAACATGGAATCCACAGGGAAAAGGGTGGGGATGAAGGCCACAGAACATATAGGGACGCGAGCTAGAGGCAGACGAAGAATTGGATACAACTTAACTCAACTGGAAAGGAAAGCACAGGACTGACATGAATTAACAGTTCTTTTAGACGGCCCATGCCCATGTCGGGGTAAAAGGCCAGAGTTACAGGTGCGTATTTAAATATAACATATACATATAGAAACACCAAAAGCTTTTAAAGCACCTAATTGCTTTATTAAATTAGATGCATAGCTGTATCAAAGAAACGTGCAAAAGAGTTGCCACTTCCAAAGGGAATTCCATGTTTATTGCGGAATTTATTAAAAAGCTCCCATTGTGATGTTTTAATTTTGTTGTTATAAACGCCACCGGCAAAATAATATGATGATGATTTGCGGAACGTGTAGATTTGATACTTGCTTACAGCTAAGCTATGCCTACATCCCGGCATCGGCAAACTGACACACTACATGCATAGGTCGACGTGCACTTGAAAATGTATTTACATTTACTAAGTTTAAAACTTAAGGATGGCCGATCGGGCTAGAGAAACTCAATCCAAATAGCTTGTGCCCTGTAGTTCATTACCCACAAAAGCCAAGACAAGCGAGATAAGGACCCCTGGTGGAAGGGACTCGTTAGCCTTGGACTGCGACTCATGTAACCGAAGGCAAACTCTGAAATCAACAAGGAGACAAAATGATCAACAAATTGATCGTTGGCCCTAAAAATATAGAAGAAGAAATATGGAAGAAAACTAGGTGTTGCGCAGGGTCCGGGTATTTTGAGGAAATCTTTATTTTACAAAAAATAAAATGGGTTAACGTCTCATTTTCTATAATTTGTGCAGGCCATTAAACAATATCCCAACAGACGGTCCAACACCCTACCTGCAAGGCCTTTACAAAATATACCTTTTGCCGACAACCCCTTACCTGCAGGCCTTTACAAAATAGACCTTCTGCTGGCCAAACCTATACCTGACAGCCTTGAAATAAAAGTCATACGCAATACCTGTGGCTTTTTATAGATCGATGTAATAGCCGCATCCTTCTAAGTAAAATCAAAATCAAAATTTTTACCTGAGTTCAACAGTACTATTAAAATCAATCATGTTGAGCAGAGGGGGGGGGGGTGTGAAAAGGAAGCATGACACACCAGACGTTATATATATAAGAGACGCTTGCTAACTAACACACATATTCTGTTGAAGGTCTGAGATTACTCTCTTATGACAACGGCTAGTAAATTGGATACCAGCTCCATCTGCTGAGCTGAGCCATACAACATTTTCTTCACGTAGGTTTCCCCAACCGCCCTGGCTTCCCCGGGACATTTAGTGAGGGACATTAGGTCAACAATTGCACTAGTGTATCCATGGCCAGGCTGCAATGCTGGCATGTAGAATCCTTGTTGTTATCTAGCCGCCAGAAGTATGAGCCTATGGGGCAATGCTCGGTGCGCATTTGCGTCACTAAGGTCTGCTGTTTGCGGCCTAACCCCCACCATGGGTCTTGTTTGCTAGGAGTGGACAAGTTTGAAAAGACTACTGTGGCGGTCGCATTGTCTGCCCTTTGCCTGTACCGCTTCGTCCTAAAGTGGTCTGCCAACCAGTTCTCTGTTCCCAAATAAATATTTGGTACTATTTTGCACACGTCATTACTGATAACGTCAACTAGGTGAGTGGAACACTGTCTCTTCCCCAGGATCTCGAGAGCAGATCTTGAGTCGAGTACACGATCACATTGCGTACCGCAATCTCGTTTTCTTTCAGTGTATGGTACACGCTCTCTCAAAGTTTGATGCCGCAGTCCCACAGGGCCACGAGAGTTCCTGACTTTGTTGCCCCCTTTGCTGGGTATAGTATGAACGCACCATACCATATTAACCGATCGCTCCGTGAACACTTTCACATATACTTTGGAGTACGTATCCATAATCGCAAAGGCAGTCACTTTCTGAATATGTTTAGGGCTACGCGTCGTCACTGCTGTTGGTCAAGGTCAAATGCATGGAGGGACGTGAGGGCTCCTCGTGTGGCGGATTAATTAAGATTTGGGTCAGGTGTTCTCTATTTTTGGGCAGGTTGACATTCCTTTGCAGCTCCACGACCTGGTGCATGAAAGAGTATCTCTTTAGTCTTCTGTCCGCCACCCAGTTGTTTTGCATCTGGAACGACGGTTCCTTCTCGTCTAGCTGACGGTACCTCTCTACGGTACTTAATATTGACTTTTTATTCCTTATTTCTAGCGGTTCTACATTGGTTAAGACCTCTACAGAAGATGTGGGTGAGGTCCTGAATGCGCCACAGATGAATCTCAGAGCCTGATTCTGGATTCGGCCCAAGATTTACAATGCGGTAATGCTTGCAAAAGGATTGGACTGGCATGCTGTAATCCATCAACGACCTTAAACTGCTTAGGAATAGAGCTCTCAGTGTTCTTGGTCCCGCGTCCCAACTTGTGCAAGCCAATCTTTTCACCAGGTTGAGCTTGTCGGTTGCCTGGGAGCAGAAGTCTTGCTCAAAATTGTGCATTTGTACCTTTTGATCCAATTTTACTCCCAGGTAAACCGGTTGCTTGTCCCATTTGAGCATTGCATCGCTTACCTTTAGCTCGATCGCCTATTTGAGAATGGTCCACGCGTTGGTTAAAAGCGAATAGACCGTATTCTTGGTGCTGATTTCCAGATGCCATGTTGATAGAGGAAAGGTCCTGCTGGAATAGCGTTTGCAGGCGGTGGATATCCTTACCGGTGCTCGAGATAACCAAATCGTCGACATATATCGCAGCATTAGTTGCTAGATTTTGTGTCAAGTCATTGGTGTAGGTTAGGAAGAGAGTGGAAATAAGGGCCGGGAGCACTTCTTTAAGGGTTCTCTTCTTGGTGGTTTCGCTGAAGAATGTTGTGCTGTTTGTCCGATTTGTAAGAAAACCGGCAACCCACTTGTACATGTTGGCAGTTACTCCAAACTTTTGCAACTTTAATAATAGACCGGACCGCCAGACCCGATCATAGGCCAGTCGGAGGTAAAAAATACAGCCACTGTATGCGACTTTTTCTGGAGCATATCTTTAATGGACTGGAAAAGACGGAGCACTTGGTCTGTATTGGACTGAGGCTACCGGTACACTTCACGTACCAGTAGAGCCCCTGATTAACCATTCTATCGCCTACCTTACATAAACACGATGTATGGGAGATCGGAAGGTAGCCGGGGAGCTGATTGAGTTTCTTCCCTTCTCTGAGAATAGGCACGATGGTAACGCTAAGCCAAGCTCTGGGTAGCATTCCAGTTACAGATATCTTTTAATGATTGACAATAGCTTTGCCTTACCTATCGGGCCAAGGTTTTTGATCATTTAGTTAAAGATCTTATCCGAATATGACGCCTTGTTGGCATTAGACTTATCGATTGCTGTTTGCAACTCAGTCATAGTGAAAGGTGCGGTGAATATTTGAGCATGCGTTCCCCACTGTTGGACCACTTATCTATGTTTCCGGAGACGGTTAATGTTCTGGCTCTCTCTGGACTCTTTAGATTTTTTGGTAATCTTTGCAATGTGCTTATTCAAAGCCTAGGCACTCTTGGCATTTGTGGTAGCCGTGCCAGTAGTCGTAGGCAACGGGCGCAGATTTTTGACCTTCCCCATGCAGAATATTAAGTCCATCAGTCGCCAAAACTTTTTGCCGTCTTTCAGACCGAGATTTTTACATGTAACAGACCATTTTTCCTTCTTTGCCCTATAGACTTTCTTTTGGACTTCAGCCGTCAGTTAATTGTAAGCTGCACGAGCAGAAACCGTCTTCAATTTTTCGTCTTTGGTCCGTGTTCTCTTCCGTTCACGAACCATCTCTGCCAAGCCCTTATTTCAAAAGGGGCAGAACTTGCATTCCCGTGTGTTCTAGGAATAGTTTTCTCTGCCACTGCAAGTATACCACTCACGAAATTACTGTATGCAGCGTCGGGGCTTTCGGAGGTATCGAGAATCCCAGCTGATTCCTCGATCGTACTCTCTGTTCTTTGCCGAACAGCCAGTGTCTCCTAGCAAACCTAGGCTTTGCAAGCACAAGATTGATTGTAATGATGTTTCGGTCGATGGTCACTGCCAACCTCAACCAAGACTTCACACTGGATCTTGGCCGAGACCAGTGTTACATCGGGGCGAGACATAGCACTATTGCAAGTATAGAGCAGTGTGGGAACACTGTCGTCGTTTTGCAGTCTAATGAGGTTATTCTTGAGCTCGACCTCCTCTAAATAGCGCCCTGAGGCGTTTGTATTGGGATAGCCCATATCCCCAAAATAGGTGTTAAAGTCCCCTGCTATAATTATATCTGAAACAAAGAGTTGCGCCGTGTAAAAGAAGGCAAAATGTGTTTCTAGTGGTATTATAAATATTACATACGGTAAAGAACTTACCTACTAATCCTACTCCCAGGGTCAGAGTATCTGTCCCACCAATGTTTCTGCTGTCTACCAGCTCCGCTGTAATGGGGGTTTCGCATAAATGGTACTAACCCTCGGCACTATCCTACTCCTACTTTAAAAAGATGCGCGAAATCTGTATCAAGATTGTCAATCTTTTTTTTTAAATTATATTTTTTTTTAAAAAAGTTTCTTTAAATGGACCATTTCGTGTTAGTCATTTAAATATTATCTTGCAAAATAATCTACCCCCACCCTACCACCCCACCCACAAAATAACAACAGACAAACAAAAGAAAAAAAAAAAATAAAATAATTAACGATACAAAAAACACTCTAAACGAGACATAACAGGTTTAAGACAGGTATGATAAAAGGACTTCAAATGGGTATAGCACCTAGACACTCCTTTGTGACGACTACTCGACCGTTAGCTGTTTCAGACCGTAATTGTCATTAAAGTTTTTAAAAAAGGAACACCCACCACGAACAAAAGTCAATTCGTTGATTGCATTCTGGGTGAAAATACCGATACACATTTGTAGTTAAAATTGAATAATTTTTTTTTTACTTTTAAAATGGCATATTTCAAAATGTGTCCGATTGTTTAAGATTATATTAGACCACCTCACACAATTTTTTGACGGTTTAATTTTGTTGTATTGAAACTTTAAAAAAAAAACCAATGTAATTTATTAGTGGACTTGCACGACGTACAGTGAAAATAAGTTTTTCCTACAAAGCTTAATAAATATATGTCAGAGACGATCTGCGCGTTGAGGACGGGAAACCAAGTCTGAACTGGCAGAAAAAATGACAACGAGTTGCAGATGGAAAAAAGTCTGGCAAGTTTTTTTTTGAAATATTGAACACGGAAGCGTCCTTGCGAAACCCCTGTCCAAATGATCTTTTTTTAAAGTACTTGGGGAACCAAAGCGATATCAAGATCATAATGCTCCTGATGTGTTGTTTTATAAATTTACCAGCTAAACTGGAAGTGTGTTATTAAATACAAAATATAAATATAAGAAAGCGAGAGCTTTTAAAGGATTTACTTGCAGTATTAAATAAGATGCATAGCTGTATTAAGGACTTGTACCAAGAATTTTACACGTGCATGGTTGAAATTAATTCAGAAACTCGCACTGTGTGGTTGTTGCTGAGTTCTTGTATTAGACCACGGCAAAATAATAGTATGATGATTTGCTGAACGTGTTGATTTAATAGTCTCGTTAAGATACCTGTATCTGGGCATTGACAAACTAACAGGCTGCATGCATATGGAAATGTGCTCTTGAAAAGCTGACTACGATTACTAAGCTTAATATTTAAAACTCTCGGCTATAGTAATAATGTTACATTTTACGAACGGGTTAAAGCTGTTTAAGGAAAATCTTATTTTTTTTTAAAAAGTAATTTTAATAACCGCCTCCTTTGCTTCTAAAACACTTTTTGATGTTACTCCTTTCAAAATTATTTTCTAAAAACACTTTAAACTTTAAAAAAAAAAAACACGTATAATAAAAGCACTCCAGAAGGTTAGTTACCGAACTTTAGGGGCGAACTATCGACCACAAGGTGGTACAGCCCCTGACTGTCATCCGCGTCAGGAACGAACAAATAAAATATGTTACATTAATTTATATTTTGATGAAAATATCAATACATATTTGTATTGATTTTTTGTATTTTAAAGACCGGTCCACACACATCACTACCAACAGCACTGATTTGGTAGGTGTGTGAGTTAGGAGAAGGCGTCGATGTAAAGTGAGTATCACAAACTTAGTAATAACTTATGATTTGTAGTTTAATTATTATTCAGGTTTTACGCTCAGGGTGTTAGGCGGTAGAAATAAAAAAAAAGTATTCTGAAACAAACACAAAACCTATCTCAAAAACGAATGACTATTTTACAAGCCAACACCTCTAATACATTTGAAATATAAACATTTAGGCACCGGCCATCGGTGTAGGGAGAGAGTTTACAAGTGGAACACACATTTTATTTTTACAAATTAACTTACAATAGACATAGAAGTTTTTTAAAATATATTTATTTATATATCTTTTTTGATGATCTTGTGAGACATAATTTAATTAATTTAATTTTAGAAACGAAAGAAATTGTGACCTTTGCAGTGGAGTTAAGAGCCTCTTGAAAACATCTCGTGATTCGTGTTACGAACCGTTACTGCCAAGGGTTCGATGGCTACGTTTTGTCTAGGGGTTGATTAAATTAACTTCACAAACCATTGAAAATTAGAAGACACTATCTTTATCAACACAACTAAATCGCCAACTGCCATGACTCGATCGCAACAACCACAACGCACTAATACGTCATTTCCCCTTCCCACAAAATACGTCACAAAATACTAAGCATACAAGATAAAGCAACACATATAATCTCCAAACAACACGCATTCACAATATACATTGAAGTCCTTAACAATTCACATTAAATCAAAAGATATATATTATTTAATATATGGAATACCTTTTAATGGCATATACACAAGCCGAATTTTAAATATTTGGAAAAAAAGGATGCAGACAGAGAGAAACTGAGAGAGAGAGAGAGAGAGAGATAGAAATGGAGAGTGATAGATAGCGAGAAAGAAAGAGAGAGAGAGAGAGTGTGTGTGAGAAAGAGAGAGAGAAAAGAGAGCGAGAGAGAGAGAGAGTGAGCGAGACAGATATATATATCCATCCATCCCTGTGGCGCTACAGCCAATGTAGGGCTATGGCCTGCCTCACTACTTCCTAACACTCAGACCTATCTGCTTAGGTTGTCCCTGCTTGGATTCCCATACTTGTAGATCTTTTTCCACATCATCCATCCCTCTACGCCTAGGTCTGCCTTTGAGCCTTTTTCCTCTGGGGTTTTGGTGATGCACCCTCTTCACTCATCTGTCATTTGGCACTCTCTCTAAGTTTCGTCCCCAGGGTAGCCTGCCCTTTTTTATTTCTGAAACTATCGTGGGATCCTGATATAGACTGTACAATTCCTGGTTGGTTCGTATTCTCCATTTATATTCATCCTTTGTTGGTCCATATATTTTTCTGAGAACGTTCCTCTCTCATGGGTTTAATAGATTTTCTGTCATTTTTTTTTGGGGGGGGGGGGGGGGGGAATGGGGGGGAAATGGGGGGTGTCCAAGTTTCACTTAAATATGCTTCAACTGGTCTGATTACAGTTTTATAAATAGTTTTCTTTCTTTCTCTTGTACTATTATTACTTTTGAGTATTTTTTACTACTGATGTATGCCCTGTGTCCGGCTGGTATTCTTTCTTTTATTTCTGCAAGTAATTCGTTTCTTTCATTTAAAAAAGATCCTTAACGAGATGTAGAACTTAATATCTTGTGTTTATCTAACCTTTGATGTCAATAGATTACTTGTTGGATCTCATAGTCTCTCAATTTGTCACACAGACCAGTGCAAATGATAACAATATCCAAACACTTAATATCTCGTCACACTGACCATTGCGACTGATAATAATAACTGGACCAGTGCAACTGATAACAATAACTGGACCAGTGTGACTGATAACAATAACTGGACCAGTGCAACTGATAACAATAACAGGACCAGTGCGACTGATAACAATAACTGGGCCAGTGTGCCTGAAAACAATAACTGGACCAGTACGACTGATAACAATAACTGGACCAGTGCGACTGATAACAATAACAGGACCAGTGCGACTGATAACAATAACTGGGCCAGTGTGACTGAAAACAATAACTGGACCAGTACGACTGATAACAATAACTGGACCAGTGCGACTAATAAAAATAACCAAACACTGAATATCTCGTTGCACACTATAAGTTTATTATTACTAACTAGTGAGAACCCGGCATGCGTTGCATGTTACTCTAAAAAGTGTTTGTGTTTTAATTAAGTTTTAAAGTAATTTTTAAATAGAAAATATGTATTGTTTTTTTCCGTTAAGTCCGTGCACAAATAAATTAGAATTTTTTTGTTTTAAAAAAAAAACTTAAGTAATGTCGCTCAACGAGTATTCCTCGTGTATTAAGCTTCTGGTGTATACTGCTTCCTTTTCACAACCGATCCTTTTCCCTACCCAATACGCTTTCTATTAATAGTACTAAGTGTGAAAAAAATGCGTGACGGTTGAACTCAGGTAAAAAGTTTTACATTTTTTTCCGAAGAGATTATTATATTATTCAATAAAGAGTCGTGGTATAGGACTGTCTGTAGGTCTATTGTTTAAAGGCCGGCTTGTAGGCGTAGGACTGTCTGTAGGTCTATTGTTTAAAGGCCGGCTTGTAGGGATAGGACTGTCTGTAGGTCTATTGTTTAAAGGCCGTCTTGTAGGTGTAGGACTGTCTGTAGGTCTATTGTTTAAAGGCCGGCTTGTAGGTGTAGGACTGTCTGTAGGTCTATTGTTTAAAGGCCGGCTTGTAGGTGTAGGACTGTCTGTAGGTCTATTGTTTAAAGGCCGGCAGGTAGGTGTAGGACAGTCTGTAGGTCTATTGTTTAAAGGCCGGCTTGTAGGTATAGTACTGTCTGTAGGTCTATTGTTTAAAGGCCGGCAGGTAGGTGTAGGACTGTCTGTAGGTCTATTGTTTAAAGGCCGGCTTGTAGGTATAGGACTGTCTGTCGGTCTATTGTTTAAAGGCCGGCGTGTAGATGTAGGACTACCTGTAGGTCTATTGTTTAAAGGCCAGCTTGTAGGTGTAGGACTATCTGTAGGTCTATTGTTTAAAGGCCGGCAGGTAGGTGTAGGACTGCCTGTAGGTCTATTGTTTAAAGGCCGGCAGGTAGGTGTAGGACTGTCTGTAGGTCTATTGTTTAAATGCCGGCAGGTAGGTGTAGGACTGTCTGTAGGTCTATTTGTGTTTTAAGGCCGCGTTTCGATGACCAGTGCAGTAGCGCTGTCAAGGCGGGCAGCCGTGTATCTTGACTCAATGTCACCAGGGACAATCACCACTCAGGATACTCCTTAAAACTCACACAAAAACTCTCTCTCTCACACACACAAACACACATATAAATAATCTTTTACAAAATATAATATAAAACCAAAAAAAAAACTAGCTCGGGTTGCGTGTCTTCAAATCTGGTTCAAAACTAAAATCACATCCACCTAACGATGAGTTGTTCTACAATGGTTTGTTATGAGGGATGACGTATTGCCCGCCTTCCACGTGCATGACCTCTTTCAAGTCGGTCCCGTGTTGGGGCGGCTAGAAAAAATATCCCTTTGTTGATACATTTGTTTACTATCGCCCGTTTCTGTCGAACATGATAAAACGATCTAGAAAATGCGGGAAGCAGTAAGACTGTGTATTCCTTTTCCAGAATGATCATCTGAAACTGCCTATAAAAAGGGCTGACCGATAGCAGGGTTTCTTTCAGGCATACCTCCGGGGGCACTGCCCCCCGGAGCAAGTCAAGTGCCCCCCCCGGGGGAAAATGTGTAAAAAAAAAAATTATCTAAATTTTATTTCTTTAAATTTTTAAAAGTAATTGAAATGTGTGTCTTTCATCGATTACAATTATTGGAAACAAATAAAATATCGCTTTGTTCGATATCTATTGATGATCCATATCGTTCAGGTTAATCTTGTTACAGGCTCGCAGAAATCGATTATAAATATCGTATTGTTTTGAAAATTGGCCGCTCCTGATCATAAGCTAAAATCTTACTTTTTCTTATTCGCATATATCGGTATCTTTTATTTAATGAAATTTTTGCAGCTGCACAAGTTGAAAGACTTTATAATAACACTGTATTAAACTACCTTTACATATATATAAATATAAATGTCTATAAATTGAATGTAGTTCTTGCTAAGTAATAAACATGTGCAATCTGTTTTGACATTATATTATATAATAGCATCATGCTTTAAAAAAATCATTTTAGCAAATATTTTAATGTAGTAGATTCCATACATGTATACTGACTTAGATAAAATGAATACTTAAAAAAATCATTTTAGCAAATATTTTAATGTAGTAGATTCCATACATGTATACTGACTTAGATAAAATGAATACTTAAAAAAATCATTTTAGCAAATATTTTAATGTAGTAGATTCCATACATGTATACTGATTTAGATAAAATGAATACTTAAAAAAAAACAACAACAAAAAAAACAAACAAACAAACAAACTAATTTAAAAAAAAAAATAAGGAATTTACCGGTTGCATACAAATAGTGGACATTAAATCAATTATTATTAAATCGATAGCGTTTATAGTTTTTTAACACAGTTTCGGGAACAAAGTAAAATGATTTTTTTTTAAAAAGTTTTTTTTAATCAAATCCCCAACGACTTTTCTCGGTTAATATGATAATAATAAACAATCTTCCGCAGCTGTTTGAACTATTTAAAAAAATTATTTTAAGATAATAATCCAGTAGAAAGAATATATATATTTAAACAACGAATAAAAAAAAATCGAGTATTTCGACTATCTTGTAAATGCCATTTTTGGTTGTAGTTAAAAAAAAACTATATAGAATTGGTAAAAAAATTGGTTTAAAGTATAATATCGAAGAGGCAAGTTGTAATGATCTGAAGCAAATTATAGTAGTTTAAAAATCTTAATCAACATTCAATCAACTGAATATTGAGAATTTAAACTTTAATTTAATACGAAAAAAATCACACATTAATAAAGATATGATGTCTTTTGTAAATAAGTCATGACTTCTTAACAATTATGTAGGTTACATATGATTTATAAATAATAACAATTTTGAAAACTCATAAAGATGTAGTCTATAGCCTTTTGTACAGTAAAGCTCTTTTTTCTTTTTGACTTTGGTGAAATTTGGAAATATTTAGAAATAAACTTATGTTTTTTGTTTTTCTTTTTCGTTCAAAATGTAAAACTATTTTAGCATTTCTTTTTTGGGATGGATACATTTTTTTTGGAAGGAATTATTATTATTTTTTTAATTTTAAAAATATTTTCTAGTAAATTCATTATTTTTTATAAGTTGACCACAAAAAATATTTTTAAATAATAACTTTAAAAACACATTACTTTTCAATTTAAAAAATAATGTTTGCATAATACACTTAGTCAAGCAGAGACGTCGCTTGACTTTTTGTGGCACCCGTGCTACTTTTCGGTTTTGTCCTTCCCTACCTAGCAGTAAAAGTTGATAATTTAATGTAATTACAAACCAGCTTTAAGCCCTTAAAATATACGAAGCCCCATGCAGCTATACGGGTTGCAGACCTCACACGATGGCTCTTAGGTCAAATGACACATACAATATTAACTAGCATCTCTCCCGTTTCTATACAGTTACGTGTTTAATGATGCGAAACTAAATTTAACTAGGGTTTGTAAAATAAATGCCTTCTTACATTTTGAATTTATCAAAAAACTTTCGGGGCCTATAAAATTTTAAGGG
The DNA here is from genome assembly GCA_964017045.1 of Omphiscola glabra. Classification (NCBI taxonomy): domain Eukaryota; kingdom Metazoa; phylum Mollusca; class Gastropoda; family Lymnaeidae; genus Omphiscola; species Omphiscola glabra. The sequence goes on from OZ024808.1 coordinate 20,467,404, forward strand.
GCGAGTCTAAGCTATGGAGTATCTCTCGATAAAAAAGCATACCCTAAGGGCTAACAACTGGACTGAATTTATTTAATATTGGGCTGGTGGAAGAGGTAGTGATGTCCTGTTATTATCGTTATTTCTAGCGCTTCCCACCCAAAAGTCTGAAACATTTACATCAGTGGCGCTTCATCCCATGTAGGGCCCTGGCTTGCTCCACCACATTCTTCCATTCGGATCGAACCATCGCTTTACAGCTCCATGTGCGAACCACAACCTTTGTAAGCCCTTCTCTACATCGCCTTCCATCTCAGTCTTGGTAGACCGGTGAGCCCCCTGCCCCTAGGTTTCTGCCTCTAGATCGTTTTTGTTGCTCCAGAATCCGGCCTCCTTTCAATGTGTCCTGCCCAGAGCAGTCTCCCCTTTTTTTTTATATTGTTGTGACTATGGATGGGTATTTGTACAATTGATATAGCTCTTAGTTTGTACGGATTCCCAAAACAAAATTGTCTATCATCGGGTCATAAATTTAGCAGGTTCTCTGCTTTTCTGTAGGAACCACGTCTCACTACTGGTCTCGTGATAGTGGTGTATACTGCCTTCTTTGTTCCCTTAGCGAGATTTTTGCTATGAATTAGCTTTTGTAAATTGAAATAAGAACAGTCGCATGCTGTTATTCTTTCTTGCACCTCCAATTGTATATCCTCTTGCTTATTTTTAGCCACCCCTAGATATTTGAAAGTAGCTACCCTCTCAAAGTTGTAGTTGTTCATATTGATGGTGTCATCAGTGCGTATTTCCTGACATTATTTACATCAAGACCAGCTTTGACCGTGACATCTTCAAGTTCCCTGAAAGTTTTAATTATATCATCAATGCTGTTTCTACCAAGTAGCGTTATATCGTCTGTGTATGCCAGGTATTGCAGTGGCTGGCTTTATAAAGTTCCTTATGGTTGTTCTGTACCACCTCTCAGATGCTCGCACGTATGTTTCTAATGCTTTTTTCTAAAGTGATGTTGAAAAGGATACACGGATTTCCTTGTCTGAGGCCCTGATTAATTGGAAACTCCCTCAAGTACTCTCTCTGTACTTTGATTCTACTTTTGGAGTTATCCATCGTCATATGTATGAGTCGGGTAAGTTTGTTAAGGACTCCAAGTTCCAGCAGAGCGTCGTTTATGTATTTCCTGTCTATGCTATCATAAGCTGATTTGTAGTCCACATATAGTTGGTGTATGTTGATGTTGTATTTTTAGCATTTTTCTACGAGACATCTAACAGTAAATATATGAACGTCTGAAATGCCCCTTCACACATTGTCTGAAAGATACATGATGCCCTCACTAAGTAACTCTTGTTACCAGTGACATATCCTCATCAACACCAAGCACAGAAACATTGCAAATCCCATCTACATTCATAGGAGCCATAATGATCAATACATTGATCGTGGGCCCTTAATATACAGAAAAAGAAAAATTTGCATCACTGCGTTTTGAATATATTATTTTTAAATTAAGGTGACCCCTGCCCTCACTTTTGCTCAAACTCTTCGGATTTCTCAATTTCTGCTACCCCCCCCCCCTTTTTTTTTCCTTGACTTACGGGGTTGAATCTAATCTTGTGTCAAATGATTTTCCTCGGCGCACCACAACCAGAATGAATTTAGTTTACGTATGCCTCCCCTGACGCTTGAAAAATTATATTCCCCGATCAATGACAATCTTATCAAAACATTCGAATCATGTATACTAAAATGCACCTCTTGATTGTTAAATAATCACACATTTTCTGCTGCCCTACTTCCGATAAAAATTACTTGCCACGACAACCAATTTTGGTGCTGATATATACACTGTCCAGCGGCGAGCCTAGTGTTAGCGCCACCCTATAGGTGGGTTAAATTTTTGACGCGCTACCTTTCTCGATAGAAACTCTGCAGATGTCCGAAAATCCCGCCGCTCTATCTAAAACAACATGACACCTGGGAAGGCCAAATGTTCACTGACGTGAGTCTTTGGTGACAGGGGACAAGATTCACTTTTACCCCCCCCCCCCCCCCCCGCTAAACTCTGAAACCCATTATTTTCATCCATTAACACTATAGCCCATTTGATGCCCCCGCTAGTCTGGCGCACGGGGACATATGTCCCATCTGCTGGCACCCCTTAGCTACGCCTCTGGCTACTGACACCTGGCACTGCCCCCCCCCCCCCCCCGAACATCTGAAGTGCTCCCCCGGGGGAAAATTTCTAAAAGAAACACTGACCGATAGAGAGGGGTAGAGATTTTCCTTTCCTTGTTTACGAGGCATGCTGTGTCTCATTATACTTTGTTGTGTGTAGAGATTTTCATTTCCTCGTACAATTTTGTGCTCATTGTATTTTTATATACAGTACCGGTACCAGCAAATCTGTAAGTTTATAATTTTAATAATATTTCTCTTGCTGTTATTATTTAATTGAAGTTCACAAATTAAAAAGTTATTAATTGTAATTAGCTTTGGCCTTGATTGTCGTTTTATTTTTTATTATTTTTAAACCTTTGGTATCGTCCTTTATTATGGACTGTTTTTAGAACGAGCCCTAGACAAAACAGCAGAGATTAAATTCTCCATTTATAACGGTCCGTAATAGGTTAAATTCATATTTCCTGTTTCAGGTCGTGAACCGCCTGAGAAAGCATGGGCTCCGTGAACACACACACGGCTTCTGCTGTTTACCAAAGCCGAACGACAACAATATCAACTTCCAAAGTCACATGTCATATGTCAACGCGTACTTCCAGCCACCATCATGACACATTCTAAATTATTTTTTTAAATATTAATTTTTAAAAATTTTTAAACAACCTTTTCCCCCCTTTCTTTAAAATGGGGTTGCAGAATTACTTGTTTACGATTGTTTGTTTTGGAATGTGTCTGTGTGTGTGTTTGTGTTTTCACTCTTATCCGGTACGGCGGTAATTATAAAATGTTTTTTTAAATATTTTTTAAATTTAAAAAAAAAAAATTTTTTTTTTTTTAAATGACAATCTATTTTCAATGTTTGATATGATTTTGTAAAAAAAATTCTTATAACTAGGGTAGCTGAAGCAAGCGAACATCTTTCTGTTCAAATCGATTACCTTGTACACTTCTTATTAAACACCAGTGTTAACAATTACATGCACCTGTTGGAGGAGCACATTCTTAAAACCTTGAAATGCTCTAATGTGAAGCGCGAGAAAATTCTCACGATGGTTCCTATCCTGTCAACGATAACAACAAGGGGGAAAAAAGGGACAAAAAGAAAAACAATACAACAAAACATTTCCTGTTACAAAAAGCAATTAACATATCTTGTCTTAATTCGTAACTCGGTTCACCTGTGGCATACAAAAAAACAACAGCAGACAAATTTCGAGAAAGACAATAGTTTATCATTTTATTTTGTCAATAATCAATATAAAAGAATTACATAAAAAGTATTTTCTTGATCTTCCATGTCATTGGTCAGATTTGAGTGGGAAAAATTAATTAAAAAAACAAAAACTGTATCTATTGTTAGCTTACATTCACTCATTATCATTATTATTATTATTATCAATATTATTTTTTTAAACTATTATTATTTTTATTTACTTTAAAATGTGTATTTACGTTTATAACCAAGCACGATATTATTCAAACTTGAGATATCGGACTGAGCTCTCACTGTTGGTGGGAGCGTTCAAACTTTTTCACAGGAAATGAAAAGACAATACTTTTTAAAATTATGTTTTCTATAATTGTTTTCCGTGCAATGAGTGGTATGTAAAACATCACAACAGTAACGTGTCTGTGGTTTCGTTTGCTGGTTGTAACCTTGTTACAGCAGTCAAGTCATGGCTATGTAAGATACGGGTAGAAAGCCATTTCAGCAATGCCGCAAATGTTCTTGCCACGTAGAATTCTCATGTAGCCTTGCTCGCCCCAGTTGACACCTAGAGGAAGTTTTTTTTTTGGAAAAAAACGTGTTTTGGATTTTGTTTAATAACAAAACTTTAACTCGTAAAAATCACTTGTAAAAATTAAAAAAACAAACAAACAAACAAACAAACAAAAAAGAACCCTACAACTCTAACTAGTGTTGGTCTTGAAAAACTTTCTGGAGATAGTACATGAAAAACATCTGGAGATAGTACATGAAAAACATCGGGAGATAGTACATGAAAAACTTTCTGGAGATAGTACATGAAAAACATCTGGAGATAGTACATGAAAAACATCTGGAGATAGTACATGAAAAACATCGGGAGATAGTACATGAAAAACATCGGGAGATAGTACATGAAAAACATCGGTAGATAGTACATGAAAAACATCGGGAGATAGTACATGAAAAACATTTAGAGATAGTACATGAAAAACATCGGGAGATAGTACATGAAAAACATCTGGAGATAGTACATGAAAAACATCTGGAGATAGTACTTGAAAAACATCTGGAGAAAGTACATGAAAAACATCTGAAGATAGTACATGAAAAACATCGGGAGATAGTACATGAAAAACATCTGGAGATAGTACATACAAATCGAAAAGTCATTGGATTCGTTCTTCCTTTTTACTCATCGCAAATTCGGCTCTAAGAATCTCTCGTATGTTACAGACGTAGTTCGTCACACCACTCCTCTATTTAAAACAAAAGCGCTTAGTGAAGTGTTGGTGTAAACATGACACGGGTGAAAGAAACCATTAGAGCAGCGGTTCTCAACCTGTGGGTCGCGACCCCTTTGGGGGTTGAACGACCATTTTCAAGGGATCGTCTAAGACCATCGGGAAACATATATACTCTACAGTTAAGAAGAGCAACGAAAATAACTTTGCTGTTGATGGTCGCCACAACATGATGAACTGAATTAATGGGTCGCGGCAATGGGAAGGTTGAGAACCACTGCATTAGAGTAAATTTATGACTAACGCTAAATTGTAGCAGGATCAGAGACGTTCCTGTAACCAACAGCGAGAGGGGTGGGTGATTGTGCATGTCTGATTATTAAGTTTTATATATTATACATATATCTCGATCGTTAAAAGGTTCATCAAATTTTTTTTTCCATTTATCTATTTCATCTATTTTAATATTCCATCTATATTATCTATTTTGATTACGGACATGTATGTGTTATCCCAAAGTTTCTGTAAACTCTTCCGTAGTATTTTTTTTAAGGCTTGTCGTAGTGCCGTAGTCTTAGGCCAGGGGGGTGGGGCAAACGTTTTGTGCGGAGGGCCACATTGACAATTGTTAAGCTATTTGGGGCCGCATGCATATTATGTCCAATTTTTTACATTTCGATAAATATTTCTCTATATTAAAATCGGTAAATTCGCCTTTTAGCATTAGATGACAAAAGTCAAAGGCTGTTTAAAAAGAAACCGAAAATCAGTGGCGTAGCGAGCTTAACTCGCGCCCGGGGCACAATACCTTTTTAGCGCCCCCAATACCTTTTAGCGCCCCCCCTATTCGAAAACCATACAATATTATAGTAAAATATACCATTTGGCGCCCCTTTGTGAGTAGCGCCCGGGGCAAGATGCCCCCCTTGGCCCCCCTCACTACGCCACTGCCGAAAATAAGAAAGAAATTTGATCAAAAAATGTTAAAACAATCATAACGGTACATGACATTCTGTAAAATTCAACAAAATAACTTAAAAACAAAGTAATTTTGTAAATTTTTAAATGCCTTCGAGGGCCGCATAATATCACTTGCCGGGCCGCATGCGGGCTGCGAGCCGTAGTTTGCACACCCCTGTCTTAGGCTTTAAAACAGCGGTCGAAATCGTCCTGATAAAAATGTCTACTAGACATACCCCAAGAGTTTTTGATAATCCAATAATCTTTGCCAGCCTCAGTCCCGTAGCCCACGACCTGTACTGCATGGTCCAGTGTCGTCGAGTCGCAGCTGGCATCATCGTAGACACCCGTCTTGTACGACTGTGCACAGCAATGAAATAAAGAGCTTTACATATTTGTTCAGACTCATTCAATCACAAATATCGACATGTACATATTCAGGCATTTGATTCAAGATTTTGGTTTTTGCGAAGACTCATTACTTGACTTAATTTAAATACATGTACTTCGTCTCCAGATCCTCTCTGCAGACATGTCAGAATCAAAGCCAGAAAGTGCCGAGTAAAATTCTATTGAGTTTACTAATAAGTCTACTAATATATATACATATATATATATTCTAAAGTATTCTTATATATATATATATATATATATATAAAAGCTTATTTTCCAAACGCGGTATCCACCATTTTTAAAAAAATGAAAAAACCTAACCATTTTGTAGAGCAAACCACGTTCGTTTAGGACAAGGTAAATTCTATATACTAAACACATTATATTCCTATTTTATTCGTGTCTAAAAATGATTTAATCCTCTAAACGATTTATTATTTTTTTGTAAAAAGTTGAATAATCTCAAAACCCCCAAAATGGATATACAGCATTTTGAAAATCAGCTCTTCATATATTAGTTTATTTAGCCAACATTGCTACTGTTTCCAAGAAAAAAAATATTGGCAATTACTGTGGTCATTATGTTTATTACTAGGGTCATAATGGCTATCACTAGGGTAATTACAGCTATTACTATGGTAATAAGGCTATTAATAGAGTCATTATTGCTATTACTAGGGTCATAATGGCTATCACTAGTGTAATTACAGCTATTACTATGGTAATAAGGCTATTACTAGAGTCATTATTGCTATTACTAGGGTCATAATGGCTATCACTAGGGTAATTACAGCTATTACTATGGTAATAAGGCTATTACTAGAGTCATTATTGCTATTACTAGGGTCATAATGGCTATCACTAGGGTAATTACAGCTATTACTATGGTAATAAGGCTATTACTAGAGTCATTATTGCTATTACTAGGGTAATTATGGCTATTGCTAGGGTACTTATGGCTATTACTGGAGTAAATTATGGCTCTTATTAGGGTAATTATGGCTATTACTTTAGTCATAATGGCTATTACTGGAGTAAATTATGGCTATTATTAGGGTAATTATGGCTATTACTTTAGTCATAATGGCTATTACGGGGGTAATTATGGCTATTGCTGGAGTCATTATAGCTATTACTAGGGTAATTATGGCTATCAATATGACGCTTATTTAGTGTTACCTCGAAAGAAGGAACTCCCGCATTGATGTACGCCGCGATGGGAGTCAAGCGAATCACTCTCAACATCAAGTTCTCCTGTCCTGTTGGGATGTACCCCGTGCCGCTCACCTGCAGGTACAAGATACTCATTTAACAATCTGTAGTTTTTTTTTTATGAAAGCGTGATAATCGAAATAAGCAGAGCGCGCCAAACGTTTCAATTTGGTGACAGATTTTTTTTTTTACATTATGTATTTCACTTTTAACCGAGAAACCGGTGACGTAACTAAACCCTGAAAAATAAAAAAAAGATCCGGAACAAAACATAAATTATTTTATAGAACTATGTATGGCTGTCTTGCCTACCTCATGATAACCTTTTATTCGTTTTGTTGTTATTGTTCTAGGCTTGATTAATTTGATAACATGGATCTCCGAGATAAATGTTATTTGTATCATTCATGAGCACACTAACAACAAGAAGACGGATTTCAGAATTAATTAAGCAACCGTTAAAAACTAAAGTATTCTTATAAATCCTTTATAAAATGTAATATCAAGCAATGCGGTTGGGACTGAAAAGTTGACAAAACATGCATATGAGTAAAGCACTTGATAAGAATCCAAAATAGTGCGCCCCCCCCCCCCCCCCCCAAACCCCAACTTTTTATTGCGTGAAATCGGTGTCATCGTATTTCATTCATCTTCACCTTGAAAAGCAGGGGGGGAAAACCTGACTTTTTGGTGGTTGGGGTGGTCGGGGCTGGGGGAGAAAAATTGAACACAATTTTTTGTCATCGGCATCGAGTATGTAGGCCAAGTTTCAGCTCGATAGGTTGGCGGAGAGTGGGTCAATTAGCCATCCGTAGATATTGACCCTCCGCCAGCCACGAACAAAAGCAAAGTTAATGTAAAGGATTTAAAACAACAGAACACAAAAGTGCACGCCACTTGGCATTGATTAGTTCGCACGCCACTTGGCATTGATTAGTTCGCACGCCACTTGGCATTGATTAGTTCGCACGCCACTTGGCATTGATTAGTTCGCACGCCACTTGGCATTGATTAGTTCGCACGCCACTTGGCATTGATTAGTTCGCACGCCACTTGGCATTGATTAGTTCGCACGCCACTTGGCATTGATTAGTTCGCACGCCACTTGGCATTGATTAGTTCGCACGCCACTTGGCATTGATTAGTTCGCACGCCACTTGGCATTGATTAGTTCGCACGCCACTTGGCATTGATTAGTTCGCACGCCACTTGGCATTGATTAGTTCGCACGCCACTTGGCATTGATGATTTCGCATTGACTCAAACGGTTTGTATTTCCTTCCCACGAAGGACCGAAAAATTTGCACCCGACACACTAAGGTGAGGCGATGGCTTACAGTTTTTGGAAGCTCTCATCTAAGGACTAAAGTGCTGTATGTTTATAACAGCCCCGCCATTTAAACACAAATATGGAGCTGTCAGCTAAGCTACGGGTCCTCTCATTACACGCCCAGTGCCAAGTCCTACGTATATGTCCTATACGCAGATCTGTCACGTGACTTCCGGAGGCCCTTTATGTCTTTCCGGGTTTGCGCCCCTGCATTCTAAGTTGATAATTCACAATTTGTGACTCCTTAAATATCTGAGGGCCCCCCCAGGGCCCCCCCCCCCACAACCACTCTTCCTATAACACCCCCAGCCATTTTTTTCAGACGTACATCCTTACCTTCCCAAAAGGTGTACACGTGGCGGTGTTACAGATCCCCGTGCCGTTCTTGTACGCCGACGGTGTACACAGTCCACCTAAGGCCACGATGCAGTCGAATCCTCGGTACTTGGGTTGGTGGAATTCATCATCGCAGCACTCACCGACTTCTGTCACGCTCAGGGGGAAAGCCTTTGTGTGGTTCTTAATGGCCTGTAGACTCTCGACACCCGCTGAGCGGGGAGGAGAAATGAGTTAGTGAATTTCTTGATCATCGGCATCACATCAATTCACATGAACTCGGCGGACTGATATCCAGACCCGTTTACCCCCCCCCCCCCCAGCCCCCCCCCCCACCTGAGTCAGTGTCACAGTAGTTTTCAGCTCTCAAAACTTAGTTTCTACGACGAAAGCATAGGGGTAAACAGGTCTGGATATCGGTTCTTTGAATTAAGGAGCACATTGTGAATATACCTTTGTAAGAGGTTTACGCCCCCCCCTCCCCCTTAGGGTGTATTTAACGTTGATCTTGTTTAAATGATAAAATTATAATTGACAGCAGTTAGAGTTGAACGATCGAATGTTCCAAAAGATAAGACATAAAAGGGTACACATGCTATGTGTGGCATTAAAACTTAGGTATTTCGATGGAGCTCAATGTCTTTTTTTTTTTTAAAGTTAAAATGTGTGTAGTCAAATGTATGCACGCTAAGAAGAGAAGTAACTATGGCAACCAGCCAACAACAACAACAAGCCAATCATGGCAATTATGGCAATAACGTAATAACTTACCAGCTATGACAAAGTCCATGACACTCATGAGCATACCCTGGTCAGAGACGGGGGTTATGACCCCATAATTGCGCCAGTCAAAACTGTCGTCAACCCTCCCTATATTCCTGTCAAGTGTTCCCTGTTTGTTGATTAAACAAACAAAAAAATCATTGAATGTGAAGAGAGCTAACAAAACGGATGCAACAATAATTTGTAAAGTTTCCAACTGTGCTGTTAGCCATTCAGTAAACAACTACATGACTTTCAGGATCGTACAATGTTTCACCTGACCTCAACACAAGACGGGAAAAAGGAAATAGCCAAAAGTTCATTTTCAGAACAAGCAATTTGATTATTAAGATGAAAAAAAATTTTAATGCTTGATTATTCAGTTTCACATCAGATTAAACTAATGCCAGTTAACGTTAAGGGTCAACACACACACACGACTCTGGCTGCCAACGGGACGCATCTCTATCAAAGGCGGATCTTTTCAATTGGTCATTTTATTTCTTGATGTCCAACACTACACCTTAACTAGGATGGGAGTGGCACTTATTCAAATATCACTTAAGATTTGAAAAAAAAAATAACATACATAAAAATAACAATAATATACATGAAATAAAATAAACACATTATATTTACCTTGATGACTGCACTGTTCAGACATTGACTCATCAACATGAGGATGATCGGTGTGCTCAAACGCGCCATTTTGTTGCATTTGATCCTAGGCCCTTTTTTTAAAAACCATATGAACCGCTTGGCCGATAAACAATAGCAAGGAACAGTACTATTTATAGGTATCCTCAAACCACGGAGTTAGAGAGTATGTGACATGAACGATTCACGAGTGTGACTGCTTACGTCGACGTCACGTGGTGATAACAGGAATGCTGACAGGGGTGGATACGATTTGTACCTGTGCAGCGTCTCTCCGTCAATTTAATGTTCACAATCAGATTCATAGTTATCTAATGTACTTGATGGAGCAACAAAACAAAAAATTGGTTAATCATGGTTTAAATGCTAAAACATCGAAACGTCGTGGCAACACCACTGTTGAAATAATCTTGTTTTTGTTTGTTTTTTTGTTTTTTTATTACCTAGTTCGGAGAAACAGCTTGATGGCAATGTGACAGTACACTACATGTGATCTTACGTACAGGTGAAACGAATGAATTATTTAAAGAAAAGAAAAGGGTGAAAATTTCAAAACACAGGTGCTTAAAAAAAAAAATGTTTGTAGGACATAAATCAATGTAAACATCAAAGCTTGTTTGTGGGTTTATTTATTATTATTTATTGTACATGGGTTTTTTTTAGTCTGATGTAAACAGCTATATTAATACGGACAAAAATTTATTTTGAAATTTATATATTATATATATGTATTTATAATATATTTAATGCACTCATGCTTTGTAAATCGAACCGGACCTTCTGAACCGCAAACATTGTTGTAATAATATTAATTAACGGTACTGGAAAAAATAGGTGGCCACTATAAGGTCTGAAAAGCCTTTTGGATAAAGCATGTAAGTCTGAACAATTTCTTAAAATCTTTTTTTTTTAAAGAAAAAGAAGAATGAATTGAGAATTATTAAAGTGATTTTGAGTAAATTAGATAGCAGACTACTATTCTCATCAGCAAGACGTTTTATCTCAACATGTGTTATCTTTTCAAAAAAAAAAAAGAAAAAAAAAAAAGGAGGAAAAAAAACCTCTAATTAGTATTCCCTATTACATAGTTTCAACAATAACATCGGAGAATGGTTCAAGACCACGGTTGGAGTACGACAAGGCTGCTTGCTCTCCCCCACCCTGTTCTTAGAGAGAATTATGTCAGATGCACTAGAAGCGCATGTAGGGACAGTCAGCATTGGTGGCAGAACGATCACCAATCTACGTTTTGCGGATGACATAGACGGACTGGCGGGAAGCGAGGAAGAGCTAGCCAACCTAGTAAAGAGTCTCGACAAGACTTCATCGTCCTTTGGCATGCAAATCAGTGCAGAAAAGACCAAAATGATGACGAATAGGACTAATGGCATCACCACTGAAATTAAGGTCGGGGAGGAAAGATTAGAGACAGTTGGCAACTTCAAGTACCTCGGAGCAATAGTATCGAAACAAGGCTCCAGGCCCAAATTAATGGCCAGGATTGCGCAGACCACGACAGCACTAAAGAGGTTCAAGAAAATATGGATCGACAAAAATACAGCCCCCAGCACCAAAATCAGGCTGATGCGCTCATTAATCCTCTCCATTTTCTTAAATACCTGTGAGTCCTGGACATTAACAGCAGAACTTGAAAGGAAAATAAATGCGATGGAGATGAGATGTTACAGAGGCATTCTTGGCATCTGCTATAGAGACCACATCACCAATGAGCAAATAAAAGAAAGGATTCGTCAGGCAATTGGGAAATACGATGACCTCCTGACTTCTGTTAAAAAGCGCAAACTTGAGTGGTATGGCCACGTGACCAGAAAACAAGGGCTCGCCAAAGAGATCTAGCAGGGCACTACTAGAGGAGGGAGAAGAAGAGGAAGACAAAGAAAAAGATGGGAAGATAATATCAAAGAATGGACGGGATTACAACTAGGCGATGCTATGCGTAGGGCAGAAGACCGAGAGGAATGGAGAATGTCATCTGTGGCGCCCCAACGGTCGAAGGACTACGGGACCTGATGATGATGATTAAATAGTTACCCACCGTCTTAATTTTAATCTATGGATGACCGCGTTCAACCCGGGTCAAATAGAAAGTGGAACAAGTTATTTTTAAAAACAGGCTGGCAAAATCTTCGGGTTGCAAAGTAACCCGCTTCCCGTCAACCTATCGAGCTGAAACTTGGCACATAGACCCGTTCCCGATGACGAAACATTCTTGCGAATTTTCAACCTCAACCTCAACCACGAAAATCAGCTTTTCCCGTCTTTCAAAGGGGGGAAGATGAAGGCAGGCTGGTGATCTGTGTCTTCAAGAAAAAAGGCAAAAACAACACCAGTACCGGGTGGATGAGACCCGTTAACTTTGGCGGGCAACTCATCTAAGAGAAGGAAACTCTGAATCAAAACCGGAAGGAGTCATTGGTACCATGAAAAAATTCGACAACTCCTGCGAAGTAACTGGTATCATCCATATATGGCGTTCTCTCCCTTGGGCTATCCAGGTGCGTGTAGAGAGACGATTTGCTGTCTAGTGAACCAGCTTATAAATCCACACCATCGTCACACCGTGACGTATGCCAGTAAATCCAACCGTTGAATTAGTGTATATAAAATACAAAGTAAATCATGCAATCCCAGCAACACTCTTAACAGTGGAAGTCCTGACGACCTGTTCTTTCTTCTCTACACTTTGTGGGTTTTTTTTTTACAGCTTGTGGTCGGAAAGTGTCGGTGACTGTCTGCTGTCAACACGGCTCCAAACGTGTAAGGAAATATCTCAACCGACGCGAGAAAAATGCGTGACTATTCCTGAAATGTATTAGAATGCACCTACTGCACAATGCCACGCAAAGCCCCACATATCTACTTACTGTCGCTCTTCCGTGATATGAGTAAATTTGTATCCAAAATATCTACCAGACACCACACAATCTCCCATGTAGCTTCTACATTCTAACTACAGATAAACACTTACCACTATGAAGTCTATGGGGCCTTAAGTGGAAAGAAATGGTAGAAGACCTGGGTTACCTGGAAATTTGATCAATATTCATTTTTGTCGACGGAAATTTGATCGAACGGAAATTTGGTCGAATCTTTTTTTCAGTTCACAATTTAAAATGTTCCTCAAATTTCTTTTTGAATGCACTATACTATACCGTAAAACAAAATAATGCGCTCAAAAAGAAATTTGACACAAAATTTTAACGTGTAAACTAAAGAAAAGATTCGACCAAATTTCCGTTCGATCAAATTTCCGTCGATCAATTTTCCGTCGACGAAATTTCTTTCGATCAAATTTCCGGATACGGCAGACCTGGTCTGAGCCTACTAACACATGAGGAAAGTTTCATCTGAGTCCTGCAGGACGGCTGTCAGTTGAAGTAAATGAGTATCGCGTGGGTTACGTATACCCGAGAGTTATCTCACAAAGTTCACACCGTGACGCCCCTCATCCCAGTCCCCAGCGTGCCCACATATCGTAATTTAAGTCTGACATCTTACTACGACAATCGCGCCCCCCCCCCCCAAAGGCACATTCTCGTGCTTCAATGACAAACTACACATGTTGCTGTTAAGGCTCAGACACCTTCACACTCATACCCCCCCCCCCCCAACCATGTCGCAGTATCCTCGGAGAATCCCATTTGTCAACTCCTCCGTTCTCCTGGATTTGTTAATCTGACAAGTTCTTCCACAAAAAGTTGTATACGTCGTCCTTTTCTTACTATAACACAATAAACTCAAGTTCTTCATCATTATATATGTAACTTTAATACCTAATTATAGGAAATTGGTAAAACAAATTAAGGTTAAACCTGAAAAATGGACCGTGCGGGCTGGAAGCCTTCGTCAGCGAACAAACAGGAAAAAAAACGAATACAATTTAAAAAATATAAAAAAATAGCACATAGCTGAGAAGTTGTGTACAAGAGGGCGGCAAATGACATGTGCATTTTTGTATAAATTGTAATATCGAGAAATGTGGGGGTGGGCATGCAATTTTGACCAAACATGCATACAAGTAATGAAATTAATAAGAATCCAAAATAGTGCCCCCCCCGGCCAACCAAGGCTCGCAACCGTACATTTTTTTTCCACGCCCCTGAACTATATTACTATTCTACTGACCCACCCGCTTTTACATCGAAGATTCATGTCACCATATATATTACGCACGAAGCGCATTTGCGAATTTTTGTTTAAAGAATCTCATTTAGCGCAGTTATCGGGAATTTTATTTGGTGAAATCAGCGTCATCTTGTTTCCTTCATCTTCTATCTTATCTTATATATATAAAAATGAATGTATGTTCTTATGTTTGTATGTCTGTATGTCTCATATGCGCTCCCACACCATTTATGCGATTGCGCCAAAACTTTAATTAGTTGTTGGCCACCTAACCGGGCATTTAACTGTGTCATTTTAACACTTATAAAATGTTCCGTTTTTGGCCGTTGGTCCTTAATTTGTTTTTTTTTCTTATAGGAGCTTTGTAAAAAAAAATATTTCCGTCTGCGCTCCTACACCATTGATCCGAATGCGCTAAATCTTTGGTGAAATGTTGCGAGCACGGCCACAAAGGTTTGAGAAGAATTATAACTGTTTTAATATATTCCGTTTTGACCCAGGGGCCGCATGTTCGTTTTTTATTATATGAGATATATAAATATAATTTCAAACCGTATGCGCTACTAAACCATTCATGCGATTGCGACAAAACTTTGTTGAGTGGTCGTCCATAACCTCCCACATTTTACTGAGTCATTACAACACTTTAAAAGTATTCCGATTTTGGCCTTTGGTCCCAAAATCGTTTTTTTTCTTATATGAGCTTTGTAAAAAATAATTTTCGTCTGTGCTCCTACACCATTTATCGAATACGCTAAAACTTTGGTGAGCTGTTGCGAGCACGCCCACAAAGGTTTCTAAATTATTACAACCGTTTTCAAATATTCCGTTTTGAGCCAGGGGCCTTATGTTCGTTTTTTCTTATATGCGCTATATAAATAAATTTCAAACCGTTTGCGCTCCTACACCATTCATGCGATTGCGACAAAACTTTGTTGAGTGGTTATCCATGAGCTCGCGCATTTTAATAAGTCATTACATCACTTTTAAAATATTCCGTTTTCGGCCGTTGCCCCTAAAAATTTTTTTGTCTTATATGAGCTCTGTAAAAAGTAATTTCGGTATGCGCTCCTATGCCATTCATCTGAATGCGATAAAACTTTAGTAAGAGGTTTTTCCCACGCCCGCAAAGCTTTTTGAATTATTACAACCGTTGAAAAATATTCCGTTTTGAGCCAGGGTCCCTATGTTATATTTTTCATATGAGATATACAAATAAAATTTCAAACGGATCTAATGCATGGATAGATAGATTTTTAATCAAATACAAATAGCGACATTAAATTGTGTGTGTGACATAATAAGTGGGTTTCTGAAGTAGTTACAACACTTTTAAAATAATCCTTTTTTGGCCGTTGGCCCTAAAATCTTTTTTTTTTCTTATATGAGCTTTGTAAAAAATAATATCCGTATGCGCTCCTATACCATTCATCTAAATGCGATACGACTTTAGTAAGATGTTTCTTTTTTTTTTTAATTTTTGATATAATAAGTAGGTTTCTGAAGTAATACAACAATTCTACAATATTCCGTTTGTGGCCGGGGCCTTAATTCGTTTTCCACTCTTATATTGTATATATAATTATCGAATGTATTCCTATACCATTCATCCGATTGCGATAAATCTTTGGTGAATTGATGTGTGCAGGCCCGCATAGGTTTCTAAATAAGTACAACCATTTTACAAAATTCTGCTTTGGGCCGGGGGCCTTAAATTCGTTTTTTTTTTCCTTATATGAGCTATTTAAATATAATGTCAAACAGAGCTATTGCATAGGTGGGTGAAATCAATTAAATATTTAACTGTGGCATTTAATTTTGTATATGTGACTTAATAAATAGGTTTCTGAATTAGTACAAATATTTCACAATCTTCCTTTTGGGGCCAGGGCCCTAAATTTGTTTATATGTCATAAATGAGCTATATAAATATAATTTCAAACAAAGCTATTGCATTTGGGGGTGGGGAGTGGATCAATCGCTAGAAGTTTGGGGACTAAACTGCATGTGGTAGGCTCCCACTTCGAAAAACCTTCTAATTAATTCGAATACGCACAAGACGGTAAAATAAATTTGTATATTAAAAGTACTTACAAAAAACTTTATTAAAACACAAACACATTATATCGATGAGTGGCATTGCAACGCATGCCGGGTACTCGCTAGTTCTATTACAAAACACGAAAAACTGATTTTTGGGGTTAATACTGAAAATTTGATAGAACGTGGTGTTATCGGCATGAAGTCTTTGTGCCAAGTTTCAGCTCGACGGGTTGACGAGAAATTGTTCCATAAGCCGTCTGAAGATTTTGACAGAAACTAAAAAAAAGCCAAAAATATAAAGGAATTAAAAGAAAACAGCATAAAATATGGACACATGGAATGAAATTTATGCTATGAGACACCAGGCTTTCAACTAATACCACTTTACCAAACCCAAAGATCACTGGTCAGTGAAGATGCATGTTTGACAAGAGTTGAGGCGTCGCTCGACAAAATTAATCGGCTTGTTATCGAATTGAATAAAGTAAAAATATTTCTATTTAATTTTAATGAAATACCATATTATAGGTTATACTACCACATTTGTGTAAATATCTTACTTGAAGAAATATGAAAACTATACTTCTCAGAATGTTTTTAGTGTGGGGTAAGACGGGGAAGGGGGCGGTCAGGGTCAGTTTATGGCCCGAAAAGGAGGTGGGGGAGCGGCGTTAAGAAAAAAAGAAAAACAACTTTGAGAACCACTGGTCTTGATTCTATAAGACGTGTACCTTCGTCCCAAAGCAACTTTGAGAACCACAGGGTCTTGATTCTATAAGACGTGTATCTTCGTCCCAAAGCAACTTTGAGAACCACTTGTCTTGATTCTATAAGACGAGTTTCTTCGTCCCATAGGCTATGGGCCATAGCCTATGTATACAATACACCCCAAGTTTTAAGCCTGCCACTGAGGCAGATCTCATGGAGTTCTTACGCAGGCACGAAACAGTAATAATCCTCTGATGGGCTCAACGATGGATACTCGGTCACGGTGCAGTTATTCTAACAGCAACAGCACGAGATTTTGAGTTCGTCCGTGCCGCGGAGTAAGGGGGGGGGGTCTCAGAAAGTGTGACTTTTTGTAACACGGGCGAATCGAATGGGAAAAGGGGCGGGTGTGGCGGGGGCGGAGAAGGGGATAAAGCACTTTTGTGACGTCACACATTTTATTATTGCTAATTTTATCATGCATATAGGGCAGTGGTTCTCAATCTTTCCAAGACTGCGACCCTTTAATACAGTTTCTTGTGTTGTGGCGACCCCCCTACAACAAAATTATTTTCGTTGTTACTTCAGAAAAATTGCCACCGGGTGCGACAGCCTTCTCCGCATCCCCCCTCAACTCACTTTTTTTTTTTCATTACGTCACTCCTGTGTTTTCTCCACATGACCTACTTCTTTTTTTTTCGACTAGCCCATAAACTTACGAGGCACTGCTCTCGCGAATTTATGTAAGATGTCGCTCTTTGTTGGATTACTGCGAGATGTTAGGGTGAAACACAGACAAAGGCGTAACTATATTTTGGGCCCAGTGGCGTAGCTGGGCTTACTGCCTTTAAGGGTGGGTCAAGATGTGTTCCGCCTCCTTCCATGAGCATAAACTCTGCAGTTGGCCGAAAATGCCACAGAAAACAAAATTCCCCCCATACTTTCCCCCTCCTTTTCGAAACCCACTTTAACTTCAATTGGATTACGTCATTTCCATCCTTAAATTTGAAAAAAAAAATGAATGCTTTACAAAAGCAGTTGCTTATATTCAGTGTCCTTACTATTGTAAGAAGACAAAATGCTAACAGGTTAGCCCATGCAGCTTACACGAGGAGATTTCTCTTTCAGAAAACATTGCAAACTCTGTCCAGCATTCCCAGGCGATCTATTCCAGTTCCGCTAATGCGCACATTTGCGCAGGAAAGGGAGCATAACTCATAACTAAATTATGATCGAGTGAATTGCTACTTTTCTGTCTCTTCGAGTAATAGCTACAAATAATTTTCAATTGGACAGATTCACCAAATGTTTAAGATTTGAAAAAGTAAAATTAAGCTATTTCAAGCATAATGCAGTTCATCGTTTTCTAAAGATATGCCAGAACTAAAGATAAGAACGTTTCAGAAAGACTTCGAACAGGTCGTCGACTTTGGGCATTCGGTAGTTATTGTTGCGCACCCAATATTGCGTTTTATTGTGCGCGGTGTGCCGTGCATGTCATTTTATTTAATGAACACGTTTCCCCCACCTTTACGGTAATGACCTGTTGTGACATATTTGTTTGTTGTGGCCGTGACGTTGTGTCCACAGCCTGTCCTTGGTGTGCGTGCTGTTCGTTTTGGGGAGCTGATGAGAGAACTTTCTAGATGAAGGTTGTGCTATATTCCTCTGCTTTATACATGTGTTCGATTCATCGTACAGCCGGATATTATGTTTCTGGATTAAGTTTGGCATTTCTATTGGAAAAGGAACTTGCGTAATTAGCAGACGTGAACGTGTGAAAGAATTTGATGAAAGAAGCCAATCGTACACGTATCAGGACAAAGGACCCGACCCACTACTTCGTGTTACGTATGCAGTAGTTATAAAATGTAATATCACGCGCGCCTGCAATGTCAAGGTAAAATTGCTATAAACAGAAATAAAATAGTTTAAATTTTTGTGTATTTTAAAAATAAAATATACATTTGAATTGAAGATTTCACTCCCCCACCCACCCCCCCACCCTCCAAAAAAAAAAACAAACCAAAAACAATAATTTAGTATGTACAATTTGTTTTGTATGTTCTCTTCTAAAAGCCAATTTATTTCGGCCTAAATTTGGAAAAGCCCATGAAGCCATTGGCGTAGTGAAGGGGGGCAAGGGGGGCATCATGCCCCGGGCGCTACTCACAAAGGGGCGCCAAATGGTATATTTTACTATAATATTGTATGGTTTTCGAATGGGGGGCGCTAAAAAGGTATTGGGGGGGCGCTAATAAGGTATTGTGCCCCGGGCGCGAGTTTAGCTCGCTACGCCACTGCATGAAGCGGATCTTAATTGGTAATATTCTGCTGTGACCATAACATTTGTTTCAAAACTGTCCTGGCACAGTATTATAGGTGTACCGGTTTGACAAAGGAGGAGTGATCTCAAGACTTTGTATATCTATAAACAAAAACAAAAACAGCCCCATGTTTTGAAATGTCTAATGAGTTCTTGTCGCAAAACCGGCTGTTAATTTATTCTGGGTTAAGGTTATGGTTTCATTAACCTTAAGATAAAGATCTAAAGAAAGTAACCAGAGGCGTAACTGGGTTTTGGCGCCCTTGGCTAATTCATTTTTTAAATAATAAAAAATGTAAAAATTAGAGAATTAGCGGCGCCATTGTGAACAGGCGCAGGCCGTCGCCCTTGGCAACTGCCCCAATGCCAAGCCGTTGTTACGCCCTTGAAAGTAACCCCCTGGGTCAAGGCTAAAGTCTCTCAACCAGTCAAGCGCGGTCAACATTTTGGAATTATCTGATATCCTTGTGTTGAATCTAAAAAGGACCATTTCGCTGACATCCTACCAGCTACATGAAATGTCTTTCATTTGCTCGGGTGTTTCCGTACTTCGAAAATTAATACCTTCGCCTAACACTTTACATCTTTAAAGTTTACTAATACCCAGGGTCGTGCTTATATTTGCTTTGACCCTAAGCTTTGGAAAATACAGAGACCCCCACCTCCTACCGTTTTAAATTACAAAAAAAATATAAAAATTTCTCAGATTGTAAGGCCCTACGTTTTAGCTTACTTCACCCAAAAGGTTAATCCATCATTGTTCAACCCCTCTGCCCGCCAGATCCAAAATCTTTATCCTTGACCCCTTTAAATGTAATCATTCTCTACGACATCTCTACCCAGCTGATCTCAACACCCGTCCCTCCGCAGCATCCAGCGCTTCACACAACACCCCACTTAACATCTTTCCCCTACCACCCACCATGACTTCCACCACAACGCTTAAACAACATCACACTAAACAAGAAATGCTCTTTCCAGCACCCTAACGTCCTACTGTGACGATTGTGTGGAGTCCACTATACGAAATCACAAGAGCTGGAATTTTTTTTTTTGAGGATAAGCTGGTCCAATACACATCAAATCAACTCTCTCCCCGCATATAGATAACCCAAGGGAACATTACATGTGAATAACATAGCATGGCACCAGTAGCGTCGCAGGAGTTGCCTAATTTATAACTGTGTCAATGTCTTACAGCCAACTGCTTTGAGTTTTCCTTCTCATAGATCAGCTGCCATCTAGGGTGAGCGCATGCATAGGCATTTTTCATAGTAGTTAGAGCCAATCATGTTAAAAGTATATTAAAGACGTTGCACAACAATATACCATATCACTGTGTACTCTGAGATTTAACTTAGTAACAAGCATAAACCATAGAATTCAGTAATACTAATTTAACACGACGAATTTAAGGAGTAAGTTAAGTCCATCACATGTGGTCCTCATGTCCATCTTCTGTGGTCTTCATGTCCATCTCCTGTGGTCCTCATGTCCATCTCCTGTGTTCCTCATGTCCATCTTCTGTGGTCTTCATGTCAATCTCATGTAGTCCTCATGTCCATCTCCTGTTGTCCTCATGTCAATCTTCTGTGGTCTTCATGTCCATCTCCTGTGGTCCTCATGTTAATCTCATGCGGTCTTCATGTCCATCTCTTGTGCTCCTCATTTCCATCTTCTGTGGTCTTCATGTCCATCTCCTGTATTCCTCATGTCCATCTTCTGTGGTCTTCATGTCAATCTCATGTAGTCCTCATGTCCATCTCCTGTTGTCCTCATGTCCATCTTCTGTGGTCTTCATGTCCATCTCCTGTGGTCCTCATGTTAATCTCATGCGGTCTTCATGTCCATCTCTTGTGCTCCTCATTTCCATCTTCTGTGGTCTTCATGTCCATCTCCTGTATTCCTCATGTCCATCTTCTGTGGTCTTCATGTCAATCTTATGTAGTCCTCATGTCCATCTCCTGTTGTCCTCATGTCCATCTTCTGTGGTCTTCATGTCCTTCTCCTGTGGTCCTCATGTTAATTTCATGCGGTCTTCATGTCCATCTCTTGTGCTCCTCATTTCCATCTTCTGTGGTCTTCATGTCCATCTCCTGTATTCCTCATGTCCATCTTCTGTTGTCTTCATGTCAATCTCATGTAGTCCTCATGTCCATCTCCTGTTGTCCTCATGTCAATCTTCTGTGGTCTTCATGTCCATCTCCTGTGGTCCTCATGTTAATCTCATGCGGTCTTCATGTCCATCTCTTGTGCTCCTCATTTCCATCTTCTGTGGTCTTCATGTCCATCTCCTGTATTCCTCATGTCCATCTTATGTTGTCTTCATGTCAATCTCATGTAGTCCTCATGTCCATCTCCTGTTGTCCTCATGTCCATCTTCTGTGGTCTTCATGTCCATCTCCTGTGGTCCTCATGTTAATCTCATGCGGTCTTCATGTCCATCTCTTGTGCTCCTCATTTCCATCTTCTGTGGTCTTCATGTCCATCTCCTGTAATCCTCATGTCCATCATCTGTTGTCCTCATGTCAATCTCATGTGGTCCTCATGTCCTTCTCTTGTGCTCCTCATGTCCATCTCCTGGGGCCATCATGTCCATATCCCGAGGTCCTCATGTCCATCTCCTGTGGTCTTACTATTTCTATCAAGCACTCCTCCTGTCTGTATCCTGCCGCCTCTGTGTATGAGAGACGCACGGCTACCGAAAACCTGACTAACTAAACGTGTTTCAACACTATTGCACAGCAGATGTTGTTGTTTTTTATTTTTCACCTGCGATGTGGTGTCTTGTAAACTTGCACTTCCTAACACTGCACATGGGGAAAAAAAAGTTTTTTCTCCTTTACAGCCGGCCAACTTTAAACCAGTATTATCAATGCTCACAATACACTTTCAAACTATATTAATTGCTTCTAAAAACACATGTTCCTGGATTAGTTGAAATTATATAATCGCTCTAATATACAACAACAGCAATACAAAAAAACAAACAAAACAAAAACAACAACAACAAATAACAAATAAACAAAAACAACAAACGATGAAGCAAACGATAAAAAAAGAAACAACCATAAAGAAAATAAAAATCTTTAATCTTAACATACTTTTAATAAATTCAAAATAGTGCGATGTTATAAACTATTAGATATTCGCGTTGCTGTTTTGAAGAGCTGGGCTACAGTTGTGTAAAGTCACCAAAGTCATCATAGCGGATCTTGTGGTTTTGTCAGGATACGAATCATCACGCTGGAGTTTCCATTGTTATTTCCTTCTCAGGTTACTGAGTGACGACATTGTGTGCACCGAGGTATTAGTGAGAGGTATTAGTGAGAGGTATTAGTGAGAGGTATTAGTGAGAGGTATTAGTGAGAGGTATTAGTGAGAGGTATTAGTGAGAGGTATTATTGAGAGGTATTAGTGAGAGGTATTAGTGAGAGGTATTAGTGAGAGGTATTAGTGAGAGGTATTAGTGAGAGGTATTAGTGAGAGGTATTAGTGAGAGGTATTAGTGAGAGGTATTATTGAGAATTAATGTTCCTTTTTTTGGTAAGTGCAAATTTATTCCATAGTTTTCCCATCTACCGTTCCAAATTATGACGAACGACAATTACTTAAGCTATATAATTGTGTTGTTTAAGTTGGCTGATAACGCAGACAATATTCCAAAGGTTCCATTCGAGTCTCATTCAACGTCTATCGAAAGGCAAATAATGCTCCGGTAAATTTCGCTGAAATTTTTCAGCATGTTTATCTTCTTAAGTTTTTATTTTTAGTTTATAAATCGAATGTTATCTGGTCTAGAGTTGATGAGTTGCTTCAAGCAGCGGCGTAGCGATGCCTGGTACCACTCAGGGCGGGCACATATTTTTCCGCGGCCCCCCCCCCCTTGAAAAAGAAAACTCGACAGTAGACTGAAAATGAGATCCAATAATATAAAGGGAGAAACAAATGACGCTGGGGGTGTGAAGCACCCTTTCCGCACCCCCTTCCTATGTTAATGGATTTAAGATATTTTAGTTGGTGTCATGAAACACAATAATTGGTTTATCCAAAGATTTGTTAGTTGTTTTTAACAATCAATACTACATTGATGACTTCATGTAATCTTATCTTGACTTGAGGACGACCACTTGTATAGTGACACGTTGGTGGAATAGAAATAAAATCTATATTTTCATTGATCGGAGTTTGATTTCAATGTCACTTATTTCATTCGTGATGCGATTTCGAACTGCAGATGGCACATGCGACACTAATCTAGATAATAAATGTCATTAAACGTACAAATATGAAATAAATGTTCCTCTAAAAAATACATTTGTATTAAAAAAAAAAGACGATTCATAAAACTTATCTTAAGGTATTTTTCGAAATGAGAATTGACAATCAGATTTGTTTTCTAGATTTCAATAAGTAACTTCGTGTCACAAATTCAGGTACAATCCTTTTTTTTTATAAACACTCATGATGATGTCTGTTTTTAAAAAAATCAAAAATCAGAGTGCTTTAACTGCAAAATGCATGCGTAGGAGGTTGGAGTTGGGGGGGGGGGGGGAGAGTTCACGTACCACCTTGTCTGGCGCTTACTTTAGGGCACCATGTTCGGTCAACTTAGACTTAATATACCTTAGTTTGGCGTGCACTCTGAAGGCAATGTGTTTTTCGTTCAAAGGTGAAACACAGTCAAGACACCCCCCTCCCCCACGCCCCATCTGGCGTCACAACCAACAGTTATTATATAACAACAAATGTCACCACCCCGGTCAAATTGATGCAGGGGAAAACAAATCGCTAAACATTATTGTTATCACCCATGCAGTCTGAAGGTATAAATATAACGTTTTGGTTAATAAAGTAATAACACCAAAAGGGAAATAAAAAATAGAACGGCATGTGGATAGACCACACCACCAACAGCCGCCAGTTGTTATCTGAACAGGATCAAATAAGGTTTTCACGGCGAGTTTGTCCCATTAGTAAGCATGATTGGCTTCACTATATTGAGTGTGTTTATGAGTCTAGCATCTTTTGAAAGTTTCAACAACAGAAGTTTTTCTTTTAAAAAAGTGGAATTAATTCCATTGCATTTTCTTTCGTCTAACGAAACAAATAACTTGGAACTGGGATACCGAGACACATCATTCAAGGAACACAATTAACGAGAACTATCAGTTTAAGTAAATTATCCTTAATGTTTTAATTATTTCAATAATTGCCATTATTATTATAATTATTATTATTGTTACCTTCGTAGTTTTTATAATTATTATAAAATATACTACTGTTTTTATTATTAATTTAAAAAATGGCGTATAGTTTAAAATCAGTGGTTCCCAATATGTTCTAATGCACCTCGCAATGTGAAGAAGGTTTCATAATCTTATTTTCATTTCAATGCGATAGGAAGCGAAGTCTGGCGACCCACTTTAAATAATTACTGTTATCAGAATCTTCTGTACGGTGTTTACAATATTTGATTTTTCGAATTGTATTTCTTGTAATTTAACATGAGGCTGCTATGCGGAAAACCTTAGATTAGACCGAGGAAAGAAACTGCGCAGTGTCCACCCATTAGACTGTATAAACAGCATTGAGTTAATTAGAGCAACACGAAGTTGTTTGTAAAACACCACAACAATTATTATTATTTTTTTTTTCCCGACTATTTCATCACTTTTTTAAGTCTTTGTTACACAATAACACCACTGATAGCTATAATAATGTACACAACACATCACTAATAGCTATAATAATATACACTGTTATGAAGGATGACGTGTTTTTAGCACGCCTATCTCGCGTCCCACGTGCATGACCCCTCGTGAACTCTCGTGATCGCCTTTGAAGTGTGACTAGAAAAACTTATTTACAACATTTATTCTAGTCAGGAGAACTGTCGAAAATAATAGAAGATTCTGGATAAAACGGGAAGGCAAACAATGTGTTAGGTGGTTCGAGAGACCTTAGTAGGAAATGCCTATAAAAAGGGCTGACCGATAGAGAGGGAGGAAGATTTTTCTTTTGATCACGAGATATGCTGTGTCATACTTTGTTGTGTGTAGAGTTTTCTATTTCCTCATACAATTTTGTGCTCATTGTATCGGTACCAGCAAATCTGTAAGTTTATAATTTTAATCATATTTCTCTTGCTGTTATTATTTAATTGAAGTTCACAAATTAAAAGTTATTAATTGTAATTAGCTCTGGCCTTGATTGTCGTTTTATGTGTTATTATTTTAAACTTTGGTATCGTCCTTTATTATGGACTGTTTCTAGAACGAGCCATAGTCTAAAATTAAGAGATTAAATTCTCAATCCATAACGGTCCGTAATAACACAATAACACCAATAATTTATAAAATAATTTACAGAATAACGTCACTAATAGCTATAATAATGTACACACTAACACAGATAAAGACTATTATAATGTGCACATTATCACCACTAAATGCCTTTAAAATGTGCACCATTGCTGCAATAATTTATATTAAAATGCGCTCAAAAACAGTATCACCACTAATTCCCTTTAAAATGTGCACCATTGCTGCTATAATTGATTTTAAAATACGCTCAAAAACTATGTTCATCGCTGTTAAAATTGTCATAATAAAATATCACTCTTTGCCATTTTGAAAATTGCTAGCCACGAACGGCACCCAACGGTATCGTCTATCGGTCAGAGGGAAAATCAGTCAGGATAGTAGAGTTTAAAGAGATGTGTTTTTGTGTGCAGTTTTGAAAGCTGTGATGGTTGGTATATTGCCGATGTGAAGTGGAAGTGAGTTCCATTATTTGGGGGCAAAGAAAGAGAACCATCTTTCACAGTATGTTTTTGTGCGAGTCTTGGGGGCAGAAAGAATACGCCCGTCTGCGGAGGAGCGAAGCTGTCGAAGGGGTGAATAGACAGAGAGAAGTTCGGTTAGATAGGAAGGGCAGGAATTCGAGAAAAAGGTGTGGCAGAGAACAGAGAGTTTGTAATCAATCCGTGCTTGTACAATGAGCCAATGAAGTGAATGAAGTAGTGGTGTGACGTGATCACTTTTTTTTTTTTGTCTTTAAAACTAGCCTGGCAGCTGAGTTTTGAACCTTTTGTAGTTTTTCAAAGATGTGTTTTGGTGAACCTGACAGAAGAGAGTTGCTCTTGGTGTTGCTAGCATCCGTCCGTCACAGTGTGTCAATGGTGTGGAATTCGCGGGACCAAATCCACAAGGCCTGGGATTTAAGCTGGGTCCTAACAGCAAATCGCCTCTCTCGACGCCGCTGGATAAACACAAGGGAACACCACGTGGATGATGCAGCTTGGCACCAGTGGCGTCGCAGGAGTTGTCGGAACGTATCCGCCTCCATCTCCGGGTTTGAAGTCCCCCCCCCCCCCCCCGGCAGAAATATAATCGCTTAGTAACAAAAAGATTTAACGGAAAATATAAAATGTACTTTTGATTGTCTTCAATCGCAGTTATAAAAAAAAAAAAAAAAGCTTTTAAAAATTCTCTTATTGTAGTACTTAAAGTGTGCGATAGTCGAATCTGGCAATTATTAAATGTAGTCGAATATCAACCTTCTACGGATTAAAAATTGTAGGTACTTAAGAAAGTATTTTTTCCAATAAGGGTTTTTACAGGAATCGACTTTGGTTTAAATTCCTTTTTAGTTTTTTGTTTTTTGTTTCATCAACAAGAGTCACGATTATTTAAAAACGAAACTGTTGAAACGCGTCGTGTAAATCTTTTCTATCGACACCAGGTCCGACACCAGGTCCGGCACCAGGTCCGACACCAGGTCCGACACCAGGTCCGACACCAGGTCAGACACCAGGTCCGGCACCAGGTCCGACACCAGGTCCGACACCATGTCCGACACCAGGTCCGACACCAGGTCCGACACCAGGTCCGACACCAGGTCCGACACCAGGTCCGACACCAGGTCCGACACCAGGTCCGACACCAGGTCCGACACCAGGTCCGGCACCAGGTCCGACACCAGGTTCGACACCAGGTCCGACACCAGGTCCGGCACCAGGTCCGACACCAGGTCCGACACCAGGTCCGAAACCAGGTCAGACACCAGGTCAGACACCAGGTCCGACACCAGGTCCGAAACCAGGTCCGAAACCAGGTCAGACACCAGGTCCGACACCAGGTCCGAAACCAGGTCAGACACCAGGTCAGACACCATGTCAGAAATCAGGCCCAACTCCAGGTCAAACACCAGGTCTGACACCAGGTCCGACACCAGGTCCGGCACCAGGTCCGACACCATGTCCGACACCATGTCCGACACCAGGTCCGACACCAGGTCCAACACTATGTCAGACACCAGGTCCAACACCAGGTCCGGTTGTTGGTACATGTAACAGTTGGTGAGTGTGTGTTTGTAGGACGTCGGTGAAGGGTTACATGTGTGAAATATGTGTACATACACTCTACCACATTTGGCATATTCATGGCTAAAAATGTCACGCATCTAATGAAACAATGTTGTGTGGTCTCAATCTGGCAGTTAAAGTTTTTTGTTGGGATGGGGGGGGGGGTGTGTGTGGGGGTGGAAGATTTCACGTTTAGGGAGCTTCCAACTAATGTAGATAAAAGAATGAGCGCTCGAAGCAAAAGTGGTTAACTGTATTATGACCGTTAGTAGAAGTGGTCAGCTGTATTAAGACCGCTATTAGTAGTGGTTTGATGTATTATGACCCCCCACCCCCAGTAGAAGTGGACAACTGTATTATGACAGCTAGTAGAAGTGATCAAGTGTATTTCGACCGCTAGTAAACGTTGTCAACTGTATTGTGACCTCTAATAGAAGTGGTCAACTATGTTATGACCGATAGTGGAAGTGGTCAAAATTACTTTTGACTGAGGGGTCAGTAATAAAGAAGTAACCTGTTTTGTGGGAACTTGTAGTTTTGAAATAATAAATATTTGAAATGATTTTTCTGCGTAATGCGTAAACTCAAATTGAAATATTCATGCGGGTCTTTCGTGTAAGGACATTCGTAGGTTGCATGTCTTTCATGTAAGGACATTCCTATGTTGGAGGTCTTTCATGTAAGGACATTTGTAGATTGCAGTTCTTTCATGTAAGGATATTCGTAGGTTGCAGGTCTTTCATGTAAGGCCATTCTTAGATTGCAGGCAGTGGCGTAGCTAGAATTTGAGACACCCGTTGCGGTCGTTGACTCCGTCGGCCAGGATTCAAGATAGCCATAAGCCAAAACGTGATTCCCACCACAGAAATTTTGTTTGTACGAGATGACTAGACATACGAATCAACCTGAAATAGCGCTAGTCTTATATGTGGTTTAATGGAACGGGGGTGTAATGAGTAATGGGCAAAGGGGAGGGACTATGTAATAGAGAGAAAAAATTGGTAACAGTAGTGTGGGGGAGGTTTGGGGTAACCAAAGTTTGGGAGGGTTTGGGTTAACCGTATAGTGAGAGAGGTTTGGGGTAAGTGAACAATGGGAGGGGATAGGATACACGTGGGGTGGAAGTGGTTCGGGTAACATGAGTATGGGAGACGTTAGGGTAACCTTATGGTGGGAAGGGTTGGAGTAAAATTTGGAATGTGAGAGTTTGGGGTAACGGTAGTTTGGGGGGAGCTCGGAGTAACCTTAGGGGATGTGGAGGTTGCGGTAACAGTTGGGGGGGTTGATGTTGGTGTAACCGTAGGTTGAGAAAGGTTAGCGTAACAATAACCTCTAATCCCCCACCCCCCCCCCCCCCCCCCACTTAACTAATTAGTCAGTATTAGAATTCTTAGATCATCTATAGGTAAACATATTTTTATATAAAAAATGTGAAACATTTATTTTGGAGCCTTTTTGATCTTTTTTTAAAATCATTTTTATAAACAACGCTTACGTTATTTTTTTTTCGTTAGTTCTCTTTTTAGCTAAGGCTAAATGACATACGTCCCGTCATCATTTCGAGCTGAAACTTGGCTCATAGACTTGTTCCTGAAGACCATATGTGTTCAAATTTTCAGCCCCCAAAGCCCCAACCCCCACACCAAACTCCCAAGTTTGATGTTTTACGAAATATTCAACCGTCTGTTGTCATCGATGAATCCCGTAGCCAATTGATTGGGTTTCCATCCTCTGTTATCGCCCATTACTTTCATATTTTATTTGCTTGACATCTGCCAGGTACCGGAAAGTGTCATATTTCTGTTTTGTTCGTTGCGTGGGATGACTGCGTTGCGTCTCTAGTTACACACACTCAGTTGCGATACGGTTACACGTCATTACATTCAAAGGTTGCGCCAGCATAATGGAATGCCCTTGTGTGTATGTTTGAGGCTCCGCTTGTATCCAAATGGCAGGGTTTTGTGGAAAAAAACATTACGTATAATTTGTTTTTTTCTTTACTTTGTATCTTTAAAATCTTTAAAATCGCATGACTTTTCACCGAATCAGAACAGTGGCGTCACAACAGTGGCGTCACAACAGTGGCGTAATCCGTAAACCAGAAGTCATTACGACACTGAAACTTTCATCACTGTCTTTTTTTTTATTACAATCACAATCTTCAAAATAAAGTTTGAAGAAATCAATCTAACACGATATTGACATACGCCACTGGGAATATGTCATTGACATACGCCGCTGAGAATATGTCATTGATTAGTTCAGAAATTTTGCCATTAATTGATTAAGACTCATATAGGGATATATATTTGACTGTATTTGGGTGTTACTAAAGAGTTGACGCGCCACTGCCACACTCTTCAGATTTGGACTACAGCTTGCAGATGTCGGAGAGC
This sequence comes from Omphiscola glabra, assembly GCA_964017045.1. Lineage (NCBI taxonomy): Eukaryota > Metazoa > Mollusca > Gastropoda > Lymnaeidae > Omphiscola > Omphiscola glabra. The sequence goes on from OZ024808.1 coordinate 20,497,664, forward strand.
AGCCGTTCATAGTGTAGAGGTTATAAAGATTAAAGTTCGCTACCAAAGTCACCGACAACAATTTGTTTTTTTGAGGTTATGGATTTAAACTGTATCACTGTATCACTGTTCGAAGATTTATTTTTTTTATCAGATTTAGGCGACAGCTGCTGATTTCGTCTTTGTGATTGGTGTTGTTTACCTACGCCGATGACAAAAAAAAAAAAAAGAAACTAATTTGGATGGAAATATTTGAAACATATCTTTTGTTGTTAAGAAAAAGTAAAATTATCTGGACGTCTAAATAAACCCTGCAAAAATACATAATATTTCCACAAGCAGACCTCAACGGAGACCCAAAATGTCGAGATTGCACACTAGCCCCATAATAGAAGAAGTTGACTTCATGCCACATTATTAACGTTCGGGAGGCTACGGGGGGCAGGTGGGTTATAAATTGGCAAATATGTTATATTGCACAGCCACCAGCAGGCGTGTGCTATGTTGCAAATAAGTTATACGAAGCAGACAATTAGCAGGCTGGTCACATTATTCAAATATGTTAAATGGCAAAAACCAATCAACAAGCGAAACGGAGGTGGCTAATAAGTTATGGCACTGCTATTCGGAAAGGAAGCTAAGTTGCAAAGATGTTATATGATACAGCCAATCAGCAGGCGTGTCACAGCCAATCACCAATCGTGTCCTAACTTTCGTTTATGTTATATGATACAGCCAATCAGCAGACGTGTCCTAACTTTCATATATGTTATATTTCACTACCAATCGGATACAAAAAGAAATGCATTTTATACGCTGTAGCACATTTTCTTATGACAAACAAACAACAAATTTCGTGCTGTTACCTACACAAACATGTTTCCTCTTTTCATGTTTTTGTTTTAGCGATTACGCCCCGAGTGCTGTTCCGAAGCGTATGCTCTTCATCATATTATTAATCGTGACAGCCGTAGTCTGTGGCATGCTCCTGGTAAAGAACAACACATCCGCCAGCGCTGCGTTCAGTCAGCTGATATCGAGGGACGAGCTCACGGAGGACAGGCTGGACACGAGACTTGGGGAAATGCTGAAAACCTCCAACGAGAAAATCGAGTCGCTGTTGGTGGAGGTGAAAGCGTGCTATGAGAAAGTGGCCGGAAAAGCAGGGGAAACATTGGTCAAACTCGAGGAGTTCAAGTCGTCAACTTCCAAGAGTTTGGAGAAAATTGGATTAACGTGCAAACGAATAAATGGCCTGGACAGTGGTCAGTTGGACCTCTCGGACGACAACGGCGCGATGCGTAAGGATTAATTTTTTAATTTTTTGTTTTTAGAAAAACGAAATTTATATGAATGTTCTAGTTCACAAAACAGTTTTTCTTTAGTGTCAGTTCAGACTCTAGAATTTAGAAATTCAGAACACCATATCTTGAAGTTTGAATATCAAAATAGCAAATACAATTGATGTATCAGTTAGCAAATACAATGGATGTATCAGTTAGCAAATACAATGGATGTATCAGTTAGCAACTACAATGGATGTATCAGTTAGCAAATACAATGGATGTATCAGTTAGCAAATTAAATGGACGTATCAGTTGAACGCTTTCCTCAACTATCGCAATTTTGAAAAAAAAAAAAAGAAATAATTATAAGGACATAGAAAGACTTATCTAAGGAGCTTTACAGGACAAAGTCCTTTTGATTTTTTTGTTTTCTTCTATTTAAGCTTCAACACATCTAGTCCTGCATCGTTCTTTCATAGAGACTTAGTGGATACTATATTCAAGTCGTGCAAATAAACTATATTATTCTACTACTACATTATTCTTTATACTTAAGAAATGAATATGTTTAATGATTCTATTCCATATTTCGATTAGAAGCTGTTGCAAATGTTTCCAAGTGTTTTACCATTACCTACACCTGCAATAGTTACAATGTTTTATTGTATTTACAGCAATACTTCAAGATTTCCATAAGAAGTTCGGAGGCAACCTTACTTTTAAAGCCAACCCTGGAAACCCGGCTTCTATAACCGAATGGTGGGAGGCGGCGGCAATGATGGGATGGTGAGTGGATGGTGTGATGTATATTTGGATCTTGTTTTTGGATGGTGAGTGGATGGTGTGATGTATATTTGGGTCTTGTTTTGGATGGTGAGTGGACGGTGTGATGTATATATGGGTCTTGTTTTGGATGGTGAGTGGATGGTGTGATGTTTATTTGGGTCTTGTTTCCACCCTTACGAATTGCATGGCCATATTCTAGAGCCAGTTTCCTCCGTAAAGTACCTAGATGTTACCGTCCAAAGAGAAGTCCGCTGGGAAGAGCACATTAGCAATGTGTGCAATAGGGGCAAACAAGACGCTGCGGCTCCTAAGACGAAATCTGAAGATTGGCAACTCAAGCGTGAAAGAAAAAGCCTATAAAACCTTTGTCCGGCCGCTGTTAGAGTACGCATCCTCAGTCTGGGACCCATTTACCCAGAAGAGCATCGACAGGTTGGAGGCGGTCCAACGACGGGCAGCACTCTTTGTCATGAACCGCTACAGAAACAACTCTAGTGTTGGCAGCATGCTGGAAACATTAGGGTGGTCACCGTTGGAAGAACGACGACGACTATCTAGGCTCTCCATGTTGTACAAGATCAAAAATGGGCTGGTCCACTGCTCCAGTATCAAACAGAAACTCGTCAATCTTTCCCCTAGACTGCGAAGAGGTCACGACAAACAGTTTCGACAATTAAAAACAAGAACTCAGTACAGGAGCTCCTCATTCCTTCCAAAGACAATAAAGGAATGGAACAAGCTTCCAAAAACAACAGTTGCGGCGACTACACCTGACATACAATCTTGCCTCCTGTCTTGCAACCAGTGAATTATCCCATTAAAAAACCACGCACATTAACATCGCGAACCCCTCTGAACCATAGGAGCCATAATGATCAATGCATTGATCGTGGGCCCTCTGAACCATGGGAGCCATAATGATCAATGCATTGATCGTGGGCCCTATGAACTATAGGAGCCATAATTTTTATTAATTTTCTGAGTTTTCTGATTTTTTTGTTTTGTCAGTTAAATTTGTGAGTTGTTTTTGTAAAATACATTGGTGAGTTTGTTGTTTTTGTAAGTTATATTGGGCGAATTGTTTTCTTAGTTAAACTGATTATGTTTCTTTGCAAGTTGAGTTATATTTTTAATGTCAAAAGTGTGTGTCTGGTTGTTGAAGGTATATTTATGTATTACTTTTGTAATGGGAAGTTGCGAGATATTTAGTACATGAAATGTGTAAATATCGTGCAAGACGTTTTTGGTTTGTTTTTTTTTTTTTAAATTTTCTGGTGACATTTTCATCCCTTTTGCCCCCTCCAATTCCCCCCTCGCCCTTTCTCCCTCTCATTTCTCCCTCCCTCGTTTCAACAAACACACAACAAAATCTTAATGGAAACGACTTATTTCACATCCTTACGGTTTCACTTTTCTTAGGACACAACCGTATTTCAATTTCATACAGGTACATGAATCCCACCTTAAGACACAGCTGCAAAAATCTGATCAATTTCGGCAACTGGCCAGTTTGTCAGGACGAGCCGTACGTCATCAAACCCCCTTGTTTGGTCTATTCCTTTGGGTGAGTTGTGACGTTTAACACAAATAGGCCTTCTAAATATTTCTTTGTTTTAAGTTAAGGGTTATCTTCTTTGTAATGAAAGCATCACAAGCAAGCATGTGTGCTGCGATGGGTCTGGTTACACCCAATACCTGGCTTTCAGGGCCCCCGAAATGTCCCTGACCTCATTCTCCATGTATAATCTGAATTGACATGTTTTCCGCTCACTGTTCACGACGCCATTTTAAAAGGTACTTCATCTGGCTATGAATGTCATTTGGACAGCTTCAGTGCATAAGAGGAACACAAAAAAGGGAAGGGGGGTGTTGGTTGAATGATTGTGTGTTAAGGATTCGCCTTGTGTAGGTAAAATCTACATATCGGAAATAACAAACAAAACCAACTCTTTCCATCTTTCAAAGTGTGCAACATAGCCTCAAAACGTACATGCAAAATTGAGATCATAAACCTCTTAGAACTCCAGCACTAGTGGGCCTCACAGAGGTCTTTTTAATTTATTATCAATTATAAAAGTGAAAATATCTCTTTTTAGTAGTGCGTTAGGCGGTGGCGGGTGGGCAGGGAGGGGGGGTTCTTCGGTGGTAGCAATAACTTGTAGAAATGTACTTGAAGAGGTTTTAATCTCTTCGTATGTAACCACACCTGAACATACAAAGTTTGTCCTAGAACTGACTATCAGTCGCGGATGAGGAGGTTGGGGGGGGGGGGTAAATAAGTGCATTCTCACCTACTGAGCTTCTATTCAGACACGCCACGACGATTGAACGGGACGCCCCCCCCCCCCACTTTTTTACAAAGTTTGTCCTAGAACTGACTATCAGTCGCGGATGAGGAGGTTGGGGGGGGGGGGGGTAAATAAGTGTATTCTCACCTACTGAGCTTCTATTCAGACACGCCACGACGATTGAACGGGACGCCTCCCCCCCCCCCTTGCCGCATGACACGAAATTGTTCCATTTACCGGGTCCTAAGGCAACACACATAAAAAATGTACACACAATTTTCTCACTATAATTAAAATGTTAATTTTTAAATAATGGTGTTTGCTTGTGTCACGTGGTCATCAGATGACGTAGGATGGCATAATATTGCAAATGTAAATATGGAACATTACATTTTTGGAACCTTGTTATAATTATATAACAATGAGTGGCGTAGCCAACTGTAAAAAAAAAGGGGAGGGGAAGAGACTATTTTCATTTAAAGTAGTTCGTTTAGTGGTTCAGATTTTCATAAATCAACATCCCTTGTTATCGCCACGTTCCTCTACTTAACGTTTTAGTAGAGGTTGCATGTACTTTATACCACGTTGGCTGCAAACTTCAGCAAACACATTGCATTGGAAACTTTCTTTTGGTTTAATAAATTGTGTTGTAATTTCTTGTGACGAAGTTTATCGAGATGTCTAACTTGAGTTGGAAACGATATGGCGAAATGCATTAACACACTATCGTAAATCTACGGCACTCTTCTAAATCTGCTGTCTAATGGAGACGAAAGACAGGGCAGTACAACATCTCTCTCTCTCTCTCACTCTCTCCCTCTCTCTCTCTCTCTTACTCTCCCTCCTTTCCTCTCTCTCTCTTTCTTCCTCTCCCTCCCTCTCTCTCTCTCTCTCTTACTCTCCCTCCTTTCCTCTCTCTCTTTCCTCCTCTCCCTCCCTCTCTCTCTCCCTCTCTCTCTCCCTCTCTCTCTCTTTCTCTTCTCCCTCCTTTTCTCTCTCTCACTCTCCCTCCCTCTATCTTTCTCTCTCACTCTCCCTCCCTCTCTCTTTTTCTCCCTCTCTCTCTCTCCCTCCCCCTCCCTCCCTCTCTCTCTTTCTCTCTCTTTCTCCCTCCCCTCCCTCTCACTCTCTCACTCTCCTTCCTTCCCTCCATCTCTCTCTTTCTCCCTCTCTCTCACTCTCCCTCCCTCTCTCTCTTTCTCCCTCTCCTTTCCTCTTACTCTCTCTCTCTCACTCTCCCTCCTTCCCTCTCTCTCTTTCTCCCTCTCCCACCCTCTTATCTCTCTCACTCTCTCTTTCTCCCTCCCTCTCTCTCTCACTCTACCTCCCTCTCTTTCTTTCTCCATCTCCATCCCTCCCTCTCTCTCTTTCTCCCTCCCTCTCTCTCTTTCTCCCTCCCTCTCTCTCTCACTCTCCCTCCATCCCTCTCTCACTTTCTCCCCCTCTCTGTCTTTTTCACTCTCCCTCCCTCTCTCTCTTTCTCTCTCTCCCTGCCCCTTCTCACTCTCTCTCCCTCCCCCCTCTCTCTCTATCCCTCTCCCTTCTCTCTCTCTCTCTATCTTTTCATCTCTGATCATCTCACTTGTTTTTCTAGTAACAAAGCCTTCGCTTTTATAGGCATCCAACCGTTCTCAGATTTACTTGGCTCAAACTTGTATCCATTCTCAGAGAGTGAGAGAGAGAGAGAGGGAGGGAGAAGGAGAAAAAGAGAGTGGGAGGGAAGGAGAGTGAGAGAGAGAGAGGGAGGGAGAAGGAGAAAAAGAGAGCGGGAGGGAAGGAGAGTGAGAGAGAGAGAGGGGGGACTTCTCTTGACCAATAGTCGACACGCACAAGTATCAGTTGGCTCTTAAGTGCTGACATCTTGTATTTTAACATTTAATGTCTTGTTAAAGCACTGTGCACCACAAATAGCCCCACCACCCCCCCCCCAAACCATCACGTACTCTCTTCTCGTTTGTGTCACATATTTCAATTGGATTAACATCAAGCGATATTTGCAAACACCGTCACCAGACAATCTTGGATTCCTTTCGAAGAGTTAAATCCTTTCCTTGAAAGCAGTGGTTCTCAACCTTCCTAATGCCACGAACCTTAAATACAGTTCCTCGTGTTGTGGCGACCCTCCAACCACACACTTATTTTCGTTACTACTTCATAACTGTATGGTATATGTGTTTTTCCGATGATCTTTGGCGACTCCTGTAAAAGGGTTGTTCGACCTCCAAAGGGGTCGCGACACACGGGTTGAAAACCGCTTCCTTAAAAGGGTTTAGAAAACAATCTGTCAAAAAAATTGTTTACAAATAAGACTACATGACATATTATTTACCCAGTGTGCACTAGCAGTGTGTCTTCTGAAAGCCAAATAACGAATGAATTTACATGAGTGCAAGGCATCCACAGATCGCAAATGGAAAAACCTATGTGCGTTAATGATTTCATTAGCTGGATGAACAAGACGGCTGTTGCGGACGGTGATGGCAAATCTTCAGAAAAAGAAGCCATGGCAATTTATTATGGTGTTCAGGCTAGTATATGTAGAAACCAGTTTAGTATAGTTCAAGGTGGGTGTGTGGTGGAGGGGCAACGCTCTAGTGAAACATCGGTTGGTAGGCACAATCGAAATAATAATAATAAAAATAATTATTAAAATGAGTGTAAAAAAAAGTGTTTCTTCCATGTGATTTTTTCTTGAATTTAATCATATAACCTTTAAGACTTACGTATGTATGTAGACTTGTTGTGCGTATGTCAACTCAAACTAGCATTTACAGGTATATAATTGCCTTGTAAACATTTTTTTAAAAATATATCAAACTCAGCCAGAGACATTGATGCCCATTGTGGCATGTTGAGGCACGAACCCTGCGGTGCTGAGACACACCTATGCACATTGAAACATACTGAAACACACGGAGGCAAATTTAGGCACACTGACAAACACCGATACTCACTGAAACAACCCGAGACACACTCACACGCTGAGACACGCGGATGCAGATTCGGACACACTGATACACAGTGAGACACAATGAGATAAAGTAGAACACTCACGGATACACTGAGACGCACGGAAACACAAACGAAATATCACTTCGACACACTGAGAAGCACTGGGGCCCCTTAATGATGCACCCAGCGACACGGTGAGCCACGGTTGTCTATTATATCACTTTCTGGCAAGTTTCACAGGCACGGTTGTCTATTATATCACTTTCTGGCAAGTTTCACATGCACGGTTGTCTATTATATCACTTTCTGGCAAGTTTCACAGGCACGGTTGTCTATTATATCACTTTCTGGCAAGTTTCACAGGCACGGTTGTCTATTATATCACTTTCTGGCAAGTTTCACAGGCACGGTTGTCTATTATATCACTTTCTGGCAAGTTTCACAGGCACGGTTGTCTATTATATACCTTTCTGGCAAGTTTCACTTTAAAAAAAAACGACATAAATTCTTTGATCTTTCAGATATTGCAATCTGGAAACATCTTAGGTTAAATTTCAAATTACTTATGGAAGCAGCGAGGATTTAGTAGTGTCTCTAAACAAGTAAAGCACGTTTAGAATTTATATTGAAATGAATTTCTTCTTAACATGGCTTCAGATCACAACGTCCTATGTGGCTAGATCTAGATGATCCTACGATCATGATAAGGCTAGCGCAAAAGTTTCTAATAACAAATGCAACCCAATCAAAGAGAAAATTTCACACGTCCAATTTTTTTTCTTCACCCCAATGTAAATCTATTCATCACAATTGTGTGTGTAGCCTTCTTAAAAAAGTAAATATTTGTAGATATTGCACCGCCAATTTTGTAATGTTACGTACTGTTATCAGTGTGGAGAAATTAATTTCTCATTTAAGTGTATGACTCGTTCTAAAACAGAACACAACAAAAGACGATACCAAATGATAAATACAATAACAAAAAATACGATACTCAAACCTGGGCTAAGTACAATTAATAAGTTTTAATATGTTAATTATAATGAATTACAAAATTTAAAACAAATATAATTATTGACTTACAGAATACAGTTTGGCTTGTACCGGTACGATGTTACATAATATACAACGTGCTAAAGAGGTACATCGATGAAAAGAAATCTACCCACACAGTAAAGAAAGCTGTCTCGAAGCAAAAATCATACACTCCACGTATCTCGTGATAAAATGATCTCTCTCTCCAAAAAATAGCTCGTTTTCCTTTTTATAGTCTGTTTTACTCATGTTTCGAGAACCGCCTTATGCATTGTTTTCCTTTCCGGTTTTCTCCAGATGTTTCTACAATATTTGAAGGAAACGTGCATCCCTTTTTTTTAGTTGTAAACAAGGTCAAATGAAGACTATTTTTAGCTACCCTCGCCTTAAATGCGGTCTCGAGTAGGAGTTCGTTCACTGGGAAAGCATGAAGTAAACAAGTCAACTACATAACAGTAATATCACTTCCACTAGCTCCACCAATGTTGTTATATATCTTCCACCAGTTCCACGAATGTTTTAATATCTCTTCCTTCAGCTACACCAATGTTGTAATATTTCTTCCATCATTTCCTCAAACGTTGTACTATCTATTCCATCAGTTCCTCGAATGTTGTAATATCTCTTCCACCAGTTCCGCCAGTGTTGTATTATTTCTGTCCACCACAGTTGTAATATTTCGTGTATCCTTTCCTCCATTGTTCTCATCACGTGACAATGACATTGCCCTAACGGACACCCACTCAAAAAACACAGTTTAAACCTCCTTCATTAGCCTTTGGCTGCAGTCGATATAAGTTATTCAGAGAAGCCAGGCAGTGAAAGAGTGCACTAAGACAAAGACCGTTGACTTGCTGCCATTAGAGATGGTCCCCTTGGGGCAGAAGTCGCAGTCCTAGACATTTTACAGTATTCGTTGTTGTTTTAAGTATGGTTCCAAAATGTAATCTTTCACTAAGTCAATTTAAGTGAAGACATGCAACTAACTTGACATTGAGTGATACTATCTTGACGCCCGAAATCATTTTGTCACGTTTTCATATTGTGTTTTCTTCAAGCCAACTCCTCCAAACGTCAACATTTTAATGCGTGTTCTTCACGCCATTCCATCTTGTTACATCTTGAGACCACGCTTGGAATACAAAGAAGAATTATCGTCAGAATTGTTTCTTACATTATATCTGATAAACTTCATCTCGCCTGATACCTCACTCACTCCTATTTCTAACCAGTACCACTGATAGACGTCTTCTCTCCTATCTCTTTCTTTTTTTCTCTCTCTACTTACCGCCTTACCCCGCCCCACTTTCTCACGCAAAATGATAAACGTTGAGACTATACGCTCTGAAAACATGCTTAAATAAATATAATCCGAACAATTAAACATACAAAATATAAAATTACAGTCTAATACTAAGTAAAACACCAATAGACAAATACAACCTGTCAGAATTTATAATATGTTTCGTGGTTAACATTAGTGCAATCCGATCCACGGCCCACGGGCCGCATGCGCCTTGCGTACGGCCTGCGTACTGGTTTTGAATGACCCACCAGAGCTAGAGACATTTTTACCATTTGTATTAAAAAATATAAATAAACATGTTAGTTTTAGATAAAAAAAAACAAAGCAAACGAACAAAGGATATTCAGTGATTTGGTATTGTTGGGAAATCGCATGACAGTACAGGAGAAGTGATGGCATGAAAAAAGGGATGTGGCATAAGGAGAGGAATGCTTGACAGGCACCAGTAATTTATCTTAAGGGCGTCAGCATTTCCACAATGTGGGGACATGGGGTGACGCGAAATCGGACACTACGTTTCCTTTCTGCTGTTTCGGCCAGCCTATAAAAAAAAAGGGGGGGGGGCAGGGTCAGCTGGAGAGGGGGGGGGGGAGATGTGGAGTCGTAATGTACAGGTATAACTACCAGCAGCGTGACTAACGGAGAGATGAATTTTCCTTCACACCAACGGGACTGGTTTAGCTGAACTGGATATTTTAAACACGACGTGTTAAAACGACTTGGTTTCATAGGACACTAATAATAATACAAGCGTTAACAAGATGAGATCTGGGGTGTCGCAAATGACTCGAAGGGGAATGTGAACCAGTCGACACGCAACAGGCTGTTTGTCCAGGTGGGGGGCAGTACGTCCATCCTGTGTTTTTTTAAGACGAAGTCAGACTATGGTGCCTGATACTCAGTGATCGGAGTAGTAGGATCAATGACAGGAGTAGAGAGCGGGATAAAAGCTGTGTTTGCAGTTAGTCCATTTCAGGCAGAAATTCTGAGAAAAATCTACTAACGATTCTTAAAATTATTATTATTTTTTTCAAAACAGATAAAGTAAAAAAAAAAAAAAACAAGTAAAAAAAAAGGGAAATTTGCTTATAGAAACGTACTTTCAACTCTTCACGTCAACTGGATTTTTTTTTGTTTTTCATTGTTTAATGAAAATCCGGTGTGTTAGATTTGCAAGACTTCTAATTAGTGCATGAAAAAGACCGATGTGCGGGAGACAGCACAAGACAGTGCATGCGGATTTTGAGAAAGAGTTTCCAATTGAAACAAAGTTCGGAGACCACAAATTTACGTCTTTAAAAAGGATCTGAGCGGCAGGCTAAATTTTTTTATTTTTTCGTAGAATTTTTTTTATGTTAGCTGGATATTAGCTTAGAAGCAAATACCATATTCAGATAATGAAACAGTTCAATGTATGTTAAAGTATACTGTGCAGATTCATTATTTGCTGAATATTAAAAAAAAAAAAAAAGAAGAAATTTACAACAAAATAATATCTAATCATCAGCTTTCTCGCCAGACCGTAGCAAGACGTGTAGGATGTATGTCCGGGGATAAATTGAAGATCTTAGTGCTAAAAGTACTTAAGTCACATTTTTGTCAAAACCAATCTGAACTGTGGCCTTTTCCTATCCGGGTAAGCCAAGTGTAGTGCAGAAGTTTGAACACATTAAAATGTAGTAGTGTCACTTAATTAAACAAGCCAACAAATGAAAATGATCTCATTTTATATACGAAAAGAATATTTGAACTAGATTATCTCAAAATAGGAATGTTGTGACTTAGGTACTTTTAGCACTAAAGTCTTCAATTTCAGCAGTTGCTACGTGTTTTGAAAAATGCTACCTGTTTCAGTGTTGTATTGGATGAATCACGTGATATCACTGACACAGTTCAACTAATTGTTTGGATTAGATTTGACAAGGAACAAGGATTGAAAGGAACATTATTGTCAGTACTTCCATTGAAAAAATGAAAGCCATGTTGAGGATGTGCACAAGTCACTGAAGGGATTTGTATGAAAGAGAAGTATGGAAATAAAGAGTAATACATGAAGGACTGCGTTCAAGCTGTGTTAAGGATATCGTAGAGCAAGGTATGTGGACGCTTGAATTAAGAAGCGGGACGATGAGACAAGAACGTTTCGGCTAAAAGCCTTCATCAGCCGACAGGACAGATGAAAATAGGACACGAAAAGAAACAAGTCAAAAACTTTAGTTATCGCCATTTTTATTGCCGGAAGTTGGGTTTTTCAGAACTAAGATTACTGGAAGTGAAAGAATGTATGATTGTTACCGTGAAAAATAAGATCTAAATATAAAAGGACTAAAATATCATGGATATATATCAAAAATAAGAAAGAGAATATTATATTAAATAATAATAATAATAAATAACATTTCATTTTTTTTTAAAATTGAGAATTATTAGTAAGAGAGTATTTGATTCATTTCATATGGTGATGTTCTGCACAAAACCTGAATTGATTTGTTTTACATTCTAACTCTCTCTGGTGTGTTGGTAAAAGGAAATCACAGACATGATGAATACATTTAATAATCCCTTTTTTTGTTCATGTTCGTTTTAATAAGATGAGACCGGAGAAAGCTTACCCTGCTCAATATCACAATGATGTTCAGTGAACCTATCTGATAATCTTATACCAGTTTCTCCAATATAACATGAGTGGCATCTGCGGCGCATTATCGCACATATCACATCACGACTAACACACGTGAAGCTCTCTTTGATGGTAAAAGTACCTTCAGGGAGGCTAATGTTGTCCCTATACTCTCCAAACCAAGCCGATTATCCTATTACATTCAATAACGCCAAGATGAAATACAGAGAAATAATTCGGTTACACATGTGTCAAGGAAATGTGCTGTTGGTCTATTCTTAGCCTGCTGGATGTCATTTCCTATACATTTAACAGGCGGATTATCCGTCGTCTAAGTCTCCTGTCTGAAAAAATATATGCCAACGAGAGCTCTGACAACTCTACATCATGCCGGTCAAACAAACGTGTGTCAAACTTCTGTTTAAATGCTACCTAAAAATATCATATTGTATTTGTGTCCTTTTATAGAAACAACGTTATGCAAATTAAATGTCATTGCCACCTATCATTATGTCAACTAAATGGCATTGTTACATATCATTACTGTCAACTAGATGGCATTATAACCTATCTTTATGTCAACTATATTTCATTGCCACCTATCATTATGTCAACTAAATGTCAATACCACCTACCATTATGTCAGTTAAATGTCATTATTATCTATCATTATGTCAACTTAATGGCATTACCACCTATCATTATGTCAACTTAATGGCATTACCACCTATAATTATGTCAACTTAATGGCATTATCACATATTATTATGTCAGTTAAATGTCATTACCACCTATCACTATGTCAACTTAATGGAATTACCACCTATCATTATGTCATCTTAATGGCATTACCACATATCATTATGTCAACTTAATGGCATTACCACCTATCATTATGTCAACTTAGTGGCATGACCACCTATCATTATGTCAACTTAATGGCATTACCACCTATCATTATGTCAACTTAATGGCATTATCACCTATCATTATGTCAAGTAAATGCCATTTTCCTTCAATTGGATCATATAAAAGTTATTCAAAATTTATGTTTCTCGCTGAGTTTCTTAACAATAATTGTTTTTTTTTCTTCCTTCCCATATTTCTCCATTCCCTACCCACATTTCTTCTAAGCCTTTCCCATAATCGGTCTATCCTATTCCCACATTCCTTCTATTCCCTTACCACATTTCTTTTATCCTCTTCTTATATTTCTTCTATTCACATCCCATATTTCTTATTTTCCCTTGTCACCTTCCTTCTATACCTTCCCATATTTCTTCTATTCACATCCCATATTTCTTATATTCCCTTGCCACATTCCTTCTATACCCTCCCACATTTCTTCTGTCCCCTTCTCACATTTCAGTTATAGACATCAATATTGTGGAGAACCTTTACTATTATATGTTATCATTTTTTCTCTCCATCTCGTTTGTTTGGATGGTAACACTTGATTTCTATGTCACTCGTACTTCAACAGCCAGGTAACAGACAACTCGTTGATATCATTTGATATTTATTTATAGGCTACCATGACTCATTTTCAATCGTCTGGTACTCGGCTCTGACTGCCACGCCTCGTCTCTTTCTTAACCAATTGGTCCTTGACCTACGCTAATAAATCCCTCAAATACCATTCTACTCACTGACCGCGTTCTGTCCTCCAAATGCCTGCATTGCTCTTCGACCGATATCTCCCCTACTGTCCTCTACTTCTGTCCGGCTGAGTTCCGCATCAGAACCCCACTAATGGTCCCTCTTTTATTTGTCCCCGAACTAGTCTCTAGATATTCATTCCCAGGAATATCTCTTTCTAACTCTGTGCTACACGGTGCTCCTACAACCTGGCACTATGATTAAATCCACAAATACCTTTTGAATACCCCCACACCTTTTCACACACCGCTTCCCATGTTGTGACTCTCCACAAATTCAATTTGCTTTTCCAATAGGGCAGAAACCTGATTCATAATTACATCATTTAATCTTAGGAATACGGGCGGGCAAAAAAATTGTATGGGAGTATTTAAATCCTAGGTGTTTAGAAGCTTTAGAACTTGCGACATTTATTGAATTCTTTTAATGGGCAACAAGAAGTAGGAAGGTGTTTGTGGTTGATATGTTGTAATCGAGTACTGATCATATTTATGTGAACGATTAACGTGTAACGGTTAATATCTGCCTTTACCTGACTAACATCTGGGTATTGGTTATTAGTCACCTTCAGTCTGAGTATTTTATTTAACTATTATGTTTCACATTGATTTGCAGTATCGCCAACGACTTTTCATTTGACGACGCCTTGGGAAACTTGGGCTGTACAGTCGCATCGTTCGACCCAAGGTAAGTCACGTGACAGAAGCCAAAATAAACTCTTCTTCTTCTATATATTAAGTGCCAACGATCAATTTATTGATCATTGTGGCTCCTATGAATGTAGATAAGATTTGCAATGTCTCTGTGCCTGGTGTTGATGAGGATATTTCACTGGTTACAAGAGTAACTGAGTGAGGGTATCATGCACTAGGGGTTGGGAGGCCTGAGGCAATAGACGCAAATGATTCAAGTGTTGCCGCCTCAACTGTTCCTTTTGGAAGCTTGTTCCAGTCCCTGATTGTCTTTGGTAGAAATGAGCAGTTCCTATACTGGCTTCTCGCTGGTATGAGCCGGAACTGCCTGTCATGGCCTCGTCGCTGTCTATGGGGAAGAGGGACGAGTTTATGTTTAATGCCAGAGCAGTGGACTAGCCCATTATTTATCTTGTAAATCATGGAGAGCCTGGACTGTCGTCGTCGTTCCTCCAATAGTGACCATCCCAGTGTTTCCAGCATGCTGCCAACACTAGAGGTATTCCTGTAGCGGTTCAGGACTCTCATCTTGACTCCCGTTATCTATATTATCTGCAACTCTCAGATACACACGTTGTTTATACAAGTGTCAAGGAATACCAGAAGACTTTAAAAAAATCAGATTATTTGCTGTTCCCTTAGCATATTTTACCGTTTGGGGAGGGGGGGAAAGGGTGCGGGGAAAAAAAATTGAAATCGAAATGGAGTGTGGCACTGCAACAAGTTTAAGAACCCCTGGTTTTACCGGTTGTTTTATCGTTCCTAATTTTAAAAAAAATATTGCCATTGGAAATGATTTGGTGTATATTATCCTCACAGTATGCACAAAGAGGATCACGTTAGAAGTCCACAGGTTTCCTTCTACAACATAGGAATGGGGGCCATCAACACAAACAGTTTTGCGCCAAACAAAGACGGCTACGTTAAGGATGACCAGAAATGGAAGATAAGGACGTTGAAAGGAGCAATGGCAGAATTAGGTCAACAAAATGTAAGCTGCTTCTGGCACACTGTCAAATACATTTTTAACTGATGGAAACTAATGATTAAGTCTTGACCCACGCTTACCTCCAAAACCCATCCTCCCCCATACACACACAACAACAGCTTTATACCAACCATTCCACACACAAAAAATAATACGGGACAACAATAACAACAAATTTCAAAAGAAACTGTCTCCATACATTTATTTGGTGGTTTCTAGATACGGCACATTAGGACCAACGACTCACTCCATAGTCCTAGAAAGATTGAGCGATATCAAACATCGAGATATGTTTGATAAATTGAAAAATACAACTTTACAATTTTTCTGAAAGAATTCATATATTTTCTTGACTTCTGTGTATTAAAAAAACAAACACAGAAAAAAAATAAACACCTTAAAAATATACAGATGGGGGTTTCTCTTTGTTTGTCCGTAAATAGATCTTAGCATAAATATCAGCAGGCTTGAACCATTTTAATTGATAAGATACTTTTGGTTTGCTTTCGTTTCAGCGTGTACTCGATGTTTTGAAAATGGATATTGAGACCTACGAGTGGGCCGTGCTGGACAATATGTTTGAGACGGACGGGCTAAAGAACATCCGGCACTTGCTGATAGAGTACCATTTATTCCCCAATAGGCCGGACAAGGGCGACTACGTTTACAACTATAAGGTACTGCTTAACGTAATTCCAACATCACACCAGGCAGCATAAGCCTTAAGGTAATTCTAATATCAGACCTGTCAAAATAAAGTTTAGTTCCTATGTAAGTGAGGGGGCAAGAACCAGCGACGTAGCAAGTTTGGTACCACGCGTGGCGTGCCAAGATTGTCCGAAAAAAATCTGCTTTGGGATTAAAATCCTCTACTAGGGATAAAGAAGAAAAAAAAAGTTCCACCCGAGGCTTAACGATCACTCCGCCCCTTTCCTATCCCACCTGAAAAGATCTTACTTTGACTTTTACAAGTAAATGGATTAACCTTCTAAAACGATCCCTTCACAAACACCTTATTTTGTTGCTTTTAGGAGCAACATAATTATAAATGCCCCTTTGAAATCAAGGTTATAGCACATTCATAATTCTTCAACGTATCGATTTCCAATTACTGATACTATCGCGGTTAATCTCGGGAAGTAGGTCAAATAAATCTAACGACGCTCTGCTGTTTATGTGTCGTGTACTTCTGGTCGGATCACGTCACGTCATGTGACCATGGGAACAACGATAGATCGAATGTCCGCCAAGACGGTCAATGCGGTTGTAATTCCAAACGGTTCGTGATGGCGATGACAAAAACCGCAATTTCGATTCTGAGTATCGATCAGACTGGGTAAATATCGATAGATTTTTCGAGGATTTTTTTTTCCTCGCCCGTTTAGAAACAGCTGAAGAGTTGACGTCATAAAGGTATTTGTATTGTTCGTCAAAACAGCCGGAGGCGCCCGGAGGCCGTTCTAAGAGCAGCAGTGAAGTAGTGGTGTCAAGACGGACAGCGGCGCACCTCGACTAAACGCCGCCCTTGGCGAACTCCACGTAACAATCATACACACGCGCGCACACAAACACATATATACACGCAGATATATAACGATAACCTTCTCTAGGTTCGCCACAGGTTCTTAATGATTTTTTGTTTTCTCCATACTTTATGTTTCAGTTACTGAACCGTCTAAGGAAGCTTGGATTCCGTGAATACTATTACGCGACCTGCTGTTTGCGAACGACAAATGCCAATGATTTCAACTACCAAGGTCATGTGTCATATGTCAACGCATACTTCCAGCCACCATCATGATGCATCCTTATTGTGGCATACATTTATTTGTTAATATTTGAATTGTTTTTTAAAATGTGTTTTTTTCCTTTAAAACGAGACAGTAGTTTTAAAGTTTAAAGAGTGTATGTGTGTACGTCTGTGTATGTGGGTGTATGCGTTTGTATGTGTGCGTTTGCGTATGTGTTGTTGTTTTTTTTTTGGTGTGTTTATTTTATTTTTATATTTGTGTGTGTGGTCGCTTTTAGCGTATTATATGTAATGCAATGTTTGAAAAGTTAAGTGCTTTATTATTTTAAAAAAAATGAAATTGATATTCATTGTTTGATATGGTTCCGTAAAATGCTCTTCTAATTAGGGTCAATCAGGGGCTCCATGAACCCCCCCCCCCCCCCCCGGGCGAGGCCTCTACATTTAATATCCTGTATTTTAATAATTTCAAAAATGTATTGACGTTCAAATTAATAAATAATAACGAGGAGAGAGCATGCAATAACTGTTCAGTCTTCAAATGTTCTAGACTCTTAGGACGTTATCTGTAAGAAGTCTTGCCACTTCGGTCGAGCTCTCGGTGCTCCATCGGCGTTTCCAAAATTCACCCAGCGCGTGCTTGTTGGGCTCCGGTGTAATTATCATACGCGCCCGTTAGAGTTAAGGAAACGGAACGCTTCGACAAAACTCTTTCCTGGCCTTGCCGACCAATCAGAGTAAGCCAGCAGTCATTTTCATCAGGGACAAATTATTTTTAAAAAAACAAAACAAACAACTAACGTTCAAGACACAATGACCAGGGCTACCACACCTTGGGAAATTTCCCAAGATCTTGGGAATTCACGACCCCCATTGGGATCTGGGGAATAATTTTGAAAATCAGGCAAAACCTTGGGAAATATTAACAGGGGGAAGATTTCTTACATATTTTCAAAAAATGCAAATTGACCTTGTACACCATATGCATAGAACAGTCTCAACAATAAATAAACTGATAATAAATCTTGAAATCTCAAAGGAAATCATTATAGCCTATTAATATTATAGAATTTATGAGGGGGGGGGGTAATAGGCTCGGAAACTTTATCAGACATTAGGCTCTTAGACATTAGCAACAATACGAAAAACAGTACAAGCCAAAGAGGGAACGATAGTGTTCAATCAAGAATCGATAGTAAAATATGATGAATTTCAGTTACTTCTACAATGTGTTCAAACTATGATGCATCTGTTAAAAAATCCAGCCTCATTTTCATCAATTGGAAAAAAAATAGTTGTGCATTTACAGGTAATTTAGATATTAAAATTATACCGGTACATTGTAGGATTATGGCTGAAAAGTTCATTTAAACAGTATTTTGTTTGAAAAAAATTTATTATAATTATAATGTAAATTAACAATTTAAAAAATACTTATTGTCTTCATATAATATCAATCCATTTAACTACAATTATTATTACTAAATTCTGCTTTATTGCTTTGCTAACCCCATTACTAATCTACAGACTTACAATAAGAAAACAACATGTTTTGATGATGAACCTTTTGCCCTTGTAATGGTTGTAAAGAGACTTCTGTGTTAATTAGCCCTGTGAGCTTTGTTTCAAAGTGACCTCTAATTACACATGTAGATGATATTTTTACCAGAAAATTTGGAGATAATATTTAATTTAGTAGCCTAACTCCAGTGGGGTATTGATAATTTGGATTAAAAATTAATATTTTTTTTTTCGAAATCAATTTTTTTTTTTGTGATCAAGATTTTTTAAAAATGTATTTTAAAATAAATTTCAGTCAATTACTGTACCCCGAGTTTCAGGGGCATTAATTATTGCAGTAATTACTACATAGAAAACCCCTTTTAAAGAAAACTCGTATATATTTATATGATCTTGGGAAATCTTGGGAAATATTTTGACAAAATCTTGGGAAATTTTAAAAAAGTGAGTGGCAGCTCTGACAATGACAGAAGCCTGGTTGCCGCTTACGAAGTGGGACACGACAGCTCTGTGCCTAGACATTGATAAACTGGCTGCTAAACGTCAGTAGCCTTTGTAAAGAATATGTTTCCGCTTGCGAATAAATTAAATTGAAATCCGCTCTCGAAGCTGGTGTAAAAATTGTTAAATGAAAATTTGATTTAAACCGAAAAAATGACTTCAGTGTAAGACTGACGACTGACTGCTGTTAAAGTTTTAGAATTCGGTTGATAAAAGTTCATGAATTTAAGAATGATTTAACACGACTTGTATTAGTTTATAAATATAGATTAACATTTATAATTTTATGAGATTGTGACGCGCTTAAGTTCCGAAGAAAAAAAAAATGTAGTCATGAACTTTACTTGAAAAGCTTGGGAACAGCTTGGAGTAAACTAAGCGTGCAAGTAAATATTTTTGTCCAATGAATATAATTGTACACTTCTTAATGAACCTCTGTGTTAGAGGAGACACCTTTTATAAATGTTTAAAGCTTCATTGTTCAGAGCGAGAAAACTCTCAAGGTGGTTCTCATCCTGTCTTCCAAGTCTTTTATTACATATAATAATAGACACATTTTTGTCTTTTTGAGAAACTCATTAAATCATGCACTTAATAAAACAAAACAAAAAACCACAACATTATAGATCATTTTATTTTGTCAACAAGGTATTTTTTTTTTTCAATAATCAATTATACAAGGACTACATTCCATTGGAACGGTCTCCGTGGGGAAAAATTATTTTTACAAATTTTCTTTACGTAGTTTTTATCCAATGTTTGCTTACCCTTATTTCAATATTTTTTATTGCTAATATTTTTTGCTTGCTTGAAAACATGTGTATTTGAGATTAAAACTAGGCATGTTGTTATTCAGTGTTTAAGAAAACACCCAAATACCTCTTTCTTTTATCTAGGCCTACTCCACAAATGTTTATAGTTCTTCTATTCTATTTTTATTAATTTTTTATTATCATTTTTAAAAAAAATATTTTTCTCTTTGTGCCTAAAGTACTCTTAGTATCGAATTTTGCTTCGATGTCACCTCATTAAAAATGTCACAAATAATTAAATATTTTTTTTTAGGTCCTTACAGTACAGATCGTGCTTCTAGATCAGTTTGTAGCTGAATGATTAGTGTTTTATGATTTTGTTGAGATCTCGCAAGGAGTTGTTTCCTTTTCTTTTATTATTTTTTTAAATATTGCAGCTTTTGAATACCGTCGCCAGAATTAAAGGCTACTTATATAGAAGGACATTAGAAGGACACTAGAAGGACACTAAAAGGACAATAGAAGGACACTAGAAGCACTCTAGAAGGACACTAGAAGGACACTAGAAGGACACCTGAAGGACACTAGAATGACTCTAGAAGGACACTAGAAGGACACGAGAAGGATTTTGTTTGTATGATTGCAAGCCATGTCTCGAGTTCTGTGTACGCTGTTAATTTTAAAACGTGATTTCAGGGTGTTGTGGGGTGGGGGCAATGAATAATAAGCAGACAATTTACTGACACAAACTATTTTTAATGCATTAAACACATTTTTTTTTCAATTAGTTTTTTTCAACTTTATTTATTGTGGTTTGGTTGGTTCAATCCAGACATGCCGGTAGCTATTTTCCCCAAAACTCTCAGCTGTCACTGACTTGCCGCGTCTGTGAATTGCCAACACATTACACCTGCCTTATGTCACTGGGCCACACCTGCCTTGTGTCACTGGGCAACACCTGACTTGTGTCACTGGGCAACACCTGACTTAAGTCACCGTGCCAAATCTGCCTTGTGTCACTGGGTCACACCTGCCTTGTGTCACTGAGCCCCACCTGCCTTGTGTCACTGGGCCCCACCTGCCTTATGTCACTGGGGAAGCAGCTGACTTAAGTCACCGTACCAAACCTGACAGTTCTATTTCTTTCCACGTCTGTCCATTATACTCAGATGATCTTATGCTGTACATCGTATATGTAAAGTTACTCCTTTGACATATACCAACTTTAATGAATGATAAACTATTCACTTTACATATACCAACCGAATGAATGATATCTTCACAAAATCTTTTTATATTTTAATTTTTTTGTTTTGTTTTTCTACATTATCTGCTAAGAAGCTGTCAAGATGAAACAATATTAAGTATATTTAGGGAATGGGCCATATTTAAGTAAAGAATGTGTATTTGCCGAGAAGCCACACGGCTATCCCACTGTCGATATTAAGGAAGAGCAAGATCAGGAGCATATTTCCGCTACTTCACACAAAGTATAATCAATGTTGTGTCTACAATTAGCTTTCTTATCTCGAGGTCCATGGTGAAAACAGTTTATTTGATGGTAGGATATAGTTACACAAACGGTTGTTCTCGGGTTATCCGCTGCAGCTGCACACGCGATGACACACGTTTTTTTCCCCAGCGTAAGAATCAACGCATCACAGGCTCAATCCGTTAGACTGAGTGCATATTCGAATACCACGAATCTACGAATAGAGATTTTACTTTAAAAAGAAAGACAAAGAATCACAACAATAAACTAATAATAACGATCTCACAGTGTTTGGCCTCCTTGCTGAAGTTATGATGTCACACTAGGACCCCATGTCACAATAAGACCACATGTCACAATACGACCACATGTCACAATAAGACCACATGTCACACTAAGACCACATGTCACAATAAGACCACATGTCACAATAAGACCAAATGTCACAATAAGACCACATGTCACAATAGGACCACATGTCACAATAAGACCACATGTCACAATAAGACCAAATGTCACAATAAGACCACATGTCACAATAAGACCACATGTCACAATAAGACCACATGTCACACTAAGACCACATGTCACAATAAGACCACATGTCACACTAAGACCACATGTCACAACGCAACTATTTCGTTTCAAAACTTTGATATAAGCTAGCGGTTCTTAACCAGGGGCGACACCACACCACCACCACCCCCTGGGTGTTAGAGGCAGTGCCAGGTGTCCATGAACACTCAGAAATATTTAAAAAAAACAAAAAAAAACAAAAACATTTGCTCACACACAAAACATGCATGGTTTGATGTTTTGGTTTTGAAGATGAGTAGCGTATTGTGGCTGAGTATGTGTGTGTGTGTTGGTGTGTGTGTGTGCCTGCGTGTGTGTGTGTGTGGATTTTATTTGATTCTTGCGAATAATAAATTATCATATTTAAAAAAAAAAATGTGTACATTTCATGCGTGAAATGTTTTAAAATCGAGAAGGGGTGTAGTGCTGTAAGACTGTAAAAAAAGCATACTTATATCCAACCCATTTTTAATCAAAATATCGGGCATGTCCTCCTTCCATTCAACGACCAGACGATATTCTCCATATACATTTTGTTTACAATATAAAGAGCACATGGCGTAACTTGACCCCCAAGCTTTGCACCGGATAAGCCATGTATGCTCTTTCTCTAACTACAAAAATAAGTATCGTCTCGTTACAAATAAAACAGGTGCGCCAATGTCTTAAGCAGCGCGGGCTGAGAAACCTCGGAGCACATCAATATATGCAGACCACGAAAATAATGTTTTGCAATCTGAACTGTTAATATTTTTATGCCATTTTGCTTAACAGCAATGAAGCAATCCAAGCTCTTTATACACACACACACAAAACGTAAGTCCGTTCAATCCATTAAATTACCATTTAAATAAGGAAAGGTCTTTATTGCATCCCGACTCTTCAAACTACATCTCATTTGGAGTGCAGATAAAAAAATATCTTAAACATTAGAGCCGGGAAGGTAAATCCAATCACATTTTCAGAATCAGCCTCCCCTAATAATACTAAGATCGTGAGTGTTAGTGGTTTTTCTTTCATCAGCCTTATTTATAATTAAGAAGAAAAAAACGTGTAAGTTCAATTCAGCATTCGCTTAAAGGTTTATATTTTCAATGAAATGTAAAATTGAGCGGGTTAATGAGTGGATCGAATTCTTTACATCACCCTAGTGAGTCTGACTTTTTAAAGAACGTAGTGACCAGCTGTTAAAATGGCTGAGGAGTAAGTGGCTAGACCTTACATTTGTGGGAAGAAGAGCTCTAGAAAAAAACGTCGCGAGTATGCGCTGCGTTATTGTTGTGCCGCAGAGCGGTGCTGATTTTGAAAGATTTTCTTTCTGCATGTTGTTTTTGTGGTAATTTTTTTTTCTGTTTAATACGTGACTGAGCTTGCTCGCTAGTTGTCTTCTGGTCACCTATAAAGTCGCGTCTGATTTGTGTTTTAACATCGCGTCTGCTGCCTTCAGTGAACGGTGGGAGAAAAGGTGGGGCGGTATGGGATGTCAAATGAGAACTGTAGGATAAGAGGGATGATACAACTAAGGTAAAACGATACTTCGTTTGTCGATAGTATACAAATTAAAACTTTAATACTTTAGAAACAAAAACAAAAAATTAAAAAGTTTTGCTATCAACGACGTTTTAAACGTTGAAATCAAGAACATAATTTAACATTTCTCTAAATCCGTTAAGCAAAAAGACAGCGCAGAATTGTTTCTCAAAAATCAATAAATACAAAACATATTCAAGTGTCGTCTGCTTTAGATTTGATCCCTGTGTCTTAATAGAACGCTCATCTACATTTCTACACAGTCCTTCTGAGTATAGTTTGTTGAAGGAGTCGGGTATAGTTTATCGATAGTTAAGGTGTGCTTGGCAGTTCAGGGGTCGCGACCCACAGGTTGAGAACCGCTGACTTAGACAAATGTGTATACTGTTTTCTTAAAAGAATTTTTTTTAATGAATAAAATCACATTAAAGCAGTAATTCACATACATGTATATTAATAGGATGAGATAAGAGGGTACGTACTGTAAAGTATGGAGTTTAGAAGGTTATGAACACCAATTAATGGAATATACAAATTTAACTCAGTTCGTTCAAGTAGATTTCATAACCTTTAGCAGTTTAAAAAAAAGAACAGGGCACCATTAGAATAGGGTGCTGTAAAAGCAGGGCATCATTAAAGAAGGGTGCCATAAGAACACGGCACCATTAGAGAAGGGTGCGGTTAGAATAGGGCACCATTAGAGAAGGGTGCCGTAAGAACAGGGAACTATTAGAGTAGTGTTCCATAAGAACACGGCACTATTAGATAATATAGCAATATGAACAGGGTACCATTAGAAAGGTTGGCATTAGAACATGGCACCATTAGAGAAGGGTGCCGTTAGAACAGGGCACCATAAGAGAAGGGTGCCGTCAGAACAGGGCACCATTATAGAAGGGTGCCGTTAGAACAGGAAACCATTAGAGAAGTGTGCCACAAGAACAGGGCACCATTAGAGAAGGGTGCCGTTAAAACAGGGCACCATTAGAGAATTGTGCCACAAGAAAAGGGCACCATTAGAGAAGTGTGCCACAAGAACAGGGCACCATTAGAGAAGTGTGCCACAAGAACAGGGTACCATTAAAGAAGTGTGCCACAAGAACAGGGCACCATTAGAGAAGTGTGCCACAAGAACAGGGCACCATTAGAGAAGTGTGCCACAAGAACAGGGCACCATTAGAGAAGGGTCCTTCCACGGAACAGTCCAAGCTGTTTGGACTAGCGGTATTGTCAGCTGAGAGTGATATGAAGGAGAACGAAGTGATTAGACTAACATGTCAAGAACACTAAAGTTATAAACGTAACGTTTAATGTTTTCGATAAAAAAAAAGTATTTATTTAACGCAGTTACCAAAATTCTATGTTTTCTTCTTTTAATTTTTTTCCTAATAATACTTTAATTACAAATAATGCCACAAGTTGCCTGTTTGTTAAGAATTACTCGACAGGTCCCGAGTGTGAGGGGGGGGGGAGGGTTTCCGGAGAAGGAGGACACTACGAGTTAAACCACAACAGGTGTAACCCACCTCAGTGACGCCTCTGGTCCTTGTTTCTCTGTTTCTTTCAACGCATTTCCGGTTCTGTTTTGATAGGCACGCTCGCTGGCCGCGAAGAGTCGGATGTGTTGGACTTGGTTTTTAGTCATGTTCCTACTTACAAACATTCTGGGGCGATAGTGGTAAACTTCACAGTGCAGCATCCCTCTCTATACAGATTAAAAGGCAAAAGCTAAAACAGCAAACACATTTTAATGAAACGAAATTACGCCTGCCAACAGTCGAATTTCTATTTTGATTTTATCATTAGACATATGCGGCTGATTCCTAACTTCGCAGACACCGAGCCAGTCAAACAATTCACTCCCATATCGTAAGTGTTTGCCCTTCAAAATACTCCGACTTAAATAGCTTGAAGGGAATTATGACCTCCCTTTCTGTAGCATTAGCCCTGATTTCCAGCTCTAATGTCCCTTCCACCAGTCCCTTCCACCAGTCCCCTCCACTGGTCTCCAGCCATCAGCTAGACCACCAGTCTCTTCCACCAGCAAGACCACCAGTCTCTTCCACCTGTCCCCTCCACTGGTCCCCTGCCATCAGCTAGACCACCAGTCTCTTCCACCAGCTTGACCACCAGTCTCTTCCACCAGCTTGACCACCAGTCTCTTTCACCAGCTTGACCACCAGTCTCTTCCACCAGATGAACACGCTAACCATGTAAGCCTCAAAATGTTAGTGAATTTTAATTCTCATGTAAAATATGCACACTTTTTTTATATTCAAATGTTAAATTGTTCACTGAATGAAAACTAAATGATGTGTTTTAGAAAGAATGAAAAAGGCTTTAGGAATGATTAAGTTGTACGAAGAAATATTTAAGGAAACACAGTAAGTTCATTTTCAAAACATCTAATGTAGGTCTGAAATGTCCGGACACAATAAAACATTGTTCTAAAAACTTTGTATTAGTTGTTTTTTTAAAAATTCATTCTTCAGTATTTAATCATTTTAAAATACAATGAGAGATCTCAAATACAGTGTTAGATCACAAATACAGTGTTAGATCACAAATACAGTGTTAGATCACAAATACAATGAGAGATCTCAAATACGGTGTTAGATCACAAATACGGTGTTAGATCACAAATACGGTGTTAGATCACAAATACGGTGTTAGATCACAAATACGGTGTTAGATCACAAATACGGTGTTAGATCACAAATACGGTGTTAGATCACAAATACGGTGTTAGATCACAAATACGGTGTTAGATCACAAACACGGCGTAAGATCTCAAATACAGTGTGAGGTAACAAATACAGTGTAAGATCTCAAATACAGTGTGAGATAACATATACATTGTAAGATCTCAAATACAGTGTGAGGTAACAAATACAGTGTAAGATGACTAATGTAGTTTGAAACTTGAGGTTGATGCTTGCTGCACGGAGATTTTATGTGAGTCTGCAATTTAGAAAGCTTCAGTCTCAAGTCTCCCAGCTGCGTTATATTCTGCCGATTTCATTTTTTATCATCCAATCACCTGGGACATTGAATTCACCTTCAGCAAAATACGGAAATTGAAACATTAACGATATCATTTTCGTACATTTGGTCCAATTTCGAAATTTGATTTCTATTTCCTCATAAAGCCATGCCATAACACCTTACATATTAAAATGTTTTAACAGACTCATCATTTTGCATTTCTGCGAGTTCTTCTTGATATTGTATATTTGAAGTATCAGAAACAATCCATTAACACTGACTGCATAATCTAAGTAGGAAAATCAATTTGTCTTAAATCACAAATTCTTTCTTTTAAATCAGCTGATAAGATGATTAGATGATCGACGATAGCAAGTATAGCGGTATCAGACAATATCAAGTATAGCGGTATCAGACAATAGCAAATATAGCGGTATCAGACAATAGCAAGTAAAGCGGTATCAGACAATAACAAGTATAGCGGTATCAGACAATAACAAGTACAGCGGTATCAGACAAAAACAAGAATAGTGGTATCAGACAATAACAAGTGCAGCGGTATCAGACAAAAACAAGTACATCGGTATCAGACAATATCAAGGACAGCGGTATCAGACAATAACAAGTACAGCGGTATCAGACAATAAGAAGTACAGCGGTATCAGACAGTTCAAATTTTTTGAGCCAATGAAACTTTTCACGTTAGTTACAAACATATTTTTGACATAATTCGACAAATGTAATGCAACAAAACATCTTCGCTATTGCGTCGACAAGAGTTTTATTTGCTCCTTTAAGATCGGCTAAATCATCACAAATGCTTTAGCATTAACTGTTAACAGGTACTCCATTTCTAGTTCAAAGCATTGTTGGCATAAAAGTCAAGACAAAATAGTGAGTGTTCTCAAATTTAAAATATTCCGCAGATTTTTTTTGCACTATTTATTTTATTGTGATGCTAAAAAAAATTACCAAGAAAATGAAATAAAGGGAACAGAAAATATTTACCGAAAAAAAAAAAAAATATTAAAAACGATAACTCATAAAAAGAATACTTATCACTTAATATTTATACACACATTTTTTTTTTAAACGTAAACGTTCCCGTACTAATTATAATTTATGGGTCATCTTAAACTAACGACAATTTGTTAAATTAACGTATTTATACAACGCCTGAAGAGACTTCTTCTGTCGTACTCTTCGTCCTCGAGGAACAGCAGCCGATCTTCTTCGACGTCTGTGGTCCTTCCTAGGACATTGGCCGCATACAAGAGTCCTCCAGGCCTCACGATCCTGAGCCAATCTCTGTGGTCCTTCCTAGGACATAGGCCGCCTACAAGAGTCCTCCAGGCCTCACGATCCTGAGCCAATCTCTGTGGTCCTTCCTAGGACATAGGCGCCTACAAGAGTCCCCCAGACATCAAGATCCTGAGCCAATCTTTGTGGTACATCCTAGGACATACATCGCCTACAAGAGTCCTCCAGGTTTCACAATCCTGAGCCAATCTCTGTGGTCCTTCCTAGGACATAGGCTACCTACAAGAGTCCTTCAGGCTTCACGATCCTGGGCCAAACTCTATGGTCCTTCCTAGGACATAGGTTGCCTACAAGAGTCCTCCAGGCATCATGATCATGAGCCAATCTCTGTGGTCCTTCATAGGACATAGGCCGCCTACAAGAGTCCTACAGGCATCACGATCCTGAGCCAATCTCTCCAGCTTCCCCCAAATGTGGTCAAGTTTCTTGGTATCTGCTTCCACTCCAAGGCACCAAAGTGTTCCTC
This sequence comes from Omphiscola glabra, assembly GCA_964017045.1. Lineage (NCBI taxonomy): Eukaryota > Metazoa > Mollusca > Gastropoda > Lymnaeidae > Omphiscola > Omphiscola glabra. The sequence goes on from OZ024808.1 coordinate 20,526,148, forward strand.
GCCGGCCGCTTTTCCGTTTTCCTTGAGGGTTCCATTTCAGGGCTTGTCTACTTATGCTGGAGACAGGTTTCCTGAGTGTATGGCCGATCCATCTCCATCTTCTCTGGAGGATCTCTTGCTCTACCAGTCTACCCAACGCTTACTTAAAATTGAGGCTCTCCTATTAAAATAAAAGTTAAGCTATAGAAGACGGCTGGTTTTCAAATTCTTTACAGCTCATTTTCGAATTGTCCCCCCCCCCCCCCTTTTTAACACTCAAATTGCAACCCGTTGGGCGCAGTCACTGACCAAACGAACGGCAAGCGACGAGGGATATAAATTATCACAGTCGTTAAAATCTACTGTTAAGTTTAATGCCCGGGTTCAGAGCTTTACCGAGGACTTGGTTTGCAGATTTTTTTAATGTTCGGTTTGTTTTTTCAGTAATTTACAGATACTATTTTCAGACTCAAAAATAGAAAGTAGAAAACAGAGTAATTGAAGAAAAAGGGTGTTTATATAACAATTACTTGTAATATCCACACGGTAATTCAAGTCACTTGGTCACGTGATCTGAATACGTGCGGTTACCAAACGCTTTAAAAGATTCGTGTAAAAAAAAAAAAAAAAGTTATTCGTCTAATATTTGTTCTGGGAGCCAAGGTTCTAGTTTTAATATCTCACAGTAAGGAGAAGATGAACTAAAAAATAATCTTCAGACAACAGTTTTGTTATGTACAATTTAACAAAAAAAATGATTTGTAGTAAGAGAAACGAAGGAATAAAAAAGGTTTTTATTTGTAACTATTTGTCTTAACCAGTGATGGGATTCATATAAAATCCAACAACCGGAAGTCTGCCGTGATGACCGTTTTCAGTATTAAAAAATAGGTGTACATAAAGGTGTTCTGTTATTCGATGCAGTTATTATGACCTTTTGACGTGAAGACATCGTTGTAGATGGGATAAGAGACGAAATCAAAGATAGTCAAATTTAAGCCAGTCTTTAATTTTTTTTCGTACCCGTGGTGCGAAGATTTCATTTTACAGTTGTTTTGGGAATATGGATTGAATACATGACGAGAAAACACTCAGCAAGTCACAGAACACTCAGCAAGTCACAGAACAAGCAGCAAGTCACAGATCACTCAGCAAGTCACAGAACACTCAGCAATTCACAGAACACTCAGCAAGTCACAGAACACTCAGCAAGTCACTGAACATTCAGCATGTGACAGAACACTCAGCAAGTCGCATAACATTCAGCATGTCACAGAACACTCAGCAAGTCACAGAACATTCAGCATGTCACAGAGCACTCAGCAAGTAACAGAACACTCAGCAGGTCACAGAACACTCAGCAAGTCACAGAACATTCAGCATGTCCCAGAGCACTCAGCAAGTCACAGTACACTCAGCATGTCACAGAGCACTCAGCATGTCACAGAGCACTCAGCACGCCACAGAACATTCAGCCAGTCACAGTACACTCAGCCAGTCACAGAGCACTCAGCATGCCACAGAGCACTCAGCATGCCACAGAGCACTCAGCATGCCACAGAACACTCAGCATGCCACATAACACTCAGCACGCCACAGAACACTCAGCACGCCACAGAACACTCAGCACGCCACAGAACACTCAGCACGCCACAGAAGTCACAGACTGTCGCAACTTGCCGGGTCGTGTAAAATCGTTCTAGTCTCACTGAATTATTGAGCTCAAAGGCTTCAGGAGACAATAAGAAATCACTTTTTTGGTCAAGCAACAACATGCAAGTACTGACACACAAGTGCAGATAATCAAGTACCAACATACACGTACTGACATACAAGTACCGTCAAACAAGTACCGAGATACACGTACCGACATATAAGTACCGACATACAAGCACCGGCATTCAAGTACCGACAAACAAGTACCGAGATACAAGTACCGAGATAAAAGTACCGAGATACAAGTACCGAGATACAAGTACCGACATACCAGTACCAAGGTGTCATCATCAACAATGAGATACCGAGGAATGATCGCGGCATAGTACTATTCTTTTTATGTTTTTATTTTTTTTAAGAACCAATCAAAGAACTTTCTATGTAATAGAATTTAACAATTACATTATTAAGAAATTATTCATTGCCATAGATGGAAGGCCAATGATCATCAGTGTTACATTAAAGTGTAGGGAGTGAGAACACTTGAGCTAAATGCCACCAGGGTGAACACTCAGAAGGACGCCACCTCGAGGGTTACCACATACATTCATTAAAAGGATCCGCTGCTAATGCTATTAATATAAAGTTGAATATCATTCAACATTAGTTAACTTCTTAGTAATCCTGACACTGCCTCTCGCACCACAGGAAGTGAGGTCATCCTTTGTTAAGAGCCACAGGTTTAAATCTCAGGATTCAAACGAAATATTTTTTTTTATATTTATTGTTACGAGTGGTCTCTACCCTCACATATATCCTAGGTAAGTGGTCTAGAGGCTTCATCTCTTAAATTCGTTATTTTTATCTTGGTCTATTTATATACTTTTTTTTCTACCTTTCTGACAAGTAGCGTCTACCTGTATCAATAGATGCGGGGTATTTGAATAGAGTCCATTTCTAACGTGTACCGTGTGATGTATGAAAACTTTCCGATCAAACGAGTCTTCGGGGTATGCACCTGCAGCGTTTAATCTGAGAACAACTCTTTGTGTGCTTCTTTATTAATTATACTTCTGTGAAAGTTTGTGCAAACTCGTTCCCAAGTCTAATCTTCCTGAATATCGACATTGGCGTAACTGCACATCTACTCGGCAAATATACATTCTTTATTGAAATACAGCCCACCACCTATATATATATATACATCAGGCACAACACCGCCAGGTGTGGCACAGTGACATACAGCAGGTACAACACCGCCAGGTGTGGCACAGTGACACACATCAGGCACAACACCGCCAGGTGTGGCACAGTGACATACAGCAGGTACAAAACCGCCAAGTGTGTCACAGTGACACACAGCAGGTACAACACCGCCAGGTGTGGCACAGTGACATACAACAGGTGCAACACCGCCAGGTGTGGCACAGTGACACACAGCAGCTACAACAATGACAAATCATAGTTTTGGCGCGGTACTAGGGAAGAGTTTTGGGATACTATCTACTGGCATGTCTAGATTTTACCAACCGAGCAACAAGGAGCAACATAATAAAAGCTCCTTCAAAATAACTAACATTAATGAATTTGTGTATTAAAATTATTGTTGTGATTAGGACACTTGTGGCCTGCTCTACCCCCCCCCCCCCCGCTCCCCCCACATCCCTTGGAATATTAAATCAATGACAGATAATGAAGAGCGCGCAAAGAACTTGAGTCAAGGATTGCAGTCATAAAAAGTAGGATTATTTTAATTTTATTTTGGCGACAGCTTTAAATTTCTGCCGCGTTTAAATTGAATATAACAATGTATATATGTTCATTTTAAAACCCCAAATAATAATACACTTAACAAACTCATGACAAAATATTATTTAGCTTAAAAATAATCTTGAAGCAAAATTCTATAGAGCGACAAAAATGATTAACTAATTATTAAAGACAATTTAATGAGGTTCAATTGAGGCACAATTTGATATTAAGTGTCTTAAGACGAAGAGAATTTCTTTTTTTAAATTTTACAAATTTGTGGAAAAGTGAAATCAATGAGGCATTTGAGATTGTATACTTTGAATAATATCTGGGCTAGTTATAATCTTAACTACGCGTGCTTTCGATTAAACAATTATTTTTATGATGTCAAAACAAAATAATAGTATTATTGATAATTATTTTTAAACTAAGTGTAATTTAGCATGGCATTTTAAAAAAAAAAATTCATTTTTTTTCCTTTGCAGATCTGAACAATGAAAAGGAATGTCAAAGCACATACAGTTTATTGTGAGGCTCTCATACCGTCATTGAAGGCATTACATGGTGTTGACAAAAGAAAATCATAATTTACAGAGCTGGGAGAGTTGCATATGCTTTTTTTAAAGCCACAGGAATATTCAAGTATTAAATAAGAAAAAACATAAATTTTAATGTCTAACACCATATGTAATAAATAAAACGTGTGGCTTGACTGGATAGGCAACCATCTTGAGAATTGAACTGGTTCTGAACGAAAAAGCTTTAAAACTTTTTTTAAAAAATGTGTCTCAGTCTCAGTTTTAATAGTCATATAAATTAAAAGTTTAACTTATTAATATCAATTGTCATTTTAAAAAAAACACACAAAAAACACACAAAAAACACACAACCAAAAAAAAAAAAACAATATTTATTTTGTAAACCACCACGACATACAAGGGTGAAAACACATACAAAACACATGCAAAACACATACAAAAACACAATTAAAAAACACAAACTCACACGGTGGAAACCAACTGGTAAATTGTTGTAAAACGTTAAAATTAAATTTAAAAAAAAAAAAATATTTAAAAAAAATTTAGGACGTGTCATGACGGTGGCTGGAAGTATGCGTTGACATATGACACATGACCTTGGTAGTTGAACAGGTTGGCGTTTGCGGTTCGTATACAGCAGGTCTCGTACTTGTATTCACGGAATCCAAGCGTCCTCAGACGGTTCAGTAACTGAAACGTAAAGTAAGTAATAAAAATATTTGAGATCCACTCGTCTTCAGGTTCATGTGATTCACTTTGTTTGTGTTATTGTTATATATATATATATATATATGTGTGTGTGTGTGTGTGTGTGTGTGTGTGAGTGCGTGTGTGTCTGATTGACTGTTAAAGAGGACAACTTTTGAAGAGCGTCCGGGTTGGGGGGGGGACGCATTTAGTCAAGGTACGCCACTGTCCGTCTTGACACCGCACTTGTACTGGTTTTATGAAAACGGCCTTAAGGCAGAATGTGGACGATAGTAGAAGCACTGGCATGACGTCAGTTCTTCTGTTTTAATAAAGGAGCGGACGAAGGTCCTTGGAAGAAAGATATTTACTGGATCTGATCTGAATCGATACACAGAATCGAAATAGGAACCTGTTTGAGTTAAAACTGAACGGACAGATTTGGAACACATTCGATATATCGATCGCACGGACTCACACTTTTGTTTAAGGGAGGCAAATAAAGGACCAAGTTTCAGTCATTTTATCGGCAACAATGTCGGTATGTCGAAGTCGGTATGTCGGAATCGGTATGTCGGAGTCGGTATGTCGGAGTAGGTATGTCGGGGTCGGTATGTCGGAGTCGGATTATCGGAGTCGGTATGTCGGAGTCGGTATGTCGGAATCGGTATGTCGGAGTCGGTATGTCGGGGTCGGTATGTCGGAGTCGGTATGTCGGAGTCGGTATGTCGGGGTCGGTATGTCGGGGTCGGTATGTCGGGGTCGGTATGTTTGAATGTTTCGGACGGCGCTTCTCGTGAAAGCAACAAGGTGCGGTGATTTCGTGTACGCTTTATAAGTTCAATTCATTCAACGCAACGTTGAATCGTTATTGTGTGTGTGTTTTTTTTTTTTTTTTTTTTTTTTTTTTTTTTTGTATCAATCTTTGGTTTGTGTTCACCCAAAGTGGATGAGAAAAAAATTAAGAAGAAAAAGTAGTTTTAGAAAAGTAAAACAAATAATATGTAGTATGCTACATTTTTTTTTTTTTACATATGCCTGCATTAGGATCTGATAATTATTTTAGCGTTATACGTCATTTAACATGCATCACAAACATTTACTTGTAAATGTCAAATGAACTCGAATCAGTGACGCAGGAATGCACGGAGAGGGGTGCCTCCAGTTTTTTTAAAATTTATCTTCAGGGACTCTAGTAGACCTAGATACGCCACTGGCTCTACGCTCCCCTTACTTAAAGGGGAGCTAAACTGTACGTTGCCTTTATGTTGCCGAGTGTGGTGTTGGAATTAGGTTAGGCCTCATCCTACGCACAGTGATCTGGCTGTACAAACTTTGTCAGTTTCAATGTTTGGCTGTTGGTTGAACAATACGTAACAAAGGAACAAAAAAAAACAGCCTACAAAGAAAGAACGATACCAATAATAATAATATTATTAACCATAATCAATGCAATTATAAGATTAAGTCGATATGAAAATACAAAAATCAAATATACGGAAATGAAAACTGTGTTAACCTAGAGCACGTTGGGGGGGGGGGGGGGAGTGTATAATGCTATAAAGGTACAAATATTAATCCACACACAATGAAAAAATAAGTATGAGTCTTATTGGGCGCCTGTAATTCTAGTTAATCTCTAAGTCTGCAAGATAAAAATGATGTTTTTTTATATTGAGGGAGTCAGAGCGCTGCAGAACGGATGGTCTAGAAACTCCATCACCAGAGGGTATTCATCCGTCTTTGTAGTATAATTTACACCCTTCTGGAATTGTAACCAAACTCTCACAATCAAGGGTGGTTGGGAAAGGGGGAGGGGGCGGGGGAGTGGTGTCACAGTCAATTGGTGATGTCAAAAGACAAAGGGGAGGTAAGGCTGCACGCCACTGTTCATGACGATCTAACAATTTGTTCAACACACAGGCTATAACACTGACCTTATAATTGTAAACATAGTCGCCCTTGTCCGGCCTATTGGGGAATAAATGGTACTCTATCAGCAAGTGCCGGATGTTCTTTAGCACGTCCGTCTCAAACATATTGTCCAGCACGGCCCACTCGTAAGATTCAATATCCATTTTCAAAACATCGAGTGCACGCTGAAATAAAAACAAACTCAATGTATCTTATAAATTAAAATGTTGAATGTCTGCTGATATTTATGCTAAGATCTATTTATAGATAGAAAAAAAAATATTATTCATTATATACATAACATTTTTAAATTCATTGAATCAAGAAAATATATACGATCTGATGATAAATTTGGAAAGTTGTGAATTCAATTTATCAAGGATGTGGTGATGTTTGTTGACACTCCCACTTCCTAGGATCATGTGGTGAGGTGTCGTTCCCTAAAATTTAATATCTAGGATGTAGGGATTGTGGATATCCCGCCATGTTTCAAAGGCTGATGGGTTGAATCGTTCACTCAGTGTCATATCTAGGACGTAGGGATGGTGGATATCACTCCATTTTTATAGGTTGTTGGGTTGAATAGTTTACTCAATGCCATATGGAGGACGCACCAAATGAAACTATGGAGACAGTGTGTTCAATGTTTGTAGTTGCTATGTTTGTGGTATTGTTACTGTTGTTGTTATTGTTGATAGTTTTTTTTGTGTGGATGGGAGTTGGAGGTAAGTTTGGGTCAAAACTTATCACCAATACCGATCTCTTGCAAGTATTTTTCGACCATGCCTCACGAGTGACGTACATTTTGGTGACCTAATTCTGCCATTGCTCCCTTCAACGTCCTAATCTTCCACTTCTGGTCATCCTTAACGTAGCCGTCTTTGTTTGGCGCAAAACTGTTTGTGTTGATGGCCCCCATGCCCATGTTGTAGAAGGAAACATTTGGGCTTCTGACGTGATCCTCTTTTTGCATACTGTGAGGATAATATATAACAAACTATTTTTCAACGGCAATATTTTTTTTTTAAATTAAGAACGATAAAATATCAGCATAGTGCAGGGGTTCTTAAACTTTTATCACGGCCACATACTATTTTAATTTCAAAATATTACGCGCTACTCACCCCCGACCCCCATATAAGAATATTGAAAAAAAAAAAAAGAATTTTCTATATCTTTCAGCATACCCTGACAGCACTGCCCATAGGGTGTGATATCTTTGGTGAAGAACCCCTAATATAAGAAAAATGTGTGTCTTGGAGATGCAGCTAATATAAAAAATTGAAGCGATGAGTGTATTGTGTGCTTCGGTCACGTGACTTACCTTGGGTCGAACGATGCAACTGTACAGCCCAAATTTCCAAAGGCGTCGTCAAATGAAAAGTCGTTGTCGATACTGAAAATCAATGTGAAAAAACATGTTAAAAATGTATTATTGAGATAATAAACAATACAAATTTGTGCCCATAACCTAATAAACCAGAAACTGCTTTGTTAAAGGTGAATATTAACTGATACCAAGTAATTGTTCACTTAAAGAGTGTCAGTACTCGATAACTCTATGTGACCCCAAAGTTCGTCATATTTCTCATGACCCAGTTGAAGATTGTAGTAAATGTCAAACGCTTTTACATTTAATCTTCATTGTAATTGAAGTCTATAGAAGATATGTGGGAAGGGAATTGCTGAAGTATATGAAGGGAATAGAAGAAATATGGGAAAGAATAGATGACATGTGTGAAGGTAATAGAAGACACGGTGCGAAAGAGTAGAGGAATAAAGTTGTGACATAAATAGACCAATAGAAAGGAGTGTACAGATATCACAATATGTGCGAGTGGCATGTATAGACATGGCGTCAAGATAGAATCGCCTAATGTCAGATGAACCACGTCTTTATTATTTTTTTATCCTTTTTTAAAAACAAAATGACTTTGTGTGATATAACTTTTTCGGAGACGGATTAAAACAACAACACCAACTTAGTTATAACTGTGATATCTGGCGAAAGAGACTGTCTCCCGTGGCAACGTGTCAACTGTCCTAGTTTTAGCGCAGTGTGTCATTGCCTGGCATCTCTTAATATCGACTACAGCCAAAGGCTAAGGGAGGAGGTGTCATGTTTGCTCACTTTATTTTTCCGGATTGGGAGTACGTTTATACAATGTCTCCGTTAGGTACTGAGCACAGTGGAGGAAAGTATAGATGGACGATTAAAGTTGTCGTGGACAAATTATTATAACATTGGGGGAACTGTTGTTAGTGATATTATAACATTGGTTGAGAAGGGGAGAGATATTACAAAAATAAATCTGCCAACGGAAGAGATATTAAAACATTAATGGAGCTGATGGAAGAGATATTTCAACATAGATTGAGCCAATGGAAGAGATATTATAACATTAATGGAGCTAATGGAAGAGATATTACAACATTAATGGAGCTAATGGAAGAGCTATTACAACATTAATGGAGCTAATGGAAGAGATATTACAACATTAATGGATCTAATGGAAGATATATTTCAACATTAATGGAGCTAATGGAAGAGATATTATTACATTGATGGAGCTAATGGAAGAGATATTATTACATTGATGGAGCTAATGGAAGAGATATTTTTACATTGATGGAGCTAATGGAAGAGATATTATTACATTGATGGAGCTAATGGAAGAGATATTGTTACATTGATGGAGCTAAGGGAAGAGATATTATTACATTGATGGAGCTAATGGAAGAGATATTATTACATTGATGGAGCTAATGGAAGATATATTATTACATTGATGGAGCTAATGGAAGAGATATTATTACATTGATGGAGCTAATGGAAGAGATATTGTTACATTGATGGAGCTAATGAAAGATATATTATTACATTGATGGAGCTAATTGAAGAGATATTATTATATTGATGGAGCTAATGAAAGAGATATTATTACATTGATGGAGCTAATGGAAGAGATATTATTACATTGATGGGGCTAATGGAAGAGATATTATTACATAGATGGAGCTAAGGGAAGAGATAGTATTACATTGATGGAGCTAATGGAAGAGATATTATTACATTGATGGAGCTAATGGAAGAGATAGTATTACATTGATGGAGCTAATGGAAGAGATATTATTACATTGATGGAGCTAATGGAAGAGATATTATTACATTGATGGAGCTAATGAAAGATATATTATTACATTGATGGAGCTAATGGAAGAGATATTATTACATTGATGGAGCTAATGGAAGAGATATTATTACATTGATGGAGCTAATGGAAGAGATATTATTACATTGATGGAGCTAATGGAAGAGATATTATTACATTGATGGAGCTAAGGGAAGAGATATTATTACATTGATGGAGCTAATGGAAGAGATATTATTACATTGATGGAGCTAAGGGAAGAGATATTATTACATTGATGGAGCTAATGGAAGAGATATTATTACATTGATGGAGCTAATGGAAGAGATATTATTACATTGATGGAGCTAATGGAAGAGATATTATTACATTGATGGAGCTAATGGAAGAGATATTATTACATTGATGGAGCTAATGGAAGAGATATTATTACATTGATGGAGCTAATGGAAGAGATATTATTACATTGATGGAGCTAATGGAAGAGATATTATTACATTGATGGAGCTAATGGAAGAGATATTATTACATTGATGGAGCTAATGGAAGAGATATTATTACATTGATGGAGCAAAGGGAAGAATTTAAGACATAAATAAATCATGACAAGTTAGGTGAAAAAACAAATTGTTATATTTTTCGGTCCGACCACACTTTCTTGGTGACAATGATGAGTCTTAGCGTGATTACAGGTATTTGAGTGTACAACATCCCCGGGGAGGGGGGTGGGTGGGGGGAAGGGAAGCACCTTGTTGAAGTCTGACAAGATCGGGGAACAAATAATGTGTTCTCTCCAAAGCCGAATTGACCACATTGAGCACCACCCCCCCTAATACCATTGGCCACATTGACCCCCCTTATTACCATTGACTACATTGAGCCCCCCACTAATTCCATTGACCACTTTGAGCCCGCTAATTATATTAACGACATTGAGCCCCCCCCCCCCTGATACCATTCACCACACTGAGCACCCCTTATCACCATTGACCAAATTGATCCACCCTCTTTTTACCATTGAGCACACTGCCCCCCCCCCCTTATTACCATTGACCATATTGAGCTCCCTTAATTACATACATAATATCTTGCCATTAAATGGCTCAACTTTATCAAAGGTTCTGATTCCCTCACTATAAATACGACAATCGGCTGTTACCGTTAGACATTACTGGAACTTAATCAGACTTACATGAGTCCTACAAGACACACTAGTTTGTTCCGTATCCGGAAATTTGATCGAAAGAAATTTCGTCGACGGAAAATTGATCGACGGAAATTTGATCGAACGGAAATTTGGTAGAATCTTTTTTTTAGTTCATACGTTGAAATTGTGCGCCAAATTTCTTTTTCAGCGCAATATTTTGTTTTACTATATAGTATAGTTCGTTCAAAAAGAAATTTGACGAAAATTTTAACGTCTGAACTGAAAAAAAGATTCGACGAGATTTCTTTCGATCAAATTTCCGGTAACCAGATTTTTCACTGCGTGTGTTTGTAATAAGATCTTTTTTTCCCTTCTATTATTATACGTTTTACGTTGCTGTGCTGTAAGTTAAACATAAAATAGTCTTTACTTCTGTACATTTAATTTTTCTTTTGTTTTCATATCAATGTAATCGTATAATTAAATTTATTATTGATAATATTGATATCGTTGGAATTCCATTTTTTTTGTACACTCGCTTCTAGTCCTATGTTGCGTACTGTTCAAGTCACAGGTCAAATTTTAGCCCTGCGGATTGAATTTGTTAAACCTTACAACTGTACGCGGCATACAGTTTCAATGCAATTTACTTGCTGTACGTCGGGACCCCACCACAAGTGGTACAACACCCTATGCAACTTCAAGTCAACGATAAGTGTCATGGCCTGACGACGAAAAGGGGTAATACAATTTGGAAAGTCAATCAATACACAAAAATGACCTTCTTGAAAAAAAAATTAAAGAAACAGATTCAAAAAAAAAAAAAAAAAAAATGTTCCATCCGACCTACGTCAATTGATGATCACGTGACAAAAACTCAATCATTGAAAAAAAAATAATTTTGTATGTATCCCTCCCACCTTTATAAAATATAGCGTGGCGTGAACACGCATGAGCAAGCATGCGGTCCAATCTTAGTGCTTGCTGTCTTTAAAAAAAAAAAAAGATATAAGTGCAACACGATGTTTAAACGTGTTGAATAGAAAGCTCCGTAGACAAGATTTGCAAATACTCAACCTTTCCCTCCCCCCCCCCCTTTTTTTTTTTCCGCTCTCAAATCCCCGATTGGCAGCCAGTCATAAAACAACCTTTGTTGTGCTCGGGTGTGGTCATGTATTTAAAGCCAAAGAGAACCACATCAAGTAAGTGGACGTCAAGTTATCGTTACCATCGTTACCATCGTTACCATCGACGTCACCCACGCACACTTTCTTTTTTTTTTTTAAAGAGATATATGCAGCCCGGGGGGGGGGGGGGTGTGTGTGTTCAGCATTAGCCAAGTTCTGAGAGGTTTATTAAATCTAAATTATACGTTTATGGTCTCGAGCTATGTTGGACACTCTGAAGCACGGTTGTCAAACTGTGGGTCGCGACCCCACTTTAGGGATCGAAGGATTCGCCAAAGACCATCCGAAAACACATAATATACTCTACAGTTATGAAGTAGCAACGAACATAATTTTGTGGGTTTGGGGGGGGGGTGGGGGGTCGACGCATAATGAGAAATTGTATTAAAGGGTTGCGCCATTAAGAAGGTTGAAAACCACTGCTTTAAAGGAATTTTAACAGCGACGTAACAGATTTGATCTACGCCATTTACAGGTCGCCACCTACCCCCCCCCCCCCCCCACAACAACAACTTTTATTCACCCACTCCCTGCCTTCGGGCTGCCGAGGTGAGCAACCTCTGGACGTGAAGAAGTTAATTTAAAATGCAATGGTTATAAATAATTTGCGAACATTTCAAGAAAGATGTAACACAGGAGAAGGGGGCCAGTGACAGTCCGGGGCTTGTAGCCAGGTATAGCGTACATTCCCCACCACCAACCACACTCCCCATCCTCCTGGCATGTTTGTGATTTTAAATTAACTTTGTTTTCTAAATTTAATTTTAAACGAGACGACACATGGTGATTAGAACTATGCTACGACACAACTCACCCAAACGAATAGACCAAACAAGGGGGTTTGATGACGTACGGCTCGTCCTGACAAACCGGCCAGTTGCCGAAATTGACCAGATTTTTGCAGCTGTGTCTCAAAGCGGGATGCATGTACCTGTATGAACATGAAATAAAATTGTATTTTAAGCAGGCATTGGTGAGACTCTATCAATATAAATATTTGTCATTTACATCAAGACGTTATTGTGTGTGTGTCTGTGTGTCTGTGTGTGTGTGTGTGAGAGAGAGAGAGAGAAGAGTGGGGAGTGGGAAACATGTCACAAAATACAAACACAAAAATATTTTTTTCGCAAGAACGAAAAGAAGAACTAACAAAAGACAGTCAAATCACGAAAATTGCAATGATAACTTACTAAACATATCAGAAAGCTTAAATTACCAATCTTTAAAATACTGCTTACAAAACAACAAAAACAACTCATTAGTTTAACCAACAAAAACAACTCATTAGTTTAACCAACAAAAACAACTCATTAGTTTAACCAACAAAAACAACTCATTAGTTTAACCAACAAAAACAACTCATTAATTTAACCAACAAAAAACAACTCACTGGTGTAACATCCAAAACAAGACCCAAATATAAATCACACTATCTACTCACCATCCAAAACAAGACCAAAATATAAATCACACCATCCACTCACCATCCAAAACAAGACCCAAATATAAATCCCACCATCCACTCACCATCCAAAACAAGACCAAAATATAAATCACACCATCTACTCACCATCCCATCATTGCTGCCGCCTCCCACCATTCCGTTATAGAAGCCGGGTTGCCCGGGTTGGCTTTAAAAGTTAGGTTGCCTCCGAACTTCTTATGGAAATCTTGAAGCATTGCTGAAATTACAATAAAACATTTTAACTATGGCAGGTGTAGGTAATGGTAAAATACATGGAATCATTTGCAATGGCTTCTAATCAACATGTGGAATAGAGACATTGACATAGAGCTCTAAAGTATAAATAAGTATATAGTAAACGTAAAAAAAAACATATTATTATAGTAGATTTGCACGACTTGAAGGCACTGTCCACCAAGTCATAATGAAAGAACTTTGCCAAACAAGATGTGGTGAAGCTTGCGCGACTTGAAGGTACTGTCCACCAAGTCATAATGAAAGAACTATGCCAAACAAGATGTGGTGAAGCTTGCGCGACTTGAAGGTACTGTCCATCAAGTCTCAATGAAAGAACTATGCCAAACAAGATGTGGTGAAGCTTGCGCGACTTGAAGGTACTGTCCACCAAGTCTCAATGAAAGAACTATGCCAAACAAGATGTGGTGAAGCTTGCGCGACTTGAAGGTACTGTCCACCAAGTCTCAATGAAAGAACTATGCCAAACAAGATGTGGTGAAGCTTGCGCGACTTGAAGGTACTGTCCATCAAGTCTCAATGAAAGAACTATGCCAAACAAGATGTGGTGAAGCTTGCGCGACTTGAAGGTACTGTCCACCAAGTCTTAATGAAAGAACTATGCCAAACAAGATGTGGTGAAGCTAAACTACAGAAAACAAGAAAGTCAAACAGATTACTTCCTGTCAAGTTCCCGAGATTATGTCCTCATAATTTATTTATTTTTTAAATTTCGTTTTAGAGAAAGGCGATACATATGTTTCATTGTTATTCAAGATTCAGGATATCGTGTTTTGAATATTTTGTTGTAGAGTCTGAACTGAACCTCAAGTAACAATTGATTTTTGTACTAAAACATTCATTTTCAGATTTATTTAATATTAAAGAATTTTAATTTTAAAAAAAAAAAAAACCACATTTCAATCCTTACGCATCGCGCCACTGTCGTCCGAGAGGTCCAACTGACCACTGTCCAGGCCATTTATTCGTTTGCACGTTAATCCAATTTTCTTCAAACTCTGGGAAGTTGATGACTTTAACTCCTCGAGTTTGGCCAATGTTTCCCCTGTCTTTCCGGCCATTTTCTCATTGCACACCTTCACCTCCCCCAACAGCGACTCGAATTTCTCGTTGGAGGTTTTCAGCAGTTCCCCAAGTCGCGTGTCCAGCCTCTCCTCCGTGAGCTCGTCCCTCGATATGAGCTGACTGAACGCAGCGCTGGCGGATGTGTTGTTCTTTACCAGGACGATGCCACAGATAACGGCTGTCACGATAAATAATATGATGAACAGCAAACGCTTCGGAACAGCACTCGGGGCGTAATCACTAAAATATAAAAAAGAAATAAACAAATATGTGTATGTAACAGCACGATATATTATGTTGTTCATTTGTTATAGCTATAGCGTAAAGCTCATAAGAAATTGATTTACAGAGTATAAAATGTATTTATTTTTGTAAGGTGTCTAAAATATGGAAATTGTCGACAACTTTATCTCATTGGCAAATTTTTTCGATTCCTATCTGAATGTTTGAAATGCCACCTAAAAGTATCTAAAATTATTAAGGAAACAGAAAATTCAAGTATGCGCTAAAATGCACCCCCAAATATTGAGTTTGATATACTATCTTCAGCCTCCTCCATTTTTGCACCCTTTCCCTAAAGCTGATTAATGTTACAGTATTGGAATTAATATAACATTGGGCAAAATATTTACCCTGAAACACGTCAATTTCAGTTTATGTATGCCACGGGGAGCCATACTGCCTCGCACAAGGCATTCTAAAATTCTTTCCCCTGTTCAAAAAGTATATAAACGCATCGAATTTCAGTACACTCAAAAATGCACCTCTTGATTTTAAAATAATTTTAAAAAAAAAATCAATTGGGAAGAAGGCATCCTCCCAAGACCCCTCCAGCGATTAAGATTCATCAGCGCCCTCGATTTCAGCTCTACTTCCTGATAAAAATGATTTCAAATTCGGTGCTGATAGATGCACTGCCTAAGGGCGTAGCTAGTATTAGCGCAGCTAAAGGCGTGGCGAGTATCAGTTCAGCTAAGAGCGTAGCTAGTATCAAAGCCACTATGGACTGCACAAGATTATTTTACCCATTCACGATACAAATTATGCAGTTGTCCTAAAATGAGTATAAAGAAAAAGTTACACCAGCGTGTACCAACCCATTGGCCCTATTTCAATGCCACAAACGGGGGCGCGTCTAGAAGGGTTTGACGTCAGGCGAAAAGAAATCTGAAATCCACTACTAACCATAAAATCCCAACGTGGCCTCCCCCCAGCTAGTCTAGCGCGACGAGACTTATGTCCCATTTGTCACCCTTTAGATACGCGTCTGGCAACTGGCCCTGCCCCCCTCCGCTCCCCCCGAAAATCTATCCCCCCCCCCCTTCCGGGAGGGAAGATATCTGAAAGAAACCCTGCACACAATGACATTCAACTATGCATCTGTGTTGCCACTCAGCATGTATAAGCTGAGACGTAACGAAGTCATTGCACACCAACACATAAATTATACATTTCTGGACCTGGCAGATGTCGAGCACGTAAAATCTTAACGGAATGTGAAATAATAGCGAACTTGTGACAATCGATTGGTTTATAATACATGATTCCTTGTTGACGATTGAATATTTCATGACTGGCCTGGTCTAGTGCCATCCGGGAAAGGCCGAATATTTTGCCACCCCCATTCTACCGAAAAATCAACGAAGTAGGCCAAAAGTGGCGCCACTGTATAAAAAGAAAGAAAACATTTCCGCCTGGCTGGCCTCCGCGCACCAATTGCTTCGCTGTTAGTTCTAACACGTAGAATCATAACAAGCACACAAGGATATTTGTATCTTTTGGTAACCTCCGAATTCTAAACATAATTAACGCTTTAGGGGGGCTCGGATAAGATTACGGCGCCATGGCGTATGGCAGTAGTGACATAAAGCCAAATTACTACGGTCATATGGACAGAGTCTCCGATACGACCGCGCGGCATTGGAATTAATCCCTGGGAGAGAATTTGATCTCAACTCGGGGACAGAGGCGCACATTGTCCTAGAATTCGGGTCGTGTGTGTTGTTTTTTTACAATGAATTTTCACGACGCTCCACAATACACCACGGCTTACATTAGATTATTGCGTGCTGTTTTTGAATATTGTCTCCCTTTGTTGTTAGTCCATTCTTCTTTTCCCTGAGATCTAGAGTTACATTAACTGGTTATTTAAAAGAACATTTTATAATCACACAAACTCCCAATCCGTAAAAAGAACTTTAGAAACAGAGGCTACCCACGCCATGCTTTATATTTTTTTTTTCAGGGGAGGATGGCGATTTCGGTCAAGATTGAAAGAAAATTTAAGCAATATTGTTGCTTGTGTTCGTTCTTTGGATGTGATGATAGATGACCAGGGCAAATGAGCTGCATTTTGTCTAAAGTGGGTGAGAGTTTCTTGATTCTTCAGGCTCACTCTTTCATCTTTGGGGGGGGGGGGGGTTCACCGTTCAGTGGGAGAGGTTTGCTCCGTCTCCGGGTTTGACTTCGCAGTTTGCCCTCTATTAGATGTGCTGCCATCCAAGATTAACGGTGTTTTTATGTCTCAGAATCTCGTTCAGTTTTGGTTTGAGCCACAACCTATTTTCTATGAAACACATTCAGTTTTATGTGGGATACATGCAAATGTTTGAGTCCTCTTGAGTCTCAGTATGAGACACATTTTAATTTGATATAATTCTTATTCATATGATAATATCCAATTTTCATAATTAATTATATAATTTTATTTTCAACAAAAAAAAATCCCTTTAATCGTCTTACAGAAATGAGACTTTGTTATACACTTCCTTGGTAATGTGTCTATATTAGACTTTGTTATACACTTCCTTGGTAATGTTTATATGTTACACTTTGTTGTACACTTCATTGGTAATGTTTCTATGTTACACTTTGTTATACACTTCCTTGGTAATGTTTCTATGTTACACTTTGTTATACACTTCCTTGGTAATGTTTCTATGTTACACTTTGTTATACACTTCCTTGGTAATGTTTCTATGTTAGATTTTGTTATATCTCATAGCCTATATCTTATAGCTCATATCTTATAGCTCATATCTTATAGCTCATATCTTACAGCTCATATCTTATAGCTCATACATTATAAATCATATCTTATAGCTCATATCTTATAGCTCATATCTTATAGCTCATATCTTATAGCTCATATCTTATAGCTCATATATTATAGCTCATATCTTATTGCTCATATCTTATAGCTCATATCTTATAGCGCATATCTTATAGCTCATATCTTATAGCTCATATCTTATAGCTCATATCTTATAGCTCATATCTTATAGCTCATATCTTATAGCTCATATCTTATAGCTCATATCTTATAGCTCATATCTTATTGCTCATATCTTATAGCTCATATCTTATAGCGCATATCTTATAGCTCATATCTTATAGCTCATATCTTATAGCTCATATCTTATAGCTCATATCTTATAGCTCATATCTTATAGCTCATATCTTATAGCTCATATCTTATAGCTCATATCTTATAGCTCATATCTTATAGCTCATATCTTATAGCTCATATCTTATAGCTCACATCTCATAGCTTATATCTCATAGCTCACATCTCATATCTCATAACTAATTTCCCATATCACATATCTCATAACCCCTCAAATGTGGACCGATATTCCAACTATCATGAAATAAGTCCTTTGAGTTGAAAGCAACACTCACCTCTTCATTGCTTCAACTGGTTTGACTTCGGTTCAATCTCTGATGATAGAACAATAAAAGCTGAATAGAAATATATATATATATTTTTTAAAAATGGCATCGCTAGAAATATTGTTTTTCTTATGTACAAAATGTAATTTATGGACACATTTCTATGACGTGATGGATCAAACGTGTCTCAGGGCAATAAAACGATGTGATATTTAAAACCTAATAGGATTTTATGCCGATTGATTTCAGTTGCAAACTAGATATAATAGTGAGTGCTGTTATCGTGCCCTTTATAATAGCCATGGGATACATAGATTGTACGCATCATAATAGTAAAGAGTGATATTTTGTTATGAATATTTTAACAGCGATAATCATAGTTGCTGTGCGCATTAGAATACTGACTAGATCGGTTACATTGCACATGACGGAAAACAAGAAATATTTTTCTGCGCAAATTCAAATAACAATGCATGCTTAATTAGAACATTGTGATAGCGATAAACATAGTTATTGTGCGCCTTATGATACCAGCTAGTGTTGCCTTTGTGCTCATTATAATAGTGTTTAGTGGTGCTAAGGTGCAGATTATAATGGTAAATAGGGCTGCCATTGTGCACATTCTAATAAGGATTATTGGTGATATTTTGCACATTTGTATAGCGATTATTGGTGTAATCATGCATATTATAATAGCCATTGATAGTGTTATAACCTCCGTGCTACTTTTTTTTTTAATTTACTCCAACGTAGCTTTCTGTCAACCACCCCTTCTACCTAATTTTTATGTTGATATTGACGTCAACGATTAAATGTGTAGCGCTGTATCAGCGCCCACCCCTCCCTCGATTCTGAAAAGATTGTTTCAATTTGAATAGTTTTCTATTTTCTCTAAAGAATGTTATCGGATATTGCAATATCTAGAATTTCTCTTTAAGGAGAGCTCTAACTTCCTCCCCATATAAAAATCCAGCATTATTTCAAGCGGGTGAGATTTTTGCTATTTTTCATGTTATCTACGAGACGTAACATACTTACCAATTTGTATTCTTCATATGTGTGTGTAGTTAATACTTATATCTTTCAATGATGGTACTTATAGCATGCTGAGCTGTAAGTTTATATATATATTTTTTTAAATGTCTGTCTCTTTGATTTGGATATTAATACTGCTATCTTTGGTATCGTTTTTTTTTGGTATCGTTATTTTTGGTATCGTTATTGTTCTTTGTAACACTGGTTTTCATTACTTTGTTGCTTATTGTTCTTTGTAACACTGGTTCTCATTGCTTTGTTGCTTATTGTTCTTTGCAACACTTGTTCTCATTGCCTTGTTGTTTATTGTTCTTTGTAACACTGGTTCTCATTACTTTTTTGCTTATTGTTCTTTGTAACACTGGTTCTCATTACTTTGTTGCTTATTGTTCTTTGTAACATTGGTTCTCATTACTTTGTTGCTTATTGTTCTTTGTAACACTGGTTCTCATTGCCTTGTTGCTTATGTTCTTTGTAACACTAGTTCTCATTACTTTTTTGCTTATTGTTCTTTGTAACACTAGTTCTCATTGCCTTGTTGCTTATTGTTCTTTGTAACACTGGTTCTCATTGCCTTGTTGCTTATTGTTCTTTGTAACACTGGTTCTCATTGCCTTGTTGCTTATTGTTCTTTGTAACACTGGTTCTCATTACTTTTTTGCTTATTGTTCTTTGTAACACTGGTTCTCATTACTTTGTTGCTTATTGTTCTTTGTAACACTGGTTCTCATTGCCTTGTTGCTTATTGTTCTTTGTAACACTGGTTCTCATTTCTTTGTTGCTTATTGTTCTTTGTAACACTAGTTCTCATTGCCTTGTGTCTTATTGTTCTTTGTAACACTGGTTCTCATTACTTTGTTGCTTATTGTTCTTTGTAACACTGGTTCTCATTACTTTGTTGCTTATTGTTCTTTGTAACACTAGTTCTCATTGCCTTGTGTCTTATTGTTCTTTGTAACACTGGTTCTCATTGCCTTGTGTCTTATTGTTCTTTGTAACACTAGTTCTCATTGCCTTGTGTCTTATTGTTCTTTGTAACACTGGTTCTCATTACTTTGTTGCTTATTGTTCTTTGTAACACTGGTTCTCATTACTTTGTTGCTTATTGTTCTTTGTAACACTAGTTCTCATTGCCTTGTGTCTTATTGTTCTTTGTAACACTGGTTCTCATTACTTTGTTGCTTATTGTTCTTTGTAACACTGGTTCTCATTACTTTGTTGCTTATTGTTCTTTGCAACACTTGTTCTCATTGCCTTGTTGCTTATTGTTCTTTGTAACACTGGTTCTCATTACTTTTTTGCTTATTGTTCTTTGTAACACTGGCTCTCATTACTTTGTTGCTTATTGTTCTTTGTAACATTGGTTCTCATTACTTTGTTGCTTATTGTTCTTTGTAACACTAGTTCTCATTACTTTGTTGCTTATTGTTCTTTGTAACGCTGGTTCTCATTGCCTTGTTGCTTATTGTTCTTTGTAACACTAGTTCTCATTGCCTTGTGTCTTATTGTTCTTTGTAACACTGGTTCTCATTACTTTGTTGCTTATTGTTCTTTGTAACACTGGTTCTCATTGCCTTGTTGCTTATTGTTCTTTGTAACACTGGTTCTCATTTCTTTGTTGCTTATTGTTCTTTGTAACACTAGTTCTCATTGCCTTGTGTCTTATTGTTCTTTGTAACACTGGTTCTCATTACTTTGTTGCTTATTGTTCTTTGTAACACTGGTTCTCATTACTTTTTTGCTTATTGTTCTTTGTAACACTGGTTCTCATTACTTTGTTGCTTATTGTTCTTTGTAACATTGGTTCTCATTACTTTTTTGCTTATTGTTCTTTGTAACACTGGTTCTCATTACTTTGTTGCTTATTGTTCTTTGTAACACTGGTTCTCATTACTTTTTTGCTTATTGTTCTTTGTAACACTGGTTCTCATTACTTTGTTGCTTATTGTTCTTTGTAACATTGGTTCTCATTACTTTTTTGCTTATTGTTCTTTGTAACACTGGTTCTCATTACTTTTTTGCTTATTGTTCTTTGTAGCACTGGTTCTCATTACTTTGTTGCTTATTGTTCTTTGTAACACTAGTTCTCATTACTTTGTTGCTTATTGTTCTTTGTAACACTGGTTCTCATTGCCTTGTTGCTTATTGTTCTTTGTAACACTGGTTCTCATTTCTTTGTTGCTCATTGTTCTTTGTAACACTAGTTCTCATTGCCTTGTGTCTTATTGTTCTTTGTAACACTGGTTCTCATTACTGTGTTGCTTATTGTTCTTTGAAACACTGGTTCTCATTACTTTGTTGCTTTTGTTCTTTGTAACACGGGTTCTCTTTACTCTGTTGCTCTTTGTTCTTTGTAACACTGGTTCTCATTACTTTGTTTCTTATTGTTCTTTGTAACACTGGTTTTCATTACTTTGTTGCTTATTGTTGTTTGTAACACTGGTTCTCATTACTTTTTTGCTTATTGTTCTTTGTAACACTGGTTCTCATTACTTTGTTGCTTATTGGTCATTGTAACACAGGTTATCATTACTTTTTTGCTTATTGGTCTTTGTAACACTGGTTCTCATTACTTTTTTGCTTATTGTTGTTTGTAATATTGGTTCTCATTACTTTGTTGCTTATTGTTCTTTGTAACACTGGTTCTCATTACTTTGTTGCTTATTGTTCTTTGTAACATTGGTTCTCATTACTTTGTTGCTTATTGTTCTTTGTAACATTGGTTCTCATTAATTTGTTGCTTATTGTTCTTTGTAACACTGGTTCTCATTACTTTGTTGCATAGTGTTCTTTTAACTCACCAAATCTTAGAACATATTAACTATTCAAGACCAAAGAACGGTACATAATAATGGTGTTATTGTGCACATTATAAAAGCGATAAATGCTGTTAGCGGGCACATGACAACCTCGTGACTGAAGATGCAGAGGAATTCACATAAAATTATGGAAGATAAAAGAACGGATGTCTTATACACAACAGTGGGTGGCTCTGAATAATAAAAATAAAATGTTCATACCATCTAACCCAGCGGTTCCAAAACATTCTCCTTTCTCGTCTTAGTCAATGGTTCTCCCCTCTCAAACGATAACAAATACAATTCAAAATATTAAATCGTGTAAACATTTACAGAACTGCTAACAGTTGTTGGTAAGTGGGGCACTTGTTTACAGTGCTTCCTTAAGACACTTTTCTCGGGGGGGGGGGGGGCATTTCAGATTTTCTTTGGAGGGGGGGGCATTGCTCGTCGCCAGTGTGCTGTGGCTAGAGGCGTACTTAAAGGGTCGCATATTTGGAATACGTCCTGGGCGTTATTATTATTGGTACTTTTCTATAGCGTGCACCAAAATGGGCTTTGATGGTATTTGATGGTTGAAAATAATTAGTTTCAGAGTTGGGGGGGGGGGGGGTCGGGGGGCGTTAAAATGAATCATGTCTTCTGGCGCCAAACAATTTAGAGGTTGTTCACCAAGGTGTCACTTTTTCTTTATATGGAGGTGCGGCATTTTCGGAAAACTGCAGAGTTTGTATCGTAAAAGAGAGAGTGGCAAATATATTTGGCCCAATGGTTGCACTATAGTAGCTACGCCTCTAAGGTGTGTATCTCTCATAACCAAAATGATTCATCATTTTCATTGGGGTCTAGGGTAGAAATTGAGGGCGCCAATGAATCATACTTTTATTTATGTAAATAAAGGTAAGTCAAAGTTCAAAATGGTAAACTCAGCTAACCAAAAGCGTATCACTATGGTAGAAAATTCACTAGAAGAAGTAGAGGCCCTCACATACTTAGCCAATACTATTGACTTCAATAGTGAATCCGAAGCATATTTCAGGGCTAGAATTGGAAAGGCTAGGTCAGCATTTGTGCTATTAAAGAAAATATGAGCGTCAAAGGAGCTGACTCTTAAAACCAAAGTCAGAATTTTCAACATTATTGTCAAAACAGTCCTATTATATGTAGCCGAAACTTGGAGAACAACAGCGAGCTTTACGCTCATAAAGTACAAACCTTCATAAACTCTTGCCTTAGAAAGATCCTGAAGACGAAATGGCCAAACACGATCACTAACAAAGACTTATAAGATACCAGGAGCCTATTGCTGAAGACATCATAGGAAAAAAGATTGATGTGGATAGGGCACACTCTAAAAAAAAACCCAGATAACGTCACCAGACAATCCCAAACATGAAATCCACAAGGAAAAAAAGAGAGAGAGAGGAAGCATTAAAATACTAGGAGGCGCGAGCTAGAGGATAACACAGAAAGATCGTGATATTAATATCAAAATCGATGTTTCAGAACGAGGCTACGCCTTGCAGGCCAGTATATACTCGGGCTGCCATTTTGTGTGTGTTTTACTGATTTTCGTATAGTTATTTCTGTATTGGATATCCGCCATGGATTGCTACTTTGATTCGGCTACGTTTTCTGTCCCTTCAGACTTCGGATTTTTGTGGTTTTGAATTTTATTTGTGGATAAGCGCATTGGACAGCGGTAATTTCTCCGTCCTGATCCTCTTAGATCTCAGTGCAGCCTTTGACAATGTTGACCATGGAACCCTTTACAAAAACCTTAAAAATTATTTTGGAATTTCTGGTTCGGTTTTGGCTTGCTTTAGGTCGTACCTCTCCGACAGAACGCAGGCGGTCTCTGTCGATGACTGTCTCTCCGACAGTGCTGATTTGGTGTACGGAGTGCCACAGGGGTCAGTATTGGTCCCGGTTCTATTTACATTGTATACCAGGCCACTGCTCCTCTTGCTAGTGAGGCATGCTGTTGAGAGTCAGTCATTCGCAGATGACACGCAGATATACAAGCATACACATCCCTCTTTTGTGGATTCCGCTGTCCAGACTTTGCGGGAGTGCATTGGTGATGTCAAGTCTTGGATATGACACACAACAAGTTGAAGCTTAACGATGACAAAATGGAAGCACTCTTCATTCACAATCACAAATCATCCTCTACCTCAACCCCCCAACTCATTTCAAAAAAGTAACACCGACATACAGTTTACATCCTCTGCTAGGAATCTTGGTTATATTCTTTCTAAACAACATGTCTCTTGATAAACATATCTCTCACATTTGTCGTTCTGCATACACCGCTATCCGTCAGATCAGCTCCATCCGCCACTACCTCACAGTTAGCGCAATAAAAACACAAGTCTGTGCTCTTGTTCGTCTTGGCTGTTGCAACTCTCTTCTGTCTGGTTCGCCAAAACACTTTATAGAACAACTACAAAAGTTTGAAAATTCTAAAGGCAAAAAAACCTGATCACGTCACTCCACTACTCCACTCACTTCATTGGCTCCCTGTACAGGCACGCATTGATTACAAGCTGTCTGTTCTCTGTCATAACCTTTTCTCAGATTCCTGCCCTTCCTATCTAACCGAACTTCTTTATGTCTATTTATCCCTTCGACAGCTTCGCTTCTCTGCAGACGCGTACTAAAATTTATGGTGAACGATCTTTCTCTTTCTGCGCCTCCAAACAATGGAATTCTCTGCCACTACACATCCGCTATATAACTACAGCCCAGTCCTTCAAAACTGCACTCAAACACATCGCTTTAAATTCTATTTATTACCCGATTGATTTCCCACCCACCCCCCTGACCGATAAACGATGCTGCTGGCTGCCGTCCATGGCTTGTCATGTAAAAATTATGGGGTGGGTGGGTGAATATGCATTTGTTTTTGTTTTGTTTCTATACAGCTGTTCTTTATTTCATAAATGTATTTTATTGTCACGATTGTCTCTTTTGTTAAAATTTTTATGTACGGTGCGGTGAGCCCAGCCCTAGGCTAGGGTACCGCGTTATATAAGACAACTAATAATAATACTGATAATAAAGTATGGGATACAAATGGAAGTAAATGAAGAGGAACGCACATTACAGATATGAATGTAAAATTCGTGTAAACGCCCTATGCTTAAAACGGGACATAAGACATAAGTCAGTAAGTAAGATCAATCTTTAGCCGTGGAGGGATCTGGGAAGCCATCTTCCCATAATTCTTTTTGTTTTTGATTATTATTTCATAAGCTAGGGTTCATTTTAGAGTTTAGTTGAATTCAATGTATCTATTTAGACTTTTGATCAGGCGAAGGACATTTTTAAGGATTTGGGGGAGGGATTAAGGTGCCATTACCACAAATAAACTGAATTCGCTTTAGTTTTGGAGTGCCACAGGGTTATCATTTAGCACAAAATTATATTCAAACCATTACTGTTACACTGATCTGCCTAAGGGGATGTGTGTAGAGATTGAGGGTGCTGAAGACAGTCGCGCAAATTCAAAAAAGCAGTTTGGGGGGGGGGGGGGGATTTTTAAAGCATATTTGATGAATTCGGTGTGACATTTCAAACTTTCCTGTGGGAAGCACAAAAATTAGCCATTATAAAGATGATCAAAGTCATCTTTTGATCCGCACCAGAGGGATATGAACTAAATTCATTCCAGTTGTGGTGCCCTTGAGGGTATTCATTTCCACTAGCTTAATATATCCTATTAATTTTTTTTAGTCCCCCCTACCCTCCCACTATGTTTTTGATAAATTCAAAATGCAAAAAGTGTGTTTTAGCAAATACTTTAATTTATTTTTGCAGCATTCTACAATTGGAGAGCAACGGAAAAGATGCTATTTTAAAAAAAAAATGTAGGTGTCACTTAACCTTAGAAACATCGCGTGAGCCCAGCAACCGTTACGACTGCAGTGGGCCCAGCAACCGTTACGACTGCAGTGGGCCCAGCAACCGTTACGACTGCATTAGGCCCAGCAAGCGTTTCGACTGCAGTGGGCCCAGCAACAGTTACAACTGCAGTGGGCCATAATATTTTAGGGGCTTAACAATGTGACGTGGGTATTTTCTGATCATTTTTTTCAGTGTAAGTTCGGGGAGAACAAAACCAAAAAGTGGCAAAAGGGGCCTCGAAAAGTCGAGCGACGGCACTGCTTCGCCTGCTAGTGTTATGCAAACATGTTTATGTTATTAAATAGTAAGATGGCTTTCATTTTTTTATTTAAATCTTTTTTTGGGGCTGAACTGAATATTTAAAATGAATTTTCAGAAGAAAAAGAAAAGGTTTCCATCACAAAAAAAGCTTTGCTAACATCCTTTTATATGTTGAACGCTAATGTAAAAAAATAAAATAAAAATAGTTAAAATAATCAAATTACGTGTAATAACCTTTGATAAATATTTTCAAATTTTACCAGAGTCAAATGAAAAAAAAAAAAAACGGTTTCTTTGAAAGGTCTATATATTTTTATATTTATCACAACGGGTCATTCTTACAAATCGTTTATGAGCGCCACTATTATTTAAAGAAGACGTGAGCTGTTTACGAAACAAAGTATACATTTCACAATTTTCAGTTCATTGACATTTCTTTTTGTTGGAATTTCAAACTATTACAGATAAATTACAAACTGAACCTTAGATATACTCAAAAAACACGTTATTCCCAAAATCCACAGAAATTTAATTATAAATTGACAAATTAGGAATAAGGATTTTTTTTCTCCCTAAAACAATTGCCAACAAAAATGGAATTGGAATAATAGTCAAATCGAAATAATGCTGGTTCACAATAAATCTTTTTTTTTTTTTTTTTTTTTTTTTTTAAGTTTTCTGATAGATTTTCATCAAGGAAAAAAAAATATAAATTTTTAAAAATCCTTGCAACTAGATGGGAGAGTTTGTTTATTATTCTGTTTTTAAACAGACAAATGGCAGATTGGAGTTTATTAATTATAGTCATTTTTTTGTTGTTTTTTTTAAATTTAAACCTGTGTTATTCAGGAACCTTTGCTGCAACATTAACACATTTAAAGAAAACACAAAAAAGCTGTCGATATAATTGATGAAATGTCCACTACATGGATGCGACCGTTAATTCATAATTTAACAAATATCTTTTCAATTTATTTTTTTTAAGTTTCCGTTTTATAAAACTCAACATTCATAAAATCGAGTACATTTATAATTATGCTAATAAAAATATTTTTTTTAAAGCCTAATGCATGTTACAATTTATAATTAACTTAACAACACCTATACCTACTTTAAAAGTAATGCTTTAATAATGAAATATAATTTGAAAATAGATTGCATATGCTTGATACATATCAAGAACTATTATTAGAATTGTAGACCTTCATACTGATGTCAAGGTGTTATAATACAGTGTTATTAAAGTCTTTAAATTTGTGACGCTGCAAAAAATAAATGAATAAAAATACATATAAGTGCGAACAACTGGTAGTAAGACTTCGGCTTGTAATCAAGAGCGGAAAGTACGCTATTTTTAATCGAATACTGTAAGCCTTTAACAAGATTGGCCTTATATATAAGGATCATCAAATACACCGAACGTATGGATATTTCATGGACTCCACTAAGTATAATCGGTTAAAGGCACCAGATACTATTCTTTTAAAAACTCTTTTAAAATAACAAATATTTTTTAATTAAAAAATGTATAATCCTTATATCGTTGTGTTAGTATTGCTCCGGGGGGGGGGCACTTGACTTTACCCGAGGGGCAGTGCCACCCACCCCCCCCACCCTTCCCCCACCCCCCAAACGAGAGATGGCCGAAAGAAACCATGTTTTCACTAGTCCGCTAGATGTCGCATTGAAATGAAGATAAAACTGAGAAACGTTCGTCTAAGTGCTCGGCGCCCCTGGGGCGAATCAGCGTGTCCCGTGTCAGCATATTTTGGGAACCACTGATCTGACCTATACGCGATAAAATAATAAAAACAACAAAATATTGAATAATAACAACATATATAATAATAATAATAATAATAGAATGATAATAATAATAATGGTAATAATAATAATCATCATTTAAGCATTAATTAAAAAAAAAACTAATGCTGATTATTAGAGTCGATTTCGTTACTTGAGAATCTTAGCTGCTGTATTTTGTTGTGTTGTTAGACGAAATGAAACGCGATCGGTTGAGAGCCCTTTTAATAAAAAAAAAAAAATACTGGTTGTTAAAACATTTGTAAAAAGGTGTGCGGCTAACAAACAAAGTTAATATCGTGAACCCAATCACCATTATGGGTCGGGACTTAATCCCAGTGCATGACTTGTTCTATCAGACAACAGCTTGCAGCTGTCAGTTGTGTAATATAGCCACGCCCCTTTATTTATTTCCCCAGTTATCCCATTACCTTTTTAATTAAATCCAAAGCTATAATATCAGACTGCTAGCTGGACAACAATAGCACATAGATATCTTTTCCCTGTGTTTATTTTAAAACGGTGGTGGCCTCCCTATGGTTGTTAACAAATTTGCGCAGGTGTCAGTGGAGTAAAATAGCTTGTTTTTGTGCTGTCAGAAAAGTGGTTTGGGGGGGGGGTCTCTTAATTTTAATTTACCTGATTAACGAAAAACACAATGTATTCGAAATACACTTAAAACTAACTATACATAAAGTATATGTGGACAGAACATGGCGCCCCAAAGTAAACGCCACCCGGGGTGGTACGTTCAATACATCCCGACCTTCTGCGCCGGGCAATGATTTTTAACAGACAACAATCATGAGTGTTTAAAAATGGATTTTTTTAAAAACCTTACGACACGAAGTTGATTATTGATATCAATAAATAAATAAATATTTTTTTAGATACTTGTCTTTTCGATAACACACTAAGAACAATAATTTCAAAAGTCTTTTAGAGTAAAAGTAATCTGAGGGGAACATGATTTCGTAAGTCTTATGTTTAATGACATGTCTTCTCTCAGAGATTTGTTGTTAAGTGTCGTCTGCAGTTCGAAATCGCATCATGAATGAAATAGGTGACATTGAAATAAAGCACAGTTCCATGAGAATATAGATTGTATTTCTATCCCATCATTGTGTCTCTATACAAGAGGTCGTGTCATTTCAGGATAAAATGACACGAAGTCTTCATTGTAAAAAAAAAAAAAAATTCATGTGTTTCATGACACCAGCTAAAATATCTCTAAAACCAGTAGCATTGGAAGAGGGGTGTGGAAAGATTGGTTCACCACAATCGTCATATTGTTCCCTTTATATATTTATGGGCGCCTTGTTCGGCCAACTGACGATTTTTTCTTTCATGAAAAAAAAAAAGGGGGGGGGGGAAGCCGTACCCTCCCCGAGCGGTACAAACCCTCGCTACGCAACTGCTTGAATCAACTCACCAACTCATCAACTCATTAACTCTAGAGCGCTTAACATCTTATTCGTAATTGATGAATAGAAAACATAAGAAAAGAATAATGCTGAAAAAAATCAACGCGAAATTCCAAGCAGATTTTTTAAAAAACGTTTGAATTCGATGTTAAATATGATTGGAATGTAACATTTTAAATATGTCTTACGTCATCGGCAAACTTAGAATGTATTTATTTTATAGTCTACGGGATATTCTTTTTTTTTTTCGTAAAAAAAATTGCAGCGAATGATGGAAAAATTCATTAAATAAGTCCACACTTACCAAAATGAAAAGTAATTCTCACACATACCTCACTTTAATTCCCCACTGATTGTAATTTCATCAAACGTAAAAATGTATATCCCTGAAGCTTTCGTGTTTAACACAACTGTAGGTTGTTTCTTCAAGCTGCGTGAAAGATATCCAATAGTTAATGAGCACAACGCATTATTGTCAATGTATTAAACGTATGGTAACATTAACTCTGCTTCTTTAAATAATAGCGATGATATAGTTTCAAAAACTCAGGAACATGTGTTTCTAGAAACACATTATGGCTTGAACAATCTAATCCTGTTTCAAAGATTTGTGCAAAGTTGGCCGTAAAGAAAATAAGCAAGCACTTTTTCGGCGTGCGCAGTTTTACGGAGCGCATGCGCAAAGCACATCACATCGCACGAAAAGAAGAACCGGCTGTGCAATCAATAGTGTCGCAGGACGTTAGTCTGGTGTTTGGTTGCTGTGCGTCTCTCAGACATACGCGCAGACTGCCGGATACAGTCACAAGGATCTTAGGATAGCAGGGCTACCACACCTTGGGAAATTTCCCAAGATCTTAGGAATTCACGACCCCCTTTGGGATCTGAGGAATAATTTTGAAAATCAGGCAAAACCTTGGGAAATATTAACGGGGGAAGATTTTTTACATATTTTGAAAAAACGCAAACAACATATGTGATAAAAATTAAAGTGAAAATAATGCAAAATAGTTTTTAAAGTAAAAAATTATTGTTTTAATTCTTTTCTGTTTTTAATTTTTAAAACCATTCATATATAAATAAAAATTAAAGTTAATTTGTGAAGTATTAAAAAGTTAATAATTAAAGAAATTCAATTTTCTATATATTTACATTGAAGATTAAAAATTTACATTCAGGTTTTGAAACTTTATCAAATTGACCTTTTACACCATATGCATAGAACAGTCTCAACAATATGTTTGTTAAATTGTATGTACAGCGTAGTGAGCCCAGCCCTAGGTTGGGGTACTACGCTATAAAACACTTCTTATAATGATAATAATAATAATAAATAAACTGATAATAAATCTTAAAATCTAAAAGGTAATCTATATAGACTATTAATATTATAGAATTTGGGGGGGGGGGGGTGGGGGGCAATAGGTCGAAAACTTTATCATTAGGCTATTAGACATTAGTAACCATACGAAAAACAGTACAAGCCAAAGAGGGAACGATAGTGTTCAATCAAGAATCGATAGTAAAATTTGATGAATTTCAGTTACTTCTACAATGTGTTCAAACTATGATACGATGCATCTGTTAAAAATCCAGCCTTATTGTTATCAATTATAAAAAAAAAAATGTGTACATTTACACACAACTAATTAAGATATTAAAAGTATACGTTGTAGGATTATAACTGAAAATTTCATTTAAACAGTTTTTTGAAAAGATAAATAATTATAATATAAAAAAAATACATATTGTCTTCATATAATATCAATCAATTTAACTACATTTATTATTATTAAATTCTGCTTAATTGCTTTGCAAATCCCATTACTAATCAACTGACTTAAAATAAGAAAAAACATGTTTTGATGATGAACCTTTTGCCCTTGTAAAGAGACGTATGTGTTAATTAGCTATGTGAGCTTTGTTTAAAAATGAGTTCTAATAATTACACATGAATTGTAAATGATCTTTTTACCAGAAAATTTGGAGGTAATATTTAGTAGCCTAACTCCAGTGGGTATTGATATTTTGGATTATAAATTAATATAATTTTTTTTTTCAAAATATTTTTTTTTCCCTTATATGTGATTAACATTTTTTAGAAATGTCTTTTAAAATAAATTCCAGTCAATTACTGTACCAAGTGTTTCAGTGGCATTAATTCAAGCTATTATAGCAATAATTACATAGAAAAACCACTTTTAAAGAACACTCTTATATATTTATATGATCTTGGGTAATCTTGGGAAATTTTTTGACAAAATCTTGGGACATTTTAAAAAAGTGAGTGGCAGCCCTGGATAGAGGCAGTAATATGGCAGAATATGGACTGGAAAACCGCAGGATACGGGCGAGAGGACCACAATATATGGACTTGATGACCACAGAAGGAACAAAGGATATGGACAAGAGAAACCCGCAAGATGTGGACAGAAGAGCAACTGGATATCATGGATAGGAGGAACGCAGCATAGAAATAGAAGGAGCCCAAAACTTATCAAGATGAGCAATTGTTAATAGATTCCTATCGAATTTCATGACTTTCAGTTCAAGGATTGCCACCGGTTACTCTGGCATGTGAAAACGTGCCAAAATGTCCGCTAAACTTCAAAGTTTGGGGGAACGCTGGTCTAGACTGAGACTGCTTCTACGACTGAGTCTGCCTCTACGGCTGAGTCTGCCTCTACGGCTGAGTCTGCCTCTACGGCTGAGACTGCCTCTACGGCTGAGTCTGCCTCTACGGCTGAGACTGCCTCTATGGTTGAGTCTGCCTCTACGGCTGAGAGTGCCTCTACGGCTCAGTCAGCCTCTACGGCTGAGACTGCCTCTATGGCTGAGTCTGCCTCTACGGCTGAGAGTGCCTCTACGGCTGAGACTGCCTCTACGGCTGATATTGCGGTGGTTGTGTATTACCGTACTGCATACGGCCGTCGTCATGTGTCACGAATTGCTTCGCGTGACTCCGTTATCTGGGGGTATATGGAATACAGTGTACTCAAAAGTACCTCACTTGACAAAAAGTTCTTTGCAGTTATTAGTTCGACACTTTTATTCCACACCACTCTAATCGAGTGGTTCTCAACCTTCCTCACGTCGCGACCCTTTCATACGGTCCTCGTGTTGTTGCGACCCCCCCCCCCCCCAGCCACATAATTATTTTCGTTGCTACTTTATAACTGTAGAGTATTTTTTTCACATGGTCTTAGGCGACCCCCGAGATCTAACAAGACTTCCCATTAGTAATGTGGGTTCTGCTAACAAGCTTAGGCAAAGAACCATCGACCACCTGCACTCTACTACCGTACTACACCCCCCACCCTCTTGCCTTCAGTATCCCTACGCTATAGTCCGCCTGGTACAAAACAAACTATCGGGGTCTCTAACACCCTTGACATCCAGGTCTCTGCTATCTCCAGATTTTATTACATCCAAGGGGAGCTCGTTCTAGTCTTGTCAGAAGGATATAAATTTCTCGGGTCCCCATAAACACTAACTAAATCCGTCTAATGTGTACAGCGACCTTGATAGCAGGGTTATATGTAGATATTAATGAAATGCTTTTGGGACAACGATTCGCGTCTTCTATATGTAACGGGGTTGCGAAAGCGACCGCGTCCTCGAAGAAATTCGGGGGCGTCCACATGGGGTTTTGCCTCTTCGCGGCGTGGCGGACTAGTAGGGGGGACTTGTCCACCCGAAGCTAAAAAACCCCGGCCAAACGCATGACTCCCAACGCAACGGGAGCTGCCACTAACATGATTACTAGTTGCTGTTAATGGGTATGAGGCTTGGGTGGCCAAGAAAACCCATGCCGATGATTTTAACTACGCGGCCGTGAGAAAGCCGCCCCTAGGCAACCGTTTCGTCCCGCCACTACCAACGTCCCGACCGAAAGACTCCTTGGGCGGTGGGGGTTGGTAACGCAACACCAAACCACCGGAGTGGAAGCAAAGCCGTCCTGACCCACAGAGAGTTAACTGCGGACGCTTTAAACGCAGCGTCCTCGGTCGACCGGGCCTCCCCTAGGTCAAGGGGGAGGTTCCCGGCGCCCTCCCGCACGAGCTGGAGTCGGGTTAAGTCCTTCAGTGCTCTGGTTTGTGTGGGGGAGCGCCGGGGGGGGCATTAAGAGCTCACGCTCGACGGCCCACCGATTCCATCTCTTATGCGACATATGTAACGGGGAAGAGCCTTTAAAAATGTGGTTGCTTTCCGTTGTTTGATTTTCTTGTGATCGTTGACCCATTAACAAACATACAAACGTTATATATACATATATTAATATAGAAAATTTGACCCGACGTTACTCGGTAGTAATGAAACACATATTATGCTATTTATTCATTACTATTATTATTTAAGTTTTCTTATTTCTTGCTTATCTCAAGATCTAGAAATCCCCTTTTTACCCGTGCAGCTAATTAGGATAAGACGTTCTGTGTCGTAAAAAAGTTGTAACAATTTCAAAGAAATGTAATTCTTTAAATTAAATTTACGATAGTTCCAACCCCTTTAAAATTAAATTTAGGAAATAATAAAGCAAAAGTTCCTTATACTTAAAGAATTATCTCTTTTTATATATTTAAGTTTGTAATATCCTTAGATTTTGAGACATTTCTATATACAAGGCTATTCCCCCTGACATATAGATGGTTCCTGGAAACTTTGGTCATAATTCCCTTATTCCAAAAAGCCGTTAAAGCGAACAAAGCTTAAATAGTAAAGGGTAAAGATTTTAAAAAAAAAAAAAAAAAAAAAAAAGGAATATTATTTTCAAATGTCTTTGAGTGACGTTATTTTAATTATAATGGAGTTACTGTCTTATGAGCTTTTTTCATGCCTTGATTAATTAGCAATGTTATGTAGAAGATGTGTCCAGGGTAGGGATAATCACAATTGTTTGGGTTAGCCTCAAATCACCTTATACTAAAAAGAATTCACTGAACATGTAGGTTTATTTTAGGAGTATAATAGTGTCCCAAAGGATTAATTGGTTACATATGGAACAGCTTCGAGCTGTAGGGGATTTCAATTTTTATATATAAAATAATGTACGTTTTGCCACACCTGCAAGTAGTCATTGTGACACACCTGCCAGTAGTCATTTTGACAGCCCTGCCAGTGTTCATTGTGCCACACCTGCCAGTTGTCATTGTGCCGCACCTGCCAGTAGGCATTGTGCCAACCTTGCCAGTGTTCATTGTGCCACATCTGCCAGTAGTCATTGTGCCATATCTGCAAGTAGTCATTGTGCCACACCTGCCAATAGTAATTGTGTCTCCTCATAATTGTCAACGTTAAATTACCAGTTTATTGAGTCAGACACCTTTAATGCAACAAACTCAAAAACATGCCATCTCTTTTCAAAAATTATATTTGGGACCATAATCATTTTTATGTTCTTCTCAAATTCATTGCAAAAAAAAAAAAAATGGCCAAGATGAAACTATTGATATATCGTTAGCGGTTAGGACCAGATTTCGGATTACATTGTGTATTTCTCCAGTTAGCACGAAGCTAATCCCTGCTGATATAAAGCGTCAGTTCACACGATCAAATTTCGCGTCAAATTGTTGTATGAACGCACACATTTTGTGCGTGGTTTATTTTTTATGGGGGCGAATTTGATCAAATTGCAATGGACTACGTTTTATTGATTGTTTTGTCACGTGATACGTGTAAAAACAAGTAATACTTCCGGTAGGCTGTCTGCAACACACTAGTCGCTCACAAATTTTTCTTCAAACAACTTTCTTCCTTTAATCATAACTGAATTATAATTATTGTCACATTTAATGAATGTCATTTAAAGAAACGCGTGTATTCAAGAATATTTTGAAAAGTTAAATTTTTAATTAACACTGGGGGGAAGCGCTGATGGAGACAAACATTTTGCTTTAGAATTAATGATAATGGCAATGGCTGATCAGCTGTTATCTGTTGTTATGTGTTGTTATGTGTAGCAGAAGGCCTACCAATGGCTGGTACGTATCACGTGACAAAACAAGGAAGTGACTCATCGTAGTCCATTTGAAAGTCGTGACAAGGCTTCATACACGAATTACATCAAATGCTTGAAGGAAAATTTGATCGTGTCAACTGACGCTTAGGAAGGGTAAAACTGGTGACGGGTTTGCATTATTTCAAACACAAAAGAAAAGGTATAGTCGATACCGTGTCTACAATTCGATTCGCCAACTCTGGCCACATGGTGTCAACATTTTTATGGGATGGCTCAATAACTTAACGCATATGGCTTTTTTCTCAGGTTAACCAGACATCACAGGGTTGACACATTAGACGAAGATTCTTATGAATTACCGTGGCTCAATGGATGCAGAGGCGGTACGTCAAAAAAAAAAACACAACAAAAATAAAAAAAATAAATTTGCTCACAAACATGAATGAAACAATGTTTTTTGGGGTTGTTTTTTTTTCTCGACACCCACAAACAGAATATCTTTTTTTTTTTTTTTTTACTCCTTTCAGTTAATCTTTTTGTTTCAATCCACGAATCAGCGTATTTTTTAATTTTTTTTTTAATGTTTGATGAACTAAGCCATCTTGTTAGACCAGCGGTTCTCAACCTTTTGGGGTCAACCGACCCTTTCACAGGGGTCGCCTAAGACCATCGGAAAACACATATACCCTACAGTTATGAAGTAGCAACGAACAAAATTTTGTAGTTAGGGGTCGCCACAGAATGAGGAACTGTGTTAAAGGGTCGCGGCATTAGGAAGGTTGAGAACCACTGTGTAAGACGAACAATAAGAAAATGTATTATAAACTCCACTTAAATCCCAATATATTTACATTGCAATACCGTTTTCTTAACGTGAATTCAATTTTAAATTTTTTATATTGAAAAAAAACCCCAAAAAACACGTGTTTTTTTTAAACTTCCTGGACCACGTCAAATTTTGGTCGGAAGAAAAAATTCTGACGAATGCTGCAGTCGGGGAATCATGTACGGAGAAGCTCGCTAAAACTGAAGTCCATCGAATTTGAACTGTTGAAACAATCAGCACCACAATTCTATTGAATGAAATTGTTATATCACCACACACACACAAAAATAATGCTCACTTGGTGATTTGTTTACCTTTTGTACGAAGGCGGAATACAGTTTCGAGATTAAGGCGGGTTGAAGGGGAGATAACTCAGTGCTACGCGAGCAACTCCCGGCCCGAAGATACAGTCTCCCTTGAGTAGCGACATCATAAATGTGCCCCTGAATTCTGCGGGGTCTACCCAGAAACGACTTTAACTTTAACGCCTGTTTTTGTTGTTTATTGTTGTTGTTTTTTTTTTTGTTGTTTTTTTTTGGGGGGGGGGGGGGGGGGGTATATTTTGTGTTGCAAATTTGCGACAATCTTGACGAATGAGGTTAAACTTGTCAAAAAATCTAGACACTTCGATTGTTGTTAATTAACCAATGATTTATACAAGTGTTTCCAAACATGGGGCCCACACCCCCACAGAGGGGCAATTTAATTGTTAAATGGGGGGGGGGCGGGGGTGTCGAAAGTGAGCTGTCTAGGCTTTGAAATCCAACCGCCCACTTTGGTTTAACGAGTATTTTTTTTTTTTTAATAAAGGAGAATTTCAATTTAAAATCAGCGTTCGTTAACTCTATGCAGTCCAATGATGAGGAATGGTACATATTAGTGCTATTGGTTTTTTAACTCCCTGCTATCCGACTATGAGGAATGGTAGAGATTAGTGCTATGGGTTTTTTAACTCCCTGCAATCCGACTATGAGGAATGGTACAGATTAGTGCTATGGGTTTTTTAACTCCCTGCAATCCGACTATGAGGAATGGTAGAGATTAGCGTTATGGGTTTTTTAACTCCCTGCAATCCGACTATGAGGAATGGTACATATTAGCGCTATGGGTTTTTTAACTCCCTGCTATCCGACTATGAGGAATGGTAGAGATTAGTGCTATGGGTTTTTTAACTCCCTGCAATCCGACTATGAGGAATGGTAGAGATTAGTACAATGGTTTTTTTATGGGTAGGCCATTAATTTTTTTCAAATAAATTTTTATTTGAAATAAGTAATTATATTTAAATATTGTGTTGCATTGTTTAAATTAATTAACGTAAGGTGGCTCTCGAAAGGGAACTGCTTGAAAAGATTAATGGAACTATTTGATACGCTTGATGACTTTTAAAGTGAGAATCCTGAAATGAAGAAAATTGTTAACAGGAGCTCGTAAAGCATTTGTGAGTTATTTAACCTATATCTTTGGAGAGAAAAAAACACATTAAAACAATTTTAAAATATACCAACATCAATGAGCAAAAAAACGACTCTGGTCGATGCAAAAGTGAAGATATTTGGATTCATTACATTTATTGAATTATGCCAAGAATACGTTGGTAACAAAAATTTTGAAAAGTTTCATTGGCTCAAAAATGTGAAGTGACTGATACCCTTAGCTTGTTATTGTCGATCATCTAAAAATTTTGTCCGCTGATTTAGAAGAAATATTTTGAAATTTAAAACAAACTGATTTTCCAACTTTGATGATGCAGCCTATTTTAAGGGATTTGTCGGATATTTTAAATATGCCGTATGGAAAAAGAACTCGCAGAAATAAAATTAAAAAAATGATGAGTCGGTAAAAGATTTAACATAAAAGGAGCGATGCAGCGGTGGTTTCGAGCCGGTTCGGTCAGGTTCGTGGGAACCGTTAGTTCAAAATAATAAATATGCCTAAAATCAAGTGCTAATTTAAAAAAAATCAATTTTTTTAAAAATTGAAACAAATGTCCGTTTCTACAAATTTTTATATACGTTGCATAAATAATACTTTACAGTTTCGCCTTTCGGCAAAAATATCGCGAAATTCGTCTCTAAGCAAAAAAGTGAAACTCAGAACAACAAGTCACAGGCTAGATGTCCCGCTAGTAGGAGTTTAGTTGATTACCAGATTTTCTCATCTTTATTATAGAAAATCTTTGCTCTGTTTGACTTCAAACACTTAAAAATGCCTTGGCGGATAGACCCGAAACTCCACTGAAGGAGCTTCGTGGGCCCAGACGCCAGATCCCCTAATCGTAATTTGACTGACTGTGGCGGTGACCGATATAGCATATGGGGACATACTAACTGCGAACCCTTTTTTTTACGAATTTGGCAATACACCGCTGGAGCGATGGCATGGCTTTGTGATGAAACAGGAATCAAATATCCAAATTCAAACAAAAGTGCAAGAAACTATTTTTACCGTTTCCATCTTAATATTTCGCTGAATGTGGATTTAGTGTATAAATGATTTGTTTTTGTTTCGGCTGAATTCAACGCATGCAGCTGGGAGACTTGAGACTGAAGCGATCTAACATAAAATCTCTGTGCAGCAAGCATTAAGCGCAATTTTCTTACTAAATTAGTCATTTCTCATTGTATTTGTGATCTCACACCGTATTTGTGATCTCTCACCGTATTTGGGATCTCTCACCGTATTTGTGATCTCACACCGTATTTGTGATCTCACACCGTATTTGTGATCTCTCATTGTATTTGGGATCTCTCATTGTATTTGTGATCTCACACAGTATTTGTGATCTCACACCGTATTTGTGATCTCTCATTGTATTTGGGATCTCTCATTGTATTTGTGATCTCACACCGTATTTGTGATCTCACACCGTATTTGTGATCTCTCATTGTATTTGGGATCTCTCATTGTATTTGTGATCTCACACCGTATTTGTGATCTCTCACCGTATTTGGGATCTCTCACCGTATTTGTGATCTCACACCGTATTTGTGATCTCACACCGTATTTGTGATCTCTCATTGTATTTGTGATCTCACACCGTATTTGTGATCTCACACCGTATTTGTGATCTCTCATTGTATTTGTGATCTCACACCGTATTTGTGATCTCACACCGTATTTGTGATCTCACACCGTATTTGTGATCTCTCACCGTATTTGGGATCTCTCACCGTATTTGTGATCTCACACCGTATTTGTGATCTCTCACCGTATTTGTGATCTCTCACCGTATTTGTGATCTCACACCGTATTTGTGATCTCTCACCGTATTTGGGATCTCTCATTGTATTTGGGATCTCTCATTTTATTTTAAAACTATTAAATATTGAAAAACAAATAATCAAAATATTTCAGAAAAATATTTCATATTGTACTTGAATTCTGTTCTGCGTTATATGTTTTAAAAATGTACTTACTCTGCTTCCTTAAAC
Source organism: Omphiscola glabra (assembly GCA_964017045.1). NCBI lineage: Eukaryota > Metazoa > Mollusca > Gastropoda > Lymnaeidae > Omphiscola > Omphiscola glabra. The sequence goes on from OZ024808.1 coordinate 20,566,067, forward strand.
ATTTCTTCATAGAACCCATTCATTCCTAAAGCTGTTTTTCTTCCTCCTAAAACAATCATTTAATTTTTTTTCGGTTAAACAATTCTATTCTAGAATATTAAAAGTTTTGTGTATATTACTTTGGGGCATAAACAATTGTTGAAAGGCTTAGGTGAGGCATGGCGCTAAAAATGTTACAAGCGTTAGTAGGATATATGCATATACATTTGTTGTACATTTAATTTATACTAATTTAAATGTTTTTTGTACTGATGAAGGCATGTTCCGAAACGTCTACTCTTATATTAAGGAAAATTATTATAAGAGTTTAACATATATTGTTATATTGACATATTTTATTCGTTTCTAATTAATCCACTTAAATGTTGGGAAACACTAATGTAAGCAAAGGCGGAAAGACGAAAACTCATGCGAAATTGTTAGATTGTGTTTAAACACTGTCAGAAATAAAGCAGTTCTATAGCCCCTAAAATAAATACTGTTTGATTAATCGTTTTTTTTTTAAAAACCAAAGTTAGATGCTGTAATAAGTACAATGAATTATTATTCACAAAAAAATTCGTAGGTAACCAGTGAACTCAGTTCCGTTTGATTCAGCTCACCTGAAGATCATTCATGCAGATCGAAATTTAGACGTAAGATTTCAACAAACAACAGCTAACAAGTGAACAGAGTTACCTTAGAAAAATTCATACAACATCATTGTATGTCATGTGTTCAACATCATTGTATGTCCTGTGTTCAACATCCTTGTATGTCCTGTGTTCAACGTCATTTTTCTATCATGTGTTCAACATCATTGTATGTCATGTGTTCAACATCATTGTATGTCCTGTGTTCAACATCCTTGTATGTCCTGTGTTCAACGTCATTTTATATCATGTGTTCAACATCATTGTATGTCATGTGTTCAATATCATTGTATGTCATGTGTTCAACATCATTGTATGTCATGTGTTCAACATCATTGTATGTCATGTGTTCAACATCATTGTATGTCCTGTGTTAAACATCATTGTATGTCATGTGTTCAACATCATTGTATGTCTGTGTTAAACATCAGTGTATATCATGTGTTAAACATCATTGTATGTCATGTGTTCAACATCATTGTATGTCATGTGTTCAACGTCATTTTATATCATGTGTTCAACATCATTGTATGTCATGTGTTCAATATCATTGTATGTCATGTGTTCAACATCATTGTATGTCATGTGTTCAACATCATTGTATGTCATGTGTTCAACATCATTGTATGTCCTGTGTTAAACATCATTGTATGTCTGTGTTCAACATCATTGTATGTCTGTGTTAAACATCAGTGTATATCATGTGTTAAACATCATTGTATGTCATGTGTTCAACATCATTGTATGTCATGTGTTCAACATCATTGTATGTCATGTGTTCAACATCATTGTATTTCATGTGTTCAACATCATTGTATTTCATGTGTTAAACATCATTGTATGTCATGTGATAAACATCAGTGTATATCATGTGTTAAACATCATTGTATTTCATGTGTTCAACATCATTGTATTTCATGTGTTAAACATCATTGTATATCAAGTGTTCAACATCATTTTATATCATGAGTTCAACATCATTGTATGTCATGTGTTAAACATCAGTGTATGTCATGTGTTCAACATCATTGTATATCATGAGTTCAACATCATTGTATGTCATGTGTTAAACATCAGTGTATGTCATGTGTTCAACATAATTGTATGTCTGTGTTAAACATCAGTGTATATCATGAGTTCAACATCATTGTATGTCATGTGTTAAACATCAGTGTATGTCATGTGTTCAACATAATTGTATGTCTGTGTTAAACATCAGTGTATATCATGTGTTCAACATCATTGTATGTCATGTGTTCAACATCATTGTATATCATCAGTTCAACATCATTGTAGGTCTGTGTTAAACATCAGTGTATGTCATGTGTTCCCCACACTCTTTTTTTTAGTCATACCACTAACACTTTTGAAGATTTTGGGCGAGCGTTTAGTGCATACATTTTAGTACATTTTTGGAAAGGTGTGTTTTTTTAAAAAGTATTTTTATATTGTTATTTCATACGTTTTTTTCAAAGTGTACAACATTGAGTTGTGACACTTGACCTAGACAGACAAAAAATCGCAAGCTAACTAAAGGCGTGTGAAAACACAGACTTTTTATTTTCTTTGTCTGTTAATGGTGGCTGTAGATAATGACGAAAACAGTATTCGGTAGAGTAGGGATGTCCGACACGCGGCCCGCGGGCCGCATGTGGTCCGTCACGCCAAATATACCGACCCACCGGCCCGTGTTACTATTAAGTTTTGTTATAAACGCATATTTGAAACAATCAATAAAAATGCACATTTGAAACAATCAATATAAACGCATATTTGAAACAATCAATATAGAGGTACATTTGAAACAATCAATATAAACGCACATTTGAAACAATCTATATAAACGCACATTTGAATCAATCAATAAAAACGCATATTTGAAACAATCAATATAAACGCATATTTGAAACAATCAATATAAACGCACATTTGAAACAATCAATATAAACGCACGTTTGAAACAATCAATATAAACGCATATTTGAAACAATCAATATAAACGCACATTTGAAACAATCAATAAAAACGCACATTTGATACAATCAATATAAACGCACATTTGAAACAATCAATAAAAACGCACATTTGAAACAATCAATATACACGCACATTTGAAACAATCAATATACACGCACTTTTGAAACAATCAATATAAACGCACATTTGAAACCATCAATATACACGCACATTTGAAACAATCAATATACACGCACATTTGAAACAATCACCATAAACGCACATTTGAAACAATAAATCTTTAAAATTCTTCTGTATCTTTACGGCATCTGTACATTTTTTGTGTGCATAATAAAACTTATGTGCATTAAGTAAGACTAAGCATTTTTTTTTCTTTAGTTTATTTTTATGTATTATATTTGAAATGTTATGCGGCCCGTGAACAGATGAACAGAGATCAAAATCACCTGTGAACTCATTTGTGTTGGCCACTACCTGCTTTTGAAAGGATCACTTCAGTGAGTATTTCACTGTGGTGCGAAAAAAAAACCAGCACAAGTTAACGGTTACCGGAAATTTGATCGAAAGAAATTTCGTCGACAGAAAATTGATCGACGGAAATTTGAGCGAACGGAAATTTGGTCGAATCTTTTTTTCAATTCAGCTACGCGGCCGTGAGAAAGCCGCTCCTAGGCAATCGTTTCGTCCCACCTTAAAGTCCCGACCGAAAGACTACTTGGGCGGTGGGGGGGATGTGGTAACGCAAAACCTTCCCTCCAGAGTGGAAGCAAAGCCGTCCTGACGCTTGGGAGAGTGGACCGCGAACGCTTTAAACGCAGCGTTCTCGGTTGATCGGACGTCCCCCAGGCCAGGGGGGAGGTTCCCGGCGCGCCGCCACGCGGTCTGTCGGTGGGGAAACCCGATGGCCGGGGGGGGGGGCATTAAGAGCTCGCATTCGACGGCCCACCGATGCCATCTCCTATGTCACGTTTCAGTTCACGCGTTAAAATTTTCGTCGAATTTCTATTAGAACGCACTATACTTTACAATAAAACAAAATAATGCGTTCAAAAAAATTATGACGCAAAATTTTAACGTGTAAAAAAAAAAAAAAAAAAAAATTCGACCAAATTTCCTTTCGATAAAATTTCCATCGATCAATTTTCCGTCGACGAAATTTATTTCGATCAAATTTCCGGATACGCAAGTTAACTGCGGAATTCTTCCCTCTTTAAAACAACGCTATCTTGAATGGCTTGTTTGACATAATTTTTTTTTTTAATTCCAAAAGACAATTCGTTGTAAATTCTTATGAAAACGCTCGGGCGAAACTTAATTGTTGATTTTGAACTCAAAAGACATGTCACCGCTTTTGTGTGTGTGTTGTCTTGTTTTTCTCTTACATTGTGAGACTCGCGGGTAGAGGAGGAAAAAGTAATCAATCAAGAGGTCCAGTTTCAATTTGCACGTGTACCTTGTTTGTTTTTTTCTAAGGACACCCGTCAACCCCCGACCGTCAACAAGCGTCCAAGAGGGTGGGGCATTGCGTAATGGTGCTTTGATGATGTTAGCCAGGGAACGGGCGATTTGCTTTCACGTGTTCAGTGGGTGGACGTATGCGGTTAGGCGGGCGTCAAAAGGTCAAATCTCCAGATACAAGTACGTACGTCACTAACGCTAGAGATTGAGGGTTGCGACATGCGGTGGTCTTGTAGTATCAGATGCTACAGTTAGGAGGCGGAGGCGGAACTAATGGAGTGCCGCGGGTGGCACTCGCCCAGTGGTTCTCAACCTTCCTAATGCCGCGACCTTTTAACACAGTTCCGTATGTTGGGGCGACCCCGATACACAAAATTATTTTTGCTGCTACCTCGTAACCTTTGAGTATGTGCGTATTCCGATGGTCTTAGGCGACCACTGGGAAATGGTCCTTCGACCCCCAAAGTGGTCACCACCCACATGTTGAGAACAGCTGCAAAAGCCCGAGCTCTCGTTGCTCCATTCTCAGGTGTCCCCTTGCTCCATTGACACTGTGTTTTGATGGCAACCTGATCTGATGGAACCCTCTCCTTTTATTTAACTGAGGTTGTTTATGAAACCGAATCAAGGGAACACTGTAAAATTTGATGCCACCCCTCTAGATGGGTGTCAACCGATACGGTAAATACCCCCGCCCCGCAACCCCTAGTGACGCCACTGTTGGTTAAGATCACATGGTAACATAGCATATATGTCCTATTACGACTTAATGGACCTGTATGGCATTGGTTTATTGATGAAAACGGGCTATACAAATGATCAGGTGACATAGGTATACAAATGATCTGGTAACATAGGTATACAAATGATCTGATGACATAGGTATACAAATGATACGATGACGTACGTATATAAATGATCTGATGACATAGGTATACAAATGATCTGATGACGTAGGTATACAAATGATCTGATGACGTAGGTACATAAATGATCCGATGACATAGGTATACAAAGGATCTGATGACGTAGGTATAAAAATGGTCTGATGACATATGTATACAAGTCTAAGTGGTCTGATGACGCAGGTATACAAATGATCTAAGACATAGGTATACAAATGGTCTGATGACATATGTATACAAGTGGTCTGATGACGCAGGTATACAAATTATCTGATGACATAGGTATACAAATGATCTGATGACATAGGTATACAAATGATTTGAGGACATTTGTATTCAGAAGATCTGATGAACACAGCTATACGAAAGACCCGATGACAAGGCCAGCTTTGTGTCAGCCAGTGCACATTCCAGCAGAGGGTGAGCCCTTGATTCGGCAAAGGTGAGTTTACGTTCACACCTGCTGTTGGTTGGTCTGTGGTGGCTGCCCTAACCCGCACGTTTACAACGTCACATGATGATGAAAGATAGATGCGTGGGGAGTGAAGTATGTCTGGTCAAGTGGGGATTACAAAAAAAATTATTTCAATAAATTGTTCCCAGTGGTTTCCAACTGTGATACATAATTAATGCTTGAATGAGGTGCATTTCACACCCCCATCACACACCATCACACCCCCATCACACCCCTATCACACCCCCATGACACCCCCATCACATCCATTACACCCTTATCACACCCCAATTACGCGCAGCATTAGGAAGGCTACAGAACCACTGGTTTGGCTAGAGCTGCCCCCATGGTTATACTGAGCCTTAAGTCTATTGACCATAAGTGTGTACATAACGTACACGTGAAGGAAGAGACTACCCGGAAAGCTATGAGCGCCCCACCTGTACGCAAGATTAACATTGGTACTTCTTTAGCCGATTTCAAGACCTATGGTCGTGCATTCTGTTAAGTCAAAAATAGAAATCCCATCATTAGTGCGCTAAATCTGGCCACCTTTTCCCCCACCCTATAAAATGTATCCACGTTTATTTCAGTTACAAACTGGTTCGAATTAACGTAAATTGATTTAAGGCGCGTTACCCGATCTCTCTGTTTGTTTGATCTGCTTCCTGGCGGTGCACAGCACACCCTTCTCTTTGTCAGAGATTTCATCACCACTGCAACAGTCAGAGAAATGGTCTCGGGGCTCCGTTAGCCGCCCGGCGTGCGCGCCCCCGCACTTTGTGGTCATGAGATCATTAGACTTTTTGTGCCCAAACAAAAAACAAAAACAAAAAACTAAAACATGTTTTACTCCGTTTTGTTTTGTTTCTCATCTTTTTTATTTGTTGTTTTTGTTGTTTATTTTATGTGGATGTATGATTGTTTGAATGAACAGAGTGTTTGGTTAGGTGTTTGTTTACATGCGTGAAATTTTCACTCAGTTTATCATTTTCTTTTGACGTGGTCACGTGACAGGCGTTGATCGTCTCGGTGCCAACATCGCGTCTACTTCTGGGTCGACAGAGGCGGATTGACACTGTCTATAAAATTATATTTGCCTACTGTGTCTGCTCTGCGTCTGATTGAACGGGGGGGGGGGGGGGGCCTCAAATCTACTTTTTTCTAGGTTAAGGGTTAAGTCATTTTAACAATGATATTATAAGCATTGGATGTTTTCAAAAGTAAACAAAATACCTCATTTCGATAATTTAATGATTAACTTGATTACCAAAAAGTGGAACAATATTTTTAAAAGTCTCAAAATGCATTACGCAAGGAAAGACTGAAGAGGTGAAGTCGAACACTCACTGAAACCAAAAGGAGTTGAATTTAATATGGACGAAAAGTAAATATGTCTTATTTTTGTTAATATTTTAATAATATTTTTAAATAATATTTTAAACTAAGACTTTCTCTGCGTAATGCATTTTTAAGAAATTTTAAACGATTTTCTCCTTTTTATTGCATTTACACTCGTCTTTGATAGAAAGTCTTTTCTATTTTTTTTTTTTTTTTTTACAAATATTTATACATTTTTGCTGTTTTAATTTTTGTTATATTGTATTTGGAAACACAAGTGGATACTAAAAATAGTTCATTAACTTATTGTTATTACTAAGTGAGAATATTGGTTTGTGACAAGCCTTCTAGATCATTGTTCCGATGACGCGTGGACCGACACTCGTTAGCGAACATTACATTACCGGTCCGCATAGCATGAATATTTATGGTCAAATAAACCATTTTGTACAACTCTCTGGTGTAATTTCAAAACGTGTCCACTTAAAAGTATGGGAACCTCTGCACTACCCAGTAAACGTAGTTTGAATATTGTTTCAGCTGGGACGTACATAACTATCTCTTACGGGATGTGCTGTCAGGAATACAAAATACATGGACATGTAATTACCTCAATTTCGTCTTAAACCTTCGGCCCTCGGGCCCCATCCGGCCCTCCAATATTCCATAACACTGCCGGCCTAACTATAATATGGGCACTCATGTATAGCTGTAACAAATAGTGAGCCAAATAGTGACCATTTGACAAGATTTTTTTAAACACCACCACGTCTGGCAGGAACTAGTTGATCTTGGATAGTAACTCATCTAGGAGAAGGAGAGCTTAGAATTCGAACCCGTAGATAGAGTCCCGTGCGCGGTATTGCAATAACCTAACTCTATATTCATTAATATTTTTTTCATTGTAAATTTTGTATACTTTTATTTTGTGATTATTTGTCTGCAAAAAAAGTAAGACAGGTTAAGTGTTTTTTTTAGAAATATCTTCATACTTTTTTCACTTTTTTCACACAGTCCGCACCTACCAGTGTCCGGGGCGGGGGGGGGGGGGGGGGGGGGAAGTGAGCCGTGTCTTGATTAAAAAAAAAGAATAAAGACCTCAGGTTTAAAGTCTAAATTTTGGATCGTGGGGACACAGCTAGTGAAGCTAACGCAGAAAACATATATTATTTCATTTTAATTATATTTAATTAACTACTTTGATAAATACAATTGTTCTTCCAATGTTCCCAAAATGTTATGCCAAGAAATTGGTTAAATGTATGCTTGTTTGAATGGACAATACATACATATATATATATTTATTTATTTATTTAAAGATAAAATATTGCGTTAAACTTAGAACCTATCTATCCAAGGCGTAAAATCAATTAAGCCTTGCATACGCCCAGAGGCGTAACTAGAGTTTTTGGCGCCCGGGGACAAGTTTAATTTTAAAGCGCCCTCTTTTCCTTTATTCAACTCTCAATCCCATTATTTTCATCAAAAAAATAATACAAAAGCACATTTTGGCGCCCCTTACTAGCTGTCCCCCGGGTACATCTGTACCCCCTGTCCCCCCCCCACGCTACGCCTCTGCATACACCGATAGCGTGTTGCGTGGATGTAATGCATTCTTTGCTGTTTACTTTGCAGGCTGAGTCAACCAAATAGAATTGCCCCCACTAGAATCCACCTCAGATTCTAGACAAAAACACCAACCTAATTATGTGCAGTTATATACAAGTGTGACAACTGTACATGGTTTTTATTTTAATCAGCAAAAATAAAATTAAAATGTGGTTGAGGGGGTTTGTAAATGAATTGGGAGGTCAGATTGTATTCCTGGATACGTCACTTCACTGCTTTCGTTAAATATCAGGCTTGACTCTACTGAAAGACACGTCCTTAACGACATTGCACCATTAATGCAACTATATCTCTCTCATCCCCCCTCTCTCCCTCTCTCTCTCAATATCTCTCTCTCATTCTCTCTCTGTGTCTCTATCTAAATCTCTCTCTCTATGTCCCTCTCAATCACTTTTTTTCTCTTCCTCTCAATCTCTCTCCCCTTTTCTATCTCTCTAATTCTCTCTCAATTTCTCTCGCTCTCTGTCTCTATGTCTCTCTATCAATCTCTCTCCCTCTGTATCAATGTCTCTCTCTCTCTTTCTGTCAATCTCTATCTTTCTCTCTCTCTATCAATCTCTCCCTCTCGCAATCCTCTCAATCTCTCTCTCACTTTTTCAATCTCTATCCCCCTCTCTCTCTTCCTCTCTGTCTCTCTCTCAATCTCCCCCATCTCTTTCTCTCTCCCTCTCTGTCTCTTTTTCTCTTTCTCGCTCTCCAGTTAAGTTGTCTCATATACTTATGTAACCCCTGGTTTAGGTGCTGAACCTCTTTCTCTCTTCCTCTTTCTCTCTTCCTCTTTGTCTCTTCCTCTTTGTCTCTTCCTCTTTGTCTCTTCCTCTTTGTCTCTACCTCTTTCTCTCTTCCTCTAATCCTCTTTCCGTGACTTCTTGACGGCTAAAAGCCAAATGAGATGTGCTCGCTCACGTGGCTTTTGATGTGACTCGAATTTATCAAGACGTTTTTCTTGTTGTTGCAGTAGAAATTTAGGTCTTGTTATTTCTTGATTTTGACATAGTCAGCGGCGTACCTTGACTCGAAGTCATACTGAGTGAGGAGCTCCCAAAATTGCGCCAAAGAGCACAGACATATAATTTATCTATGTTATTTATAAAACTTAAAAGTGCCAATCAGGGCGGTCGCCCCCTTAACCGGACGTAGGTACACGGCTGAACATAGGTCACTAGCTGACCATTTAAATCGTGTGCGAAAAATAACCATTCGTAAATTCCGCTCTACTTTCATTTGGCAATGAAGATACAAAAAACGAAATCATGACGTCAATTGACTGGAGTCCGAGTCTGGAGCAGATGTTTCTACTCAGAATGTGTACTATAACGTATGTAGAGCACACATCTTTTGCTGCCCTCTTGGACACTACTTCTCAGCTAAGTGCTGTAATATTTTTTTTATTTTTTTGATATTTTTAAATTTTATTCGTTTTTTCTGTTTGTTCGCTGATGAAGGCTTCCTGCCGACACGTTCGTTGTTTTGTTGCGTTCCTTTTTTCAGGTTAACCTTGCTGTGTTTTACTAATGTCCTATTGCGCTAACCTGAATGTAGTCTCTCCCCCCCCCCCCTTTTTATTACCCTTTAGATAACGGATGAAGGAAAAATGAAAAAAAAAAAAAACACACTTTTCCATCTAGCTGTGACCACTCCAAAGCAGCCTCTTCTGTGCCCTTCCTGCTATCAATTCATCATCTCCTGGCATTCCATGGGACCCAGTATCACAAAATCACTGAAAAATGATACCGCTACCCCTCCCCCAGCGTTCCGTCCATCGGTGCTGAGGGCTGAGTGCGTCGTTGTCGGCGATTTGTACTGCCGCGTGACCTTTGAACCGTCAACGTCCTCGTATGAATCGGCCACCCCACACATTCCGCCTTATCCCCCCTTTCCACCAATCAACTGTGTCTCGACTTGATCCAAACTTTTGATAACAAACAGAGGCGTCCCATTTAATCCGCCGTACCCCAGTGGCTGACACCAGGCGGGACATTTTATGGTTGATTTATGGCCCGTACCCTGGCCGAAAAGCTCAGTTCACTTGACCTTAAAAGAGTGTATACTATTTTTTTATGGCCCTGTGGTCATTCAGGTAAGAGGACAACACAAAATAAAGACCGGGGGGGGGGGGGGTGGGAGGGAGATTTGTATCAAGCAAAGAGACAGGGTCAGGGTGCCGGGTTATGTTGTACTCATCTCACTGTTCAAGTTAACCTATGGACTAGTGGTAAGCCCCCCCCCTAAAAACTAGAGATCTCGTGTTTGTTGGTGTACAGTGCTATGATCCAACTGCTGGGGTAGCGCCGAATATCTATTGATTGATGGCCGATTAATCGGTCACTGAATATTAAATATTTTTATGTAGTTTGTTTTTGAGAGTTTAGGTTATCCATTATATTATGTTTATATCATTCCAAATAGTCGATTATGTATTTCTTCCCCTTCTTTGGTGCAACGCTGCCATAGATTGTATAACATTGCCTAAGACTGTGCAACCCTACCAAAGACTGTGCAACCCTGCCAAAGACTGTGCAACCTTACCAAAGACTGTGCAACCTTGCCAAAGACTGTGTAACCCTACCAAAGACTGTGCAACCCTACCAAAGAATGTGCTACCCTACCAATTACTGTGCAACCCTACCAAAGACTGTGCAACCCTGCCAAAGACTGTGCAACCTTACCAAAGACTGTGCAACCTTGCCAAAGACTGTGTAACCCTACCAAAGACTGTGCAACCCTACCAAAGAATGTGCTACCCTACCAATTACTGTGCAACCCTGCCAAAGACTGTGCAACCCTACCAAAGACTGTGCAACCTTGCCAAAGACTGTGTAACCCTGCCAAAGACTGTGCAACCCTACCAAAGACTGTGCAACCTTACCAATGATTGTCCAACCTACCAAAGACTGTGCAACCCTACCAAAGACTGTGCAACCCTGCCAAAGACTGAGCAACCCTACCAAAGACTATGCAACGTTGCCAAATACTGTGTAACCCTGCCAAAGGATGTGCAACCCTACCAAAGAATGTGCAACCCTAACAATGATTGTGCAACCCTACCAAAGACTGTGTAACCCTACCAAATAATGTGTAACCCTGCCAAGGAATGTGCAACCCTCCCAACTACTGTGCAACCCTAAAAAGATTGAGCAACCCTACCAATGATTGTGCAACCCTACCAAAGACTGTACAACCCTACCAAAGACTGTGCAGCCCTACCAACTACTGTGCAACCCTACCAAAGACTGTGCAACCATACCAACTACTGTGCAACCCTACCAAAGACTGTGCAACCCTACCAACTACTGTGCAACCCTACCAAAGACTGTGCAACCCTATCAACTACTGTGCAACCCTACCAAAGACTGTGCAACCCTACCAACTACTGTGCAACCCTACCAAAGAATGTAACCCTGCCGGTGCGGATTTGTAGCTAACTGTTATGAGGGATGACGTGTTTTGATACACGCTTGGCACGCTTCCACGTGCATGACTTCTTTCAAGTCGGTCCCATGTTGGGGCGGCTAGAAAAAATATCCCTTTGTTGACATTTTTGTTTACTATCGTCCGTTTCTGTCGAACATGATAGAACGATCCAGAGAATGCGGGAAGCAGTAAGACTGCGTATTCCATTTCCAGAATGATCATCTGAAACTGGGTATAAAAGGCATAAGAATAAATGATGGGAGAGATTTTTTTCTTTTGATCACGAGATGTGCTGTGTCATACTTTGTTGTGTGTAGAGTTTTCTATTTCCTCATACAAATTTGTGCTCATTGTATTTTTATATACAGTACCGGTACCAACAAATATGTAAGTTTTTAATTGTAATCATATTTCTCTTGCTGTTATTATTTAATTGAAGTTCACAAATTAAAAAGTTATTAATTGTAATTAGCTCTGGCCTTGATTGTCGTTTTATTTGTTATTATTTTTAAACTTTGGGTATCGTTCTTTATTATGGACTGTTGTTAGAACGTGCCATAGACTAAAATTAAGAGATTAAATTCTCCATTTACAACGGTCCGTAATACTAACAGCGGAGCTGGACCAAAAAAAAAAGTTTTCTATACAACTCTGAATTGTATATTTCGATTATTTAAAGTTAAATTAGTCTTTGGTTAGCGAAGAGAACGAGAGCAAGAGATTTACTTGAAAGTGGCGTCACACACTTTGTAACAATTCTCTATAAGATAAACCAATCTTCTGAACGAACCATTATGGAATCTGATATTTTATTTTTATCTTTGAAGAAGCTTTAAAATTTAAACCATCTGTTGAACCATCTGTTGAACCATCTGTTGAACGATCTGTTGAACGATCTGTTGAACCATCTGTTGAACGATCTGTTGAACGATCTGTTGAACGATCTGTTGAACGATCTGTTGAACCATCTGTTGAACGATCTGTTGAACCATCTGTTGAACGATCTGTTGAACCATCTGTTGAACCATCTGTTGAACGATCTGTTGAACCATCTGTTGAACCATCTGTTGAACCATCTGTTGAACCGTCTGTTAAACCATCTGATGAACCATCTGTTAATCCATATGTTAAACCATCTGTTAAACCATCTGTTAAACCTTTTGTTGAACCATCTGTTGAACCATTTGTTGAACCATCTGTTGAACCATCTGTTAATCCATATGTTAAGCCATCGGTTAAACCTTTTGTTGAACCATCTGTTGAACCATCTGTTAATCCATATGTTAAACCATCTGTTAAACTTTTTTTGAACCATCTATTGAAACACCCGTCGCACCATCGGTTGAATCATCCGTTTCACCATCTGATGAGTCAGCCGTTGAACCATCTATTTAACCCTCTGTTGAACCTTTTGAGATGGCCCACTGTGTGATAAAGCAGGAGCTGGACAGCCGTAGCGACGTCAGAATATCTTTCATTTTCAGCTTCCACCCCCTTCCGACTCCCTACCTCCCAGATCAGATCTTTAGTCACTCCAGGATGGTGGGGGCGCACCATTGTGTCTGTCAGAAAACAGAGATCGCTTCAAGCATTGTATGTTATTGCAATCGATTCCACTATACCAAGGTTTCCTTAAGCTCGAGTCCTCTGACCCCCCACGGGTTTCGAGAAACAGTGTCAGGGTAGCGGTAAGTTATTTTAGTTAATTAAGTTTAATCGGTGAGGATGTGGGGTGTGGATTGCGAAATGTTTTGAAATCGAAAGTGGGTGTGGCGCTGCCAGTAAGTCTTGTTTGATTGTTTGTTTGTTTCGTTGGTGTTTTTTTTTTTTTTAAACCTGAACTACGTGTTGAGTTTGTTTTTTGACTGAGTTAATCTCAATCAGCTGATAGCTATCAAATGTTGACTTGCCCGTCGACATGTCCCGAACCTCCTGATCTAGTGTTAAGATCAAGCGTTGCGCTGAAAATGTTACCACAGCGCGATCGCTTTCACACCTTCATTCCGTTGTGTACCTGCGCCCCGTTGCTGTGTACTGACGCCCTGTTGCTGTGTACTGCCTCAGGGCGACATTCTTTTTCTAATCCACTCTCCCTGTTCTAAGTCTCAGTGGCTCTCCCAATTTAATTTGTTTGAAAGGGAGGACTGAAACTGATGGTTCTGCACAGCGTGCAACTCCTGTACGAACTCGAACCTGATTTTAATGCTGGCAACACCAAATTAGATATTTTTAAACAAAATCAAAATTTAGGCCAGCAATCACACAGATTATTATGATATAAGGAAACATTGTGTGTTTGAAAGTAAATAGTTATATTTTTTATTAAATTTAAAAAAAAAAATAGTTTTACTTTGAAAAGCATTTTTATTACCAGAGAAAATTAGGACACATGTGTTATAGAAGTATGTCCAACCATTTCAATATTATTGTATTGTCGGGTCGGAATGTTGGGTTTTAAATAAATGTCTTTAAAAAATATCTGACAAGAACAATTATTTTTAAAAAAAAAACAGATTAATCGGAAATCATTGGGCATCTACTTAAATTGTTGTCAAGAGTGTTTATAGATTTCTCCATCTGTGCTGGTCAGGTTATTTGTCAAGGGCGTCGCCCCCGTCTACGCGAAAGTTAATCGATCTTAACAAAGCATCGTGAACAGGTCCAGCGGCGTAGTAAAGGAGGTAGTTTTCGTGGTCAAGCCCAAACTCCCCTTTTTATTTATTTTGTTGATACAAAAAATAATAATACAAACATTAATAAATTGGAACGCTATTTATGTTATCACTTGTATTTGTAAAAACCAATTTACTCAAATTGTATCAATTTTTAGCCCAGATGACGCAGTGCCAGGAAATATCTATTTATTAATGTCATGATCATGCGGTGGCGTAGCCAAAGGGGGATTAGAGCAGACATACTTCGTGACGCCCGGAAAGGACCTTAATTTTACCGCGCCTGATTAATGATATAAGCTGTAAAAATTGCAGAAAATAACCTATATAAATTATAGAAAAATAAGCTATATTAAGTATAGAAAAAAAACTATATGAAGTATAGAAAAAACTAGATAAAGTATAGAAAATAAGCTATAAAAAGTATTGAAAGGGGAATGAACATCATTTCCCCCCCCCCCCCCAAAATGTGCCGCCATCTCCGCCCACTTTGCCTACGCCTACGTCCATGACACAATCCTGACTCATCACCTACGGCTGCTTGGTCATCGACCATACCATCCCTAGGCATTTTCTTGTTAATTTTGCTGAGCACATTGTTTCATGAGGCGTACAAATCACTGAACGACGCTGGATAGATAATAATTTTTCAGCGGCGAATCTAGAGAATTTTGAATCTTATCTGATGGGTGCACATGAGAGGAGATGGGTGCACCAACATGTAAGGAGATGAGTGCGCGAATATATGTGGGGACGGTAGCACCGATATGTTAGCAGATTGTTGAAGAAATGTGTGGGAGATGGGTGCACAGATATGTTAGGAAAATGGGTGCAGACATATGTGGGAGATGGGTGCACCATTGTGTTAGGAGATGAGTGCACCAATATGTAGCAGATGGGTTCCCCATTTAGTGAGAATATGGGTGCTCCGATATGTTAGGATATCGATTCTCCAACAGTGAGGAGATGGTTCACCAATTTAAGAAAAGATGGGTTTCACCAATTAGTGAGAAGATGGCCGTTCCTAGCGGCATCGCAGTTGGCAATAAATTAAGTATAAGAAAACATCTTCCTCTAAGACAGTGTCCCGTCCCCTAACGGCGGCCCGCGGACCAACACCGGTCCACAAGCCTTACGTTTAGCCGATCCGCTCAACAAGAATACATAATACGATCTATTAAAAATAAATTTAAATTGATAAATCTAACACCGGTCCTGGTGCGATTTTTGAAAATTGAACCCGGGTTCCGTCAAACTTACAAGTTTGGGAAGCGCTGCTCTAGAAAGAGTGTCTCCATCTAGCACTCACGTGTTATTTCAATTTTCTCTCTGTTCAGGGCGTGGCAGACGAGAACAACGGTAACACGCTCACTCTCGGTTTCTTGATCGTCTTGTTCGGTTGATCCACTTGTCAGTGGACGGAGCAGAGGTCCTCGAGTTAGGCATTGTAAGTACATTTCGTTATATATTTCGACCAATCCCTAAACATTCACGGTACAGAGTGATAGCGCCAGCCAGAGTGATAGCGCCAGCCAGGGTGATAGCGCCAGCTAGGTTGATAGCGCCAGCCAGGGTGATAGCGCCAGCCAGAGTGATAGCGCCAGCCAGGGTGATAGCGCCAGCTAGGGTGATAGCGCCAGCTAGGGTGATAGCGCCAGCTAGGGTGATAGCGCCAGCTAGGGTGATAGCGCCAGCCAGGGCGATAGCGCCAGCTAGGGTGATAGCGCCAGCCAGGGTGATAGCGCCAGCCAGGGTGATAGCGCCAGCTAGGGTGATAGCGCCAGCTAGGGTGATAGCGCCAGCCAGGGTGATAGCGCCAGGCAGGGTGATAGCGCCAGCTAGGGTGATAGCGCCAGCCAGGTTGATAGCGCCAGCTAGGGTGATAGCGCCAGCTAGGGTGATAGCGCCAGCTAGGGTGATAGCGCCAGCCAGGGTGATAGCGCCAGCCAGGGTGATAGCGCCAGCTAGGGTGATAGCGCCAGCTAGGGTGATAGCGCCAGCTAGGGTGATAGCGCCAGCTAGGGTGATAGCGCCAGCCAGGGCGATAGCGCCAGCTAGGGTGATAGCGCCAGCCAGGGTGATAGCGCCAGCCAGGGTGATAGCGCCAGCTAGGGTGATAGCGCCAGCTAGGGTGATAGCGCCAGCCAGGGTGATAGCGCCAGGCAGGGTGATAGCGCCAGCCAGGGCGATAGCGCCAGGCAGGGTGATAGCGCCAGCCAGTGTGATAGCGCCAGGCAGGGTGATTAATGTTAAGAAAAGGTTGGGGCGGGGGGGCAACCGAGTCAAAAAATAAAGTTTGAGAAACGCTGAAGCATACAGTTGGTTGAAGCAAATGTCTTTTTTTTTTGCAATAAATTTGTTTTTCCTATAAATTGGTTGGAATAAGGCAAAAAGAGTGCTAAAAATTACAAGCTGGACATAGATTTGATTATAACTCTGATCAAAACTAACTAAATGTAAGCTTCAAAAAACATTTCTGAAAGGTGCATTGTTTTACTCTGGGCTAGGAGGGGACAACTCCAGGTCAAATCAACAACAATTTGAAGAACAAAAATAATTTAACCCAAAAGCCAGATAATTTATTTACTTCATTCAAAGAGCGAGTGTTCAACATTTCCCTTGATCTAAATTATTCTTTTCATTAAAGGAAAATTACTTCACGTCGCCACTCTGTATTTTCTCGTTTCAAAAATCGTTAGTTAATCAGAACGTTTGACCGCCTCTAAGGATTACCCTGAACCTCAGAGAGTCTCAGTTTAACTGTTTGGAGAAACAATTTATCTTTTAAGTAAAGCTTAATAATAATTTTTGAAGGCGCAGCATGGTTTAGTCTCTAATCAAGTTTTAAAAGTAATTCTTGTAAATATTTCAAGTGGACTTATTCTAATTATTAATTCGCCATTTTTTCAGAAAACAGCCAAAGTGACATCAAATCTTATCTGAATATTTTTGACCAAAATCTGGTGTTAAGAGAATGCAATCCGAGGATCCCTGTAAGTGGAGACTCCAAACATTGATTTGTTTCCGGGTAGATAACGCTGACTCTTAACAATAAGATCCAGGAAGCGAGTGTTATGTTGTGAGAGTTAATAGTTGTACTGACAACTGGTAAGTATATTATAAAAGAGAAACGAGACATAGAAAGATACATTTAAAAAAAAAAAATATATATATACAAAGCTGTTATTCTGCAAAACACTTAGGCCTAACTGATGTGTCAGCTATCCGAACACTGGCCGATGATGGGTCGCTACTTGTCATGGGCTTACACCTCAAACCCTGCCCTGGGCGCCACATAAAGGCCGACGGAATCCCCGGTCTTTGTGGGCGCTGTTGGTCGACCATATCAATTCCTGCCTATGGGGTGGGGGTGGGGTGTGGGGGGGAATGTGTCTGCCGTATCAACGCTAGTCTACGGTCGCAATGTGTCGATCATCTAAACACAGGACTCTATCATGCTCTCGTCCGCAAACGCAGGTCCAAGTGCTACGCGTCGCCAGCCCGCTGCATTTAAAAACGTGCCTTGTGAGGTGTTTCAGTCTTAACAAATATTGCAATGGCAGTGGTTTATTCCAAATTCCAACCACAAAATACCGCAATAAGCTTACTGATCTTTATTCAGAATCAAAATTTTGTGGACACGCCTCCCCTTCACAATAGCAGTTTCCCGATGTGGATCTTAAAATAAATTTCCCTGTATCCGTCCGCTTCGGGAAATTTTTCTTTTCATAAATCCTGAGAGACAATCGCACATGCCTACTTTGTGGGCTGATAATGTCCTATATCAACGTTTCCCAAACAATTTAGCGGTGGGAGACCGGTGGACAAAATTAAACCCGGGACCGATTTCAGATGTATCAATTAAGCATATTTTTAATTTGACCATGCATAGTCACGCTGTGCGGACCGCCAAAGTAAGGCTAGCGGACCGCCAAAGTAAGGCTAGCGGGCCGCCAAATTAAGGCTAGCGGACCGCCAAAGTAAGGCTAGCTGACCGGCGTCGGTCCGCGGACCACCATTTGGAAAAATCTTTTGTCGGGCTTTGATGTGATTTTTATTTTTGTAATTTAAAAAAAAAATGTACACTATCCTTTACTACCTGGTAGGCATCCACAGCCCCGCGGGCCACACGCGGCCCGCTAAAACGTCTAATGCGGCCCGACAAACATCCCGTGACCTATCTGTCACAAATGACTGGGTTGGGATTGAACAACGGCGCACCATTAATTACTCATGTAACTTATAATGTGTTTTGTTCGGGATTTTCCGATATGTAGCACCACATTTATTTGATGAAAAACGTGCTGGGGTGCGATTTCCGGTAGAAGTGAGGAATGTTTTAGAGAGAGCTTATTGAGGTTGAGATTAATGGAGGTTAACGTTTCGTTTGAAAGTTGAAGAAACATTACTAGACTATATTAATCTATTAATACATTCTCTTGTTTACAATTGTTAATTAGGAATTCCTTGGTTATTCATTAACGTCTGTGTTGTCTTCGTTAAAAATCCTCAACGTCTGGATACTGAACTTTCACAGAGAGGTACAGCCCCGTATTAATCAACACCAATATTACTTGGTACGCGAAGGGCCAGACCTAAGAAGATCTCATTCTGTGACATCTGGGGGCTCGTTACCGGGGTCCAGACACAACGAGGGGACGACGAGGGTGCCAGTGACACGTTTGAATGAGATAGTGGCTCTAGTGGATGCTCTTCAGCTTAGAGGAGATGAGAGGAAAGAATATATCGAGAGAGAGGTGAATAGAGAGAGGGAGAGGCGGCAGAGAGAGCAGCTGAGAGAGAGGCGGCAGAGAGAGCAGCTGAGAGAGAGAGGCGGCAGAGAGGGCAGCCGAGAGAGAGGCGGCAGAGAGGGCGGCTGACAGAGAGGCACTATTGGAAGCCAAGAGGATAGAACAATCCAGTGGCTGGCGTTCCAATGGTAATGATGGTCGACCTAGGCAGCCTAAGCTTCCACCTTTCATGGATGGAGTGGATTTATTGGATGGATGGCTCACCAGATTCGAGTTATTTGCTAAGACCAGCAATTGGCCGGTAAGCGACTGGTCGTTGTCGCTTAGTGCGCTTCTGTCTGGGCGTGCTTTAGAAGAGTAATCAAGAATGTCCTATGAAGATGCATTAGATTATGAAAAGGTGAAAGAGTTGCTGTTAAAGAGGTACAACCTTACAGAGGATGGATACAGGATCCTATTCAGAGAAAGTAGACCACAGGCAGATGAGAGTCTGGCCGTATTCATCGGAAGATTGAAGAATTACCTCAAGAAATGGATTAGTCTATCTAAAACAGAGAGTAATGTGGAATGTATTATGGAAATGTTCATCAAGGAGCAATTCATGAGTGTGTGTCCCGTTGATTTGGCTACTCACTTAAAAGAGAGAAGGATCGATAGTCTTGATGAAGTAGCGAGAGTAGCAGAGCTATTTCTCGAGGCAAGGAGGAGAAACTTCAATGATAAGCCTCACGAGACACAGTTGGAGAATAGGAGAATCGGCTCGAACAATAGAGGAGATGAAGAGCAGAAGACATGGCCTGGTCCGATGAGGACCTATTGTGCCAGTAGGGGACAGGCGAAACCTGACTTCAAGTGTTTTGTGTGGCACAAGAGTGGACATATAGCGAGAAACTGTCCTAATGTACGTGAATCGGGTAAAAATGATTCAAAAATGGCTGCATCAGCAATATTTTATCAAGGGAAGCAACTTTCGGGCAACAAGCGACAAAATAAAAGTTACAGATTGCCAAAATAAAATAAACAGATTGACACAAAGATAGATATCAAATGTTGACACAAAGATAGATATCAAATTTTGACACAAAGATAGATATCAAATGTTGCGGGGAGATTAGTAAGCAGAACAATGAAACGACAAGGAAGAGAAACTTGCCGATTTTGCTGAGAGACACTGAATGTGAAGCAATAATTGTTAAGCGAAAGTATGTAAGAGATGACCAGCTAACCGGTGGAGTAGGATTCATTGAGTTAATGAACACAGACATTGTAAAAGCAGAAAAGGCTGTCATCGACATAGCAACACCATATCTTAGTGGGAGAGTAGAAGTGCTATGTGTTTCAAAGTCAATAGTGGACCTTATAGTGGGAAATGTGGATGGCGCGAGGGGCGCCGATGACCCAGACAAGACAATGACGGTTGCTATGGTAACAACCAGGGCGCAAGATAAAAGGTTTGAGGATGTTACGCCCTTAAAAATACCTGTGGTGGAAAAACACCCGGAGGTGAGTCGCGAGACTCTCATACAGCTGCAACAAGGCGACCCTGTTATTCGCTCATTGCCACAAGATAAAGATTCGAAACAAAAGAACAATTCAATCTTTGATTTTAAAGATGGCATAGTTTATAGAGTTTTTAAGGACAAGAAAAGAGGAAGGACAATCAGACAAGTTGTATTACCAGAGTCTCTCAGACGGCAAGTCATGTCAGTTGCCCATGACAGTATAGTGGGTTGTCATCTCGGAGTTGGCAGGACAAAGGAGAGGATCCTGAGCAGTTTCTATTGTCAAGGAATGAGCAATGACGTAAAGGAATACTGCATATCATGTGATATTTGCCAGAAAACTACCAAGAAAGGATCAGTATCAAAAGTTCCAATGCAAAGATTCCCTGTGGTTGATGTTCCCTTCAAACGAGTGGCCATCGATCTGATAGGACCTATTGTGCCGGCGAGTGAAGCCGGTTATCGTTATATTTTGACACTTGTTGACTATGCTACTAGATATCTGGAGGCGGTACCGTTAAAATGAATCGACACAGAGACCGTGGCTGAGGCACTAATTGATGTGTACAGTCGTTTGGGAATCCCTGAAGAAGTTTTAAGTGATCAAGGTTCCCAGTTCACATCGGAGTGTATGAAAGAGGTGAGCAGGATGCTGGGTATCAAACCACTTACCACCACACCCTACCACCCCATGTGTAATGGATTGGTCCAGAGATTCAATGGTACATTAAAAACCATGCTAAAACGATTGTGTCACAAACAGCCCAGGCAGTGGCATCGTTTTATAAACGCAGCGTTGTTCGCGTATAGGGAGGTGCCACAAGAGTCAACTGGATTTTCTCCTTTTGAGATGCTTTACGGGCGTTGCATCAGAGGCCCTATGCATGTCTTGCGACAGTTGTGGACCCAAGACATTCAAGATGAAGAGGTGAGAAACAGCTACCAGTACGTAGTTGATCTACGAGAGAAGATAGATGACACACTAACGATGGCTCAGGAGGAGCTAAGCAAAGCCCAAGGAAGATACAAACATTACTATGATAGAGGAACGAGAGATAGAAAGTTCGTGGTGGGTGACAAGGTTTTGATATTACTTCCAACTAAGGTAAACACGTTGTTGATGCAGTGGAAGGGACCATATCTAATTACCATATTCGTAGGACCCTGTGACTATTGTGTTGACATGAAAGGGAAGAAGAAGACATTTCATGCAAACCTCCTCAACTGATGTCTCTCCCTTACTCTTGTGTAGCAGCCTAGAAAGTAGGGCACCTGCTACTACATTACATCAGCCTACATAACATGGGAAAGAAGCTACAACACTCTAGCATTTAAAACAGTCGGGGCAATTGCTACTCCATGTTAGCGGCCTAGATAAAACGAAGCAACGAAACACCGACCTGAAACATTTACTTGCTACGTTGGATTTTAGCTCTTTGGCATAGTATGTATTTTATTGCTTCTCCGGACTATGACCAAGCCACTTGACCAACCACCATTAAAAAAAAAACCCAGATTTCTAAAACAAAATTAAGAAATTATTCCTGTCCTGCCTTTTTTTTCGGACGAGAGACAGGGACGACTGACCTGCCCTTTTAACCATTTTCCCCACTTGATGCACCACGTGACCCTTATTTTCCCCACAGTTCGAAAAGGCGTATCTTCATGGCACGAGTTTCCCCAAATCATGTTTGGGAGTTACTATGAGACAAATAACAACCGCCCTATAGCCATGTATTCTCCTGTCTCGCGTCAATGTAACGATGTACATATAATTACACGCACTCATGAAATGACTAGTGTAGAAGCTATGCATTAAGTTAGAACCAGTGAGGTAAGGGGGTGGTGGAGTTATGTCGCAACTGCGCTCCTCAGCCTTAAAGTAAGCAAAGATCCATTATCCTCTTCAACACCTAATAGGCTTTGTAATTGTCACGTTAAAACATCTTTGTGACGGTAAACAAATTGTAATGAGTCAACAGAAAAAATATAAGATATTGGAGCCGTGCACTTCAAGTCGGAGTAATTATTGACTTCAAACTCCGTACTTTTTTTTTCGTTGAAAAAGATGGAGTCGAATCTGTGAATCTGATGTAAGATTGGGGAGGGTGTTGGGTACTCAAGAAGGACATGGTTATAATAGAGTGCACCGGTCTAGACAAAGTGGATAGGCGAGTGTCACTCCTAACAATAAGGGTAAAACAAGTCTCTCCAGATCATAGTAATGTGAGCTGCCGTCAAAGGTTTTCACGCTAGTTTGCACTGGATCACGTCAAGGCTCTTATAGTTTAACCCTGGAGCACGTCAAGGCTCTTATAGTTTAACCCTGGATCACGTCAAGGCTCTTATAGTTAACCCTGGATCACGTCAAGGCTCTTATAGTTTAACCCTGGATCACGTCAAGGCTCTTATAGTTTAACCCTGGATCACGTCAAGGCTCTTATAGTTTAACCCTGGATCACGTCAAGGCTCTTATAGTTTAACCCTGGATCACGTCAAGGCTCTTATAGTTTAACCATGGAGCACGTAAAATATCACTGGTTTAGTCCAGTGGTCGGCAAATCGCGGCTCGTGAGCCGCATGTGGCTCTTTAATGACCTGAGTGCGGCTCGACCAGTCGGCCGCAAATCGGTTTTGACTCCAAAAAACATGGTGGTTGACAGGTTCTTGGAAAGAAATTTGGCTCTCAAAAAAATTGTAATACCTGCTTCTGATTGTTTGCTATTTGGACTAATGAGTTTGCCGACCACTTTTGACTAATGAGTTTGCCGACCACTTTTGACCAATGACTTTGCCGACCACTTTTGACTAATGAGTTTGCCGACCATTCATCTAGTTAACCAATCAAAATCATGAAATTAAAAAAAGAAATATTTCTTTCTCCCTCTTTTCCCTTTCTCCGCACTCCCCTCTATCTGTCTCTCCCCCCTCTCTCTCTCGCTCTTTCTCTCTCCCTATTCATATATATAATAGCTGACTTACCCGGCTTTGCCAGGTATTGCATTCACACAGATATAAAATAATAACAGGAGCGGGGGGGGCCTATACAATTTCTTGACAGTTGTAAATCGGTTGAGGATACTGGTCCATAAAGTGCAACAGCTGTCACTTAAAGTTGGCAGAATATATTTTTGCAGATAAGGTTGGCCCGTTTCAGTTTCTTCATATTAAAATTTAAGGTAATATTTAAAAACTTCAGATCGTTGCACAAGGTGTAAAAGCTTTAACTTAGAAATGAGCTCTTTCGAAAGTCATTCAATAAATATTTCAGACAACTTTAAAATTCGTAAATTGGTAGAGAAGGTCCATAACAAAAGTAACAGTCTAAAAAAAGTATCGCTTATTTTGGGGCCTTTTCATAAATATCCCAGGTAGCATTTCAAATTGTAAATTGTTCAAAGTTATAAACAATAATTATGTGACCCCCCATGGGTCATCATGAGTTCAAAAGAAAATTGACATAGATTATGCTATCTCGAGTCAAAATAAACATTTATAAATACAAATAGATGAATGATCTAGCCGCAGAGCAAATAATACAACTTTTCATTTGTATCGAATAAGTTATATAAAATTTGAAATATGTGAAACAAAGTATGGGAAAACCTGAAAAATAGAATGCAAAAAAATTTTAAAAAAAAAACGAACGAGTCGACAAGAAGCGAACAAACATAAAAAAAAACAGAATACAAATTTAAAAAACACCCATAAATAGGATTGTGACAGAACATAAGAAAGTGCGAGATTAAATACATGCAAAAAGATACAGAAGAGAGGAAAAGGAAGTCCACTGCGATTGGTCGTAACGAGGAGAGGCGGAGAAAATGTTTAAAAGATGAATGAGAACATGACATTCATGCCGTATGGTGTCCAAGTTCCAATAGAAGGGATCAGCTCGTTTTCCGAATTCACCTGGTTAGGCGAGTTTGTGCAGGACACGATAGCGGTGATAGTAAAAATCATCCAAGGCTATGTGGGCGTTTTGGTTGAAGTGTTTAGAGACGAGACGCGGCTGCTCTTGCGTAATTTTAGGGTGCAAACAATGGCGTAGACAACACTGCGGCTAGTACAAAGTGTGGGAACCATAAAATAAGGTTGATATATATTTTTATTTGCATTTCTGTATCTTAGTGGTGCGGGGAATATGTCTTTTGACATAAATAGAGGTGTGGCGCTATCTGTAAGAAGTGAACCCATGGTATCTGATGTTTTGTACCTTGTTTCATATACACTTCTCTCATTTATACAAATGTAGTAGTATTTTTTACTAGTTCAAAAGTCATAACATTCCACTTATGTGTGGCGAATGATGTGAAGTGTTTAGCTTCCTCTTTCATCTTGATTTGACAAAAACCTCTTGTCTAGTCTACATTTGTGAATATAGTGTGCCTTGCTATTTCATTGATAATGTCATCTGTTTTAGGTAAAGATTCTCTATTTTTGTAACTTTTGTAATAATAACACAACGGGCTAACTTTAACATATTTCTTCTTTTATAATGACAATAGAAGAAAACTCTGCAGGGTATGATTTCTGATTAGGTTTTGTTACAATGCATTCCTTATTTTCTTTTTGCACCGCACCTCCATAGTATTGATGTATTTGACATGGTTTGAACGATTGATGCTTACAAAGTCAGTGTTGTCAGAGTCTACTAAGAATTCTTACGTTACACTAGCAAAGAAAATCTGTTTACGGTGGTCTCATTCGATATCTGATTTCTAGTAGTAGGGAGTAAAGCAAACGTCTTGATGCAGAAATCGAAGCTGTACTTATGGTCTCGACAGTTTTTGTCGAAACTGTGAGTAGGTGCTCAATAGACTCGGAAATGGTCTATATCGGTAGCAAGACATTAAGTCACATAGAGTCGGAGCGCTCCTTCGATTAATCTCTGTACACCCGGTACTACATGATTATGAAAAAGCTGACCTAATAGCGAGGATCCACCCCGCCAACCAAACCAACCGATGACCCAAAAGTGGGTCAAATCATAGTTAAAGAACGATTTTTGGGAAGAATTGTTTACGTGGATCAGTGGTGGAGATTAAGACGCGGTCAGGAGAGCCCCATTACCCAAATAAGAACAGAACACTGCCACAGCGCGAAGCTATTTTGATAGGTTCATTTCTCTTAGAGATTCGAGCTGCCATCAATGTGGGCAGGCGCCAGAGACAGTAGTGCACTTGCTGGCGAGTGCCCGACACTATGGGAGGTGCCAGAGACAGTAATGCACTTGCTGACGAGTGCCCGACATAATGAGTAGAAGAGTTGAGAGACGCCAATAGTTGACATCAAAATTCTAAATTATGGAAACGCCCAGCAGATGGCGCACACCTTGTATTGAGTTCCCATCGATCCCTAAAAAGGCGATAGCTCTGCCCACCCCCCGTCCCGAAAAAAAGAGAATGAACATATTATTTATGGCTTGATCTTAAATGGAGTCTCATCTTTTACTCTGATGCCATGTTTTTATTACTTCTATATTGCTTGGGTAGTTTGTAATGGCTGAACTGCATTTTTGTAATATACCTTTCAGCTTTAGTCTGATTTCCTAGAAGCTAACATAAGTTGATATTCTCTGTCATATCTTTTTTTTCTTCTCTCCTTTAATTACAACATAGGCATGTTGTGAAATTTGCTGTTATATTTATGCCACTGTTATTCTTCAATTGTGACGAGTCTTCACAATTCTTAAAAATCTTCTATAATAGTTTATTGCTGACTGAGATACTGCTTATGGTTTTAGAGGTTCATCAAATTTTCTTAGCAAATCAATGTGTAATATCTTTCGACATTACTGCAGTACGATCACAGTGAGCGGACCTCGTCACTCTTTCTCAAATCCTACTTTCTGTGCTAGAAAAACTCTTTGTCCCGATGTGTTATAAGTTTTCTTAAATATCTGTTAGTGCTGACTTTACCTCTATATTTACTATGTATTGTTTAAGGTTTTCTTAGCATACTGTACGACATGCATAATTTCTTCTCTTGTCTTGGTTAATGGATCATTATGGAGAAATACGTTTTGTGTTTCTTCTTTTTCAAGAACAGTTACTTAGTAGTGCCTCAAAATGCCTTGTAGGATTTGCTCCACAGACAAGCTCAAATGGTGAGAAACCTGCTGTTTCGTGTTGTATTTCTCTGTAGTAAAAGCTTATATGGGCAAAAATCTGTCCCAATCTACTTGTTTATCATTGGCAATTTTCTTCAATATCATCTTCATTGATTTGTCAGCTCTTTCTAATGCACCATTTTCTTGTGGTATGCATCTTGTTGCAAAAAGGTCTGTGTCATATCCAGAATATTTGTGAAATCTGCAGTGATATGCCACTTAAACTGAGTTACACTATCTGACAATATTGTTTCAGTATCTTCAGTTTGATCTTCTGATGATGCTCCAGTAAATTCTTCATTTCTACTTCGACAGCCCGGGAGCATTACAATCACTATACTATCTGTTGGCAATGAAACTATAGTTATATGTCCCTATGTTGACTGTACAACATGCCCCAAAGGAAACAGAGTTCAAACACATGATATTGTTCATAGACATAATCTCAGTGGCCGATTTACTATAAGACCAAACGAGTCCACGTCTTTTGGGTAAAAGATCCCAAGGAGCGACATACACTTTTCAAGAATCATTAATATTTCAATTAAAATATTAAAGAGATTTATTTATTTTAAACTAATAAGAAACTTTAGGCTGCTTAGAATTATCTGCGTAAAATTTCAATGGCTGAAATTAAAAGTCAAAATTTTATTTCGTGGCTGCTTCTCCCGGGTCCTAGCTTCTACACGACGAGGAATTCTGAAGAATACTTTTTTCTGGTCTTAGCATTAATCCAGATGTTACTTAGGCCAGCAGTGACAACACGTAGGTCAGCAGTGACGTCACGTAGGCCAGCTGTGACGTCACATAGGCCAGCCGTGACATCGCATAGGCCAGCTGTGACGTCACATAGGCCAGCAGTGACGTCACGTAGGCCAGCTGTGACCTTGTTCTATCAAGTAATCCCACGTCATCAAAAGAAACTATCCAATTCTGTACTTTGATGACTATGCCCAGTTGAAGGCTTTGTTGTTCTTCTTTTTCTTCGCTAGTGTTTTTTTCGGCTACTTTTAAATTTTTTTAAACTGGGTCAGTCAATTAGATTTCCATTATATCAAAACAATTATTAGTCATTTGTCAAATAAAGTTATGCCTTCCGACATTCCGCCATAATGCTGCACACTCCTATTTAAATAAGTTCAGCAAAAGGCGGAGCATCCCAGCCCCCTTTCATACTTCACGGTGTTTGATATTCTTCTATGTTGTTCATTATATTCGTGTCGTGTGTTTTGTTGATGATAGTCTTTTCTGCTGTGTTGAACCTAATCGTGTCTTCTACCTTGCTGATTATACCTATTGTTCTTTTTTTACAACTTCTACTGGAGTGACCCTCCTTTCCACACACGCGCTATTGAACTCTTTAGATGAGGGGGTGAGCAAACTACGGCACGGCAACTGAGATTATGCGGCCCTTGAAGGCATTTAGAAATAAAAAAAAATTACTTTGTTTTTAAGTTACTTGTTGAGTTTTACAGAATGTCATGTACCGTTATGATTGGTTTAATTTTTAATCAAATTTCTTTTTGATTATCTAATTTTTTAAACAGTCCTTGACTTTTATCATGTAATACTAAAATGCGAATTTACCGATGTTAATATAGAGAAATGTTTATCGACATGCAAAAATTGGACTTAATATACATGCGGCCCTCAATAGCTTTACATATGTCAATGTGACCCTCCGCACAAAAAGTTTGTCCATCCCTGCTCTAGACACGAATGTCGTGCACTGGATGTTGCGGGAGTGAGGCCAGGGCGGTGGGAGAATCATACGTCAAGACGTCTTATGTCACAGCCCTGCAGATGGATCTGGTTGCCAATGTACTAGCCGGCACAGCCCAGCAGATGGATTTAGTTGCCAATGTATTAGCCGGCACAGCTCAGCAGATGGATACCTAATATCACATCCAACTCTCTTCATCACAGATACCTACGATCACATCCCACCCTCTTAATCAAAGATACCTAAGATCACATCCCGCCCTCTTAATCAAAGATACCTACGATCACATCCCATCCTCTTAATCAAAGATACCTACGATCACATCCCATCCTCTTAATCAAAGATACCTACGATCACATCCCGCCCTCTTCATCACAGATACTTAAGATAACATCCCACCCTCTTAATCAAAGATACCTAAGGTCACATCCCACCCTCTTCATCACAGATACCTAAGGTCACATCCCACTCTCTTCATCACAGATACTTAGATAAGCTCGATCAAGGCGAATATTCTTTCTTTTAAAGTTAGTGTTATAATTTCACAAATGTTATAACTTCACATATGTTGCAGTTTAATCCGTTGCTGTCTAGGGTTAACGAATATACTTTGTCACACCAAGGTTCACAATAAAGAACAATACAACAGCATCCAATGAAGATACAATGACAGTACTTTTATTACATGATTTAATCGCAGCCAATGTCAATTCATCAATGTAGATAATAACTCTATTCTCTCTAACTACTCTCGACTCTACACTAACTCTTGTCACTACTAACTCCTGTATCTACTACTGGCTCTGGCTCTACTCTCTGTCAACTACCTCCTGGGTCTACTACTCCTGTCTCTACTACTGTTAACTAACCAGCTCACAGCTTTTATCCCTTCCGTCTGTTCACCCCCCACCCAGCTACACTAAGTGCTCAACACGAACCAATTTCACCTCTGACCCCACAATCTTACGCTAGCAAAACATCTCACAGTCGCCATGCTGCCAAACCAGAATTCATTAACAATCCAGGTCGTAACATTAGGACCGAAAGATATACAAATTCTTTTGTCACCCAATCTGAACGAATTTAGCAGTGTGCTCCCCCAGTGGTTACCAAATCTAAATGATCATTCTTTAAGTAATTAGTGTCACTATTGGAGTTCATTGATGGGTGATTTCTACGCTAGAGAAATACTTTAGATGTCTTGAGTTCAAACTATTGTAATTATTAAAATTGTGTCTTTCTTTTAAATATGCTTTCATTTATGTGCTCAAAATTAATATGTAAAATATGATTTAAAAAAGATAAATTTATTTGGATCGATAAAATAAGTCGTATCGTATCTTTTCTTATCTTTATGTCCTTTTAATTATCTTTGTTTTATGAGGAATACATTACTTAAAAGTCATTTACAGCCACTTCCATTACAGCCATAGTGTTGTTCACAACAATTTCAGTTGTTTCATTCACGAAGCGAGCTCTGCTAAAACAAAAAAGTAAGTCCATAATGATGTGTATCATCAGAGGCGTCAAATCTGTTTAATGAAACCTTCCAAAACTGTAGCTGACTCTTTGACAGGGTAAACTGAAAATAATTATACCTGCTGTTCACTTTTGTCCACTTTTTCAAGATTACAAATAACATATTCACAATTGTCCCTTTTTTTTGTCAACTTGATGTCCATTAACACGGGGATTATTCCCCATTGTTCTTGTTTCGTCTGCTGCTATTGGTGTTGTAGTGTTGGTGTTGTATTGTTGGTGCTGTCTTGTTGGTGTTGTATTGGTGGTGTTGTATTGGTAGTGTTGTAGTGTTGGTGTTGTAGTGTTGGTGTTGTAGTGTTGGTGTTTAGTGTTGGTGTTGTTTTGTCGGTGTTGTAGGGTTGGTGTTGTAGTGTTGGTTTTAGTGTTGGTGTTGTAGTGTTGGTGTTGTATTGTTGGTGCTGTATTGTTGGTGTTGTATTGGTAGTGTTGTAGTGTTGGTGTTGTAGTGTTGGTGTTGTAGTGTTGGTGTTTAGTGTTGGTGTTGTTTTGTCGGTGTTGTAGGGTTGGTGTTGTAGTGTTGGTTTTAGTGTTGGTGTTGTTTTGTCGGTGTTGTAGGGTTGGTGTTGTATTGTCGATGTTGTATGGTTGGTGTTGTTTTGTCGGTGTTGTAGGGTTGGTGTTGTATTGTCGATGTTGTAGGGTTGGTGTTGTTTTGTCGGTGTTGTAGGGTTGGTGTTGTTTTGTCGGTGTTGTAGGGTTGGTGTTGTATTGTCGATGTTGTAGGGTTGGTGTTGTTTTGTCGGTGTTGTAGGGTTGGTGTTGTATTGTCAATGTTGTAGGGTTGGTGTTGTTTTGTCGGTGTTGTAGGGTTGGTGTTGTAGTGTTGGTTTTAGTGTTGGTGTTGTTTTGTCGGTGTTGTAGGGTTGGTGTTGTTTTGTCGGTGTTGTAGGGTTGGTGTTGTATTGTCGATGTTGTAGGGTTCGTGTTGTTTTGTCGGTGTTGTAGGGTTGGTGTTGTTTTGTCGGTGTTGTAGGGTTGGTGTTGTTTTGTCGGTGTTGTAGGGTTGGTGTTGTTTTGTCGGTGTTGTAGGGTTGGTGTTGTTTTGTCGGTGTTGTAGGGTTGGTGTTGTATTGTCGGTGTTGTAGGGTTGGTGTTGTTTTGTCGGTGTTGTAGGGTTGGTGTTGTTTTGTCGGTGTTGTAGGGTTGGTGTTGTTTTGTTGGTGTTGTAGGGTTGGTGTTGTTTTGTCGGTGTTGTAGGGTTGGTGTTGTTTTGTCGGTGTTGTAGGGTTGGTGTTGTTTTGTCGGTGTTGTAGGGTTGGTGTTGTTTTGTCGGTGTTGTAGGGTTGGTGTTGTTTTGTCGGTGTTGTAGGGTTGGTGTTGTTTTGTCGGTGTTGTAGGGTTGGTGTTGTTTTGTCGGTGTTGTAGGGTTGGTGTTGTTTTGTCGGTGTTGTAGGGTTGGTGTTGTTTTGTCGGTGTTGTAGGGTTGGTGTTGTTTTGTCGGTGTTGTGTTGTTGACATTGTTTGTTAATTCCAATTTCTTATTTTCTTATTTCATTTCTTCCCTTTCATGTATACTAATATCTGTGACAGGATTATGGCTATCACCTGGCACTGTGGAACTAAAACAAGAGGAAAGATACAATGTCCAGTGCTTTCCATTGATCACTTCTCAGATTTTTGTGTACATTTTAGATGAAATGTGTCCGTTTTGTTCATAGTGGAGACACACAGTCGATGGACTTGTGACGACAATATTTAAAAAAAAATCTCATTTATGTGAGACTTGAGTGTCGCCTCCAGGTACACAAAATGTAATCGATAAATTGTCAGCGAAAATGTACCGACACAAGAAACGATACAGTTTTGTTAAATGCGAATCCTCCATAGAAATGTCGACATCTGGCAAAAGGGCATATTTTAAAAAAAAAATTATTAAAAAAAATTGAAGGAAAAGAAAAAATGTTTTTCTAATACTCTTTAAAACGTGAGGCGTGATTCCTTCACAGATATATCCACATCAGGCAAGAGGTCAGATTAAAAAAAACAAAAATTAAATAAATCTAGAAAGAAAAGACTTTTCTAACATAAAACTAAAATGTGAAATGTGAAGCCTCACAGAGTTCATGAACCACATTCACATTCTATTCGATACGTCAGAAGTGTACTAGCAATGAATGTCTGGAGGTGTTCCTTACGCCTGCGAATGTGGACATTTGTAGTCACGTGACTCACGATGTCGTGTTCGTTGCTCTACTCTCTAACAACACTTTAGACACTTATTTTAAAAAACTTAGAAGAAATGAATCTTTTTTGTGGTCAATTAACGGATACAATTGTCTTTTGAAAACAGACCAGAGAGACGTCCATATAAAATGTATTATTTAAACCAGTGGTTCTCAACCTTTTTAATGCCGCGACCCTTTAATACTGTTCCTCATGTTGTGGCGACCCCCAACCACAAAATTATTTTCGTTGCGTCTTCTAAAGTTTATAGTATATTTATTTAAATATGGTCTTGCGCGACCCCTGAGAAAGGGTGGTGTGACTGTCAAAGCGGTACCGACCCACTGGTTTAAACGCATAATGTGCGATTTTCCTTTATGTTGGAGAATGCCAATTATAGAAAACATTGATATTAATTTTTGTATGTTCCAAGTTGCGTAAGTAATGTAGTTAAATGGTTCATTTACTGAGCAAAAGTCAAATGGAGGTAAAAGTAAAGAAGTCTAAGTCAATCGTTGAGTCAATGTCAGTTGGAGTTGTAGCAACGGATTTCAAGTCAAGTATTTCATCAAGACACTGTCGATCTCTGAAAGACATTTCCAACACATTGAACATTGAAGTCTGCTTTTTTATTATATTCATCGTTATGTTATGTCTTTATATTGTGTCTAGGTTGTATTGTCTTTATATTATCTAGATATGCTATGTATATGTATTATGTCTAGTTTTTTTGTCTGTATATTATTATGTCTATATGCTGTGTCTAAATGTTAAGTATATATATATATTGTGTCTAGGTTATTTTGTTTTTATTTTATATCTTTATGTCATGTCTAGCTTTTTGTCTCTATATTATGTCTGTATGTTATGCTTTTATGTTAGGTCTATATATTTTGTTTGTATGTTATATCTATATATTGTGGCGACTGATAGCCATGTGTTATGGTTATATCTTTACGTTATGTCTATATGTTATGCATATATTTGTATCTTTTTTTTTTTACTCTAGTTTAGCCACTTACCCATACTTGGAGTCTGATTTTTACAGAAGTCGCTTGCGGTATTCCATAAACGCAGTTCGGCTACAAGACCTTTGATATTTCTAGTGTTAACCCCAAGCAACAACGGGGCAGGAGATAACTGATACCCCCACCACCCACAACACACACAGTTACATTTAATCAGACTGCTACTTACCATTGTAAGTATAGAGAATTTAATCTCTTATTTAAGCAAATGGCTGGTTGACAAACAGTACACAACGAAAGACAATACCAAACATTATATACACTAAAAAAGAAAACGATACCCAAACTGGGGCTAATTACAAGTAATAATTGTGTTAAGTTAATAATAAATTTAAAAAATCAAAAAGAAATAATACTAAATCTTTTGACATAAAGTATAATGATGGCTTGTACCGGCACCATGTTGAAGAAGGATGCAATGTTGTAAAAGGTACAATGTTGAAAAATGGAACTTACGCACACACGGAAAAAATGTTAGTATACAAATCTCTGTCTCGTTTCGCAAATCTCTACCGTAATGGTGATAGCACAAATACATCTCTCTCAATCTAGAGGCGTATATATATAGCCTGTTTCAAAGACATTTCTAGAGCGGACTTACACATTGTATTCCTTTCTCTAAGAGCCTTGTATTTTATAAAGGATTCTAATAATACAGGTTATGTATTCTATTTATTTGTCAATAAGGTCATGGGGACACTACTTTTAATTAGCCTCACCCAAAAGTTGTAGGTGCATGTTATACGGGTGTGGTGTAGGTAGCATGTTATACAGGTGTGGTGTAGGTGCATGTTATACGGGTGGGGTGTAGGTGCATGTTATACGGGTGTGGTGTAGGTGCATGTTATACGGGTGTGGTGTAGGTGCATGTTATACGGGTGTGGTGTAGGTGCATGTTATACGGGTGTGATGTAGGTGCATGTTATACGGGTGTGGTGTAGGTGCATGTTATACGGGTGTGGTGTAGGTGCATGCTATTCGGGTGTGGTGTAGGTGCATGCTATACGGGTGTGGTGTAGGTAAATGATATACGGATGTGGTGTAGGTACATGCTATACGGGTGTGGTGTAGGTACATGATATACAGGTGTGGTATAAGTACATGCTATACGGGTGTGGTGTAGGTACATGCTATACGGGTGTTGTGTAGGTACATGCTATACGGGTGTGGTGTAGGTACATGCTATACGGGTGTGGTGTAGGTGCATGCTATACAGGTGTGAAGTAGATGCATGTTATACGGGTGTGGTGTAGGTGCATGCTATACAGGTGTGGTGTAGGTAGCATGTTATACAGGTGTGATGTAGGTTACATGGTCTGTTTGTCATTATTAATTATACTCATCGTTGTGTCTGTATGTTATGTTGATATTTTATGTCGATTTGATATGTCTGTATTTATGTCAATATTTTGTGACTATATGTTATGGCTATATGTAATGTCTATATGTTATGTCTGTATGATATGTCTATATTTTATGACTGTATTTTATGTCAATATGTTATGACTATATGTTATGTCTATATATTATGTGTACATGTTATGTCTATATGTTATGTCTACATGTTATCTCTATTTGCTATATACATATGCTTAAAATTAAGTCTACATTTTATATCTATATTTTTCTGTCTTTATATTATGCCTATATGTTATTTCTATGTGTTATGTTAATATGTTATGTCTATATGTCATGTCTATAACACGGGTATGTTGTAGGTTACATGGGAAAATGTCTGAGTTACATTTGTTTGCCCATCTTTTTTTGTATTAAAAAAAATATTTAAGATAGGAACATCATTTGCTAGCCCCCCAAACACCGGGGGAGGGGGGGCTAGCCCGCAAACACCGGGAGGAGGGGGGGCTATCCCCCAAACACCATTTTCTGATGATGTTGTTTTATTGGTATTTAATACCGACAACGCTTCTGTGGAAAGCTTTTCTACAAAGAGAGGCACTACAATGATTGCGGATGTAGGGAAAGCCTATGTACATTATTTACCATACCACCTACTTTCCCTACAAATCCGCCGCTGATAACGGGGTTAACACACCACCGCTGACAGCTGATACTTGGACTAGGGTACCAATGGGGCCCTCTAAATTCCCCTCACACCCCCCCCCCCTTTCCCATAGAGGCATGCAAAAAAGCTCACTTCTTACGAAAGTTCACAAAACGTGTGAAAAGATCACGCGTCGCAGGTTATGTTAAGTGTGCGTGTGTGCGTGGTGTTGTACACAGCCAGTATCCAGCAAACCCTGACCCACAGCCGTCTCCGCTCAATGGACCTGCTGTAGTGACGACCTGTTTGCTTGCTGTCGTTCATCGTGTTTGATTCAGGGATCGTACGCAGGAAGTGAACGTGGTTGTGCGTTGTGTTTATGTTCTTTATATTTTAACGTCGTCCATTCTTTCAGAAGTTCACCATCGTGATATCATTGTGGCGCGGCGGTCATAGCGTTGGAAAATGATTTATTGAATCGCTCGTATCACATAGCAAGTTTACGCTTGTGACCTTTCCACCGTCGTGAAGCGCACATGATGGTAAATGGAGAAAGTGGAAAGAACGCGACATTGGCTTGGATAGCCGGCATCCACATTCCACAACACAAAACGGCATTGGAGCTGTATTCTTGATTTCAGAGGTAACTTAGCAGCCTTCATTAATTCATCTGTCATCTCAGAGGTAACTTAGCATCTTTCACTAATTCATCTGTCACATCATCTGGCCTGTATTAAACATTGTAAATAGTTATCAATTTTCTCTCCGTTGAGAATAAATGTTATTGACATTTATTTTCATTTTCTGTTCGCAAGAGAAATATGATAAGCTTATTCATTGTTGACAGATAACATATGAAACGATTTACAAATAATAATGCTTTCCATTGAAAATAACAAACGGATATTGAAAGGAATAATAGTTAACTATCAAATTGAAGACGTATATGACAGGATTAGGAAATTGAATGAATCCCTGGTCACTGTGTTGTGTCCGCATTGTTCTTTCAATGCGAACTTACTGTTTCATATAAAAATTACACTGAGTCTCTTTGACAACCTCCGTACGCGTCTCTGACCATGCCTTGTACATCATGATTCTTTAACAAAGTAATGGGCACAATTTGAAAGTAAGGTATTGAGTTTAACATTGTTTTGGCACCATTAGAATGTAGCGCGTCGAAATAAACATTGTATTTTTGGGCACCAACAGAAAGTAAGGCATCGAGTTTAACAATCTTTCGGGCACCATTAGAGTTTATTATTGTTTCGGGCACCATAAAGATTAAGGCATTGAACTTAACAATGCTTCGGGCACCATTAGAGTTTATTATTGTTTCGGGCACCATAAAGATTAAGGCATCGAGTTTAACAATGCTTCGGGCACCATTAGAGTTTATTATTGTTTCGGGCACCATAAAGATTAAGGCATTGAGTTTAACAATGCTTCGGGCACCATTAGAGTTTATTATTGTTTCGGGCACCATAAAGAT
This sequence comes from Omphiscola glabra, assembly GCA_964017045.1. Taxonomy (NCBI): domain Eukaryota; kingdom Metazoa; phylum Mollusca; class Gastropoda; family Lymnaeidae; genus Omphiscola; species Omphiscola glabra. The sequence continues at coordinate 20,602,864 of OZ024808.1, forward strand.
TAAGGCGTTGAGTTTAACAATGCTTCGGGCACCATTAGAGTTTATTATTGTTTCGGGCACCATAAAGATTAAGGCATCGAGTTTAACAATGCTTCGGGCACCATTAGAGTTTATTATTGTTTCGGGCACCATAAAGATTAAGGCATCGAGTTTAACAATCTTTCGGGCACCATTAGAGTTTATTATTGCTTCGGACACCCTTGTAAGGACACACAAAAACAACACATCGTTTTAAAATTTTGTTTGCGGAAAGTTTTAGTTCCATTTTGGCAGGAACCTGGTCCCACATCAAAAGCCACAGTGCCACATCAACAGCCACAGTGCCCCCATAAAAAACCACAGTGCCACGTCAAAAGCCACAGTGCCTCATAAAAAGCCAGTGCCACATCAAAAGCCACAGTGCCTCATCAAAAGCCCCAGTGCCTCATCAAAAGCCACAGTGCCTCATCAAAAGCCACAGTGCCTCATCAAAAGCCACAGTGCCACGTCAAAAGCCCCAGTGCCTCATCAAAAGCCACAGTGCCACGTCAAAAGCCCCAGTGCCTCATCAAAAGCCACAGTGCCTCATCAAAAGCCACAGTGCCACGTCAAAAGCCCCAGTGCCTCATCAAAAGCCACAGTGCCACGTCAAAAGCCCCAGTGCCACATCAGAAGCCACAGTGCCACATCAGAAGCCACAGCGCCACATCAAAAGCCACAGCGCCACATCAAAAGCCACAGCGCCACATCAAAAACCACAGTGCCACATCAAAAACCACAGTGCCACTTTGTTTCAGTGGACTATAGACGCTTTACCCCAATGGCGAGTCACAAGAGCAAAGTACCGTTTGACCAAAAAGGAAGGTCATCAGCCCCCATCTGGTCGCAGACCCATTATAACTTGTTTCGTAGGAATGCCGTGGAAATATGAGTTTTTACGTTGTTAAATCCACTTCGTAGACTGGCGGGGTCACGTAATTTCTAGGGTAGTGGGTGATGGAGACCTATATTTTAAACCACGCTGTTTTTTAACATCCATATAAATGAAGCTCCGTGTAATCCCTGGAATTTTATTGTTTCCGTACAATTTATGAAATTAGGAGCTATTTTTCCGCCTCAAGAAACGCATGTTTAACTGGGGGAATATTCTGAATAAATATTGCAAACCACCCGAACAATTTAAGGGAATCTCTAAACAGCGAAGAGACTTTCATAACCAATCCATTACAACGCAGCATAGTTTGTCATCGTGGGGATAACGCCCCATAAAAGGGGAGGGGGGGGGGCATTTGAAGATTTTAAAAAACCGGGGTGCGTTAAATTTAATACAGATTGATTAACGTTTTTTAAAGGAGGGAGGGGTTGATTATGGAGGGGTTGATTATGGAGGGGTTTATTATGGAGGGGTTGATCATGGAGGGGTTGATTATGGAGGGCTGGGCTATGTAAGACAGATCACTTTTTTAAAACGTTGGCCACCGTTGTCATTTATCTCAATACATATTACACATTATATATTCATTTCACTTTTTTGTACCTTTTATCTCAACGCTGAATCTTCAGGACTAAACAAGTTAATGAATTTAAACTCAGTCTTACAGACGGCAACATGGAGCCATCTTTTTCAAATATAAAAAAAGAAGATTATTAGCTCTTTAAATCAATGTTGGTGCTCGTGCAAAAGGTGGAGCAAAATCGGTTGATGAAAAACTAGTACAGAGAGACATTTTGAGAGACCATACACAGCCGCATTTCTTTTGGATTTTAATAATAAATATTTTGGCCAGCATACATCTAGCAAAGGTTCCTGTTACCTTGATATGTCTAACAAAGGTTCCTGTTACCTTGATATGTCTAGCAAAGGTTGCCGTGGCCTTGATATGTCTAGCAAAGGTTGCCGTGGCCTTGATATGTCTAGCAAAGGTTGCCGTGGCCTTGATATGTCTAGCAAAGGTTGCCGTGACCTTGATATGTCTAGCAAAGGTTGCCGTGGCCTTGATATGTCTAGCAAAGGTTGCCGTGACCTTGATATGTCTAGCAAAGGTTGCCGTGGCCTTGATATGTCTAGCAAAGGTTGCCGTGGCCTTGATATGTCTAGCAAAGGTTCCCGTGGCCTTGATATGTCTAGCAAAAGTTACCATGGCCTTCAACGTAATGGTAAAACGGTCGATGGAACAAACAAAAACCATTTTTTTATAAAGACCATAAAACGTTCTTTGGAAAAGGCCTTCGTTTATGTTATGGTTAGTTCCAGTTTGTCTAAGTTCTTCATTCTCTCTGTAGACAAGTCATTTGCCGCCCTCTTGGATACAAATTCTCAGCTACGTGCTATTTTTAAAATATTTTTTAAAATTTTATTCGTTTTTTTTATTTGTTCGATTGACGAAGGCTTCCTGCCGACACGTTCGTTGTTTTGTTGCGTTTCTTTTTTTCAGGTTTAATCTTACTTTGTTTTGACTAATTTCCCATTCTCTCTGTAGTCTCTCTCATCCCCCGCCAAGGCAGCTCTATAAAAATTGGCTTAAGAAGAGTTTTAGAAAAGATTTCAGAGTGTGGTGTTTGGGATCAACTTCAATAAGGAAAAATCTTGTCTTTTATGAGTGGGGGTGGGAATAGGAAAAGTGAGTGTGGGGGGTGGGCTGAACGTTTACTTTTGTCCTCTCAACGAGTGTTCAAATACTTAAGAGTGCGTAGTTTGGCATGGAGCAGTCTTGATAACTACTGCCATGCTGTTTGCGCACAATCTAGATCAGTGTTCCCCAAATTGTGGTCGGCGAACCTACACCGGTCCTCGGGCTTTACGATGCTGGTCCGCGAGCCTTACATTGCCGGTCCGCGAGCCTTTCATTGCCGGTCCGCGAGCCTTACATTGCCGGTCCGCGAGCCTTACATTGCCGGTCCGCGAGCCTTACATTGCCGGTCCGTGTGACATACGGTCAAATAAATAGAAAATAAATCTGGCACTTGTTCCATTGTGTTATTTCGAAACTTGTCAACCGGTCCGCCAAACTTTAAAAAGAAAGTTTGGGAAACGCTTATCTAGGTCAAGTCCTTGACGTCGGCGCCAGGGTAGTGGAAAGTGAAATGTGTCCTCTCACGTGTATACCACAACAGATCTTGAGTGGATATCATGTTCACGATGCGTTAATCCTGTTTTTTTTTATATCTAAGACAGAGGCGTAGCTAGAGTGTTAGGCGCCCTGGGACAAGATTCATTTTAAAGAGCCACTCCCCCACACACTTTTTTTTCAACTCTCAAACCCATTATTTTCATCAATAAAATATCAAAGCCCATTTTGGCGCCCCTAACAAGTCTGGCGCACAGGGACATTTGTCTCCTAAATTATTGTTATTATTATTTATTGCATTACAAATAGAACGGTGACGCTTTGCTCATGAACATTGAACTTTTTGCAATAAGGAACATATTTAAGTTAAAGTATGACTTCTATATCATAACTTAAAGCTAACGTCTCCTCTGTTCTTAAACTAGTCTTCCTCCCACTCTCTGAAATGCTACTTAGCATCCTAAAATGCTAATTCGCTCCCTAAATGCTAAATAGCCCCCTAAATGCTAACTAGCACCCTAAATGTTAACTAGCACCCTAAATGCTAACTAGCACACTAAATGCTAACGAGCACACTAAATGCTAACTAGCACCCTAAATTCTAACTAGCAACCTAAATGTTAACTAGCACCCTAAATGTTAACTTGCACCCTAAATGCTAACTAGCACCCTAAATGAGGAAACGCCTACTGAGTTGCTCCGTTCCGTTTCAACCTCTCTCACTGTGTTGCTCCTTCCATTCCAACCTCTCACTGTGTCGCTCCTTCCATTCCAACCTCTCACTGTGTCGCTCCTTCCATTCCAACCTCCCACTTTGTAGCTCCTTCCATTCCAACCTCTCACAGTGTCGCTCCTTCCATTCCTTCCACTCCAACCTCTCACTTTGTAGCTCCTTCCATTCCAACATCTCACTGTGTCGCTCCTTCCATTCCTTCCATTCCAACCTCCCACTTTGTAGCTCCTTCCATTCCAACCTCTCACTGTGTCGCTCCTTCCATTCCAACCTCTCACTGTGTTGCTCCTTCAATTCCAACCTCTCACAGTGTCGCTCCTTCCTTTCCAACCTCTCACTTTGTAGCTCCTTCCATTCCTTCCATTGCAACCTCTCACAGTGTCGCTCCTTCCATTCCAACCTCTCACCGTGTCGCTCCTTCCATTCCAACCTCTCACTGTGTCGCTCCTTCCATTCCAACCTCTCACTGTGTTGCTCCTTCCATTCCAACCTCTCACTGTGTCGCTCCTTCCTTTCCAACCTCTCACTTTGTAACTCCTTCCATTCTTTCCATTGCAACCTCTCACTGTGTCGCTCCTTCCATTCCAACCTCTCACTGTGTCGCTCCTTCCATTTATTCCATTCCAACCTCTCACTTTGTAGCTCCTTCCATTCCATCCTCTCACAGTGTCGCTCCTTCCATTCCAACCTCTCACCGTGTCGCTCCTTCCATTCATCAAAGGAAGGGGGAAAAAACACGTACAACCACACCAACTCTACTTTAAAAAAAACTAGCACACATTGCCTCGTTAACTTTAGTATGCCTTTTGTAAGCCACGCCCAGCAATCAAATAAAGCAAGAGGCTGAATGCACTACCTTGAATTAAAAAAAATATCTGCAAGCTGGAAATTGGTTTTTAAATAAAGATTTTTGAAAATATTTTGTGATCCATGATAAAGACGGTCGGGCATGCCACTTAGCCTAGTTGCAAGACACACTTTCGATTCGTAACTCTCTAAATTTTTATTTAGCGCTGATACTAGGCCATATCCAGTTGATAGAAAAAAAAAGGGGGGGGGTAACTAAAAATAGAGTGAATCTGTCCACAACGAATGCCGAGGGATTGGGTGGGGGTGGTGTATCTCCCCTGGGGCCCACAATCACAAGATAACTGAAGGATGAGGAGGTGCAAAGGTGGGGAGATCGTGACGTTGCAAGTGTGAATTGAGACTAACCAATATTGGCAGAGGTTGTAAATATTGAGACGATGCCCAAAACTTTGAGATAATTTCTGAAACGACTCGAGGTCTAAAATAATGACTCCAGGTCCAAAACAATGATTTCGTGTCCAAATTGGGGGTCAAAACATTTACCCGAGGTCTTAAACAGTTGCTCCAGGTCCAAAACAATTGCTCAATTTGGTCCAAATTAGTCATTTGAGGTCACGGATGAGGGCTCCGGTCTTGACTTATCACAAACTGTATTGATTTAGCGGTGGTCAGTACAGGACCGCTCCTCTCTGTGATTTATATTGTTGGTCTCTAGGCGTTGAGACAGACAGAGCACAACGTAGACTTGAATAATAATAAAAATAAAATTCATTTGAAAAATCTCTCTTCATCCCCAAAGGCTCGAAGCGCGATACAAAAACAAAGCTGGGAGATAATAACTAGCTGGAAAAGATTGTAGACAACTTCACCCCAGAAGGTGTTTGCGAAATAGATGAGTTATTAATTTTTTTTGGAGGACTCCAGCGTCTGGCTGTTTCTGAGAGCGTCAGGCTGTTTCTGAGAGCGTCAGGGAGGGTGTTCAAAATGGTTGGGCCAGCAAATGCGAACGTGCGCTTTCCGTAAGTCTCAAGGCGAACACGAGGTATCGAGAGTTTGCCACTATCGGATGAGCGGAGTTGTCTAGTGAGTACATAAGGCGTCATGAGCGCTTGGAGATAGGACGGCGCCAGGTCATGCAAGCAGCGGTAACACAGAGTTGCAATTTTGTACTCTATGCGAGCGCGGACCGGCAGCCAATGCAGTTCTCTCGGAAGAGTTTTAGCATGGTCGAATTTGCGTTTACGAAGAACAATGCGAGCCGCATTATACTGTGCTTTTTGAATTTTATCCAGGAGCGTAGCTGGAAGACCCACCATGAGAGCATTGCAGTAGTCCATACGTAATAGCACGAATGCAGACATCAGCCTCTTTGATGAATCCAACGTTAAGAAAGGTCTGATATGACTAATTCTACGCAGCTCTAAAAAAATCGCCTTGCAAATCATGTTAATGTGATTTTCCATAGTTAGTGTTCTTTCTAAGTAGACACCCATGTTTCGCACTGTTTGAGCAAACTCAATCTGCACGCCCGAGAGAGTAAAAGATGGTGTATTTTTTAAAGTTTTTAGCTTTTGAGCGGTAGCAATAGGGATCAGCTCAGTCTTTTCATCTTTCAATTTGAGCTTGTTTATTGTCATCTAGTGCTTAACTGACTCCACTGTCTTCTGTGTCATATTAAGAAGCTGTGGGAACTGAGAGGGGATCATGGATTTCTGAATTTGGGTAAACAACTAAACAACTCAAACTCCAGGTGTCCAGATAACAGAGAATGCATTTATTACTAAAATATGACAAGCTCTCCTATAGTCTTCCCTAATTGTCAACTATCTATGACTATTCTAAACTGTTCCACAGTATCCTTTCAACGATTCCTATGTCAACTAGTCATCTGTCGTCTCCTGATCTCTCTCGACTGTTCCCTCTCAACTGATATACTTCAACTCCCAGAGTGTCCCAATTCTCTAGCTTATATCTAGCCCTCACCATACGCGAAACTACCCACCCCTATAATTCCACGGTTATTGGCTTGCTACATCACTGGAGACTACAGTCTCCCGACAAGATCCTTTACCATCGGACGCCTATTACATCTCTCTTCCCGCATTTTAACACCTATCAAGTGTGGCTTTCTCTATCACGATACTTAATTAAACTAACACTACCCAGAGTCTGCATAGACATTCCACATTTAATTGCAAACTTCAAGTGTCATTATTCTAACGCATTCGTTATACCTATATTGTCCCTAAGTGATGTACCATCGGCTGGCTTGGTTCCCAGGCTATGTCTTCCTTGCCCTCACATGCGGGCTTGGTTCCAAGGCTGTCTTCACCGTCCTCACATTTCGGCTTGATTCCCGGGCTATGTCTTCCCTGTCCTCACACGCCGGCATGGTTCCCAGGCTATTTCTTCACTGTCCTCACATTTTGGCTTGGTTCCCGGGCTGTCTTCCCTGTCCTCACACGCCGGCATGGTTCCCAGGCTATTTCTTCACTGTCCTCACATTTTGGCTTGGTTCCCGGGCTATGCCTTCCCTGTCCTCACACGCCGGCATGGTTCCCAGGCTATTTCTTCACTGTCCTCACATTTTGGCTTGGTTCCCGGGCTATGCCTTCCCTGTCCTCACACGCCGGCATGGTTCCCAGGCTATTTCTTCACTGTCCTCACATTTTGGCTTGGTTCCCGGGCTGTCTTCCCTGTCCTCACACGCCGGCATGGTTCCCAGGCTATTTCTTCACTGTCCTCACATTTTGGCTTGGTTCCCGGGCTGTCTTCCCTGTCCTCACACGCCGGCATGGTTCCCAGGCTATTTCTTCCCTGTCCTCACATTTTGGCTTGGTTCCCGGGCTGTCTTCCCTGTCCTCACACGCCGGCATGGTTCCCAGGCTATTTCTTCCCTGTCCTCACATTTCGGCTTGGTTCCCGGGCTATGTGTTCCATGTCCTCGCATTTCGGCTTGGTTCCCAGGCTATGTCTTCCCTGTCCTCACATAAACTATCCTTAAATGCCAAAGTTTACTCCTCCCTCACCTATTGTAACGTTGTACGGTACCTTCGACTATCATTCCCTCGTTCACTCTTGGTCATTTGTGACTAACGTATTAAAACCAACACTTTGTCATTCTGTTCACTGCCTTACATCAGCGCTAAGATAACAGCAGCTGTTAGCATCAAATGACCGTAATTCTTTATTCCTTCTTTTACTGCTCATTACTTGTGAAGTGACTTTGTTGAAAGTTGAAGCGGGGATGGCTAAGTAGCAACATTCATAACACAGATGAGCATGGCGATATCAAAGTTTGTATCCGTTTAAAACAAAACCCTCCCTGACCGCCACAGTTATAAAATAACTTGTTTAGCGTAACATAAGTGTTTTTTTTAGAACGTAATCTTTCTCTGTCACTCCAATGAAAACTTAACTTTTTAAAAACTCCACAGCACACGTTAAAAAGGTGAAGAGAACACACCATAGTGTTTACTTTTTGAGATGGTCTGCCGCTTTTTAACTCCACAGCACACATCTATAAGGCAAAAAGAACACACCATGAAGATCTCTTTTTTTAAATGGTCGGCCGCAGGCGGCTCGTGATCCGCACGCCGGGGGGGGGGGGGGATGATAAAAATAAAACTCCTCGTCAATAAATACATTTTAATGTCCACGGATTGGAGCGCCTTAGATTTTATGGTTTTACAAAATGTCGATTTGTTAACATCACCCCACTGTATGTACAGAATCACGAGTTTCAACGGTAGGACACAAGGACTCTCTGTCCTACCAAAAATTGCCTCTGCTTTCCGTGTGGCACAATGACTCTCTGTCCTACCAACAATTGCCTCTGCTATACAAGTGGCATAGTGACTCTCTGTCCTACCAACGATTGCCTCTGCTTTCCGTGTGGCACAATGACTTTCTGTCCTACCAACAATTGCCTCTGCTCTATAAGTGGCATAGTGACTCCCTATCATAACAATCATACCAACACATTCTTGAGTGTGCGTGCCACCACACGCAGCAACTACGTGCTACCATCTTCACACTAATTTCTACCCGCCACATACCCAGCACCAAAATTTCTAAGTGCACCCACACATACGCGAGGTGGTGCTACCCACAAAAATCTACCTGCTGCCTAAATACAACAACCACGACAAACAGTCCGCACAAGGTAAACAATAGACCATAGTTTGACATACTTGACTATTTGCAGACATCTCATCTCGGGATCGCACGCACCAAGGGATGTTCTTGCAATCCTTGTGGTATGTACGAAACGAAAACTTTTCTATTGATGTTTGAGCGAGTTTAAACTGTAAACGAAATAGCTGTTTTTCAGATTAATATCGAGACTTCTCCACTGCTGGATTTCAAGACAAATATTTTGACTTTAAGATATCTTTATGTTTGATTAATAAAAATTAGAGAGATAGCAATTAAATTTGGTTATAGATGTTCTGTTTAAACAAATCTCAAAGACATTTGGTTATAGATCTTCTGTTTAAACAAATCTCAAAGACATTTGGTTATAGATGTTCTGTTAAGACAAGTCCCAAAAGCTCGTCAGGGGGTAATTTTGTTGAAACTATTGTCTCGATTTTGACTTACTTCCCTTTATTCGCCCATTTTGTCGACATCACATCTGTCCCTTCTCTCATCTCTCCCGTATCTCATTCTTACTATTACCATCCACCCATATCTCTCTCTCTCTCTTTCTCTCTCTCTCTATCTCCCTGTCTCTCTCTCTCCATACTGTTTAAAGTTTCCCCCCTCTTTCTTTTTCAATTTTATTGTTAAATTATGTTTCCTCTGTCCCCCCACCCCCTTCCCGCTGTATCCACCCTCACTACGCTAAGAAAGTATACGTGTCACAATCGTAATGTGTACTATTCTTTCTAACATGTTAACATTAATTTTCTTCTTTACAAAATAAAATTAACGAGAGTTGTAACACTTTTTTACACATATGTTAATTAAAAAAAAAAAAATTTAAATAAAAAAAAATCAAAAATTACATTGGACTTCCTTGACAAACTTCCTCGTCGGCCATTCCTTTGGGTCATCGACTATAAATAAACGTGGAATGCGCTCATAAGAGTGATTGAGATTGGGCTGCTATTCGCTTTCCAATCATACACACAGCGGTTGGACGAGTGGTAACATTGTCTTATGCTGTCAACCACACGTTAACCTTTTTTTTCCCTCCCCATCGTTGAAATGGTGAGTAGCAGTTGTAAGCCTTTTCGCGTCTTTGATTATTTCTAATTCTTTTATTGAAATCGTGGATTAAATATTTTTTCCTGTGCTTTCCTTTGGAATTGCCTCCAGGTGTATCCCATACTTTGTGTGCCTGTCTCCAGCTCGCGTCTCATGGATTCTTAAGCCTTTCTCTCTATCCCCCCCACCCACCCACCCCCCCACACCTTTGGGATCCCACGTTAGTCATTGTCTGGTGATGCTTTCTGGGGATTTGCACAGAGAGTGCCCTATCCAGCTCACGATCCCAATCATAAATGTCCGACCCACTGTCCCAGACGTATAACTGTTCAGCCCAAATATACCCCAGTCGTAAAGGTTAAACCCGCAATCCAAGTCGTGATTGTTCACTCCAATATCCCAATCCTAATTGTACCCCATTATCCCAGTCGTGATGTTCAACTCATTATCCCGATCGTAAATGTCCAACCCACTATCCCAGACGCAACTGTTCGCCTCACTATCCCCATCGTCTCTGTTCAATAAACCAAATACACCATTCATAACCAGTGTATCACTATTTTTCAGAACAAGGTTTACCCCGTGATGACAGCCCCACACCAGCGCACGGTCAAGGTGGTGATGCGTGGATGACACGCGAATGAGATAACAATCCATTTGGGGAATTACTTAAAAGCTGATACTTGTCACACCATGGATTCATGCTGAGGACAATTGTATGACTGAAACTGGATACCGTTGAGTCTATAATATGTGTGGATATGCACAGTCAGAAGTGATTTCGTTTATGACTTCACGCCATTGTAAGCCTGGATAATTCGTGTTCGTGACAGTGTTTATATTTTACCTACCTAGTGTTTTTAAGTTCAAGTGTTTTGATGTGGAATGTGAGTTAACTCATCTAAAGTGAATCGGCGGAATAAACAGTGTCTAGATTTCATTTAAAATGTTGACCGTGTTTAAGAGCCAGCGTTAAACTATACACAGCTCTAAGGTGTTCAAATAATACAAGAATATCTTGACAACTGCTCAGATTTTTTTAATGCAAACATACAACAGCATCGTTTACAGTTTTTCATGCGACTGAGTTTTAAAAGAATATATTTTTTTGGACGAAAAATATTTAGATAATTATAGATGAGTAGCGTACTTTGGTGGAGATAAGTGATATGTGACATGTGGAGAAGAGTGATATTTGACACATATGGTGATTCCCAAGAAGTGCTGACTTTCTCTCACTGAAAAGGTGGATATTTCAAACTCGAGGGACACTCACTGGACAGGAAGGGAGACTCACTGGACAGCGAGGGAAACTTACTTGACAACATCATGAGCACAGAAACGCCGTAAGTTGACCATGCATTATCTCCATGTTTAGTGTCTGTTTTTGTGCAGCGGTTCTTAACCTGTGGATCGCGACCCTTTCACAGGGGTCTTCTAAGACCATCGGAAAACATATACTTTGTAGTTGGGGGTCGCCAAGACATGAGAAACCCTATAAAAGTGTCGCGGCATTAGGAAGGTTGAGAACCACAGTTTTCGTGGGAGGGGGATAGATCCCGTGGCTATTTGCACTCAAGTAGTATGAACGAACCCCAGGCTAGTGCGCATTTGTAGGACGATAGATTACCACGCTAGTGCCCTCTTGTAGGACGATAGACTACCACGCTAGAGCTCTCCTGTAGGACGATAGAATACCACGCTCGTGCTCTCTTGTAGGACGATATAATATCACGCTAATGCCTTCCTGTGGCACGAAAGAATACCACGCTAGTGCCCTCCTGTGGCGCGATAGAATACCACGCTAGTGCCCTCCGGTGGGATGATAGAATACCACGCTAGTGCCCTCCGGTGGGATGATAGAATACCACGCTAGTGCCCTCCTGTGGCGTGATAGTATCCCAATCAATTTCACGCCTGTTGTACAGTGACAGAACCCACACAACTTAGTACCATAACCATTATTTTGAATATATGACAACAAGGAACTTGGACGTTTGAATGGAAAGACGGGACAATAAGAGGAGAACATGGAAGGGGTGTTGTAACAGCGTACGCAACTAAAATACCCAGACATCGTTCATTCTCTACATTACTACTGCTCACCTTATCGCACTTCACGAGCAGTGCATGTAATATGGCGGGCCTCTTGTTGAACTTTAGCAGTCTAAACTCAAAACAATTTAATCCTGTGCTTATGGGTTTAACCCGTTTCGTCATGTTCTTGTCTTCCTTCAACTTAATTTGTTTATTTTACTCTGAGAAGGTAAAATAACCAAACGCACAAACATTAACGACATTTACAACTTTGATACATCTGCTGATACCTTGAATCAACCTTTGATACATTTGCCGATAGCTTGAATGAACCTTTGATACATCTGCCGATAATTTGAATCAACCTTTGGTACATCAGCCGATAGCTTGATCAACCCTTGATACATCTGCTGATTCCTTGAATCAATCTTTGATACATTTGCCGATAGCTTGAATCAACCTCTGATACATCTGCCGATAGCTTGAATCAACCTCTGATACATCTGCTGATAACTTAAATCAACCTTTGATACATTTGCTGATAGCTTGAATCAACCTTAGTATATGTACAATCTTTCTATTATCTTACCTGACAAAACTCAGACCTTCCAAGTATCGGTTCCTGTTTCGGTCACACTCTATTTAAAATTAGGTCACGGATATCTGGAAGAAGAAAAGAAAAAAAAAGATGAGATTCCCAATGACCCAGTTACCAAGTGTTTAACTAGGGCGTTAGTACATTCAGTACAACGTTTCCTCGACAGTACAATAATACAGGAGCCGGATTTGTCATCAGCAAAACAAGTGCATTCACATCCTGTGTCTGGCCTGAGTTGTGTCCCTTTCATTCCCCTGGTCGGACAATATTTCTCCATAAACCCCCTTGTTTGCCAGAGTTTTATACTTTCCTACTGTGTCTTACCATGTTGTTCAACTTCTTACCGTGTCTGACAATGTGGTTTATCTTTCCTACGGTTTTGTATAGCTTTCTCCGAGTCTTACAGTGCTGTATAGCTTTCTCTACTGAGTCTGACGGTGCTGTATAAATTTCTCTACTCAGTGCGACCAGTGCTTTTTTAAATAATTTATTTTAAGGTAGCATTGTTAGTACCACATTAGAGGGAAATAAAGCATATACTATCTTCTTTTAGAACATGACTAATAATCTCACTCTATTAACCTAAGGATGTTAGATAGATTATGTATATATATATGTATCAGCACCATAAGTGTGGCCTTGTATGGGTGGCAGGACTGGTGTATGGGTGGCAGGACTGGTGTATGGGTGGCAGGACTGGTGTATGGGTGGCAGGACTGGTGTATGGGTGGCAGGACTGGTGTATGGGTGGCAGGACTGGTGTATGGGTGGCAGGACTGGTGTATGGGTGGCAGGACTGGTGTATGGGTGGCAGGACTGGTGTATGGGTGGCAGGACTGGTGTATGGGTGGCAGGACTGGTGTATGGGTGGCAGGACTGGTGTATGGGTGGCAGGACTGGTGTATGGGTGGCAGGACTGGTGTATGGGTGGCAGGACTGGTGTATGGGTGGCAGGACTGGTGTATGGGTGGCAGGACTGGTGTATGGGTGGCAGGACTGGTGTATGGGTGGCAGGACTGGTGTATGGGTGGCAGGACTGGTGTATGGGTGGCAGGACTGGTGTATGGGTGGCAGGACTGGTGTATGGGTGGCAGGACTGGTGTATGGGTGGCAGGACTGGTGTATGGGTGGCAGGACTGGTGTATGGGTGGCAGGACTGGTGTATGGGTGGCAGGACTGGTGTATGGGTGGCAGGACTGGTGTATGGGTGGCAGGACTGGTGTATGGGTGGCAGGACTGGTGTATGGGTGGCAGGACTGGTGTATGGGTGGCAGGACTGGTGTATGGGTGGCAGGACTGGTGTATGGGTGGCAGGACTGGTGTATGGGTGGCAGGACTGGTGTATGGGTGGCAGGACTGGTGTATGGGTGGCAGGACTGGTGTATGGGTGGCAGGACTGGTGTATGGGTGGCAGGACTGGTGTATGGGTGGCAGGACTGGTGTATGGGTGGCAGGACTGGTGTATGGGTGGCAGGACTGGTGTATGGGTGGCAGGACTGGTGTATGGGTGGCAGGACTGGTGTATGGGTGGCAGGACTGGTGTATGGGTGGCAGGACTGGTGTATGGGTGGCAGGACTGGTGTATGGGTGGCAGGACTGGTGTATGGGTGGCAGGACTGGTGTATGGGTGGCAGGACTGGTGTATGGGTGGCAGGACTGGTGTATGGGTGGCAGGACTGGTGTATGGGTGGCAGGACTGGTGTATGGGTGGCAGGACTGGTGTATGGGTGGCAGGACTGGTGTATGGGTGGCAGGACTGGTGTATGGGTGGCAGGACTGGTGTATGGGTGGCAGGACTGGTGTATGGGTGGCAGGACTGGTGTATGGGTGGCAGGACTGGTGTATGGGTGGCAGGACTGGTGTATGGGTGGCAGGACTGGTGTATGGGTGGCAGGACTGGTGTATGGGTGGCAGGACTGGTGTATGGGTGGCAGGACTGGTGTATGGGTGGCAGGACTGGTGTATGGGTGGCAGGACTGGTGTATGGGTGGCAGGACTGGTGTATGGGTGGCAGGACTGGTGTATGGGTGGCAGGACTGGTGTATGGGTGGCAGGACTGGTGTATGGGTGGCAGGACTGGTGTATGGGTGGCAGGACTGGTGTATGGGTGGCAGGACTGGTGTATGGGTGGCAGGACTGGTGTATGGGTGGCAGGACTGGTGTATGGGTGGCAGGACTGGTGTATGGGTGGCAGGACTGGTGTATGGGTGGCAGGACTGGTGTATGGGTGGCAGGACTGGTGTATGGGTGGCAGGACTGGTGTATGGGTGGCAGGACTGGTGTATGGGTGGCAGGACTGGTGTATGGGTGGCAGGACTGGTGTATGGGTGGCAGGACTGGTGTATGGGTGGCAGGACTGGTGTATGGGTGGCAGGACTGGTGTATGGGTGGCAGGACTGGTGTATGGGTGGCAGGACTGGTGTATGGGTGGCAGGACTGGTGTATGGGTGGCAGGACTGGTGTATGGGTGGCAGGACTGGTGTATGGGTGGCAGGACTGGTGTATGGGTGGCAGGACTGGTGTATGGGTGGCAGGACTGGTGTATGGGTGGCAGGACTGGTGTATGGGTGGCAGGACTGGTGTATGGGTGGCAGGACTGGTGTATGGGTGGCAGGACTGGTGTATGGGTGGCAGGACTGGTGTATGGGTGGCAGGACTGGTGTATGGGTGGCAGGACTGGTGTATGGGTGGCAGGACTGGTGTATGGGTGGCAGGACTGGTGTATGGGTGGCAGGACTGGTGTATGGGTGGCAGGACTGGTGTATGGGTGGCAGGACTGGTGTATGGGTGGCAGGACTGGTGTATGGGTGGCAGGACTGGTGTATGGGTGGCAGGACTGGTGTATGGGTGGCAGGACTGGTGTATGGGTGGCAGGACTGGTGTATGGGTGGCAGGACTGGTGTATGGGTGGCAGGACTGGTGTATGGGTGGCAGGACTGGTGTATGGGTGGCAGGACTGGTGTATGGGTGGCAGGACTGGTGTATGGGTGGCAGGACTGGTGTATGGGTGGCAGGACTGGTGTATGGGTGGCAGGACTGGTGTATGGGTGGCAGGACTGGTGTATGGGTGGCAGGACTGGTGTATGGGTGGCAGGACTGGTGTATGGGTGGCAGGACTGGTGTATGGGTGGCAGGACTGGTGTATGGGTGGCAGGACTGGTGTATGGGTGGCAGGACTGGTGTATGGGTGGCAGGACTGGTGTATGGGTGGCAGGACTGGTGTATGGGTGGCAGGACTGGTGTATGGGTGGCAGGACTGGTGTATGGGTGGCAGGACTGGTGTATGGGTGGCAGGACTGGTGTATGGGTGGCAGGACTGGTGTATGGGTGGCAGGACTGGTGTATGGGTGGCAGGACTGGTGTATGGGTGGCAGGACTGGTGTATGGGTGGCAGGACTGGTGTATGGGTGGCAGGACTGGTGTATGGGTGGCAGGACTGGTGTATGGGTGGCAGGACTGGTGTATGGGTGGCAGGACTGGTGTATGGGTGGCAGGACTGGTGTATGGGTGGCAGGACTGGTGTATGGGTGGCAGGACTGGTGTATGGGTGGCAGGACTGGTGTATGGGTGGCAGGACTGGTGTATGGGTGGCAGGACTGGTGTATGGGTGGCAGGACTGGTGTATGGGTGGCAGGACTGGTGTATGGGTGGCAGGACTGGTGTATGGGTGGCAGGACTGGTGTATGGGTGGCAGGACTGGTGTATGGGTGGCAGGACTGGTGTATGGGTGGCAGGACTGGTGTATGGGTGGCAGGACTGGTGTATGGGTGGCAGGACTGGTGTATGGGTGGCAGGACTGGTGTATGGGTGGCAGGACTGGTGTATGGGTGGCAGGACTGGTGTATGGGTGGCAGGACTGGTGTATGGGTGGCAGGACTGGTGTATGGGTGGCAGGACTGGTGTATGGGTGGCAGGACTGGTGTATGGGTGGCAGGACTGGTGTATGGGTGGCAGGACTGGTGTATGGGTGGCAGGACTGGTGTATGGGTGGCAGGACTGGTGTATGGGTGGCAGGACTGGTGTATGGGTGGCAGGACTGGTGTATGGGTGGCAGGACTGGTGTATGGGTGGCAGGACTGGTGTATGGGTGGCAGGACTGGTGTATGGGTGGCAGGACTGGTGTATGGGTGGCAGGACTGGTGTATGGGTGGCAGGACTGGTGTATGGGTGGCAGGACTGGTGTATGGGTGGCAGGACTGGTGTATGGGTGGCAGGACTGGTGTATGGGTGGCAGGACTGGTGTATGGGTGGCAGGACTGGTGTATGGGTGGCAGGACTGGTGTATGGGTGGCAGGACTGGTGTATGGGTGGCAGGACTGGTGTATGGGTCGCAGGACTGGTGTATGGGTGGCAGGACTGGTGTATGGGTGGCAGGACTGGTGTATGGGTGGCAGGACTGGTGTATGGGTGGCAGGACTGGTGTATGGGTGGCAGGACTGGTGTATGGGTGGCAGGACTGGTGTATGGGTGACAGGACTGGTGTATGGGTGACAGGACTGGTGTATGGGTGGCAGGACTGGTGTATGGGTGGCAGGACTGGTGTATGGGTGGCAAGACTGGTGTATGGGTGGCAGGACTGGTGTATGGGTGGCAGGACTGGTGTATGGGTGGCAGGACTGGTGTATGGGTGGCAGGACTGGTGTATGGGTGGCAGGACTGGTGTATGGGTGGCAGGACTGGTGTAAGGGTGGCAGGACTGGTGTATGGGTGGCAGGACTGGTGTAAGGGTGGCAGGACTGGTGTATGGGTGGCAGGACTGGTGTATGGGTGGCAGGACTGGTGTATGGGTGGCAGGACTGGTGTATGGGTGGCAGGACTGGTGTATGGGTGGCAGGACTGGTGTATGGGTGGCAGGACTGGTGTATGGGTGGCAGGACTGGTGTATGGGTGGCAGGACTGGTGTATGGGTGGCAGGACTGGTGTATGGGTGGCAGGACTGGTGTATGGGTGGCAGGACTGGTGTATGGGTGGCAGGCAGTGGCGTAACAATGTCTTGGCGTTGGGGCAGTTGCCAAGGGCGCCGGCCTGCGCCAGTTCAAAAGGGCGCCACTTGATCTCTAATTTTTTAATTTTTTTAATTTATCTAGGGCGCCAACAATAAATTAGCCAAGGGCGTCAAAAACCCAGTTACGCCTCTGGTGGCAGGACTGGTGTATGGGTGGCACGACTGGTGTAATGGCGGCAGGACTTGTGTGAGTGTTGCAGGACTTATGTAAGGGCGGCAGGACCATTGTGAGGGTTGCAGGACTTGTGAGGTTTGCAGGACTTGTGTAACGGTTACAGGACTTGCGTAATGGTGGTTTAGGGTTGTGTGTGACGGGCGGCGGGCTAGTGGTGCGTTGGGTGGGGAGACGCTTTGTGGCGTTACTTTAATAACATGGTCACGCTAGGAAAAAAAAACTTCCTTTTTTTTAAAAATCAAGTGCAAGTTATATTGTTGTACATCCCACTCATGGAATCTCCATCTTCCTACAGCAAGATACCTAATGCTGTGTCAAAAATATATCAGCAAAAAACAAATAATTTAAAAAAAATAAATAATTGTGTTGCAGCTCTATCATTGACAAAGCTAAAGTCACCAAAGTTCCGGGCTAAAAGACTGTTGTCAGCATTCCAACGATATAAAAGTCATACTTTTCCTATCTGTCATCTGATACAGCTGCACGTTAATAGCGTCCGATACGATTTTTTAAAAAAAATTCACACGACATTGAACTGTACACAAGGGCTGAGCCGCGTGCTGACCTGGAAACCCGGAACTTAACCCGGACAAACCCCATGAAGCGGAAACGGGTCCGGACAGTGCCGGATTGACGTATGCGGTAAACAAGCAACCGTTGAGGGCCTCACCAACTGCCAGCTATACATCTTAACTTTTTATTTGACCACCTCATGTAATTTCGAACGGTAGGGGGGCCTCTGGACTTTGTATAGCTTTGGGCCTCATCAAAGCTAAATTCGGCCCTGGGTCCGGATGTTAAAAAATGTATACATGTGTTTTTGTGTACGTATCTTGCCCGGATTAAATAATACTAGAAAACTGACCTGGACTAACAAGTAGAGGGAAACTAAATGTAGGCTGGGTGAAAGTGCAAAGTGCCTAAGAAAATTAAGTACCTGTTACTTGTAATTAAGTATTGTGTGTGGTGTAAATTATTTTATCCTAGCGAAGATCATCACCATGAAACCTCCTGTTTACAATTATTTCATTTCACATGGCTGACTGACGATACTTAATGGCTGACTGACGGTACTAAATGGCTGACTGACGATACTTAATTGTTGACTGTGGATACTTAATGGCTGACTGACGATACTTAATGGCTGACTGACGGTACTAAATGGCTGACTGACGATACTTAATTGTTGACTGAGGATACTTAATGGCTGACTGACGATACTTAATGGTTGACTGATGATACTCAATGGCTGACTTACGATACTTAATGGCTGGCTTACGATACTTAATGGCCGACTGACGATACTTAATGGTTGACTGATGATACTCAATGGCTGACTTACGATACTTAATGGCTGGCTTACGATACTTAATGGCCGACTGACGATACTTAATGGTTGACTGATGATACTCAATGGCTGACTTACGATACTTAATGGCTGGCTTACGATACTTAATGGCCGACTGACGATACTCAATGGCCGACTGACGATGCGCAATGGCTTCAGTTTTATATTTTTATTTGGAATAATTTCTGAGTTCCGTCCAATGTCGTGCGATTTTTTAAGTTAAGTAACAGGAACGGGGGAATAGTTAAGAAACTAAGACGGAATCTCAATGATGATGAAGATATGTTTATTGAAATAATATCCGAACGATGGTTTAAGAAAGAGGTAAACCAACCAGGACTTGTGGCTGGTCTCGGCGTTCTTCGAGAAAGAGTTCGGAGGGGTGGTGGTGGCATGAAGGGTTTAGAGCAGTGGGTCTCAATCTTCCTAATGCCGCGACACTTTAGAACAGTTCATCGTGTTGTGGCGACCCACAACCACAAACTTATTTTCGCTACTACTTCATAACTGTAGAGTTAATGGGTTTTTTTTCCGATTGTCTGAGGCGACCCTTGGGAAAGGGTCGTTCGACCCCCAAGTTGAGAACCGCTGGTTTAGCGGAAGCAGTGTGCAGAATAAAAAATGTAGAGTGGGGTGTGGGGCAGGAGGTACGGGTGGCCGTGTATGTTTTGATAATATATAATGGCTCCGATTATTTTACTCCGGAAAACATCTCAGACCTTGACCTACACCCACCCACCTAAAGGGCCGACCAGTGCTAACTTGTCTTTAATAGTATGATAATTCTTTAGTTTATTGGTATTTTCCTTCCTGTCACAAGGCTAATGAAAGAAATACATAAAATACGGTGTCTAGTAAAAGGGAGGTCTTCTGGCTTCACATTAAAAAGGCTCGTAATAAGGATTCAAATGGTAATGTTGATTATTGGGGGTGGATGTGTGGGTGCCAACCGATAGGTATTTGCAAAATAAAGGTGTGGGTGGTCAGGGGTGCCAACCGACAGGTACTTGCTAAGTAAAGGTGTGGGTGAACTGGGGTGCGAACCGATAGGTACTTGCTAAGTGAAGGTGTGGGTGGACTGGGGTGCCAACCGATAGGTACTTGCTAAGTGAAGGTGTGGGTGGACTGGGGTGCCAACCGACAGGTACTTGCTAATTGAAGGTGTGGGTGGACTGGGGTGCCAACCGATAGGTACTTGCGAAGTAAAGGTGTGGGTGGACGGGGGTGCCAACCGACAGGTACTTGCTAAGTAAAGGTGTGGGTTGACTAGAGTGCCAACCGACAGGTACTTGCTAAGTTAAGGTGTGGGTGGACTGGGGTGCCAACCGACAGGTACTTTCTAAGTAAAGGTGTGGGTGGACTGGGGTGCCAACCGACAGGTACTTGCTAAGTGAAGGTGTGGGTGGACTGGGGTGCCAACCGACAGGTTCTTGCTAAGTTAAGGTGTGGGTGGACTGGGGTGCCAACCGACAGGTACTTGCTAAGTGAATGTGTGGGTGGACTGGGGTGCCAACCGACAGGTTCTTTCTAAGTTAAGGTGTGGGTGGACTGGGGTGCCAACCGACAGGTTCTTTCTAAGTTAAGGTGTGGGTGGACTGGGGTGCCAAATGATAGGTACTTGTTGAGCTGCTAAAAAATGCAATGGTTTAACATAGAACTGCATTAAAGTTTACTGTATATAAAACATGTCACTTTTCCTGAAAAACGTCGATATAATAGGTAGAAAGAGGTTTCTAATTGGGAAGTAGAGGTTTGATGCCACTGCGTGTAGAGGTTTGATGCCACTGTGTGTAGAGGTTTGATGCCATTGCGTGTAGAGGTTTGATGCCATTGGGTGTAGAGGTTTGATGCCACTGGGAGTAGAGGTTTGATGCCACTGGGAGTAGAGGTTTGATGCCCCTGGGAGTAAAGGTTTGATGCCACTGGGAGTAGAGGTGTGAATCCACTGGAAGAAATAGGAAAAAACATGTTTTTCTGAGTATTTCTAAAGTTGAATATACCATCAAAAATTTTTGTAACTTATTATTATTATTTGTATTTAAATTTTTTTTACAGCAATCTTATATATATTGAGCTATTGAATTCATATTTGTACATTGTTATATCTTTGTGGAGTTCACGGCCAAAAAGAAACTTTAAGATGTCTTGTCATTGCTCCAAGCATCACATCCCCTCAATCTTTCTTGTTTGTTCAGGCAAGCATTATGTATGATCATTCATGAGGGCAAAGGGATTTGTCCCTCACCCACCGACCCACCCACCGACCCACCCACCTACCCACCGACCTATTCAGAGAGTCACAAATATAAACATAAAACACTACCAAAAAGAAAGAAAGAAAAACATTTATTTTAAAAATAAAATCATTTAGCGTAGTTATCGGGAATAATATTTTGCGCTCTATTGATCTCATTATTGAACCATACTTTCTTTAAAACGTATATACTTTTTTTGAAACATACAATCAATACCAATTACGCCGATTAGGAAGCAGTCCACGAGTCACACCAGAAGCGTAATAAATATAAGAGATACATATTTAATTGAACCATATCTTTTTTCCCCACCCCTTATCATTGACTTTGAATTTTATATTTTGAAGAGTGGAAAATGTACAATGTCTTTAGTTCAATACAAAAATATTTTAACGCTCAATCACGACAAATTAAAGCTTGGAATTATCCTGTTTATGATAGTTACAATAATTTGCTCTCGTTCGAAGTCTTTTTGTCACGTGACATAATTGTAAATTTAATTTAACAATATTAACTAAGCAATTAAACAAAGCTAACAAATGTTTGGAATTTCACGATAAATGTTATAGTGAAATATTATTAATACTTAGAACAGCGGGTTTAACCTGTGGGTCGCGACCCCTTTGGGGGTCGAACGACACTTACTCAGGGCATTAAGGAAGGTTGAGAACCACTGACTCTGACGGTCATTTAAGGTGATATACCGATAATATATGGATAATAAAAAGAGTATCTTAACATTCAAATTCGGATTCAATACTTAAAGACTAATTCTTTAATTATTTTTTTAAAAATGTATTTCAATTTTATAATAATAATAATACTTAAACATAAGCAGATGTATTTTATTTTTATAGTTAAAATTTTTCTATTTTTTTAAAATAATAGAAACTCCCAATCATTGTTTTTGAGAATCCGAAAGCATTTAAATAAATTCGTTTTTTTTTAAATTGTTATTTAGTAAGCCCTAGCTCAGTGGTCGGAAAACCGCGACACGCGAGCCATATGCCGTAACCGGAAATTTGTTTGAAAGAAATTTCGTCGACGGAAATTAGATCGGCGGAAATTCGATCCAACGTTATTTTGGTCGAATCTTTTTTTTTCAGTTCACACGTTAAAATTTTTCGCCAAGTGTAAGTAAGTTAATAAACTCACAACAAATATCCTTTACCTATGTTATCTATTATGCTTATATCCTGTTCATGTGTCTCCAAAAGTAAACTTATGACAACAATGTCATCTGTCCCAAAGGTCACCAAATAACCAGATACAAAGTGTCTAACAATTTAAAATAATAATAGTCCTTTTAGCAATATCAATTTCTGTCTCACATTTTGTATCGGATGTTTCCTTTCAACGTGTTTAGTCCAGGGCGTTAAAATGTATTGACAATTCAGGTCTACTGTGACAATTCAGGTCCGCTGTGACAATTCAGGTCCGCTGTGACAATTCAGGTCCGCTGTGGCAATTCAGGTCCGCTGTGGCAATTCAGGTCCGCTGTGACAATTCAGATCCGCTGTGGCAATTCAGGTCCACTGTGACAATTCAGGTCCGCTGTGACAATTCAGGTCCGCTGTGACAATTCAGGTCCGCTGTGACAATTCAGGTCCGCTGTGACAATTCAGGTCTGCTGTGACAATTCAGGTCCGCTGTGACAATTCAGGTCCACTGTGACAATTCAGGTCCACTGTAACAATGCAGGTCTGATTTGACAATTCAGGTCCACTGTAACAATGCAGGTCTGATTTGACAATTCAGGTCTGCTGTAACAATGCAGGTCTGATTTGACAATTCAGGTCCACTGTAACAATGCAGGTCTGATTTGACAATTCAGGTCCGCTGTAACAATTCAGGTCCGATGTGACAATTCAGGTCCGATGTGACAATTCAGGTCCACTGTAACAATTCAGGTCCGATGTAACAATTCAGGTCCGATGTGACAATTCAGGTCCACTGTAACAATGCAGGTCTGATTTGACAATTCAGGTCCACTGTAACAATGCAGGTCTGATTTGACAATTCAGGTCCACTGTAACAATGCAGGTCTGATTTGACAATTCAGGTCCACTGTAACAATGCAGGTCTGATTTGACAATTCAGGTCCGCTGTAACAATTCAGGTCCGATGTGACAATTCAGGTCCGATGTGACAATTCAGGTCCACTGTAACAATTCAGGTCCGATGTAACAATTCAGGTCCGATGTGACAATTCAGGTCCACTGTAACAATGCAGGTCTGATTTGACAATTCAGGTCCACTGTAACAATGCAGGTCTGATTTGACAAATCAGGTCCGATGTAACAATTCAGGTCCGATGTGACAATTCAGGTCCGCTGTAACAATTCAGGTCCGATTTGACAATTCAGGTCCGCTGTTACGTACTGTTATAAATATGGAGAAATTAATCTCTTATTTAAGTGGTTGGCTCGTTCTAAAACAGTACACAACAAAAGACGATACCAAAAGATAAATACAATAAACAAAGAATACGATACTCAATCCAGGGCTAATTATAATTAATAAGTTTTATTGTGTTAACTATAATAAATTACAAAATCAAAAGAAATATACTTAAAACTATTGACTTACGGTATATTTTTTGGCTTGTACCGTTACGATGTTAATAAAATACAATGTGCAAAAGTGGCACAATGATGAAAAGAAATCTACACACACACGGTAAACAAAGCTCTGTCTGGTAGCAAAAATAGCACACGCTCCAAGTCTCGTGACAAATGATCTGCCTTTCCCTGTCATGTGGCTCCAAACGCTTTTATAGTCTATTCTAATCATCTTTCGAGAACCGCCCTACGCATTGTCTTCCTTTCCGGTGTTATCCAGAGTGTGCTATAAAATTCTGAAGGAAACGGACAATACTTTCTTAGTTGAAAAAAAAAGGTCAACGGGATACAGTTTGCTACCCACACCTAATGCGGTCCCGAGTTTCTTTTCTGCTAGAGTTCATGCACGGGGAACGCATGAAGCAAACACGTCGCCTACATAACATCCACTGTGACAATTCAGATCTTCTGTCTTGAAGTGTCCACTTTCGTTTGAAACGTTTTCCTTGAAATCTTTGTGTTTCCCCAACATTCCTTCTCAACACAAAGTTCACTGACCAAACTGATCCACCAGTTTGTTTTTTTTTTGTTCAGAAATGTATTTATTTGTAATTGAACTTGATTTGATCAAAGAAATAATGTTCATTTCTGCTTTTTTTCAGATTTGATCCCTTCCAAGTTTTTGAGGTAAATATTTAAGTACGATGTAAGAAAATAAAAATTTAAAAAATTAAAACCTTAAAAAGGTTTTCATTTCTAGTCAATAATACGTTATATGTTTAAACTTCTGCATCTTTATCATTTAACCTTCATCAGGACTGATCCCCGGGATTTTCATATCTCCTTTTCAAGTTTACTTAAGTGACATTGGGTTATTCTTATGTAACATCAACGCAAGCTATATGGCTGTAGATCAAGTATCTACCTATATAACAAGACAGACACAGATCAAATATCTACCCGTATTACAAGACAGACGCAGATCAAATATCTACTTGTATTACAAGACAGACGCAGATCAAATATCTACCTGTATTACAAGACAGACGCAGATCAAATATCTTCGTATATTGCAAGACAGACGCAGATCAAATATCTTCGTATATTGCAAGACAGACGCAGATCAAATGTGTAGACTGCTTATCAGACAGTCTGAATTATTTTTATAGAATTATAAATAACGTGATTACCCCAATTTAGTCAAAATATTGATATAAAATATCTTACAGTTTAAATCCATAATTCTTAGAAGCGGAAGCGGTAATTGATTTTCTTAGATTAGAAGTAAAGTTTAGAAGGGAAAAAAAACAGGAAAAAGAAATCCTGTAAGATTTTAATGCACGGGTTAAATTAATGCAAGTGTTTCCCGTGTCCCAGGTTTCTCACAAACACTGTGCTATCATCTATGTCAAAGTAATCAGAGGCAGGAAAATCACCAAAGGATGGGCCAAGGACCTCGGTGAGTAAATACTGATAGAAATAAATAGATACCTGACAAACTAAAGCTTTAGTTTATGCTAGCGCAACGTCAGAGCACTGATAGACGAACCCGAAGTAGCTGGGATCTTTTGGTGTACTGTAACTGTTTGGTGTCACCTATTTGTTAAGAGCCCCTGATTGCCGGTAACCATTTTCCGTAGATTGAAAGTATAGTTAAACCCCGTTATAACGCTCCCGCTGTAACCTTCCCCGCTGTAACGCGCTCCGCTAATGCGGTTATACCGCTTTCGTGGTATGACTCCCCGAAATTTTGTGTATTCATTCTCACGTGAAATGGTTTTCAGAAACGAAAATTTCGAAATAATACTATAACAAAAATATATTCTTATACAACATGCACAATAACAAAGATACTAAAACGTGTCCAACTTTAACTTTACCTATTTTACTAACCGCTAGAGAGCGGGAAAAAACAAGTCCGGTTTTAAAAGGAGCAAAAATAAAATACATCTTTCTGCTTAAACAAAAATCCCAACGTTGTTGTCGCGGAATATTACGACGCCGTTATTACCACGATCCGATGTTATGGATCCCAGTATCGGATCCCAGTAATAGATCCCAGTAATAGATCCCAGTAAAAGATCCCAGTAATAGATCCCAGTAATAGATCCCAGTAATAGATCCCAGTAATAGATCCCAGTAATAGATCCCAGTAATAGATCCCAGTAATAGATCCCAGTAATAGATCCCAGTAATAGATCCCAGTAATAGATCCCAGTAATAGATCCCAGTAATAGATCCCAGTAATAGATCCCAGTAATAGAGAGGTTTCACGTTGTTACCAAACCAGCGACGAGACCCAAGTGTCTTAAGTTACGAGTGGGTAAACTCGAGTCACTCAGCGTGCTCAACAACAAAAATCTGAAAGTTGTGCTTCAGTTAACCACTTCAACTTTTTAAAAATGTTTATTTGTACTGCATACAACAGTGGACACACCCGATCCCTATGTCATACTGACCCTGGCCAATTCACCATTCTCCTGGAGGAAAACCACGGTCAAGGACAACGACATCAACCCGGAATGGCACGAGACGTTCACGTTCTGGTTGGATCCTGACCAGGACCACACTCTAGGTGAGTAGCCGAAAGTTGACCAGGCACACACACTAGGTGAGTAGTCGAACGTTGACCAGGAACACACACTAGGTGAGTAGTCGACAGTTGACCAGGCACACACACTAGGTGAGTAGTCGAAAGTTGACCAGGCACACACACTAGGTGAGTAGTCGAAATTTGACGTTAAGACGGATAGGTGAGTAGTTGGCAGTTTTAAGTCAATACAGGTAGGTGCGCGGCTGACGGGTGCCGCCAAGACAGATGGGTGAGCGGTTGACGGGTGCCGCCAAGACAAGTAGGTGTCCGGTGGACGGTGCAGCCAAGACAGGTAGTTGAAAAGTCGACGGGTGACGTCAAGACAAGTAGGTAAACAATTGACAGGTAGCGTTCAGTTCAGCTAAAAAGTTGACAAGTAGGGGACAAATAATTGTACTATGCAGCGTGATCGTTTTTCATAGGGGACAAATTAAAGTACTGTACAGCGTGATCATTCATCATATTGTTTTTCGATGCCTCTAAATTCTGAAAAATCTTTACACAATAATAACCTCATCAAATAACTGAAAACCCCATTTTTCATAACAACAGTAAATCGACAGGTATATATATTTATCATTTATTCAATATTTTATGATCTATAAATCGTCTTATGGATTACAGCCGATGATTATTTGAACTGTTTGTGATACAACTATCATCAAAATGTGATTTAATTGCATGCAAACGACTGGTTAACATTAACACGATGACATCATATCCGGTGTGGTTAATCCTACAATTGATGTTAACAGTTCTCAATATTTAGTATTTGACCCAAAACCGTTCAGCTGGGCTATTAAATTGAGAATTGGATGTTTTGAGACCTATTGTGTTCATCTAACGTAGCGGTTCTCAATCTGTGGGTCGCGACCCCTTTCCCAGGGGTCGCCTAAGACGATCGGTAAACATTTATACTCTACATTTATCTGGTAGCAACGAAAATAATTTTGTGGTTGGGGGGGGGGGGGGTCGCCACAACATGGAGAACTGAATTAAAGGGTCGCGGCATTAGAAAGGTTGAGAACCAATGATCTAACGTGGCGCAAATAATTCATTTAAAGCATACCCCTTTTCGTTTCAAATGAAATAGGGTCACGAAAGGGCTTTCTTACAAACACCACGCCACAAGACGCGTCACGCATTCATCATTCTGCCAACCTAAACTCTCGACGTCCCGAGGACGGGCAATGAATAAAGCTGTTTTTGATGTTCCGGTCTGGACGTCTCAATGGTTTGATTGTCTGCTCCGCGCGATTACAGATTCTGATTCATTTTTTTAATGTCTTGTTATTAAAAAAAATATAGGAAAAATAAGTCACCCCTACATTGCCGCATGAGGTACCTAACGAATTTGATCGAAGGCTGCACAGGTCCTATTTATTTTTTTATTGCTTGATATGTTGATACATTGATACATGAGGTCAAAGTTGATACATGAGGTCAAAGTTGATACCATGAAAAGCTTTTCTTTTTTTTTTTAAAGTGTCTACATTTTTTTTATGATGAGAAAGAGAATAACAGTTACCTACGCATTGCCATCAGATATAACATAATAGATTTATATTAAATTATCGAAGTGGCTATTCGCACCCGGGTACCAATTGTGAGAGGCTGGGATTAAAAGAAGTACTTCAAATATCGTTTTTGGGTTTGTAAGACAAAATGAGGTATCAAATGAAATATAATTGAATGGGATACATGTTTGTAAACTTAATTCTTCAGTTTAAAGTTTAACTAAAATAAACTACCACAAATGACATTTGTCCCCATCTCCGGGTTTGAAATCCAGAGTTGCCTTCTCTTAGATGAGTTGCCATCCAGGGTTAGCGAGTCCCATCCACCTGGGGTGCTGGTGGTGTTTTTCTTGCTTGACTGGGATATTGCGGGGATTGAACTCCTGACCATTAGGTTGAGATTTGCTCAGTATTGACCACACCGTGTTTCTTTTGATCATTTAATTCGATCAGTTGTTAATTAAAACATGCAACATATTTTTTTTTTAAATTCATTTATCTACATCTATTTCAGAGATGTCTTTAATGGATGCCAATTACACTGTAGATGAGCACCTGGCTTCTGTATCTCTCCCGCTCAAACCCCTACCCATTGGCAAAAAGTTGAGGAAAACCATACACTTTAATGAGGTCCGTGACAAACCTAATGAGAAATTATGGTATTCCCAGTTATTGAACTGTTATAATGGGGGAGACTGCAATCATTTCTATTCTCAATTATTTAACTGTTGTCAATTATTTAACTATTCTCAATTATTTAACTATTTTCAATTATTATAATATTCCCAGTTATTTTACTGGTTTATTTTTCTAGAATTTATCTGTTCTTTCTATTCACTGAGTAGACTAATATATATGCAAAAAATATATCTGATAAATCACGCATGTGCGAAAAATAATTATAGCTATTTTATCAACAGACATCAGAAGTCGATATAGAAGTCTGGGGTGATATAAAGTGAGTACCCAAAACATTTATAAAGAGAGTACCCCATACAGGTTAGACACATGTTGAATTCTGTGCAAGCTTAAGAATTTCATTAAAAAAAATATTCAAAGTTGCTTAAATTATGTAGATCAGTGTTATATAGCATGTTGAAAGCCATTGCCAATCTTTAATAATTACGGGTGTGATAGTGTGTTGCCGAACATCTTGATATGGAATATAATTAGCAAAGGATGTTCAGGGCCGGATTTACAGACAGGCCGACTAGGCCGTGGCCTAGGGGCCCCTCGAAATAAAGGGCCCCAAAATTGGGAGTAGAATATAAAAAAAATATATTTTTGAATTAAAAAAACTTAGCAATATTTTTTTTATTTTTCAAAATGGGGCCTCAAATTTTTTTTTGGCATAGGGCCCCTAAATTTGTAAATCCGGCCCTGAGGATGTTGATAGCAGTTTGTGAAGCATGTGGAAAGTGACTTGCACGAGAGTCAGGGGTAACATGTCATATAGAGATTTGGAAAAATAGAACAAAATGCACTTGATTAAATAACTACAATATGGATTGTGTGGATGCTGATGGATGAAGAATTTATCTTATAGTGTGTGTGTATGCTAAGAGATGAAGAATTCATTAATTAACTAATTTTTAGAATCCGCTATTTTTTAGTATCTTTTATTCTGTAAAGACTTCAAACTTCAAGCTAAATTTAAGTTAAAACTTTTACTGTAAATGATTAGATATCTGTTCAAAAAATAATATTGCTCAAAATATTTGCTCAATTTATTTGCAACACAGTGAGCAGGCGGATCTTCGATACAGTTTGACTTTGTGCAATGAGGAGAAACATTTTATTGATCTCAGGAAACGGAAAATCCACAAAGCCATGAAAAACCACTATGGTTTTGCAGCCCCTAAAAATTACAAAGAGGTAAA
The DNA here is from genome assembly GCA_964017045.1 of Omphiscola glabra. NCBI lineage: Eukaryota > Metazoa > Mollusca > Gastropoda > Lymnaeidae > Omphiscola > Omphiscola glabra. Next base: position 20,632,634 of record OZ024808.1, read on the forward strand.
ACAAAAAACAAAATCATTATTTATTTCAAGATTAAATTGACACGAACAATCTGTGTCGATATAACAATATGTATTGAGCTATTTAACCTATTTTAAAGCTTTATCGCAGTCCAACACTTTTATAATTATTTATTTCTGCAGGTACAATTACTTTAATTTGAATAAGAATTTTTTTCATTGCAATAGTAGATATTTGTGTTAACAGGACAAATATTATTTAAAATGTTTTCATCATTATTAGTATTGTGTATTGTTTAAAAATGTTTGTATTTAACTAAACTATTCCTGGACCAATGTAAGTTCATTTTAAATGGTTTTAATCATTAAAGTGTGTTTGTCCGTCAGGTTCCAGTTATAGGCATCATAGGATCTGGAGGAGGTTTCAGAGCCATGGTCGCCTATAGCGGTGTAGTGACAGCACTGTCTGAGCTTGGCGTCATAGACATGGCCACATACATTGGTGGACTCTCTGGCTCAGCTTGGTGAGTCACATGAATCTGTTACAAACAATAAATCGTTTTTTCTAACATTAGTTTAGTTACACAATATTGCTGATCTTTATAAATGTAAAAAAAATAAATTTTTAAATCTTTATTTCAGGTATCTGTCGCAGCTGTATTCACACTCAGACTGGCCAAGCATCACTCCAGGAGAACAGAGAGATGAGATCAAGAACAACATTGACCATAGCTTTCTCTGGTTGTTCAAGACCCATGGCATCGCCTTTGTCAAAGAAGTTTGGAAGAAGAGAAGTCGAGGAGAGCCAGTGTCTTTTACGGATTTATTCGGGCATTTAGTCGGGAACACACTTTTAAAAAATGTAAGTAGAAAGAATTGACACTAACAAAAATGGCATAAGAACCTATTAAACATATGGGAGAGAAGTTCTAAAAATTGTAAGTAGAAAGAATTGACACTAACAAAAATGGCATAAGAACCTATTAAACATATGGGAGAGAAGTTCTAAAAATTGTAAGTAGAAAGAATTGACACTAACAAAAATGGCATAAGAACCTATTAAACATATGGGAGAGAAGTTCTAAAAATTGTAAGTAGAAAGAATAGACAATAACAAAAATGGCATAAGAACCTATTAAACATATGGGAGAGAAGTTCTAAAAATTGTAAGTAGAAAGAATAGACAATAACAAAAATGGCATAAGAACCTATTAAACATATGGGAGAGAAGTTCTAAAAATTGTAAGTAGAAAGAATAGACACTAACAAAAATGGCATAAGAACCTATTAAACATATGGGAGAGAAGTTCTAAAAATTGTAAGTAGAAAGAATAGACAATAACAAAAATGGCATAAGAACCTATTAAACATATGGGAGAGAAGTTCTAAAAATTGTAAGTAGAAAGAATAGACACTAACAAAAATGGCAGAAAACTTATTAAACACATAGGAGAGAAAATTTCTCCAGAAAAATAAATGGACCAACAAAGGATAAATAAGGATGGAGAATACAAACCAACCAGGAGTTGTCTAGTTTTTATCAAGATGGCACGCCAGTAGCAGAAATAAAACGGCAGGCTTCACTGGGCAGGACACCTAGAAAGAATGCCAAATGACTGAAGAGTGACCTAGGCTTAGATGGATAGATGTTCTGGAGAGGGATCCACAGCAGCTGGGAATCCTAGCATGAAAGAGAAAAGCATCAGCCCAGTCTGAGTGGAAGGATGTGGTGAGCCAGGTCAAAGCACTACATCAGCTGAAGTGCCCCAGGGATGGATGGGTAGAAAAAATAGAGGGACGAGTCTCTGGTCATCACTATTTCTAAATTCAAAATTCATAATTTTTTAAAAAGAATTACGTCTTAAATATTTCTTTTGCATGCTGCTTAAAAAAAATAATTTTAAAACTTGTACTGTACAAATGGTTGTTGATAAACTGACTCTATACCTTATTGTTTTCAGCGACTTGAGACCAAGCTTAGTGATCAGCGTAAAGCTATCAACAATGGACAATGTCCTATGCCATTGTACACATGCTTACATGTGAAGAAGTCTGTCTCTGCTATGGTGTTTCATGGTAGGTGTTTAAGCCTTCAATTTATTTGAAGTGGAGCTGGTTTTTTAATTCTCTTGAGATATTTATTCCTTTTTTTTTTTTTTTTACTATTAATAATTTTATTTAAGATCAGTCACCTAATTGAAATTGTTTTAACCTCAGGCCCTCACTAAATAAATTTTTTAAAAACCTAAATTCTTTAATACATTTGAAACAATCCAAATAATGTTAACATAATGAAAACTGATGTAGCAAGGCTTCTAATTTTATCTTGTGACTTAAATTTTCTTCAGACTGGTTAAAGTTTCTTCAGACTGGTTAAAGTTTCTTCAGACTGGTTAAAGTTTCCTCAGAATGGTTAAAGTTTCTTCAGACTGGTTAAAGTTTCCTCAGACTGGTTAAAGTTTCTTCAGACTTGGTGTATTATTTGCTTTATCTATAAACTTTAAATACCAATGAATGGGGGGGAAAATATCAAATTTCAGAATGGATGGAGTTTTCCCCATATGAAGTTGGCTTGCCGAAGTACGGAACATTTCTCAAAACAGAGCAGTTTGCCTGCAAGTTTTTCATGGGCTGCATAATCAAAGAATTTCCAGAACCTCCTTTACATTTCTTACAAGGTTAGTGCATTTCTATTGCAAATTCTTCTGTCTAAAGATGCTGCAATGGTTGCTATTTTTTAACAAGGCACCTTTTGAATGAGGACAAGCAACTTAAAAGATCTAAATAATGCTCTGATGGGATTCAAAAGATCTAAATAATGATCTGATGAGATTCAGTCAGAATTACCGCTGGCTCTAATTTAAATTTCAGGAATATGGGGCAGTGCCTTCTGTATCCAGTTTAAACGTTTGCTGCAGGATGACAAAAATGTTGACGCGGTCGAATTGATGAGGAGGGAGCGTGAGGAGCTGGGTAAGAAAATTGAAATTTTTGACCAGATACATTTTGAATTGTTCAAAAGATTTTCATTCTGATCAAGGATTTATTCAGAGCTAATTGAAAAATTACAATCTGAGAAAGATTTCTTTTATCCCTTTATTAGGAAATACAATAAATTAAATAATTTTAACAGAAAAAGTTTTTTTTAAATAGACTTAACAATTCTTTTACAGTTGCATATATCACAGTGTTCTTGGATGCAATTACTGTGTTTACAATCAGCCATGAATATTTTCTAGTAGAGAACTAATTAATTTTTTTTTTGACCATCTGTTATGAAGAGGAAGAGCTGAAGAAGGATATGGACGTTTGTGATGTTGATGAAAGTGAGTCAAGTGATGATGAAAATCAACAAGAGAAAGGAACTCATGGAGAAAAAACAACAGGTAACTATACCTTTCCATGAATGTAGGCTTTCTACCATGAATGTAGGTTTTATACCATGAATGCGGGCTTTCTAACATGAATTTGGGCTTTCTACCATGAATGTGGGCTTTCTACCAAGAATGTAGGCTTTATACCATGAATGTTGGCTTTCTACCATGAATATGGGCTTTATACCCTGAATCTAGGCTTTCTACCAAGAATGTAGGCTTTCTACCAAGAATGTAGGCTTTCTACCATGAATGTGGGCTTTCTACCCTGAATGTAGGCTTTCTAATCTGAATGTAGGCTTTATACCATGAATGTAGGCTTTCTACCATGAGTGAAGGCTTTCTACCATGAATGTAGGGTTTACATCATTTTAAGTAAGAAATTTTTGTTAATAACTACAATAGTAAGGAATTCAAAAGTTTTTTTTGTTTATTTTACAAGCATAAAATAATTAAAGGCTTAATTTAGCTTAAGTTTTGATTTAAAGAAGATTTTGCTTTCATCCAATAATGCAAAGACTTATGGCATCAAATGGTTTTGCTTTTTGCTTATTTGTAATTGTTTAAATACTAGATAAATATATATTTGGTTTTAGGTTAATTTCCTAGCTATGTAGTCAGATGCTTCCTAAATTGTCGTTCTGGGTCACACTATATTCTACTTTCCTCTACATTTCATCAAGGGTTAATCTAAGCTGAAAAAAATATACATAAAAGGTTAATAATTTGTCAAATTCTAAAACAGGTGGCCTACAGAGGAAGAGGTCTAAAAGTACAAAGTTAAAACAAAAGTCATTCTGGGACTCTGTGGTCAGTAGAATGATGGAATCAAGATGGTTTCAGGTCAGTGACCTTTAACGGATGACTTATTTTTAAACAAAAAAACCTTGCAGCCGTCTGTAATTTATTTAAAATGTTTGATTTCATTATTTAAAGAAGGCCTGCAACTCAATCCAGCTTGTGAACATTTGAAAATAAGTTCAGTTTGATGCTAGTAATTGCAATCATTGTTATTTAACTGTGGTAACGCTTCTAAGATTCCATTGTAAATATTTAGTTTTTCTTCTATAGCTATCTACATTTATATTTTAAAGTGTAACATTTATCAGAGACTTATTTTGCATAACTAAAAATCACCATATACAAAGCAACCCTGAAATGTTATAATTATTTTTTTTTTTTAAATAATTCTCAGAGTATAGAATTAAGAGCTGCCCAAATTTTCAATTTCATGAGGGGCCTCTCCTTAAATAACGTGTTTCCTTTCTCGCCATTCACTAAAACACAGGAGGAGGAAAATGAAAATAATAAAGGTGAACATTTTTATTTGGTTCATTTAAGTTGCATTGCTTAACAGTTGTAGGAAGTAGTTTAAATGAAATGTTGCATTTAAAAAAAATAATATTTTTTTAAATTCTATTTTCATTTAAATTGAAAATTAATTTCACTTGATTTTGTGTTTTAGTATGATCTTAACAATTTAATTAATTAAAAAAAAAATAGTTAAGGATCCAAATGATTTGGAAAAAGAACACTGGAAGAGATCAGATGTTGAAAGGTATTGTTGAAAAAATGCACAAAAAAAAGTAGAAAATTATTTTAATTCTAGTGCATTATGTTTATAAGTGTTCAGAGTTAGTGAAGACATTCTACTGTACATGTATTTTTTTTTGCACAGACACATTCGGAGGTATCTTTGACCTCCACCCAACCCACATAAAGAAACTGTATGTTGTTGACAGTGGATTGACCTTCAATTCACCATATCCAGTATTGCTCCGCCCACAGAGGGAGGTGGATATCATTCTCTCATTTGATTTTAGTGCTAGACCAAGTGATGACACCCCGCCTTTTAAGGTTTGTTAACTTTGATATTTTAAAGTTTTTAAATGTCTTTACAAAATTAGTTAATAATTATTGACATTTGTAAAAATTTTAATAAAAATTAGCAGCACGATTGGCCTAAAATATAACTAACATAATTATTATTTATTAAATTTTTCAACTTGAATTTTATTTGACTAACCATAACTCAATAGGTTTCTAATTTAATTTAACAAAGATTATTTAAAAAATGTAGAACACATAATTATTAATAAATATAGATTAAAATGTAAACAATATTGTTATTTTGTATATCTTGTCTGAAGGCTATTTTGTATATCTTGTGTAAAGCCTATTTGATGCATCTATTCAAACAGGAGCTACTCCTAGCTGCTAAGTGGGCAGAGCTCAACAAGGTGCCGTTCCCTCCCATAGACGTCAGTGTGGTACAGAAAGAGGGACTCAAGGAGTGCTATGTGTTCAAACATCCCTGGGATCCCAACTGTCCAATAGTCTTACACTTCTGTCTGGTTAACATCAACTTCAAAAGGGAGTTGAGACCAGGTACTTCATTGCGAATTTTAAGTTTAAAAAAACACAAATACAAATTAAGCTATTCAAATATATTTATGATATCCATACTCATTTATTTGAAGGAACTTTTTAGCCAAATTTAGAATAAATAACTTTTAAAAAGAAATGTGTCCTAATATGACAGTTTCTAAAAATAAACCCACCCTCTTTTAATATGAAATATGGTGTGTTTTTTGCAGCAGAAGCATCTATAGACTTCTGTATGTTGTCCTCACCTACTTTATATTAAATCACACAAAAAATATCACATAGTAATAATTTTATATTAAGATAATGAGATTACAAATTATATATTTCTTCCAGGTGTGCCTAGAACAACCCAGGCAGAGATGGACTTTGCAAACTTTAGTGTATTTGATGATCCGGCCAGACCTTATTCAACATTCAAGTTCACTTACACCAAGCTGGAGTTTGAACGTCTTTCAAAGTTGATGGAGTACAACACTCTACTGTGCAAGGACATGATCTTCGACAACATCGGCACCTGCATCAAAAGGAGGCGGCGTTTTAGTATCAGACGTCCGTGCAAGAGGAAGGATATTGCCCGGCTCAGTTTGAATAGCAAAGTTAAGGCTGAAAAACTTGCAGAGTACATTGCTTATGTGGAGAAGGTCTCCGCACTCGGTGAAAATGGTGAAAAGCCACAAAATGAATCTAAAGATGAGGAAGAATATGATGAAACTGATTCTGCCCCAAACATTCGGGATGCCCACGGATGTAAAATAAGACCCTTTAGTTCACCAGCTAGCTCATTGGATGAGCTGGATGAAAACCCAGATGGCGTGAAAGGTCCGGAGAGAAGGATGAGGTTGACCTCTGAAATGAGCCAGGTGCTAGAAGAAGGAGACGACCTCGAAGAAACTTCAATGGCTGCAAATGCACCAGGAAATGGGAAAGGAACGTTGAACAGATCGAGGCCTGTGAAACCCAACATGAAACCAGAGAACTCAAAAGCGGACAGAAGAGCCTACAGAACAATGAGTGACAACGTAGGTCTCTTAAATGGAAGTGCCAAAACTGGGGGCTTTGTTCAACCTAATTCCAAAATGAATGAATCGTATCATTCTAAGCCTTCACAGAGTTCTCAAAGAAAATCAGACGATCCTAAAACAGCCAGCGAGGATACAGCTACTTCAAATGGATATAAGACGGTGTCTGATGGTGCATCTAATTCAAGTGGATCAATGACAATGTCTGATAGTGAGTTTAATTCTCAGCTGGACAGCATGAGTGAAAAATGTGGAGTTCTAGAGTCAGGGTTTTCAGCTCAAAACAGAAGAACCCTTGCCAGAATGAGCAAGGAACACAACAGTTCTAGTGAATCAATTGAAAAAATAGTCAAGGAAGACAAGGGGAATGATTATTCTAAGGAAGATAATGGGAACGACCATTCCAATGTTGCAACTCACCTTGTTGAATGGATTGATGCTGCAGATCGTGTGACATTTCTGTAGACTGCAGCACCCCAACAGGTCCATCCATTGTGTGGTTTTTATTGATAACTTATTAATTTAAATGATTCTGATTCAATGCTTTTAGGTCCATCATTACATTTAAATTAAAATTGGGTCATTTCATTCATTGGTGCAAAATTTAGCTTGTTAATAAAGAGGGGACTTAAAAAATGTGTGCTTCTACATTTTCATAATTCTCCTTAGATTTCATTCAATCCAAGCACAGTTTTGTAAAGCATAGTTAAGTCATTAATGTATTACTGGTAACTGAATGTAACCACTGACAATTGTCTCACTTTTCATCAGTAGTCCACTTTGTAATCATTTCCTAACATATCTGTGATATTTGGAATAGGAACAGCAAATCCATGTTGAGGTAGTTGGTATGGAATATATTTCAATTGATAAATATGTTTTAAAAAAAGCTTTTTTTTTCTTTTATTTTTTTCAAATTATTTCTGCATTGATGAGCCTTAGGCTGGGGGAAAACTAATTTTTCTTATACATGGAAACAAGAGAAAGCTTATTGGATTCGACTTTGATAACATTTACAATTTTTAACTCTGCAACATGCTGTAAATAAATGTTTTTAACCTTTTGGTGTATTTTTAAATGAGTGGTAAATATGAATGTTATAGGATATTTTATGAACAACGGAGTTGTAGCAACGTCATCTAGGATATGATTATTAATCCTTGCAAGGCAAGGCAGCTTGAAATATTTCAATCTTTACTTCTAGTACCGGACATTAATTTTTGTAAAAACACAACCCGTATCATTCAGGTTGTGAGGTTACTCTAACCTGGTTTGTCTGACCATCGCTTTTTGTAACAAGTATTTGATAAGACTCAAAATTTAATGGCAAAATTATGTTTTCTCAATGGTTGAAAAAAAAAAATTACAAATAAAAATTAATTCCCGACCATTATTAGTACATAGACATTCTTGATGACAGTATTATCAGATAAAATTGGTAGATGTGTCCAACCGTGCAATGCACGGTGTTGCCTTGCAGCTGAAGTCTCAATGACGCATTTAAAAGGCCTTATGATGAAACTTCACTGAAAATCAAGGGCTTTAATTAAAACATCAACATAAAAATTTTGTTTTTTCTCTTTGATCGTGGCACCAAATAATTTTTATGCTCCTTAAAGTAACACATGAACTTATGTCAAACTAACCATTAATCTGCAAGCCACTTTTAAGGTATAGAAATTAAAGTTGACATTCATCTTAATTATAATAATATTCAACTATTTTTTTAAGACAAATTTGTTCATTTTTCTTTTTAAAAAGTATTTTCAACTTGAACAATTTGTCTAAGTTCTTTAATGTCATTGTGAAAAGATGTAATGATTTTATGCAGGCCTATTACTTGTTTCACAATCAACTTTTAAATGTATTATTGTTTTCTTATTAAGTTGGCACATTTTGTTTTAAAAAGTTAGCTTATTTTTTTGAGACTGAAGTTTTAAATGTTAAAACAATCCACTTTAAATGTATTTATTGTTTTCTTATTAGGTTAGCATGTTTTGTGAGATTGAAATGCTTAAGTATTTTGAAAAAAGTTGTATTGTATTAATGATGTGACTTAGATCATTTACTTTTTTAATGTTCATTTTTAGTCAAAGTTTAATATTGTAATAATTTGATGGTATAATATAATGATTGCTTGATTTGGTCATGATTTTAAATAAAATAAGTTTCCTAAAAAAGTTTATATACCAATCTTGAATACTGTGCCAAAGTTAAATAATGTTAAAAATTGATTGGCATCGCAGCAACTTTGATGACTCAACGTATGAATATATTATCTACAGCATTTCTTAAGTACAAAAATGTTTATTCCTGTTGATTTTTTCAATCTTAATTTTTTGAAAACTTTATGAAATTATACTCAATAAACTTTTTTAGGATGCATAATCCCTTAATACATTCATTTAAATTTGTTTATCCCAAACTTATAGGTAGATGTAAAACTTAAATGTTTTTATAAAAATGTCTTTTGCTAGGTACAAACATGGCATAAACTAACATATTTTTAAGATGAGGCCTATTTAAAATAAAAGGAAAAGTTATGAGAAAAATAGACATTGCAATTTCAAAGTTTTGCCTACAGTCTAGTAGGCTTGATGTCAGTCTTCAATATGTTCTTTGTTCATGGTATTGAAAAAAGTTATATATTTTTTTACAATTAGTGGGTTGATGCATATAAAAAGATTTATTATTTAAATTCGATTTATTTAAAGAAAAGCAGTCTGTGTTTAGTTATGTTCATGTGAAGCTTAACTTAATTACGTATTATTTGAATATGTTCGTATATCAATTATTTTTGCTAAAAATTAAGTATTCTTTGTAAATTAAATTAAAACTTAACAGCAGTTCAAAAATGTATTTTTTATAAAAAGCTCTTGAATTATGTCTTATTTAATGGTATTTTTTTTATATTTTGTTTTAACATAATTTTTTTTGTTTTTAATAAAACTTTTATTAAAAGAGGAAGTAATAACATAGAAGCTCACATAAATAAATTGTGTGTAGGCCTACTTGTCGAATTGAACAAGGCTGAATTATTAGAATATTTCAAGATTGGAATTAACAACTTATTAAACACATTACATTAATTTTTTTGATAAAACTAAGTTGGAAAAAAACTGTTTTGGCGTCAACTTAAAAGGGAGGAAACTCTGTTATATTGCAAAGGGCATTAAAGCTTTTCCTTTTAAAAAAATTAGATTTAATAATTGATTTTATGCTCAAAACTAACGTAATTTTATTTTTAAAAAGGACCATTTTTAGCTTTTGTTCTTGTCTTAATTAAAAAAAAATGTTTTTAATTTTTTTTCATGTTCTTTGTACTAAATAGTATTTTAATAAAGAGAAGTATAAATTAGAAAATCTTTGTCATTTTTTACAAATTTTTCACCCATTTTAGCAATTATATCCGAAATGTATTTATAATGTTTTTGCTTTTAAAGATCTCAATTAAAATAAATTAATAGTTGAATTGTTGCATGAAGTAGTTTTACTTAATAAAAATGAAAATGTTCTGTGGCCCACTCATACCAGTAAATTTCTATTAAAAAAAAGCAAATTTAAATATACAGAAACAAAAAACTATACCGCCTTCCAGCACACTCATCGGAAAATACAAATATTATTTCACACACGCACACCCACAGAGCACAATATTGCAACTTTATGAATCTCGTACATGTTAGGAAATATATCAAAAATCGCCCTCGTGGATAGGAAAGCTGACGGCCAATCTACAGGGAATAAATCGGCAGGGCCGGCTCAAGGCAGGTGCGATGCGTGATCATAACACAGGCGCCATGGTGCCCAAACCGCCGAAGAATTTTGCTCACATAGCCCACCACATTTCCTATCATCAAACATCGACCTTGACCCAGTAACTGTTAAGCAACGTAGCGATGATTTCTATTGAAAGCGATATTTGCCAATAACTTAAATACTGAAGAGTTGCGTTTAAACTTTGCAACATTAAAAAGCCAGAAAAGTAGATTTTTTTTTCGAAAAAGCCAATTTGTTGCATTAATTCTGCCAATTCGGCCTATTTTATATTGAATTTGAATAAAAATTTGTTAAAATAAAAAATTTAAAAAAAGTAAAAATTGTTGAACTTTTCCATAATTTTCCAGATAGCGAAAATTTCAAAATTTCACCCAAACTAAAAACGTCTAGCACCGGTCCTGTAAAATCAAAACGATCCAGTAATTATATGTTAGAAATTGCGTCACCTAAATGCATTCTTTAGAACAAATAGAACGCATTCGAACGAAAATAACTTGTTCCCAATCAAAAGTAGGGTTGAGTAAGGAGTGATACAGCACATATACTCTGTGACGTCAGAGAAAAGCAAAACAGATGGGCGATAAGTAGTGGCGGCTAAAAGAGCTCGAAATGAAATTGGGTCAAGTCTTGGGGTATAATATAAAAGTGCTACTTTCTCGTTACTAAAAATTTGTGTGGGGGGGGGGGTGGGGGTAAAGTTGTTTAAAGTTAATATTTTATGCAGCCAACTAGTGACCTTGGCAGTAAAGATTATCCACCAGAAATTTCGAGAATAGACCCTAAGGCAGAGGCGTAGCGTAGGGGGGCAGGGGGTACAGATGTACCCGGGCGCCAGCTAGTTAGGGGCGCCAAAATTTGCTTTGCCATTATTTTATTGATGAAATAATGGATTTGAGAGTTGAAAAAAGGAAAAGAAGGCGCTTTAATCTCTTGGCAGTAGAGATTTTCCACCAGAAGAGGCCCTAAGGGCATTTCCAGAGTTATGTGACCAAACAATGCAAATGTTTGAAAGGATACCCAAATAGATAAAATAATTTAAAAGTTCAAATTTCAAGTGATATCTTTAGCATGTATCCCCCACCCCGAAGGTGCCCCCAGATTGTTTTTCCCTTTGTCTTATTTAAGACTTGGTACTGTGACCAACCGTGGCCAGTTGCAGTTCTGGCCCCTATTCTATTCTTAACCTGAATAAATTATGGATTTGTATATAAAAGCTCTTTTAACACATGCGAAAATATAAATGTGTTTTGCCTTGCTAGTGTGTTCCCTAATTTTAATATGAAAACCAACCTATTAAGTAGGCCTTCTAATTATGATTACTTAAGTAAACATTCGTTTAAAGTGTTTTTTCCCGCAAAAAAATATTGTATTGTCCTGTTCTCGTGGCCAACCTACGTGAAATTAAAAAAAGGGCTAGCTTTTTTAACTTTACCTCCAGGCAGTGGCGTAGCTAGGGATGGTGTCACCCGGTGTGACGCGCACCCCTTGCTACGCCACTGTCCCTAGGCACCGTTACAGCCACACACTTGGAAATTAGTCTCGCACAGTACCTCAACATTTTTTATGTTAGATTTAAACAGCCGTCTTGACAGACATATCGAGAAGATGTCAGAAAAGAGAAGAGTTAAAAAGTGGTATACTCTAGACATATATAAAATAGTGGACATACCACTCAACAGTAGGCCGTCACTGACACGTTATGATACGGTTGTACATCAGCAGGGGGACCATGCGTGAAGACGAAAACTGATGAGTTGGTCCGAACGGAAGGATGTGGTGATGCAGGCCAGAGCCGTCAGCGGGCTGTAGTGCCATCGATGATGATGATTTTACCGTCGCTTTTTGTGAGGTTTTTTTGTATAGCTGGATTTGTGATAGAACATTCAGAAACATATGAGATGGAGAAACTGTGGCCCGCCATTCTGTTGGAGCGAATACACATTTGTTTTGTTTTATTTAATTAATGGATGTTAATTTTTAAGTTCATGATTATGTCTGTTAAATTGTATGTACAGCGTGGTGAGCACAGAAAACTTCTAATAATAATAATAATAATTTGCCTTAGGTATACAAAGTAGGCCTGGTGGATATATTATCATCATATCATATATCATATCATATCATATATATATATAAAAGTGAAAATCTGTTTGTTTGTTTGTCTGTTCCACAAAGGCTTTTACACGGATTGATGGATCTTGACAAAACTTGGCACATATATCCATCATTATCCAGAAGGAACTCTTAAGGGGTTGAGAACTTTTAATAACATTTCGTTTGGGGCCGGGGGCCCCGAATTCGTTTTTTCTTATATGAGCTATATAAATATCAATTGGATTAATACTCCTACATGAATGGATGGATCTTGAACAAACGTAGTACACGTACACTTGATTATCCATACTCAAATACTGAAGGGTACCGAACTCATAATATCCATACCTCTGGGGCCGGGGGGCCCCATTTAATTTTTCCTTATATAAACTATATAAATATCAATAGGCTTAGATAACACTATAGGTTATATGTGAATTCATGGATATAGGCCTAGGGTGATAGCAATACACTTCACTGTCCGTACAGAAATATCGGTGGATTTTAAACTATCAATATCCAATCTAGAATTTTCCAGAAAGTTCGATAACTTTAAAACGCTATTTCTATGGAATTATTCAATAGATATTAATGGGACACATTTTAAATTTTAACTTCATAACTTACCTGAATATCCAGAAGGAACTCTTCAGGGGTTGAGAACGTTTAATAACATTTCGTTTGGGGCGGGGGGCCCCGAATTAGTTTTCTTTTGTATTAAGAGCTATATAAATAAAATGACCGACAAATACTCCTACATGAATAGATGGATTTTGACCAAACTTAGTACACACACACTTGATTATCCATACTCAAATACCGAAGTGTACTGAACTCATAATATCCATCCCTCTGGGGCCGGGGGCCCTATTTCATTTTTCCTTATATAAGCTATATAAATATCAAAAGGCTTAGATACCAGTTTAGTTTCTTTGTGAATGGATGGATATAGGTCTAACGTGGTAGCAATACACTTCATTGTCCGTATTGAGATATCGGTGGATTTAAAACTAAGAAGATCCCTTCTAGAATTTTCCAGAAAGTTCAATATCTTAAAAAAGCTATATATATATATATATATATATGTCAAGATCAAATCGGGATTCTATCGGGAAATGGGATAACATTGGAAAGGTAGGTCCCTAGATGGAACAAGATCTTATGGAGAACAGTATACTAACGGGATCTGTAGGTTACCGGGATCGGGGTCCTAATGCAATCCCGGGCCACGCCGGGTATATCGGCTAGTATATATATAAATGTGAAAATCTGTTTGTTTGTTTGTCTGTTCCACAAAGGCTTTTAAACGGATTGATGCATCATGACCAAACTTGGCACATATATCCATCATTATCCAGAAGGAACTTTATGGGGTCGAGAACTTTTAATAACATTTCGTGTGACGCCGGGGGCCCCGAATTCGTTTTTTTCTTATGTGAGCTATATAAAAAAATTACAAACAAATACTCCTACATGAATGGATGGATATCGATCAAACTTAGTACACGTACACTTGATTATCCATATTCAAATACCGAAGTGTACTGAACTCATAATATCCATTCTTCTGGGGCCGGGGGCCCCATTTCATTTTTCCTTATATGAGCTATATAAATATCGATAGGGCTAATACTCCTACATGAATGGATGGATCTTGACCAAACTTAGTACACATACACTTGATTATCCATACTCAAATACTACAGGGTACTGAACTCATAATATCCATTCCTCTGGGGCCGGGGGCCCCATTTCATTTTTCCGTATATAAGCTATATAAATATTAATATGCTTAGACCGCAGTATAGGTTCTATATGAATTGATGGATATAAGCCTAGGGTGAGCGCAATACACATCACTGTCCGTACTGAAATATCGGTGGATTTAAAACTAATAATATCCAATCTAGAATTTTCCAGAAAGTTCAATAACTTTAAAACGCTATATCTATGGCATTATTCACTAGATTTTAATGGGACAAATTTTAAATCTTAACTTCATAACTTACCTGAATGATTTTCATAGGGCCCCATCTCAGGCACATATAATTCGGTACAATTGTGGAATGGGCCCCCGGGGCCCATCTTTTAACTTAAATGTACTATAGTTGTAAAAATGCATTTAGTTGTATAATTTTTCGTATTCGAAGAATAATTACTTAGAAAAGACAGTTTTTACACAGTTCCAGGAGGATAACAGATTTAATCTAGAATGTTCCAGAAAGTTCTAAAGGTCAATAGGCTTAATACTCCTACATGGATGAATAGATATTGACCAAATTTGGCACATATATCCATCATTATTCGGAAAAACGCTGAAGGGGTTATGAACTTTTTATGACACTCCGTTTGGGGCCGGGGGCCCAAACTGTCGTTTTTTCCTATATGAGCTTTATAAAAAAAAATTAACAACAAATACTCCTTCATGAATAGATGGATCTTGAGCAAACTTAGTACACATACACTTGATTATTCATATTCAAATATAGAATGGTACTGAACTTATAATATCCATTTCTCTGCGGCCGGGGGCCCCGTTTCATTTTTCCTTATATAAGCTATATAAATATCAATAGGCTTAGACAACACTACAGTTTATATGTGAATAGCTCGATATAGGCCAAGATGGAACGGGATCCCATAGAGAACAGTATACTAGCGGGATCTGTAGGTCACCGGGATCGGGGTCCTAATGCAATCCCGGGCCACGCCGGGTATATCGGCTAGTATATATATAAAAGTGAAAATCTGTTTGTTTGTTTGTCTGTTCCACAAAGGCTTTTACACGGATTGATGGATCTTGACAAAACTTGGCACATATATCCATCATTATCCAAAAGGAACTCTTAAGGGGTTGAGAACTTTTAATAACATTTCGTGTGGGGCCAGGGGCCCCGAATTCGTTTTTTTCTTATATGAGCTATATAAAAAAATTACAAACAAATGCTCCTACGTGAATGGATGGATATCGATCAAACTTAGTACACGAACACTTGATTATCCATATTCAAATACCGAAGGGTACTGAACTCATAATATCCATTCTTCTGGGGCCGGGGGCCCCATTTCATTTTTCCTTATATGAGCTATATAAATATAGATGGGTTTAATTCTCCTAAAAGAATAAATGGATCTTAACCAAACTTAGTACACATACACTAGATTATCCATACTCAAAAACTAAAGGGTATTGAACTCATAATATCCATTCCTTTGGGGCCGGGGGCCCCATTTCATTTTTCCTTATATAAGTTATATAAATATTAATTGTCAATAGGCTTAGACAACACTATAGTTTCTATGTGAATTGATGGATATATGCCTAACGTGGTAGCAATACACTGTCCGTATTGAAATAGCGGTGGATTTAAAACTAAGTATATCCAATCTAGAATTTTCCAGAAAGTTCGATAACTTTAAAACGCTATATCTATGGCATTTTTCAATAGATTTTAATGGGACAAATTTAAAATTTAACTTCGTAACTTACCTGAATGATATTTATAGGGCCTCATCTCAGGCAAAACTAATTCAGTACAATTATGGAATGGGCCCCCGGGGCCCATCTATTAACTTAAATGTACTACAGTTATAGAAATGCATTTAGTCGTATAATTTTTCGTATTCGAAGAATAATTACTACTAATAAAAGACAGTTTTTACAAAGTTCGAGGAGGATAATACATTTAATCTAGAATGTTCCAAAAAGTTCTATAGGTCAATAGGGTTATAAAACACTATAGTTTCTATGTCATTTGATGGATATAGGCCTTGGGTGGTAGCAATACACTTCACTGTCCGTTTTTAGATATCGGTGTAATTAAAACTAAGAATATCCAATCTAGAATTTTCCAGAAATTTCGATATCTTTAAAAAACTAAATCTATGTCACGATCAAATCAGGAAATGGGATAACATTGTAAAGGAGGGTCTCTAGATGAAACGGGATCCCAAAGAGAACAGTATCCTAACGGTATCTGTAGGCCACCGGGATCGGGGTCCTAATGCAAACCCGGGCCACGCCGGGTATATCGGCTAGTATATATATAAAAGTGAAAATTTGTTTGTGGGTTTGTGTGTTCCACAAAGGCTTTTACACGGATTGATGGATCTTGACCAAACTTGGCACATGTATCCATCATTATCCAGAAGGAACACTTACGGGGTTGAGAACTTTTAATAACATTTCGTGTGGGGCCGGGGGCCCCGAATTCGTTTTTTTCTTATATGAGCTATATAAAACAATTACAAACAAATACTCCTACATGAATGGATGGATATCGATCAAACTTAGTACACGTACACTTGCTTATCCATATTCAAATACCGAGGGGTACTGAACTCATAATATCCATTCTTCAGGGGCCGGGGGCCCCATTTCATTTTTCCTAATATGAGCTATATAAATATCGATAAGCTTAATACTTACTACATGAGTTGATGGATCTTGACTGAACTTAGTTCACATACACTTGATTATCCATACTCAAATACTAAAGGGTACCGAACTCATAATATCCTTGCTTCTGGGGCCGGGGGCCCCCATTTCATTTTCCTAATTTAAGCTATATAAATACCAATAGACTTAGACAACACTATAGTTTCTACGTGAATTGATGGGTATATGGCTAGCGCGGTAGCAATGCACTTCACTGTCCGTACTGAAACATCTGTGGATTTAAAACTAATAATATCCAATCTAGAATTTTCCAGAAAGTTCGATAACTTTAAAACGCTATAACTATGGCATTATTCACTAGATTTTAATGGCACAAATTAAAAATTTTAACTATATAACTTACCTGAATGATTTTTATAGGGCCCCATCACAGGCAAAACTAATTCAGTACAATTCTGGAATGGGCCCCCGGGGCCCCTCTATTAACTTAAATGTTCTACAGTTATAGAAATGCAATTAGTTGTATAATTTTTCGTATTGGAAGAATAATTACTTAGAAAAGACAGTTTTTTCACGTTTCGATGAGGATAATACATTTAATCTAGAATGTTTCAGAACGTTCTATAGGTCAATAGGCTTAGATAACACTTTAGTTTTTTTGTTAATTGATGGATATAGGCCTAACGTGGTAGCAATACACTGCACTGTCCGTTTTTAGATATCGGTGTATTTAAAACTAAGAATATCCAATCTAGAATTTTCCAGAAAGTTCGATATCTTTAAACAGCTATATCTATGTCACGATCAAATCAGGAAATGGGATAACATTTGAAGGAGGGCCCCTAGATGAAACGGGTTCCCAAATAGAACAGAATCCTAATGGGATCTGTAGGCCACCGGGATCGGGGTCCTAATGCAATCCCGGGCCACGCCGGGTATATCGGCTAGTCATATCATATATATCATATCATATATATATATAAAAGTGAAAATTTGTTTGTTTGTCTGTTCCACAAAGGCTTTTACACGGATTGATGGATCTTGACCAAACTTGGCACATATATCCATCATTATCCAGAAGGAACTCTTAAGGGGTTGAGAACTTTTAATAACTTTTGGTTTGGGGCCGGGGGCCCCGAGTTCGTTTTTTTCTTATATGAGCTATATAAAAAAATTACAAACAAATGCTCCTACGTGAATGGATGGATATCGATCAAACTTAGTACACGTACACTTGATTATCCATATTCAAATACCTAAGGGTACTGAACTCATAATATTCATTCTTCTGGGGCCGGGGGCCCCATTTCGTTTTCCCTTATATGAGCTATATAAATATAGATGGGCTTAATACTCCTATATGAATGGATGGATCTTGACCAAACTTAGTACACGTACACTTGATTATCCATACTCAAATACAAAAGGGTACCGAACTCATAATATCCATTCCTGGGGGGCCGGGGGCCCCATTTAATTTTTCCTTATATAAGCTATATAAATATTAATAGGCACTGAAAACACTTTAGGTTCTATGTGAATTGATGGTTATAGGCCTAGGGTGGTAGCAATGCACTTCACTGTCCATACTGAAACACCGGGGATTTAAAACTATTAATATCCAATCTAGAATTTTCCAGAAAGTTCGATAACTTTAAAACGCTATATTTATGGCATCATTCAATAGATTTTAATGGGACAAATTTAAAATTTTAACTTCATAACTTACCCGAATGATTTTTAGAGGGCCCCATCTCAGGCTAAACTAATTCGGTACAATTATGGAATGGGCCCCCGGGGCCCCTCTTTTAACTTAAATTTACTATAGTTATAGAAATGCATTTAGTTGTATAATTTTTCGTATTTGAAGAATAATTACTTAGACCAGACAGTTTTTACACAGTTCGAGGAGGATAATACATTTAATCTAGAATGTTCCAGAAAGTTCTATATGTCAATAGGCTTAGATAACACTTTAGTTTTTTTGTGAATTGATGGATATAGGCCTAACGTGGTAGCAATACACTGCACTGTCCGTTTTTAGATATCGGTGTATTTAAAACTAAGAATATCCAATCTAGAACTTTCCAGAAAGTTCGATAAATTTAAAACGCTATATCTATGGCATTTTTCAATAGATTTTAATGGGAAAAATTTTAAATTTTAACTTCATAACTTACCTGAATGATTTTTATAGGGCCCCATCGCAGTCTAAACTAATTCGGTACAATTATGAAATGGGCCCCCGGGGCCCCTCTTTTAACTTAAATGTACTTTAGTTATAGAAATGCATTTAGTTGTATAATTTTTCGTATTCGCAGAATAATTTCCTTAGAAAAGACAATTTTTACACAGTTCGATGAGGGTAATACATTCAATCTAGAATGTTCCAGAAAGTTCTATAGGTTAATAGGCTTAATACTCCTAGATTAAGGGATGGATCTTGACCAAATTTGGCACATATATCCATCATTATCCGGAATGGACTCTAAATGGGTTATGAACTTTTTATCACATGCCGTTTGGGGCCGGGGGCCCCGAATTCGTTTTTTTCTTATATGAGCTATATACTTAAAATGACTGACAAATACTCCTGCATGAATTGATGGATCTTGACCAAAATTAGTACACATACACTTTATTGTCCATACTAAAATACCAAAGGTTACTAAACTTATAATATCCATTTCTCTAGGGCCGGGGGCCCCAATTAATTTTTGCGTATACAACCTATCTATAAATAACAATAGGCTTAGACCGGTACGCACCGGTATCGGGATCCGACAACTATCGTTATCCCACTGATATCGAGATACCACCGGGATCTTTATACCGACGGGATTGGGATCATACCGGAATTGGGATCCAGTGGGATCAGAATCCCACCGGTAAACGGTATGCTAACGGGAGCGGGATACCGACAGGATTGGGAGCCCACCGTGATCGGAATATTTATAAGGCTGTATACTGTAGAAGTTCTTTCGTTCCGAATGCTATCCCGGCAAATTTGCCGGGTATATCCGCTAGTCATATATAAAAGTGAAAATTTGTTTGTGGGTTTGTTTGTTTGTTTGTGGGTCTGTTCCACAAAGGCTTTTACACGGATTGATGGATCTTGACCAAACTTGGCACATGTATCCATCATTATCCAGAAGGAACTCTTAAGGGGTTGAGAACTTTTAATTACATTTCGTGTGGGGCCGGGGGCCCCGAATTCGTTTTTTTCCTTATATGAGCTATATAAAAAATGTTCAAACAAATACTCCTACGTGAATGGATGGATATCGATAAAACTTAGTACACGTACACTTGATTATCCATATTCAAATACCGAAGGGTACTAAACTCATAATATCCATTCTCCTGGGGCCAGGGGCCCCATTTCATTTTTGCTTATATGAGCTATATAAATAGCGATAAGATTAATACTCCTATATGAATGGATGGATCTTGACCAAACTTAGTACACATACACTTGATTATCCATACTCAAATACAAAAGGGTACTGAACTTATAATATCCATTCCTCTGGGGCCGGGGCCCCCATTTCATTGTTCCTTATATAAGTTATATAAATATTAATAGGCTAAGACAACACTATAGGTTCTATGTGAATTGATGGATATAGGCTTAGCTTTGTTGCAATACACTTCTTAGTCCATATGGAAATAACGGTGGATGTAAAACTAATAATATCCAATCTAGAATTTTCCAGAAAGTTCGATAACTTTAAAATGCTCTTTCTATGGCATTATTCAATAGATTTTAATGGGACAAATTTAAAATTGTAACTTCATAACATACCTGAATTATTATTATAGGGCCCCATCTCAGGAAAAACGAATTCGGTACAATTATGGAATGGGCCCCCGGGGCCCCTCTTTTAACTTAAATGTACTATAGTTATAGAAATTCATTTAGTCGTATAATTTTTCTTATTCGAAGAATAGTTATTACTAATAAAAGACTGTTTTTACAAAGTTCGTGGAGGATAATACATTTAATCTAGAATGTTCCAGAAAGTTCTATAGGTCAATAGGCTTAGAAAACACTTTAGTTTTTTTGTGAATTGATGGATATAGGCCTAACGTGGTAGCAATACACTTCATTGTCCATCTTGAGATATCAGTGGATTTAAAACTAAGAATATCCAATCTAGAACTTTCCAGAAAGTTCGATAAATTTAAAACGCTATATCTATGGCATTTTTAAATAGATTTTAATGGGAAAAATTTTAACTTCATAACTTACCTGAATGATTTTATAGGGCCCCATCGCAGTCTAAACTAATTCGGTACAATTATGAAATGGGCCCCCGGGGCCCCTCTTTTAACTTAAATGTACTTTAGTTATAGAAATGCATTTAGTTGTATAATTTTTCGTATTCGCAGAATAATTTCCTTAGAAAAGACAATTTTTACACAGTTCGATGAGGGTAATACATTCAATCTAGAATGTTCCAGAAAGTTCTATAGGTTAATAGGCTTAATACTCCTAGATTAAGGGATGGATCTTGACCAAATTTGGCACATATATCCATCATTATCCGGAATGGACTCTAAATGGGTTATGAACTTTTTATCACATGCCGTTTGGGGCCGGGGGCCCCGAATTAGTTTTTTTCTTATATGAGCTATATAATTAAAATGACTGACAAATACTCCTGCATGAATTGATGGATCTTGACCAAAATTAGTACACATACACTTTATTGTCCATACTAAAATACCAAAGGTTACTAAACTTATAATATCCATTTCTCTAGGGCCGGGGGCCCCAATTAATTTTTGCGTATACAACCTATCTATAAATAACAATAGGCTTAGACCGGTACGCACCGGTATCGGGATCCGACAACTATCGTTATCCCACTGATATCGAGATACCACCGGGATCTTTATACCGACGGGATTGGGATCATACCGGAATTGGGATCCAGTGGGATCAGAATCCCACCGGTAAACGGTATGCTAACGGGAGCGGGATACCGACAGGATTGGGAGCCCACCGTGATCGGAATATTTATAAGGCTGTATACTGTAGAAGTTCTTTCGTTCCGAATGCTATCCCGGCAAATTTGCCGGGTATATCCGCTAGTCATATATAAAAGTGAAAATTTGTTTGTGGGTTTGTTTGTTTGTTTGTGGGTCTGTTCCACAAAGGCTTTTACACGGATTGATGGATCTTGACCAAACTTGGCACATGTATCCATCATTATCCAGAAGGAACTCTTAAGGGGTTGAGAACTTTTAATTACATTTCGTGTGGGGCCGGGGGCCCCGAATTCGTTTTTTTCCTTATATGAGCTATATAAAAAATGTTCAAACAAATACTCCTACGTGAATGGATGGATATCGATAAAACTTAGTACACGTACACTTGATTATCCATATTCAAATACCGAAGGGTACTGAACTCATAATATCCATTCTCCTGGGGCCAGGGGCCCCATTTCATTTTTGCTTATATGAGCTATATAAATAGCGATAAGATTAATACTCCTATATGAATGGATGGATCTTGACCAAACTTAGTACACATACACTTGATTATCCATACTCAAATACAAAAGGGTACTGAACTTATAATATCCATTCCTCTGGGGCCGGGGCCCCCATTTCATTGTTCCTTATATAAGTTATATAAATATTAATAGGCTAAGACAACACTATAGGTTCTATGTGAATTGATGGATATAGGCTTAGTTTTGTTGCAATACACTTCTTAGTCCATATTGAAATAACGGTGGATGTAAAACTAATAATATCCAATCTAGAATTTTCCAGAAAGTTCGATAACTTTAAAACGCTATATCTATGGCAGTATTCAATATATTTTAATGGGACAAATTTAAAATTGTAACTTCATAACTTACCTGAATGATTATTATAGGGCCCCATCTCAGGAAAAACTAATTCGGTACAATACTGGAATGGGCCCCCGGGGCCCCTCTTTTAACTTAAATGTACTATAGTTGTAGAAATTCATTTAGTCGTATAATTTTTCGTATTCGAAGAATAATTATTACTAATAAAAGTCTGTTTTTACACAGTTCGGGGAGGATAATACATTTAATCTAGAATGTTCCAGAAAGTTCTATAGGTCAATAGGGTTATAAAACACTATAGTTTCTATGTCATTTGATGGATATAGGCCTAGGGTGGTAGCAATACACTTCACTGTTTGAACAGAAATATCGGTGGATGTAAAACTAATAAAATCCAATCTAGAATTTTCCAGAAAGTTCGATATTCTTAAAATGCTATATATATGGCATTATTCAATAGATTTTATAGTGAAATGGGATAACATTAGAAAGCAGGGTCCCTAGATGGAACGGGATCGCACAGAGTACAGTATCCTTACGGGATCTGTAGGCCACCTGGATCGGGGTCCTAATGCAATCCCGGGCCACGCCGGGTATATCGGCTAGTATATATATAAAAGTGAAAATATGTGGGTTTGTCTGTTTGTTTGTTCCACATAGGCTTTTACACGGATTGATGGATCTTGACCAAACTTGGCACATGTATCCATCATTATCCAGAAAGAACTCTTAAGGGGTTGAGAACTTTTAATAACATTTCGTGTGGGGCCCGGGGCCCCGAATTCGTTTTTTTCTTATATGAGTTTTATAAAAAAATTACAAACAAATACTCCTAGGTGAATGGATGGATATCGATCAAACTTAGTACACGTACACTTGCTTATCCATATTCAAATACCGAGGGGTACTGAACTCATAATATCCATTCTTCAGGGGCCGGGGGCCCCATTTCATTTTTCCTAATATGAGCTATATAAATATCGATAAGCTTAATACTTACTACATGAGTTGATGGATCTTGACTGAACTTAGTTCACATACACTTGATTATCCATACTCAAATACTAAAGGGTACCGAACTCATAATATCCTTGCTTCTGGGGCCGGGGGCCCCCATTTCATTTTCCTAATTTAAGCTATATAAATACCAATAGACTTAGACAACACTATAGTTTCTACGTGAATTGATGGGTATATGGCTAGCGCGGTAGCAATGCACTTCACTGTCCGTACTGAAACATCTGTGGATTTAAAACTAATAATATCCAATCTAGAATTTTCCAGAAAGTTCGATAACTTTAAAACGCTATAACTATGGCATTATTCACTAGATTTTAATGGCACAAATTAAAAATTTTAACTATATAACTTACCTGAATGATTTTTATAGGGCCCCATCACAGGCAAAACTAATTCAGTACAATTCTGGAATGGGCCCCCGGGGCCCCTCTATTAACTTAAATGTTCTACAGTTATAGAAATGCAATTAGTTGTATAATTTTTCGTATTGGAAGAATAATTACTTAGAAAAGACAGTTTTTTCACGTTTCGATGAGGATAATACATTTAATCTAGAATGTTTCAGAACGTTCTATAGGTCAATAGGCTTAGATAACACTTTAGTTTTTTTGTTAATTGATGGATATAGGCCTAACGTGGTAGCAATACACTGCACTGTCCGTTTTTAGATATCGGTGTATTTAAAACTAAGAATATCCAATCTAGAATTTTCCAGAAAGTTCGATATCTTTAAACAGCTATATCTATGTCACGATCAAA
Organism: Omphiscola glabra; assembly: GCA_964017045.1. NCBI lineage: Eukaryota > Metazoa > Mollusca > Gastropoda > Lymnaeidae > Omphiscola > Omphiscola glabra. The sequence goes on from OZ024808.1 coordinate 20,657,253, forward strand.
TCAGGAAATGGGATAACATTTGAAGGAGGGCCCCTAGATGAAACGGGTTCCCAAATAGAACAGAATCCTAATGGGATCTGTAGGCCACCGGGATCGGGGTCCTAATGCAATCCCGGGCCACGCCGGGTATATCGGCTAGTCATATCATATATATCATATCATATATATATATAAAAGTGAAAATTTGTTTGTTTGTCTGTTCCACAAAGGCTTTTACACGGATTGATGGATCTTGACCAAACTTGGCACATATATCCATCATTATCCAGAAGGAACTCTTAAGGGGTTGAGAACTTTTAATAACTTTTGGTTTGGGGCCGGGGGCCCCGAGTTCGTTTTTTTCTTATATGAGCTATATAAAAAAATTACAAACAAATGCTCCTACGTGAATGGATGGATATCGATCAAACTTAGTACACGTACACTTGATAATCCATATTCAAATACCTAAGGGTACTGAACTCATAATATTCATTCTTCTGGGGCCGGGGGCCCCATTTCGTTTTCCCTTATATGAGCTATATAAATATAGATGGGCTTAATACTCCTATATGAATGGATGGATCTTGACCAAACTTAGTACACGTACACTTGATTATCCATACTCAAATACAAAAGGGTACCGAACTCATAATATCCATTCCTGGGGGGCCGGGGGCCCCATTTAATTTTTCCTTATATAAGCTATATAAATATTAATAGGCACTGAAAACACTTTAGGTTCTATGTGAATTGATGGTTATAGGCCTAGGGTGGTAGCAATGCACTTCACTGTCCGTACTGAAACACCGGGGATTTAAAACTATTAATATCCAATCTAGAATTTTCCAGAAAGTTCGATAACTTTAAAACGCTATATTTATGGCATCATTCAATAGATTTTAATGGGACAAATTTAAAATTTTAACTTCATAACTTACCCGAATGATTTTTAGAGGGCCCCATCTCAGGCTAAACTAATTCGGTACAATTATGGAATGGGCCCCCGGGGCCCCTCTTTTAACTTAAATTTACTATAGTTATAGAAATGCATTTAGTTGTATAATTTTTCGTATTTGAAGAATAATTACTTAGACCAGACAGTTTTTACACAGTTCGAGGAGGATAATACATTTAATCTAGAATGTTCCAGAAAGTTCTATATGTCAATAGGCTTAGATAACACTTTAGTTTTTTTGTGAATTGATGGATATAGGCCTAACGTGGTAGCAATACACTGCACTGTCCGTTTTTAGATATCGGTGTATTTAAAACTAAGAATATCCAATCTAGAATTTTCCAGAAAGTTCGATATCTTTAAAAAGCTAAATCTATGTCACGATCAAATCAGGAAATGGGATAACATTGGAAAGGAGGGTCCCTAGATGAAACGGGATCCCAAAGAGAACAGTATCCTAACGGGATCTGTAGGCCACCGGGATCGGGGTCCTAATGCAATCCCGGGCCACGCCGGGTATATCGGCTAGTATATATATAAAAGTGAAAATTTGTTTGTTTGTCTGTTCCACAAAGGCTTTTACACGGATTGATGGATCTTGACCAAACTTGGCACATATATCCATGGTTATCCAGAAGGAACTCTTAAGGGGTCGAGAACTTTTAATAACATTTCGTGTGGGGCCGGGGGCCCCGAATTCGTTTTTTTCTTATATGAGCTATATAAAAATATTACAAACAAATACTCCTACGTGAATGGATGGATATCGATCAAACTTAGTACACGTACACTTGATTATCCATATTCAAATACCGAAGGGTACTGAACTCATAATATCCATTCTCCTGGGGCCGGGGGCCCCATTTCGTTTTTCCTTATATGAGATATATAAATATCGATAGGCTTAATACTCCTACATGAATGGATTGATCTTGACCAAACTTAGTATATATACATTTGATTATCCATATTTAAATACTAAAGGGTACTGAACTCATAATATCCATCCCTCTGGGGCCGTGGGCCCCATTTCATTTTTCCTTATATGAGCTATATAAATATCGATAGGCTTTGACAACACTATAGTTTCTATGTGAATTGATGGATATAGACCTAGGGTTAGCGCAATACACATCACTGTCCGTATTGAAATATCGGTGGATTTAAAACTAATGATATCCAATCTAGAACTTTCCAGACAGTTCGATCAATTTAAAACGCTATGTGTATGGCATTATTCAATATATTTTAATGGGGCAAATTTTAAATTTTAACTTCATAACTTACCTTAATGATTTTTATAGGGCCCCATCGCAGGCAAAACTAATTCGGTACAATTAAGGAATGGGCCCCCGGGGCCCCTCTTTTAATTTAAATGTTTTATAGTTATAGAAATTCATTTAGTCGTATAATTTTTCGTATTCGAAGAATAATTATTACTAATAAAAGACTGTTTTTACACAGTTCGGGGAGGATAATACATTTAATCTAGAAGGTTCCAGAAAGTTCTATAGGTCAATAGGCTTATACAACACTATAGTTTCTATGTCATTTGATGGATATAGGCCTAGGGTGGTAGCAATACACTTCACTGTCCGTTTTTAGATATCGGTGTAATTAAAACTAAGAATATCCAATGTAGAATTTTCCAGAAAGTTCGATATCTTTAAAAAGCTAAATCTATGTCACGATCAAATCAGGAAATGGGATAACATTATAAAGGAGGGTCTCTAGATGAAACGGGATCCCAAAGAGAACAGTATCCTTACGGTATCTGTAGGCCACCGGGATCGGGGTCCTAATGCAAACCCGGGCCACGCCGGGTATATCGGCTAGTATATATATAAAAGTGAAAATTTGTGGGTTTGTTTGTCTGTTCCACAAAGGCTTTTACACGGATTGATGGATCTTGACCAAACTTGGCACATGTATCCATCATTATCCAGAAGGAACTCTTAAGGGGTTGAGAACTTTTAATAACATTTCGTTTGGGGCCGGGGGCCCCGAATTCGTTTTTTTCTTATATGAGCTATATAAAAATATTACAAACAAATACTCCTACGTGAATGGATGGATATCGATCAAACTTAGTACACGTACACTTGATTATCCATATTCAAATACCGAAGGGTACTGAACTCATAATATCCATTCTCCTGGGGCCGGGGGCCCCATTTCATTTTTCCTTATATGAGCTATATAAATATCGATAGGCTTAATACTCCTACATGAATGGATTGATCTTGACCAAACTTAGTATATATACACTCGGTTATTCATATTTAAATACTAAAGGGTACTGAACTCATAATATCCATCCCTCTGGGGCCGGGGGCCCCATTTCATTTTTACTTATATGAGCTATATAAATAGCGATAGGCTTAATACTTACTACATGAGTTGATGGATTTTGACCGAACTTAGTTCACATACACTTGATTATCCATACTCAAATACTAAAGGGTACCGAATTCATAATATCCATTCCTCTGGGGCCGGGGGCCCCATTTAATTTTTCCTTATATAAGCTATATAAATACCAATAGACTTAGACAACACTATAGGTTCTATGTGAATTGATGGATATAGGCTTAGCTTTGTTGCAATACACTTCTTAGTCCATATGGAAATAACGGTGGATGTAAAACTAATAATATCCAATCTAGAATTTTCCAGAAAGTTCGATAACTTTAAAACGCTATATCTATGGCATTATTCAATATATTTTAATGGGACAAATTTAAAATTGTAACTTCATAACTTACCTGAATGATTATTATAGGGCCCCATCTCAGGAAAAGCTAATTCGGTAGAATTATGGAATGGGCGCCCGGGGCCCCTCTTTTAACTTAAATGTACTATAGTTATAGAAATTCATTTAGTCGTATAATTTTTCGTATTCGAAGAATAATTATTTCTAATAAAAGACTGTTTTTACACAGTTCGGGGAGGATAATACATTTAATCTAGAATGTTCCTGAAAGTTCTATAGGTCAATAGGGTTATAAAACACTATAGTTTCTATGTCATTTGATGGATATAGGCCTAGGGTGGTAGCAATACACTTCACTGTTTGAACAGAAATATCGGTGGATGTAAAACTAATAAAATCCAATCTAGAATTTTCCAGAAAGTTCGATATTCTTAAAATGCTATATCTTTGACATTATTCAATAGATTTTATAGTGAAATGGGATAACATTAGAAAGCAGAGTCCCTAGATGGAACGGGATCGCACAGAGTACAGTATCCTTACGGGATCTGTAGGCCACCTGGATCGGGGTCCTAATGCAATCCCGGGCCACGCCGGGTATATCAGCTAGTATATATATAAAAGTGAAAATTTGTTTGTGGGTTTGTTTGTTTGTTTGTGGGTCTGTTCCACAAAGGCTTTTACACGGATTGATGGATCTTGACCAAACTTGGCACATGTATCCATCATTATCCAGAAGGAACTCTTAAGGGGTTGAAAACTTTTAATAGCATTTCGTGTGGGGCCGGGGGCCCCGAATTCGTTTTTTTCTTATTCGAGCTATATAAAAATCAATAGGCCCAATACTCCTACATTAATGAATGGATCTTGACCAAACTTAGTACACATTTACTTGATTATCCATACTCATATACTAAAGGGTACCGAACTCATAATATCCATTCCTGTGGGGCCGGGGGCCCCATTTCAATTTTCCTTATATGAGCTATATACATATTAATAGACTTAGACAACACTATAGGTTCTATGTGAATTGATGGATATATGCCTAGGGTGAGCGCAATACACATCACTGTCCGTACTGAAATATCGGTGGATTTAAAACTAATGATATCCAATCTAGAACTTTCCAGAAAGTTCCATAACCTTAAAACACTATATCTATGGTATTATTCAATAGATTTTAATGGTAAAAATTTAAATTTTTATCTTCATAACTTACCTGAATGATTTTTATAGGGCCCCATCTCAGGAAACTAATTCAGGACATTCTGGAATGGGCCCCCGGGCCCCTCTTTTAACTTAAATGTACTACAGTTATAGAAATGCATTAAGTTGTATAATTTTTCGTATTCACAGAATAATTACTTAGAAAAGACCGTTTTTACAAAGTTCGGGGAGGACTTTACATTTAATCTAGAATGTTCCAGAAAGTTCGATATGTCTATAGGCTTAATACTCCTACATGGATGGAAGGATCTTGATCAAATTTTGCTCATATATCCATCATTATCCAGAAGGAACTTTTACTGGGTTATGAACTTTTTATGACACTCCGTTAGGGGCCGGGGGCCCAAAATGACGTTTTTTCCTATATGAGCTATATAAAAAAAATTAACAAAAATACTCCTACATGAGTAGATGGATCTTGAACAAACTTAGTACATATACACTTGATTATCCATACTCAAATACTACAGGGTACCGAACTTCATAACTTACCTGAATGATTTTTATAGGGCCCCATCTCAGGCACATATAATTCGGTACAATTATGGAATGGGCCCCTGTGGCCCATCTTTTAACTTAAATGTACTATAGTTGTAAAAATGCATTTAGTTGTATAATTTTTCGTATTCGAAGATTAATTACTCAGAAAAGACAGTTTTTACACAGTTCCAGGATATAATACATTTAAGCTAGAATGTTCCAGAAAGTTCTATAGGTCAATAGGCTTAATACTCCTACATAGATGGATAGATCTTGACCAAATTTGGCACATATATCCATCATTATTCGGAAAAAACGCTGAAGGGGTTATGAACTTTTTATGACACTCTGTATGGGGCCGGGGGGACAAACTGTCGTTTTTTTTTCCTTTTTGAGCTATATAAATAACATTAACAACAAATACTCCTTCATGAATAGATGGATCTTGAGCAAACTTAGTACACATACACTTGATTATCCTTATTCAAATATCGAAGGGTACTGAAATAATAATATCCATTTCTCTGGGGCCGGGGGCCCCGTTTCATTTGTCCTTATATGAGCTATATAAATATCAATAGGCTTAGACAACACTACAGTTTATATGTGAATAGCTCGATATAGGCCAAGATGTAACGGGATCCCATAGAGAACAGTATACTAACGGAATCTGTAGGTCACCGGGATCGGGGTCCTTATGCAATCCCGGGCCACGCCGGGTATATCGGCTAGTACATTATAAATTAAGATCTAATCTTTTTTCCGGGCATTTTTCAGAATGGTTCATTTGTCAAACTGTATGTGCATTCTTGTTACTAATTTATGTCACTAGCGAGAAATATACTCCCCATTACGTAAGCTCGATTGTAGCATTATCACTTGTAATAGTATTATCTAATCATGTATGGCTATAGCAGCCTCACTGGTGGAATCATTATCCCTGATTAAAGCATTGTCCCTGGTTATGGCAGCCTCACTGGTGGAATCATTATCCCTGATTAAAGCATTGTCCATGGTTATAGCTTCAAACTTGGTTGAATCATTATCCCTGGTTAAAGAACTATCCCTGGTTATAGCAGCCCCACTGGTAGAATGATTGTCCCTGGTTACAGCAGGATCCCTGGTTACAACATTTATGTATGTTTCTGGCAGTAGCACTGCTTATGGCAGCAACACAGGCTATTGCAAAACCGGATTCAATTTTCGTAAGACCTGCCAAATCTGGCTGAGACACAGTCGGCACAACGCGGTCTCTATCAATCAAACTGTCTCATGGAAGGACAAGTCGATCGCTATCCGTAAACTAAACAATCTGGACGTGATGTTTAAGTATAAAATATATATTTTTTTTAAACATATTGTTTAAAAAAATTTATATTTAAAAATAATTTGTCCTGCGTAATATTCTGGTTGACGTCGCAGCTACATATTTACATACAATCAAAAGTAAAATAGATATTATTATCGTGTACATTCCAACGTGTTTTACGTGTAATGCTCTTGTGGTGTTTAAAACCAAGTCAGAATGATAGCTATTCGATTCAAATTTTATTGTCAAATATCAGAGATCTTACCTTTGACCGATGACGTGCAGTGGTTATCTAAAGTTCGGCCCTCCACAGTTTTAAAGCCCCACATGGGAAATGATAGAGCTCAACGCTGAAGGGGTCGATTGTCAGAACCTAAAACTAGCAATTACCGTTGCGTTTTAAGCAGATATCTCAGTTGCTCGTATAACCACAACGGTAGAAACACACTGTAGCTAAATAATTTAATTATATGGAACACGATGCACAATTTGAATTTTGACTCTATTCAAAAAAGATTTCATGAGCATTCATAAATATTACTCATTTAAACATTTTAAAGCATTTTTCGGCGCTCAAAAAAAAAAAAAAGGGTGGGGGGTGGGGAAGAATGGGGAGAAAAAGATAATTATAATAAATATTTAAATCGACAGTTTTCCTTAAAATTATGATATAAAAAAATAAAAGTAAGACAGTGTGTTTATAAAATTAATGATACTAAATTACTAAGAGGACAAACTTTTATAATAAAAACATTGAAAAAAACGCGATATATTATATAACACAAACTGTACAGATTGGGATAAAGTTTATAAGCAGCTGCTTTTCCCAATCCGCCAGTCCTATCTCATTTCAAATATCATATCATTTCCAACCCACAAGTTTAAATGTCGGGGACATTATTAAATTTTATTTAGAAATGATTTCATAGGACACAGCAGTATCCTAGGTTTCATATGAAGCATCTATAAAATGTCATTAGCAGACTACACATCAGTACAAGTGATACCGATATACGTGATCGTTTGTTTAAACGCAATTTTGGGGATCGTAGGCGCGGCAGCCAACGTCGTCAACATTGTTGTCTTTTGCAAACAGGTAAATGACCAGCTTATGTATACTTATGCGTGGAGATGATTGATTTGTATCAACGTCCGAATTTTCGGTTTACCAAAGGTCAAACAAATAGAACTACGTCAAGGGCTACCAACATAGCCCGGGTGGAATGGACTTTTAAGCGCAAGAGTGCCATTTTTGGGGGTGGAGGTAAGCTCTGAGATATTTCCCCACACGTTTTTTTTTTCTTCTATAGATGTCGGAGAAAGTTACATGAAAAACAACAGAACATCAGTTGTGAAATGTTCTACCGTGAAATGTTCTACCGTGAAACGTTCTACCGTGAAACGTTCTACCGTGAAATGTTCTACCGTGAAATGTTCTACCGTGAAACGTTCTACCGTGAAACGTTCTACCGTGAAATGTTGTACCGTGAAATGTTCTATCGTGAAACGTTCTACCGTGAAACGTTCTACCGTGAAATGTTCTACCTTGAAATGTTCTACCGTGCAATGTTCTACCGTGACATGTTCTTCCGTGACATGTTCTACCGTGAAATGTTCTACCGTGAAATGTTCTACCCTATTAAAATCCTTGACGTGTTGAGTCGAAAATTTACAATAATTAAATTAACAGCATACATCATATCAGAACTGACATTTAATCGAAGACATATAGATCTTTACCCAAAGTTTGGGAATACACTGCAGAAGACGTCTTTCAATTTCCTGCTCTTAACATTTAGCTATACTGACATTAACGAAAATTTCTTGAATAGATTATCACTTTAAAATTAGTCAATGGTACTTTGAATTGGAGAGCTGAAACTGAAGTTAGCCACACGCACACACAGACAAAAACGAATTACGGCGACATCGAACTTGTCATTGAAATTATAAAATTCAGTAATGTTATAATCTGTAAGGGAGGGACGTGCCGAGGAAAAATAGCAACTTGGCCGAAGCCTGAAAAGTCCCCCCCCCCCCCCCAATTTTTTTTAAATACATAAAAAAACAGTACCAGCAAGGGCAGCCCAGTAAAAAAGATTATTTTTGCACAATTTGACGTTGTGACGTACATATTTTTTCCCCTTCAATTCAATTTAAAGCCGATTCCCCCCCCCCCCCAATTTTTGTTTTTTTAAAGTTGGAAACCGGGGCAGGACCTCCCCCAAACCCCGTTTAGCACAGCTCTGCATAAGACCGTAGTAATGATTAGATTTATAAAGTTACCTGATTCACTTCGAGGTTTTGTGATATCATCTTACTCCACATTTAAAAGTTTACGTTATTAAAGCTTACGATAACAGACATGCTAAATCAGAGGCGTAGCTATGGGGAGCGGGGGGGGGGGCAGATGTCTCTGGGCGCCAGACTAGGTAGTGGCGGCAGTATGCTGAAAAAAGAAAAGGAGGCGCTTTAAAGTGAATCTTGTCCCCCGGGGCGCCAAACACTCTAGCTGAGCCTCTGTACAAAATTGAAACCGCAACAAAGATCAGTGTAAAGTACTTAGTTGTATTATCTGGGGCTAAAAGTTGTCTCTCTGCACCCCCTGTCCCCTCTACCCCATTATTCATCTAATTTTGAGTACACTATTTGAACAGACAGTTTATGCATGGATGCTTTCAGGGTTTCCAGACGTCTGTGTCCATCAACTTGTTGGGTCTGGCCATAGCAGACTTTGCAAGTCTCTTGTCCCTGACCTGGCAAAGTCTGGCTTTCATCGTGCTGATGGTGCATGCTGACCTCTCGTACCTGCCCAATGACGTTATTTACCTTACAGCTGGTTGGTATTTCGGATTTTTCTTTTTAAAAACCTCCACCCTTTTTTTTTTTTTTAGGGAAGGGGGGGGGGTGGTGTCATCTTATCAATAAATCTTTTTTTTTTTTAATTCGCTAAGACATTCAAGTACTTTTTGTGTTACTTATGAAGGTTTTACATTTTTATTTTGAATAGTTTTTGGTGAATATTTATTTATTAAGCCTTAAAATTACATTGAAACCTTGAACTTGTGTCGATAATAAATATCTTACTTTTGTTTTTTTAAATTCTAAAATGAACTAATTTAGAAGCTTTTTTTAAATATAAATTTGTTTAAAGAAAGAGTTCTATTTTTTGGTACATGTGCGGTTTGCTTTCGGGGAGGGGGAAGGTTTGCTTTGTTTTTTAAACATTTTTTAATGTTTCTTTTTTTTTTTTTTTTTTTGCTTAATTGCATTGGTGCATAAGTTAGGGTGCTAAAACATTTTAGATGCAAAAAACTGGGCAAGAGCTATGAGGTGTATAGATTGATGCAACGTTGCTTTGGCACTATATTTAAAATAAAACACACGGAGAATTGGGAAAATCTGAAAAGCACAAAATTAAAAAAGAACGTGTGTTATATTTCTATAACTTAGTGGTCGACAAAACGCGGCTCGTGAGCCGCATACGACTCTTTAACGACCTGAGTACGGACCGGCCAGTCGGATACAAATTCGCTTTGACTCCGAAAAACATTGTTCTTGACAGGTTCTTGAAAAGAAATTTGGCTCTCAATTTTTTTTAAATGGTCCCGCTGCTAATTTTTGGCTCGTTCGACTAATGAGTTTGCCGACCAATGCTTTAACCTGAACGCACCCCCCCCCCATAGTACACTTAAATATGACAGGGGCGTCGGTGTGTCCAGTGAGCATGGAAGGGACGGGGGTGATCCGGCGGGTGTGGGGTGTGGCTTGGTGTTTTAATGTTGTATTTCCCATGCCAACAAAATTGTGTTGTACAATAAATAAACTAAATAATATAAATCTTTCAGTCGTCCAAAGATCTACGTTCATTCGCATCGCCTGGTGGATCATAACGTTCATCACATTCGAGAGATGTCTGTGCATCGCCTTGCCACTCAAGATCAAACAGATCATCACCCCGACGTTCACATTCTGCGTCCTCTGCGTCATTGTCGTCATCGCACTAGCTGGAATGTTGCCCTACATCCTGGCAAGACGGATTGGAGTTATTTCTGTGCAAAATACGACAGTGATTGGATTTTACTACGCCGAGAATGGGCCGTACATTGAAAACATCAGCTCAGTCTACAGCATCGTTGTCCTTTTTGTTTCGTATAATTTCAACGTCATGTTTACCGCCGTCATTGTCGTTAAGCTAAACATAGACTCAAAATGGCGGGAAAGCTCTACTGCCTCCACGACGATCACGCAAGGAATTACGTCCCGCGATAAACGTGTTACCAAAATGGTGGCGGCCATTTCGTCGATATACATCGTGTGCTCCCTCGCTAGTTGCGTAAGCACAATTCTGGTTTTATCCCGCGTTCCAGGATATAGCAATAGATTCACGGACACGACGTTCATCCTGGTACGCGAGGTCATGGCGTTTCTGGAAGGTATCCACAGCTCTGGCAACAACATAGTCTACTATCTGATGAGTTCAAGATACAAGTCTACATTCCAAAAACTGTTTGCCCGACATGATTGCAAGCAGACTCGCTTAAGTAAGAAGCTGCTTGATTCCCGTATAAATTGGAAAATTTTCATAAGATAACATTAAAAAAAAGAAAAGAATGCATAATTTTATTAGTAATTGGTGATGCAAAGTAATTTTAAAGTCACCCGGTGACCTTGACTTACTAAGTCACCTGATGACCTTGACTTACGCAGAAAAAAAAATCATATTTATTTTAAGACACAAAAAGAGCTGACACAGCTAAATAATAACAGCTCCAGAAAGTTAATCAGAATGAATTATTTAGGATGCCAAAAACCGAAGCTGTTTGGTGTGTAAAGCTAAAAACAACTACTGGCAACATGCATATTTTTACTAATTCACGGTGATTTGTTACTAGACCCAAGACAATTCTTTCTTTGCTTTTTGATCTCGCATATAAGAAACGATACGATAAATTAATTTTTTTATTGATGCAATTAAATGGTATTGTCGTTCAAATTACATTGCACATATTCATTTTAAGGACGTAAACAAATACATATTTAAACCAACACACAACTTTACAAGCAGGCCTACAACAATTTAAACACAAGACAAGTAAACTATTTCTCCAGCAATCAAGGAATTCCCTTAATGACAATAATGACTTAATTAGTGATTATTTAGATTTTGTAATTACCGTTAAAAAAAAAAGGATGGGGGGGGGGAGATTACGCTGGTAAATTACTACAGGCATTGGAACACAATAATTTTTTATATCTTGATGTCCTAACTTTAAGAGAAAGAACTAGCCTTGTTAGAGATGGCATTAGGTATCTGTAATGAAATGGGTGGGATGAATCACCCAATATTGATTTAGTCTTACAACATTATTTTTTCCTTCAAATAGTTCTTCAAGGAAAGAATGTTCATTGTGTGTGATGTTACAGGCTTTATAGATTAGTCTATTCAACCGTTTCTTTTATTCTTAATGTCTGACGATGAATACCCACGCCAGGCAGGTAATACTGAATTTTAATGGGCATCCAATCAATGCACGGTAGGATACTGGTTTGCTTACGCCCGCAATAGTAAAAAAATAAATAATTAAAGATAGAAAAGTCTTTAGTTGACTTTTACATAAATAATTTGGTCGAGCTAATGCCATGTCAGCTGATCAAGATTGAGTCAACGATGTGGTACCGTCACAAAATGTAATGTTAAGAACGGTGTTGGCGGGCTATGGATATTATCTGTATAATACGTTATTAGAGGACAGGGGACATAAATCAACCTTACTTTATTACAGGACAGGGGACATAGCTCAATCTTACTTTATTAGAGGACAGGGGACATAAATCAACCTTACTTTATTACAGGACAGGGGACATAGCTCAATCTTACTTTATTACAGGACAGGGGACATAACTCAACCTTACTTTATTACTGAACAGGGGAAATAACTCAATCTTACTTTATTACAGGACAGGGGACATAACTCAACCTTACTTTATTATAGGACAGGGGACATAACTCAACCTTACTTTATTATAGGACAGGGGACATAACTCAACGTTACTTTATTATAGGACAGGGGACATAACTCAATCTTAATTTATAACAGGACAGGGGACATAACTCAACCTTACTTTATTATAGGACAGGGGACATAACACAACCTTTTGGAGCCTCAGTACTTATTTCTCTAATTAATGATATCAGGTCATCCAACTTGACATATTTACTGCAGGTTATTTGTTTTAAAGTTCAGTATCCACGCTTGAATATGAGATTTACACCGAACTAAGAACGTTTTGTAATCATAAGGTGGGGTTGGAGAGTATTCAATACGGATGAGAAGTCTAGGGAAATAACCCTAGCAAATTGTTAAGGGCTGTCTAGGTCAGTGGTTCCATGACCCTTTAATGCAGTTCATCGTGTTGTGGCGACACGTAGCCACACAATTATTTTCGGTTATACTTCATAACTATAGAGCATATGTGTTTTTTCAAGTGGTCTTAGGCGACCCCTGGGAAAGGGTCGTGTGACCCACCCACATGTTGAGAACCGCAGGTCTAGGTGATGGGGGAAGTCTTTGCAAATAATAGTTGATGGCCTTCTCGGTACTACTGGCAGATTTAAAAGCAAATTGGTGGAGGATCAAGTTTTTTCGCTGTACTTCATTTAAAATTTGTCTTAGCATACATTTCTAAAAAACATTTCATCTCAATAGAGGTAAGTGCGACAATACGCAAGTCGTTATTGCAAGTGACTTTAATCTTATTTGGAATTGGTATGATTCCTTAACTTTTCCATATCTTAGGTATCGTATGAGCTTCATAAGATCAATTAAATATGTAAACAAATGTAGGACAGCTGTTCTGGGCAGATTTTAACAAGCCGTCCACTTTATTTGTTTGGCCCCAAGGCCTTGGCTGCATCCACTTGTTTAACTAATGATATCGAGCACGTTCAGTGAAGAATAATGGATCATCCTTTGTAATATTGCAATGGTTCAATGAATTCATCGTGCCGTTATGCACATTTCCTAAACCAAGACTTTCAAAAGCGACAATAAAAGCTATTTTAGTCATTTACAAAAGTATTCAATTTCTCAACACACAAGCATTCACGCTTAGGTCTGTATCCTGTTGAGAGCCAAATTTATTTTCAAGAGCCTGCCAAGAACCGTGTTTTTCGGAGTCAAATCTGATTTGTTGCTGACTTGCCGAGCCCCGGTAAGGTCCCTAAAGAGCCGCATGCGGTTCGCGAGCCGCAATTTGCCGACCACTTCCTTATGCCATCACACAACACAATGACAGGCTTCCATTGCCACTCCAGAGACAGTTTAAACACCGAGTCACAAGACATGTCACCATTCGCCTTTGTCATACCTTACAAATGTCTCACTTTCCAGTGACACAAATTTAACAATTATTTTTGGCAATGTGCCAGTGTATAGTCATAAGGCAATGTAAACACTGAGGGTCACCATGATAGCTGTGTTTAAAACCCAGGCAACACTGTAACACGTACACACCCAACACTATTGAAAGTAATTCAACTGATGTGTGCTGGGCGCTATCCCCCTCCTTGGTCACCTATGCACGGTTAGTGACCATCCTGTGACCAGCACGTGATGCCGACGTCATTGGTTCCATGTGTGTCGTATACCAGGTAGGTCCGATGCGACCACGTGGCTTTCATTTAATAGAGACGACTTGTGATAAGCAACACTGGTTCTCTGTTAGTTTACCGGTCTATCTGGTCACTTCATATTTTCCCTTTTACTCGGCTTTTGCATTGTTCTTTTTTTTTTTCTTGTCTTTTTCTGGTAACCACGGCATCAGAACAAATAAAATGCTTCCTGAATTTCTTGGAACTGTAAAGCAAATTTAAAACTGCATTTGCTATTAACCACTCACACACTTGGCACACGGCTCCAGTTTCAGTGTGTATTTTTTATATAATGGACTTTCTATTTTAAATGAAAATTTAAATTAAAGAGTAAAAAATGTTTATAATATTTAAATTTTCATTTTAGTGCCTGTGATTTGGTAGTTATTTTCTGGAAACTATGAAACTATTGTACCGTGATTTCCCCTTTATATTATTACACATTTTACTATTCTTTTGAAAACTAGGTTATATCTGCATAGAATAGAAATATAAAGCCTTTTATTTTACATTGCATCTATAAAGGTAATATTTTAAACGTTTATCTCTCAAATTTAATCGGTGATGAAGTTTTTCATAAAACAATTTAGCAAATCAATAAATAAGGAAATTTCAGTAATGAAACTGGCGCATAGTCTCTGTTGAAGTAATTTAATATTTTATAATAAAATCGACATTAAAACTTCTTATGT
Source organism: Omphiscola glabra (assembly GCA_964017045.1). Lineage (NCBI taxonomy): Eukaryota > Metazoa > Mollusca > Gastropoda > Lymnaeidae > Omphiscola > Omphiscola glabra. Next base: position 20,672,268 of record OZ024808.1, read on the forward strand.
TGCAACGAAACAGAAAAATTGACGGATATTTTGTATTGACTTACAAGATGTGGATGAAAAAAACAACAAATCCAAAGGGCAAAAGCGTCGCTTGAGCAAAAGTGTCGCTTGAGCAAAAGTGTCACTTGAGCAAAAGTGTCGCTTGAGCAAAAGTGTCGCTTGAGCAAAAGTGTCACTTGAGCAAAAGTGACGCTTGAGCAAAAGTGTCGCTTGAGCAAAAGTGTCACTTGAGCAAAAGTGTCGCTTGAGCAAAAGCGTCACTTGAGCAAAAGTGACGCTTGAGCAAAAGTGTCGCTTGAGCAAAAGTGTTGCTTGAGCAAAAGTGTCACTTGAGCAAAAGCGTCACTTGAGCAAAAGTGACGCTTGAGCAAAAGTGTCGCTTGAGCAAAAGTGTTGCTTGAGCAAAAGTGTCACTTGAGCAAAAGTGTCGCTTGAGCAAAAGTGTCGCTTGAGCAAAAGTGTCACTTGAGCAAAAGTGTCGCTTGAGCAAAAGTGTCACTTGAGCAAAAGTGACGCTTGAGCAAAAGTGTCGCTTGAGCAAAAGTGTTGCTTGAGCAAAAGTGTCACTTGAGCAAAAGTGTCGCTTGAGCAAAAGTGTCGCTTGAGCAAAAGTGTCACTTGAGCAAAATTGTCGCTTGAGCAAAAGTGTCACTTGAGCAAAAGTGTCACTTGAGCAAAAGTGTCGCTTGAGCAAAAGTGTCGCTTGAGCAAAGGTGACGCTTGAGCAAAAGTGTCACTTGAGCAAAAGTGTCGCTTGAGCAAAAGTGTCGCTTGAGCAAAAGTGTCACTTGAGCAAAAGTGATGCTTGAGCAAAAGTGTCACTTGAGCAAAAGTGTCGCTTGAGCAAAAGCGTCACGTGAGCAAAAGTTTCACTTGAGCAAAAGTGTTGCTTGAGCAAAAGTGTCACATGAGCAAAAGTGTCAATTGAGCAAAAGTGTCGCTTGATTGCTTTAGCAAAAGTGTTGCATGAGCAAAAGTGTCACTTGAGCAAAAGTGTCACTTGAGCAAAAGCGTCGCTTGACCAGAGAAAGAATTCGAATATGTAGAGCAAGTGACACTTTGATCGATGCCGAAGAAACAGGGTCATCAGTATATGTCGAAAAAGGTAAGTTTACTGGTGGAGTGGAGCTCGCCTTTTGCTAGCTTTGTTCAAAAATGTATGTCAGTTCCATATGATCCAAGTCATTGCAATTTCTCAGAAAACATTGCCTCATGCTACAACAGATTGTCGTTCTCCTCGCTGGGGGCCAACGTTATCAAGGTGCCCAGGTCGTGGTCCATATATATATTCAAAATTTATGGACAAACATGCCATGGCACATCAGACCTTCAACCACATTCCCATACAAAAACATAGAACGCCCAACTCTATGATATAACATAGCTGTTAATTGCGATACAATTCCTATGAACGTATCCCCGGAATCCTAAAAATCGGAAAACTAATTTTCTTACCTTCCTTATGTTGAGTCCAAACGTAGAACGACTAACTTATGACATTCGTTTCCTATATGGACAGCCCGGATGTTAGCTTAACTGGTTGTGTGAGAGAGAGAGCAACGAAAAGGAGTTATATATCAAGTTAGAGCGCTGCGGTACCAAGCAGCTTAGACAGCAATACGTGGTGAATTCATTCATGTCATGAGTGGGGGGAAATTAACGCAGAAGCGGTTAGTGGACTCTTGCCTCCCAGGAAACTGACAAAACAGCGGTTGGTCGACTCTTACCTTCAAGGAAACTGACACAGCAGCGGTTGGTCGACTCTTACCTCCAAGGAAACTGACACAGCAGTGGTTGGTCGACTCTTACCTCCAAGGAAACTGACACAGCAGTGGTTGGTCGACTCTTACCTCCACGGAAACTGATACAGCAGCGGTTGGTCGACTCTTGCCAACAAGGTAACTGACTCAGCAGCGGTTGGTAGACTCTTGCCTTCAAGCAGTGGTCAACAATTTGAATTACTTTCGAGCTCACCAGTAAACACATCAAGCAGAAAACTACCTGGGACTTGCTGATCATGTGGCCAACTAAAGCATTCCATCAAAAATTTAAGTTTTAAAAAATGTGCCATATTCTTATGTAACAACATTACATAAACAAACTTAACCTAGCACGTAACATTTCAACAACGCGAATTAATAAACTTGTTTGAATGAATGTCTTATAAATTTTCATTTGTAACCATGGTTACATAAGTTATATAAAATACATATTGATGACACCCATTTGCAACGTGATGCTAACAGCTACAATAATTTATGTTTTAAAAATCACAATAGTAAAAAAAAAAAAATCGAAAACTGGGTATACAATTTTTAACAGTATCATTGGACTCTTGTACATCTTGCAAATCCCGCACACTATTTCAACATTATCCGCATAAAAAATGAGTTATATTATAACATCGTAAAAATCTAAAAATGTTGATACACGATTGCACTAAGAAATGTGGAGATGCTTTTCATCCGCCTGAAGATTTTTTTTTTATATATCTTTAGCTCTCTGAAGCCATCTAACTCTAATCCTACTATGCGGGGACAGAGCTAATCCCTTGTAATGGACCAAGGTAAAAATGAGGCTTGTAGTTAAAAAGTGGTTAACAGACCGGAAAAGGGGGGAAGACGGCAGGGGCGTTATTTCATTTATTTTTTCAGTTGGGATGGCGGCAAAAACCAAAACTTGGTCAGTTTGTTAACTTGTTTATAACTGGAGGCGCCACATTGCATATCAATTTAGAACCCTGCCCTACCCAAATGACGTCCCTGACAGAAGGCTCACCAATAGACAAAACTGAGATGGATTAATGATGAGATGAAAATACGTCAGTTATGGAGTCCGTCCATGGAGACGAAAGACCATAGATTGGTATGAATGTGGTGTTATGGGCCAGAACCCTTCCATGTGCTGTAAAGCCATCGATGGCAAGGATAGCTCTTGAACAGCATCCTTTGAGCTACAGCAGCCAACATCTCTGCAACGCTTTCCTGTCGTTCTTGCACTCCAAACGCCAAGTCCAGCCATTGTTCATTTGACGTCACTATGGTAGAGTAGAGACACTTCCCATCCAGGGAGATGTCCTGTCTTTTAAAATTGTTTTTTATTTATTTATGGGAGAGATTGGTTTGCGCATGAGCCGTCGCCAGGCTACAAATCTTCCCACATGGATAGCTTTTGATCGCTCTGATTAAGTTACTGTCTACGCCTCCTGGTTTTCATGCTTGACCCACTTGCATATTTCAGGTTGACTTTATACTGAAAAAACAGTGAATTGTTCTTGTGGGCACTCACGGCTTTTGCCAGTCCCTGACGTCTCCGAGGCAATGTATCTGTAAGAAGATATATTTTGGTCATAGCTACCCCATTGTCTCTGACTTCTCTGAGGCAAGGTATCTGTAAGAAGATATTATGGTCATAGCTACCCGACTATCCCTGACGTCTCTGAGGCAAGGTATTTGTAAGAAGATATATTATTGTCATAGCTACCCCACTGTTAACATCAACTTCACATTTAAATCTTATTGTCAACTGGTGGAGACCTGAACATTGCAAAATTGTCTCTGTGGACTTCCTGAACTGTTTCAGGGATAGACTGGTCGAGTGCTATACATGAACTTAACAATATGGATGTTTAAAGGCTAATTTGAACACCACGGACCTACTAGATTCAGGTGAACAATATGTACTTGCTAGGTTTAGGTGAACAATAAGTACTTGCTAGGTTCAGGTGAACAATAAGCACTTGATAGGTTCAGGTGAACAATAAGTACTTGCTAGGTTCAGGCGAACAATATGTACTTTCTAGGTTCGGCTGAAGAATATAAACGAGTTAGGCCCATCTATGTGCTTGATAATCTAAAAAAAATGTATCGTTTATCAGTATAGATTGTATCTACAGATGAAAAATTGATATAATTATGAAGTAGATCTTCCTTCGTGTTTCCCATCTAGAACCATGTCGTCTTTAAATTTACATAATTATGTGTTTGATGTTGCATCTTTTCTCCCATGTAGTCTTTAAACCCACGCTGAACTATGGAATTTCAAATTAAATAGACCTCCCCATTTTTCATATACAACTATTTAAATCTTTTCTTTGTTAACATAAATAAGAAGTAATGACTGTATTCGACAGTTTAGATCGCTACCTGTGTCAAATAACACAGCGCACTACCGAACAAATCAGCTGTCAATCTCTTAGCCTGGCAATTACAGTATCATGCTAAACATTAATCATAACGTGGTATTTCTGCGGCGTCAGTGAGGCGGTGTAACTAGATTATCTAATTATTTAAATATAAGGTATCGATATTCAATAATAAATCACATGGTGTGCAATTTAAGTCGTGTGTATTCGAGACACGTTATTTCAAGTAGACTACATTCATAACAATACTTCTTTATTATTTTTAAAAGCATTACCAATACAAACGATTCTAACTTTATTTATTTAAAAAAATATGGACAGTTATAGAAAAAGAAAATAAATTAAGAACAACTAAGATTACTATGGGGAAATATATAAATATCTTATAATATATATATGAGAAGGTGGTACACATGGTGTATCAATTTCTTTTGGGCTCGTATTCTTATACAGAACTCGTAATTTTATAGAGCTTGTAATCTTATAAAAGTTGTAATGATATAGAACCCGTAATCTTATAGAACTCGTAATCTTATAGAAACTAATCACCAGCAATGACGTATTTTGAATATTTTATTTCACCTTATAAGTAACTCAAGGAGAATAACTTTCCTTTTCATATGGAAATGGTTTCAATTATCGGGGTTGCACTTAAGTATTAACAGAAGAATTTTATATAAAAATGACTTTAACAGAATACCCATCAGTACAAGTGATACCCATATACGTGATCGTTTATTTAAACGCAATTTTGGGGATCACAGGCGCGTCAGACAACGTCATCAACATACTTGTCTTTTGCAAACAGGTCAACATAATTAAATGAGACTTTTTATTCTCGATTATTAAAACTAGATCTGGTGGCAAAAAGATCTTTATATATATATATATATATATATATATATATAATATATATTTAGCAGTGGGGGAGCGGGTGCTGGATGGTGGGGTGATGGTCAGAGACGTAGCTAAGGGGGGGCAGGGAGGAAAGACGTCCTAGGGCATCAAACTAAGGGGGGGTGTTATGGAGCAGTGTACAATTTGAGAAAGGAGTCGGGGCAATGGTGGTTGGGGCAATGTTTGTCAAGATCCGTGATGGAGTTAACTATTCATATTATTTGCCATATATGTAAATAAAAAAATATATTTAAATATATTTATATATACCCCCACATGAATCAAAAAGAAAAGAATACCCCCCCCCCCAGCCCCCCAAAACACCAAACAAACTTTTGTTAAGATCGATAAAAATGCTTTAAAGATTGGAAAGAGCTGGAAAGAGTTAAATTAGATAGCAATAGTGAAAAAAAAGACATAAGTAATGGCCCTTGCTGCCCTGGCAGTTGAAAGGCAAAGAAGTGAAGAATATTTTTATTTCGTAAGTTTTATACCACAAACAGGAAGCTAAAATAAAATTGAATGTTCTTGATCGGAACATGGAAACTACTTGATGACATAAATAAAAAGTGTATTTTAAAAAGTGGGTGTGGTGGGAGAAAGGCGCTAAACATCTTTATATGATCATTTTAGGCATCGAACAAAAACGACCAAAAAAAACGGTTAGGAAATTCGGGTCTGTTGTGTTACTTTATTACACCTTATAAGATTGGAAAGTTAAATTGAAATCACACTGATCGTTGTAAAAAATAATAATAATAATTCTGTAGCGTATGTGATCTTGATTCATCACATACCCCAGCCAATGGTTGAGCCTATATTTTTATTTTAGTATTTTGATAGTTAAATTTATAAATTTTCGCTTCCAGGGTTTCCAGACATCGGTGTCCATCAATTTGCTGGGACTGGCCATAGCAGATTTAACAAGTCTCTTGTCCCTCACCTGGCAAAGTCTGGCTTTCATCGTGCTGATGTTACAAGCCGACCTCTCGTACCTCTCCACTGACGTCATTTACCTTACGGCTGGTCAGTTTTAACGTTTCAAAGGTTTGCTTCAGTTCGATTCAACTTTTCATCTCTTTGCATTATATTTTCTATAAAACTGTATTTGATATGTTTCTTGGGGGCACGTCCATTTTTCATTCTTTTCAGATATATTTGGTCACCTGTCTTTCCTTTAGGGCTATCATGTAGCTAATTAAAATATAGTTCTTTAAAATTGTTTAATTTTTTTAATGTATGGTTTTCCTGGATATAACACATCTAATCTCATGATGGCTTACACTTTAAGAATGTTTTGTAAAGAAAATATTAAACTTTAAGGTTGTTTAGTCAAAAAAAAAATAATAAATTGAGTTTTGTTTCTTCTATAAATTTAAACATTCATTATAGAAATAAAATTGAAAGTTGTTTCGTACCGTTACGACTGTTCTTAATTTTAAATTTTAAATACAGCTACAAGAATTAGAGCTTCAGTGGGGAATGAGGTCATTAAATATGACAACAGCCAAAAAATTAGGCTTCGACTTTCTTTCTTATGAGAATCGTGTATTTCAGGGTGGAAGCTTTGCAGCGGCCATTGGTTCAATATAGCTGAAACATAAGAGGTCGAGAAAAAATGTATTAGGTGCTAAAAGGTGGTGGTCCTGTGAATTAAAATAATTTCTGTGTGGGTGTGAAAATGTCCCGGATGACACCTATCACGAGGGAAGCGTATTTTAGAGATTGAGCTTAGATAAAAAGTGTTATAGAAGCCTACATACTAACTAAAATAAATACGGTAATATGTTTTTCAGTATGAATATTTCAGTCGTCCAAAGATCTACGTTCATTCGGATCGCCTGGTGGATCATAACGTTCATCACATTCGAGAGATGTCTGTGCGTCGCTCTGCCGCTCAAGATCAAACAGATCATCACCCCGACGTTCACATTCTGCGTTCTTTGTGTCTTTGTAGTTTCCTTTCGCGGCATCGATAACTAACATTTTCAAAAGCTGGCGATTGGTCATGGGGGTCGAGATAACCAACGTTAAGTGGCAAATTTGGCCCTCTTTTGTGCTCGAGATAATAGGGTTCGGCGACATAAAAGAATCGACATAACCGATGAGAAAAAGCTAAGACAAAGAGAGAATTTGGCGGTTCCACGCCAAAGACGTCGACTTAACAGGGTTGGCGAGTTAACCGAGGTCGTGATAAGCGGGTTCGACTGCAATATTATTATAATTAAATAAATACAAGCCATACTTAGCAACCTGGTAAAAATAAGGTAAATATATATATATATATTCCAGATTATGGCTTTAAATAATCTACAATTATTCGCATCCTTCATCTAGAACATCGATTCTCAACCGCGACACTTTAATACAGTGCCTCATGTTGTGGCGAACCCCAACCACAAAATTATTTTCGTCGCTACTTCATAACTGTAGAGTATATGTGTTTTGCAATGGTCTTAGTCGATCCCTGGGAAAGGTTCGTTCGACTCCAGGAGGGGTCGCGACCCACAGGTTGAGAACCGCTGATCTGGACAGTGTTTCATGACACGTCAGCAGAACAGAATACATCAAACTCTAATTGTGGAAAAAAATCGATTTGTCGAAACTGTTGATGTGGGAACCATTTCTCTAGCTTGTTAATCGGCTGTTGCATCCGACAGAATGTGAATTTTACATAAAAATAAAATAATAAGTGACATGTGTTTACCATCTTCAATCCCATGAAAACCCCCCTCACACTTTTTTGTTGTTGCTGCAGACATCAAAATGGTCAACAGCGAGGGACATCTTCATCCTCTCCCCTTGAACGCTACAGAAGTTACTGACCGGGACGATATACAAACACAAATTCCAGCTGTTGGCATCACAATTAAATGAAGAGCTTTTTGTTACAGCTTAGAACACAGTGCTACTCAATGCCCGTGATTGTGTGCGTTGCTACAATAATAAATTGCAACAGCCTATGGTATAAACTGTATATACACGGCCATGACAGCTGTAATTGTTCTTAGTTTTTAAGGTGTAGCAAAATAATGTGGAAAACATTTCAATGGGGTTATGGGAAGTGAACTGGTTTTGGACATGGAAGGAGTTAAAAAAACAAAAACCACTATAGTTATTGACAGTGAAGAGTTGAGATGGGAAAAAAATTGCACACTTTTTTGGGGTAGCAACTTACAAACGACATATCCCACACTCTTAAAAAGTAAATTATAAAAGTGTTGGACTGCGATAAAGCTTTAAAATAGATTAAATAGACACGAACAATCTGTGTCAATATTACAATATATATTACGCTTTAATAATAACTTTACATTGCACGTAAGTAAACGTTTTGGCACTTGCCTTGATCAGTACAACAAGACATACAAATAAGTATAAATCAAAAAGTCAATATAAAATTGGTCAATCTATTGATGTCCACATGAGTTCACAGGTGTTGACCTTATTCTACAACAGATATAAATTTACGTTTCAATGACATCAGTCTATTTGTAGATTTTTGATAGAACAATTTCAACAGCCAGTGTCACACTGTGCTTAATTTCATTTCATTTCTATTAAATTCGCTTCTGTTTGTAACTGGCTGGCTGGCTGGCTGGCTGGGGGGCGAAATTTTCGGAGGGCTAATGGACCAACTTCCTGTCAAGCGATCGAGCTGAAATCTAGGTGCAGTCTTCAATAAATTTCTTAACACTAACTTTGTGTTAACTCTTAATTCTTACAAAATCTTCAAAACAAACATATGTACATAGAAAATAATATATTGAAATGTGCCTTGAAAAAAAACAAATTGGCTCATAAAATCTCCCACAATTTTTTCGCTTCCAGCTGCGCCCGCGGCCACACGTGAAAGTGACGCCACCTCCCATTTTATCAATAAAAGATGTAAACATCTAGATGTGAATTAAATTTTTTAGCGGACGCATTTTTTAAAATATTTACAGTGACATTACCTTGGTGAAACAAAAAATTCGCCATTTCTTATAATCCATTAATTGTTGAATTTCATTTGTACCGAAAATTCCGCCCCTAAAATAAATAAAGTATAGTAGCCGCTTGGGTCGACCACCCACTTCACCCACACGCACTTTCCAGCGCCACGGATTGTAATAAATAAATGCATTTTTTTTGGTGGTAAATCAGGTTGGGAGTTTAAGACTTTTCGTTAGGCCCACTAAAAAAAACAACAACAACACTTCCTATATATTTTGTATGATAATCACCTGACGTTATATAATTCAGGGATTCTCATTTGGATCTCGGTCTATTGACTTATCAGCGAACAGGTAAAGGATTTGGGGGGGGGGGGGTAGTAAAGGTGATTGAGAATCACTGGTCTAATTTTTGCATTTTCATAAAAGATTACTGGATGTCTAAAAGTTTCGAGGTTATAAAGTGGAAGCTAAAACGGCGACTTTAAACATTCTTAAAACCAAATCTCATTTACTGGTTAATTTATCTAAAGCTTTTTAGTCTTTTGGAGGGAAATTCTATGAGGGGAAGATTTATGCAATGGGATCAGTGGAGTAGATAAAGATTTTGATAATTAATACGTATAGTTTAAAGTTCCGCCCTCCCCCCCCCCAGCCCCACCCGGGGTGTCACATGTTATCTCCCTAGCGTTCTACCAATCATGAGATCCAACCATTATACGTCGTATACAACTGTATCTCTATCTTTTCGAACTGCGTCTATTGGGCTGCATTTCGTTTTCTATAGCGTTTGCCAGTTTGCTCTTTTAAACGAAATATCTCCATGAACAATATAATAATACCGCATATAGCCCGAAAAACATTGGCGGCAGCAATGCGTGAACTTCCCATTTAATAAAGTTACTTTGACAAAACATGAACTCAAGTAAGCACAACTAAGAATCCCAATTTTTTGCTACCCCCTCCCCCCCTTTTTCCCTGCACAATTTCTATTTCACGCCCATGAACTATATTAAATGTTTTGATGTCCCAACCACTTTTAAACCGAATATTTTTTACACCTACTTAAATTGAGACATTTCATTTTCCGAAAATATTACGCGCCAAACGCAGTTGCGTTATTTGAAAAAAAAAATATATCATTTAGCGTAGTTATCGGGAATTATATTTTGCGCGCTATTGAACTCATTATTAAACATTACTTTCTTTCAAACAATTAGAATTATTTGTAACATACTCCCAATCCCAAATTTGCTGATTAGAAAGGAGTCTAAATGGAAGCATTAAATTAGGAAGCCATCCACGAGTCATACCAGAAGAATAATATATATAAGAGATATAGTAAATAGTAAAAAAATAAATAGATAAACGCAATTTTTAGCGCCTTAGTGCCAGGATTTATGTAAACATAATTATGTTTCTCAAACACTAATATGAACACACAAAGACACATACACACACACAAAATTAGATTGCAACCATGCAGGGAATAGAGTGGTTGTACAAAATACCTACAATTTATTTTTAATAAATCACTGCTTGTAACGTTTATTGCAGATTTATAAAAACAAAATATTGAAAAAAAAAATCGCCAACGTCGGTTTCATGAAAAAAAACACAGTTACGTTCTAACATGAATACACAGTTACGTTTTAACATGAATACACAGTAGCGTTACAATATAAATACACAGTAACATTCTAATATAAATACACAGTAACGTTCTAATATAAATATAACCTTACTGTCCTGTTCTAAAAGAATCTGCCATGCAACTGATTTTGTCGATTGTTCCAAACTAATAGATTTTTCTTGGTAAGATTGAATTAATTAAAATGAGTTTTTAAAAAAAAAATAATTAAAAAAATGAACCTAGACCCCAAAACTTGAGAAGCGTTGGCAATCATCAGATGTCAACGATGCTTAGCTAATTACAAAGATTGGAGGACAAAAAAAAAATTATTAAAGGTTTCATTAAACTCTTTCTTCATATTTGTGTTCATACGCGTGTCTAAGTTTGTGGACTATTTTTTTTTTTATTTCCCCAATGACAATGTTTATCAGCATGATTATAATAAATTTCAAGAAATGAATTAAATGAAATAAGCCTACGGCTCCTAACATGAAATAATCAAAAGTTCGAAATCAAATAACAATGGAATTGATTCTTTTCCCTAGGATTTTTTTCCTCTATCACTTTCGGCTAAAAGTTAACTCTTCTTTTTGAATCGGCAGAAACAGAAACTAATACCAAATTGATCAAATGGCAACTTTCGGCGCCGAAATTAAAACCGAAATTCGGTTTTATGTTCGAATTATGTGGTTTGTAATCCTTTCCACCTCTTTTAAAACACCCTGCAGCAAAGAAATAATAAGACCTTAAGAAATGTATTTGAAAACTTTTTTGAGCAGCTGGCATAGAGGAGAAAATTACAAGACGAGTTCACCGTGAAGAGCAGGTCGTTTAGAAATAGCATTACTTGGTAAAGCTGCGAGTCGTATGTGAAATTCGGCACAAAATATGAATATGCGTCCAGCATGGCGGAGAAAAGGAACACAACGACAGAGAACAAACAAACGAGGCCCATCATTTTAACAACCTTTAAATCAAATATTGCCCCAGTCTTGGCCGATACCCCGAAACCCTTACTGCTTTTCCCGTTTTCATTAGCCCGGTTGACTAGTTTTCTTCGGATATTCCCGATTTGTATCACTTTAATTCCAATGGCGATTCCAAAGAAAACCATGCCTAGAAAAGGAACGTACCACAGTAAGATATTAAAGCAGATAAAGTAGATTAAATTGATTAAATCATAGTTCTCTATGTACATATCCGCGAGTGACAGTCTGGCGACCGTGGCCTCGAGCGTTTCGTCGTAGACCCATTCATACTTTAGGGCGAACAGCAATGGGGTGAAAACAGCCGTGGTAACCGCGACGACGGCCACCACGATTATTCTGACCCGACACGGCGTAAAAATCCTGGCCACCTTGAAGGGAAACCACACGGCGGTGAAACGTTCCACACCAATGGCCGCCACCAGCAGGCCCCCGTTGACCGTGAAGGTTCTGTTGATGACAAAGACGTAAAGGCTGGCGAACGTGTCGGCCGTCTCTCCGTAGGCCGGGCTGAAGTGGGCCACGACACACTTGATGCGTCTGAAAATAAACGAGAGATGTCACATCAATAAAGTATTGGGATTTTACCTTTTTTTAAAAACAAATTGACCCAATTGAAATAAAGATTTCAATGGCATTGACTCCGTCGTAGGCCTGGTCCACTGTCCAGAAAAGCTAAATAATGGCATACAGTCGGCATACAACTACAAAACAAATTTATGGAGGTGAACCTGGTGTAAATAAATCACTTTATCAAAGGAATGATGTAAATAGATCACGTTATCAAAGACCTGATGTAAATGTATCACTCTATCAAAGGACTGATGTAAATGGATCACTCTATCAAGTGATTGATGTAAATGGATCACTCTATCAAAGATTGATGTAAATGGATCACTTGATCAAAGGACTGATGTACATGGATCACTCCATCAAAGGACTGACGTAAATGGATCACTCCATCAAAGGACTGACGAAAATGAATCACTCCATCAAAGGACTGACGTAAATGAATCACTCCATCAAAGGACTGATGTAAATGAATCACTCCATCAAAGGACTGACGTAAATGAATCACTCCATCAAAGGACTGACGTAAATGGATCACTCTATCAAAGGACTGATGTAAATGAATCACTCCATCAAAGGACTGACGTAAATGAATCACTCTATCAAAGGACTGATGTAAATGAATCACTCCATCAAAGGACTGACGTAAATGGATCACTCCATCAAAGGACTGATGTAAATGAATCACTCCATCAAAGGACTGATGTAAATGAATCACTCCATCAAAGGACTGACGTAAATGGATCACTCCATCAAAGGACTGACGTAAATGAATCACTCCATTGAAGGACTGACGAAAATGAATCACTCCATCAAAGGACTGATGTAAATGGATCACTCTATCGAAGGACTGACGAAAATGAATCACTCCATCAAAGGACTGACGTAAATGGATCACTCTATCGAAAGACTGACGAAAATGGATCACTCCATCAAAGGACTGACGTAAATGGATCACTCCATCAAAGGACTGACGTAAATGGATCACTCCATCAAAGGACTGACGTAAATGGATCACTCTATCGAAGGACTGACGTAAATGGATCACTCTATGGAAAGACTTGGGATATGCACCAAAGTATTTCTCACCTCAGCGGAATCGTCACGCAGAAGAGCAAGTCAAACACCGTGAGTGCCAGGATGAAAAGATTGGTTGTGTCGTTCCTCACATCGTGGTGCGCAAGAACCACCAAAGTGATGACGTTCCCATCTGTTCCAAAAATAGCCATGGCGTTGATCAGGAAGCAGTTTACGACGATGTCCATGAGCGCGAAGGCGACACTGTCAACACTTTTGTCGTCAGAGTCGTCGCGACTATTTGAAGAGTTAGCGACCATTGCGATGACGCCATGTAACGTCACATCACATTTCAGCGTGACGCATGACTGGGATTGGTTAAAGGTGACCGCATTACCGGCTAAAGTCATTTTAGTGAACTAATTAATTTTTTTATATAAAATATTCTACGAACAATTGTTACTCCTTTCGAACGTTCCAATTAACTACAAACGCTTTGTGCATTAACTGAAAACAACCCTGGTTCGAATAAAATGTCTCTAAAAAATGTTTAGTGGTATAGAGATGTCATAGCATTGTTTGCTAATTTTAGTTTAATATTTAACAATAATACCTGAATTCCCCCCCCCCCCCCAACTCATCCAACTATACATACAAATTTGGACTGCTTTAAAAGTTGTGCAAAATTCAAGTCTGCTAAGTGTTCTAAAAAAAAAAAGTTGTGTAAATTCAAATCTACTGTATAAATGTACACGATTTCAGTTTATTTTCCCACACCTATTCGTTTAAACAAATAGCGGTTACGATTTGTGACTGATTCACGGTATTAAATGTAACCCGAATTCGATGAGCCAGAAGTGTAAGTCAATCGCTGCTGCTAAGGTATGCCCCGTTGTCTAATGGTGACAATCATTGACTTGAAGGTTTGTAGGTTTGTGCCATCGTTATTCCAATTATTCTAAGAAATATAAATCATTGCTGTTGGCCCAGTCTCAAATGACGGTAACAAAAGTTACTTTTTTTTTTGTTGTTTTTTTGTATCTTCGTTTCGTTTACATTTACATCGGTACCGGGTTTGTCTTTAGTCAACCTTTAAGTTGAAGGGTGTTGCGATAAGTTCACTTGTTGGGATTGCACATAATTTGCCACAGAATGTCTATATATCAGGATTGGGTATTTTCATTCTGCACCACTTCCACCATCTAACGCCCTCATTGATAACTCTAAAACATAAAAATACGAGAATAGGATGGTTGTTTGAGCTCGAGTCGATATACGATCTACATCATAATTATGCAGCTCACTTTCTGCCTCGCAACAATAGAAGATGACTCAGTAAATTATACCTCATGCAAAGTGCAATACTGTTTACTTTCTGTTACCACTTTGCTTAGCCCTCGTCACCAGGCTGACCCCCCCCTCCCCGCACTCTCCCATAAATTCACAATACATCTTTCCCCTCAACAATTATCAGGAAAACCCAAAGACATTTTTTTTTATTGTCTGGAATTAAATTCAGTCGTCATGGTGATAGCGGTTATTTTATTTTGTTTGAAAGCGTTCAGCAAAGAATAATAGTATGTCTACAGAGATTTAAATGCTACACGTTAGGTCAGATAAAGTACTTTGGCTAGATCATACGAAGTCCACTAATTTCAACACAAAAAGTACATCATGAATTTATGAATACAAAAAACCCAAGTTTTAATTGACTATTTATAGTTTTAATTATTTCAGAAGTAAAACAAATTGATTTTATGATATATATATATAAAATAATTGGTAACGTAACATAATCCACGAACTTGATCATCAAGAAGCACACAGTCATACGATTGAAGTCATACATTATCAGTGAGACTGATACAAGGGATAATGCCGTACACATCAAATCCTTAACTAGTCAAGTTTTTTTTTTAAATTTTAAAATGAATGACTGGTTCGAGTTCTTGTTTAGATGTCATGAAAACTTTATATTATAATGGTCATGTAGACATAACTATTATGTTCTCGTGAATCCAGTTACTAACTACACTATTACACAATCATCAGTCTCCGGGTATTTCATTATTATAACGTAATTTTTTTTCAAATCATTTCTATTGCCCGGAGGCTCATGGGAAAATTGTGTTATCCCAATCTGTCCTATGGTGCATGTTCTATGGTGCATGTTTTATGGTGCATGTTATATGGTGCATGTTATATTGTGCATGTTCTATTGTGCATATTCTATGGTGCATGTTCTATGGTGAATTTTTATGGTGCATGTTCTATGGGGCATAATGTGTCGTGCTAACATTACCAATCACACGCAGTACTGAGATTTATGTAGACTGAAATCAACCAAAGGCTAAACATGAACACACAATGCTACACATGAACACACAATGCAACTCATTGACGCATCTGTTTGAGACGTGGTCACGTTTTGTACGATAAAACAAGGAGACGGTGCGCATGTTTCTCTTGATTTGCGAGAGAGAAACAGAAGTTAGAATGTTAGTACAGGTGCTTCAGCTTAGTGAGGCTAGAATGTAAGTATAGGTGCTTCAGCTTAGTGAGGCTAGAATGTTAGTACATGTGCTTCAGCTTAGTGAGGCTAGAATGTAAGTACAGGTGCTTCAGCTTAGTGAGGCTAGAATGTAAGTACAGGTGCTTCAGCTTAGTGAGGCTAGAATGTAAGTACAGGTGCTTCAGCTTAGTGAGGTTAGAATATAAGTACAGGTGCTTCAGCTTAGTGAGGCTAGAATGTAAGTACAGGTGCTTCAGCTTAGTGAGGCTAGAATGCTAGTACAGGTGCTACAGATTAGTGAGGCTAGAATGTTAGTACAGGTGATTCAGCTTAGTGAGGCTAGATGCTAGTTGAGGTGCTTCAGATTAGTGAGGCTAGAATGCTAGTACAGGTGATTCAGCTTAGTGAGGCTAGAATATTAGTACAGGTGCTTCAGCTTAGTGAAGCTAGATGCTAGTTGAGGTGCTTCAGATTATTGAGGCTAGAATGCTAGTAGAGATGTTTCAGCTTAGTGAGGCTAGAATGCTAGTAGAGGTGTTTCAGATTAGTGAGGCTAGAATTATAGTAGAGGTGTTTCAGATTAGTGAGCGTGATGAGATAAGAGAACTTCCAACTGAAAACTAAACAGACAAAACGTAAAATGGTAATAAGAGGGAATGGTGACAGGAAGGCCCCCCTTGTCGACGGGAATAAATAAATGGTTTTGTTGCGTTCATTGTTTCAGGATTTCCCATACTTTGGCTCATTTCCAAACAAAACATACTGAACTTACCTGTCATGTATTGTTGGATATTCGGTTTTCGACACAATTTTTTTTATTAGGTGTCAAGAAACTTGCACATGTAACACACATTAAAAAAAAAACAATACCAATATATTTGTTGCGAGTGAATCGCTACCACAATCAATCAACCATTCATCATCATCATCATCATGTCCCATAGTCCTTCGACCGTGGGGCGCCACATGACATGTACACTATTCTTCTCCATTCCGCTCGGTCTTCTGCCCTACGCATAGCATCGCCTAGTTGTAATCCCGTCCATTCTTTGATGTTATTTTCCTCTTCTTCTTCCTCCTCTAGTAGTGCCCTGCAAGATCTCTGTGGCGAGCCCTTGTTTTCTGGTCACGTGGCCATACCACTCAAGTTTGCGCTTTTTAACAGATGTCAGGAGGTCATCGTATTGCCCAATTGCCTGACGAATCCTTTCTTTTATTTGCTCATTGGTGATGTGGTCTCTATAGCAGATGCCAAGAATGCCTCTGTAACATCTCATCTCCATCGCCTTTATTTTCCTTCCAAGTTCTGCCATTCAACCATTCTGTCCCATTTCAATTTAAAATATCTGGTTAGAGCCCTGATGTAGTTTAGAAGTCTGTATATGATATTCACAGCTTTAACCTATTCCCATTTACTCATTTTAGTGTATGACTTTTTATATATTTTTAGTAATGACCTATTTCTCCTTTTAGTAAAGACCTATTTTATCCTTTTAGTAATGACCTTTTTTTCTCCTTTTAGTGACCTTTTTCTCCTTTTAGTAATGACCTATTTTCTCATTTTAGTAATTACCCATTTTCTCCTTTTAGTAATGACCGATTGTCCCCTCTAAGTAATGACCTATTTTCTCCTTTTAGTAATGGCATTTTTTCTCTTTTTAGTGACCTTTATTCTCCTTTTAGTAACGACCTATTTTCTTCTTTTAGTAATGACCTATTTTCTCCTTTTAGAAATTACCTATTTTCTCCTTTTAGTAATGACCTATTTTCTCCTTTTAGTAAGACCTAGTTTCTCCTTTTAGTAATGGCATTTTTTCTTCTTTAGTAATGACCTATTTTCTCCTTTTAGTAATGACTTTTTTTCTCCTTTTAGTAATGACCTATTTTCTCCTTTTAGTAATGAACTATTTTCTCCTTTTGGTAATGACCTATTTTCTCCTTTTAGTAATGACCTATTTTCTCCTTTTAGTAGTGAACTATTTTCTCCTTTTGGTAACGGCCTATTTTCTCCTTTGTAGTAATGACCTATTTTCTCCTTTTGGTAACGACCTATTTTCTTCTTTTAGTAATGACCTATTTTCTCCTTTTAGAAATGACCTATTTTCTCCTTTTAGTAATGGCCTATTTTCTCTTTTAAGTAATGGCATTTTACTCTCCATCTATTATGGACCTTTGAAACGACTCGAAACAACGTTATTTTTGTTCCTCTTCGTGTCCCTTACATTTACAAGATTTAAGTTATCGGCACCACCCTTTCTCTATTCACCTGTAAGTTGAAGGGATCAGTGATAAGTTACCTTGTTTGTTTCGCACAGAATTCGTAACTAAATTATCACATAATTGTTTTCTCCTTTCAGCAATGACCTTTTTGATTGGTCAAGAATCGGCCCGACAAGCATATTACAAAACATATTTAGGTAGCAGCATTTGGTAAATTTATAGAGATGTGTCCGCGTCTTTTACCATGACCGCCATCTTGGTTGCCCCGACCCGCGAACTTTTTTTTGCTAAAATTACGAATAAAAAGTTTTTAAAAATGAAAAAATGAACTAAATCTATCCCTCACCTTAACCTGAACCCTAAATTCCTCCCTAACCCGGTTTTGACCCTCTCCCTAACAGGGTTTTGACCCTTTCCCTAACAGGGTTTTGACCCTCTCCCTAACAGGGTTTTGCCCCTCTCCCTAACAGGGTTTTGACCCTAAGGAAACAGCGTTTTGACACTCTCCTTAGCCTAACGTGGCGCTGGGTTTTGACCCTGAAAAGTAGGAAAATTAAAAAAAAAACAAAGAAAAGTGGCCAAAATTAATTATAAAATAAACAAGTAATGAAAACCCAACTTACATTTTCATGGAATACACTTTTACACACTTTATTTCAGGTTCCAACGAAAAGAATATCCAACAATTAATTAAGCATAGTCTGGTCAACTTCTTAAGACATCTCATAAAATGGCGGAGCTCATTAACATATTTAATAGGCCAACCAATGAAATTTTAAAAAATATAATTAATCAACCAATAAATATTTGCCACCGTCATATTAATGAAAATGTAACTCTAATTAAAAAAAATAAGGGGAGTGAATCCACGCAAATGACGTCACGGATACACAACTACAGATCAGCCCAGCATTTTTATCCTTTTTGATCAGACTTTTTAAAAAAAGGAACTATATTTTTGAATGTAGAATTTATATAGTGTATCCCTATACAGTGTAAATATGTACATTGTAACCCTATACAGTGTAACCCTGTACAGTGTAACCCTATACAGTGTAACCCTATACAGTGTAACCCTATACAGTGTAACCCTATACAGTGTAACCCCGTTACAGCAAGATTATTGCGTTTCATAAAAATTGGAAACTGTTAATAGCTGGGCCTCGCTCATTTCGTGTTTTTGATAGGATCTTTTCAAAATAGGAATATAGGTTGTTTGCGATAACACTGTTTATAGCGCTGGTAGGTAGTTGGCAAGTCTTGATTGATCCAAATACGATGGTGGCTCTAACAAATGTTTTTGTTTATTGATGAAGGGCTATTAAAACAAAAGCAAGAAATAAACTCCTCAAGATTATGTCATTATAATTTATCATTATCTCTAAAGGGAAACTACTGCTCTTAACCTCTGTTTCAACCCACACTGGCGGAATATGTCCCGATACGTCTTGGAAAACTTGTTGGAAACACTCGCGTAGATAAGAAAGTTTGCTGCTGCGTTCAGCGTGTAGAGCAGATCTATACAGATGACCAGAGCCGAGTAGAGCTTAGAGTGGTAGATAAAGTGTGGCACGCAGTAGTAGGAATACACATCCAATAACATGGTAGGCACAAACACGACGGCAGAGAATAGACAAACGAGCATTAGCATTTTTATAACCTTCAGGTCCAGCACGATTTTTTCTTTGTGTGACGGTTTAGAAGAGTTGACGATCTTCCCGATCGTATCCCCGGCGTGCACGAGTCGTTTGCGGAGATTTCCGATGCGCACCACTTTAATTCCCGTAGAAACTCCGCAGAAGACCACAATCAGCCAGGGTAGTCCGTTCAGAACGATATTGTACACCACGTAGCACATAAAACTTACAGTATCATAATTGTCTTGATAAAACTCGGACAGCAGCAGCGTTGCGACTGTCGCGTTTAGTTCAGGATCGTAGACCCACTCGTAGGTGAAAATAAACAAGGCAGGGGACATGATCGCCAGCGTCAGTAAGACGATCCCCAAAACAACGTATTTCACCCGCAACGGTGTGAAAATCCTGGCAACTTGAAAGGGAAACCAGACGGCGAAAAACCGCTCCACACTTATGGCCGCCACGAGCCAGATCTCACCGTTGGTCATGGACCGGTTGAACACAAACACGTAGACCACTGACAAGGTTTCTGTGGTCACGCCGTAGGACGGGTTGAAATGGCTGACCACGCATTGGATTCCCCTGAAATTGTAAAATAATGCGATTTGAAATGTGTTGGTAGACCTTCGTGTTCTTGTGATGAACCATTAAAAAAAAAAAAGCAGAGCTGTAGTCGAAGTGGGGAATAGACAACTGTGTGTGTGCACAGGTGGGGAGACATTTTGAAGATAACAAATTCATATGTAATAAGTAATAATTTAAAAGATACTCTTATATACGGCAGCAAATAATAATACAACAAATAATCTTATATACTGTATGAACTAATAATGTAACAAATCCTCTTATATAATGTAGCAACTTATAATAGAGCAACAAAAAAATTATGCTGTAAAAACTAATAGTATAAATAATTTTTTTTTATATACAATAGCAACTATTAAGGAAACAATTTTTTTATATACTATAAGAACCAATAATATAACAAATAATCTTACATAATCAAATAACTTACCATAGAATACAATTCTCAAATATGGAATAACTAATGATATAAATTAATATTATTATATAATGTAATAACCAAGAGATCCTTTAGGGACAACTCTAAACTATATCTCTAGAGGTAACTCTAAACTCTTTCTCTAAAAGCAACTATAAAGTCAAGATTTGACCACCAATCAGCAGTTCACTTGACTTAAATCAGGAGGAAATGTATAACAGCACACACGCCTGAAGCAATACACTTCTCAATTATATGGGACTACATGATATAAGGCAATTGCTCCTTCCTTGTATCTCTCTTTACATTGATTCTTAATTGGCCATTTCTCCTTCGTTGTATCTTGCTTTACATTTAAACTTATTTGGCCATTTCTCCTTCGTTGTATCTCTCTTTATAGTAAAAAAAAGTATACTTTTTTAAATTCAGTTTTAAGATGTGTTTCCCCCCCCCCCCCCCCCCCCATAAATTAAATGTTTGTGTTCATGTTCCGTGAGCTTAATCATTAGATTTGTTCAGATGATTTGCAGTGCAAACAAGCAACTGTGAATATCTATCTTAGACAAAAAATTATCCGCAACAATTTGTTACCCGAAAGGAATAGTTAGACATAACATCTTCTGTTACAGTTCGCTACCTGGAAAGGAATAGTGTGAATAAAAAAAAATATTTCACTATTTGTTACATGAAAGGATAAAAAAATATTTTTGTTACAATGAGTTACCTGTAAGGAATAGTGAGACAAAACATCAAGTCGAAAAATGTGAGCGAGGTGAGCAAAATGTTGGCCGTGTCCTTTCGAACACCATGACGTGCAAGAACCACCAAAGTGATGACGTTGCCACACGTTCCAAAAATAGCCAGGACGTTGAGGAGAAAACAGTTCACCACAACATTTATAGCATCGAAGATGACGTCATCGATTGTTGTGTCTTCGGGGCCCTCGTGGTAACTTGCACCGCTGACAGTGGTGTAACTGTGGTAGTCGTAGCTGCTGGCGTTTTCACTGAAAAAATGGTCTCTGCCAAACGTGAAATGATATGGCTTGGAGTAATTTAATGCCATTCTATCAACAAATTGAAAACACTCTTGTCTGGTTTCATCTAATTTTTACGTAGTGAAAAAAAAAAACACGCTTGGTTTATCTACACGAATACAGTGTCTGGTAAAGCTTAAACAATAACTATTTAATGTAGGTGAAACTCATGGCACCTGGCCGTCTCTGCCCAAGTGAGTCCCGCTACGTTTAACACCGTACACATAATATTAACCCTCATCTTGCAAGGATATGATCTCACGCCCCATCTGTGCTAATTTGCTGACTGTGACTAACTACAAACAGTTTAAAAATGCTGTAGTAGATCGCGGTGGTTATTGATTGTTGCATATCACTTAAGGAGTTTAAAGTGACGGAGCTCAAAGAATGTGTTTTTTATTATTGAAAGCACCAAACTAGGCTTCCACAGCGTAAGAAAAATTGGCCGTAGTAAAAAAAAAAAAATACGTCTCAATTCGAGAGCTGTCATCTTGATTTAAGCAAGAGGAAGCCCAACCGAAATAAGATTAAACCCGACGAACTGCATTAACCGATCCATTATCCAAATCTTAACACCAGAATTTCATTCGATTACATTTGAGATAATATCTTGACACATGATTATAAGACGCTTCTATAAATGATGTCACGATCAATATTAAATTACCGCTTATTGGTGTAAGCACTAAAGTAAGGAGAAATGCTGGTGCTACTTCTTATATTTTTTTCAAGCTCTTTACAGATTATGTCCCTTTAAAATTGTATTAGTTATTTCCCCTGGTTTACATAAAAATTATTACGCTTTTTTCAATATATAAAATTGCTTACATAGTTTTTTCTTTTTTTTTAAATCTCATGCAATAATTTAAATGTTTCCGGTATCTAGGGGAAATGTTAGTTCTTTCGATCAAAATTTTTGTGCAGCTTGAACACACTCTCGCCGAACAAATTAATATATCGTATACGGTGCAATTTAAAATCAATTTCAAAACGATATTCGCGAGAGAGTTGTTCATTGCTCCAGTTAAGGTTACGAAATTTACACGCACGTTTCAATTATTTTTCCTCAAATTATTCTAAAATTATATATTATAGTAATAGCTCGTGCATTTGCGACTAAGGATTCGCGAATTGGCCGAGATGTTAAATTTTAAATGGAACCTAGCTTATTTGCATTCGCCCTTTTTTTTTTTTCAATTACAGATCTGGCGAAATTTGCGAAATCCTCGCAAAACTTCAGCAGAAGTGTTTTATGTTTAATTTTTAAAGACATGTACACGATTTCCTGCTTCTAGGTGTGTATGAAGTTTGCTTGGTTGAATGCGTGTGTTGACCTAGTTGACCTAGTTGACCTAGTTAAACGAGTTTCATTTCCTGGCCATGACGCAGAATCTTTAGTCATTAAGTTTAAAGTCGGATTCGTTACTTTGCTTTACCCTACTGTGAGTGCAAAAGAAAACGGCAGAGATGAATTATTATACCTTAGGGGGTAACATAAGTATACCGTAGGGTAACTTTAGTATACCGTAGTGGTAACATTAGTATACCGCAGGAGTAACATAAATATACTGTAGGGGTAACATAAGTATACCGTAGGGGTAACATATGTATACCGTAGGGGTAACATAAGTATACCGTAGGGGTAACATATGTATACCGTAGGGGTAACATAAGTATGCCTTAAGGGTAACATTAAGCATACTGTAAGGGTAACATTAGTATACCGTGGGGTAACATAAGTATACCGCAGGGGTAACACAAGTATACCGTAGGGGAAACATTAGTAAACCGTAGGTGTAACATTAAGTATACATTACTGTAAATTAGCTAGTGTGGCAAGTTGTCCATTGGGAGATGCTCAATGTGTAAGACAACCATTTATTTACTTTCTTTTCCCGTGTAAACAATTTTTTTTAATCGTAACGCATTCAGCTAACTTATAAAGGGGATTAATGTGCTCTGGGGGGCAGGAATAAGGTTCAACTCTAGAAACAGGCATTCATGCTAAATTTAGTGACTCGTACCAAACATTCGCTATAAGCTCGGTTCCGTGAAGTGTTCTGTAACCGATCCTCAAAGAATGTTGGAGCTATCGCTGCACATCACAAGTTCTTGTAAGTTGCTATCCAGTTATATAACTAAGGTCTACATGTGACTTCACAGTGCATGGACATTTAGACAACCCGGTGTGGCAAACAGAAAATAAAACTTGCATATAAATATATTAAGATTAAACATATGCGTTTCAATTATCGAGGATTAATATGTAAAATGCATAACTACTTTTAAAAGAAAACACTCCACGGGAATTGCAAGCAAAATTAAAGAACGTCTGCTGTAAAGGTTTAATCAATGTGGAATTTAAAAACATCTACTCAGAAAACTGTATGTTAATTCAGGGAAATAACAACTGTACTTTAGTGATTTGTAAAGTAAAAAAAAAAAAAATGCAGTGTTTGAGGCTATAAATATTTCAGCATACTTTTCATTATGGCTCCAGTTCTAATGTGAAGTTTGATATAGGAAGACAACGTTCGGGTTGAAGCAATAAGAAATAAAACACAGAGAGTAGTGGGGATTCTTGAAGAAAAACGAAGCGAATCAGCACCACCAGCAACAACAGCGAAACAAACAAGAACAAAATAAGACATCAGAGATTTTTAAGAATAATTAAGAATAGGTTTATTTTCAGTTTGAAATAAAAAAAAATATTTGTTACTAAATAGAAATCAAAATTATTTAAAAATATGAATATTATTCAAAAATGGAGTATTCAAACTTTCTGTCATCTTGTTTATGGATTTACGATACATTTTTAATAAACATGTAATAAATATTTAATAAATAAGTAATAAATATGAGATAAGATATTTTTATTTATCCAAATAAAAGGAAATTGTGTTGTTTTTCATTCATCGAACATATTTTTTTTCCACTCTTGAAAAAAATGTTTGTTTGAGTTTTTCCTTGTTCCTTAAAATAAGTCCACAGCAAGACATTCGGCGTGTCATTGTGCGAAAAGAGTACCAGTTGGGCTCTTAGGTGAGAAGGAAGTTTGGGATTTTTCGTTTGAACGAAGTTCTCGCTTCTCCTCTCCAAGAGCAGGGACACTCCTTTCGCTTGTACCCGACTTGTCTTTAAATGGTTGTCTTGATCTTGTTATTTGTTTACAAGTGTACTATCAATTTTTACAATATGGCGGATACAGGCTTTGTCTTTGTTTATGGCAACGAAGAACCAACTGATGTTAAAACATGTTCACACCGATACACGCTCCACCTATGGCATTGCTAACACTCCAAACATCAAAACCGATTTTTTAATTTTTTTTTTATATTCACTTTTTTTCATGAGCACTCTAATACTTCTCAATTAAAAACTCATTGCTTGATCATGGCTTGGGATGTCAGAAATAACACCACGGAGGGGCATTTTACTAATGTGCCGCCACAGTCTCACCAGAATAGGGTACAGCTGTTGCAGGAAATCACTGTTTTTTTTTTTTAAAACTTAACTGTCAGTTACACTATTAATGTGTTATCCCTAACTTACGCGAATCACCACAATTGGTATAAGACAGGAAGACACCATGATAGTATAGGATGGTACAATTCAAAAATATTCCTTTTTTTTTTCCTCATATTTTTTTTTTAAATTGTATTTATTCCGATGCATTTCTTAAGCTTGTTCTCCAGAATATATTTATGTTTCAGATTTTCATTGTGGACAGAGAGAGCTTATGCCATTTTTATTTCCTGATGGCCTTTTGATTGCAATGTTGGACGCCTTCATAGGATGTGGGGCATTCCGGGGGCACCAAGATATTGCATTCCGGGGGCACCAAGATATTGCATTCCGGGGCACCAAAATAGTGCATAACGGGGGCACAAAAATAGTTCATTCCGGGGGCACCAAAATAGTGCATTCCGGGGAACAAAAATAGTACATTCCGAGGGCATCAAAATAGTGCATTCCAGGGGCACCAAGATAGTGTTACAAATTATCGACCCCCCTCCCGCTTGAGCGTGGCGTAATTTGAAAACGACCCCCAATATAAAACACGTTGAGGAGGTTGGGTCGGTTGGGAATAGGAAGGAGCCGGAAAGGAAAGCAAAAAGTCTCACCATTAGCGTAATCTATATAAGAGATTTCTATCCACTAAATGAAACAAAATGCAATACTTATTTAGTGTTGGGATGTTTGCATCAAGAATTAACAATAATTAGGGCGTGTCTTCCATTTAAAAATTAATCAAATAAAAAGAGAACCAATGTATAAGGCATTTCGGCCCATAAGAGTTCATTGTGCATTCATAGTTGCAAGGTGACATGTCTTGATTACAAGTTCTAGTTCTGGTTCTGGTAGGGTACGTTGCTGAATCCATATACTGGCATAGGTGCAACAGTTGGGGAAGCAATGCTGCCATCCTAACAGCTCCTAGCAGATGCCAGGGCAGCCTTGAAGCTTTCGATAGATGTCGAGTTCACGGCGGTATTGTCCAGGTGATTCCAAGCGATTATTGTGCGTGGGAAGAATGTTTTTTTTATGTTGCGCTGTGTTACTCCGAGGCACAGTGAAGCATTTGCTATTGTTCCGGGTGTAATTGCTCATGGGGGTTGTCAGAGGTTAAGTCAGTGTTTAGTGAGTGATTGGCTCTGATTAATCGACCTGGCTTCTGTGGAGTGAGATAATTGTTTGCTGGGATGGCCGGCACCAGCCCCTTGAAAAGGTCTCCTTAAAAAATATGCTACACAATAGACTTAGTCCTAACGAAAGACTATTTTATAATTTCTTATTTAACTTGACAGAATCCAGACATTTTATATTTTTAAGTGCGTGGATTATATATATATATGTATATGATATTTAAAAAATGAAATGTTTATCTTTGGGTCCTATATCTTCTTAAGCTCACTTTCGCACACACGCATTCAACGATAAGCGCTACCACAGCGGCGCCCATGCCGTAGCCACACAAGTACAAAATTGGCTCAATAAATCTCAAATCAAACACCTGGTCCTCGTCTTTAGCCCGCCATTCGGCACGGGTCTCGTTTCTAATCGTTTTCATCGCGTAGTCCAGCAGACCGGTGTCCGACATGGCGAGAAGCCTTTGCGAAATGACGCCCTCCAATTCCGACGTCTTGGGCAGAACCAGCCCCGAGCAGGTCACCAGTAAAATTTCTCCGATCGTCTGCAAGTCCGGTAGATATCTGGCCCGGACGTTCTCCTGCCACGCCCCTGTCACGACAGCCACGAATTTTCCGCCTTTGAGTCTTTCGATGATTTCAGGCATAGTGCCGTTGAAATTAGGATACTCTCTTGCGTAACGCTGTATGCCAACATAGAGCCTCTGCATTATCGATCCGGCAGGTGCGCCTTGCATCAGACGCATGGCAGACGACTCGGACTCACAGCTCCATTGGTAGTCTCCCCTGGCCATCATCTCGTCGAAAGTCGTAAAGGGTAGCGTCCCTCCCTTGCCCACGAGAGTAGCGATTAGAGTTCCGGTGAACGTAGCCGACACGACCAGCACCATCATGTTCCAGAACCAGAGCAGAATTTTCGCCGAGTTCACATAGGGAATATGAAAAGTATTTTGGTTGACAAGCGTCCCAGCAAATCTAAATGTAATGTCAACAAAATACTCGTAAATTTGCACACCGCGAAGTTCTGAAAACAGGTTTTGAAAAACATATGAACCTAGCGACGCCTTCCCGCGGACTTTGTTTTTTAGAACTATCAGCGGTTCTTTCGCTGTTAGTGTTGATGAAATGGTTTTGTTTAAATTGCATGTGACGCATTGTTTCGCATAGTCTGTATTCGTGCCCTTTACCCTATCACAAACTTCTTTTGAGTGAATGAAATTAGAAGTGTTCGATATTTCATTAGCGAAAACGGATCCGATCGTTTTATTTTCACCAGAGTCTGTATTAGCCAGTGACTCGGCATGACCACAGTTCGCTGCTATTTGAATGTTGCCAGGAAAAGCTCGCGTCGCTATGGAGTATATGACGACGTGGATCACAATGGCACAGGTGAAGATGACGGAGATGATCACGTGGTTTTTTATTTTGGGAAAGGAGAATGACAGGCTATCGGGATTCATGTAAATCCCACTGATGTTGCTGCAGAGCAACGGGAACGACACGGTGTGGTTGTAGTAGGCGCTGGTGCTGATGGGGAACGTAGTGGCGCCGAGGTCGACGGAAGACGACGCTATCTGGTCCGAGAAGTCCCTCCACGACATGCGGTCGTCCTCCCCAGGTTTCGGCACGACCTCAAACGTGAAATTGAGCGACCGGGCCAAGAGACGTATGACGTCCATGTAAAGCCCAACGTATTTCGTCTCGGCTGAAACGGGAAAGGGTTCCTTGTACAAGTGCAGCAACCATTCTTTGGCCAGAACAAGCAGCCGGCGTCCGTTGAGTCCAAACTTTACGTTGGGAAAAAGCTGACACACTGCTTTTTTTATCACTGGCTGACACGCCTG
This sequence comes from Omphiscola glabra, assembly GCA_964017045.1. Classification (NCBI taxonomy): domain Eukaryota; kingdom Metazoa; phylum Mollusca; class Gastropoda; family Lymnaeidae; genus Omphiscola; species Omphiscola glabra. Next base: position 20,700,351 of record OZ024808.1, read on the forward strand.
GACAGCTTTGATGGTGCCGAGCTCCCTTGTTTTGTTTCGTCTCCACATAAGAGTATACACGCCCCTTATGTCCAGCTTATTTGGACCAATTGTGACGATCACGACATTGTCGAGTACACAATTTTTCAGCTCTTCCCTGATGAAGTTTAGATTAGACTCAAGCAGTATCACAACGAGTCTCACACTGTGCGGCATCAACGCACACCTTCCTCTTTCTTCTGCAGCGTACGCCTGCTCAAAATAAGTCAAAATCAACACTGGGTTTTTAAGGATGATAATGAAATTTCTCAATTTGTCGTCGACATATAGTTTTCGGATAATATCTTGGCCTAGCGTTACACCAGAATCCAGCGAAGAATTGTCAAAGTGCATTGCAGAATATCTTTGCAATTGAAACTTGAGTATTAAACGTTCTTGCACTGTCTGAATAAAATTGCCGTCACCAATCACTACTGTAGGATTCCAATCACAACTTTCTAACATCTCAAACAGGAAGTCGGCAGACTTTGATGCGCAATCAGTTTTTGTTGGTTTTAAATCCCGGAAATACTCCCTGGCTGCACACATCCTGCCGGACTTCGTTTCAAATTCATCAAATGACGAATCTCCTGCCGAAACCGCGAAGATTATGAGATAGCCAATGACGCGAAATGATTTGAGCACAGTAGAACGCTGTTTTCGCATAGTTGGAACCTTCCGTACAAAAAATATGCTTGTTGTCCTCACAGCCGAAGTTTTAAATACAAATGGTGATTACCCTGGCATGGGCCAGGCCTCAATGCTAATGACGTGTTTGCATGACACCCAACACTGAGACGGAAAGTTTGCTCGAACAATCACGTGGTGTTATTTGTTTAAACCCAGTTGTTGGTACGGTCAATCAAATGCACACTGTTGAGATGTTTAAATTGATTTTTTTTGAAAAATTCAGAACATATTTTGTTTTGTAAACCTATTGAAGCAGGTGAGATTAGGCTGTGGAACAAGACTTTAAAAGGGAAATTTCAGCTGCCGAAAAACTTTTCTAGTTTTGTTTTCTTTTGGATACATTGAAAATTTAACATATTTTACTGAACATTGAACATATTTTACTGAATGTTGAACATATTTTACTGAACATTGAACATATTTTACTGAACATTAAACATATTTTACTGAACATCAAACATGATTTACAGAACATTGAACATATTTTACTGTAAATTGAGCATTTTTACTGCAAATTGAACATAGTTTGCTGAACAGAGCGCAGCGTGATCCAAATGGATATAGCCATCGAAACAGCTGATTAAAGATGTGTCAAAAAATTTAAGAGTTTGGAAAGAAAGTGCCAGGAAGCGGAAGGATGTGCTAATGTAACCGTGCACTTAATGAACACCCGATGGCTCTCAGTCTGGCTTTAAAGCAAATATTTGTCTTAAAATATTCAAGCATCACACACACACACACACACAATAATGGACGGTCTTTTGTTTGAAAGAGGAATTGTATCGTCAACATGATGAAATTATTCATCAAACAGGGCTTTCTCAGTGGGCGATGGCACACAAGGGCTGTTGCCCTGTCATTTGAATCATCAGCTATGAAGTATTGGTGGATAGGTTTACAGCGCTAAAGTCAACTTAAACAAGCCGTGCTTTGAGCTCATCTCAAATGCGCTCTCAACAAACACAGCCATGATTTTATTTTTAGCACACCTAGAAAAAATTATCGTGGTATTCTTAAAGGGGTACTCTGAATGGTGGGAGACGCCCAAGGTGACAAGGCTCTGCCGTTTCAAAGTTCAAAACGTGTAGAACGTTTATATGCTCAAAGGAGTAATGTTGGCAATCTAGACATACGAAAATACAACAAAACAACTATTTGAAATTCAGCGTCAAGATAGTACACGGGTCAATGCTACACTGTTCAACGCTACACGGGTCAATGCTACCCAGGTCAATGCTATCCATGTCAATGCTACCCAGGTCAATGCTACCCATGTCAATGTTACACTTGTCAACGCTGCACGACTGGTTATTTGTAGAGATTTATGATTTCGTTTTCGTTATCTGATTCATGTGTCTTGGTAACATCTCAATAAAACAATTATGAATACAGCACAGCCATTCTCCAGACCCGAGGACCTACTCCCATTGAAGTCCACACAGATTGGCTTTACCTACTTTTTGATTATTATATTTTGTGAAACGCGATGAATTTTCACCGGTAACTAACACACGACGTTTAGAATTCGAACAAATTACAATTTTATAGCGCGGAGAACTTTTGGTAAATGGACACAACTGTTGCATTTATTAAAGTACGTTTTCAAAAATCATAAATAACATTTGTTAAAAGATGTGTGATTTTAAAGGCTAAATTCCGACTAATCGTAATATTAATTGGGATTTAATTATTATTGTTTGTTTTTTTACATATGTAAGGGTTACATTATCTTCAATCTTGCAGACAAAAAAAAAAGAAAAGGCAGAATAGTATGTACAGTTGTAAGTTAATTTCTTCTGCGATTAACTTTATGTCTCACACAATTCTTCTTCATGAAGTTATAAAACTTTTTTTTTTTTTGCTTATGTGACAAAAAATTTTTTCCCTCTTCTTTCCACCAGTAGATCAGATACTTAGTCCACTTACTTTGTCCTTTCTAATACCATCCTGCAATAGTGAAATGCACTTACAAGTCTGCGAGGGAAAAGAAGAAACAAAAACTAGTTTCCAATCAGTCGGTTATCGATGTATATCATCATTGATCCCTACCCTCCCCCTAGTTTGTAGAATATTATGAATTATTTTTTTTAAAATCTTTTATATTAATTGTCCTTGTATGGTTGGCTTGCAGGCTTGACCTACGGACGGCTAATTGACCCACTTACGTCAAACTATCAAGTTGAATCTTGGCACGGAGACGCGTTGTCAATGACAACACATTCCGTCTAATTTACAGACGTACACCCCCGTCACACACCCCCCCCCCCGCCCCCCAAATTCGAACCGCCAAAAATCTGCTTTTCCAGCTTTTCAAGTGGAAGATAAAATAAATTTACCCACAACTTCTCTTTTTTAGGGCAAAATATCACAAGTGCGTTTAGTACGTAAAATGTTCTCTTGTTTTTCTAAAATTGTTGTTGAAATAAATCTGTGGTGCAGAGGCGGGTTGGTCATTAGAATATTAAAATTGTCCAGGGGCGTGAAAAGAGTGCGGTTGTGAGTCTTGAAGAAGGTGGGAGGGGGGGGTCGGGCAGCACAAATTGGGATTCTTATAAATTGCGTTACTTGTATCCATGTTTTGTCAATTTTCAGCCCCACCCTGCAATGCTCGATATTACATTTATTAAAAAAGATTTATACAAACATTTTAGTTTTCAGGTGTTGTTTAATAACAATCCCAAAGTTGACGCCAGTAGGTTCCTTCCCTTGATTCCTAACTCGTATTCAAATATTGGAGACGTTCAATTTCTCATTTAACATAATATGTTAGTGAATGAAATTGGACAACTTAATTCATATCGTTAACATCTCATGAGGCCCGGGGGGGTGGGGATTTGGGGGGCGGGGCGCACTCTTTGACACGAATCCTTCTCTTGCTAATCATAACTTATGTCTGCAGTGACAAATCTGCTCAATACCAGGAAGTTCCAAAAGTTTGTGATTCCTGGTTACTCCATGCAAAGATCTCTTGTTTTTTTTTACACAAATTAATTGTTATTGTAATATTAAAAACTCAGATGATCCATTGGGGAGCAGCCGGAATGACTAGCAGCCAGAATGACTGCTGGGTTGGCTTTTTATCGATTCGATTGTCAATTCTAAATGACAATGTTTGTATTTTACTGTTAAAGTTTGCGCAGTTCGTTTGCACACTGACTTCACACGCTAATGGGTATTAGACAGCAATACTGTGTACGGGATTAGTGCATCTGTTGTTTGTTAAAGGGGGAAATGTGAAAGAGTGTCCAGTTTGGGTTTGGGGGCAATTATAGTGCGTCACATTGTAATGGCCAATACGCAAGTAGAAATACTTTTTTTTTTTTTGAATTTAGTTTTATTGTTTTCTGGCAAATCTTCCGTCTTTTTTAAAAAAATAGTATTCTTACTAAAGTCCAACAACAATCAACGTAGACAATGAAATTTATTTTCATGGTTTTGAGATCGAGCAATGGTGATGACAACACTCGAGTTCATGAGACTTAGAAATCTGAACGTCATGGAGCTGTCACAGCCAATCGAAACTGTCCAGATGTATTTGAAAGATTACTGAAACAGATCTTCTTACTTCAGGGAAACGGTTTTCGTTGGGCGCCAGCGCGTGTGTGTGTGTTTGCATGAGTGTGTGTGTCTGTGTGTCCGCGTGTGTATGTGTGTGTGTATGTGAGTATGCGGGCTTGCGAGCGTGTGTGTGTGTGTGTGTGTGTGTTAGTGCGTACATGTGCCCGGAACATCGTTCCACTTGCGAGTTGATCCATAAATAGGTTTATAACTAAGATTATTTTATCGAGCGAAGCAGATGGAAATCTGAAGTCAAAGTTAACATGTCATAATTAGTGCAATCTTTTTTTTTTAAAGTTGTATTTACAAATAGTCATTACAAATGCAACTTTGTAGTATCATTTATTATGACGAAACATCTCAATATCAATGTTACTATATATTCAATGATATAAGATACAATTTAAATCTTTTTTTTGTGTAGCCGGGTGGTTACAGGTTAAAACACAAACAAAAAGCAGGTCCTGAGAACTATAGCGTTGTTTAATGTAAAAGGTACAATCCGTTCACACACAATCTCCTCTCCACACTTTGCAACACATCAACCCGTCAAAAAGACTGCCCCGAGTTCACATTTCCCCTGCTTATATCTAGTCACCATGTGTCCACGTCATGAGCTGTTTTACCAGTTCCCCGTGGGACAGGCATACCCAGCTCATGACGTGGATGCCTGGCAGAAAACCTCGTGTGACCCATAGGTGGCACCCTGCAACATAGGTGGGTGCCACCTTATGCAAACAAATTTAGCCAAGGTTGTGCAAAATAGAAGTTAAAACAAAATTATACAAAAAGTGGCACATTGCCACATTTGTAACAAACCAATTAATACATGGGAGATGAAATAAACATTATTTTTATTTTTTAAAAGCTTTATTTAATATTTAAAAAACAAAACAAAAAACACTCACTAAACACTGACTTAACCTCTGACAACCCCCATGAGCAATTACACCCGGAACAATAGCAAATGCTTCACTGTGCCTCGGAGTAACACAGTGCAACATAAACAATCATTCTTCCAATGCACAATAATCGCTTGGAATCACCTGGACAATACAGCCGGGAACTCGACATCTATCGAAAGCTTTCAAGGCTGCCCTGGCATCTGCTAGGAGCCGTTAGCATGGCAGCATTGCTTCTCCAACCATTGCAAATACTCCAGTATATGGATGCAGCAAGGTACCGAACCAGAACCAGAACCAGAGAAAAAAAAAACAAAAAAAACGTGTAATCACTTAAATAAATTTGTTACCCGCCCCTCACTACTGCTGGGCTACAAACCCCCTCCCACTATTCTGTTTACAAACTCTTAATAATTTTAGTGAAAAAAGGCTTCTACGATCGTTTGTTAACATACCGTAGACCAGTGGTTCTCAACCTTCCCAAAAACGCGACCCCTTAATACAGTTCCTCATGTTGTGGCGACCAATACAACCACACAATTATTTTCGTTGCCACTTCATAATTGTAGAGTATAATGTGTTTCCCGGTGATCTTTGGCGACCTCCCGGGAAAAGGGTCGTTTGACCCCCGATGGGGTCGCGACCCAAGGTTGAGAACCGCTGCCGTAGACATTCATTGATCAGATGTTTACAGATCGTGACTTGCATTTATTTCATGGACATTTCAATCCTATTTCATGGACCAGGAAAACTTAAAAAGAAAAATATTTTTAAAACTTAGTTCCAGATAATCGACGTGAATCTTTAACACGACGGACTTTTCGTTAATTTCAAAGAAAGTGGGTCATCAAGTGGCAGGCGTTGTGTGTACACAGTGAGTAGCCTGATCTGTTGCTGTCGGCGCATAGGGTCATAGAGTGCGGTTTACAGTGGACCTATCATATGTCTGTGCAAAGCTAAGCTTAACAAGTTAAGTCTTAAGGATTTGTGAAAATTAAATTTGTTTGTCACGTTTATAGTTCGGGCAAAGATAACCCCATTGCAGTTCTAGTTAAACAGGCTAATCCGCAGCAATGTATAAACCTAAAGAATAACCCCCAAAAAATAAATTGGATAAACATTTTGTTAAGAATAATAATTACATTGGAGATATTTAATTTTACTCAATAATTTTCGCTACATAATTTTTAAAAAGTTAAATTTAATATTCCTAAATTATGATTCACGCCGGAATTAACATAAAAACAAAATCTTGTTCAATTGTGTTTTGTATTTCCACATACAAGGTCAATATTGATTGGATTTATATACAGGAACGTCATTTCTGTAGGGCAGGTTGGGGCAATTACCCCATCCCACTGAATTGACATGTACAGTGGCGCCTCCAGTAATATAGAACTTAACAAGCAGACCAAGCTTTAGGTTTCCCCCCACTGAAAATACCCGAAATGACGCCACTGTTAGTAAAACAATAAAGAAGCAGAATATTTGGTATAATTTCGAAAGATTTAACCGTAAAATATCTTGGAATATGTATTTAATTTTTTTTTTTTTTTAAATTGTATTGACGCTATTTACTTGAAACCATGAATGTAGATTTGTTAGAAGCATCCCAGTGTCCCAGTATCCCATTACATCAGTAATAAATTATTTACATTTGCCTCATTCAGTTTATCCATACCATGGAACTGTATATCGTGCCTAAATTAATTGATTTATTCAATAATCAGTAGATTCAGGATCCCTTGTTTAAACAATGTTACACAACATTCGAACATTTAATTGATTAGTCATTGATCTTTGATTTGAACTTCCTGTTTTTTAAATGTTATTAACCAAATATTTTTTCTTTTTTTTATAAAAAATGTATTATTTTAAAAAAAAAAACCCTTACAAATAATTTACTGCAGATCTGAATTGAACAAATTTACCCCCTATCGTGAAACCAGCCCTCACAATAGTCTGAGACGCGCTGAACGTCTTGTCGTACGTCTTACATTCCTTGAGCACGTGATCAAACATGACATACGCACATTGTGGATCCTCTTCGCACTGGAAGCAGCATTCCGTATAGGTGCGGGAAATCCCGATCCAACGTTGCGCTGTCTGGGTGCTTTTTGGTGCAATGTCTCTCCCGATACGCACATACATTGGTTGCGGGTAATTCACTACTACTGTGGGGGAAAAATATATATATTCATGAAATTTCTAAGCGTATCTTTGAATATTGGCAAACTGATTTTTTTTTAAAAATAAAGTTTACAAACACACAAAATGTGTGCTTGTTAGACATGGAGTCACGTATCTGTTATAAGGTTTTGAAAACTTAATGTGTTTTAAGATTTGGCTCGTAGAGTGAACAATACGTAACACAGGAGTGAAATCCAGCATGCAAAGAAAAACAATACCAATGCTAGTAATTCTAACAATATTCATTTAATTATACTATTAAATTTCTTTAAACATACAAATTGAAATATAGAGAAACCAAAAGCAACAAAAATAATGAATTTACAGCAAGCGAAAGGGTAAATCCTCATAAAATACAAATATTAATTAACATACACAGATATAGAGAGTACAATTTTGCACTTATATAGCTCCTTATAAATGTTAGGAAACATTGCAAAAATCGCTCCTGGCTAGGAAAGCTGACGGCCTTTAATATAGGGATTGAATGAGAGTGATCAGGTGAAGAAATTCTAGAAATTGAGTTACCTAAAAGCATTATTTAGAAACAAAATAGAGCGTATTTTAACGCAAACAACCCTTTCCCAATCAAGAGATGGGTGGGTACGGAGTGACCCAGCACATAACTTGGTGACTTCAATAAAAGAGCAAAAATAAGGACAAGTGGTGGCGGCCACAATGGTAATATTAGGCTTACAAACATGCTTTAATATATGTATTGCATTAAAATTCAGCACATGCGTGAGTTAATTAATATTTCATTTGAATTGTCATTAACATATTCAATTAATTTTAATTTTAATTCAATAAATTGTCCCTTTAAAAATGATTTTATCGTATTTTCTAACATTAAGGTAAGCGTAGGTAAGTACATTGGTTCTGGCTAACAACAATGGCCCTAGGAGAAATTCCTATTGACAGTTTAGAGGTAACTGGGATATTTCGAATGGGATACATACAAAAAAGAGGCATGGTTGCAAGGGTGCTGTAGCGTGGGTATGTGGGTGGAGATTAGCCACTGTCAGCCATGCGAACGTACTGCTTAACGCGACATTCATCTCATTGTATTTCACAAACCAGCTGGATCACGTGGCAATATGGACACCATGTAGGGAACACATGGTGAGCATAATTTTTTTCCACTTATTACAATAATTTAAAGTACCAACTATATTTATATTTTTTAAATGTGAAACCTCACATACATTAACAGTTTAATAAATAAGCCCACACTTCTATTTATTCTACTGGCCGCAATTACTTGTGAAGCATTGTAGTTGGGGTGGGGGGCGTTGAGTAGAGAAATCAATGGCGAAAACACTATAAGAGATTTAGTCGATCTCATCCTACTTGACAAATTCAAAACGAAGATCACGTTTTTTTAAGGTAAGACAATTTCACATACAAACCCAATAAGGATAAGATGAGCACCCCTGTTGTCTGCACTTAAGGACAGCCGATGATTTACCAATAAAATCGATTGCGTCGCTTCGCAGATACAAGATAAACTTCACAGAGACGATGTTTCTCAACAAGTGGGTTTAGTGGTTCTCAACAAAGGGTTTTTCTCCTTTCTCCATATTCGAAATTCCTTTATTATTAAAATTCCCTTACGTGTCTGGCTGGCTGGCAAAGTTTTCGGAACGGCTATTTGATCCACTGCCCGTCAAGCTCTCGAGCTGAAACTTGACGCATAGTGTCGTTTCCGATGGCAACACATTCTATCAAAGTTTCATCACCACCCCCTATGTGATTCTTTATAAAAAAAATTGATTGCTAGTGCGTTTGGTGCGTGATATTTTCTATTGTTTGTTTTTTTTTTTCTGAAATAGTTATTAAAATAAATCTGCTGTGTAAAATGTGGGTGGGTCATCAGAATATTAAGATAGTTCAGGGGCGTGGAAAAAATGTGTGGTTGTGAGCTTTAGGGGAAGTGGGGGGGGGGGTGCACTAATTGGGATTCTTATATAGTGCCTAACTTGCAGGCATGTTTTGTCAAATTTTCAAACCCACACCATTGCTGGATAGTACGCTTGTATGGGTTGTTTATTGAAAACTGTTTTTGAGTGAAGCATTTGTATTTTAGATGCAATAGGGTTAAATGAATTTTTTTTTTAATTTTAGATATATGCAGCCCCTAGGATTGTTGTGGTACTTTTTCTTGCGCTATCAATTGTTTAAGTACGTCTTGAATCCACTAAAAAAGTAGCAATGTAATTTTAATGTGTACCTAAATGGACTTCTATTATTAAATTTAAAAAAAAAGAATTACATAGGGAACTCTAGAACTTAATAAAAAAAAACTTTTGCTTATTACATATAGTAAGTGGTTAATGAAGAAGAAAAACTTGCTATCACTTAATGTAAATGGACACTCTGTTCTTATAACTTGATCTTTTTTTTTTCGCCCACCCTCTGAAATGTCACTCTGTAGTGAAGCGAGCTTTATGGAATATATTGTCAATGTCTTTTTTTTCTTTTTCGGATGAAATTTTGTGCCACGATAAATTTTAAATGATATCAGAGGTTCCCAAACCTGAAATTAAAGAGCATTGCTTAAATTAAAGCAAATTTACATCGTCGGGGGGGGGGGGGGGGGGGTTATGCATTACCGTAACGCTCACACAAGGCGAAGTATTCGGAGTAGCACAGTGATGTTCCAAAACCTGGGCTGCGATCGTCGGTCCTTATACGGACACACCACTGAATGTCTGAAATCATGATTGAAGCAAACAATTGTGAGACATTGCTGAACACTTAATGAAAACAAAGAGCCTGCTGAATTGATTTTAATATCTTTATATAAAAAGATTTCATGTTGGTTCTGATATAGTCATGGTTAAAACGCGATGAAGGATAAGAAGCTATGCTTGTTATTTGAGAAATCGATGCTGTGATTATAATGAAGCAATTGCAGTGGTCAATTTATGTACAGATTGTTTGGCAAATATCGATAATAAAACTTGCATTCTTAAACTGGAATTATGCTATTTTTTGATGGTTTTTTTCCATCTTTCTTTACATTGTTTGTTTTAGCCAAGATAAAAATTGCAAATTTCTTTACCTTTTACGAAAATGTATATGTCAACAAAAGCCATGAGCCATTCGGTGACTTATCTCTGCCAAGTCAATTTCAGGTCATTGTCAAGTTACAGCTAAATTTGTCTGAAGTCTAGTATGGGAATTCACTTATAATTGATGCGACTGAATATTATGTTTGATTACGCGCAGTTCATTTTTTTCGGAGAGATTAATTTGTTAGTGAACGCTCTTCCTGCGCTTGACTTGGTGGGCGCACTTTATGCTCATTATGACGTATTGTCTAGTCTGGATTGTGAAGTACGTTTAGGTCGTCTGGCAGTCTTGAAATAGACTTCGTATAAGGATTTTGTGTTTTATTTCACTCTGTTAGCGAGCTGCGCCATGCGTGTCTATATGGAAATTACAGTCTGGGCATTTACATTTGATAATAAAGTTGTTTTTATTGAGAAAAAAAGGCTTGAGTTGATTCAGTGCTAGTACGACGTATTCATCATCATCATCATCATCATGTCCCTTAGTCCTCGGACCGTTGGGGACGCTACAGGTGACATGAAAACTATTCTTCTCATTCCTCTCGGTCTTCAACAATAATTGTCTCATGTCACTGACAGTCGGTACCGGCTTAAGCAGCACACACACTTGCACACAAACCTTCTCAGCATTACGTAGATATTCCGGCTCGGCCAGTCTCCACGTCACGCCGACCGCCCTGTCGCCAGTGCTCCAGAAAAAGTCCTGCCAGTTCTGTATGTACCGTAAATCAACCCATGGCTCGCCAAGGCTGTCAGGAATAATCACGACATTATTTGTTTTTAGTTTCTAAGTTGTTTCATTTTGCCCCAAGGGGGAAGGGAGGGAGGGGAGGGGAGTGTATGGTTAGTCAACTTGACAGCCAATAGTAAAATACAAAAATAATAATATGAACACTGCATTCAAACTCAGACAGACTGCACTAAACCAATACTATTAAGAATGAGCTATAGGGACATAACGCTTAAAACACGAAAATATTTTGATACGTTCGGACTCTTAAAAACAATCATAGTTATTTTCTATTATTTTACGGAAATCGAATAAATTTTCATGCGCAAAAAATATTATATTTCCGCTTTTATTTTAGCAAAGGTTTAAGTATTAATATTATAAATTATAAATACATATAAAGAAACGACTAAGGAACAATCTTAAGCATTTTATATGCGTTTGAAAGTTATGAAAAAAAATTAAATAGAAAAAATATGATCAAAGAAATACACAGTAATCATATTTATCGGGAAAACCTAAACATCAGTTGTTGTTAATGCGTTCGTTAGCGCGTTGTCAATAAGGCGAAAAAAAATTAAAATTAATAAGTTCTAAATAATCCCTCAAATGACGTCATAGTGCGAATTGCCTATTTAGCCAAAGCTAAAAGTTATCTGATTTAATAAAAGAGCGTGACAAAACTGATGATGTACATTCCCCTTCTTATAAGTAAAATTAATAAATAGCATTGATGGATTTTTAAATTGCTAAACTTAAATACTAATTTAGCGTTGTATTTTTAACATTTAATAAGTTTGTACTTTTTATTAATTCCAAAAATAAAATTTTATGAAATTTATAAAGTAGTAAAAACTATATATTTAAAAATAATTTTAATAAGAATATGCCGTTTAATTAAATTGGTGCACTAAAACTAAATAGCCAAATAGCATTTTTAATGCACGTATCAATTATCTAGATAAGAACAAAGCATATTAAATGCAAACAAAATCTTTTTGCGTAAGTAAGGGGGCTACAATCTAGTGGATCATTTATTTATTTTTTTAAAACTCTGAGGGCGGGGGGGAGTTCACTATACATTCATTTTTCCCAATGCAGCACAAGATATGCCTCAGAATAAATTTGATCAATAATTAACCTTCTTCGATACATTCATATCGATGGTAGGAAATTGAGTTCATGCATTTTTACTTGGATGACAATATCTTTCAATCCAATGACATTTCAGTTGTAAAACAAAAAAGCTATATTCCCATTTTACATATGAACATATGTTAACCCATTAAGAAAATCAATGACTTTAACAAAACATAAAAATATTTACATAATTATACCCATGTATATCAAAACCCAATCACTTTACACAAGTGACAATTTAATTTTAAAAATAGAGATTTTATTAGATAGACAGACAGACAAATACACAGATAGATTATAGATAGATAGAGATGTAGATAAAAGGTATATAGACAGATGGATGAATGGATGCATGAAAGGATGGATGGATGGAAGGGTGGGTGGGTGGGTGAGAGGATGAATGGATGGATAGATAGGTAGGTAGAAAGATAGGTAGGTAGGTAGGTTGGTAAGTAGGTAGATAGATATATAGGTAGGTAGATAGATAGATTGGTAGATAGATACAGACCTGTTAACTATTACGATTTTAGTGTACAATGTACGATTTTGAGGTGTATATATTATATATACTGTGTGTTTTTTTACTATTAAGATAATGTATTGAACGATTTTGTGATGATATTGTACGATTTTAAGATTTTGAGGTAAACAGGTCTGTAGATAGTAGCTGGATAGGTAGATAGGTAGATAGGTAGATAGGTAGTTAATTAGGTAGGTAGGTAGGTGGGTAGGTAGGTAGGTGGGTAGGTATGCAGGCAGGCATGTAGATGGTAAATAGGTAGATAGGTAGATGATAGATTGATAGATAGATAAAAAGACATTCAGACAAACAGACAGGCAGTTAGACAGAAAGAGAGAAAGAAAGAGAGACAGAATGAGAGACAGAGAGACAAACAGAGAGACATACAGAGAGACAGACATACAGAGAGACAGACAGAGAGACAGACAGACAGACAGACAGATAGATAGAGAGACATACAGAGAGACAGACATATAGACAGACAAAGAGACAGACAGAGAGGCAGACAGAGAGACAGACAGAGAGACAGACATAATGACAGAGAGACAGAGACTGACAGTGAGACAGATTTAGAGACAGCTTGAAAGACAAACATAGAGACAGACAGACAGACAGACAGGCTGGTAGACAGAAAGAGAGACAGAAGGAGAGACAGAATGAGAGACAGAGAGACAAACGGAGAGACAGAGATACAGACAAAGAGACCGACAGAGAGAGACAGACAGAGAAACAGATAGAGACATACAGAGAGACAGAGACTGACAGTGAGACAGACTGAGAGACAGCTTGAGAGACAAACATAGAGACAGACAGACAGATAGAAGACATATAGAACGGCAGAGAAACAGACAGACATACAGAATCAGAGAGACAGACAGAGAGACAGACAGATAAAGAGACAGACAGAGAGACAGACAGGGAGACAGACATAAAGACAGACATTGAGACAGACAGATCATCCTTTATATATTTGCAAAAAAGTTATTTTAATTCGGTAAACTATATCTATACATATATAAGTATATCCCGTATGTGCTTCTATACCATTAATCCAAAGTGATGAAAATTTTGTGAATTGTAAAAAAAATGCAAATGTTTCTGAATTATTACACACATTTTACAATATTCCGTTTTGGGACCGGGGACCTAAATTCCCCCCCCCCCTTTTTATGAGCTAAATATAATTTTCGTATGCGTTCCTATACCATTCATCCGATTTCAATAAAACTTTGGTAAGTTGTGGTGCGCACCAAAGGTTTCTGAATTAGCTTATCCATTTTGAAATATTCCTTTTTGGGCCGGAGCCCCAAATTATTTTTTTCTTATATGAGCTATACAAATATAATTTCAATCAGTGCTATTGCATGGGTGGCTAAAAATCAATCAAATACAAGCGACATTTCAGTTTGTGTGTGACATAAGTACAACCATTTTAAATTTTGCTTTTGGTGCCAGGGGCCTTATTTTAAAAATAATAAATATTTGAGCTATCTAAATATAATTTAAAACAGAGCTACTGCGTGGGTGGATCAATCACTACACGTGTGTGGACTACATTTTCAAAATACATGCTTCTCATGTGAACAGCTGTATGTTGCCTGCTCACGCGTCGGAAAAACGTCTAATTTATTTGTGTACACAGCAGACGGAAAAAACAATAAATATTTTCTATTTAAAAATTACTTTGAAATTTAATTAAAACACAAACACTTTTTTCATTGAGTGGCGTGCAACGCATGCCGGGTTCTCGCTAGTGTTTCATAAAATGCATGATACAATAATTAACTAAGGCTCTAAATTTGCCACCCCCTCCCCCCTAAAAAAAAACCCACACATTTCTTATTCATAAAAACGAAACAGATTTCTCCTGTATTAGTTTTAGTCACGGATTTGTTTTGAGCGCATTCTATTTTTTTTTTTTTTTTTAATTCTTTTTTTTAAATTTTGATATATGTAATATAAATATTTGATGTGAAATTTACTTTACTTCTTTATTTGTTTTATTGATGAAGGCCTGCATGTTTGACTTTGTACTTTGTCTTAAAGATAGTTATTTGCATAAAATGCACAGTTTTATTTAAACACACTGTTTTTTTGTCTCAATAATCGGATGAAAGGTGTAGCGCCTTTTAGTCCGACACTCGAATGAAGAGTTAGCAGAAAAAACAACAACGTTTTTTTAAAGTTAAAAAATTCAAACAACTAAATACAAAAACGAATAAGAGACGAAACGAATAAGAGACGAAACGAATAAGAGACAAAACGAATAACAGACAAAACGAATAAGAGACAAAACGAGTAAGAGACTGCTGTGCTGCGAAAGCGGCAGGGTCCCCGAGGAGACTTGGGGGCGTCCACATGGGGTTTTGCCTCTTCGTGGCGTGGCAGACTAGTAGGGGGGACTTGTCCACCCGAAGCTAAAAAACCCCGGCCAAACGCATGACTCCCAACGCAACGGGAGCTGCCACTAACATGATTACTAGTTGCTGTTAATGGATATGAGGATTGGGTGGCCACCAAAACCCATGCCGATGATTTTAGCTACGCGGCCGTGAGAAAGCCGCTCCTAGGCAAACGTTTCGTCCCGCCACTACCAACGTCCCGACCGAAAGACTCCCTGGGCGGTGGGGAGAGGTAACGCAACACCAACCCCCCGGAGTGGAAGCAAAGCCGTCCTGACCCACAGAGAGTGGACTGCGGACGCTTTAAACGCAGCGTCCTCGGTTGACCGGGCCTCCCCTAGGTCAAGGGGGAGGTTCCCGGCGTCCTTCCGCACGGGTTGGCGTCGGGTTAAGTCCTTCAGTGCGCTGGACTGTGTGGGGGGACGCCGGGGGGATATTAAGAGCTCACGCTCCACGGCCCACCGACTCCATCTCTTATGCGACATTTTCAGTAAGAGACTGCGGACGCTTTAAACGCAGAGTCTTCGGTCGACCAGATGTCTCCGGGCGGGGAGGGTCTCCATCGGCAAACCCGATCGAGCGGTTGCTGGTGGGGACGCTTCACGCCCGGGGAGGTTTCTGGCGCCCCCCCTGCACGGCCCGACGTCGGGGAAACCCGGCGGCTGGCAGGTGTGGGTGGGCGCCAGGGAGGGCATAAGGAGCGTGAGCTCGAAGGCCCGCTGACGCCATTTCCTAATGAGATATTTCATTAAGAGACAAAACGAACACGATTTTGTTCATTGAACATTGCATGTCACATCATTCGATGACGTGATATCTTTTTTCAATTAAAAACACATTTAAAACAAAAGCAACTGCCATCCATAATTCGTCTCGACATTGGCTCCCTGTACAAGCACGGAGTGACTGTAAACTCTCTGTTGTCTGCCACAACTTTTTTCTCGAATTCCTGCCCTTCCTATCTAGCCGAACTTCTCTCTGACTATTCACCCCTTCGACAGCTTCGCTCCTCCGCAGACGGGCGTATTCTTTCTGTCCCCAAAACTCGCACAAAAACATACGGTGAAAGATCTTTCTCTAACTGTGCCCCCAAACAACGGAATTCTCTTCCACTACACATCCGCAATATTTCAACCAACAAAGCCTTCAAAACTGCACTCAAAACACATCTTTTTAAACTCTACTACCCCGACTGATTCCCCACATCTGACCGATAAACGATGCTGCTGACTGCCGTCCAAGGCTTGTCGTGTAAAAGTTCTGGGGTGGATGAGGTGAATATGCATTTGTTTTTGTTTTTTACTCTATACATCTGTTCTTTATTACATGAATGTATTTTATTTTATTGTCACGATTATGTCTCTTTTTCTATTTTTATGTACAGCGCGCTATATAAGACAACTAATAATAATAATAATAAATGAAAACAACATTTGATTTGATGCATTCAATTTCACTTGTGACATTGTAATACATGCTTTATGTTAATGTAGTTTTAGAAGACTTATATAACTGCTTCAATTTATTGGGAATGCTCGTAATAAAGAAGGTATTCCTCAAATGTATCCAAATGTAGAAACACACACAAAACAAAACAAGTATGAGATGCTTTTTAACCCTAATGGCATTCAAGGATAATCACAGGGATTAACATATATTTTCGGTTTAATGACACCTGGCCCGGGGGTGGTGGGCGCTACATTATTCATAGTCATTAATTGGACTAGTTCACAGCCATCGTCTTTAAAAAAAATCATCTGAACACATTACACCATTTGATTTTGTCATCTGTAACATTAAAACTATAAACTTTTAACACAGGTAAAGGGTAATTATTTTATATTTTACCTGTCAACGCGTTTAAATTAAAAACATAAAATAATTTAAGTATAGATGTGTCACAAAAACAGGACTGTGGATGTTTCTATCTCAAATACCCAAAAGATAATAATTAACCGATTTCAGTGAAAAGAAAAGTAATTAATTACATACCTGGCATTTTTCTGATCAATATATTCGATTGCCAAGCGAAACTTTTCAGCGGTGTCCAATATGGCGAGACCAGTGTAGCCTTTGTTTCTACAAGACGTTATCGCGGACGAGTAGTTGGTCCTGCTTTCGCTAATACACAAATCCAGTTCGCCCGCCATCACGTCAACTACTTGAACCATCAACCATAGTACCAAAGCCATAGTGAAACGTCCGGGTCACCTCGCTTTATTCCCATATTTGCAGCACATTGTTGAAACCGGAAGAAGAGTTCTGACCTCCTCAAGACAAAGCAATCGTACGCGATTGTCGCGGTCACAATCTCATGGTCGATCGTCTCCAGTTTCTCTCGTCTCAAGAGATGGTCGAATGTCTCTCGATGTTTTCTCGTTTCTGTTAGAGGGCCTGTTCGAACCTACTTTACCTACTTTATATAATCGAAGTGGCTATTCGCACCCGGGTTCCAGAAGTGAGAGGTTGGAAATAAAAAAATATTTGAAATATTATTGTTGGGTTTGTAAGACAAAATGAGGTATCAAATGAAAGATAATTGAATGGACTATACGTTTGTAAACTTAATTCCTCAGTTTAACTAAAATAAACTACCACAAATGACATCCGATTTCATTGAGTCTAATGC
Source organism: Omphiscola glabra (assembly GCA_964017045.1). Lineage (NCBI taxonomy): Eukaryota > Metazoa > Mollusca > Gastropoda > Lymnaeidae > Omphiscola > Omphiscola glabra. The sequence goes on from OZ024808.1 coordinate 20,718,204, forward strand.
TATTTTGTTTTTAAATTTTCATATTTCGCGTTTATTGTTAATAACAGGGTGTAATGGAATTGTGGGAAAGCGGTGGCAGAATTCAACGCCGAATCACGTCCGCCATCTTAGAATCAAAGGATCCGCCATCTTATTCAAATAACCAACCAAAGACAAGTCGACCCCAAACATTATGATTATCTTTGATCATGGAAAACAGTCGTGAACTATTCCGTTCGAACAAAAAGACCAAATTCTGTGTAATAATGACAACGTGCACTGCACAGAACCCTATCAGTTATTGTGACCAGAAGCTATCAGCTATTGTGAATTGAACCTTTCAACTATTGACACCAGAACCTACCAGCTATTGTGACCAGAACCTATTAGCTATTGTGACAATAACTTATCAGCTATTGTAACCAAAACATATCAGCTATTGTGACAAGAACCTATCAGCTATTGTGACAATAACCTATCAGCTATTGTGACAAAAACCTATCAGCTATAGCGAATATAACCTATTAGCTACTGAGACCAGAACCTATCAGCTATTGAAACAAGAACCTACCAGCTATTGTGTCAAGAACCTATCAGCTATTGTGACAAGAACCTATAAGCTATTGTGACCAGAACCTATAAGCTATTGTGATAATAACATATCAGCTTTTGAGACAAGATCCTATCAGCTATTGTGACAAGAACCTATCAGCTATTGGGACAAAAATCGATCAACTATAGTGAATATAACCTATTAGCTATTGAGACCAGAACCTATCAGCTATTGAAACAAGAACCTACCAGCTATTGTGACAAGAACATATCAGCTATTGTGACCAGAACCTATCAGCTATTGTGACCAGAACCTATAAGCTGTTGTGACCAGAACCCATGTGGTATTGTGACAAGAACTTATCAGCTATTGTAACCAAAACATATCAGCTATTGTGACCAGAACCTATCAGCTCTTGTGTCCACCATCGAATGCCTGGCTACATATCAGTTTCATTAAACGTAGGATAATAAATTAAGGCCTAGTTTCAAGCTACGTGTGTGAGGTAAATAGACGAACTTCAGGGCCACCACATACATAATTATACTATTTCCCTTAGTCAACAACAGAAAATTCATCCACTGTCTTTCAAAGTTGAAGTCAATTAGTGTAATGCCATAAATAAAAAAAATAAATAAAATGCAAGCAAATGTTAATGTATTTTGATCAACAAAAGCATGTTATTTTATCTTATATTATCTCATATTATCTTAAGATATCTTATATTTGGACAAAGCCGCGCATCATTTTATCTGCTCATTAATTACTGGTTGCACTGACCATCATTGCATCACAAATTGCAATCGTCCTCTAACTAATACATTTTTAATACTTACACCCTTTATTTTCAAAGAATATATTTTATTTGGTTTCTGTATAGCTCCATCGTATGTATTATATTTTTAAAGTGTCATAGTTTTTCTTCTATTTTTCCCCCCCCCCCCATTCTTAATCACCTTAAACAAATTATGAATGTTTTGCTAAGAAGCAAATATCTATTCTCTTAAAAAAAAATATGTATTGTCAATTTTTAACAAATTGAACTGAAAAAAAAAAAAGAAACAAATTTATGTGCTGTTAAAATATTGAGCTGCTGGGTACGCAGAGTCGGGCCCTTATCAATTGATTCACAAACAACTTTGTCAAACGTAATAACGCCAGCTGTCAAAGGAGTAGCACGGCTATGGCAGCAAGTGCATATGAACAGGGTATTCATTGTGGAAGGAGCGTATCTCTGTGGAATACATGCTATTTAAATATATATCGGCATGTTTTAAAATAATATAATTTCTTCTAAAAATAAACCAATCAGAAATCATTATTAATATGTATCATTTTAAAAATCACTTATAGGAATGGCGCCCACTCGATGTTACGCCACTGCCAAGCTAACAGTTCAAACAAGAAATCGATAAAAAGAGAGAAATCGAAAACAAAATAAACCATGTCCCCCATACGGTGTGGAGTGCAAGGCAAAGTTGGGCAGCGCTGGGAAAACATTAGCGTACACAATTTTTATTAAATTTTGAATTTCAGATTCTCTGACAATTTGTTCGACTGAAACTTGCAAGTGCTACATGACGTCAGTGGCGTAGGAAGTGGGTGCGGAGTAGGAGGGGGGGGCAGTCCATCCCTTGGGTGTTTTATTTTTCTTTATATGAAGGGGTGGAATTTTCGGCCGAACGCAAAGTTGTTTTTTGTCGTGGACGGGCGCGCCAAAAATCTCGACCAGCATTTGGAGGCCCTAACCCCAGCTACACCTCTGAATGACGTTGACCTTTTGCTTTATGTTAAGAATTACGCGTATCGGCAAGGCAGTCTAAACAGAAAAAAATCAAATAAATGTGTGTACTAATTATAGAAAATAAAGATTTGTACCGATAGATCTCATTGTGTCCCAACACGTCATCAGAACAGTTAAGCTTCAAGCCGTACCCTGGTTAATGATCACTTGGATACGTGTGCCGTACCCTGGTTAATGATCACTGGGATACATATGCCGTACCCTGGTTAATGATCTCTGGGATACATATGCCGTACCCAGGTTCATGATCACCTTGATGCGTGTGCCGTACCCTGGTTAATGATTACTTAGATACGTGTGCCGTACCCTTGTTAATGATCACTTGGATGCGTGTGACGTAAACTGGTTAATGATCACTTAGATACGTGTGCCGTACCCTTGTTAATGATCACTTGGATGCGTGTGCCTTACCCTGGTTAATGATCACTTGGATGCGTGTGCAGTACCCTGGTTAAGGATCACTTGTATGCGTGTGCCGTACCCTGGTTAATGATCACTTGGATGCGTGTGCAGTACCCTGGTTAAGGATCACTTGTATGCGTGTGCCGTACCCTGGTTAATGATCACTTGGATGCGTGTGCCGTACCCTGGTTAATGATCACTTGGATACGTGTGCCGTACCCTGGTTAATGATCACTTGGATACGTGTGCCTTACCCTGGTTAATGATCACTTGGATGCGTGTGCCGTACCCTGGTTAATAATCACTTGGATGCGTGTGCCGTACACTGGTTAATGATCACTTGGATACGTGTGCCGTACCCTGGTTAATGATCACTTGGATGCGTGTGTCGTACTCTGGTTAATGATCACTTGGATGCCTGTGCCGTACCCGGGTTAATGATCACTTGGATGCGTGGGCCGTACCCTGGTTAATGATCACTTGGATACGTGTGCTGTACCCTGGTTAATGATCACTTGGATGCCTGTCTTAAAATGCTGGCGTCTATCCGGATAAAACTAGAGGCGCACAAAATCGATCATTGAATACATACTTTTAAATTGTTACGTCATTAAGCTCAGTATCGAAATCCGGCAGACTTCAAGAGATCCTCAAGTTGTGAACAGTAAAGGGCCTGCGTTATTTTAAGATCCAAGAAGAGAACATCAGCCATCTGGCCTTCAATAAAAGATGCTCGTATTCTAATATATAAAGGGAAAAAAATTATTTTAAAAATATGTGTAAGATTAATAAGATTTGATTAAGTTAAAACATTGCTATCTCTCACTCAGTTTAGACGATGCCATCTACTAAAATAAGAGCCCATTTGCTGGCCGTGGAGAGGCAATAGCGGTGCTTAGCTACGCGGTGGTCTTGTCGTGTCGATCCGGCCAAAGATCGAAACAAAGGCCGGAGCCGAAAGTCGAGAGAAAAGTTTTAAAAAATAAAAAAAAATTGTAATGTTGTTTTTTTTTGTTGTTTTTTTGTGTGCTATTATTAATTTTTAATATCTTTTTTTTTTTTTTTTAATATTTTTTGGGTTTGTTAACTTGTACGTTGAAATTAAATTTTAAAAAAATAATTCTGCACCGTGCCTGTTATTGTTTTCAATGTAAATAACTATCTATTAAAAAAATATAATATAACCCATTTTTCTCGTAATATAACCCATAATTCCCATAATATAACCCATATTTTCCATAATACAACCCATATTCAATGTTCCAGTTGGAGCATAAATCAGGGGGTTGGGGTGGTGGGGGGTGGTGGTGGTGATGAAGGTAAACTAAGAGTTGGCTTTTTTCTATTAAAAAAAAGAAATACCAAAAATAAAAACAACTAAAATTCAAAACGTTTAGCGTTTAATAATCCTATAATACTCACATAAAGGTAGGGGCTTGTCTAATTTTATAGTGGTTGTCTGAGATTGTAGGGGGTTGTATACTATTATAAGAGTTGTTTGAAATTATATGGGTTAGTAAATTGGGGAAATTTATTCACAGGAAACAAAATTCTATTTTAGAAGGATTCCGTGATCAAAAAATTCAACAGTGACCATACCAAAAAAAAAAAAAAAAGAAGATGAAGCTTCTTTTGTAACTAATGTAAGTTCTAAAATTGCCAGTAGGCTACTTCCTAGAAGCATTATGTCACAGAAACAACGCCAAATCTATCACAGAGTAGTAAAAACACAATTTTTAATATCATCACAATCTAGTATAATGATTGAACATATTTATATTTAGAAAGAAACAAATAACACCATACAAGTAGAGCCCTTTATCAAACGGGTGACATGACGTTTGATTGGATCTCTGGTTATAGTGCCGGCCAGGTCGTCTGCTGGTATCAAAGGAATTGAAAAGACAACAGTTTAAGGCAGTGGTTCTCAAAATGTTACTTCCTCACCGTTCATTAAAAAAACACTCCTCGATTACCGTGGTTCTCAAATTGGAATACTCTTAGGGATTGAATTATACTTATCAAATGTTTAACCTCTTGGTTTTATTAACGAAGTTAATAGCTATAGATAAATGCATGTTTATTTGGCGTTTTATAATTATTTTTTAAAATGTATTTATTTTTTGTTTTGTTCATGGACGAAACTATTTCCGGGTTTGAATAAATTTGATTTGCGTCTAAAATATTGTGGAGCAGTTTATAATGTTATAGATATTTTTAAAATTACTTTGTTTAATTAAGAAAATAAAAAAATTAGAAAAAAGTTTTTCCCCCCACTAGATCAACATGCTGGCAGGATATCGTAAAAGTAAAAAAAAAATAGTTTTTTTTATAAAATTGCGAGGATTTGTTGCAGTGGATATAGAATAATAGAAAATAATCAACTAGCTGCAAAAAGAAAACCAAAAAGAGCATCATTATCATGAGAAGACGAATGGGGGCATTTGCCTTTCAAAACTTAAAAAATATAGCGTCACAACATTGTGGATATTCGCTGTACAAGAGCGGGCGTTGGTCAGGACATGATAATGGCAGTTTGAGTATACAAAAACAAAATCGAATGATAAAATGTCATATATCTGTGAGACTTTACATTGAATTGTTCATTATAAAAAACCCATGTGGGCTCAATGAGCACACCGATCACACTGTGAGAATCACCGATGGTAAGGCATTGAATTAGTTATTCTACCTATCCTTACAGTCACACGGGGAAACAGTTCATCTCCTTAACTTAAGCAACTAACAATAGATGCAAAGTCCTGTATACAGCGTCTGTATATACAGTAGTAAGACCTTATCTACATATCTATTAAACGACACGAGGAAAACATCTATGACTTCTTTACTTCAGACGAACTTTTCTTTCTCATTCAAGTGATGTATTTTTTTAAAAAACATGTTTAAAATTAAACATTTGTTTATTTTCTGTTTAGTTACTGAATAACATTTACCTACCCCGGGTTTGTAAACAAAAATCACACAGGAACACAAACAAACAAACTGGTTTGTAAATAATGCTCAATATAGGTTGTTATATAAATTAACATGGTTAAATAGTTCAGAGTGCTACATGGGAATCAGTGCCTACAGAATACCCACGGCTTACTGTCACAGAATACCCAGGGCTTTCTATCACAGAATACCCACGGGGGCTCGCTGTCACAGAATACCCTGGACTAGCTGTCACAGAATACCCAGGGCTTTCTTTCACAGAATAGCCAGGGCTAAATGTCACATAATACCCAGGGCTTGCTGTCGCTGTGACAGTTATGAAACCATTTTTTTTCGGCTGTGGTTCAGATTCGTCTAGTTGTACTTATAATGCGCTTCTCAAAACTTGATTAGATGACATCATCTTTCAAATTCTTATAACAGGATACATCTCGTACAGCATTATATGTATGTAAAGAGTTAAAGTTTTTTTGATTCTCCTGTTTGTAAGAGTCGTTGGTTTTGTGGAGGTTTCAAAACCACATACTCTTGTGATACACCCAAGGCCGACCCTATGGTTGCTGGAGCACCGTGAAAGCTTAATTTTGGCGCCCCATTTAAGTATAATATTAAAATATTGTGCAAGGAAAAAACTGAGGATTTGTTATTGCGTTTATTACCTAGGTTGATTTTTAAACAAACAGTGAACAATAATATTGTTTCTCTTAATGTGTTTTGGAAAGTATGAACAATTAGTCTACCGTGGGCAGTATGAAAAATTAGCCGACCGTGGACAGTATGAACAATTAGCCTACCAATGAATTTTTTCCCAGCCCTCAGATCAGCAACTCTTTCTATTGCACTTTCTATTTTTCTTCCATGGCGCCCACCTGCAATGATTTTTCCTTATTTTGGAAGATCGTTGATGGCGCCCTAAGCACACGGCGCGCCGGGCAACCGCCCGAGTTGCCATACCTGGAGTCGGTCCGGGAAAACACCCCATCTTAACCTAACAGTATGGACATGTCAATTAATAGAGGGCATTCGTTCATTGTCATTTTAAAATGCAAGACATAAATAAATTACACCGAAATGACATTGTCATAAAAACATGGCGTAGAGATTACGACATGTGTGGCTAACGGACACAGTCTGACCCCCCAAAAAAGCCGAGTCAGGAGCAGATCGTGAATAGCCATCCTTATATCACCATCCAATGAAACTCTGCATACACCGAATCGAACACATTTCAGCACATACATTTAGGACAAAAAATGTAGTCACAGATCGTTATTGAATTAAGGCGAATAATTGGGGGTGGAATTGTGTCTTTTGTGTGGGCGTGCGTCACCTCATCAAATAATGCAATGATATTAAGCCATGAGATTGTGTCTTTTGTAGGGGCGTGCGTCACCTCATCAAATAATGCAATGATATTAAGCCATGAGATTGTGTCTTTCGTATGGGCGTTCTTCACCTCATCAAATAATGCAATGATATTAAGCCATGAGATTGTGTCTTTCGTATGGGCGTTCTTCACCTCATCAAATAATGCAATGATATTAAGCCATGAGATTGTGTCTTTCGTATGGGCGTTCTTCACCTCATCAAATAATGCAATGATATTAAGCCATGAGATTGTGTCTTTCGTATGGGCGTTCTTCACCTCATCAAATAATGCAATGATATTAAGCCATGAGATTGTGTCTTTCGTATGGGCGTTCTTCACCTCATCAAATAATGCAATGATATTAAGCCATGAGATTGTGTCTTTCGTATGGGCGTTCTTCACCTCATCAAATAATGCAATGATATTAAGCCATGAGATTGTGTCTTTTGTATGGGCGTGCGTCACCTCATCAAATAATGCAGCGATATTAAGCCATGAGATTGTGTCTTTCGTATGGGCGTTCTTCACCTCATCAAATAATGCAATGATATTAAGCCATGAGATTGTGTCTTTCGTTCCTCGCCGCTTCACGCAAGGCAATGATATTTGGTCTTAAAATTTGTACCTTAAAAAAATAACCTTACATTCATAGCATTGCTTAGACAGTACGAACCCAAATCGGAGCAAGAACATAAACCACCACAGCAATTACTTTATGCTGCTCATAAATTTCAAAGTATAAAATATTCGGACATTTGAGCCTTTAAATACGTTGAGGGTAAATGGTTTGGTCATTTAGACATGTCAAAATGACATGTGCAATGTTAACATTTTAAAGACTTTTTTTGTTTTTACTTCTACAGTAGTTACAAAAATATTGGATGAAGACAATTTTATGCAGGCATATAATTATTATTATTTTTTTAATTGTAGTGTTAAAATGCAAATCGAAGAAATTAGCTTGATAATTATTGTTAAATGTATTTTAGCTGAAACAGAATTCAGCACTTTTTTTCGAAATTTATGTCAATGCCCAAAGAATGAATTAGGCCATAAGATTGGTTTCAAACTCACATAAATGTTTATACATAATTTGTATTTCAGCATTTTAACATTATTAAACACTGAAATGATTTGCCAGCTATTTATATGTTCAGACGGCTGGGTCATATTGCAGTTTTGGAAATATTGACTACTAAAGTAACCCACGGTCCAGAAAATATTCAATAAAACCATTTTTCTGAAGAGGTTCTCGGGTTTTCTTAGTCTCTCCCTTACTAATTTTTTTTTATAATCAACCAATATTAAGATTTAAGAAAGAGATTTGTTTTACTTTTAAATTTGAGTTTTTTGAAGAATTTCCACGCATAAATTACGTTTATGTCACTTTATATAGCTAAGAAAATTCACCTGTAAAGTAATTTGGGTGTTTAAATCTTTTGATAATATTGCATGTTATCTTCGAAAATGATGTATTCGATTTTTCAGTTTAATGCAAACATTTGCGTTTAAATAGTGAAATGTTTTATCAGAAGCATACGACGCATGTGTGCTGTACACATTCTTTGGTTAATCTTTAAAAGAAAATTGGAAGGAAAAATAAATCCACCTAATATCATAAATTAACATATAAATAAAATAACGCGTAATTTAATGATATCAACAAGGGACCCGGCAGAGATGTGTCAGCAGCCGAACAGATCTGGTCTTGGGTGCTGCCCAGGAGCTGGTCCGGTTTGACGTCAGTGTGGAGCTTCCTGGTGCAGTAGTCGAACTGCCGACAGGAGCACGTCACTATGGCATCAAGGATCAGCCTCTCATTGGTGCCCGCTGACTTGAACTTGTCAATCATGTAGCTGCCGATGTCGTCCTGGAAGAGAAGCAACGACATGTATGCCACCTGTAAAATGTTAAGGTTTAACTTAAATTTGTATTACCATAATGTGTTGCCCGAATGTGTATCACCGGAATGTGTATCACAGGAATGTGTATCACCGGAATGTGTATCATCGGAATGTGTATCACCAGAATATGTATTACCAGAATGTGTATCGCCAGAATATGCATTAACAGAATGTGTAAGACCTAAATGTGTATTACCAGAATGTGCATTACCCAAATGTGTATTACCAGAATGTGTATTACCAGAATGTGTATTATGAGAATGTGCATTACCTAAATGTGTATTATCAGAATGTGCATTACCTAAATGTGTATTACCAGAATGTGCATTACCTAAATGTGTATTATCAGAATGTGTAGCACCAGAATGTGTATTACCGAGGTACAAAATCGGTATAAGAGTGGATTTTCATCCGCCTGCAATGCATGATGTCATCACAACTTATAATAGCGTTCAATTTCCCGTCTTAAAGTGGGAGACACAGTTAACAAATTTCAAGTCATCCAAGGACGACAATCCATAGATACTCCCAAATGAGTTAAAAACTCCGGTTACCTCCCTGAAACGTTTATAATGTAGTTTCAAAGCAAACAAACAAACATAACTTTTTTTGTTCTAAAAAAATTAATTCAGTTTTTGGTTTGGGGTTTTCTTTTTGTTGTGTTTTTTTAGGGGTTGGGGGCAAGAGGGGTCGATTAAACAAAATAATAATTTTCACCGTGACTCTGATAAGATGTCTCATTCCTTGCGTTTTTGTAATGTTTTCAAATGAAGCAACGGGGTGCACGTTGATTAAAAGTTAGTCTATGACTTACTGAAAATGACAACAGCATTTTTTTACACCTCCCATAACGTGACATAAACTTGATGTGAGTCCCGTGTAGTATTTCTTTTAGTGCCGTGAAGCACGTACGTTATCTTCTAAGTGTGTGCGTAAATTTAACGTGTGCTAACAGGTATAGTTTGAAACATGTGGGGGTACAAAATGCAACTTATAAGTATGGGGCTCGCATCATATGCGTGTCAGAATTTTTTCATTACCGGGCACATACTTACGCCTATGTAACCAAATCTTCTTTTCCCACTTGGATTTGGCCGACCTGAACGGCGCACTGTATATGTACATTACACCATACAATGTAAGCAGCGCCACTTTTGACGGGAGCGATGCATTGCATCTGTTCATTACACAATGCAATGTAAGCACCGCCCCTTTTGATGGGATATTAGCAGTGCTGAATTGGTATGACCGTGATCTCTCCATTTTAAATATAATACTTAAAGGAGTATGACATTTTTTTTATATTACAATTAAATCTGTATTTCGTTTCCCACATGTTGCATTGTCATGTAAAATATTAACATATCCTATAATACGTGGACATAGCATTATGAGGCGTTTTTTTTCAAACATAACATTTACGGAATGGCTTTACGCGTGGATCGCGTTAAACGTGGTAATATAACGTGTTTGCAAAGCATGTAACGCCGGCGAGGCCCTGCGTTATTCAGATGAGTGAGAGTTCGCACAATTTTTTTTGCATACATCTCCTTTTGTTTTGGCAAGTGTCTATCACTCCCCGATTAGGGTATAAATGGTTTTGTCAGGTAGAATTTAAAACTTACCTGTAAACAAGGATGTGATGCTATTTGGTTGACGACCTCTTTGCACCCGTCGGTGCACCGCAGCACCGGGTCTCTGGACGGGTAGCACTCTTGGAAGACTCTGCCGAGGATGGCTTGGGTCTCCGGGTGGGTAGCGTTGCGGAACTCCCACCACTTGCAGTTTCCTATCGGGCGAGTGCTGAGCGAGGGAAGGTGTCTGTCGCACGAGGGGAGGGACCTGTGTGACGTGCACCACGGCTGGGACAGCTTCTGTCAAATGTCACGACATTAAAATGTACTGATTATTTTTGTCGTTACGCTATAATCGCTAAGTTAAACCAAAAGGTCTTTTACTAAAATAAAATATAAAAGACAATTTAAAATAAAATTTACTTGAGTTGCAGAGGGTTGTGTAAGTTCCTAGAATTAAGTTATGGGGCAATGTTGTTTTAGAATTAAGTTATGGGGCAATGTCGTTTTAGAATTAATTTGTGGGGCAATGTCGTTTTAGAATTAAGTTATGGGGCAATATCGTTTTAGAATTAAGTTATGCCTTTCAATTTTTATTTTATTTCTTAGTTTGATAAATGAATTGTAATTTTAGATCAGGTGTAAGCATATTGATAGCAGGTAAATAAAATTCGACCGAGGACGGACATTTCTTTTAAAAACTACTTATTTGCCAAAAATCGATAAATATGGCATCAACCAAATTCTTAGTGATTTAAAGATGTGACAATCTAATATGTGTAACGAATTTTAGCTTCATAGGATTGCCGGAATCTTGAGAAATCAACGTTGCTCAAGCATGTGGAAAATGACAATTATTATCAAACTATTCGCTTGTTTAAATTCATAGAGGTTAATTTGTTAAAAATGAAAACTGTTCTAAGAAAAGAATTCTATTTTTGAAATGTACTCTAGATTATAGTGTTCACTGATGGATGCATTATGTTTTCAAAACAAATTATGTTATTGGCATCATATTTTTAGGCTAACCCATCTAACTATAAACATATCTTTCAAAGACCAAATCGAGGGTCCCGTAAGCCAAGCAATATTATATATATATTTTTTTTTTTAAACTTACACATTTTTAAAATAGCATGTGGAATACATATAAGTCTGAAACGTACCCTTAGAAGTGGGAAGTAAGTTATGAATCCAAAACACATTTCAGCAGATGTAGCCTCCCCCCAGCAGACAGGTGTTTTCTTGGGTGTCCGTCTGTACACACAGGTAGTTCGCAGCTCGTCACCTGGTTCGATTCGAATGGGCGTCTGGAAGCTTGGGGGGGGGGGGGGGGGGACAGCAGAATGATGATGTGAAAACCATATGTAACGAAGTAGTAATTCTAGCGAGCCTGCACAACACTGAGATTCTCATTGACGTGGAGAGAAATCTAAGCTCTATCATTGTCATTTTGAACGTTCGTGGTCTACACGGACGTCAGGGGCGAATTAAAGCTATTTTTATGCTTTAAAGAGAAATACGGGGAGGAGGTCCACGTTCGGGTTGAAGCAATAGGAAATACACACAGGGTGGAGGGAAATCTGAAGAATAGTAATTCTCAAAAGTGGACGCGTCCGACAAGAAGTTATAGACGGCAAAATTACCGAGTGAGACAAACTCATCTCGTTGATATGTAGTTGACAGGAAATAGTGAATGTTTTAAAAGGTATAGTGCAGATAACCTGAATATACAAGACTGAAATGATGTTTTTAAAAAAAAGTATATTAGCAAAAAAGTTGCTTTTGAGCAAGGTTTGTAGGACAGGATTTTGACCAAGGTTTGTATGACAGCGTCATTATAAGCAACATTAGCCAAAACCATCTCATTATTACAAACACTTGCTTGACTATTCGTTACACCCACATCACTATTAGTTTAACATTTTCAATACCAGTTGTATCTCCATCATTATAATATGTGCTTCTGTTATTTTTAGACTTCGTTCCAGCCCTTGTAATGTTAATTCTATCGCAGAATCTGACTAGCTTATCTGTAGTTTTGATAATACGGAGGCAAATCGGTCATTCAAATGGCAAATATTTACAGTAAGATACATACTGCCGATACAGTTCAATGAAATGCTTAAGTCTGTCTCCAAACTTACTTGTATATAACTGGGTCATCGTACTTGTAATTATCCTGGTCCGTTATAACGCTGCTCAACGTGTTGTTTTTGTAAACTTTGATATGTTGACCTTTGCCTGCAGAGAAAAGACTTGGGTGAAAAGGCATTCAGAACTTGTAATAAGGCCTTCAGTAATAGAGAAAAATACATTCAGTAATAGAGAAAAAGACATTCAGTAATAGAGAAAAAGACATTCAGTAATAGAGAAAAAGACATTCAGTAATAGAGAAAAAGACATTCAGTAATAGAGAAAAAGACATTCAGTAATAGAGAAAAAGACATTCAGTAATAGAGAAAAGACATTCAGTAATAGAGAAAAGACATTCAGTAATAGAGAAAAAGACATTCAGTAATAGAGAAAAAGACATTCAGTAATAGAGAAAAAGACATTCAGTAATAGAGAAAAAGACATTCGGTAATAGCGAAAAAGACAATCAGTAATAGAGTAAAAGACATTCAGTAATAGAGAAAAAGACATTCAGTATTAGAGAAAAAGACATTCAGTAATAGAGAAAAAGACATTCAGTAATAGAGAAAAAGACATTCAGTAATAGAGAAAAAGACATTCAGTAATAGAGAAAAAGACATTCAGTAATAGAGATAAAAACATTCAGTAATAGAGAAAAAGACATTCAGTATTAGAGAAAAAGACATTCAGTAATAGAGAAAAAGACATTCAGTAATAGAGAAAAAGACATTCAGTAATAGAGAAAAAGACATTCAGTAATAGAGAAAAATACATTCAGTAATAGAGAAAAAGACATTCAGTAATAGAGAAAAAGACATTCAGTAATAGAGAAAAGACATTCAGTTATAGAGAATCTGTGCTGTGTAAGCGGCAGCGTCCCCGAGGAGACTTAGGGACGTCCACATGGGGTTTGCCTCTTCTTGGCGTGGCAGACTAGTAGGGTGGACTTGTTCACCCGATGCAAAAAAACCCGGCCAAACGCATGACTCCCAACGCAACAGGAATAGCGACTAACATGATTACTTGTTGCCGTTGATGGATATGAGGCTTGGGGGGCGGCCAAAACCCATGCCGATGGTTTTAGCTACGCTGACTCGAGAAAGCCGCTCCTAGGCAACCGTTTCGTCCCGCCACTACTCGTCCCGACCGAAAGACTCCCAGGGCGGTGGGGGGTGGTAACGCAACACCTTCCCTGCTGAGTGGGAGTAAACCCGTCCTGACCCTCGGAGAGTGGACTGCGGAAGCTTTAAACGCAGCGTCCTCGGTCGACCGGGCTTCCCCTTGGCAAGGGGGGAGTTCCCCGCGTCCTTTCCCACGGGCTGGCGTCGGGGAGACCTTCAGTGCGCTGGCTTGTGTGGGGGAGCCCCGGGGGTGGGATTAAGACCTCGCGATCGATGGCCCACAGACGCAATCTCCATTGCGACTTGATTAGTAATAGAGAAAAGACATTCAGTAATAGAGAAAAGGCATTCTGTAATACAGAAAAAAACATTCAGTAGTATTGAAAAGATATTCAAAAATTGTGATACCAAACATCCACATCACTACAGCACATGTCATGCATTGTGAATATCATTAGACTCGGAATTAAGTTGCAAGAATGCTAAATGCTTTACTTGGAGCAAGGCCAATTGCCTTAGCTCATCACATATTATGTCACAGAAACCAAACCGGAAACCACCAAAGTCAAACCATTGTCCAATGCGCCCACCAGCTAGATGAATTAGATTCATCCCCAATTCAACTACCAACTAGATCAACTAGAGTTATCCCCCCAATTCAATTATCGGTCCTCGTCTGAAACTTCCATAGTCGTTGTCTCAAACTGATCACAAGGGTACAGACTGTGAACTGACCTAAATAATGCATGTGATTGACTGCTGAGGTGACAAAGATGGGCGTCTGGAACATGACCTTGGTACATCTCTCAGGACAAACCGATGAAAATTCAACAACTTTTGATGCGTCTGAAAAATTTGCATTATAATAATTATACATTATGTGAATAATTAAATCCACTTCGTTCATCTTCGGCTATGTTTCCAACAAACAATGGAGATTGACAATTTTAAGGCTACATTTTCATTCAAATGGCTTTTAAAATACGGAATTACAAAGAATAATATAGTTTAATTATTCTAATTAATCAATCGATCAGTCCTTCAATCAGACAGTAAAACAATCAATCATTTGAACAGTCAAACAGTGTTATACTCCAAATACATTTCTAGAATAGAATATCGAACAAAAAGTATTTTTCTCTACGAAATGTGTAAGTACACTGTAAGCTATGAAAGCTCCACTAATAAACTGTAAGTTATGAATGCTCCACTAATAAACTGTAAGTTATGAATGCTCCACTAATAAACTGTAAGTTATGAATGCTCCACTAATAAACTGTAAGTTATGAATGATCCACTAATAAACTGTAAGTTATGAATGCTCCACTAATAAACTAAGTTATGAATGCTCCACTAATAAACTGTAAGTTATGAATGATCCACTAATAAACTGTAAGTTATGAATGCTCCACTAATAAACTAAGTTATGAATGCTCCACTAATAAACTGTAAGTTATGAATGATCCACTAATAAACTGTAAGTTATGAATGCTCCACTAATAAACTAAGTTATGAATGCTCCACTAATAAACTGTAAGTTATGAATGCTCCACTAATAAACTGTAAGTTATGAAAGCTCCACTAATAAGCTGTAAGTTATGAATGCTCCACTAATAAACTGTAAGTTATGAATGCTCCACTAATAAGCTGTAAGTTATGAATGTTCCACTAATAAACTGTAAGTTATGAATGATCCACTAATAAACTGTAAGTTATGAATGCTCCACTAATAAACTAAGTTATGAATGCTCCACTAATAAACTGTAAGTTATGAATGCTCCACTAATAAACTGTAAGTTATGAATGCTCCACTAATAAACTAAGTTATGAATGCTCCACTAATAAACTGTAAGTTATGAATGCTCCACTAATAAACTAAGTTATGAATGCTCCACTAATAAACTGTAAGTTATGAATGCTCCACTAATAAACTAAGTTATGAATGCTCCACTAATAAACTGTAAGTTATGAATGCTCCACTAATAAACTGTAAGTTATGAAAGCTCCACTAATAAGCTGTAAGTTATGAATGCTCCACTAATAAACTGTAAGTTATGAATGCTCCACTAATAAGCTGTAAGTTATGAATGTTCCACTAATAAACTGTAAGTTATGAATGATCCACTAATAAACTGTAAGTTATGAATGCTCCACTAATAAACTAAGTTATGAATGCTCCACTAATAAACTGTAAGTTATGAATGCTCCACTAATAAACTGTAAGTTATGAATGCTCCACTAATAAACTAAGTTATGAATGCTCCACTAATAAAGTGTAAGTTATGAATGCTCCACTAATAAACTGTAAGTTATGAATGCTCCACTAATAAGCTGTAAGTTATGAATGCTCCACTAATAAACTGTAAGTTATGAATGATCCACTAATAAACTGTAAGTTATGAATGCTCCACTAATAAACTGTAAGTTATGAATGCTCCACTAATAAACTGTAAGTTATGAATGCTCCACTAATAAACTAAGTTATGAATGCTCCACTAATAAACTGTAAGTTATGAAAGCTCCACTAATAAGCTGTAAGTTATGAATGCTCCACTAATAAACTAAGTTATGAATGCTCCACTAATAAACTGTAAGTTATGAAAGCTCCACTAATAAACTGTAAGTTATGAATGCTCCACTAATAAACTGTAAGTTATGAATGCTCCACTAATAAACTGTAAGTTATGAATGCTCCACTAATAAACTGTAAGTTATGAATGCTCCACTAATAAACTGTAAGTTATGAATGCTCCACTAATAAACTGTAAGTTATTAAAGCTCCATTAATAAACTGTAAGTTATGAATGCTCCACTAATAAACTGTAAGTTATGAATGCTCCACTAATAAACTGTAAGTTATGAAAGCTCCACTAATAAACTGTAAGTTATGAATGCTCCACTAATAAACTAAGTTATGAATGCTCCACTAATAAACTGTAAGTTATGAAAGCTCCACTAATAAGCTGTAAGTTATGAATGCTCCACTAATAAACTAAGTTATGAATGCTCCACTAATAAACTGTAAGTTATGAATGCTCCACTAATAAACTGTAAGTTATGAAAGCTCCACTAATAAGCTGTAAGTTATGAATGCTCCACTAATAAACTAAGTTATGAATGCTCCACTAATAAACTGTAAGTTATGAAAGCTCCACTAATAAGCTGTAAGTTATGAATGCTCCACTAATAAGCTGTAAGTTATGAATGCTCCACTAATAAACTGTAAGTTATGAATGCTCCACTAATAAGCTGTAAGTTATGAATGTTCCACTAATAAACTGTAAGTTATGAATGCTCCACTAATAAACTATAAGTTATGAATGCTCCACTAATAAACTGTAAGTTATGAAAGCTCCACTAATAAGCTGTAAGTTATGAATGCTCCACTAATAAGCTGTAAGTTATGAATGCTCCACTAATAAACTGTAAGTTATGAATGCTCCACTAATAAGCTGTAAGTTATGAATGTTCCACTAATAAGCTGTAAGTTATGAATGCTCCACTAATAAACTGTAAGTTATGAATGCTCCACTAATAAACTATAAGTTATGAATGCTCCACTAATAAACTGTAAGTTATGAAAGCTCCACTAATAAGCTGTAAGTTATGAATGCTCCACTAATAAGCTGTAAGTTATGAATGCTCCACTAATAAACTGTAAGTTATGAATGCTCCACTAATAAGCTGTAAGTTATGAATGTTCCACTAATAAACTGTAAGTTATGAATGCTCCACTAATAAACTATAAGTTATGAATGCTCCACTAACTTGATGGTAACCGCATTCCAAGCTAAAGAAATAACACCATCTCAAATACGTTTCTTTTGTTTCTATTTCTTACCGTCTTTACTTTCATCCGTTTCCGGATCAATCTGAAGGTAATTTTGACCAATGACCAGCATGCCCGCATCATGTTTTCGCAGCTTGGTCGTGAGGAAAATTTTGAGCCCAGACATGTCCACAAAGTGGGGCTCTTTTTGGGGGTTGTTCCAGTGGACCTGTGGAGTTACAGGTGCAATTAATCCAAACATGCCAATATGAGACTATGGGTGACGTGACATCAGTTGATGAATCTTGGGAGATGGTAGATGTAAATCAATGACTAGAGCAGTGGTTCTAAGTTTTCCTAATACCGCGACCCCATAATACAGTTCCACCTGTTGCGGTCACCCCCAGCACACAATTATTTTCGTTGCTACTTCATAACTGTAGAGTATATGTGTTTTCCCGTGTTCTTAGGCGACCCCTGTGAAAGGGTCGTTCGATCTCTGAAAAAGGGTCGCGACCCACAGGCTGAAAACCGCTGGACTAGAGCCTTATCATTGAGAATCATTCCAATATTGTTTTACCTGTAGTGCTACCGTTCTGTAGCCCCTCGGGCCCATGCGGAACCCCATCTCGGGGTGGGCACACTCTCCCGGGCTGCCTATAGTCCAGGCGCCAATCAAAGAGTTGCAGGCTGTGTGAGGGACCATGTCACACTGGTATGGGGACCTGAGGTTAGCTTCGGTCTCAACTGGGGAGAAAAGCGATATTGTACTTTAAGACTTTTGCCGGAGAGAGCAATCGTAAAATAAAACAGTTTCAAGATAAAACAGTTGTAAAAAATAAGAAATTTGTACGATATAGAACAATTAAAACATAGAAAAGTTGTAGGATGGAACAGTAAGTGTAAGAAGTCAGATGTATTATTGAACAAATGTAGGACATGACAGTTTGTGAGGCAAACTTTGTAGGATTTCAATTATATAACCAATACATGAAAATATACCAAAAGCAAAACATTGGACAAAATGATCTTAACATATTATAATGAAATGAAGACTGCACACATATTCTAAGTTAGAGGAAATACTACAAAATAAAAACTATAAAACGAAGTTCTCTCACCTCTTGGGTCACACCCGAACAAAAGTACATGGTGGACAACACTTTTGGCATGGACCATTGGCTGAGTGGCCACCATGTGATGGTCAGAGGTGAAGTTAAGGTCGAACAGCTGACAGAAGTAGCTGGTTTCTGAAGGGGGGACTTGCGTTTCGGCCATGCGCAGTTCCCTTGTGATGATTGCTGTTAAATTGAGAGGGAAAAAAAGTTTTTTTTTTTTTTTTTAAAAAGGTGAATCCTAAAATATTTCCTCATCAATGTAAGGGAGTCAGATTCTTAGAGATGGCAGGCTCTGATTATTGGTTAATGATTCCATCAGTGGCAGGCTCTGATGATTGGTTAATGATTCCATCAGCGGCAGGCTCTGATGATTGGTTAATGATTCCATCAGTGGCAGGCTCAGATGATTGGTTAATGATTCCATCAGTGGCAGGCTCTGATGATTGATTAATGATTCCATCAGTGGCAGGCTCTGATGATTGGTTAATGATTCCATCAGTGGCAGGCTCAGATGATTGGTTAATGATTCCATCAGTGGCAGGCTCAGATGATTGGTTAATGATTCCATCAGTGGCAGGCTCAGATGATTGGTTAATGATTCCATCAGCGGCAGGCTCTGATGATTGGTTAATGATTTCATCAGTGGCAGGCTCTGATGATTGGTTAATGATTCCATCAGTGGCAGGCTCAGATGATTGGTTAATGATTCCATCAGTGGCAGGCTCAGATGATTGGTTAATGATTCCATCAGTGGCAGGCTCAGATGATTGGTTAATGATTCCATCAGCGGCAGGCTCTGATGATTGGTTAATGATTCCATCAGTGGCAGGCTCTGATGATTGGTTAATGATTCCATCAGTGGCAGGCTCAGATGATTGGTTAATGATTCCATCAGTGGCAGGCTCAGATGATTGGTTAATGATTCCATCAGTGGCAGGCTCAGATGATTGGTTAATGATTCCATCAGTGGCAGGCTCTGATGATTGGTTAATGATTCCATCAGTGGCAGGCTCAGATGATTGGTTAATGATTCCATCAGTGTTTGGAAAGGTATGGAATATTTTAAAACTGACATCTAAATGACATCTTCTGGGGAAATCCCGGATCCCGCAGAGCAATACTGGACATTTGACGCCCTTATACGCACAGTTGATTGCCAGTCTTTATAACTGATTTGACATCGAAGGGAGCGGCAATCCCAGTCTCCTAATACAAGTTGTAAGATGGTATATTTTGTACACTTGTATCATGATGTGATCCAAACGTGATCATAAACATAAAAAATATTTTTTTTTAAATAAAGTATTTTTAAAAAAAAACAGAAATGTTTTTGTTTTATT
Organism: Omphiscola glabra; assembly: GCA_964017045.1. Taxonomy (NCBI): domain Eukaryota; kingdom Metazoa; phylum Mollusca; class Gastropoda; family Lymnaeidae; genus Omphiscola; species Omphiscola glabra. Next base: position 20,738,228 of record OZ024808.1, read on the forward strand.
TAAATCATTAAATGGTGTGCTCTTTGAATTTATTTAACTAATGTATTTATTTTAAAATATTTGTTTTCCGTCGTTCAATATTTTTATGTAGTTGTAATAGCAATATTTTAGCTGTTTTTTTTATTTTTTTTATTTTTTATTATTTTTAATATGTAGGCACCTGTAACTCACTGATAATTTGTATGAGTTTCGTTAAGGCCAAACCTTTGAAATAGGTGATATAATCATTTGAATAGTCTTAAACCTCAAGGATACGACTGTTTATTCCGCATTTAATATGTCCCTGAAACTTTGCTAATGTCACATATAAAATACAAATAATAGATATAGCCTGCCAAACATTGGCGACATCAATACGTGAACTTCCCATCTACTAGACATAGCCCGCCAAACATTGGCGACAGCAATACGTGAACTTCCCATCTACTAGACATAGCCCGCCAAACATTGGCGACAGCAATACGTGAACTTCCCATCTACTAGACATAGCCCGCCAAACATTGGCGACAGCAATACGTGAACTTCCCATCTACTAGACATAGCCCGCCAAACATTGGCGACAGCAATACGTGAACTTCCCATCTACTAGACATAGCCCGCCAAACATTGGCGACAGCAATACGTGAACTTCCCATCTACTAGACATAGCCCGCCAAACATTGGCGACAGCAATACGTGAACTTCCACTCTACTAGACATAGCCCGCCAAACATTGGCGACAGCAATGCGTGAACTTCCCATCTACTAAAGTTACTTGACAAAACATGAACACAAGTATCGCACATTTAAGAATCCCAATTATTGCTACACCCCTTCACCCCATGATACGTCACTGCACACTTTTTATTTCACGCCCATGAACTATATTAAATATTCGGATGTCTCAACCACTTTTTAACCGAATATTTTTTGACGCCATACTTAAATTGAGACGACTTCATTTTTTGAAAAAGAAAATATTACGCGCCAAACGCATTTGCATTATTAAAAAAAAACCATTTAGCTTAGCTATCGGGAATTATATTTTGCGCGCTATTGAACTCATTATTGAGTCATACTTTCTTCCAAACATATAGAATTATTTCTAAGATACTCTCAATACCAAATTCGCTAATTAGGAAGCAGTAAATTAGTAAGCAGCTATCTTGTTAGGAAGCAGTCCACAAGTCACACCAAAGGCGTAATATATATAAAGAGCTAAAAATAATAAAGGGGAAAGAATGACGTCACGATTGACAGTGTTAAAGATGTTTTTAACAAGTTTCCGATAAATATTTAAAACGTTGCCCTCTTAAACAACCTTTGAACTCTACTCCGCATTCTCAGAATCTCTAACCCAAGTTCCAAATACGTGTGTTACCTACGCAAACTACTTTAATTTTTTACTTATAAACACATCGTTACCACCACACACACAAAAAACAACGCGATAATCTTTAAAGACCTTACTCTCCAACCCAGCACTCTTTGTTGGTTTTAACATCCCATTTCGCTGTCAATATTTGAAAGGGAGAACACTAACAGATAATCGGGTTAGTCGGAACGCTTCTCCGGCCATTTGTAAATATTTGCGCGCCCAATGCAGACAACTTTTGGGGCCGCAAAAAATAAACTTAATTTGGCCGTCCACTTAGGTGGAGCTTGGTGGCTCATGTGGCGCAGCATCGTCCTAGGGTTACATCAACAATCACTCGTAGACCCCAATAAACACGTTTCAAGTGCTTGTTTCAGAATGAAGGGTTCTGCCTTTACTGGCGACTACCTACTTCATTTTCTGGATCCATTACCTCATAACAGTTGAGAAACAAACGCTTTCTTTGATTACAAAGTTCCTGAGGAGACATGTCTTAAAAAAAAAAAAAAAAACTTTTGAGTTGAAATAAAAAGGTTTTTTTCTTGCTTTGATGCACATCAAGATACTAAATATAATGAATGATTTATATTATTTTTATTTTGTAAAATTTAAATACTCACTTTAAATAATTTAACATATTATTTATATAGAATTATAAGGGTTTGTAATGCTCTAAAACTCTTAAAGTCCTTAACTTTATTTTCGAATTTTGATTTTTTTTCCATAGAAATAAGAATCTTTTATACATATTACGCCTCTGGTGTGACTCGTGGACTGCTTCTAATTCCTGCTGCGTCTTAACAAGATGGCTGCTTCCTAATCATCGTATATATATATATATATATATAGTATGTTACTTGAACATGATATTTATAGTCCTAAATATGTGTTGTTTTTAAAAAGTATTTTTAATCATCGGTTCGATGATTGAGCTAAGTTTCAAATGATACTTTTTCCCCCCCTTGTTTGTATATGTTGAACTTCTATTTTGGACATTAGTTGTCGTCAGGAAAGAAAAAAAATTCAGCGAGTGTCAGTCGAGTAAAGACAGCCAACAATGACATTATGTCATTTAAATATAAATATATTTGAAACACGCAACTGCTGTTTTAGAATAACGTGTTTGGCGTATGACTTACAACTGGCGTTTTAAAATAAAGTGTTTTGACTGTGACTTTCGACTGTGGTTTTAGAACAACGCGTTTGGCCTATGACTTACAACTATGGTTTTATAACAACCTGTTTGGCTTATGACCTACAACTGTGGTTTTATAACAACTTGTTTGGCTTATGACTTACAACTGTGGTTTTAGAACAACGTGTTTGGCCTAAGACTTACAACTTTTATCCAGGTGGGGACAGAATCCCATTTCAAAGTTGGACGCCACATTACACGAGAACCCCTGGTTCTTGGCCTTGCAAAGTTCACTTGTCAACGGCTCACAAATACCTGTCGGGATAGCGGGGATATTGATGAGTTTATTAGTTAATATCCCTTTAACATTTTAATAATAGCCGTTTCACAAACAAAACCGATTTGCCTTGAACAAAATTTGAAATCTCATTTTTAATTCAGTTTGGTAATAGTTTTGATAATCCCCTGAAAACTTAGAGAAGATTGATCACCTGGATGAGAAAGAGACGGTAGTTTTGGCGTTGCCCCTGGCTTCCAAACACAATCTGGGTCACCCAGCTCCTCGCCGTTGGAGCGACCGTCGCCATCAGAGTCCAGCGTACAGAAGGCTTTTGTCCAACTCTGGGGACAAATTTGAAGAGAATGCTTTCATTGTCACTAGTGTTACGGTCAGTTTTCACTATCGCGGAAGCACCTGATTTACACAGACCTCATCCAGTATGAATTTACCCTCTACAGCTCAACATTTCTTAGCTTAATCCCACTCTAATCCAAAAAAACCCACCAAATAATACCAATCTCCACCCCTCCAAAACAAAACCAAAACAAAAAGACGACAGAGTGCATCCTTGTCACAATGTTGTCACCATTCGAAGATCGGGACAAGAACACTTTAATGTGGGTTCTGATGGAAGATTTGAGCCCAAAAGAGAGACAACTAAATGAACGGGATTCGTTAGTGGAAATTACCTTTTTTGAAGACAGTCAAGATCTCAGTAAATGAACTCTAAAACTTACACGTTTAAAATATACACAAAAAAATGTTTCTGAACTTTAAGGAGGTCAACATGAATTCACTACAGTTAGATGTATCTTTTTTTTTTTCAAATCTCATAACGATATGTGAAAAAATCACTAAGTCTTTCGTGATCTAGTGAGGTACTAATATTTTGTATTGAATATGTCAAATAAAATCATTTTGTAAAACTATTGCATTTGTAATCTCTGTGGCGAAAAGCACGTCGTCTAGAGGATGAGGTCCCTTCTGTAGCCACAGACAATAGTTTCAGAGTTTAAAAAGACTCTGGTTATTCAGCTCCTGAAAAGCTGGTGCTTGTAACGTTTCCTGGCTCCTATAAAGCCGATAGTTTATAAGGGAAAACACGTAACGTCGTCTAAGAGATATCAAATATAGTTTTTATTTCTGGTTATGATATAAGTGTTCAAACACATCACTTTCTACTCGATAGCCATGGAAAGTGACTCAAACTCCAATGAATACACAAAACAGCATTATAAAGTTATACTAAGTCCTCACTCCAAAAACAATCTGTCGAATACACACTCAAATATAATCGTTCTCTCCCTAATAATAATTTCTCTCTCCTTGTATACCCTTATTGACCATGCACTCGTGATAACAAGAAAAATGTTCACATTCATTCACCACTCTAATGTTTTCCCAACTCACAACTAACACTTTCTCCCCTGGGGTCCCCCCCTGCCAGGACTGTCATACTCGTGGGAAAATACAGCCAATACCACGAGCACTCCCTTTCCGTCCCCCAAACATACACACAAAAAAGTAAACACACAATCTGACCGTGACAATCTCACTATTCAATAAATGCGTGTTCTGTCATAGTCTTGTTTTTAATCATTTACGGACCAATGCACTTTTATAGCGGCTTCTGTTAAAGGCGTCTGTTTAAAATACCATTAAATTAACCAAAAAGGTAGGTTGGTGGTGATATAGACCAAACATTATATGATGAGTAAATCATGTAGTCATATCGCATAATGCTATGGACCCCGAATATTTATTTCATTAATTTAAGGTTATATTTTTTCATGAAATCTGGTAATACAATTTCATTTAAAATGTATTCATCCATAAATAAAGTTAATCCATCCTACCTTTCAATATATAAAGTTAATCCCTCCTACCTTTCAATATATAAAGTTAATCCCTCCTACTGTTCAATATAAAGTTAATCCCTCCTACCTTTCCATATGTATAAAAATCAAGTCCGAAAGAATTCCTCTTAGACCGCCCTTCTTTGACCAGATGCCCCACTCCTTCCCACGTCGATTGGTTGTTGCAAGGGTCGACGACACGCCCTCCGTTTGGAATGAGCAACTGGAACTCCTTGTAGGCGGAGCCTGTGTGTAGAAAGTCCCAAAGAACTACAAGTGACATGAACATCTGTCGACTCATGACGACCATGGTGGGCCACAAGTTTATCTGGGGACGAGAGTAACATTTTTTTTTTAAAATGCCAACAAAAACCATAAAGTACATTTTATTTATCATTTATCAGACCTCCTCGTTAAAATGTATCTTTAATAATAAGTGCTAATATATGTGTGAGTAAATAGAAGTTTCGTGATGCATTCACAGGGGCTTGACACTAAATGGAAATAGGCAACTGGGAAAAAAAGGATAGAGCTCGCCCGAAGCGATTTCATAACAGGTCCAATTCAAATAAATGCAAGAGTATGGTGCCTCAATAGTAGACAGCCTCAAGAGTAGTGTGCCGCAATAGTAGAGTCCAACAGGAGTAGAGTGCCGCAAGAGTAGAGTCCCACAGGAGTAGAGTGCCGCATGAGTAGAGTGCCGCAAGAGTAGAGTCCCACAGGAGTAGAGTACCGCATGAGTAGAGTGCCGCAAGAGTAGAGTGATGCCAGCCTAGTGTGCCGCAAGACTAGAGTGACGCAAGAGTTGAGTGCCGCAAGAGTAGAGTGATGCAAGCCTAGAATGCCCCAAGACTAGAGTGACGCAAGACTAGAGTGCCGCAAGAGTAGAGTGGCACATGAGTAGAGTGCCGCAAGACAAGAGTGCCGCAAGAGCATGTAGACTCAGATGACGTCTATAGGAAGGTCTGAGGAAGACAAAAAGTGGGGGTGGGTGCTTGACACAATGAGCTTACGGATCTGTGTGTCGCCTCTGGTACTGTAACACGATTTTCTCGTACACTTCATGATCTATATAGCGTCATAAAAAAATCTTGGAATCCCTTGGGATACCCTTCCTGTTCAAAATTGATCCAAGAATGTCACTTTATCAACGGTAGTTAAAGCCATTTGGTTTTTTATAGGCATCGCGGACTTACAGTAATAGCAAAGATGGGGGAAAGAAGTCACATCTCGTCGATACAATCATAAGATCACTTTGTAAACGCATGTAAAATTTAGCAATTTTAAACAATAAAAAAAAAAAGTAATACATGTCACTCAATCTAAAATCTAACACAATATTCTCTAGATCAATCTATGAAGTTAAAATTTGGCGGTCAATTAAAATTATAATTGTCAGTATTCTTGCGACATTTAGCGCAGACCAAGGGTTCGACTTGAGCAGTGTTTTGTTTAAAGTGAGGGAGAGTTCCTCAATCTTCAGCCTCAATCTCTCGTCCTTGCCGATTTGTTTCAACGGCAAGTCCTGGTCAAGACGACTGGAAATGGACCAGGATGCAGTTGATGACAAGCAGGGCCGACCCTAACAATTGCGGGGCCCTATGCGAAACAGATTGCGCGGGGCCCAGTCTGGGTAGAGGATAATGATAATAAGTGAAAATTAAGATTTTGTATTAGAAAATAAATTCGGGGCGCGGCCTATGAAAGTGCGGGGCCCAATGCGGCCGCATAGGTCGCAGTGGCCTAAGGCCGGCCCCGATGACAATCAGTGTTAATTGTGTTTCACTGTACTCTTCATGAGCTCCACATCGCAAGTTTTGTCGGAATTTTCATTGTGTAAATGTCAATGTCATACCGCCTACGGGACTCCATCTCCGGGTTTGATTTCAGTTTGTTTTCTCTTAGATGAGGTGCCATCCAAAGTTAATGAGTACGTCCACCCGGTTATTGCGGCAATTAAACATTGCTTTTGGCACTATCAGTTTCCAATTGTTCGTCTCAAATTTTGCAACACTATACTATAAGAACGACTGCTCGTCAACACACTTCTAGACGCACAGTCTGCCGAGATGAGTTCTTGTTTAAGTTGGTACCTATTGCACTGGCCCATAAATATAGAACTTCCTCGAAACATCTGAGTTGTAACATTTTAGTCGTGACATCTTAGGCGTAACATTCAAGTCGTAATCTATTAGTCACAACATCCAAGTCGCAACATCCGAGTCGTAACATCTCATTCGTAGCATTCAAGTCGTAACATGTTAGTCGTAACATCCAAGTCGCAACATCCGAGTCGTAACATCTTAGTCGTAACATCCAAGTTGTAACATCTTAGCCGCAACAGCTTAGTCGTAACAATCCATTCTCAATGTCAAGACATATCATTTAAAAATAGTACATCCTTTCTTAACCTAATGTTATCATCCTCATCTGTGACATGACGTCACATTTCCAATGGCTTTCCAATACCTGAAGTCTGAACACTTCCATATTTCACAGCATTCCAGACACAAAATAATTAGCAAGAAAATGTTTTTTTTTTTTGTTTTTTTCTCGAGCCACGAATCAAGAACATTCTAAAATCCCATACATTTATGTGTTGCTTACACCAATTGGGGGGGGGGGCGCCTGCTTTCAGGTCGTTTTAAGTAAATAAATAATGGAACGAGATCATGTTTAGGCTCGAAAAAAAAAAGACAGAAAAAAATAACAGATTATATTAATATATCTGTCTTTTGTCCGGCTTAAACACACCGTGTTCAAATATGTATTTACTTTCCACGCAAAGGATGTTGAGGGAGGCATGTCGAGTATGTGAGTTAGAGAGTTTTAATTAGTCAGTGAACGCTCTTCCCGCGCTTGACCGAGTGACGTATTTTTATGGTAATTGTGACGTATTGTCTGGTCTGTATTGTGACGTAAGCTTTAGTCTTGACGAAGTACTCAATCCTGCAGAACAGAGGAGCTGACAGGGTATATCATCCTGTTTTGCGGAGAATTGTTTTGTCCTTATACTCATCGTAAGAAGGTATTCTTGTATGTTTGCATGAATGGCTGAGTATGCCAAGCTGGACGGTGAGTACTATGTGATACCAAAAGTTTTGAAAACTTTCGTAAAAATGCGAGTTCCAGACACTCGCTAATGCGTAACAACGACCACACTATTAAGATACATCCTGGTCTATTTTCTGTCGTCTCGAGCAAGTCCTGTCATTGGATCAAAAAGGGAAGGACTATAGTGCGAGGCTGACGAATTAAACAGCTGTCCTTGACCTTAAACAAAATGCAGCTCAAGTCAAGACTTCTACTCAAGCCTTGGACATATTTGCATGCGTAGGGCGAACAAATAAGACACATAATCTAAACACAAAAAGAACACACTGTCTCACTGTGTTGTATTAACATAATATCCTGAATTTACAGTATTCAAAAGATTGTTTACCGCACCATGTACGCTATCCTTACACACTTAAGTTTCCTATACTCGTACCAATCTACACATTCCCCACACTTCCCCCCCCCCCATTCTAGAACCGCGCCTGGGACTATTGTGTGGTCACATCAGCAATGTTATCTTTATTTGAACAGAACCCGAATTAAGACATTATCTTGGCAGGGCAGACCACTCCATCATAAAACATCACCGAGCCGTGAGGCTTACCGGCCCCTGATACAGAGCAGACGTGAGGAACATTTCGTTTTTCCCCCTCACCTACATAAACAGTATGGTGCTCGCTAATTGTTCGGTGGATTATACCTGTTAACAAACACGTTATAACTGCCATGTGTATCACTCACCTTCGGTCAGGTGGTGTTAATGTCGCCTTAAGGTGCCGTTATCAAAACCACTTTCTTTTCTTGCCAATATACATTTTTTTTTTCCGTTTAAGTTAAGTAAAACACAATACATTTTTTAAAAATATTTCGTTTTTTTTTTTTTTTAATTTACCCGAAACTAATATTATTATCAACATATTACGACATTTGCTTAGCAAATAATATTTTTTTGTTGTTGATGTTTTTCATTTTGTTTTGAAAGCATTCCATAATTTATTAAAAAACAGCGTAAGTATCTCCCAGTGGAAGTGCTGAGTACAGTTCATGCTGTTGGCTGTTTTGGTTTTTGTTATCGACCTGGCCATCTGCATAATGCCGTGGGCCTGGCTTCCCATTCGAAGGAATATAATATCCCTTACCACTAATAACAATACTTCTCTGAACTAAACAGCGAATAACAATTCTGTCTAACGATATTTGAAACGCATGAATGTATAGCGGGCAATTCAAAGAGCATATTATATTTTACTTTGGTTTTCAAATCGCTTGATTTGTTTTTCTGCTAGCCCAAACTGTTTCTTGTATTACACATAATTTCTGTCCACTGACATATCTACACTTATATTACCCATTGCAGCCAATTTCAGCAATGTAATTATTGCCCTCTTTTCCGCCAGGACCCATCTTTACTGGCTAGTATATGTGTTTATACAATGTAAACACTAATGCATTTTAATTATATGTTCCATTCAATAGGATTTGCTTGATGTCTCCTATGGTATATTTTGTTGACATAATTCATTGTCTCCATTTTACAGTGGCCGCGTTTCATTTAAATTCCATTACGTCATTATTTGTCTCAAATAATTCACAATTTGTCAACATAAAAAAGTTGTCTCATTTTGTTTTATCAACTTGACATGACACAACGGTTGATGAAATTGGTTTCCAGAATTGCCAAACACAAAATAAAATGTTATAGAAGTGGAAAGATGACCAGATCATTGGTCATGTATTAAAGTCTCAAGATAAAGTTCACAAATTTCTGTAAAAATAAAATTTGGAAGCACATTTCTACTCCAATATACAGTGATAGCAAATAACTTTTGGTTGATCAACGCCTGGCTTTGCTCTGTAAGAACAAATACGACTGAAGCAATAAATAATGTATTCGCACAAGCTGGTTCCAACTGTAGCGACCAGTTCGTCAGCTTGCTCGCACTCCAAGAAACCATAAAACTTACTTGTTCTAAACTCATTTTTTTGTATGCGACCCCGACAACGATAGAAATACTGTCAAGGAATTGCATTTTTTTTTTTTAATTGCTGTTCAGCGCATAAGGAAATTAAGTTCAATACAGTACACGCCAAAAATAGCTGTACTGAAACTGTCGCATCTTGAACGCGTACTAATATTCATTAACGGTGTATGGCCCCGATCGCCAAATGTTCCCTGAGCTGTCAAAGAAGTTGTGTGGAGCTGTTGTTTTCGGAAATGTGTCTCCCTGTGAAGATAAAACATTTTCGTCGCTGGCCACCACTTTCTTTCGTTGGTAAGTGATGTGTTGATTGTCATGCGGGGTCGTGCTTGAAAAATAAATGTGTCAGAACCATTCAAAAAGAGATATTTGAATAAGGTTGTACCAAGAATCACAGTCATTACGTCTACGAGAAACATTTCTCAAACTGGACTTGAGCGCCCCGATTGTATAAGCACATGGCTATAGTTTCATACCGCATAAAAGTTCGGACAACATTTGACGGAGCCCAGCTACGTGAGCTAGGTTAATGTATTGTGGACATTTCTGGCGATGGTGTACGGCAGTGTTTCCCAGACTTTCGACATTTGTGTACCCCTGTCTACATTTTCCGTAACACCGAGAACCCCTCGTTAAAAAAAATGCATATACTTTAATAACAATAAAAATTATTTATTTTTTTCCCCACCAAACTATTTCCTTCCCACACTTTGGTCAACACTGGCGTACGAGGATCCAGTTTTCATAACAATGCGGGATTCTCCGAAGAAGGTCCCATTAACTTTTGGTCGATCTGATCTCCCTTTGTTTTACCATTCTGGTGAAAGAGTAATGTTCCAGAACCGCGTAATTTGTTGACATCTTTTTTTTTTTCAAAACCTATTTTGGCATTGTTCTTACACATTTGATCAAACACTGTCACCATTTACGTCCCCCATTTAAGCCACTATTTACGTCACGATTTATGTTCACTAAAATTATAATTTGAAAAGATTGCTCAACTGATAATACCTTTTCCTCCGTTGAGAGACAACTGGCCAACATTTTATCGTCTTGACTTCTGTGGTCACGTGGCTGGCGCCACGGGCAGCCGACACACGCACGTGCGCGCTCCAGATGTGGCAGTTTCAGTCCTGCTAGTTTGGTCGCATGCAGTCTATTCAGCTTTTGTGCATCATATGCTTTGGAACATGTTATGGATTTATTAAATAGTTTTTAAACTATATCTAGAGTCGTTGTGAAGTCGGAATCGCTTTGAAAGTTCTGCCTGGTTCTACTTTGTTGCAACACACAATTTCACTTCTACAAAAACACGGCAACTGAGAAAATTTAAAAAAATTTAATACTTTTTTTTGACCAAATGACTAGAACTCATTATCCGTGACGTCAGTGCAAAGAGGAGGTGGGGTTCGTGGGTATAACCCCTGATTGATTCATGTGGGATCAACTTGTTGCAAGGTGATTCCTGGCACTACTTCTGAAGTAAAAGCCTTTAAGAGTCTCTACAGCAGCTTCAACTTAAGTTTATCGACTCAACATCCAGGGATAGAGTTACGCGGCTTAACAGAAATGAAGCAATTTTAGAACTGCACCAAAAGAAGGGGGTGGTGGGGGGGGGGGGTAGGAAGGACGTACACGCAGAGGGACTTATTTCACCATAAGAACCTCATGTTTTATTCAGATAGTAACGACTTTGGCATAAGACTCTAAAGTAGTGGTTCTCAAGCGGTTGTCCATAGTCCTTGAGGTATTGGCTTTGCTCTGACACTTGGTGCATCGTCTTTAGGCAGCACACATAACATTACATGATAAATGTAATACATTTTGCGCTTAAAATATTGTGACTTGGCAATGACCCGTTAAAATTTCCTCATACAACAGGCATGTATCACTATACTCGTACAAATGTCCCCATACAACAGGCATGTATCGCAATAGCCTTACACATGCCCCCATAAACAGGCATGTATCACTATACCCGTACAAATTTACCCATACAACAGGCATGTATCACTATACATGTACAGATGTCCCCATACAACAGGCATGTATCACTATACCCTACAAATTTACCCATACAACAGGCATGTGTCACTATACCCGTACAAATGTCCCCCATACAACAGGCAAGTATCACTATACCCATACAAGTGTCCCCATACAACAGGCAAGTGTCACTATACCCGTACAAATGTCCCCATACAACAGGCATGTGACATATTTAAAGTGTTTTACTTGTAATTTGGATGTATGTGTCCATCTATCATTGATCGATATTCTTGAAACATTTTGTAAATCATAATTAAGCAACATTTATTGTAAAAATTGTTTTAATTAGTCAAAGAATTACTTAAGGTATTAATGTAATACTACTGTATTACTCTGTAATAACAGAGACGAGAAACTTTTTTCCAACGACGCAACGTCCCATCTTAAGGGGGAAGAGAGCTGTGGTGCATTGTAGACAACAGAAAGGCTTCGAGATGTAAAAATTATGAGGACACCTACCCTAGGATGTTGTGAGCACAAGAAGGTTTTCGCCCAAGAGTCGCAGTAAATCAATATTTTGAGTACTTCTTCCCATACATTTAGTAGACAAAAATGATTAGTTAAAAGCTAGAAATTGAAATAATATTTAAGAAAACAAAAACAGAAGGAAAAAAACGGGGGAAAAAAGCACTTTGTCAATGTTTATTGATGCTAGGAGCCGGGCATATAGATCTGGAAGTTCACCAGCAATACTAATCCATTAGGAATTGAACGTCTGCTGAACTCCCATGGGGGGATATGGCCAGGCAGCCATATTTGTTTATGTCTTTACAGAAGTAACGGATGGTCAAGGACATGGGGAATACGTGTACCACCCAGAAGCGGAGTTAGTGGGAGGTATCATGTGGGTGCTTGGATCAAATATTTTTTCAGAAGTTATTATGGGCAGAAATCTTTATTGTATTAATTGGATGTAATTGGATATAGTGTGTCATAAGTGGTAAGATGTAGTGCAGTTGGTCATAAATGGTGAGATGTAGTGTGTCACGACTGTTGAGATGTAGTGTGTCATAAGAGGTGGAATGCAGTGTGTCATATGTAGTAAGATGCAGTGTGTCATATGTGGTGATTTTAGTGTGTCACATGTGGTGAGGTGTAGTGTGTCACAAGTGGGGAGATGTAGTGTGTCACAAGTGGGGAGATGTAGTTTGTCACAAGTGAGGAGATGTAGTGTGTCACCAATGGTGAGGTGTAGTGTGTCACCAGTGGTGAGATGTAGTGTGTCACAAGTGGGGAGATGTAGTTTGTCACAAGTGAGGAGATGTAGTGTGTCACCAGTGGTGAGATGAAACGTGTCACCAGTGGTGAGATGTAGTGTGTCACAAGTGGGGAGATGCAGTGTGTCACAAGTGTGGAAATGCAGTGTCTCACAAGCGGTGTGTTGTCAGTATCTTTAAAGGAATTTAGAATTGTTATTTGATAGACGTCTTACCGAGATTGTGTAGGGAGGAAGAAGTGCATCTTGGGCCAAAGGATATGCCTGCATCTGGATAGTGATTATCCTAATATGGGCTTTACACATTTTTTATTAAAATCATGAATTTGTGCTGCGGCTCTGTCGGTCCTGAAATGTTACTGTAATTTTTTTTTTTTTGGTGCGAATATATGAAGGTCTTTCCTGTAAAACAGCTTTGCTCATGTACATGAGAGCATTGTGTTGAGTGTTGATTTACTTGACGCCTGAACGTTCTCAAACATACCTTTATTGAATGATCCTTCATAGACCCGGGTTGACAAACTCTAAAGCCACAGTTGTGGCGAATGAAAGGTAACATTCGCAAAACTATAATAATATGTTAAAACGCATAAAACACCTCTGTTAACTCAAATTAACAGTTAACTATCATTCAAGACACAATTTTTTTTTTTACATTTTTTTAAATGCAATGTATTCCTTTTTTTTTTCATTTTGTATACTGTATCAACAAAAAGAAATTGGCCTCAGGTAACGGTTCAATTGAAGATTTAATTTAAAGGTTGCATTTCACAAATAGGTTGCATTACACAATAAGGTTGCATTTCACAAAAGGTTGCATTTCACAAAAAGTTGCATTTCACAAAAGCTTATGTATGCCTATATATGAAACGAAACTAATCCAATGTTGTTCAAAAGTGACAATATTTGACGTGGTCCTTATTGTAATCTATATTATATTATATGCTATAGTTTCCGTTGACCAAGTCAACATATCAGAAATGGTGGCCGATGTGTGCAATAGGGGCGACTACGGAAGAGTACCGATTGCATGAGAGCATCAGTAGCAGATACAAAAATGACAGAGTAGAAAACAGAATTATAGAAATTGTGTTCAGATATAAGGTGGCGTACTAGGTTTGATGGGGCTGGTGCCAAGAGATTACAGTGTGATAACTGTTTCAACTTGGAGGAATGTAATTTCAATATGCGACTCCGTGGAATAGATTATGTGATAATGACAAAGAGGATATTATAAAGATCTTATTATTAGGGAGATGGTGTTATTTAGATGATTTTTTTTTTAAAATATTAAAATAAAAGGATGGTATGAAGTATGAAGCTGATGTTGTGAAGATGATCTTATTAAGATCATGTTGTGAAACTAATGCTATGAAGATGATTTTGTGAAGCTCATGTTGTGAAGATCATGTTGTGAAATTGATGTTATGAAGCTCATGTAGTGAAGATGGTGTTATGAAGATGGTGTTATGAAGATCATGTAGTGAAGATAGTGTTATGAAGATCATTTAGTGAAGATGGTATTATGAAGATCATGTAGTGAAGATTGTGTTAAGAAGATCATTTAGTGATGATGGTGTTATGAAGATCATGTAGTGACGATGGTGTTATGAAGATCATGTAGTGACGATAGTGTTATGAAGATCATGTAGTGAATATAGTGTCATGAAGATCATTTAGTGAATATAGTGTTATGAAGATCATTTAGTGAAGATGGTGTTATGCAGATCATGAAGTGAAGATGATGTTATGAAGATCATGTAGTGAAGATGGTGTTATGAAGGCGAAGTTACGAAGTTGATGAGTTGATTGTGATAATGTAAATCAAAAGATGATAGCAATGATCATTTTAAGGCATGCATGTCGTGCCGTGTGGAGAAGATATGACACTCTAATCACGAGTAACGAGAATGTACGGATTAAAGTATTTACAGTTAATCATTTAATTCATATGAATAAGATTCGTTTCAAATATGTTTATTCTTTTCACCTCTCAGTTGCATCAAACTGTAACATTCACCTCTCAGTTACATCAAACTGTAACATTCACCTCTCAGTTACATCAAACTATAACATTCACCTCTCAGTTACATCAAACTATAACATTCACCTCTCAGTTACATCAAACTATAACATTCACCTCTCAGTTACATCAAACTGTAACATTCACCTCTCAGTTACATCAAACTGTAACATTCACCTATCAGTTACATCAAACTATAACATTCACCTCTCAGTTACATCAAACTATAACATTCACCTCTCAGTTACATCAAACTATAACATTCACCTCTCAGTTACATCAAAATATAACATTCACCTCTCAGTTACATCAAACTGTAACATTCACCTCTCAGTTACATCAAACTGTAACATTCACTTCTCAGTTACATCAAACTATAACATTCACCTATCAGTTACATCAAACTATAACATTCACCTCTCAGTTACATCAAACTATAACATTCACCTCTCAGTTACATCAAACTATAACATTCACCTATCAGTTACATCAAACTGTAACATTCACCTCTCAGTTACGAAGCAGTCCGTTACATTCAACAATCAGGCCAACAGTATTCGTTACAGTTTCCTTAGTACTCCAGTACCATTCCAACCTTTTCCCCTCCTCTGATTTTCTGGCCCGTGGCGTGCTTTGTTTATTTCCTGTTTTGAAGCAACATCTCAGTGTACACAAACGTTTGTGTGAGGTCGACGGAAGACTGTGCCCGGAACACGCGTTCCCGATATGTTCTTGATGTTGGGGAACCGTGGTACATAGACGCACGTAATGACTTCTTTTGTGTGGGTACCTGGGCTGGCTGATATAATAGTATATTTAAACTCACAATACAGTAGCCTTATTCTGTTTAAATTATGTGCATTTGTACTTATTTTGTTTGCTATTCTTATAGACGGCAACTGGAAATGAGTACGAAACCGATTTCTACGAAAATCAATTTGTACGAAAGAATGTTGCTTGAACAATCATTTTTTTCCACTTTAAATTTAATTTTCAAAGAAGATTAAAAAAAAAAAAAATGAAGAAAAAAAAAAAAAAATGTACGAGTTGGAAATGGTGGTGAATTGCAATTTTTTTATAACATAATTTAATGTTGTGTTTTATTAAATTTTTAAAATATTATTTCCGGCCAATCAACATTGCTTCGCACTAATCGGGTTTTTACTAGTTTCCAAAGACCTTTATGGTCATATATAAGACGTGAAAGGGAATAGCTAGAAATTCATCATTTCATAGTCTCATATTCTCATAGTTTCATATTCTCATAGTCTCACCGTCTCGCAGCCTCATAGTCTCATAGTCTCATAGTCTCACCATCTCGCAGCCTCATAGACTCATAGTCTCATAGTCTCATAGTCTCACCATCTCGCAGCCTCATAGACTCATAGTCTCATAGTCTTCAGTGTACAATGAAGACCATGCGCATTATATAAGACTAGCCTATTTACATCAGTGATACATGCACAAACTTAAACCTATACCAACAATGGGAAAGACACAAAAAAAAAACAAAAAAAAAACTTTTCACATGTATACCTTAAAATAAAAAAATAAAAAATCTTCACATATTCTTAAAATGAAATGATTTAAAGACAACACTTAGCTTTGAAAGCCCACAAAATTCAATATTTATAAATTGTATAAATAAAGCATCAACGATTTGGCTGCTAAGTTTAATTGATGGCATTTGGAATGGTAAAAGCCTAAGACGCCGCCCCTTTCTGTCATTTTGTTTCAAGGTCACTGTGAAACACTTGTTTCAAAACTTCTGAGGATCAGCGCGAGCTTTGCAAACCGATCACGTGACACTCCCGAGGAGGGGAGCCCAGGCCGCAACCCATCCACGCGGTTGTCAGCTTTGTCTTAAACTCCCAGAGCCCCCGGTCGACTAAGTGTTCATGGTGATTACAAACCTCCCCCCTCTCCCCCCCCCCAACACATTCCAACTTTAACTGTTATCACTGGCCAGACTGCCCGTGCTGGAGACCGTTATGTGATCTGCTTCCTGTGTTTGTTTAGTGTCTGGTTCTGACGCGAGACTTGACTGGACAACAACTGACCCTGTGTCTGCTGTCGAGTTTAATCTGCACGGGGGATCTTAAAAAGTGAATACCTGGGGGTCGAACGGTCACTTTGTCTAGTCCAACAAAAATAAACCAAGGTTTCTAGTCTAGCATTTGAAAAATACCCATGTAAAATATCGTCTCGTTAAAATGTGGAGAAAGAAAAATGATGTGAACTATTTCGAGAAAGTGTCTTAAATTACCATAATGAATGATAATGTGAACTATTTCCAGATAGTGCCATAATGAATGATAATGTTAACTATTTCCAGATAGTGCCATAATGAATGATAATGTGAAATATTTCTAGGTAGTGCCATTCATAATGTGAAATATTTCGAGATCGTGCCATAATGTGAACTGTTTCGAGATAGTGCCATAATGTGAAATAGTTACAGATGGAGCCATAATATGAACTATTTCAAGTTCTGAAGCGCCCTCCTCTTTAACTGACATTGCATGATCACTGACTCCGATGTATCTTAAATATCACCTTTACCGACAGACAGGAGATTTACAGCTCACTATCACCGACAGACAGGAGATTTACAGCTCACTATCACCGACAGACAGGAGAGTTACAGCTCACTATCACCGACAGACAGGAGATTTACAGCTCACTATCACCGACAGACAGGAGATTTACAGCTCACTATCACCGACAGACATGAGATTTACAGCTCACTATCACCGACAGACAGGAGATTTACAGCTCACTATCACTGACAGACAGGATAGTTACAGCTCACTATCACCGACAGACAGGAGATTTACAGCTCGCTATCACCGACAGACAGGAGATTTACAGCTCACTATCACCGACAGACAGGAGATTTACAGCTCACTATCACCGACATATTGACATCTGAAACGCATTGTTTCACCTGATTCTCAGCCTGTATTACATAATACATTGTTCCTCCAATGGGCAAGCACTTGATAGGCCGACGTTCAATACGTTATTCCGTCGACACAAACAGAAACAACTTTCCAGAGCCCACAAGGAAGACCATTTTCAGATCTTTTGCTATACTTAACATAATCGCGAGATTAAAATAAATTCAATCAAATATCTAAAACTTCTTGAGGAAATATGAAAATTATGACGCAGTCACGATCATAGAGCAAATTTTCACGTGTAAACCCTCCCCCCCCCTTTTTTCCCTCAACGCTCAACCACCTGCCCGTCTGGCCTTTCTTGGCGCCCCATCATGAGTGCGAGCAATTTATAACTCCTGTTAAATCCTGTTATGACAGTGCATTAGTGATCTCCACTCACATCTAGCGGCCGGCGTTATGAAAATCCAATCACTCACATGACAGTTTCACTCAGCGCGGACATCTTCCCCGTGGAAATAAAAAAAATGGTAGTCGCTTCCCCTTGAACTAGGTTCCTGTGGAATATTGGGAGAAAAATGGAAGAAAAGATGTGTGTACGATTTTGGGGTGGAGCTGGCTGTGTTGAAATAATGATGAAGAGGAAGTTGAAAGTTAGCTAGGGATTTTGATTCGGGCTAAAGGATTTCTGTTTAACTTCGGGTACCCACAATTTATCGAGCATATAGCTATCCACTTATTTTCGACACGACATAAAAATTTAAGTCAAAGACTTTCACCGGAGTATGGAGTTAGAAGATCGTTATGAAAAATAATGTTGTTTACGGATTCTGTAAAGGGTCTTTTGTTACTTATGCCCCTGTTCTGAGGAAATCTCAAGAGAATATTGTAAATGACTGCGAAGACCTGACCATCGGTCATTTCAATCTCTCAGTGGACGTGCGCGTGATTGAAATCGATCTCACGGCTCGGCGCGTCGCTCATCACCTCATCAAGTTAGTTTCTAAAAGAACGGTGAGGGTGATACCCTACTCCAAGTCACGACCATCTTTTTCGGACAGTATGCACTCTGAGTCCGTCGCAAATATTCTCATTCAGTTATTAGTGGACCTTGCATGTGAGAGGAGCACAGTTATATAAAGTATTCTTGCATTCAAAGGTATATACAAAAAATCTCTAAAAATATACATTTTCAAACACCAAAAGTCAAATCCTTCCAAGAACAACTAGCTAACAGACCCACCATCCCCAAAAGAACAAAACCAACCATCTCCCATAGTATAAAACCAACCACCTTCCAAAGAACAAGAACCAACCATCTCTCAAAGAACAAAACTAAACATCTCTCGTATATAGTTTTTTCAGCGGATGAGAGCCATCATAAGCAACCCTCTCACAAACACAACCACGCCAAAAGACCATGCGTAATCATCTCATAGTCAGCCACATCCCAAAGAACAAGCCGCCAAGACAGCCAGCCGCAAAGACAACCACCTGCCGTCAACCACCTTCGAAAACCAACGACTCAATCATCTCAAAACAAGCGACTGCCAAGGCACCTTTGCCAAGACAACCACCTGCCAAGGCAATCACTGCCAAGGCAACCGCCTGCCAAAGCAACTACTGCCAAGACAACCACCTGCCCAGGCCACCACTGCCAAGGCAACCACTGTCAAGGCAACCACTGCCAAGACAACCACCTACCAAGACAACCCCATACCAAGATAATCGCATGCCGAGACAACCCCATATCAAGAAAACCACGTGCCAATACAACCACATGCCGAGACAATCCCTTGTCGAGACGATCACCTGCCAAGATAAACCACCTGCCAAGACAACCACCTGTAAAGACAACCACATGCCAAGACAACCCGATAACAAAACAACCAATTGCCAAGACAACCACATGCCGAGACAATCCCTTGTCGAGACGATCACCTGCCAAGATAAACCACCTGCCAAGACAACCACCTGTAAAGACAACCACATGCCAAGACAACCCCATAACAAAACAACCACCTGTCAATACAACCATCTGCCAAGACAACCACCTGCCAAGACAACCACCTGCCAAGACAACCACCTGCAAAGACATCCAATGTTTAGCACGTGCCCTGAGGTTTTCACCCATTTCTCTCAAAGCTACCAGCCATGAGCCTTGAGCCACGGCGATCCCATCAGAACAAAAAGACAACAGCTACTAGCCATTAATGAGCATGCATTCATCTTCTAAAACCAAGCATTTTTTACTTTAAAACAATATTCAAGTGTGTTAAAATGAGGCGCAGGCGTCACTGCGTAGCGTACAAGGATTTATTTGTTTGTTTATTTATTTTTTATGACATGGTTTATCAAGGCGAGCAGCGCGCCCACCCCGGGTTTCGTAAACAATTGCGCCCTATGAGATTACCGGAAGCTCAGAATAGCCCCATTGACATGACGCCACTTAATGGCGAAATATCTCATTTGGTCTTCTTCATTTGGTTATAGAGGAGTGGCCAAGGGTCAGTTGAAACATGTCGGTTCATATGAATTGGAGTTTTCCCACATCTTAATATGATTCTTGGAGTTGTTAACATTTTTATACGAATTTTTGGAGTTTTTCAAATGTTAATATACGTTTTAAAAAAATTTAAAATGATTTCAGATTGGAGTTTTCTTAACGGTATCTGTAAATTAGTATTTGTGAATGTACCTTGATTCAACATTAGTAAACGCAAATCTGGTTTTGATGGTTTTTTTTTTTAACAAATGAGAGGTTTAGTTCTGTGAAGATGTCTTGAGCGGTCTCAAGTGTCTGAAACATTTTGAAATCACTCACGCTGAGCTATGTTAAGAAGAGATATATAATTTTGTTTAACCCTTAAAATCTAGCATTTGTTAGAGATATGTCAATGTAATAAGGATTTACTTTATTTTTTGTTTATTCAAGGTAGGTGAATTGAACTTATATATAATTGACTTGAGCTATATATAATATAAGTGACGAGCTATATATAAGTGACTTGAGCTATATACTTAGCTATATAGTTCCTAAAGGCAGACATCAGGCCAATGACATAATCATTTTTTTAAAAAAGAGAATACTTTTTTTTTAGAATACATTTAATGTGAACTTAATCTCTCTCTCTGTAAGTGTGTGTCTGTCTGTCTGTCTCTCTCTCTCTCTCTTCTGTCTTTCTCTCACTGTCTTCTCTCTCTCTATCACGCACTCACAAACACACATAACCATATATATTACTCTTCTCTCCCTCTATTTTCTACACAATTCTCTTTTGTTTTTTTTTCTTGTTTTGTTAACTCTATTCATATATTTCGTTTTTATCGAAGCCGCTTTATTCAAACGTACACAGTTCTTATGGCTAACGTATGAAAGTGAGATATCAATGGTATACATAAAAAGAAGCATGACGCTATTCCACAGCACAGATGTTTTCTCCAAAGTTATGAATTGAAGTTTGGTTAAAGATTCATCGACATATTTTGAGTTACATTCCAGGGTTACTTCAGTGCATTCTAGAGTTACTTCATTGCGTTTTAGAACTACTTCCTTACATTCATGTTTTATCTCAGTACATTTCAGGGTTACTTCAGTATATTCCACGGTTAATTCAGTACATTCCAGGGTTACTTCAGTACATTCCAGGGTTACTTCGTTACTTTCCAGGGTTACTTCAGTACATGCATGAAGAACCCAACAGATTCACGAGTATGTCATAATGTCATTAAAACAAGAATTACCCTACCGCGTTCCTCACGAAACAAACTTTAAGACATGGCGAAGATTGGAACTCTCCCTCTTAATGGGTCTCGTTTTTATGTGGACGAAGATTGAACAGCTCAGTGACTAAAGGAGTTCTCGTATTATGATCCTTGAGATGTTTAGATAATAATTGCTCATCTACAAAAGACAACACGTTTAATATATACTTTAAAATTATGCAAAATTCTTTAGAAAAATTATGATCTCCAATTTAAATTGTTATGGTTTCATGCAAAAAAAAATCTTATCACCACCACAAACTAGTTTGGGGTCAATAGACTGGTGCATCGTTAGATTAGCGTTTATTTGTGTTATTGCTTTGAATCGTATGATTTGTAACCCAAAAAAAAAAATCATTGAACAACTTCTCGCTTTGTCTTCTATCACACGAAATTCCGGAACGCCAACTCGTCTGTGCAAAAATTTGTTAGCATTACAAAGTTGAAATAAACGTAATTAGAGTTCCAATAATATTTCCTAGGGGCTTAGCCGGTTGCAGCTTTTTTTTTTTACACCTCGTCCGGTTATTTTGAGAAATAGGCCTACCGAGAGTTCTACACCCTACCTGCCGGCCTTTAAACAATAGTCCTCCAGACAGTTATACACCCTTCCTGCCGGCCTTTAAACAATAGTCCTCCAGACAGTTATACACCCTTCCTGCCGGCCTTTAAACAATAGTCCTCCAGACAGTTATACACCCTTCCTGCCGGCCTTTAAACAATAGTCCTCCAGACAGTTCTACACCCTTCCTGCCGGCCTTTAAACAATAGTCCTCCAGACAGTTCTACACCCTTCCTGCCGGCCTTTAAACAATAGTCCTCCAGACAGTTCTACACCCTTCCTGCCGGCCTTTAAACAATAGTCCTCCAGACAGTTATACACCCTTCCTGCCGGCCTTTAAACAATAGTCCTCCAGACAGTTCTACACCCTTCCTGCCGGCCTTTAAACAATAGTCCTCCAGACAGTTATACACCCTACCTGCCGTCCTTTAAAAATTGTCCTACAGACAGCCTTACAGACTGTCCAACAGAAAGTCCTACATCATAACCCTGGTTTTTTGTTGAATCATATAATATTCGCCGCCAATTAAAGACACACAAAAATATACATGAGTTCACACGTCACGCATGATAACCTTTTGATGTACATGAGTTCACACGTCACGCATGATAACCTTTTGATGTACATGAGTTCACACGTCACGCATGATAACCTTTTTTTTCAATCATTATTGTTAATATAAAACATGTGGAGATGGGGGGAGGCGGTCTCGAGAAAGAAACAGGACACACCCGAAGCAAAATTTTGGACAAGAGATTCAATTGGAAACGTTTACCAAAGTTCATAACCATTGATCAATGAGGCGGGAGCTTTCTTTTCAATAACCACCCCTACCGTAAAATTTCATTGTCCGGAGGAAGAAAATCAGTGTGAATAAGTTCAAAGAGCACAACAAGTTTAGCAAATGGTTGTCCTCTCTCCCCTGTCCGTTATCCCCATCCACTTTACAAAAAAAAAAAAAAACACTTCAAAGTCTGAAGTTCTCCTTACAATTATACGTCTATAACTTTCTAGTAAAATGTGTGTCTATAAAATGTCTCAATGAAATTATCTATAAAATGTCTCTATGAAATTGACTATGAACATTGTCTATAAAACGTGTCTATAAAACGTGTCTATAAAACGTGTCTATAAAATGTGTCTATAAAATATGGCTATAAAATGTGGCTATAAAATGTGTCTATATAACGTGTCTATAAAACGTGGCTATAAAATGTGTCTATAAAACGTGTCTATAAAACGTGTCTATAAAATGTGTCTATAAAACGTGTCTATAAAACGTGTCTATAAAATGTGTCTATAAAATGTGTCTATAAAACGTGTCTATAAAATGTGTCTATAAAATGTGTCTATAAAAAGTGTATATAAAACGTGTTTATAAAATGTGTCTATAAAATGTGTCTATAAACATTTTCACTAATCTTCGTTTGTAAACTTTATCAACAAAAATGTGTCTCCGTATCTTTGCCATAAACTCACATTGTTTCGTTAAATAACTCAGGATTCTGTAAACAAAAATCTCAATTTGTAAATCAAAAGTTAAAACCTATAAATAAAAATAAAAGAAAAAAAAAACGCTAATTTAAAAAAAAATCAGCCATAGGAAACAAAACTCACGCTAAAGTTACTACATTCTAATGTGTCAATAGGCAGTGCTCACCTTGACGCCAAAGTTACCACATTCTAATGTGTCAATACGCACAAAGTTACCACATTCTAATGTGTCAATAGGCAGTGCTCACCTTGACGGGAAAGGTAATCCGATTAAACGAAACTCACTTTCAACATATTATGGTAAGCCACCGAGACCGAGAGACGTGCAAGACTGAGTGCACGTGCGGAGCAAATGCAGGAGCGAGATTCACGCTGGCAGACCGGGGCCGATTCTCTCGCGGACAGCTCGTTGTAGTCAACAAAGAGTTACCTCAAGGGCTAGGTGGAGTTACCGTCCGTGATGCCCCGCGAACCCCCAAATCTCGATAAGCAAGAAGACCCAACAGAAAACCAAAAAAAAAATGTTATTGCCCCCGTGGCCACGGGCCGTTAAAGAGCAATAAAAATGGAGGATAACTGTAGCTTAGGCCGACGCGGCATTTAATTAGTTATCTCCCTGTTGTTTCAAGGGGGCCCAACTCATGCACGCCTGGCGTCTTTCGTTAAGTTAACAGCTTAATCATGCAGCTACGCTTTGTTTGAGCTGGATTAAGATTTGTCAGTTGTAAATGAAAGAAAAGAAGAAAAACTAACATTACAGTTTCCTTGTATACCACATCCATTTCTTGTATACCACAACTATTTTTTACCTTATATGTTTGTATATCACATCTACTTCTTTATATACCAACAGCTCAACACTGCTCTTTGTGTTTGGCGTATCCGATGTTATTATCTGGATTACAATATATATTGGGGGAGTGGGGTTGTGGATTAGGATCAGTGCTTTATGCCAGGTAAACCTTAGATCTTAGACCGAACCACAGTTTTCCCTTTTCGCAGCTACTTCATAACTGTAGAGTATATGTGTTTTCCGATGGTCTTAGGCGACCCCTGTGAATGGGTCGTTCGTTCGCGATCCACAGGTTGAGAACCACTGATGTATAAAGTACAACGGAGTAGCAATGAAAGGCTGAAACTCTTGGGGCGCACGAGATATCGCTAGGTAAAAACAAAAAAAAGTTGTCCATGATATTGCAATGAAAAGAAAAGAAAATAGTGCTTCATCATAGTTCCAACACAATATAATAGAACATTGTTGTTCTTTTAACTTAAATTTATTTGAAAAAAAATGTT
This sequence comes from Omphiscola glabra, assembly GCA_964017045.1. Classification (NCBI taxonomy): domain Eukaryota; kingdom Metazoa; phylum Mollusca; class Gastropoda; family Lymnaeidae; genus Omphiscola; species Omphiscola glabra. The sequence goes on from OZ024808.1 coordinate 20,763,195, forward strand.
TGCTTATTTCAGAACACACATCTCACAACTGCTTCTAAATTCGAATAAACAGTTCGGGACCAGATTTTTTTTTTTTTTTTAAAATGTTTGCTTATTTCAGAACACACATCTCACAACTGCTTCTAAATTCGAATAAACAGTTCGGGACCAAATTTTTTTTTATTTTAAATATTTAAATAATCCTATGTTGTGACTTGGCCATACACCTGTTGATTCAACTGTTCTCAATATTTTAAGATTAATAATTCAAAATGTTTATGCTACTTCCACCACCGTATGGCTTCTTTCTGTGTCCATCCACACTGGGGACTCTCAGTGAGGGCTGTGTAGAAGAGCACACGTTCTGTCTGGATACATTTTTAGAAATCAGTTTTTGGAGATATGGTTCGCGGGGCATCACGGACGGTAACTCCACCTAACCCTTGAGGTAACTCTTTGTTGACTACAACGAGCTGTCCGCGAGAGAAGACAGAGCCTTCTATACAGCTATACGCCAGGGACAGAACTTTGTAGTCAATGCGCCCACTCACAGGAAGCCAATGGAGATCTTTAAGAACTGGGGGAGGGGTGTGTGGTCAGAATTCTTTATCCGCGATACAATGTGCGTGCTGCAGTATTTTGTACCTTATCGAGTCTGTGAAATTGGTTTTGAAGTAAACCACACAAACAAATGTAACAGTAATCTAATCTTGATCGGATTAGACTGACTGCTACGGCATTGGCTATTCTCTCATTAAGTTGAGGACGCAGCTTACCCAGAGCGCCAAGATGACGGAAACAAGCCCTAACCACAGAATTTATATGATGGATTGTTTGCTGTCAGTTTAGAAGCCAAGGTCTCTAACCATGTTGGACAAGAGGAGCTCAGAAGCACCAACTTTTATCGATGCGATAGCAACCTTCCGAATATTGGCATCAGAACAACATATAATTGCCTCTGTCTTAACGTCATTTAATTTAAGTCTCTTTGATCCCATCCATTATTTCACCACAAGACAGCCGTCCTCGACAGCCTGAACAGCAGCAGCATAGTCCTAAGATTCAGGGCGCAAACACTTGTACAGTTCCGTGTCGTCCGCAAATAATTTGCGGGATACACGACAACTTTCAAAAGGCGGAGGGGGAGGCAGTTTTTTCTTTATTCGACGGGCGGCATTTTGGGCAAAATTCAGATATACGCCCCGGGAGGCTCTAACCCTAGCTACGCCAATGTGAAGACTCGAAATATGACATAAAGTTTAGATTGTTTTTCTTATAAATCTTAATCCTTATTTTCGCTTCGTTTGTGTTACCGTACATACTCACGTAAATCATTTGAAATGGTTTTCTTCTTTTTTGAAATTCTGCGATGTTGATTTGTTGCTGCGCTCGTTATTGCTTAATTGATCACAAAAGCTGGGTGAACTTCTTTGTCTGAAACCGTACTCTCCGTGATAAGCGTACCAAGCCGTTCTTCCTCTCTATACTTGGCGCTCTTATTCTCACGTCAAGACAGACACAAACACGAATAGACGCAGGTAGACATAGCATAATTTGTATTACAATACTTAGGCGGATGTCTGAGAGTTTATATTGTAAGATAATATACTGGAAAAAAAAATCCAGTCAAGACCCCTGGATGCTACCACCGCCCCCCCCCCCACAGTCTCAAGTCATCCACCAAAACAAAGCAATATAATAAACGAGTCATGTTATCGTACGCTGGATTCACTCATCCTCATTGATCACTTTCCGCGGTCGCAACGATTGGGGGACGGGGGGAGCGTACCTGAATAGGTGGTAGGGGAAGTGGCCTGGAGTGGGATAAGGGGCGAGAGTGGAGTCTCTGTTTCCATTTTTGAAAATTCTTGTTCCAACTCCTTTCGAAACCTTAAAATGATTTCAAGAGTACATAAAGAATATGGGACTCAAATATGGGACTCAAATATGGGACTCACATATGGGACTCAAATATGGGACTCAAATATGGGACTCAAATATGGGACTCAAATATGGGACTCAAATATGGGACTCAAATATGGGACTCAAATATGGGACTCAAATATGGGACTCACATATGGGACTCAAATATGGGACTCACATATGGGACTCAAATATGGGACTCAAATATGGGACTCACATATAAGACTCAAATATGGGACTCACATATGGGACTCAAATATGGGACTCAAATATGAGACTCAAATATGGGACTCAAATATGGGACTCAAATATGGGACTCAAATATGGGACTCAAATATGGGACTCAAATATGGGACTCACATATGGGACTCAAATATGGGACTTAAATATGGGACTGACATATGGGACTCAAATATGGGACTCAAATATGGGACTCAAATATGGGACTCAAATATGGGACTCAAATATGAGACTCAAATATGGGACTCAAATATGGGACTCAAATATGGGACTCACATATGGGACTCAAATATGGGACTTAAATATGGGACTGACATATGGGACTCAAATATGGGTCTCACATATGTGACTCACATATGGGACTCAAATATGGGACTCACATATGGGACTCAAATATGGGACTCAAATATGGGACTCACATATGGGACTCAAATATGGGACTCACATATGGGACTCAAATATGGGACTCAAATATGGGACTCAAATATGGGACTCAAATATGGGACTCAAATATGGGACTCAAATATGGGACTCAAATATGGGACTCAAATATGGGACTCAAATATGGGACTCACATATGGGACTCAAATATGGGACTCACATATGGGACTCACATATGGGACTCAAATATGGGACTCAAATATGGGACTCATATATGGGACTCAAATAGATGAAGTACCCGAAGTGTATGTTCAGATTCAGGTAGATCTCAAGAGGGATGTTATTGCTAACCAAGAGGTAAATTGTATCCGCGATGGCCAGGTAAAAGATGAGAATGTTGGAGCATTTCTTCAGGCCGTTCTGGTACAGGATCAGCATGCTGATGGTGTTCCCCGCCAGGCCAGCACCGAGATCAGCGGTATCAATACGTCGGAGGTGGCTAACAAGAAGATGTTCTTGAGCCGATCGCCGTCCGGGATGGCGAAGTAGCTCACGTCTTTCCAGTCTTTGGAAGTCTGATTATACAGCGGTAGTTGTTAAAAACATTTTTTTTTAAAATATAGTCAGCTTACAATTTGTATAGCGGTCAGAGTAAGATATGTGTTATACTTTGAAACTGGTGGGGAAATACATTTGACTTCTTTAGTTTTCAAATATGGGACTCACATATGGGACTCAAATATTGGACTCAAATATGGGACTCAAATATGGGACTCAAATATGGGACTCAAGTATGGGACTCAAGTATGGGACTCACATATGGGACTCACATATGGGACTCACAAATGGGACTCACAAATGGGACTCAAATATGGGACTCAAATATGGGACTCAAATATGGGACTCAAATATGGGACTCAAATATGGGACTCAAATATGGGACTCAAATATGGGACTCAAATATGGGACTCAAATTTGGGACTCAAATATGGGACTCAAATATGGGACTCAAATATGGGACTCAAATATGGGACTCAAATATGGGACTCAAATATGGGACTCAAATATGGGACTCAAGTATGGGACTCAAGTATGGGACTCACATATGGGACTCACATATGGGACTCACATATGGGACTCAAATATGGGACTCAAATATGGGACTCAAATATGGGACTCAAATATGGGACTCAAATATGGGACTCCAATATGGGACTCAAATATGGGACACACATATGGGAGTCACTGTACTTTTATATTATAATTATATTGAAAATACTCTATATTTTTTTGATACTGAGGTTCACGACCTGGTAATTCAGTGGCGTCGACTGAGCTACCGCGGTGGGGAAGGCAGGTGTCATTCAGACAGGCAATTTGTTGAGATTTATTTTTCCCATAATTCCTTACCACTGTTGGTCTACGTTCCCCGAACAAGAATGTATTTTACTAAGAAGTTGGGTGGGGGGGGGGGGAGCCAACCGTCAATACAGTGGCTTGGAGGGGGGGGGGGCTGTTGGTAAGAGGAACTGGGGTCTGACTATAAATTGTTTATCTCAGGACAGTGGTGATGATAACTCAATTTTAACTCCAGGTGTCTCTTCCTCCCAGTTAGAAAATTAATTGTTTTTGTGTTCCCATTCTAAGATTTCTTTTACATATTGCAATGCAGGGCCGACCCTAACTATTGCGGGGCCCTATGCGAAACGGATTGCGCGGGGCCCATTCTGGGTAGAGGATAAGGATAATAAGTGAAAATTAAGATTTTGTATTAGAAAATAAATTCGGGGCGGGGCCTATGAAAGTGCGGGGCACACTGCGGCCGCATAGGTTGCAGTGGCCTAAGGCCGACCCTGTTGCAATGAATACATACGTATTTAGTGAACAAAATTACCATATTCTTATTTCCCTTGCATGAGGTTTGTATTTGGTAAGGGATTCTAAAACTGAGGCAATGCCTAAAGAAACATAATTATTTATGTAACAATGTGACAAACGCTACCAGATGGAGCTAAGCAATGGCGGCCGAAATGGGTTAACATTCCATTTACTAAAGTTACTTGAAAAAAAAAAGATGCATTCAAAGAACTTTATATGAATCCCAATTAGGGCTGACAACCCCCCACCCCCGCCCCCCAGTTACGCCACCGCACATTTTTTTTTCACTCCCCTGAACTATATTAATATTCTGATGTCCCAGCAAGTTTTACATAATTTTTTTGTTACTCAATATTTAACAATTATACTGTTCCCGTAAAACAAAAGAAAATATTATGCACCAAAGACACTTGTTGTAAATTTAAGAATATATAGACATCGGAAAATTTATTTTTCACTTCCTGGAGCACAACATTTTACCTATACTTTCTTTCACACCTAAATAATTATATTGATTGATAGACAGGCCATCGGTACCACTTACTACACTGATTTTCCTATAAAACGATCGAAAACTCCTTGTGTGGCCTTCGCTGTCAAACATATTATATTAATGATGTATTTTGTTGCATGTACTCATTATTTCGATTATACTTCTGCTTAATTTTATTGCCAATTAACAATAAGCCAATCTAAAAAAAATAGATAAACTGGCTAAATGATAACCGTTTGAAGACATCGTTCGAATCTATTCAATTTAGGAATATTACAATTTGAGGAGTGTGTTGGGCAGTCCGTTCCTCCCAGTGTTTCTCCGTTCCCGAAGAAAGGGGTCACGCAGTGCGACTTGGACCCAACTATCACCAGATCGTGACTCAAAGATCCAACCATCTCATCGAAAACTTGCCTTACAATGGGGCACTGTTTGACCCCCATATGTATGTATCGTTAAATGCTGTCAAATTATGTGATTATAATTTAAAATCATTTTTCGATCAGTCTTTCATAGGTTGTATTTGTTTGAATGGATAATCTTCCCATACGGTGTCTTTTTAAGAACACAACCCTTAAAAACAAAGTTTTTCGCATTAATCCTTTATAAAATGTGATATCCAGTAATGGGAGGTGGGGCTGAAAATTGGACAAAACATGCATACAAGTAACACACTTTTTAAGAATTCTCTTTGACAAGACTAAAAGTTTTTTTTTTTTGCTTACCAAACTCACAAGAAGCTGACAGCCACAGCTAATGGAAAAACTCAAGACAAACTGTCAGCCCCAGCTAATGGACAGACTCAGGACTAGCTGACAGCCACATCTAATCGACAAACCCAATGCAAGTTGACAGCGCCAACTAATGGACAAACCCAAGACAAGCTGACAGACACAGCTAATGGACAGACTCAGGACCCGCAGCCAGCCACATCTAATAGACAAACCCAAGACAAGCTGACAGTCACAGCTAATGGACAAACTCGAGACAAGCTGACAACCACTGCTAATGAACAAACCCAAGACAAGCTGACAGCCACATTTCAGACCCTTATTTACGTGCAGGAATAGCAAGCAGTCAAGGATAATTAATGGATTGAACCCTCCACGATGGTAACTTAAAGTTAAGGACGGTTAATATTTTGGACCCAACACTATGCTAACTTAAAGTTAAGGGTGGCCAATGGATTGGGCCTTCCACGATGGTAACTGTAAAGCAAGGGTGGCTAATGGAATGGAAACTCTAGGATGGTAAATTTAAGGTAAGGATTGTAAATGGATTGGAGCCTCCACAGTGGTAACTTTAAGGCAAGTATGGTTAATGGAGTTGACCTTTCACGATGCTAACTTTAATGTAAGGATTACTGATGGATTTTACCCTCCACAGAGAAACTTTAAGGTGAGGATGTCCAATAGATTGGATCCTCCACGATGTTAACTTTAAGGTAAAGATGTTCAAGGGATTGGATTCTCCACGATGTTAACGTTCATGTAAACTTCAAGTCAGAGTTAAAATTATAGACCAATTTGTATTGCTTGTAGCTCACCTCATCGGTTGACGTAAATGAGTTGTGATTTCTTTTCTTCTAAGGCAGTGTTTCCCAAACATTATACATGGGTGTACCCCTGTTTATAATTTTGGTAACACTGATAACCCCTTTAGAAAATAAAAATGCATATTCTTTAATAAAAATCAAACAATTTGCTATTCCTTTGCAAGCGCATAACCCCGTCAAAACTCTTTCGGTAACCCAGGGGTACGCGTAACACACTTTTAGAAACACTGTTCTACGATTTTCACCTGTCCGTTTGCCAGGGGGCTTACTTGCTGTTTGCGGTGGGGGTATCGGTGGGGGTTGGGGTGGGGGCTGTAGCAAGAGATTTACAAAACTGAGCACCTTGATATCGACTGATTTGATTAATTGAACTCTAACTTGTGCGCAAATTTTTATTAATTAAAGAAATTTGATAAAAAAAAATAATATCAATAATCTATGTCTGTTAAAATATATCAACTCAATGAAATCCATAAAATGGTTTGTGGGCCTAGAAATTTCCTTAAATCTCTTTGAAATATTAGTAGAAGGAAATGCAAAGTAAATTAATCTGTAAGGTGTCATTGAATCGGATGAAAAGAAAACCTCAATGAGGGAGGGGGGGGGGAAGAAAATGTATTTATTTTTCAATAAAGGAAACAAAATTAATCTGAGGTGGTTATAGTAACTTGAATAGGTCAATATGTTATCATGGCTTATGATATCATGTCTTAAGTTGTCATAGCTTACGATATCATGGCTTATGTCATCATGGCTTATGTTATCACGGCTTATGTTATCACGGCTTATGTTATCATGGCTTATGTTATCATGGCTTATGAAATATTAGTAGAAGGAAATGCAAAGTAAATTAATCTGTAAGGTGTCATTGAATCGGATGAAAAGAAAACCTCAATGAGGGAGGGGGGGGGGAAGAAAATGTATTTATTTTTCAATAAAGGAAACAAAATTAATCTGAGGTGGTTACTATTACCTGTTAACTTGAATAGGTCAATATGTTATCATGGCTTATGATATCATGTCTTAAGTTGTCATAGCTTACGATATCATGGCTTATGTCATCATGGCTTATGTTATCATGGCTTATGTTATCACGGCTTATGTTATCATGGCTTATGTTATCATGGCTTATGTCATCATGGCTTACGATATCATGTCTTATGTTATCATGGCTTATGTTATCATGGCTAACGATATCATGGCTTATGTTATCATGGCTTATGTTATCATGGCTTATGTTATCATGGCTTACGATATCATGGTTTATGTTATCATGGCTAACGATATCATGGCTTATGTTATCATGGCTTACGATATCATGGCTTATGTTATCATGGCTTACGATATCATGGCCTATGTTATTATGGCTTATGTTATCATGGCTAACGATATCATGGCTTATGTTATCATGGCTTATGTTATCATGGCTTACGATATCATGGCTTATGTTATCATGGCTTATGTTGTCATGGCTAACAATATTGTCGCTCACGAAACCATGGCTTTTGATTTAATGCTCCACGATTTCCCAGATTACGACATCATGACTTAAGGTGGTTCAAGGTTCCATGTATGAAAGCATTAAAATAAAAACTACACACGTGACAAAAACCAACTCCCCCTTAAAGCCTCGATCATTTGTTCACAATGCATCTAAATAAATTGTATCTTTTAACTTCTAATGGGCTTTATTGTATTTGTTTAAAAGTCATCTTTATTTCTTGACGTCGTTACAGCTTTCACTTCGTTCCTTCCAACTACACATAGACACCACCTGCTATTGTCTCGTCTTCAGCACTGACAGTTGGCATTGCTGATTGGCTGCCGTTATCAGTTGTATAGGGTGCCCGTAACCCCAGACAGTTATCGTTGGTTTACGTCGACTGGTTAAGTTTGGTCTGATCCCATTGTTGAAATTCTCTGCAGTTTTGGTACGAAAATTGAACTTTAAAATTTTTTTATAAATATTTTTATTTTAATGAGATATTCGCTCGATGTCAGACTGTCCCGCCATAATGAAAATCCACTTAAATACTTTCTAAGCCCAGTTGTGTCACATCAAAACATCCGTTTATGTATTTTTAAACTTTCTTTTTTTTTTTAAATATTGAATTTTAAAGTCAGAACATGTAGTTTTCAGCTCAGACTATGTTAATATGACAAGTATATGCTAACTTCTCAGAAGACATAGGGGAGTCCAAAAGTAATTTAGAATTGAGGCGAGTTCGTTGACTCGGTGCTGTACAGTGTGAGCACTACGAGTTTGGTGCGATTGGTCTCGGTGAGCTATTTTTACCATGTTATGGTACGGCGCGCCACTTGATGGAACAAAATTCTATGTACCATTCGTCAAAAATATTTAGAGAAGATCAGATGCTTTTTTCTATTTGTTCGCTTTATGTTTCCAAGTTTAAGTTAATAAATAATACGAGGAAATAAATGGCAATGCTTTTCCTTCCCAAGAAAGTTTGAGTGCAAAAAAAAGTTGAAAAAAAAAATTAATAAAGATGCAGGCTGTGAAACACCAACCAGGCCTGGTGTCACTTGCCTCGGCTTGTAAGTGTATTATCTCCTTGCTGCACCCGACAAGCCCCATTGACGTCATTATGCAATATCACGTGATCAATGTTTCGGGCTCCGCAATGCTGCTCAATAAAAAGCGGGAGGGGCGGGTGGACCCGTTTGGTGGTGGGGGTGGGGGGAATTTTCAACGCACATCTCACAGTCTGAGTAAAAACTACCAACCTGTAAGTATCAGTTGTAGAATGGTGTTTAGAGATTAGGTGACTCCAGATAGCGCAGTGGTTCTCAGCCTTTCTAATGCCGCAACACTATAATATATTTTCTCATGTTGTGGCGACCCCCAAACACAAAATTATTTTCGTCGCTAATTCACAACTGTAGGGTATATGTGTTTTTCGATGGTCTTAAGCGAACCCTGTGAAAAGGGGTCACGACCCACAGGTTGAGAACCGCTGGGTTAGCGCCTTACATCCCCGAATCTCAGTCGGACATCACTGGACATATCGGACATCAGATCATAACAATATTCCTAAAATTCCACCTATACAACAGTGCGTCTATGCTTCCACAAGTCCATACATCAATACATCAAGAACTACAGCTGCTTGCTTCAACGCCGTCCGTATTTTACATCGTAGACTACCAGACCTCACATGCATGACGCCCCCACCTTCCCTACCACCTCTACCCTCCTCCGCGCCCCACATTAACACACAGCCTGTCTTCTATTACCTTGCAGCGGCAACTGGATGGCGTCAAACTGTACGGACACTTTTCATCACGCTTCCATCTTGGTGAAGTGTACCACGCGACCGGGGGGCAATAGAACCGGGGTCCATTTTATCACGCGATCAACCCTAATGAGTTGAGCTTAGTTCAAATAACTATCAGCTATTTAAAAATGGCTATACGGCGGGGGGCATTACAGCAGGGGCCCATTTTATCACGTGATCAACCCTAATAAGTTGGGCTTAGTTAAAATAACTATCAGTTATTTAAAAATGGCTATACGGCGGGGGCATTACATCAGGGGCCCATTTTATCACGTGATCAACCCTAATACGTTGGGCTTAGTTAAAATAACTATCAGTTATTTAAAAATGGCTATACGGCGGGGGGGGGGGGGAGGGGGCATTACAGCAGGGGCCCATTTTATCACGTGATCAACCCTAATACGTTGGGCTTAGTTAAAATAACTATCAGTTATTTAAAAATGGCTATACGGCGGGGGGGGGGGGGGGGGCATTACAGCAGGGGTCCATTTTATCACGTGATCAACCCTAATGTATTGGGCTTAGTTCAAATAAATATCAGTTATTTAAACATGGCTATACGGCGGGGGGGGGGGGGGGAGGGGGCATTACAGCAGGGGTCCATTTTATCACGTGATCAACCCTAATGTATTGGGCTTAGTTCAAATAAATATCAGTTGTTTAAACATGGCTATACGGCATTAGAAGAAAAAACTATTTGTATTTAATGTAAGTCATGCGTTGCTTTTTTATTTACTTCATCATCTTAGCGTTATGCGTTACACATCGTCCTCTTTAGCGTCAGTTTTGGGTGGGTACCGTTTCTGGGGAACTGGATCTTAAATTTTGACTATTTACCGAACCGGTCTGTACAAATAAATTGCCGATTTTTATATAATAGACAAGTACCGATCCGGTTGTTGATTCATCGACTGCTCGACGTTGCTTAACATAACATATTTTTAAAAAAAAAGAAAATAACCTTCCTATATAAATTATATCTTGTGGGTTACAGAAAGGCTCCTAGACTAAATGTGTTGCACCATGTTTTAAAATAAATCTGGACACAACTTTTCCAACACATACATTTCGTCCTTTTTAAAAAAGAAATAGTCAAGGCTACTGCATAATTAGATTGGGCAGTACGATGACCTCCTGGTGTCTGTAAAAATGCGCAAACTTGAGTGGTACGAACACGTTACCAGAAAACAAGGGCTCGCCAAAGAAATCATGCAAGGCAAAACTAGAGGAGAAAGAAGAAGGGGAAGACAGAGAAAAAGATAACATCAAAGAGTGGACGGGATTAAAACTAGGTGATGCTATAATGCGTAGTGCCAAACACCGAGAGGAATGGAGAAGGATATTTTTCATGTCATCTGTGGCGCCCCAACGGTCCAAAGACTAAGGGACATGATGATGAAACCTGTGGTCAAACACGTTAGATCTACTTCCGTTTCCATACTAACGGTGACCTCGTAAATTCCGTCTCCCAATTTAAAAAATTGAATTTTTCCATAATCCGTATTTTTTTCCAAGAAATTTAAAGTCCTGAGACAAGAAATTTAGACATTGATCAGAAGTTATCTTGACAGGGAGTAATGGGACGTGACGTTAGAAGATACATTCACTCAACCATGAAGCAGGTGAGATAGCCATCTGGTTCCGGGTTATTTGGGGAAATAATTTAACCTCCTGAAAGTAAATACTTGTTGAGCGTTTGCCTGAGACAGTCTGAGTGTTCGGCCGACGTAGGCCTGACCGAGGAAAAATGGCGGGGAAAAGAACGAAAACGATAACTTAACGCCAAGTCTGCCATTCGGATGTGACGATATAGACTAGACGGTTGGCATGCGCGTATACAAGCGCGCGCGCCCGGGGCGTGATATGTTGATGATATCAACGTAAACCATCCCCAAACTGACATTGGCAGAAATGTGGATGTGGCTGGATTTGACACAAATGGACAATGAGCTTGGCCGAGGTGGGCAACAAATGGGGGTATGCGGTTCTGGACTAATGGATTTCGCGAAGTAAATCAGTAGCAGTGGTCTGGGAATGTAGTAGGGAGATACGTCCTTAATGACATACTTGGGGGAATGCGACGAGGACAATCGCACTATGCAGCATTTCTGGAATTTATTTTTTTAGTCTTATTTAAATATCTGTGTGTTAGAGCGCATTTTTTGGAGTTTTCTCACTGCCAGTTATGGGGAGTTCACTAATAATTGTTGCGCACTGGACATTACGTTTGATTACGCGCAGTGCGTTTTCGAGAGATTAATTAGTTAGTGAACGCTCTTCCTGCGCTTTATTTGGTGACGTATTTTTATGCTCATTATGCTGCATTTTCATGCTGATTTTGACGTCGATTTATTAGTGGGGGCAGTCGTTGAAGGAACTTTGTAGACGAATGTTGTGTTTTATTCTCTGTGATAGCGAAATGCGCTATGCATGAGTTGATGAAATGCACAGTGTATGGATATATCTATATATATATATATATATATATCAGTTACATTAATCATGGGAAAGGGATTGTGTTATTGCGACGAATGAATAATGCGTGAGAGAACCATTTGAATTAAACCAATCAAGTAGACACGGATTTTGACACTCACGGTGACATTTTACAGGGTACGCCATTGCATTTTAGAGATAAATCAGGCAAATATTGTACTTTTGTAATGGTGACCTAATTATTATTTCACAGAGGGGCGCATTTTGTTCTACATGTCCGATCGCGTCCCTGGTCATAGAGTTCCACCTCTATGACTCCATATTTTTCCACTTGCTGACTCCATGTATTTCCACCTTATGACTCTTACTCTACAGAGCTCCAGTCTTTAATGTGACCGAAACACAAGCACCTCCCTGTGTGATAACTACCTTGCCCATTTTTATCTCCCTTTCTAAGGGAGTTCCTCTATCGGGAGCTCTTATGTTGGTGCGCCGTATCGGGGGGGGGGGGGGGGCGCAACAAAAACCTGATTATGGTGTTAATGTTTTCTGGTAAAATGACCCCGGGTGGTCTCCCTTGAATAGCCCCAAGCCAACAGGCGACGACCCACTCCCCCTCCCCACCCACCCTTTATTTTACACACTCTAATATAACGCCTCCATTTCATGATGGCGTGCTTCAGGGCTGGCCGACCCAAGTGAACACTAGAGGACGCCCTTCTGAAAGATTCAAGCCCTCATGCTTTGATAATAAAGAATGTATGTGTTGTTGCACACAAATGCGCATTGCTCGGCGGCGTAATTGTTAAACAATTTCTCACCAAACTGTCGACGATCCATGGTTGTTTTCGAAAAAAAAATACAGTCTGGGTTTTTCTTATGATTTTTGTGTGTTAGTTTAGGCCTTTCTGTGCAATCTTGATTACACTATTCGCGAGTCTCGTCATAACTCGATTACGCCATTCGCGAGTCTCGCCATAACTCGATTACGCCATTCGCGAGTCTCGTCATAACTCGATTACGCCATTCGCGAGTCTCGCCATAATTTTCCCATGGACATGCCCACAGTTCTATGCATCTCTACTTTTGTAGAACAATCAACTTGTAACTCAACAAATCGTTCTCTCTTGACCTAAATTTTTGCCCCCTATCTCTGCTCGCTACAGGCTCTGTCTTTGAGCAATCTTATTAATGAGCTTGTAAGCTGAGGTCTTATATATTGTCAGCTTTATTACAATATTTGTTTTTTTTTTCAAAACCAAAATTTATAAATACAACTAAGATCCCAGAAAAAAATAAAAAATAAAATTTGGTCAAGAAATTTCTAATCGATTAGGTTAACTTACATAATAAAATACACGAGTAAGCACTTTTAAACCATACATTTTAAAGGATTGTCTATGGATGACAAAATTGCATAAACATATTCTAATTCCTGGTGAATTTCATATTTCCAGCTTATTTTCGAAAATATTAATTTACGCTGGCAATTCCGTTTTGTTGGCCATTCTATTCAAAATAAATTGAAGTTATTGACGCTCAGAGCCCAACATATTGTAAATAGTGATATAAAACATGCCGTTTAAGAATTGGTCCTCCTAATACTGGACCATTCAGTTGTAATTCATTTTCGAACGCGATCCGTTTCTGCAACATATTTTGCTTTTCCCGGTGGCCCTTTCCTGAAAGAGTTTTGACGTACTGTTCCTTAGAAGACAAAAAAAGGTTAATTGCCCGTATGTCATATCCCTGTATGACTGTTGGGCCAATCTCTGAGAGTTTGACATCATAACAAAGTAGAGCCATGACACTGATAGACGGGAACTCACCTCTTTCAAAATATGAACGTAGCACAATGCTTCTCAAACAATTTTGGTAACGGTCTCGATGTGGTAGAAGGTGTCCAACATTCACGTAGCCAGAACTACCAAATCACTTGACATCTGTAGGAATTAGAAGATTTACGGTGAATTGAAGCAAAGGGGCCAACTGAAACATGCAATCCCATTGGCCATCCTGGGCCAAAAAAAAAAAGCACACTGAGTCCGGAAACAAAAGTGAAACCTTTGTGATAATGATGAAAATCACTGGTTAAATATTCATTTGTTTTACACATCCAACAAATTCTAGTCCTAACATACAAAAAAAAAAAATTAAAAAAAATGAACGGTCCCAAAAAAAATACGCTAAGTTGAATAATAATTGTATACATTTTGAAAAAAAAAGGAAACAAATTACCAGAGTAGATAATTTACCATTAGTTTCCATCCTTCATAAAAAAATAGTTCTAATTTATTTTTCGGGCGAAGCGTCTAAATTAGATTTTGAATTTACATCAAACTTGTGTTTTTTTTAAAACAGTTTATTAACAACTGAGTCCCATGGTGTTAAAAGGGTGACTGTGGGGAGACCCGGGTGGGGAGAGAGAAACTGCAATTAGGTTTTGTAAAAGGAAATATATAAAACAAGGATATGGGGGGGGGGATAATAAAAGAAAAAACGAAAAAGGGGAGGCAGCAAAATAACGAATGTGTCGGCAAGAAGCCTTCTCCAGTGAAGATGAACCAAGCAATTGTAATTTGCAAGCAGGTAAGAGATTGCTCATTATGACTCCGATAGATGTTGTAATTATAGCTTTGTACATGGCTGCCGGTACTCTGTGTTTGATCTGCGTTTTATTGCAGTCGTACAGAATCCGGGAACAAAGTTACTGCTTGCACTCCAACCATCCCTCACTCCATATCCTTATCACATTTGGACTCTGTATTCATGACAGCTTATGGGCTATCATGGTCGATTGTCGGGGCTCTAAAACTCGTGAAAAGTCATGGGCATCCGTGACAACACAAGGGCAATCATGGTCAATCATGTGGTCATAGCAACACACTAGCAATCATGGTCAATCTTGTGTCGTGGAAGTACACTTGCATTCATGGTCAATCATATATGGTCATAGCATCAAACTACCAATCATGGTCATTAATGTGGTCATAACATCACACTAGCAATCTTGGCCACTCATGTGGTCATGGCAACACACTGGCAATCATGGTCAATCATGTGGTCATGGCAGTACACTGGCAGCCATGGTCACTCATGTGGTCATGGTAGCTCTTGATTATTCTACATATTTCACTATCTCAACCCAGCACCATTAAGTACATATTTCTCTAAGTGGCAACACCTCCCATTAAAAGCACGGAGAACCGAGAAAACACTAAGGGGAGAGAGCTAACAATCAGAATACACAGAGGGGAGATAAACCATGGAAATCTCCCCCGCATTTCTATTCCAGGGGAGAGACAAGCGGATAACATTGTGACCTTTGACACCTCGCTCGCTTTGATGTACGGTAAGTACCGGGAGGGTGCCAGAGTTATCTTACCGGAAACCGACCAAATGCCATAGGAGATGGTTCCCATGCCGAACGACGGAATATGGTTTAAGATGATTAATTTTTTAAAAAATATTTATTTTGAAACCCTCAACGTTTAAATTTATTATATAGTTTGAGAAAACACATCTGTCGGTATCTAAGATAAAGAAAAATTAATCACGTTAAATAGACTTTTCCGCCACTTGGAATACAAATCACAGGCGAAGAGAAAAATATTTAACCATGGTTGAGTCACTTGTCTGACTGAGATATGTCTCATTGACTGCCTGTGATGCAGTTATAATCGTTCATGTGTTCCTACACAAGATCAGACTAGCATTATGTCAACCTTTTTTTGTGTATTGCCTTACTGTAATCCACAGTTTAAAATGGTCTTTCTTGCCCGCGTTCAAAACTAAATAAAATTTATAGTCTGTTTTATCTGGATAACTCTGGAAAGGAAACCATGGTGTAAGGTCTCTCTAGAAAGATTAGTAAAACAGACTATAAAAAGGACGATAGTTATTTTTGTGAGTATGATATGATTTGATCACGAGATATTTTGAGCGTGTGTTATTTTTGCTGCGAGACAAGAGATTTGTTTACTGAGTGTGTGTGTAGATTTCCTTTCATCATTGTACCTTTTTACAGCATTGTGCATTCTTCAACATTGTACCGGCACAAGCAAATAATTATTCTGTAAGTCGATAGCTTTAATTTACTACTTTTTGATTTTTTAATGTATCATCAACGTATTAAAATGTATTAATTGTAATTAGCCCTGGTTTGAGTATCGTATTCTTTGTTATAGTATTCAACCTATGGTATCGTCTTTTATTATGTACTGTCTTAGGACGAGCCATAAACATAAATAAGAGATTAAATTCTCCATACGGATAACATTACGTAACTTTGATAGAGAGATTGGTATGTCTGATTTAGTCCATACCGAAATATCGAACGTGAACATCCTTTTAACAATCAAGAGATGGGTGGTAGGGAGTGACACAGCACATTTACTTGGTGACTTTAATAAAAGAGCAAAAGTCTGTGCCTATGGGGCAATGCTCGGTGCCCATTTGCGTCACTAAGCTCTGCTGTTTGCGGGCTATGGACTAACTAACTTACTTAAGAAAATCAGCAAACTATCGAGTCCAGGCTCACAAAGTTTTCCACAGCACACCTCCGCCGCCCCTAACCGGCATTCAACCACTCCCCCAGTGGTCTCTATTCCAGTCAGGCCGCGAAGCGGCATGCCGGGGGCTCCCCTCCCCTGAGACAGCCTCACCCACCCTTCCACTCGATTGACTATGCGAGTGAGGCCGCATCAGAGAAAGGACGCCTGGCAAGCCGGGGTGATGCTTACACAGCAACCGGGCCGGACTTCCTTGGGCTGGGGTGGATACGCGGGCTATGGACTAAAACTGCCGGTCATTTGAAGCATTAGGTCACGTCTGTTATTGATCACGATTATGGATTGGCATCTCCAGTACATTATTTTAAAATGGCATGATGCTATTATTTAAACAGACATGACACCATTACTGAAATTGTTTAAATAATTAATTTCTAATCATTAAAAGATAATGTAACCCCACTTAATCACCAATAATTTTTTTTTTAACACGCCTAAATATAAAACTGCGATTGTCACAAATAGTATTATTTTGCTAATGTTATGATGGTCGATTCAGGTCATGTGACCTAAACGTCTGTATGATGATCGAAAAATGCATCTTGTTTCAGATCATGTGATAGACGAAAGCCCTGTGGCCAAGCTTAGCGTTAAGGATATCAAATATCTGGGAGCTTGCATATTTCTAGAACTTATAGAGACAAATTGGAAGCTCCAGCCGCTGATACTCCGTTACTCAACTGAGCCAAATAGCTCCAGCCGCCCAGACTCAGTTACTCAACTGAACCAAATAGCTCCAGCCGCCCAGACTCAATTACTCAACTGAACCAAATAGCTCCAGCCGCCCAGACTCAGTTACTCAACTGAACCAAATAGCTCCAGCCGCCCAGACTCAGTTACTCAACTGAACCAAATAGCTCCAGCCGCCCAGACTCAGTTACTCAACTGAACCAAATAGCTCCAGCCGCCCAGACTCAGTTACCCAACTGAACCAAATAGCTCCAGCCGCCCAGACTCAGTTACTCAACTGAATCAAATGCTCAAAATCAAAAGCTGTGAAAAAATGCCCATCTTATTGCTGAAATTCGAAAACCCAAAATGAAAACACGTGCATTTTTTTTATCTTTCTCTTTCTTCCTCCT
Organism: Omphiscola glabra; assembly: GCA_964017045.1. Taxonomy (NCBI): domain Eukaryota; kingdom Metazoa; phylum Mollusca; class Gastropoda; family Lymnaeidae; genus Omphiscola; species Omphiscola glabra. Next base: position 20,781,029 of record OZ024808.1, read on the forward strand.
TCTTCATATTACTATTTTACTATGCTCCTTCTTCCACTTCCTCCATATGACTAATATCTTCATTCCACTTTCTTTATGTGATTTCTCTTACTTCCACTTCCTCCATATGACTAATATCTTCATTCCACTTTCTTTATGTGATTTCTCTTACTTCCACTTCCTCCATATGACTAATATCTTCATTCCACTTTCTTTATGTGATTTCTCTTACTTCCACTTCCTCCATACGACTATTCTTTTACTTCCGGGCACCAAATTATTTTCAGAAAAATATATGTATACCTCGCGTGAGCCAGAGAATATTTAAATAACTTCGAGTCCAATTTGAAAGTATAATCGAGACCTCTGGACACGGTGGCCAGTTAACTTACATCTGTTAGGGGAGAGCACTACACGGAAAAACGCAGGAGTGACCTCCCGTAATGATAAATTCAAACCGTCTGGGATAAGTTAGTTCCCTTTTTTTACAATTCGTGCTATATACTCCGGGGAACCAATTTCTACACACGTTTAACGGTAGTTCTCTCCACCTCCGTTTCCACTGGGAGATTGTTCTTACATTCTGGCCCAGCTTATTGAGGTTAACGCGAGGATGGATGTGCTCAGAGTTTTACAGCACTCAGAGTCTGAGTCAGACTCATACACGTGTGAGTTACTTGACTAACAAATAGTGCCCAGGCACACGAGCAAAGATATTTAAAGTATGAATGTGCACTTGCACCACATGTACGGCACCATCCCAGAGATTTATATCTTTGTGACTACCTTCTGTGTAAGGTCTCACCTCCCATTTATGTTGATCTCACCTCCGATCTATATTGGTCTCACCTCCCATGTATATTGAAGGTCAATTAATTCATACTAAACAGATTTAAAGAATCAGAAAGGCATCTCGTTGTTAAATTGTTCAGTAATTAGAGTGAACATTTTTAAGCGTTTAAATTAATCACAAAAAGACATTTGGTGGACAGGAAGGCTTCGCATTACGTTTATTACGCTGCCATATTCACATAAGTATGTCTAGCGAAAACCATTGTTTGGTAACATATAAACGGAAATGAGAAAGCGGAAATCACTCGTGCACTGATCAAAATAAATTATTGAACATTTATACAAGCAATCCTTCCTCTAAACACAATTTTGACAACAGGAGCGTAGGAAAAGTGGTTGGGACGAGCGGTCAGCCTCCGGCGGCATTTTTTTTATAGTTTAGGGGTGGGTGAGTTGTTTGGACCAATGCTTAATAAACTTTTAATGAATTAGGTTTCATCTGTAATATGTTTTTTTATGCTTTCTTGAGTGAAGGCGAGGCAAATTCAAGCACAACCCGGGGGTCACGAACTATAGCTTCTTCTCTGAAAAGCACAACCCGGGGGTCACTAACTCTAGCTTCTTCGCTGACAACCACAACCCAGGGGTCACTAACTCTAGCTTCTCCGCTGACAAGCACAACGCGGGGTTCACTAACTCTAGCTTCTCCACTGACAATCACAACGCAGAGGTCACGAACTCTAGCTTCTCCGCTGACAAGCACAACCCGGGGGTAACTAACTCTAGCTTCTCCGCTGACAAGCACAACTCGGGGGTCACTAACTCTAGCTTCTTCGCTGACAACCACAACCCAGGGGTCACTAACTCTAGCTTCTCCGCTGACAAGCACAACGCGGGGTTCACTAACTCTAGCTTCTCCGCTGACAAGCACAACTCGGGGGTCACTAACTCTAGCTTCTCCGCTGACAAGCACAACCCGTGGGTCACTAGCTCTAGCTTCTCCACTGACAAGCATAACCCGGGGGTCACTAACTCTATCTTCTCCACTGACAAGCACAACCCAGGGGTCACTAACACTAGCTTCTCCGCTGACAAGCAAAACCCGGGGGTCACAAACTCTAGCTTCTCCACTGACAAGCATAACCCGGGGGTCACTAACTCTATCTTCTCCACTGACAAGCACAACCCAGGGGTCACTAACACTAGCTTCTCCGCTGACAAGCAAAACCCGGGGGTCACAAACTCTAGCCTCTCCGCTGCCAAAAAAAAAAACCCTACTAAGTCATAAAAGCTAGTTCTCTTGAAAAAACATTAACTGAAGGTATACACAACGTCATGTCATTGTTTGTCTGCCAAACTTAACTAACGTCTGCTTCTTCGCACACTATCTCATTCTGTCGGCACCGCCTGCGACATAATCTCTTATTCAAATTAAAACTAGATAGCCTCCGAGACAATTCTTAGAATAGTCCCTCCAAAAAAACTAAATATCACCACCATCGTTAATATTGGACATTTATTTACAAACATCTTTATTAAATACATGATAAAACTTAATTACGACTTTTGATTGACGTTTATATCACTGCGTGCGAGCGCGCTTCCGGTAACCGAATCTGGTGTGCGGTATCTTAAACTCGAGCTTAGACAGGTACCAGATAAATATGACATATTTTAAGGCTTCTAAAATTAATCTTAATGCAAATCTTAAGGATTTTTTTTCACCAATCTTTTTGCTTGCTCTTCTTTTCATTTACATTTTGAGGCCCTGTGATCAATGTATTGATTTGTCTGGCTCCTATTTATGTAGACTGGGGGTTCATGATGTTTTTGTTCATGGTTTTTAAGAGGATATGCTTCACTGGTTGCAAGGGCTACTCAGCGATGATATCAGGAACTGGGGGGTTGGAATGCAGGAGGCAAACAGACGCGAATGTGTCACGTTTTGTCGCCTCAACTGCTTCTTTTGGAAGCTTGTTCCAGTGCCTGATTATATTTGGGTGCACCCTGGATCTGTCTATTGTACTTTTTTTTTTTGGGTTGGTCTATTTACAAAGGACCAGAGCTGGGAATATTTAAAATAGGTAAGTCAAAATTTGAACTTATAACCGGAGAATCGAAGAAATTGTTTGGTTTAATGTTCCATTTTTAAATCGTATGTATTTTAAATGTTAACGAATTGTATATAAGAAAAAATGTGCTCTTTTTTTATTCATCATGGATTATAGAATATTTCAAGACTAAAGGCTGATACTCGTTTGTGGTGTCATATAGATGAAAGGTGCAAAGAAATATGAGACTGTGCAGAGACGAGGTGGTTTTTTTTTAGACAAACTCCCTCGGGCAGACAACGTCCTTCACCTTTAACAACGTGGATCGCGGCAAGTGGGAGATAATTCCCGACAATCTCCTAGCTGCACCTCTGCCCCTGGGTCCGCGGCTCCCACAAGATGACGTGATAAAGAAGGTTATCACCCTTCCCCCCCCCCCCCCTTGAAATCTGAAAAAGCATCTCAGCCACCTGTCTGGCAGACGGGGGGGGGGGAAGTCGGACGAGAAGATGACAATATCTTCTTTTTTCGTCCAAACAAGGAATTCCTAAACTGTACAAAGGACAAGACAAATGGGCCAGTTTTTGGCACTCGTTTCGACCATATCTTATGTTTACGAGATCTGTTGAGCTGTCCAGACAGAAATCACACATGGCTCAGACAGCCCGGGTTCCCGGCCACGTGATTTCAGACATTCAGGACCCCATCGCGTGCCCGAAGTCAAGGAAAGTGCGAAAATGGAAACATCTCCGTCTTTCATGCGCGTCTCATTTACGAGCCGTGCCCGCGCGGGGATTCCCGATACGGTCACCCAATAATTGTTTGATCTAGTCCCACGGACACTTTTTTTTTTTTTGAAAAGCTAATCTCATTTGGATTTACAATCTGTTAATCTCAAATCATAGCAGGGAGCTCTGGCGCTGCAAGAGTTTCAACACCAGGAGTGGTCGTGGGGCGCTGTGCTTTATGCACAAGGAGATGAAGACGCCGAGGATATAAATAGAAGATCATCAAATGAGGGGAGGTATGAAGATAGCCTTGTCTAGGGTGTGGGCCACCGAGAATTGTTTCATGGCGCTGAAAAGGTGGTAAATTAGCGACCGTTTTTTTTGGGGGCATAATTATGCGTTAACAAAGATTAAACAATTATGAAGTATTAGGTTTTTTTAAAGACACTTCGGCTTACCATAATAATTTAGATTAAGTTTATGTATCAATTATGAAGTAGACAGAATGGTGTAGGTTAGGTTTGTTTGTTTTTGTTGTTTTTTTCAATCGTCTGTCCCTTGGTAGCATCAACGTAATGCCGGGTTATTTCAGGGTGGGGCAAAAGCAACATTTGCCCTTCCTTTTTTAGTTGTTTATTTATAGCGGCGCCACAGTACATGTATATTTTAAAACCTGCATTTTCAGAAGAGATGGGGCAAATGCCCCCCTGCCCTAACCAAAATGACGTCCCTGTCTGGTAGCAAGCCCATTGTAATGTTTGCAGTATCAATAATAGTTACAATCAGGTTTAGGGATGGACTACGTAGTTCTTTTTAACAATGGCTGGCCAGAGTGACGTTGCGAGTTCAATGTGTGTCTAATATTTAACCTATTGATAATGCTGGAAAACTAACATAGGTGTTTACACTGGTATTTACACTGTTATTTACACTGCTATTTACACTGCTATTTACACTGGTATTTACACTGGTATTTACACTGATATCTACACTTGTACATACACTGGTGTTTACATTAGTGTCTACAAGAGTGTCTACACGCCCGTATAGAATATAATTGAAGTCCTGCACGCTTCTTCATTGTTGACACTATACAAAGAGACTTACATTCTGTGAAGCGTGCGGTGCCATTGTAAGGGCCTGGAGGTCGACCACAAAATTGTAGGTAGTAATTGTGAGAACCATTAAACATTATTTTCTAAAATTTAATCTATATTTCTTGCTAGAGATTAATAATTATTTTTTTTAGTCTGATGAGTGGATATATTAAAAAAAAAATTATATATTTTCTTCAATGCGGACAAATGTTTGTTCAATTCTTAAAGGCGCTTAACCTCTAAATTTCCCATCGTTCCACCCCCCACTCCCCACCCCAAATTTCCCATCATGATTGCATGAAGAAAATGGAACACCCCAAGGATTTCTCTGACGTTTGTGTGTTTTGCCCTCACAGAAAAACCCCCGAAACAAGGGGCAGTAAGTGCAGCAGACAAAAGTGTCATCACATAAGCATCGCTTTCTGTTCTCCGTATCGTGACAACAATCTTGGCGATTCTAGCTAGTTTTCTGACATCTTTGGCAACTTGAATTTTGTGTAAGCCAGACCGAGAAGAGGCTTATCTCCTCAGCGATACGCAGTGAGTGGAGGAGATGACGGATTAAGAGATGTGTGGGATGCTATGTAATGATCATAGGATACATTGTAAGTGAAGAAATGGTTACGTAGAAAATATATTTTGTTTACATTGACTTGTTTGGAAAACTGAATATTCTAAAGACAACATCCTTCACCGAGAGCGGTCAACTTGATGAGATCGTCTCTTAACATTACGTTATTGACCAACAAATTGACTAACTAGATCAGAAGATTTAATTACGGCAACAAGTTTTTAATCAAAGTAATAGAATCCAGCGGGCGACCTACGCGAACGGCTCCATGGGCCATTATTAGTAGCGAGTTAACATTACGATTAGTTAATCTTATAAACATAATAAACAGGAAAATAAATGAAATACAGAATAGGGCCGCGGGTTGGTGGGTCGCGGGCTGGTGGGCCGCGAGCCGGTGGGCCATGAGTTATTCGGTCCTGGTTTTGAAGGAAGTAGGTCACTTGGAAAACTTACTAATAAGATTGATTTTGAGACTTTTATTATTTAAAAAAAAAATCAAAATTATTCGTTGAAACTGTGATTTTATTTTTCTGTGGACTTGTAGTCTAATACACATCTTATAAATCAATGTCCATTGCCTTGGCAGGTTCTACAAGTGACCTCATCCTATTCAACTTAAAACATAAACTGCAATATTCATGTGACACTTCTGTATCAATATTCAGCGTGGTCGATCTTTTACAAGGATGACGTCATTCCAAATGCTTTATTAGGTACTGCATATCCAAGGATTTACTGTGTTATACGTCATATAATACGTTTCTTGGGAACTTTCTTTCTCAGTACTTCTTGAGCTCTTACATAGTTCACTAATTCCGGAGGGGCAATTGTTGACACGTGACTCATTTTAAAGTAGGATACATACATACATACATATATATATATATAATATGTAAATTTAATATTTACTTACATTTAAAATATTTTGTTTTTCTGATGAAGGCATTTTTCCGAAACGTTTATATATGCTTTCTGGGTAAGCATTATTAAAGCTTAACCTACATTGTTTTTATATACACAAATTACATGTGTCTCATGGATCTACTTGACCGATTTATCACACAATCCAACCCTTCTATACTTTATAACAGCGGTTCTCTACCTGTGGGTTGACCCCTCTTGGGGTCGAACGACCTTTACTCAGGTGTCGCCTAAGACCATTGAAAAAACACATATGTACGAGGTAGCAACGAAAATAATTTTATCGTTGGGGAGTCACCACAACACGAGGAACTGAATTAAAGGCTCGCGGGATTAGGAATGTTGAGAACCACTGCTTTATAAAGTATGTGCCGCAACTTAAGGGCTTCATTTTTAATACATGTCTTTCTCTTTGCTGCTGAGAATAAAACCGTCCACATGTGTCTGACATTATCATTATTTGAGAATGTAAAAACAAAAGAAAGTGTCGTTGGTTTACGGGCTATGATCGTGTTTTGTTTTGTTTTTTTTTTGGGGGGGGGCAGATTCAGGTGTGGGACCGAAGTCAGCCCGAACCCCGCCCACTCCCCCCACTCTCCGATGTTTTTTCAGATAATAAATTAAGGTACTCGTAAAGATTACTTTTTATTTAAAGAGGCTACATCTCAGCTAAAACTCTTATCCTGACCGTTGTTGATGCCACCCTATTATTTTATGTAGTCCTCCATCGCATCAACGCGACCCCCCCCCCTACCTCCATGTTATTTATGTCAGCCCTGCCGCAGAGCCACGCTCTTTGTACAGTTTCGTTTGTCCCGCTTACAGGGAGAAAGGTGTTGAAAACGAAAAAAAAAAAAAAAGGTAGGCCTGTGGGGTACTGACGGAAACCAAAAGATCATTTTGCATAAAACCGATTTACTAATTAATCTATAAACTGAAATTGGAATGGACTAGAAGTTTCACGTGACAAATATCGTAAAGACTGTGTGTTGGTTACTGCAACCAAGTTACTGTACGAAACACACAGTGAATAAACAGAACTAAATCTTCAGCGGCAGGAGTCTTCGTTTAGTCCTAGACTTTGTCCAAACACTTACTTTAAGTCGGCATGCTCCCCATCACCACACACACCCCACCCCCCTACCCCCCACACGGCAGGACCACTTCTGACGTTTCCATTGTGGCCAGAGAGTTTGGTTGTTGTTGTTTTTTCACAATAAAGCCGAAGTCACAAACATCTTCTATAGGGAAAATGGGTTCATAGTTGTAGTATATGTGTGTGTTTTTTCATAGTGTTGTTAAAGCAGGAGATGTACAGTGAGGATGTGGTGTTTACATTTTTTTAAAGATACATTGGGATTCAAACATGTCATCTGAGAGCTGTAAACATGGCATGAGCGTTACATAAACATGGCTTCTGAGATACATAAAAATGTCATTTGAGATATATAAACATGTCATTTGAGATATATATAAAAGCATGACCTCGCAGATGTATAAACTAGACATCTAATATATATTAACATGACACCTGCGATATATACACTGGGTTTCTGAGATATATGAAAATGGCATCTAAGATATACAAACAATGCATCTGAGATATATTAACATGACATCCGACAAATATAAACTAGAATCTAAGATATATTAACATGATATCTGAGATATATAAACTAGGCATCTAAGATATATTAACATGGCATCTAAGATATGTAGACTAGGCATCTGAGATATATTAACATGACATCTGAGACATATAAGCTAGGCATCTGAGATATATTAACATGACATATGAGATATATAAACTAGACATCTGAGATATATTACAGATGAGTAAGAAGCTAATGGTCTTAAATCTGTTTCTGGTTACCTCAACAACTTAAGCAAATTCAAATTTTGAAGGTGGGAGTGGGAGCGTATGGGGGAAGAAATTCAAATACTTGTGAATTCATTGTTTCTTTCAATCACAGCTGCTAAATCAGCAGTTCTCAACCTGTGTGTCGCGACCCCCTCGAGGGTCGCACGACCCTTTCCCAGGGGTTGCTTAAGACCATTGGAAAACACATATACTCTACAGTTATGAAGTGGCAACGAAAATAATTTTGTGGTTGAAGGGTCGCCACAGCATTATGAACTGTATTAAAGGGTCGCGGCATTAGGAAGGTTGAGAAACCCTGTTCTAAATCATTATAACTGTAAAAGAAGAATTACAGATAAGTCAATTGAATACACATCCTTCCAACGAGACGACTAACTGAGATTTTTCGTCACTCGCCACTAAAGCATGTGATGCCCAACCAGTCGCAGATAGCAGTTCATCCCACCGGGATCTGTGGAACCTGACCCCACGAGTTATCTCTAAACTTATCTTTGATAGCATTGTCTCGGGGAGTTATTTGTATAACAGGGCCGTCAAGGTGTCATATAGCCCCCTCACGCGTTGATGGAGTCTGTAGGGGGACCGCACCGAGAACTCCAGAACAGACGAACCCACATGGATAATGGAGGCTGTGGAATCGTGGATGGTGGAATTCCGACACAAGATTATGATTTGAGGTGGATTTTTAAGTCTAGAAATGGATTTAGATTTTTCTGAAATTATAGTCACCCAAGGAAATCTAACACTAACACTAACACACGCAAATGTTATTTCTTAATTCTTTGCCCAGGAGAAAAAGCTTGATACTCTTGTAGGACATAAATTAAAATATTCGTTTTCTTATGTGCTTTTATTATTGTTGTTTTAGTTGTGGGTTTTACTTAGTAATATCGAGCGGCTGTGGTTGGTAGCTCTGGTTATTGAATGGAGGTTCAGGGGAATTGACATGTCGTTATAATTTACACAACATTTTACATGTAAATTATACAACATCGAAGGTGGTGTGCAGAAATTTAAATTTAATTTAGCAGTTCTGATTCATCACCGCCGTTCGAGAGAGATGACGATTCTCAGTTGACCAGAAGAAATGGTGCATGGCTTTAGTGTTGCCTGCATTTCACAAAAGATAAAACAAATCAGAAACGATTTCAGGAGATGGGGCGGCATCACCTTTCTTTAGGCATTTCTTTGTTTGTTTGTTTGCTTGAATTTATCTTTGATTTTTTTTAACAAGTTTAAAATAGTTAGATGTTTGTTTTTTAATTATGAAAATTCATTTATGCGAGGAACACTGAACTCGAGTTTGTGCGTGTCCACGTGTGTGTGTGTGTGGCAATTAAAAGGATTTCCCGATATAAGCCAAGTTTAAGTTATCGTGGTTGCTGTAAGCAATGCCCTATCTAGACAGTCACACATGTGCAATTTTAGAGAGCACAGCACAATTGTTCGTCATATTTTATTAGGAGCTATTTTACGTGAACTTTTCTTTTGAATTTAGAAAAAGAATGCGGCCAATATATTAATATATATAATTTACAATATAAATTAAATCAAAATACAAATATTTAACATCGTTTTTTTTTTTATTTTTAAATTTCCTTTTTTTTTTCAACAAAGACAATCTTGACCTCGATAATGTGCATATTCTTTATCTTAATTACCTTAACCTAATCTTAACCTCCTCGAACCGTTCACCAACTCGTCTTAACGTCCAGCACAAAGCAGGACTTAATCGTACCTACTGTTATCTTATCCATCAACTCAAGTTTGTTTATTCGCACCGATGTCAAGGAAACTTATCATCATCACTGATACTAGGACCAGCGACGGACGAAGCTCTTCAACTATTCATAAAAACCGTTTAGTTACGACCCTCTGGTTCTTGGGTTATAACTCGTGCTCATTAGACAAGATGCCCCCCCCCCTCGACAACGCCTCGGTAGTTTTGCTGGTAGAGGAGGTTAGAAGGAAGTTTTGAAGTCTTCGAGATAAAGTTACCCACACGCTGGGGTCTCGGAACTTTAATCACGTGACACAAAAGAAGTATTATCACGTGACACCAACACCAGCAATGTTCTGTATGAATTAGAATGTAGAATTCAGAGAGAAATGTAATGAGCACCAAAGGCTGCGAGTTTCATTCAGGGCTATGCATTACTTGTTTTAAAGGGTGCAAGAGAGAGATAGAAAGAAAGAGATATAAAGAGAGATATAGAAAGAGAGAGAGATAGAAATGGAGAGAGATAGAAAGAAAGAGATATAAAGAGAGATAGAAAGAGAGAGAGATAGAAATGGAGTGAGATAGAAAGAGAGAGAGATAGAAAGAGAGAGAAAATGAGAGAGACAGAAAGAGAGAATGATAGAAATGGAGAGAGATAGAAATGGAGAGAGATAGAAAGAGAGAGAACATGAGAGAGACAGAAAGAGAGAGAGATAGAAAGAGAGAGAAAAGGAGAGAGACAGAAAGAGAGAGAGACAGAAAGAGAGAGAAAAGGAGAGAGACAGAAAGAGAGAGAAAAGGAGAGAGACAGAAAGAGAGAGAGACAGAAAGAGAGAGAAAAGGAGAGAGACAGAAAGAGAGAGATAGAAAGAGAGAGAGACAGAAAGAGAGAGAGACAGAATGAGAGAGATAGAAAGAGAGAGAGACAGAAAGAGAGAGAGATAGAAAGAGAGAGAAAAGGAGAGAGACAGAAAGAGAGAGAGACAGAAAAAGAGAGAAAAGGAGAGAGACAGAAAGAGAGAGAGATAGAAAGAGAGAGAAAAGGAGAGAGACAGAAAGAGAGAGAGACAGAAAGAGAGAGAAAAGGAGAGAGACAGAAAGATAGAGAGATAGAAAGAGAGAGAAAAGGAGAGAGACAGAAAGAGAGAGAGATAGAAAGAGAGAGAAAAGGAGAGAGACAGAAAGAGAGAGAGATAGAAAGAGAGAGAAAAGGAGAGAGAGAAAGAGAGAGAGATAGAAAGAGAGAGAGATAGAAAGAGAGAGCGACAGAAAGAGAGAGAGATAGAAAAAGAGAGAAAAGGAGAGAGATAGAATGAGAGAGATAGAAAGAGAGAGATAGAAAGAGAGAGATAGAAAGAGAGAGAGACAGAAAGAGAGAGATAGAAATTGAGAGAGATAGAAATTGAGAGAGATAGAAAGAGAGAAAAAAGGAGAGAGACAGAAAGAGAGAGATAGAAATTGAGATAGAAATTGAGAGAGATAGAAAGAGAGAGAAAAGGAGAGAGACAGAAAGAGAGAGAGATAGAAAGAGAGAGAAAATGAGAGAGACAGAAAGAGAGAGACAGAAAGAGAGAAAGAGAGAGAGACAGAAAGAGAGAGAGATAGAAAGAGAGAGAAAAGGAGAGAGATAGAATGAGAGAGATAGAAAGAGAGAGATAGAAAGAGAGAGATAGAAAGAGAGAGAGACAGAAAGAGAGAGATAGAAATTGAGAGAGATAGAAATTGAGAGAGATAGAAAGAGAGAAAAAAGGAGAGAGACAGAAAGAGAGAGATAGAAATTGAGAGAGATAGAAATTGAGAGAGATAGAAAGAGAGAGAAAAGGAGAGAGACAGAAAGAGAGAGAGATAGAAAGAGAGAGAAAATGAGAGAGACAGAAAGAGAGAGACAGAAAGAGAGAGACAGAAAGAGAGAGACAGAAAGATAGAGATAGAAAGAGAGAATGATAGAAATGGAGAGAGATAGAAAGAGAGAGAAAAGGAGAGAGACAGAAAGAGAGAGATAGAAAGAGAGAGAAAATGAGAGAGACAGAAAGAGAGAGACAGAAAGAGAGAGACAGAAAGATAGAGATAGAAAGAGAGAATGATAGAAATGGAGAGAGATAGAAAGAGAGAGAAAAGGAGAGAGATAGAAAGAGAGAGAGAGAGATAGAAAGAGAGAGAAAAGGAGAGAGACAGAAAGAGAGAGAGAGATAGAAAGAGAGAGAAAATGAGAGAGACAGAAAGAGAGAGAGAGATAGAAAGAGAGAGAAAATGAGAGAGACAGAAAGAGAGAGACAGAAAGATAGAGATAGAAAGAGAGAGACAGAAAGAGAGCGATAAAAAGAGGGAGATAGAAAGAGAGATATAGAAAGAGAGAGACAGAAAGAGAGAGATAGAAAGAGGGAGATAGAAAGAGAGATATAGAAAGAGCGAGATAGAAACAGATAGACAGAAAGAGAGAGACAGAAAGAGAGAGATAGAAAGAGGGAGATAGAAAGAGAGATATAGAAAGAGCGAGATAGAAACAGATAGACAGAAAGAGAGAGACAGAAAAAGAGAGATAGAAAGAGGGAGATAGAAAGAGAGATATAGAAAGAGAGGTACAGAAAAAGAAAAATAGAAAGAGAGAGGCAGAAAGAGAGAGATAGAAAGAGAGAGGCAGAAAGAGAGAGAAAGAGTGATACAGAAAGAGAGAGATAGAAAGAGAGTGAGAGAAAGAGATAGAAAGAACCAGAGGCGTAGCTAGAGTGTTTGGCGCCCTTGGGAAAAGATTCATTTTAAAGCGCCCTCTTTTCCTTTTTTCAACTCTCAAACCCATTATTTTCATCAATAAAATAATACCAAAGCACATTTTGGCGCCCCTAACTAGCTGGCGCCCGGGTACATCTGTACCCCCCTGCCCCCCCCCTACGTTACGCCTCTGATTGCAATTAGACATTAAGCCAGTAATCCATGGATCAGAAGAATTATATAAAACATTTTTGTTATTGTTTTTCGTTATGCTTGTTAAGACTCTCAGCCCCCCCCCCATTTGCCTTAATCATAAAACCACATTTAACCACCACCCCCCCCCCACCCCCCCAGATGTAAAAAAACTCCAAATTACTGAAAATATACTCTTTTAAATATGCTCTATAAATTTTAAACAAAAAAAAAAACAAAAAACATAAAGAAATGCTTAGTGCGTGGCACTAATGTAAACATATATTGATGTAAGGTTAGCAAAAGAATATCATTATGTTGAAAAAAATAATTATCTATGAGATTTAATTTTAAAAAAATAATAAATTAGCCCTTCATTAAATAAGCTCTTCATTTAATAAGCTCTTCATTTAATAAGCTATTCATTTAATAAGCTCTTCATTTAATAAGCTCTTCATTTAATAAGCTGTTCATTAAATAAGCTCTTCATAAAAATATGATCTTCATTTAATAAGCTCTTCATTTAAAAATATCTTTATTAAATAAGCTATTCATAAAATAAGATCTTCGTTTAATAAGGGCTTCATTTAATAAGCTCTTCAGGAATTAAGCTCTCTTGTAATACATATGACATAGGGATGACATCGTCAGATTGATCATTAAAATAAAAATAATGGTCTTTATATATATAAATATATACAAAGGTCTGTGCTAATTTTTTTCTGACATTATATCCCCATCCATTTGAGAATCAAGTTTCAGAATTGCCATTGCAAAGGTCAAAGTCTACAAGAAATTATGTTCACGAGGAAGTTCGAAACGTCAAGACGTACGTCAGTGGCGTAGCGAGCTTAACTCGCGCTCGGGGCACAATACCTTTTTAGCACCCCCCCCCCAAATACCTTTTTAGCGCGCCCCCGATTCAAAAACAATACAATATTATAGTAAAATATACCATTTCGCGCCCCTTTGCGAGTAGAGCCCGGGGCATGATGCCCCCCCCCCTTGCCCCCCCTCACTACGCCACTAATGTACGTACATTTTTATGTAACGTATTGAACTTTCTTTTGATTGGATTTTTTTTAAACATTTAACATTGCATCGCATCTTGCTCTTTCACTCTCTGCCTCTTTAGATCCCTCTCTCTTTCTCTCTCTCTCTCTTTCACTCACTCTTTCTCTGTATCTTTCTCTCTCTCTTTCACTCACTCTTTCTCTGTCTCTTTCTCTCTCTCTCTCTCACTATCTCTCTCTCTCTTTCTCTCACTCTCTCTTTCTCTCACTCTCTCTCTCTCACTAGCACTCTCTCTCTCGCTCTTGTTCTCTCTCTCTTTCTCTCTCTTCCTTGCTCTCTTTTGCTTTCTCTCTCACTCTCTCATGCTCCCTCACTCTCGTTCTCCATTGCTCTGTCTCCCCCTCTCTAACTCTTCTTTCTCCCTCCCCTCCCTCTCTTTTTCCCCTTCTCACTCACTCTTGCCCAGCGGGGCAGATGAAATCCCTTGCTTGTGAAATTGTTAGTTTATAATAACATTTATTACGTGGTTGGGGGGGGGCACAGTGGGGAAGGAGCAATTAACAAAATTTCATAAACTGATCCCAGATGAGTTTATCAAAAAATGCTTTTATTGACAAAGGCAAAAATTACCTAACATTACAAAAATTGTCCAACATCAACACACGTGCACTAGAACACATTTTCTTTTCAGCAGAAATTCCTTTGTTTATAATAGATATAAAAGCATTTTTTGATACAGTAAACCAGCTCTTGTTAGACTTTATTTGTCGCATCGACGTTAGGAAATACATCCACAGACAGAAGAGTGTATATTTTGTGATCGAGTTTTAGTTCTGAGGGAGATAGTCTTCTTTAAGAGTAGATCTATTAAATAAACCATTACTCCTTAGTGCTAGGAGAGCTGTTCATTTATGTGTAGATATTTAATACATCCACTGCACTTGAGTTTGGAGATTGTAGTTTAGGTAATGGCCCTAAGATGGTGTGTCCTTATCGTAAATTAACGCGTCAATCTCATATTGGCTAGCTCATGGACTTATCATGATACAAATTTGTCTAAACTTCTCTCGTCTCTCCTTTTGAGTGTGATACTTTCAAAAGGCTTCTCTCCATCTTCCTCCAAACAGCCTCAACCACCCTCCATCCACCCACTAACCACCTTCAACCACCCTCCAGCCACCCTCCAACTAACCTCTAACCGCCCTCCAACCCCCGTCCATCCACCCTCTAACCACCCTCCAACCACCATCCATCCACCCTCCAACCAACCTCTAACCACCCTCCAACCACCATCCATCCACCCTCTAACCACCCTCCAACCACCCTACATCGACGACAAACAGCGTGTCCACTTACTGCCATGCTCCACTCGCATCGCACCAACTTATCTGTTGCAGTTGGTAATGTTTTTAATAACCATGACTGACAAAATATAAAAAAATCAATGACAATAAACATGACGTCGCCTTTCAGTTTAGAGAATGAAGTGTGACCTCCCTTTCAGGGAAGTGTGACCTCCCGTTCAGGGAAGTGTGACCTCCCTTTGACTGAAAAATCCAATTTTTTTTTTTTGGTGTACACATCACATTTCATCTTCCGATCGAATTGATAATTTTCCAAGTTAAATTACGACTGTTTGTGTAAGTTTCCTCGTTCTCAATCACCGATCAGAAGTTTGAGGCTACTGCGAGGGTGAAATAGTTTATTATGTACATTCAACAAGATTAGGGATATCAAAAGCGAAGTCTGATATAATCGATGCCGGTTTACTGCGTCATTTTACGTCATCGTTTCTTTTCTCCATGTTTCGCACCTGCTCCTCAAACATCGGATCCTGTCGAAATAAGGCGGCGCAAATTTTCTAGGCGCTATTTCGTCTACTTAGAGCGGCAAAGCCCTAAAAGTGAAAGGTAGTGTAAATGTTGGCGTGTGATATCATTAATGTCAAGGCAATAATTCTGCTATCGGAGATCCAGCCAGCGGGTTCTCCCATGTCTAGCGCTCAAGTAGTCATTGACACTTGACTGTTGAAAACACTTTGTACATGCTTTGACTGATCACATTCACCATTGACTGTTGAAAACACGTTTAACAGGCTTTGACTGATCACATTCACCATTGACTGTTGAAAACACGTTTAACAGGCTTTGACTGATCACATTCACCATTGACTGTTGAAAACACGTTTAACAGGCTTTGACTGATCACATTCACACTTGACTGTTGAAAACACGTTTAACAGGCTTTGACTGATCACATTCACCATTGACTGTTGAAAACACGTTTGACAGGCTTTGACTGATCACATTCACACTTGACTGTTGAAAACACGTTTAACAGGCTTTGACTGATCACATTCACCATTGACTGTTGAAAACACGTTTAACAGGCTTTGACTGATCACATTCACACTTGACTGCTGGAAACACGTTTGAGAGGCTTTCACTGATCAACTGTAAAGCCAAGTTTAAACTGCAACGATTGATTGTCAACGCTTATTTCGTAAGAGTAAAAGCAACTTGAAGAATTGGCACTGTCTGGGTTTGACTTGACCGCTAAGAACATGCAACTTGGCTGTCATATATTCAGTGCTTCTTATGAGTTCCATAATTTATAAACGTATGCATGACGATCAGAGTTGTACTTTCAGCCCCGCCCCACCCCCCTTTTCGACCTTTGCCCCTTCGACATTTGCCCCCCCCCCCCTCCCTCCCACGATGTTTTAATTGTTGAAGAATTTGAAAGTACTGAAACATTGAGATCGGATATGGGAGATAAATAATGAAGGAGTAAGCCGATGAGACGTTTCAGTTATAGCCACTTAAATTTGACCAATTTTTGTTTCGACTTTATTTGTTATATAGAACTTCACAATTGTTACGACACGAAACTTACACACTCTTGACGACACAAATACTTGGCGATAATCAATAAATAATACCATGGCATGTGGCATATTTATGTAATATTTGCAGCCATATATATATATATATAAAAATATATTTATATATTTATATAAACGATATGGCATCGAAATCATCCAATAAAGCCGTTGCACTACTTTCTGATGTGACTCTCCCCCAGCCCTCTGCCGAGCTACCCTGCACTCGTAACACTATCTCGATCATCGCGCTAAACTAAAACACCCCTGAAGATATATCCCTATACGAGTGAGGCCAGACAAATACAACATTATGCCCATGCCAAATGCAGTCTCTCGATTACACTTGTGTATTATTCTTACGAGCGTCCGTCCCAACAAACGCGAGCGGCTTAATTCGTTCACCGCTCGCAGTCCGACCCCCATATACCCAGAGCGGTGGTAGCCCCCCCCCCTTCCCCACCCAGCCCGAGGTCTGTCCCGAGGGCAATGTCAGACGGGTGGGGGATAGACTGGGGAGCGGTGTGGGGGGGGGGGGGGGAGGGTATCAACACCGAGACCAGCGTGAGTTAACGTGGAGGTATGCCAATGGAGAAAGATAAACCACTGGTGCCAGGTGCTTGTAATTTTCTGTTGTTTTATTAGCGGAACGGTTCCAAGTGACAGCTTAGGCGCGAGTTTTAACAGTAAATAAATAAATAAAGTGTTTGCGGTTGATAAATGATTATATCTAGCGGTGAAAAAAAAACAATCTTAGATTTTTTTTAAAGAGTTCCCGTAGTTAATGTAAGTTTATACAGGGCTCATATACTTAATGGGAGATAACTCACTGGCCATATACTAAATGGGAGATAACTGACTGGCCATATACTAAATGGGAGAAAACTCACTGGCCATATACTAAATGGGAGATAACTCACTGGCCATATACTAAATGGGAGTAAACTCACTGGCCATATACTAAATGGGAGATAACTCACTGGCCATATATTAAATGGAAAAAAAAAAGTATACACGGGTTATGTACTAAATGAAAGATTATACAGTTTTATTGATTTTAACGATGGTAACATTTATTGTTCAAGAGAAATTAATTGAATGAATAACTTTCAGAAATAAGTTTTTTTGTTTTGTTTTTTTAAAAACTAATTCTATCTTTCATCTGTAAGCACGTCCACTCAACCTAACAAGGATATCAAGAATCACTCCGTTTAATTTTACTTCCCGTGCGTCATAGGGGTTAACCTAATTTATCACAATCAGAATCCTATACGTGTATCTCTTTGATTTCATGAATGCATTCGCACACACGTTTCAATTGATGCAGCTGATTGTCTTCTTAATCTGTGTTAAACATTGTCTTGGGGGATTCTCCGTGCTACGAATGGGTGGGTTGGCATTTTCTGGAAAACACACCCGTGGCCATGCTATAGCAAACACCGGTGGCCATGCTATAACAAACACCCCGTGGCCATGCTATGGCAAACACCGGTGGCCATGCTATAACAAACACTCGTGGCCATGCTATAGCAAACACCGGTGGCCATGATATAACAAACACCCCGTGGCCATGCTATAGCAAACACCGGTGGCCATGCTATAACAAACACCCGTGGCCATGCTATAGCAAACACTGGTGGCCATGATATAACAAACACCCCGTGGCCATGCTATGGCAAACACCGGTGGCCATGCTATAACAAATACTCGTGACCATGCTATAACAAACACCGGTGGCCATGCTATAACAAACACTCGTGGCCATGCTATAACAAACATCCGTGGCCAAGCTATAACAGCTCCCCCCACCCCACCACTCAAAAAAAAAAAATAATCTGACTTTTCAATTTCATTTCTTCTGTATCCTGGCTGATGGGCTGTTACTTTAATTAAAGGACTGATACATTAATGTTTCTTAAATATCTTAGTTCGGGTGCTTTTCAAGACAGATATTCTTCGTAATCTAGTTTAGATTCAGCGGCGTGTCTGGCTTAAGCGGCCGCCCAGAGGGGACCAACAATTTTACCACTCTTCCAAATAAAACAACGAAACAGCGCAACTCTGCAGTTGGCTGAAAATGACGCCACTCAATATCAAGAAAAGGGGCCCCCAGGGTGGGGTGACCCCGCCACACTCCCCCCGCCCTAATTTTAGATTATCCCATTTCTGTATATTCTGAGTTAGATGTTCACATCCTCTCTAGTGTAATATGATGTAATCTCTTTTAATCTGTTGTATTCTGTTGTTAACTGTTGTAATCTGTTGTATTATGTTGTAAACTGTTGTAATCTGTTGTAAACTGTTGTAAACTGTTGTAATCTGTTGTAAACTGTTGTAAACTGTTGTAATCTGTTGTAAACTGTTATAATACGTTTTAATATGTTGTAAACTGTTGTAATATGTTGTAAACTGCTGGAAACTGTTGTAATACGTTGTAATATGTTGTAAACTGTTGTAATATGTTGTAAACTGTTGTAATATGTTGTAAACTGTTGTAATACGTTGTAATACGTTGTAATATGTTGTAAACTGTTGTAAACTGTTGTAATACGTAGTAATATGTTGTAAACTGTTGTAAACTGTTGTAATATGTTGTTATGTTAATTTAAAAAACGAAAAAAAAAACTGTATTGTTGCTTTTAATTATTTTAAAAACATGATAAACAGTTGTAAAATATATGTGTGTCCAAAAGCCACACATGCATCTCAGTTATACCCCCCAAAAATATAGAAATCGGACCACCGTTGTACCGCCTATGTACTATTAGCTTTTTCTTGGCAAAACATGTTTTAATTAAGCTCAAGAAACCTGTTTTCTTTTAAAATATCCCCCACCTCCCCACACCACGCCATACAAAAATCACATTTAAAAGTATTAATTAAACAAAAGAAAAAACTCAAAAAAAGTGTCAAATTTTTCCATGAGTGACACCATTATGTTTTATTCCAGGAAATCCTGGAGTCTGCCTACATTTGTAAGCCGTCGACTTGGCGTTTCTCTGTCTGTCTTGAAAAGAACAGTGTCTAGCCGGCCTAGGGGCAGCCCGTCGGAGTAGAGGTATGGCACGAGAAAGGGCTCCACGTCAGTGAAGCCTGAGGTATGGCACGCAGACAGGGGGCGTGCAGTCAGTGAAGACTGAGGTATGGCACGAAGACAGGGGAGCGTGCAGTCAGTGAAGACTGGGGTGTGGCATGAAACAAGGCGCGTCAAGCATGTCTTTATGTCGTGGCACACGGACAATCCCATGTTTGTGCGACATTGGGATCATTTCCAAAAGTGATTAGTCACGATCCAACAGCATTCTACATTCCCACCCATGACGCCGCCAAAACCACCCCACAATTCCAAGGATTTAGCACCCAGGGCCACTCATCCCTTTAAAAAAATTAGAGAGACGTTTAGAAAGTGATGTTTCTGCTGGAGGCCCGTACAAGAGTTGGATGAAGACTGTAGCTGACTAAAGGTTACGACCAGGGGCATGATTCTTCTGGAACATAAAGATTGCTGGGTAAAGTAGATGATCGGGTCATATATCGTAACCTTCATTATTTGTGTGCCTACAACTGTCTTCAGTATGAAGATAAGCGGCCGTCCATAAAGTGCATCAAGCTCCGTCGGGGAGAAACTAAACAAATTGGGGGGGGGGGGGGGGGGTGTGGTCTAAGAAAGTTTGATAGTTTGAGTCGGGGGGGGGGGTGAAGGTAAAGTTCGTGTGTGACGTCACACGTTTTTATTTTTTTAATTATAATTTATAAATCTTGAAATTGACAGACGTATTGTACTTTCTGTTGTGATGGATGTAATCTGACAAAAGATGTCAGATCAATTTCAATTAGTTTTTTTTTAAAAAACTATTTCCATAGTGTGACGTACTTTAGAGAAAGAAAAAAAAAGAGTGGTGGGGGGGGGGGGGCGCGGGGTTCTGAACTTTTGCAACAGATTGTGACAGGGAGGTGTAGGGGTAAAAATTGTACTATATGGACGTCCCTAACTTATATTCACGTCATATTACTCACTGATATTCTAAGGGATTTTAGTACTGTGTGAATAACTCAACAAATCAATATGTAGAACTAATCTTTATATCATAATAACATTTATTTAGCAAATATTTTAACAATTCAATTGTTTTGTAAAGTCATCGTTAAATTTGTGAAATCGAGTAGATTTATTTTATTCCGATGTAAATAATCGCTCAGACGATCCAAAGTGTCCACACACACAATCTAGCGTTTTTAATCTTTTAAACGGGATATCTGAAGAAACATAAATTTGAATTTAGATGTTCATATAGTATGTTTAGGATCAATACATCTTTTCGCTTTTAAACCTAACCTTCCACGCAACAACATCAAATCCATTACTGTAATTCGATACATGGAATTATTACACCGTATTTCGCCTTCCATTTCGCGCACATAAATCTGTAATTATTATTATTATTATAAGAAGTTTTTTAAAGCGTAGTTCCCCCAGCCTAGCGCTGGGCTCACCACGCTGTACATACAATTTAACAAACATAATCATGAACTTAAAAATTAACCCTCTATTAAATGTACTCGCTAAATTAAATGTAATCGCGTTGCCATCTCTCAATGGAATGTAGGAATATAAAAATACAGCACCAAAGAGACCCGTCTTTTGTATCATGACTACGAATCCAGCACAACAGAGCAACACTGTTCCTGTCAATCTCACGAAACAACGATTTCATTGGTCAGTTTTTATTGACTTACATTTCTTACCACAGTGGTCACTACCATTTTTATGTGTGGACAGAGTTCATCCTTTTCTTTTTAAAAAAAATTTGTATAGTTTTTTTTTTCTTTGGTTTTTGTTTTTTTAAATGTGTATGCTATTTTTACATCCTTTGTATTAACTTCAAATTTCTTCGCGGCTGGCTGTCGCGCTGAAACTTGGCCCATAGACTCGTTGTCAATAGCAACGCGTGCTTTCAATTGATTAACCCCAAACCCCTCAAACAAATACACTAATGATGGCACCGATTTCATGAAATAGTTGAAACTTGACCCATAGACTCGTTGTCAATAGCAACACGTGCTTTCAATTGATTAACCCCAAACCACTCAAACAAATACAAATAATGATGGCACCGATTTCATGAAGTAAAAAGAATATCGCAAGTACGTTTGGTGCGTAAAATTTTCATTTTCTCTGAAATCGTTGGTGAAATAAATGTGCGGTGTAAAACCAGATTGGTATAATAGAATATTAATATTATTCAAGGTCGCGAACAAAATATGCTGTGATGGGTGGGGGGGGGGGAGAGATTTTAGGACGTAAATTTTCCATCCCGACTCCTAGGAAAGTTGTGTGCATGCACAGTGTCGGACCGACCGGGTGTCCTTCGGTTGGGGCGGCCTCCAGCGGAACCCGATCGAGCGAACACGGGTGGGGGCCGTCATGGCAAAGCGACATCTCCAACGTGCCGCTTCGCCGCCCGATACTCGGGCTTCGGGGGAGTGCTTTGGGTAGGGCATAAGGAGCAAGTGCTCGACGTCCCGCTGATGCCATTTCCTAATGTGATTTAAAGTGCGTTACTTGAGTGCATGTTTTATCAAACTTCCAGCCCGAGTTCTTATTGCTCAATATTACATCTTATAAAAGGATTTACACCAAAACACTTTGTTTAATTGTATGTTGAGCTTCTTGATAAAAAATATTCTACATGCATAATTTATGTAACGTCACTTCGGCAGCCGTACACTCAATATCAATAGACTCGCCGCGGCCTCGATATCCACACCCCAAGCCAATATCCACACACCACACCAATATCCACACTCCACACTGAAACAACACAGTGGACACCCAAGACATTGAAACACCCCCCCCCCCCCCCCGCCCATCAATGAACGCCCATGACGCATTTGTTTAAGATCAGTATGACCAACATCAGACCCACGAGAGATCAATACGCCAACGTCCTTGTCTCATTCAACAAGTCAGTGCTTATATAACACACAAGGGTCTCAATAGCGGGGGGGGGGGGGGGGGGGGGAGTGGATTTGTTTATAGAAGGTTGGTAGATGGATTATAGGAGCGTCTGCAGAATGGCCATGTCATGCCGGGTGGGAAAACCTAAGATGATACGAAACAAAAAAAATACTACGCCTTAGAAGTTATTATTTTTTTTAACTATCAGAAGGACGCTATTCAAGGAAATCTTAACAAAGCTCGACTGTGCGGCTAAATAAAAATCTAATTTGGGAAAGTTTATAATAGGAAAGCGATAAGAGGAAAACCCACCAAACAATGCTTTTTATTGTTTGTTTTTTTTAAATTTAGATAAATTACTACTATTAAGTTAAATTAACATATATATATATATATATAATAAAGGTATCAACTACTATATCTAGGGGCCAGTTTCAGGGAAAGTAAAGATAAAAGGAAAGAAATGGTTGCCTTATTTTTACCATGACTGTGACATTAACAAATTAAATCTCAGTTTCGACTCTTTATATCTCAGCTTCGACTCTTCATATCTCAACTTCGACTCTTTATATCTCAGCTTCGACTCTTTATATCTCAGCTTCGACCCTTTATATGTCAGCTTCGACTCTTTATATCTCAGCTTCGACTCCTATATCTCAGCTTCGATTCCTGATATCTTAGCTTTGACTCCTTATATTTCAGTTTTGACTCCTTATATCTCAGTTTCGACTCCTTATATCTCAGCTTCGACTCTTTATATCTCAGCTTCGACTCCTATATCTCAGCTTCGACTCCTTATATCTCAGTTTCGACTCCTTATATCTCAGTTTCGACTCCTTATATCTCAGCTTCCACTCTTGATATCTCAGCTTCGACTCTTGATATCTCAGCTTCGACTCTTGATATCGCAGTTTCGACTCCGGTGTTTAACAAAACAAGATCTGAGACAGCGGTGGGAGGATGGACACTTCTATTTAGGAATAAATGCTTTTTAGAAAAAAAAAGTATATTCTATTAGCAAAACAACAACAACAAAAAACAAAAGTTTTAAAGCCATCGCCACTCAGATAACGGTGTAGACACAACAACCTATGACGTCAACAACGTATTTTTCACACAAAAAAACATCAACAACATGGTCTTCTCATCTTATCCACAGAGAAAGACTCTAAAAGACTCTATCTTGACTCCAAGGATGTTGATGCCCAGACTTGTAATAAGCCAGGAAAGTTATGCCCCGATGTTTACTGTCGCTGATTATCATAAATGACAAAGGGGTATCAGGAAAGAGGGGGGGGGGGCTGGGGTGCGATCCTTTAAAATCATAACTCAAAGTCGGGTTATCTCCCCCTCCCACAAAACGCACGCGCACAAAAAATGGGTTTATCTCGTCGTCTGCTGGACAGCCGTCAGCCAAGACCCACGTGATCTCGGCCATGTTATTTGTTTTATGATGTGGCTTTCCTTAAAGTAGCACTGGACTTTTGTTTTATGATCTACTTCTCTTAATACAGCTCTGAAACATTGGAAATAGTAAATTAGAAAAAGAAAATTTTTGTTTAGGAACGGTAACTTCCTGGATGGGAGTAGGATGAATAGTCGGGATTGGGGTGACTGGTCGGGATTGGGATGAATAGTCGGGATTGGGGTGACTGGTCGGGATTGGGGTTACTGGTCGGAAGTGGGGTGGCTAATCCGGAATGGAGTGACTGGTCGCGATTGAGGTGACTGGTCTGAAGTGGGGTGACTGGTCGAGATTGGGATGAATAGTCGGGATTGGGGTGACTGGTCGGAAGTGGGGTGGCTAATCCGGAATGGAGTGACTGGTCGCGAGTGAGGTGACTGGTCTGAAGTGGGGTGACTGGTCGGGATTGGAATGAATAGTCGGGATTCGGGTGACTGGTCGGAAGTGGGGTGGCTAATCAGGAATGGAGTGACTGGTCGGAAGTGGGGTGACTGGTGGGGAGCGAATTGTCGGGAGTGGTTTGCCGGGAGTGAGTCAATTTGTCGGGAGAGCGAGGTGACCGTTTTGGGGTCAGGTACCTAAATAAAGCCATTATGTCAACTTTGTGATACTTGTCATATTAAAAAAAAACTGGATAAATTAACCACACCCGCCACCCCGTAACCCCAGTTACTACGACTGCATTAGCCAACTACCACACGGCTTAGAACCCTACTCCAACCACAAGATATGGCTGGGATTTACAAAAATCTCACTATGATATTTAAAAGAAAAAAGAAACGTTCTTAAATTCTAGTGAACTGACTCCATTATGACAGACTAGATTTGTGTCATGAAAACTGTATGTTAGCTTGGTGTTCATTTTAAAGGTAATGAATACTGTATGTGTTTGGCAAGTATATGACCCCGAGCGCTGCGAGCTATTTAAAGGTAGTGAGTACTGTATGTGTTTGGCAAGTATCTGACCCCGAGCACTGCGAGCTATTTATGATCGTCCCTAGGTTTACATAAATTAGATCTCTATCTAACGCAATCTAATTCAAATTCTAATTCGCTTTTCACGGGTTTCATTCCCCCCTCTACCACCCAACCCTCTCAGTATGCTATCGACCTACATTCAACTTTAAGCAACGACACATAGCGACTTCAGCTTTCCATAAATAGATTTCCTAACTTGAAACCCACCAACATTGTATGGAACATCCCGCGCAGCATATCGATTATTTTCAAATCAAGTTATTAAAAGTTGTATGGTCCTTGGAAAATTAATTCTTGTATTTAAAAAAAAAAGGATCCTTCTGTTATTATCGTAGGATTACAGTCCATCAAAAAGTCTTTGACAATTCAGCACTGAGTACAACTAGTTTAAATTTTGTTGTTTCAGATTTGAAATAATTTTTTCTTAAAAGCTGATAATCTAGTTTCTCTGGTGGCCTTATAAAAAGTGTACATCTTTTTCAATGAAGAAAACTATATGCTTTTAATAATTAGCGTTAGGGATAAACTTATTAATGCTTTTAGCTCTATCGTTAACAGAACGCTGGGAAAGCTGTTAGTCCTGTCGTCAGGGGCGGTGTTGACCAGAGGGCTATGAATCCCATACGCCTGGAAATGTCTGCTTCTTGTAAGTAACCCGGGGGGTTTGCGTCACATCACTCAGGTGAGCTACAGGTAAAGTTATTAGATTAATGACAGTGATGAAACGCCTCGATTAGACCAGACAGCAGGTTGATGTAGGTACCCGCATGGTGATTTGTAGGGTGCAGCTAGGTAATATACCAGGTCTTGCAGTGTGTATGGGTAGCGGCAATGTATATTTTTAGATGTTGTAATGTTCAAAACATCTTCCAATATTTTAGATGTTGTAATGTATACAAAAAGCAAGGTCATATTGTAGGTATTGTAATTTAGGCAAACGATACGTAATATTTCAATTTTTAATGCATTATAACAGCTTTATAATTAACATACAACAAATTATTACTTCGCCTGCAATACACTAATTCAGAATGCTCCTAGAGACATGATGTGACATAATTTGACACCCTATACACTTCCCTATTCTAAATTCTAGCATCTATACAATTAGCTGGAGAACATTTGTTTACACCATTGTAAGAGCTTAATACGCAAGACGACAAGACACACAAAAATAGTGACATTTGGCCTTCCTTAATGGCAGCGGCTCCCAAGCCATTGCATGATGGCACAATTAGTTTTTTGTTTTCAATGTATTAAGCTATGTACAAATTAAAAAAAAGATATTATATTTTTTGAAGACAAAATATATAAATAAATCGGAGAGTAAACCTGTTAGAAACTGAAGTTACAAACAAGTCCCAAATGACATCCAAACGAGACCCAAACGAGACTCAAGTGAGATCCAAAGAGACTTTTCTGCCGGCAACTTCTTCCTTGGCATCACAAAGATTTGCTGCTCCGGTGCACGCACCTAATGCACGTCACACCTGCTTAGTTTCAGCGGAGGTTATACTGCATGCACAATACTTTTACAGTTACAGAATGCATGTCTGCTGTGTGGCCGTTAAATGAAGGAAACACGTGAAACACTGTTAGCCTGGTAGGACAGGGGTGGGAAACATTTCTTGACGGCTGCATGGAAATTATTTTTTTTTTCTTTTGGCAGGCCACAAAGTAATTTTTTCAACAAGTCATATACGTCAGTTAAATGGGCTCCGAAAATTATGCCGCGTTTATTTTGCAATATTTTTTTGGTCAATTTCTGTGATTATGATTAAGAGTTTCATAATTTGTAAATGTGATTATTTATTTTCAAAGTTTTTAACAGATGATCCTTCACAGTTGTGTACGTTTTACGAAAACATTTATAAAGCTTTTTGAAGATCAAGAGTTTCAGCATGTGGCCCACGGGCCGCAGATTGATCATCCCTGCTTTAAGGAATATCATTTGGACAAAAATTCAAAGTGTTGACTGCGGTGAGTAAAACTGACTGGCTGAAAAGCGCCCTGGTGGTGTAATGGAAGATCCGACTACTTAGGGTCTGATTAATCCGTAGAGGGGATATAAAAGTAATGGTGGGTCTGGGAAACGTTTGCCAGCATATAATTGATCCCTTTACAATACAAAACCTTATTATCGAGAATAAAGAGATTAATGCTCTGGACAACCAAAGGCGTGCCAAAGATTCCAGAAATCTGAACATTCAATGCTTAACTCTCCTGTTTGTAAATGATCTGGCTTTTATCCACCGGCGCCTCGCGGATGTCTTTT
Organism: Omphiscola glabra; assembly: GCA_964017045.1. Lineage (NCBI taxonomy): Eukaryota > Metazoa > Mollusca > Gastropoda > Lymnaeidae > Omphiscola > Omphiscola glabra. Next base: position 20,808,246 of record OZ024808.1, read on the forward strand.
GGAGTATTTTCAAGTGTTAATGGGAATCCTTTTTTTGTTGGTGCGCAATCTATCTGCGCAGCGCCACGAATCACAATATGATTCGTTTTTATCGTGGACCACATTTTGGAAACTAGTCTGTCCCTGAGGCACAGACATATATCGTTTACATAACACCTTCCCAACACCAATTTTAAAACACCATCTTCCAAACAGAAACTTCCATAAAACACCTCTCAAACATCACCTTCCGTACACCACCTTCCATACATATTCATGCATACACATTTCCGAAACACCATCGTTTCGACACCATTTTCCAGAAACCATCTTCCAACCACCATCTTCCAATTACCATCTTCAAACTATCCTCCTTCCACAAATCAACATCCGACACATTGCCTTCCGTTCTCCACCCCGAACCAGCTTCCACAGGCCCCATTCCTGAAACCATACTTCAAACACAACCATTCAACCACCACCTTTTCCACCATCCTCCACACACCACCATTCACACGCAAGCCCCCCCCCCCCACTCCAATCCCCCACCCCAACCATTACATTCAAACAACGTGTTACAATGTAATAGACCAGATTCATCTAATCTAGAGTTAAAATTTAACTACATCCTCACAGCACAACAACCCCCCTCCTCCCCCGACAGAGTCGCTCTACGTACCGATAACAACGTAAATAAATGGTCTACTGTCATGGTACGTTGTACACAAGGGAATCTTGCGTTGGTACCACGTCAAACACTGTGCCACATTGTACACTCCCAGGTCTGGTGGGGCACCTGGCGATGCTGTATTTGTCTTGTTGCAACATCCTCGCACTATTTACTGAATCACCTCCACTGTTCTTTTCTTCAACGCTTTTTTTTATAATTCCATCTTCTTTACTTTTAAATGTTCAATTGACATTCAATGGTTATTGTTTACCCGCATAGCTCCATCCTTGTAAATAATACGCCTGTCCCGAGTTATCTTTTAGCGAAAATCACCCCCCCCCCCGACCTTTTTTTGGTTCGTCTTTTCTGATGCTCTTCCCGCACCAACGCCCCCCCCCCCACCAACGCCCATTGTTTAAGTATAAAACCTTTAAGCCGTAGAAGAAGTTCGGCCAATGCCAACCCGGTACATCCGACATGATCCTGCCTGGGCCTGTTTATCACAGTACCGACTGTGCGACCCCTAATCTGTTTAAACAACATGGCATGGTAAGTAACAAAAGAGAGCGCAACAGCAACCCCCCCTCCCCCACTCGCACACACTTTTTTTGGTCTGGTTTTCCCCCCACATGCACCAATGGAATGAAAAAAAACCCAAAGATTTCCTGACCTACAAAAACAAATGTATTCAAAGTTAACTCACAAAAAAAAACATTCATTTAATCACACACCTTGCAACACACAACCGAAGTCACTTCCCTGGTAACTTCTTACAATTTGTTGTATTTTCTTCATTTGTCATCTCTGCTGAGGCAGGCTCTTAGCCAAAATGTTCTTATTGTTTTTTGTCCTGTCTTTATATTTCAAGCTTCCACATACCATGTTCCACTATTTAACTTTCTTAGACTTAACTGTATAAAAGTCGCATCCGGTATCGATGACGTCAATAAAAAAAAAAAAAAATAAATAAATAAATAAAAAAATAACAAAAGTCATAAAAAGAAAAATTAAATATTCGAATATCAAAGCATTGCGTTTTCGTTTTATTTTTTTTTCATTGATTCTAAGTGAGTGCAATTTATTCCACAGCATTTCCACGATGTATTACATTGAGTCGACTCCATTGGTATTGTTTGGTGTTGAGCACCTGTGATAGCGAGTGTTTGGACCACCTTAAAATGGTAATATCTAATCAGTGAAGGCCAGTGGTAGGTCCAGCTTGAAGTGGTAATATCAGCTCAGTGAAGGACAGTGGTTGGTTCAGCTTGAAGTGGTAATATCTGCTCAGTGAAGGACATTGGTAGGTTCAGCTTAAAATGGTAATATCTGCTCAGTGAAGGCCAGTGGTAGGTCCAGCTTGAAGTGGTAATATCTGCTCATTGAAGGACATTGGTTGGTCCAGCTTAAAATGGTAATATCTGCTCAGTGAAGGCCAGTGGTAGCTCCAGCTTGAAGTGGTAATATCTGCTCAGTGAAGGCCAATGGTAGGTCCAGCTTAAAATGGTAATATCAGCTCAGTGAAGGACATTGGTTGGTCCAGCTTAAAATGGTAATATCTGCTCAGTGAAGGCCAGCAGTTGGTCCAGCTTAAAATGGTAATATCAGCTCAGTGAAGGCCAGTAGTAGGTCCAGCTTAAAATGTTAATATCTGCTCAGTGAAGGCCAGTGGTAGGTCCAGCTTAATATGGTAATATCAGCTCAGTGAAGGCCAGTGGTTGGTCCAGCTTAAAATGGTAATATCAGCTCAGTGAAGGCCAGTGGTTGGTCCAGCTTAAAATGGTAATATCAGCTCAGTGAAGGACAGTGGTTGGTTCAGCTTGAAGTGGTAATATCTGCTCAGTGAAGGACATTGGTAGGTTCAGCTTAAAATGGTAATATCTGCTCAGTGAAGGCCAGTGGTAGGTCCAGCTTGAAGTGGTAATATCTGCTCATTGAAGGACATTGGTTGGTCCAGCTTAAAATGGTAATATCTGCTCAGTGAAGGCCAGTGGTAGGTCCAGCTTGAAGTGGTAATATCTGCTCAGTGAAGGCCAGTGGTTGGTCCAGCTTAAAATGGTAATATCAGCTCAGTAAAGGCCAGTGGTAGGTCCAGCTTAAAATGGCAACACCATTTCAGTTCATGCCACTTGTTAGTCATGTACTGAGGCTGTAAATTAAAGAATATTTGTCTAACACATAGGCATAGTCAATCACGTGATAACTTTTTTTTTCCGAACAGAACATATACACACACACTCACAAACTAACGCAAACATTACGGTGGCGCCCCCCTAATAGCATTACAAGTTCCTTGTGTGTGTATGAATGTGAAGCCGAGATCGTGTTCCATACACGCAGAGCTCCTGCGATACGGAGCTCAGGCGGAAATGTTTAATTAACATCTTTCACGAGGCCAATGTAAAAAGCGTGAGGGGGGGGGGGTTACTTTATTATTTTGTAAATTATTTTCTGAGTGCTTCTGTTTCCTGTGGTTCTCACCCGGGTAGCTACAGCCCAGGCTTTATTTGTGTTATCTGCCTGTGCTGACATCTAGATAAATTAATGGACCTCTTAATACACAGAAGTATTTCCTTCGTCCCATAAACTCTTTACTTCATGTTTGGTCTTTACATTTACAGAAATATTGCAGATTTCCTCTAAACTCTAAAATACATACCATGTCTATACATTTTAAGGAATGATACGTATTTTAGAGCTGAAATCATATTTTCATAAATTCTGTGTATTTAGCTTGATATGTTTTTTTTTAGATTTGAGGAAAAACAGTTAAAATAGATCGTTATTGCTTTAGTCTGAACGCAGCGATACCCGTATTTATCTTTAAATTGTAAAGAAATATTGCCTGCATCCTGTCAACTCTAAACTCTAGTATATATATATATATATATATATATATATATATAATATATAATATATCAACAGATCCAAATCTTATTATTATAGCATAAAGTTCCAACCCACATAGACAGAGAAAGGTGCCACATGGGGCTATCACCCCCATTTGCTGCTCCTTCTTACGCCACTAAGCGAAAGATCATTATCGAGTAAAAGAGAATGATTGACATTTAAAAAAAAAAAAGATCTTAAACGTTACATAGAAGTATTTTGATTATTTAACTGTATTATATTAGAAGATATGACCCGGTGGTACCATGATATAATGGAAGGTTTATCGCAAATACGTCCAAACCGGCTTTTGCGAAGTCTCACAATATATTGATCCAATTTTTACGTATGTAGCTGAATCCGGTTTAAGGTATTATATTCTCTAATAAAGAAAATTCTACATTTTTTAAACGGCCGTGACAAGAATATTTAGAAGAAATTTAATCAGACGTCTGTCATTTTGTAAAAAGAAATATTGATGCATATATGTTTACGTTTCTTACATCATCGGGTTTTGTAAATGTTTCCTATTCTTCTATAGAATATAGGACTGCTCAGATCAATTTTACGCTACTGAACTACAAAGAAAACACATAGTTCTTAGTTTAAAAACAAAACTTTTTACATTTTAAAATATCTGTAACATTAAGGGCTTTTGATTGGTTGGTATTTTTGTAAAAAAATTAGCCCAATCTCTGCTCCGCCCCTGACTTAAAATTATTGGAAAATCGTAAAATAATCCGAACAGAATTCTTATATCCAAAGAAGAACAAGCTTCAATGTCTGTAACAGTCTTGTGTTTATGAACTATTCATGATATCATTATCAAGTGATCATTTCCAGGCTGTACATTTACGGTAATCACAACCAACAGGAAGGGTTGGATACAGATTCTAATATATTTACGAGATGCAGCCCTGAAGGTTGGGTCTGACAAGAGATCATTTCCAGGCTGTACATTAACGGTAATCACAACCAACAGGAAGGGTTGGATACAGATTCTAATACATTTACGAGATGCAGCCCTGAAGGTTGGGTCTGACAAGAGATCATTTCCAGGCTGTACATTAACGGTAATCACAACCAACAGGAAGGGTTGGATACAGATTCTAATATATTTACGAGATGCAGCCCTGAAGGTTGGGTCTGACAAGATATCATTTCCAGGCTGTACATTAACGGTAATCACAACCAACAGGAAGGGTTGGATACAGATTCTAATATATTTACGAGATGCAGCCCTGAAGGTTGGGTCTGACAAGAGATCATTTCCAGGCTGTACATTAACGGTAATCACAACCAACAGGAAGGGTTGGATACAGATTCTAATATATTTACGAGATGCAGCCCTGAAGGTTGGGTCTGACAAGAGATCATTTCCAGGCTGTACATTAACGGTAATCACAACCAACAGGAAGGGTTGGATACAGATTCTAATATATTTACGAGATGCAGCCCTGAAGGTTGGGTCTGACAAGAGATCATTTCCAGGCTGTACATTAACGGTAATCACAACCAACAGGAAGGGTTGGGTAAAGAATCTAATTGTTCAATCGATCGCATGAATGGTAACCGGGGTGAGCGCATCTAAAACACACGATGTGTATACAAATACTTCTGCCAGACCCCAACATTCTGAAACTGCATGGGCAGAAAACTTAAGTACTGGACCTTGAAGAAAGAAAGGCCGTAGCTTCTTTAAAAAGAGTCTAGCTATAGAGCCTTGTTGGGTGTATAAATGAACCAATACACTTTAGAGAGGGTGCGAAATAAATAAATGTAATGGTTGGTAGATTCTTTCTTCTTTTATTACAAAAACGAACCAAACAGGTATTGACTAGGGCAGGGGTACCAAATTATTAGACGATGAACGGCTGACTGAACATTTTTGAATTGTTAAAACAATACGTCACCAAAAAAAATTGTGACACCTAAAAATAGTTATTGCAAAAAATCGGCTGGGGTGTCGGCCATTTGCTGGCCATGGCAGTGCCAATGATTTTACCGGTTTTAGTTTGAGAATCCCTGACTCAGACTAAGAGACTTGAAAATGGAAGACCGGAAAGAATGGACCAAAGAAAGAGATTAGTGCACATGTTTGGTTAAACAATCAGAAGAGAAAAGACGTACATGTTTACTCAGACACACGGCCTAAATACATCGATTGCAGATCTCCAGCCAGGGCTGTAAAAGGGGGAGTAATCACTGTGAACATTCGTGGTTTTCAGGGGCAGTAATCACGACGTTCGTGGATTGGGGTAGGATTTAATGTATTTATTATTGCTGATATGTTGGTGCATGAAGAATAGAGAGGAGGATTAATGTATAATTATATATGTATGTATATATATTATATTATATATATATATATATATATATATATATATAAAATCCAGACATGTCTCTATTTCTGTCTGTTCAGAAAGCTCAACGGGAAAACTACCTTAGTTTGTTTGTTTTATTGTTTGAATCACAAGTGTGTACATTAAGTAGGAGACAATAAACATCGCCAGCCGAAGGAACACATTTTTACTCTTTATATGAACTAGTGCAAACATAAAGAAAACGAAAGGTTGACGTATTTTTTTTTCCTTTATCTTTTTTCAATTACACATAAAAGTGGTAATGTAAGAGGTGTTGAGGCTGATGAGAGAAAAAAACCTTTTCGATTACTTATCAAATGTAAGTAGAAATTGTCGCCCGAGACCCATTAGATAAAAATGGTCAGATCGACTGTCAATACCGGAGGGATGGGGGATGGGAGAAGGGATTGGGGTGGCTTGAGCAAAAATGCGAGTGCTCTGAAGGCTCTCGAGCGTAAGGAGGGGGATGTTTAGTTAATTCACACCAAAGTGAGGCCAGTTTAAGGAAGAATATGTAGAAGCTTTCTTGTTGAGTAAAGAAACATTTTAAAGAATAAAGGAAAGGGTGCATTGGTGACAAAAGAGTTGAGAGTTCTCGAAGAGAACGACGGGAGGGCCAACGATGAAAATAGAAATGAATTATCTAAGCATTCTTAGACATTCGCGATAACTAAAACTAGCTACCAGGAAATCCGATAAATGCCTAAAAAATAAAAACGGGATTACTATCCATTGGTATATGTTGAGAAAATGTTTTAATTTGACGGTAATTTCAATGAACGCAGTGCAGTGTCTACTCTTTTGCCTTATGACGTAAGAAAATAGAGAAAAAATCGCGATTTCTGTAGCGTGCTCGTATATAGTACATTATATTGTGCAGGAGAAACGGAAACGTGATAGTGCACACACACGCACACACTGAGAAGATTCTGGCGAAAGTTTTCGAAAAACAGCTGCATGGCCTCAACAGCGTACGACAGTACCGCTGCAGCGTCTCGAAGCACTAGGGACGCCAAGATGTATCAGTGCTTAGGATTGAACATAATTCACCGAACTAGTGTTATCATGTGCATACAGTCTCACCAGGGTTTAGGATATAAATCAGAATCCACCGAACTAGTTCTCAGTACGGGCATACAGTCTCACCGGGATTTAGGATATAGATCAGAATCCACCGAACTAGTTCTCAGTACGGCATACAGTCTCACCGGGATTTAGGATATAGATCAGAATCCACCGAACTAGTTCTCAGTACGGGCATACAGTCTCACCAGGGTTTAGGATATCGATCAGAATCCACCAAACTTGTTCTCAGTACGGGCATACAATATCACCGGGATTTAGGATATAGATTAGAATCCACCGAACTATTTCTCAGTACGGGCATACAGTCTCACCGGGATTTAGGATATAGATCATAATACACCGAACTAGTTCTCAGTACGGGCATACAGTCTCACCAGGGTTTAGGATATAGATCAGAATCCACTGAACTAGTTCTCAGTACGGGCATACTGTCTCACCAGGATTTAGGATATAAATCAGATTCCACCGAACTAGTTCTCAGTACGGGCATACAGTCTCACCTTGGTTTAGGATATCGATCAGAATCCACCAAACTAGTTCTCAGTACGGGCATACAATATCACCGGGATTTAGGATATAGATTAGAATCCACCGAACTATTTCTCAGTACGGGCATACAGTCTCACCGGGATTTAGGATATAGATCATAATACACCGAACTAGTTCTCAGTACGGGCATACAGTCTCACCAGGGTTTAGGATATCGATCAAAATCCACCGAACTAGTTCTCAGTACGGGCATACAGTCTCGCAGGGATCTAGGATATAGATCAGAATCCACCGAACTAGTTCTCAGTAAGGGCAAACATTTACTTCCAAATACATATATTTTTAAAACTATTACATATTTTTTAGATCATGAAGACAGTAAAGCATCGAGCGCTGATTCCATGATGGCCTGGTGAAATATGACTTCCTGTAGGGGATACCCTTGAACGTGAGCGAACGCATGCACATGCTTCGGGGGTTAACTCGTTCAAAGTTATTGTCAGCGGGGGTTCTAAAACCACGAACATTATGCTGCTGAAGACTATAGTGTAATTGTATTTGGACATACTAATAGTAACAGAGCTATTAATATGTTTTATTTTAAACTATATTATTAAAAAAGAGTGTATTTGAACCTACTAATGGTTACGGAGTTATAATTATGTTTTATTTTAACTGTTTTTTAAACAGGTAAAAGATATTATTTGACTTCAAGACAACGGCCCCCCCCTAAGCCGAGTGTACACCCAATTGGGTGTTATTTTAAAAAGGTAATTTTGGGAAAATTTAGTATTTGCGATAGGAAATTTATCTAAGTTATAAGGGCTAAGATCTAAATGTTTTCAAGCCAATGTTAAACAGTAAACCGGAAAAAAAAAAGAATTAATTATTTGTAATTTGTTGATATGTACGTATTTTTCTATGAAACTGTACGTTATTTCTTAATCAGACACTTACAACGTATAGGACGTATGTGTGTGTGGGTGGTATTGTGTGTTTTTATGGGAAAAGGGGGGGGGGGGAGGGGTAATTAGAAACACTGTTTTAAGGTAAAGAAAAAATATGTTGTATTTCTGACAAGGTCGACGATGTCTTTTTTTAAACGTTGGTTACAAATATTTGCCTTTCTCATTTTTTTTAACAAACGTAGATCACAAGAGTTGCGATTTATAACAGTAGATCGATGTCTCTCTCTCTTTCTTTCTCTCCATTTCCCTTTCTCTCTTTCCCTTTTAAATTCGCTCTCTCTTTCCTCCCTTCTCTCTGGCTATCTCTCTCGCTATCTTTCTGTCTCTTTCTCTCTCTATATTCCCATCTTTTCCGCTTTATCGATTTCTCCCACCCTCTTTCGTTCTTTCTGTCTTTTTCTGTTTCTATTTCTCTTTCTAGCTTTCGCTCTAATTCTTTCTCTGTCTATCTCACTCTTTCTTCCACTATTCCTCTCTTTATCTCTCTCTTTCTCTTCCTCACCCTTTCTCTCCTTTTCTCTCATGTTCCCTTTTTCTCTCTCTCTCTTTCTCTCCTTTTGTCTCTTTTTACGCTCTCTTTTTCTCTTTCTTTCTCTCTCTTTCTATTTATCTTTCTCTCCTTTTCTCTCCTTTTCGCTCTCTCTTTTTCTTTATCTCTTTATATCTCTTTTTCACCATCTCTTTCTAAAACTCTATACAATTTTCTCGTACATACATAACAATGTGTACCTCGTCTTAACACATAACGATTCTTTTAATAACTGCGCACACTTTCTTTGAATTCTTTGCCCTGACCCCTGTTCGGTGCACCACGTTCCAGAGGGTTCTTTCTCCTGACATTGTTCCGGTGCACCAAGTTCCAGAGGATTCTTTCTCCTGACATTGTTCCGATGCACCAAGTTCCAGGGGATTCTTTCTCCTGACATTGTTCCGGTGCACAAAGTTCCAGAGGATTCTTTCTCCTGACATTGTTCCGGTGCACCAAGTTCCAGAGGATTCTTTCTCCTGACATTGTTCCGGTGCACCAAATACCAGAGGATTCTTTCTCCTGACATTGTTCCGGTGCACCGCGTTCCAGTTTATTACTGACTCACATTTCTCTAATTCGATTTCTTATCTTTCCTTTATAAAAAAATAAATAAATATCCTCTCAACCGCACATTCTAGAACTCACTTCTTTTAACGACTTAATTTCAGCATTTTCTCGCCCACCCCACACTTCACCTTATGCACACCCCCCCACACGTTATTCCCAGATAACCGCATCTTCCGAGCAAGTAAATTACCCTTATCTTCTTTTATCGTATTGTGTTTTGGTCAGGTTGACCCGACGTCCAGAGAAATCGCAAACTGCGGAGTCGGTTAAAAGATTCGACTTTGAACTCGTGTCTTCGACTCCATTAAAGGGATGTGATCCTGGTGTTGTAGTCATGTATGGCGATAACTAAAGTTCTCGTACTTAGTCTACAAGGCAAGCGATCATTTAAAAAAAAATATATTACTATAACAGTTAAAATATGAACTTTTTTTGAATTCGATTCCAATTTTTTTTTAAAATATGCACTCGATTCCGAAACTTTATCTTAAAACCGACTACTAAGACATTAGCTTTGAGCAGATCCAGTCTCAGGATCTCAAAAGATTAATTACCGTCATCTGGTCACCATGATGCCATTCCAATTGGTCCAGATGTTTTGAAAACAACCGGAAATGCTAAGATGGAATTCTGGGAGTATTTACCGCACGCACGAGATCGCCTGATACCAGCCAGGGTTACTGGATGATTCTCCGGCAATAACATGGGTAATAATGGGGCAAAGTAATGCTCTCCCCCATAGATAGCAGCCTGCCGCTTCTGATAATGGGCTGTGAATATTCGACAGCATGCGTGTAGCACGACAGTTAAGCAACCTGCTGAGCCATTCCATGACCAGTTTCCGGAAAGGAATTGCTTTAAAAATATATGTATATCTTTTAGAACATACAAGCTTAGGAAATGTTCTTTTTAAGGCCTATGAAAGACAACAATGACTCAAAGCAAATATGTTAACAATCAAAACAGAAAAAACAGATATAACCATACCATTTCTTACGTTTTTCCCTCCACAAATGTCACGTATTTGTAAGGTGAGCGTTTAACCCTGAAAGACGCCAAGTCAAGTGGGTTATTTAATTAGTCAATCCTTTAAAAACTATGATGATATACAATAAAATTAGTTTTATAAGTATTGTATCACTATCTGTTTTAAGAGCCTGTGAAGTATTGTAAAATTTTCATTAACACCCCCCCCCCACCCATACTTAGCCGCTGTTGTGATAAGGGCCTGTATAAGATCGCAGTCTTAATAAAGTGACCTTTAAGCCAATGAAGTGAAGAACCACCCAGGGTTTTCGCTTAATCTCGTTACGTAGAGCAGTGCATCACGTGCGACGGTCGGCCTGATAAAGACGTCACTGATTTCAAGATCTGTTTTCTTCCTTCGGTCTTCTTGTCATGCGCACGAGATCTGTTGTTGTTTTTTGTTTGTCCTTGTTTTGAAACGCAGTGTGACTCACGTCCAAATAAACTCTTCATTACCAGAAAAAGAACGTCTGCCGTAAGCGTTAGATTACAAGAAATCATTACACATTAAACAACCATTACAAACTAAGTTTTTAGTATAAATCTTTTACGCATTTTTTTTTTTTATTTATTATAAAATGCTAATGATCTACCCGCTTTCACACCGCAGATTTATTTCTCCATTTCAGAAAACACAAATGAAAATATTACGCACCAAACGCTTTCTGTGATTTTTACTTTTTAGTAAACTCATTTTTAAAAAAAATGGAAACTCATTTTTTTTTAAAATACCTGCTTGTGCTCTCCATTTACAACAGGAATCTAACCCCCGATGATATTTGATTATGGGGCTTTCCATGTTGAGAATGGGAGTTTACCGTTTAGAACTGGACTTTCCCGTTGAGAATGGGAGTTTACCGTTCAGAACTGGACTTTCCCGTTGAGAATGGGGCTTTCCCGTTGCATGCGGACCTGAGGATGGGTGAGCAACATACTCCAGCCATATTGATATATATATTGGCAGATTTAAAAAAAATGTGATTCCGATTTCAACGTGTCTCTGAACAATTTGGGAAACACAGTGAAAAGTCTCAGATTGGCAGTTAAACTGGGAAAAAAAAGCATTAGAATTTTTCAAACACCCACTGTTGTCTACTCAATGTTCACTTTCTTCTTTAACATAGATTCTATCTTTTTAAAGTAGATAAATATTTTGTTATGTCTCTGCCCCCTTTCCCAAAACTCCGCACCCAACCCCCCACACCACCCCACACCCCCCGCAGATGAGCACCCGTTTTTAGAAAAGGGCGAGCGTCCAGATCACAAGCCAGGACAAAGAAATGAAAGCACGCCTCTATCCGGGCCGTACTGTAGGATCCCCAGAAGGTTAACGCAAACAAACAAACACACAGACAAACATTAGCTGCAACCAGCACCGAAGATAAACGAAGCAGACAACCCTCCTTTGGAGGCAGAATCAGAGAAGACGGTCCAAAAAAAATGTCACAACAGCGGAGCCATTCATCCAGCATCTGTAGTGCGCATTCATTTGGTGCGCGTCTCCGAGAGGTTCTGAGCGGTGCCAGTCTGTCCATCAACCTTTCACCTTTTTTTTTTTTTTGGTTGCGCATCAGATTAAGTACTTTTCGTATTTTAGAATTAACAAAAATTTCATTTTTCATTAAATGCCTGTCAGATTATATTTATTTAACAATAAATGCGTTACACTGCGCTGCACATGCGAGCTCGTTGTGTGTAAGACAAATGCGTCTTAAAATAATGCGTCTGTGTGTTAGACTGATGCGTCTTAGACTGGTCTGTGGAAGATCGCAATGTATTAAAGGGGTTGTGGCATAGAAAGAGTGTTCTTATCATGGAGTGAATTGAAATGAAGCTAGGTCAAATGATGTGTGTTTGCTTATCGTGTGTCAGAATGTCTTGCGTGTGTTAGACTGTTGTGTGCAAGAATGACATGTATGAAAGCGTTGTTTGCATGAAGCTGTGTATCAGAACTTCGTGAAACAGAATCAAGAGGGTGGCAAACGAAGCTGCCCCGCCCCCATCCCCCACCACAAGGGCCCATCCTGGAATGAGCACCCAATTCTTTGAAAGTTTTACATGGAAGAAAGACGACTTCGGCACCCTCCAAAGACGAAGCCTGGGGGTTTCCTCGGCTCAGTATCGACTGTTGGGTGTGTTAGACTGGCCTTGGTGAAATGCTCCCTTTTACACCGTTGTTTACTAAATGAGTGCATTTGGGTGATTTAAATCTCCTCATTGACTGCAACAAGTAAAGATGTGCATTTTTAACGAAATTGATGGCGTTATTAGCAAAGAACTGATATACAGTCTCAAAATAAAATTGCTTCAGTATTCGTAATGTTAAAATTTGAATTCTCTTTGTGCGTTTATGAAACGATGTACACCTAAGTAAAGATATATATATATATAAAACACTATATTTATGGATAGTTCATAGTCTTTTTGACAATTTTGTTCGGAGCAAAGCAAACTGATTTATTGAATGGAGAAAAAAAGTGTGTTTATAGATCCCAGAGATAATAACAATTTTAGTGCTGAAACAGAACGCGTGGATAGCGACAGTGTTATTGTGGGCACACAACACCGACGTCGGTGCATATCCTTTTGATCGCTCCTTAGAGACAGCGACAGAACATTTTTCTGTATGTCTCCCTGAAGTTCCTATTGAACACCACATATATGACGAAATTTGCGGCACTGTTGACGCACAGAACGAGGATGCCCGTCCTGTGCATCATGAGACTCGTGTTGTAGGGCAGGTTTTGTGAGCTGAACGCGAGGTCACAGAGGAAGTTAAACGTACCAGTTATGGAGTAAACGACGCAGACGGACAACAGCATTTTGGTGGTCCTCTTGAGGTGTTTTGGTTTCGTACTGCTCAGGTTTCCGTGGCGGCTCTTGGAGGGAAATGCAGCGGCGTCTTTAGCAGTAGAAGAAAGTGTTCTTTGAGATGAACATTTATTGCTTTGGAGAGAAAAAATAGTTTTGGCCAGATCGACCCGGCGCACTGCCACTACCTTTTCCTCCATGAAGTCGAAGCCAGATGACGAACGTGCCGTTCTTTCAGATAATGTCACTGTTGTTTGCTCCGGGAACAGAACGGGCACCAAATGTGTGACGGGGGCATTCTCAGAAATCGACATGGACATTGACTTTCGCTCGCGCATCTGTAGTTGAATCTTCGCGGATATCAGCACGCATCCTAGCGACACGAACCCCACGCAGCACGGACCGCACAGAGCCGAGTAAACCTCAGACACCGTTGTGATAAGTTGAGAATCGCTGCCGTAGGTGCTGGACTTGAGGATCAAGCCCACCGTCTCGTTAGACGCCGGGTCCACGGTGTACACAAACACGGACATCGGGTGGAACAGGATGTACACCGGCAAGCCGAGAGGGAATATTGCGAGGGCGGAAATTCTGACGCGACGCACGGTGAAGACGCGAGTGAATTTCAGTGGGAAATATACCGCCGTGAAGCGTTCAGCAATGATCAGCGTCGGGAGTATCATGGACACGACTTTCCCAACAGTCTCCATGAGCACAAAGACGTGGAACAGGCAGTACAGAAAGTAGGCGTCCGCCTCTGAGATGAAGTACCCGAAGCGTATGTTCAGATTCAGGTAGATCTCAAGAGGGATGTTATTGCTACCCAATAGGTAAATTGTATCCGCGATGGCCAGGTAAAAGATGAGAATGTTGGAGCATTTCTTCAGGCCGTTCTGGTACAGGATCAGCATGCTGATGGTGTTCCCCGCCAAGCCCAGCACTGAGATCAGCGGTATCAATACGTCGGAGGTGGCCAACAAGAAGATGTTCTTGAGCCGATCGCCGTCCGGGATGGCGAAGTAGCTCATGTCTTTCCACTCTTTGGAAGTCTGATTATACAGCGGTAGTTGGAAAAACATTTTTTTTTTAAAAATATAGTCAGCTTAAAATTTGTATATCGGTCAGAGTATGATATGTGTTATACTTTGAAACTGATGGGGAAATACATTTGACTTCTTTAGTTTCGCAGTAGTTTGTTGTTATATTGCAACAGAGAAACAGCCAACTATATTATTTCACATAAGGAGATAGACAATAATAGCAAGCATTAAAACATTGGTTGGCTAGAGTGTACTTCAAACAATTATAAGACCATCATTTTAAAAAAATATATAATTTCGATTAAAAAAATGGAACATATCACCCGCTCCAATAGATCCTTTGTGAAGGCTACATATCAATCAGAATCATTTTACTATGCGAAATTTTGAAGTAACCTCTCGAAGACCAGAGGCTCTTTATTCTTACACTTTTTACAGAATTGTGTTTATTTTATGAATCGATTGATACACCTCTCTTTAATAACTGATCAATAGTGGAAGATTCACACATATCAAATATGTATGTTTACCCAGCGAATCAATCTCTTGTCACTCCATTAACTGTTTGATATCTGATTATCTATTAGCTGTTATCTTCCAATGATATCTTTTCGCAGCCAAGGTATTGATTTATTGCATTTCTAAAACTAACCCCATTTTCTATAATTTTTACAGTAATGATTGTACATAATGCTGCTATCCGTAACATAAAACTCTGATAAAAGTATACAACGTACAGTAATTTGGCATTTAGCTTCACGTGAAAATGTTTAAGCACAAACTGTTTATCTTACAATTTCTGACGACCTCCGTATTTATCTACCTCAATCGGGTGTGTATTTAAGGCTCAAACCGTTGAAGACCGTATGAAAATAAAATATTTTAATGATATTTAGTTGGAAAATGGCTCCTAGAAGATCGATTTCTTTACATCATCATTTAAATACATATATATCTAAATATGATATAGTTTAAGACATGTCCTTTATGTTGAACAAAGAAAAAAAAAACACACTAATTATATGCACTGTCGTTCTTCAGTTGAAAAGCTCGCCCCTGGTGCGACTGCACCTCCTCGTTTAATATGTCGCGCGTGGCACAACTGCTACTATCCTCTCAATTAACTCAAACATTAAGTTCATCAGACTCTCGCTTGTGTTTGCGTTTAAGAAATATATTTAAAGAACGTCATTCTCACATTCAAACATTAACTTCAGCATACGCTGGCTTGTGTTTGTGTTTAAGAAATATATTTGAAGTACTTCATTCTCGCTCTCCTGACAGAAGTTTTTTAAAATAAGAAATTGATTTGGAATGTAAGTTAACAATTCAAAATGGCCGTCGGTGTATGGCTGGTTGCTTTGTCAAATATTAGTTTTATTCGTTGAATGTATTTAACATACCATTATTGTCTTCCGTTGCAAATATTCAATCATATGAAATTTGTGTGTGTGTGACTTGTTGAACAAAATCGTTCATAACTCAATTATTGACACCTAGTTTTAGAAAAAAAATTCACTTTGGGGTCTCAGACAGCAAAGTTTTAAGTTGTCAAAAGCTACGCCCTCGTCTGCTGTAAGTAAGCGCCCTCATCTGCTGTAAGTAAGCGCCCTCATCTGCTGTAAGTAAGCGCCCTCATCTGCTGTAAGTAAGCGCCCTCATCTGCTGTAAGTAAGCGCCCTCATCTGCAGTAAGTAAGCGCCCTCATCTGCTGTAAGTAAGTGCCCTCATATGCTGTAAGTAAGTGCCCTCGTCTGCTGTAAGTAAGTGCCCTCATCTGCTGTAAGTAAGTACCCTCACCTAAAGTAAGTAAGTGCCCTCATATGCTGTAAATAAGTGCCCTCATCTGCTGAAAGTGCCCTCATCTGCTGTAAGTAAGTGCCCTCATCTGCTGTAAGTAAGCGCCACCTATCAATGTACCCATGACATCCGTCAAAGTGACACTCATCATGTCTGTGTTTGTTGTCAGTGATGCTTCATAATGTTATATTAGTAGTATTTCGGCTAACACCCAATGAACTCTAACACGTCCGTTCAGCTGATTGTCTGTGTCTTTAAATGAATTTATTACCAGCAAGCTCACGTGACTACTCAGCTCACAAAACACGGACCTCACGCATTGACGCAAAGGGACGCAACTGTAACACTACAACAACAGTGGTATCACAACAAATAAGTCTTTTGATTAAAAACAATATATATAATTTTTTGTGGCTCATATTTCTAATCTAACATATTATTTAATAAAGTGAGAAAAAGACTTAGCTTAGCATATCTGACTTCAGGATGCTATTTATTTAAATTCATGGTGTATATAGTCCACAGTAACCGTATTTATACTTCAGGTATTAAAGTAATGTTGTTGGACTCTGTTAATTTTGTTTGAACTTTAACCCCACATTGTCATCGTCCTTGGAGTATAGAACATATAAAATTGATTGTTCGGAAGTATACTTTTTTTCTTAAATTTTCCTACAATTCAATTCACCTAGTTTATTTTCAAATTTATAGGATTAAGCAGAAATGTTATACTCTTCAACAACAAAAAAGATTTCTAAAAAATGTCAACTTGATGACAATTTTTTCATTGTTTTACTTCAGGATTAGTCACGTTTCATCTATTCAATATTTACTGAAACGAATGCAAACCATCTGAGGAGATCATCTCCTTCTAAGCCTGTTTTTTATATATATATATATATATATAGATAAGTCAAATAACATTCCCTCACTCACCAACTCAGTGACTGATCCCGAGATCTCAAGAAGAACAAACACTATGATATTGAAATTTTGCAGGGTGATCCATCTTATTCTCTATAGCTTATGGGTCAACATGACCCAAAGTCCGAAACATTTAAAAAAATCAATGTTCTGTTTTGTGAGCGTATTTGTAGTTCGTGTATGGATGTCACGTGTTTTGTGTTTTGCACTGCATTTGACCAAATACTGTTTTATTTATATATTTTCACGAATGATGCGCCTACAACAAGATTATTTATATTGAAGCTCTTAAAACTGGAATCTAAGGTTTATTATCCTCAAATCATGTAAACCAGTGGTTCTCAAGGTTCCTAATGCCGCGACCCTTATATACATTTCCTGATGATGTTGTGAACTCCAACCATGAAATTAGTTTATTTGCTACTTCATAAATACGTATTTTCCAACTGTATCAGGCGACCCTGGGTAAGGGTCATTCGAACACCAAAGGGGTCGAGACCCACAGGCTGAGAACAGCTGATGTAAACGCTTCTATCTTTCAATAACGCTTGGTTATTTCCTTGTGTTATAATTAAACCTCTCCCTTGGAGTATTTTTTTTTTTACTTTTAGGTGGGACTATTTTTAGCCACCACCACTTGTCTCCCCCATCTCCCCAGCGCAAGTCAAACATTTCATAGGGCATTCTTTCACGTAATTGAAATGATGAACAATCCGAAAGTGCAGACTTCCACACAGAAAAGACGCAATGAGCACGTTACGTATGGCTCTGCAGGCAGGGTCCAGACAGCTTCAGATGTTTCAAAGAGATGAGAGCTGGAGGTATACTTCAAACGTGAATTGGTCGTGTCTTGTGGGGCAGGACCTTCTGGAAGTATTGCAGCATTCCCTTTTAGGTTCTGCTATTCCTCAAACTTTACGAATATATCTTATCATCAAATTTGTTGAACTTAAAATATGAAATGTTGGAATAAAATCCGTTTTATAAATATGTATATATGGCTATCAGAAATTTGTTTGAAAGAAATTTAGAAAATTGATGGACGAAAATTTTATCAATCGGAAATTTGGTCGAATCTTCTTTTTTAATTCGCACATTAAGATTTTCGTCAAATTTCTTTTTCAACGCACTATACTATATAGTAAAACTAAATAATATATATATATATATATATATATTACTTTCATAATAAGCACATAGGATATATTGGACCTGAAACACAACGGGGGTCTCGGAGCGATGCAAAGGATTTAAGAAGGTTTGGTGGTTAACAGATGACAAACAAGCCGTTCGCCAGGCTACGTACAACCACGTGTCCTGGTTGGTACATATGGTTTTGGACCCAAATGTCTGATCCGTGTTTGACCTACAACCCATTACCATTGGCAGAGGAAAGTGGTTGCTAAATGACTGGTCCGTCCTAGGAGGTTATTTTTTTCTTTATATTTTGGGGTTGGTCAACTTAGAGTTTTTTGGGTTTTTTTTTTTGCTTTGGGGTTGGGGGGGGGGGGCGGAGGATTTGACTCGCTCTGATCGGCACCAAACCTGTCGGCGTGACTGCACTTGACCATCAATATCTATTACGGATAAGTATTTTTGTTCACTTCGCATACAAACTTTTTGGACTCATTTGTTGCATGTGATGTTTACAAAAACATTTATGTTTTAAATACATATATATATATATAGTTTTATTAAACTTTTCATATAGTTTCGTTATACTTTTCATATAGTTTTGCTATAATCTTTATACGGTGTCTTTATACTGTTCACATAGTTTCGTTATACTTTTCATTCACCCAAAGAAGCTTTCGATTCAAGAATATTGAATTTTTAAATTTTTTTTAAAGGAATATGTTTTCAAAGATGCGATTTATTTCAATTATTCGAAACGAATCAAGTTCTCTACAATAGATTGTTTTATTCACTCAATCACCTTAAATTTGAGTGATTTAAGACAGAATTTAACTGTAGGTAGATTGTGTTACGGGAATAGTATAGGTCTCTTAGGCACCTAGACTGAATGCAACTGAGTGATTTAACACATCCTTTAACTACATGTAGTTTTCTTTACGGGAACAGTCCAGGTCTGTGTCAATATATCTTGCCAACATGCTACAGTTAAATCAGATAAAATGTGAAGGAACCAAGCTATTTATCATTATCATGAAGATTTTAATATCAATTTTTTAGGGTGCAAAGAAACTAGTTCAAAACGATTCCAAACACTAAGCCAACATACGTCATAGTTATAAATAGACACTCCTATAGTTACATTAAATGCTTCGTGGTTACGACGTAAACTGTAACCTAATCCTATTTGAATGAAAGAAAGTCCCTTTACTTTATTCTTTGAACGGCAGTTAGTAACATCTTTCTGGTTTTTTTTTATTTAACATCATGTCATCTGTTATCTGTTATATGTTATATGTTACATGTTATCTGTTATATGTTATCTGTTATATGTTATATGTTATCTGTTATATGTTATATGTTATCTGTTATATGTTATCTGTTATCTGTTATGTTATCTGTTATATGTTATCTGTTATATGTTATATGTTATCTGTTATATGTTATATGTTATCTGTTATATGTTATCTGTTATTTTCTCATGCTACAGTATGGTGACGGGCCATTCTGTGTGCTATAGGCTAAAGCATTTTTTGACTTCTTGTTTCAGGGCCAACTTAACCACCTGTAGATTTATTTCACGTATTTTTAGGCTGTGGTTAGGGGATGGGACTGAAAATTTGAAAGAATATGTCGCCATAGGCAATGGGTCTGTGTGCCAAGTTTCAGTTCGATAGGTTGACGGGAAGTGGGTCAATTTGCCGCTGAAGATTTTGCTAGTCTAAATATATATTCATTTGGTATAAAAAGAAACACAACACAATCATGGAGCTTATGATGAGACTAAGGACTGAAACAACCGTGTGCAAACACAATGATGGACCCTGTGGGGAGACAAGGGACACCACTCCACCCAAAACAATCGTTGTGCTAGCGACGATTGGGGGGGGGGGAACAACCTTCTGCCAACACAATCATGTGTCTTGTGGTGAGACAAGGGAAGACAACTCCACCCAACACAATCATGGGTCTCGTGATGAGACAAGGGAAGACAACTCCACCCAACACAATCATGGGTCTCGTGATGAGACAAGGGAAGACAACTCCACCCAACACAATCATGGGTCTTGTTATGAGACAAGGGAAGACAACTCCACCCAACACAATCATGGGTCTTGTGATGAGACAAGGGAGGGCAACTCCACCCAACACAACCATGGGTCTTGTGATAAGCCAAGGAAAGACAACTCCACCCAAAAACAATCATGAATCTTTTTGATGAGTCGACAAGGGAATCTACTCCACCGAAAACAATTTTGCAACTTATGACGCCCGAATCAATCGATATTTGTCTCACCCCCTCCCCCACTATCACAAGAATCAAAACCACGCGTCTCCAATTTCGTTTTAAGGTCAAAGAGGGGGAGGGGGGGGGGGAATCGGGGTGAACTCAATTTCTTTTTTCTGGTCATATTTTACAGGAAATGAATTGCTTCCCCTTTTAGTTTGATTAGGTTCCAGGTTAGCCGAGCAAGAGTCACTGCGGGCTGTACGTCGTGTCTATGATGTGTAAGTGATGTGACCTCTCCTTGTTCTGACGTCTCCAGAGATGCCTGATCGATGAAGTCGGTGTCGGTTTGACTTCTTTCGGTGTCTCCCTCTTGGCGGCGATGATAAGGCCCAGCCCGGAAGACCGTCACGGCAGTACGTGCATGGGCGTCGACTCCTGGAGTCAAAACTTGCTCGGTTTAGAAAAAAAAAATGGTAATGACTTCTAATCCCAAGACGGATGTGCCCAAGAAAACGTTACAACTCAACAAATTGAAAGTAAAGAAATGGTAAAGATAGATAGAGAGAGATAAAATAGAGAGATGGATAGAGAAATAAGAGCGAACGATGAAGTATAGGGGCTAAAGTAATAAGAGTAGGAAGGAATTTATATTAAAGGGTTAGAAAATAGTGGTTTGATATAAAACTACAAAAGAGATTTAGTTAAATTGTGTTGTTAACTTAAGATCAATAGAACACATACATACTAGCTGCACAAA
The DNA here is from genome assembly GCA_964017045.1 of Omphiscola glabra. Lineage (NCBI taxonomy): Eukaryota > Metazoa > Mollusca > Gastropoda > Lymnaeidae > Omphiscola > Omphiscola glabra. The sequence continues at coordinate 20,829,505 of OZ024808.1, forward strand.
CACAAACATATACGGCAATAACACATACATGCACGGCTGAAACATATTAACACAGTTGTAAGACATATACGGATGTAACACATACACACAACATTAACACATACACACAGGGCTGTAACACAGACATACACGGCTGTAACACATACACACATGTCTATCACATTTTCAAAACACTATGCGCATCAGTCACATTTCCATACATTCACTGTACTTATCCATCATTTTTTCCCCCAAACAATCACATCAGAAAAATGTTTTTCTCTTTCCTTTCCTCTACAGTAGCGGTTCTCAGCCTATAAGACCACCTAATAACAGACATACTCTACAGTTACGAAGTAAAAACCAAAAAATAATTGTGTGGCTGGGGGGGGGGGGGGTCGCCACAGCATGAGAAACTCTATTAAAGGATCGCGGCATTAAAAAAGGTTGAGAACCACTGCTCTACAGCTTCACAACATTTTCTTTTTCAGAGGCAGGATTTTGACTTTTATCTTCTTCATCTACATCATGATGACAACACTGATGTCACACACTTTTGATGGTGTCCTCTACACAAGCCATTGCTGGTGTGCAGCATTTACTGTCTTGGTGTTGTCATGTTGTATGCACGTATAGCTGTCGTCCGAGGCGGTAAAAGGATACAGGCTCGTGTGAAGAAAATACAAGTGGGTGTGAGTGTTGGGGGGGGGATTAATATATATTTCTAACGAATCTCTCATATATATTTTGCTTCTAGTTTCGTCCAGCTTTCTCTTTACGACCCTCCCCCCTTTCCCCCACAACTCCACTTGTTTTATATTAAAAAGTACTAGGGGGTGGGGGCCGGCAGATAGGTTCACAGAACATCTTCGAATATTGAAAAAGTTAAACTTTCCCCAAGTCTCTAAACACTTCAACAGTGGGCAACATAAAGGTGGATTGGATATATCCATTACGGCCCTAATTTCATGCACAAACACACCAGAGAGAGTGAAGATGGAAAACAAATTTATTCAGCTTTTTCGGTACCATATCTCTATCTGGTATGAATCAGATACTCTCTAACTAATGTCTCTCAATTTCCCTGTATTTCTTATTTTTTTCTTATTCCTTAGATTTTATGTATCTCTAAATATATTTTTGTTCCTACTTCCGTCAACAAAACAAGAGTGGGTTTTTTTCTGTGATCTGTCTTTGCGTCTTGTTTTCTGATGAAGGCTCTAAGCCGAAATTTCAAAATCTTTTGTTCTGTCTATACAAGTTTTTCATACTTTGTTTGTATATCTCATGCTACCTAACATGTAGGCTGGTTCCTGTTCAGCGTGTTTGGTACTGACAGTATATTACAAATAATTCTATATGTTTGAAAGAAAGTATGGTTCAATAATGAGTTCAATAGCGCGCAAAATATAATTCCCACTAACTATGCTAAATGACATAATACTTTTATATAACGCAACTGCGTTTGGTGGGTAATATTCGCTTTCGGAAAATCTAATCGTCTCAATTTAAATATGCTGTAATAAATGTTCGGTTTAAAAGTGGTTGGGACATCAGAATGTTTAATATAGTTCATGGGCGTGAAATGAAAATTGTGCAGTGACGTATTATGGGTGGCAGGGGTGTAGCAAAAATTGGGATTCATTAAATGTGCGTTTCTTGAGTTCATGTTTTGTCAAGTTACTTTACTAGATGGGAAATTCACGCATTACTGTCGCCCATGTTTGGCGAGCTGTAACTAGTATACATATATATTATTTTTTTAAAAATCTGACTTACAGTCTTCTTGCCTCATCTTGTACAGTATAAAGAAATGAATGATCGTTTAGAAGTCCTTTTATAACTTAGAGTTTTCTTGTCAAACGTAGACCTGACGTCAACGCTGTACAATATTTTATTTTTAAGAACTAAACATGTCATTGATAACTTTGGCGTAATCCAGAGACATAGGGTAATCAATAACGCCATCCTGGAAATTCTCAATTTGGCGTGCGCAAAAAAATTGACGCGCACTTAAATGCACAATCAATGAATCCTCAAATAAGAAGCACACAAAAATGACGCGATTTCTTGGAAAAAGAAATAAATACATCATAAACAGAAAAACAGAAAATCATAGCTGCAGAAAAACACAGAGAAACTTCATATTGATAAATAAAGACATTTTTTAAAATAAGATAGAGAGAAGAAAGAAAAAAAAAAGCATGAATGATCTTGGGGGGCGAATGATTAATGTGGGGAGATTGCATGTTTGTTCGGGGCTGTGACCCCGCGTTTAACCTCTGTCATAAAATAATCTGATTTTTACTTCGATTTCCCCATGAGTTACGTGAAATTTGTCTTCGTTTTGGCCTAGGCCCAGGGATGGATGAACACTATCTTGTTCGTACAAGAGAAACAGGGTTTCTCAAATTGGAACTTTTAGAAATAATGAAGTAGTAAAAACGTAAATGTGTGTGTAAGGAGGGGGGTTAGTGGGGGATGGGGTTAAATATTTATGTTGTGTCTACAGAAGAGAATATTATATTTCAATGGACTACGATGAGTCACTTCCTTGTTTTGTCACGTGATACGTACCAGCCATTGGTAGGCTTTCTGCTACACATAACAACACATAACAACAGATAACAGCTGATCAGCCATTGCCATTATTAATTTTAAAGCACAATGTTTGTCTCCATCAGCGCTTCCCCAGTGTTAATTAAAAATTTTACTTTTCAAAATATTCTTGAATACACGCTTTTCTTTAAATGACATTCATTAAATGTGACAATAATTATAATTCAGTTATGATTAAAGGAAGAAAGTTGTTTGAAGAAGCATTTGTGAGCGACTAGTGTGTTGCAGACAGCCTACCGGAAGTCTTACTCGTACTTACGCTTATCACGTGACAAAACAATCGACTCATCGTAGTCCAGTAGACACAAATACAGCAGCTATTAAAATTAATCGCTTGAACGTGTTTCATGTTTAAAGTGAATTCAATCTAAATATAGATTGTCATAACAGCCTATATACATTAATGAGCTTAGTCATTCAATATTTATGTTATTTATTATTGAAAATGTAATCACGGTCAAAGGGAAATTAGTAAAACACAGTAAGGTTAAACCCGATAAAAGGAACGCAACAAAACTACGAACGTGTCGGCAGGAAGCCTTCATCAGCGAACAAACAGAAACTCCTGATTGCAGTCTCTCCCCATTATTACCCTAATCACGTCAGACAGCGCTTTGACCAGTTCATCATATGTTTAGCTTTTTTTTCATAGCATGGAGTAAATATTCCTAGCCTTGTGTCGATTTTATTACAACATTGCCTCACATTTAAGGCATGCTAACTTAATCACAATTATATAGATTATCCCTTTCCATGGAAAGACAAAACCAATAATTTTTTTTAAAAAATGCTGGCGTGGCTGATTAATTCGTCTGAAGAAAGCCAAGACAAAAATATGGTGTCATATCTGATAAGCTTTAAATTAAGTATGCATTTTCAATTTGGGATGACCAAAGAACATCATAAGAAGATCGTTGTTGAGACCTGGTGTATGTGTATGTGGGGAGCGGGTTTTTGTTTCAGATGTAAGTATGGCATAGGGAGGAACAATGCTCAGGGTTCAACCTGAACATCACAATCTTTTTAAATCTTATTCAATATTATTTAGATATACCTCGGTATCAGTTAGAGCTTCACGTTATAATTTTATGTTTTGTTTCCAAATTGATCAGTTCTTTTCAATGTCCCTTACAAATGCCCTCTACAAATTCCTTTCAGTCTGGCCTTTGATTTCTGCTTGCAATTATTTATTTTTTATTTCCAAACAAGAGCTCTAAACTAGGCCAGCCGGCTCGGGCGGCGTAAAGAATATGAAGGCAGGCACATAGACAAACTGTTCGGCTGCACTCGATCAGCGAGGTTACGGCCAGAAGAATAGGTCCAATCGAAATTTAGGGCCCTTCAAGGGCTCCGTGGGCCACGTAAGTTGATTTGCTCTGCGAGCTCTAACGGTTTTAGGGTATTGAATGTCAGAGGAAAATGAGAGGGTGGGGGAAGAGGGTGGTTAGGGTATGAGGAGATCCAAACGTTATTGGGAGATAAGGAAGAGTAGATGGACTACGGGAGTGAAGAGAAGTAGTTACATTTTTAAAAACGTTTTTTGAAATGTAACTAAAACGTTAGTAGGCCGTAGAATTAAAATGGAGCCGAATTTCTTTAACAAAGTATTTTTTTTTTTACAACCATTGGTTGTGCTGCGGTTTGAGCGATCACATGGTACGGGTTCAATTCTCTATATAAGGCAGTTTTCTTGTGTTCACATTTTGAAGTCACACTATATGATTCAAAACTAGCTTTCGTATATAAAATTTGAACTTATTTCCCCTTCAGCAAAATGCATTAAAGACTTAGGTAAAGAAAGCGTTAGAAAAATATTCTGTACTCGTTTGAGAGTAAAAATTGTTGTTTTATTAAGCTTTACTAAAGCATGCGTGAAATGAATGCTCTTTGACTGATCAGGACACCCCAATTTCCCTCAATTGTTTTTTAATACCTAACACTTTTCATGGTGTTTCTCACAACAGAGTCCCTCGGTGGTGGGCCCCGGAGCGTGATTGACACGGACGCCCATTTCCAACCCAGCCCACAAAAGGAAGATACTTTTTGAAGAAAGGGAAAACGATTAAAATCACTCCTTCAAACGTGTCTTTTGAGTGTGATCTCTAAAACTCCTGCCTGTCCAGTACAGTGTGATCTCTAAAACTCCTGCCTGTCCAGTACAGTTTAAAGTGTGGGAAGCAGTGTCTATACACTGTACTAGGTTGAACATTATGATTTTGTTAGAGCATTTCCTTGTTTGAAATTTAAACGTGCTTCCATCGCGATGATAACAACAATCATAAAGCGTCGGAAGTCATCATGACCATCATCAACATCATCGCCTGTCGAACCTTCTGGGGCATAGGCCACAAACAAAGGCTCTCTAGGCATCACGGTCTTGGGCCAGTCTCTTCAGCTGTCCCCAGTTGCGACCATTTTTTTTAGTGTTTGCCCCCAGCTCCCTTCTCCAAGTCATTTTGGGTTGACCTCTTTTTTCTCTTGCCCTTGGTGTTCCAGGCCAATGAAACATCTTACGAAGAAGAGAGAAAAAAACGCATACCCATGTACAAGAAATTTGTAGTTAATACAATAATTTCCCCACTCAAGACGTAAATGACATGCTGATGATTACAAATCAAAAATACACATGTGAAGATGTGAAACTGATTTATGTCTTGTATATAATAATTTAATAAGCTGTGAATAACCATCATGATGTCGTGATGTAATTACTTAATTACTTTATTTACATAATATCCTTTAAGTTACAGATCCAGACAATGAAATAAATGGAGTAGTGTTAAAGATTAAACAAGTTGGAGAGTGCTGGGAGATGTACCACACGTATGGCGCAAGAGGATGGAGCGTGCTGGGAGATGTATCACACGTATGGCGCAAGAGGATGGAGCGTGCTGGGAGATGTACCACACGTATGGCGCAAGAGGATGGAGCGTGCTGGGAGATTACCACACGTATGGCGCAAGAGGATGGAGCGTGCTGGGAGATGTACCACACGTATGGCGCAAGAGGATGGAGCGTGCTGGGAGATGTACCACACGTAAGGCGCAAGAGGATGGAGCGTGCTGGGAGATGTACCACACGTATGGCTCAAGAGGATGGAGCGTGCTGGGAGATTACCACACGTATGGCTCAAGAGGATGGAGCGTGCTGGGAGATGTACCACACGTATGGCGCAAGAGGATGGAGCGTGCTGGGAGATGTACCACACGTATGGCGCAAGAGGATGGAGCGTGCTGGGAGATGTACCACACGTATGGCTCAAGAGGATGGAGCGTGCTGGGAGATGTACCACACGTATGGCTCAAGAGGATGGAGCGTGCTGGGAGATTACCACACGTATGGCTCAACAGGATGGAGGGAGGTCGTGATATTTTTCACGGTGCTTAAATCTATATCTGGGTAGATATTTACAAAGTGCTTCAAAGAAAGTACTGCTGGATCTGTCTTATCAAAGTATTCCAATGAAAGTACTGCTGGATATGTCTTATCAAAGTGTTCCAAATAAAGTACTGCTGGGTATTTATTTACAAAGTGCTCCAAAGAAAGTACTGATTGATCTGTCTTATCAAAGTGGTCCAATGAAAGTACTGCTGGATATGTCTTATCAAAGTGTTCCAAAGAAAGTACTACTGGGTATATCTTTACAAAGGGTTCCAATGAAATTACTGCTGGGTAATGTCTTTACAAAGGGTTCCAATGAAAGTACTGCTGGGTAGTGTCTTTACAAAGGGTTCCAATGAACGTGGAGCTTGGTATGCCGTTACACAGACTTAAGGTTGTCATTTATTTCTTATTAATTCGATCTAAGAGTACACAGACATGAATAGGTATAAAGAGGTCCTCATCTTTTTGACCAGGGGTGTGACTGCTCAGAATATCTGATTAGAAACCATCGCCAACTGAAGACTTATAAAGTGTTTGTATGTTTTAGTATTGCAATTATTTTGAATACTTTTTTCACACTCTGTATTTTTTTATGGGTGCCATTTGTTACATTTAATAAACCCTTGTTATATTGTTACACACCTACTATGTCACTTTATTTCCTTTCTCCATCAATTGTTTCAGAACATTAACACGCATGCTCATAACAGTAGATGATTATATTTCTTTCCTTGTTTGAGGCTCAAATAATTGTGTGTGTTTTTTTAATTCAACATTCAATGTTATTCCATGCCAAAACTGTCTTTAGATCATTCCTGGATATTAGAGATTAAGGAGAAAATAAAGAAAAAAACCTCAAAGACTTGTCGCTTTCGATTTGAGGCAATCCGCGGGAATTCCCTTAACTTAAGCTCTTAATTCTCTATTTGCCAGTCTAGCAAGGGGAGCTACTCTATCATCGTCTGTGTTTTGGAACCATAGTCATGGGGTCTGATAGTTGTATAGCTGTTGTTTTTCTAATTTTCGGATACGACATCAATAAAATGGAACTTAAAATCAACAATCAATACCAGTCATCCAAAGATCCAGAACGTAGATATTTAGTTTAACAGTTATCATAACCTCTCATCACTGATACCGGGAAGAGTCATGAAATAAGTACACATGCACCAGAAAAGAACAAGTCTGTAAAGATCTAAGCCAGTGGTTCCTAAGCTTGTGATCCGCTGAGCCCTATTTTTGGAATCAAATTCAATAGAGGAAAACAAAAGAGTATTTGTTATTTTATTCCATAGAGCAGCCGCGGTGCTCCTTAACATGGCACGCAGAGCACAGGTCGATAACGACAGCACTAATTCATGTAACTTAGATATAATGACCAATAGTTGTAAATTTTGTCATCCTGGCCCAAAATAATCCAATTATCCCCCCTCCCCCCCACCCAATCACGAGCCATCCTCACCCGCCACCATCACCAACTAACATCACAAACAACCACCACACACAAACCTTTTCCTCCTCCACCCTTATGTGCTACGATCTTCGCTTCGCACTGAGTTCCATTATTGTGGTTATGGTTTCAACAAACCTACAACAAAATATAGTTGTGCGTCAATGTAGGTTTAGTCTAAACTCCAGCCCCTAGAGAGTTTGATAACTAAATTTCATTTTAAAAAAATAAAAAAAGTATTGGGTTTACGTCATGAATCCATGTATAAAAAATTTCACTTTCGATCGGCACGAACGCTTTCTACTAATGAGTGAGAACAAGAGTGGTTTCCCCTTGAGATTGAAGCGCCATGATTAGCTATTTTGGATCTTGCATTCACAGTTTAGAAATGATTTATTTTACTAGGTCAATAAATGTTATGATGAAAATTAATTGGTTGTTTTTTTCTTATCGAGTCGAGAAGATTATACATTTTTTTTTTTTTTAAAAGTGATGAGATGCTTGATAAGACAACATTTTGAAAGAAGACATTTATTTTGAACTGTTGAGAAAGAAATGGCTGAATAATTTGTAGCATTTAAAGAAAGGATTCAAGAAGAGCATTGATCAAGATAATTATAAGATATTTGTACACGGCTGTAATCCAAATTTATCTATAGGATTTTTCAACAAGAATATCCCAATTTAGTAATATTGATTTATATAATTTTAAAAAAAAATATGCTTTCTTATTAGACAAACGTCATACAAACATCATACAAACATCATACAAACGTCATACAACATCATGCAAACATCATGCAAATTTCTCTCTGGACCATTATTAAGTTTTATTCCCCAGTCCCTAAGTGCCACGAAAGTGCACACCACAAACGACTCAATCATCATTTTAAAAAACTCAATCATTAAAACAAACAGCTCAATCATCATTACAAAAACTTAATCGTCATTACAAACAGCTCAACCATCATTACAAAAAAACTTAATCATCATTACAAACAGCTCAATCATCATTACAAAAAATCTAAATCATCATTACAAACAGCTCAATCATCATTATAAATATCTCAATATTCATTAAAAACAGCCCAATCATCATCACAAACAGCCCAGTCATCATTACAAACAGCTCAATCATCATTATAAATAACGCAATAATGGGTACGAAAATAACTCAACATATGTTACAAAATAACCCTTACAATCATCCTTGCGAACAACCCGAAAATCACAACAAACAACACTTTCATCAATACAAAAACTCAACAATCACCTTAAACCACCCAATCATCACAAAAGACATCCCAATCACTCTTACTGGGTTTGGAGTGTGACCCGAAACACGGGATGAGCCTTATGCGGCATTTTTTACAACGGGACCGGGTCCGGGTATGTTTGAGACAGTACCCGGCGGGTCCGGGTATGTTATAGAGAGTACCCGGCGGGTCCGGATGTTACAATAAATTAGTTATTTTCTCAATATCTATAACGTTTTCTAACAAACAAGGAGAAGTATAAAGTGCACGGATAGAAACACTAGTGATCCCAAGCGCATGAAAGATGAAGGAATCATGCATATAGCGTGATAATGTTATCCTAACTCAGCAGTTCTCAAACGTGTAAAGGCACAGACCCCTTTGATATTTGACTTTTACTTCCTGTGATCCTACATCCGGCAACAAAAAACGTGGTTTTTTTTTGTCCTGTGATTTTTTCCTTTCGTCTTGTTTTCCGATGAAGGCCCTAAGCCGAAACGTCAAAATCTTTTGTAATGTCTATAATTCAAGTTTATCATACTTTGTTCACATAATTCATTTACACACCTTGAATGCAGTCCATCAATTATCTTTTAAAAAAACATTAACAAAGTTGTAGCGACCAAGAAATAGATTTATAACTTGAAATTGAAGCTGTTGTGGAGTGAGAGGGGCAATATAAATATATATAAAAGGAAAAGAAACTGCCTTATATTTATATTAAAGGAACTGCCCATATCTACATCATTGTTCACATTTTATGTAGCTGTAGTTTAGTCAGAGTTTAATAACAACAAAAAACTAGTCAGACCAGTGTAAATAATATTTAAATTCAAATGAAAATTAAAATAATTATAAAATGAGAATTTCACAAACAGCAAACCCACGCAGCACCCCCCCCCCCTTTTTTTGTTGTTTCGTTTAAATTTTCAAACTCTGAAATGAACCCAGACAATTTGTCAGGTGAACCCCGAGGGGCGCATGACCTTATTTTGAGGACAACTACCCTAGCCCGTAAAACAAAAACAAAAATAGAAAATGAAGCGCTTTGTTGCGCGATCAAACATTACACAAGATGGATTAGTTGTTTCTCTACCAAACGATTCATTATGCTATAACCACTTAAGTGTATTAAAGAAATATATGTAATCAATACTTTAAAAAAAAAATATACATCATTCAAAAGTGTTACTAAAGAAGTATAAAATAAGTGTCCCACAAAAACTTCAGAGTTGTTACAGTAATATGACTTTTTAAAAAAAAAAGTGTGGCGCAACTCAATTTTCCTCGCACTTCGCAATGACAGGAACGTATCGGTATTACTAATGTTATTCCACTTTATTTCACGATCGATGGGAGAATACAAATCAAATGTATAAATGTGTCCAACATTGAATTTTCAATTTATGTACGTCGAATATGTGATTTCGGCTGATGCTACATCGAAAACTGTGGTCTCAGAATTGAATTTTGTTGTTGAATGTTTGCAGATTTATGACATCAAACACCAGCTACAAGATTGCCAGACACTCCAGCCATTTTCTTACATCCCCTGCTGTATTCACACTACTTCTTTCTTATTTCTACCCCCTTTTCCCCCACCCTTGGAGACGAGACAACCCTATTACGGAAGATCCCGTTGTGTTGATGATAAATTGGAAACGCGATAATATCGAGAGTATGACGCCCCGTAGATCCCGTGTGATCCATCGTCAGCACGAAACGTATTATATTCGGGATCACGTGAGGTCTACGAGACGGAATAACGGCAGGTCACAGAGATGAAATGAGCGGACGAGAAGTCTGTGGAATCGCTGATAGAAAAGTAGTATTTATGTGGTACCGACTCGTTCAGTTGGACGGCCAGTCTATGTCAACCATTCCAGGATTTTTATTTTTTATCACGGGAGATATTTGCACTTGAAATAACGCTAACCAAGATTGGCGGCAATATATTTTAGCAGTGTTATGACCCATTGAAGTGGCCAATAGGATAAGGACTCAGGACTTAATTAGACTATAGAACCCCTTTTCAATGACGACATGGTTAATTAAATTTTAAAAAAAATCTTCTTCTATATTTTGAGGGCCCACCATCAATGCATTGATGATTCTTTCATATATTATCACATTCGAAGACATACGGTACATTTCACGGAAATATTATTGATACAGAGTGTGTATTATGTGGTCTGATTTGTCTCGTGGATAAAACGTTATTGTGTTTTAAACAGAATTTCGCATTTACAAAAAGTATCAGCAACAATCCCATGGAAAGTTTTAATAAGCATAAGCATTCGCCACATGTGACCACATAAATATGCTATTTAACATGTGACCACATAGATTTGCTATTTAACATGTGACCACATAGATATGCTATTTAACATGTGACCACAAAGATATGCTATTTAACATGTGACCACATAGGTTTGCTATTTAACATGTGACCACATAAATATGCTATTTAACATGTGACCACAAAGATATGCTATTTAACATGTGACCACATAGGTTTGCTATTTAACATGTGACCACATAAATATGCTATTTAACATGTGCCCACATAGATATGCTATTTAACTTGTGACCACATAGGTTTGCTATTTAACATGTGACCACATAGATTTGCTATTTAACATGTGACCACATAAATATGCTATTTAACATGTGACCACATAGATATGCTATTTAACATGTGACCACATAGATTTGCTATTTAACATGTGACCACATAGGTTTGCTATTTAACATGTGACCACATAGATATGCTATTTAACATGTGACCACATAGATTTGCTATTTAACATGTGACCACATAGATATGCTATTCATTTAAGGCAAATTTTACCAATCCAACAAGCCCACCGTAAGCATAGCTTAGCCTCGTTTGCCCTCACAGCACACACTTGCAGAGTCTACACCCCAACCCCACACGTTTACACCCCGCAATGGCTACTCCCCAACCCCACCTCTCATTGCTTGGAGAGTGCAGAGGTTACCATCATGTTGCGATTTCTCCCTCAAGCACGAACAATGTTGTTTTTAAACAATTCCATACTTTATATTCAACAAAAGGACCATTCTTTTTGGGTTTTTTTTTTTTTTAAACATTTTTTTTTTACAATGAAAACATCTTAGAGAATTTAGCTTAAGATTTCGTAAACTGAAACCGCGTTGTGCACAGAACAAGACAAAAACGATTGTCAGAAAGATATACCCTAGAGATGGCTGGGTGAATCTTGTTTTGAAATAACAGATTGGGGTTGCAGATTTTTATTTTTATAAAATAAATTCATACTCAGTCTCCAGAATGTTTCATAAGATGATGGCTGGATTCAAACATTACACAAAATATATTTTGATAAGTTCTAAAAATTATGTTCATCATCAGAAAGTTATAACTTCACTTATGGTATAAAAGAGCCGGACATGAGTAGAGCCGGGCATGAACGGGGCCGGACATGAGTAGAGCCGGACATGAAAGGGGCCGGACATAAGTAGAGCCGGACATCACATGTGCCGGATATGAACCGAGCCGGACATGAGCGGGGCCGGATATGAACCGAGCCGGACATCAGTAGATCCCGACATGAGTGGGGCCGGACATGAACCGAGCAGGACATGAGTCTGCTACTATTCATAAGGAAAGTTTGGGCTAGGTGCCCAGAGATGCCTAGGCTCAGTGGACCTGAGCTTTAGAGGCAAATACATAATATTGTCAGATATTCAGAGGGAGCGATGTTAAACAGGGCTCAAAATAAAATCTTGAAGATCTCGAGCAAATATCCCGGCTATGTGCCTTTGTTTGGCCGCTCAAAGGCGTTCCGAAACCTTGATCCTAGTCTGAAAGGCGTCAACTTAAAGTTAGCGTTAGCCATCCGTTCCGTAACAACCCGTTCCAGGCATATCCAGGATGGTGGTAATATTGTCTGACAGTCGCCACAGCAAAGCTGTCAGGAAAATATAATCGCAATAGTCAAAATAAATTTAATAACATATATAAATGATTTAATGTCTTCGTATCTTATATAAGAATTTTCTTTTTTTTAAAAAGGAATTGAAATCTCAATTATGTTGACTTCTTGGGCCTTGCGTCACACTGTTTGGATAGCTCCAGATAAGCAACAACAACAAAAAAAAACAACAACACAAAACACCGAAAGGGCTTCGGTACTTGTCGGGCTCACTTAAAGCAATGACGCGGGAGATCGTGTTTGGTGGGTACACATCCATCACGGGGGTGATCACAGCACCACGATAATATGAGGAGCAACAGCCTGTGATGAGGTGTGTGGTAGTATTGCAAGGGGAGGTGTTTGTTCAAGATGGCTGAAACAACACGGGGACGAGCGATTCTGTGTCGAGGTTCAAACCAGGGGATGAATGGTGTAGACCCACGCAGAGAAACATCGTTTGAGATTGCTCACGTTGCGTAGTGTAGGGTTGCACCAGGCGCGTTACCACGTGGTTTACAGAAGACGGAATTTATTATGGCGAAACTTCTATAAATGAATTGCCTGATTTTTTTATTTTTTTTGTAAGCGTTGTTTGAAGTCATTCAATGGGTAGAATAAAGAAAATGAAACGTTTATGTACAAGAAAGTTCAAATTTGAGTTATTATGGTATTCTAGCAGTGTTTTAGATAAGGCTGAATGTTGTTGAAAACGCACTAGTGTTTTGATCGGTGACAACTTAAAATACATGTTTTAAAATTTAGAAGTATCTAGTTTTTTCGGAAAATCTACATCATGCTTATAAGCCAAAAGAAGTCCAAGCCAAAAGAACAAAAGAAGTCCAATCCAAAAGAACAAAAGAAGTCCAAGCCAAAAGAAGTCCAAGCCAAAAAAACTAAAGAAGTCCAAGCCAAAAGACGTCCAAGCCAATAGAGGTCCAAGCCAAAGGAAGTCCAAGCCAAAAGAAGCCCAAGTCAAAAGAAGTCCAAGCCAAAAGAACAAAAGAAGTCCAAGCCAAAAGAAGTCCAAGCCAAAAGAACAAAAGAAGTCCAAGCCAAAAGATGTCCAAGCCAAAAGAGGTCCAAGCCAAAGGAAGTCCAAGCCAAAAGAAGTCCAAGCTAAAAGAAGTCCAAGTCAAAAGAAGTGCAAGTCAAAAGAAGTCCAAGCTAAAAGAAGTCCAAGTCAAAAGAAGTCCAAGCCAAAAGAAGTCCAAGCCAAAAGAAGTCCAAGCCAAAAGAAGTCTAAGTCAAAAGAAGTCCAAGTCAAAAGAAGTCCAAGCCAAAAGAAGTCCAAGCCAAAAGAAGTCCAAGCCAAAAGAAATCCAAGCTAAAATAACAAAAGAAGTCCAAGCCAAAAGAACAAAAGAAGTCCAAGCTAAAAGAAGTCCAAGCTAAAAGAACAAAAGAAGTCCAAGCTAAAAGAACAAAAGAAGTCCAAGCCAAAAGAACAAAAGAAGTCCAAGCCAAAAGAAGTCCAAGCCAAAAGAACAAAAGAAATCCAAGCTAAAAGAAGTCCAAGCTAAAAGAAGTCCAAGCCAAAAGAGCAAAAGAAGTCCAAGCCAAAAGAAGTGTTAGGAGAGTATCAAGGGTTGCCTGAACAAAATGTAATGGCATGTGAGTTGAAACTCTAGAGAGTTGTCTTAACTTAGTGCTGTGAAATGTCGCCTGGACACAACCCTTGGGATATCTCTAATAGTAACAACTACGATGGTCACATCTCCACCTTGAAATATCTCCCATTTTAACAGCTATCGTCGCAAAATTTAACCCTCAAACAGCCAGCTTGGTCACATCTCTACTTGCGACAGATCACTCAGTAACAACTGCCGTGGTCACATCTCTACTTGCGACAGATCACTCAGTAACAACTGCCGTGGTCACATCTCTAATAGTGGCATCTCTACTGGGATTATCTTACCTAACAAAAGCACATCAGTAACCAAATCACCTATAATACAATGATTGAATGTATGGGTTTCACACCAGTAAACCCCTGAATTATTGATCTAAACCATTGTCTATAGAGTCAGGTTATGGATCTAGACTACTGTTTATAGAGACGAAGTTATTGATGGTCAAAGTAAAGGCGATGAATAAATGTTAGTGTTGAATTGATTCGTTGGATCAGAAGAAACACAATCTACTATCCGTGCTGCTGGGCTGTTAACCCACGAGCTTTGAGATGTTGTTAGAACTGATCACATGTTGCAACGAACCCATGAGAACCTCCCCCCACCCTCCCAAGTGTTGGGACGAATCATGAAACTTTGAACTTTTAAGACCAACTTGAAGGAACTATTCATGACCCTAAAATTCTTATTCAAACATCACATTACGTTTGTTTGAAATTGAAAAGAAAAGAGTTGCAATTCAATTCAATCCAAACTTGCCCACGCATGCGCACATCCTTATTGTAGTAATGCGATGTTGTTGGTCAGAAGTGGTGAGATGTCAGAAAGTATGGAAGATGTTGTGCTATGTTTTTAGATAGATGGTTTTCTGAGATTGGTAGAGTGGAAGGAACGCATTTAATTCAACGGGAGATGCTTGGATCCAGGAATCCAGGTAGTCCAAGGAAAGTGTTTGGGGTGTGAAAAGGTTTGATGGGATGGCGTGTGTTGTTTGTGTTCCATCGGGGATTCAAAAAGACAAAAATTGCACACCATTAATCAGAGGATGGACGCACCATGGTGCAGCACTGAACAAGGATTTATCGCGCTGCTACTGAACCCCCCGAGCAGACGTGTGTCTGCTTTACCAAAAGGGACACGGTCCTGGCTGTCATCTTTCCTAGTCTGCTCCCAAAGGTTCCTATAATGCCAACTTGACGACCCGTGTGAGTAAATACCAACGAAGGCGGCGCTAATGCTACTAGTATATGTACGTTTTTGTTCAATATTTACGCATGTTTAGTAATATAAATTATAATATTTTTTTTTTACATTTCCATGCATCCGTAAGTATTAAAATACAAAATAATAATAATAAACGAATGAGACAGATACTAATCTTTCCGCTCACATAAGATGTTCCCGGTTTACAGTTCCTAGAGGACGAGGTGACTCAGCAACACTGAGACATTTTCATGGCCAGACCAAACACGTTGCAGGGTACACAAGACTGCAGCAGGTGCTCATTTTTATGTTTTGTAGTTATAAAGTTTAAAAAAACTGCTGAAAATGAACTAGTACGTTTTTATCACAAGGGATTAATCGTAAATTTAAAAGTTTCACAACTACTTTTTGGACGTACAGACAGACAACCATCAGTTACTCACCAGTTTTGGTAACGGTGTTGACCACCAAAATCGGGACAATCTGTAAAATCTTCTTTAGTCCTTTGATCCACACAAGCACACAAATTTTGTTTCTGTTTGTAGGCAGGTAAATAAATCCGTTCTTGGCGTTTGGTGTTCAACAAAATATAAACTGTTGACTTTATGAAGTTGTCGGGGAAAACGATATCTCGAGAACACTTAAACATAAGTAGAGCATCTGAAGCCAGTGTCATGTAAGTTCGTTGTTTCAAAGTTAGGACACGTATCTATTGAATATTGTGCAGTATGAATAAATTGTGGATCTTGTCTATAAAACAGAACAGACAACTTTGACAATAAGAATCTTGTCTATAAAATAGACAAGACAACTCTGACACTAAGATCTTGTCTATAAAACAGAAAAGACAACTTTGACACTAAGATCGTGTCTATAAAACAGAAAAGGCATCTTTCAATCTTGGAATCGTGACATTCAAACATCGGCGGATCAGATAAAACACGCAGCAAAACTCATTTCACATATGAAAAGTGGCGTAGTAAAGCCGGGGCTCGGAGGGTGCGGTCCGTCCCGGGTATTTCTTTTTGAAATAAATACTGAGGGGGTGGCATATTCAAGAACACCGCAGAAGGGGAGGGGGTGGTGGTACAAATCTTGACCAAACCCGGGCGGCATTAACCCCAGCAATGTCACAGCATGTGTAACAACAGACTGCACTCGTTACACAAAAGATTAAAGGCGAAACACAACTCTAAAGGTTTCAAATAATAAATGTTAATGGAGGACTGCTATTGGGATAGGTTTTTTTTCCTTCTAAATATGCTGAATATGTTTCGTAAATCGGTCGACTTGACCTGGATTTTGATCGTTATTAAAGCAGCGTGAGGGATGAGGGTGTATTGGGAGTGTGAATAGAGACCCTCCCTTGGATTACGATTTAAAACGTCATATCACGTGACGTGAGCACCAAGAAACCAGCCAGGCAGTGTACTCGGAACTCTTTTCATTGGGCATTTTTAAAAAATACTGTTGTAAGATACAATGCTTTTTTTTTTTTTTGTGCGGCCCTTTGTTCAGATTTTGCTGCGGTCTTGTGTACCCTACAACATGTTTGGTCTGGCCATGAAAATGTCTCAGTGTGTGTGAGTCACCTCGTCCTCTAGGAACTGTAAACCGGGAACATCTTTATTATAGAAATAAACTTACGTTAGCTCGCGTTAACCCCCCCCCCCCCCCCCCCATGGGAAATAACTCTGTGAAATATAGGGCGGGTTGGCTGTTCGTGGAAAGTGAATAGATTGGATAGTGCAAAGTTTCTAAGAGTAGTTGCCTCCCGTAATAAGACATCATTTTGTTTATTGTAATATAGTGCGTTAATAACTGAAACCAAATTTTCAACAAACAAACAAAAGCAAACCAGTGACATACAAATGCTAGATTGACTCTTAAAGGTTATTTGGCCCACAAAAGGTGTCTATCAGCTCTTTATGAACATGTGACGCATTTTAAAATGTAACTCAAATACATAAGGATTTAGAGTTAATTATAAAATCATAATTTAAAAAAAAATTAATTAATAAAAAAAATAAAAAAATATTTAAAAAAAAAGAAATTACAACTAGTCAGATAGGAAACATTTCAAGATCACGAACGATATCATTCATGAAAACTTCAACGGGCGTGAGACAGAGCAGCCGCCAATGCTTATAGAGACGTAACGTTGGCAAAACACGCACGGAGTTGAAATAAACAAAGACAACAAAAGAATTCAAGTACATAAAAATTAGTTAAACAATTACAAAAAAAAACCCCAAAGTTCTTCGTGTCAATCCTACTTTATGTTAAAGTTTTGTTTGCTTTGATTTCATTCGTATCCGAAATTTGATCGAAAGAAAATTCGTCGACGGAAAATTGATCGACGGAAATTTGATCGAACGGAAATTTGGTCGAATCTTTTTTTTAGTTTATACGTTAAAATTGTGAGCGAAATTTCTTTTTCAACGCATTATTTTGTTTTACTATATAGTATAGTGCTTTCAAAAAGAAATTTGACGCAAAATTTTAACGTCTGAACTGATTTCATTTCGTGTGATCTCTCTTTTATGTTATTGCAGCAACTGATTTTTTTTTGGTATCGGAATCGTTTTTTATCAAACTCAGTGCAGGATACCAATACAAAGCACATAGCAACAGCTACAAAAGTGGTCTCCAATGCAAAGCACACACCCATTGAACAAACGAAGTGGCTATTGGTACCCGGGTACCAGAATTGAGAGGTTGGGATTAAAAAACGATTTAAAATATTATTGTATTAGTCAAAATGTACCCGGACACGCAGCGCCGCCATTTGCACCCGGGTACCATTAGACTCAATGCTATTCGGATGTCATTTGCTGTAGTTTATTTTGGTAAAACTGAAGAATTAAGATTACAAACGTATAGTACATTCAATTATCTTTCATTTGATACCAAATTTTGTCTTACAAACCTAACAATAATATTTTAAATCGTTTTTTAATCCCAACCTCTCAATTCTGGTACCCGGGTACCAATAGGTGCAGCCTTGAACAAAATTGTTATATGTTTCACCTTCCCCTTGAAAACACAGAAACAAAACAACAACTGATTTTTAGGAGATTGGGTAGGGCTGAAAATGTGTAAGAATGTGTTGTCATCGGCAACGAGCCTATGAGCCAAGTTTCGGCTCGATTGGATGACAAGAAGTAGGTCAATTAGCCGTCCGAAGATTTCGCCGCCAGAGAGAAACACTCGGACAAAAAAAAAGTTTAAAAAAAGGATTTAATTTTTTTTTTTTTTTAAATATGTGCATTATCGGAATGCATCGAAAAAATGTTTTTTAAAGAATTTAAACCACTTGTGAAACAAAAAGACTACATAAAACAAGATCAAGTAAATTAAATTGATAAACATGAATATAAGAAAACCAATAGCAAACCAATAGCCAACAAATACAAACCAATAGCAAAGCAATAGCAACCCAACAGAAAACCAATAACAAAGCAATAGCAACCCAATAGCAAACCAATTGCAAAAATATAGCAAACCAAACTCAAATTAATAGCTAACTAATGGCAAACCAATCTCAAACTAATCAAACTTTGTGTTAACATTACTCCTTTATGGAAGGTTCCATTGCCCGACACAACTTTACGACACCAAAAAAGGAGAGATGGAGCATTCATTTTTTGGGGCTTCTTCGACGACATCGGCTGCACCCCCAATGTGGGCAACACTGACATATTGAAAGCTAAATTATGTTCACTTGTTATAAAAACGTCTAGAGAAATGCTGATTCAAGATGAAATATTTAAAGAGGAAGAGTGTCATAAAATGCACTTGAAGGTGTTTATATAGGTTACACCTTTGTATGCACATTTGACAACAAGTGACATCCAAAAACAAAATTTTTATAAAGTAATTCATTTCGAAAATTAAAAAATTAAATTGCCAACAAATCATATATAAATATGAGTTCCACAATTTCAGAACCCCTGACGTAACAAAAAGATGTAGTTTAAGACTCGCGTAGTATTTACGTGAATGAGGAACGTGAATGAACTCGTCATACCGCGCACGTAGATCTGTCCTGCCCCCCCCCCTTTTTTTCCCCCACGTCTCACGCCTGTGGGCCACCGCTTGATGAGTCAAAGATACAAACTCAATAGGCAGGGGCGTCGACCTTAGGTTTTGGGACGGGGGGGGGGGGGGAGGGAATAATTTCTACCACAAATATTTTTTTCTAAAAATATATAAATCGAAACACATAAAATTACGTTTAAGAAACATCGTTTAAAAAAGGAGAAAGATTAGGCAATCGATAAACTAACTACTTTGGTTGTCCCAGATGGTGAGTTAAATAGACACATAGTCGATCAGGGAGGGAATCGTCTTGACTTGACACTGACTAGGAACACGCTTGTGTCTACTAAACTGGAGCATACGTAAGCTCTTAACGGTATACCTGGATCACTAGAGCTCTAAATCACGTACGTCCTTGGGAAAAAAAAAAGTAGTCCGAGGGAGTCTCCGCTTCAAAACATTGACTTGGACATTTCTGAAGATTGAACTAGGGAGAACTAGCTACAAATTGAGACTACAAAGAGGAATGCACCGAGATATATAGCTAGTTAAGCACGAAATGCTTATGATGAACCAGGGCCGGCCCTAACAATTGCTGGGCCCTATGCGAAACGGTTTGCGCGAGGCCCAGTCTGGGTAGGGATAAGGATAACAAGTGAAAATTAAGATTTTGTATTAGAAAATATTTTAGCGTGGAGCCTATGAAAGTGCGGGGCCCATTGCGGCCGCATTGGTTGCATTGGCCTAAGGCCGGCCCTGTGATGAACGCTCTTGCAAGAATTGCGGATAAATTGACGTCATCTCTTTGATGTTTCCTTGTAAAAACTAGAATTATTTCCCTTTGATTATTCCAGTCGGGACTTCTATTTTATTCGAATCGTTGTGTTCAAGAGCTTTTGTAGTTCAACATTGTTCTGTCTGTCGACAAAGATTTTTTTTTTAAAATGTCAAAGTATTTCATTTGGGGAGGGAGGGGTAGGGGGTGGTGGGGGGTGTCCTGGTCGCGTTTGTATTTGGGGTGGGTTTTTTTGGTTTGTTTGTTTTTCCTTGGGAAAGTGGATTAAGGGGCTTGGGTGGGGGAAAGAGGGGGGGGGGGGTCGAAAAATCGCATATGTGTGTGTGGGTTGGTGGATGAATTGTTTAACTGAAACTTCCAATCTAAAAATATACAGCACGTCCTGCTACACATACAGAAATTAGTTTTTAAGAGGATCAAACTTTCAGCAAACTATTAAAACAATGATTAGCGTATACATTTCTTTAGATGCACCGCAAGCAACTTCCAGAAACGCACACTGCAAACTTCAAATAAACAGGAGGCCAGGTCACTGACACTACCACCAAACGATCTGTTACGGAAATGATATAACAATTTGACATTGTAACCTAACAGTACAACCCAACACTACAGCCTAACGTTACAACCTAACATTACAACCTGATATTACAGCTTAACATTACAATTACGTCAGAATTAACCGAGCCGTGACCACACAGACGGACATGAAAGGCAGAGGAACCTGTTACAGCCTAACAACTCCTTTGTCCGCAAACAATCCACAGAAAAGAATCCACCGTCCACAGCTAGTAGCCGCTATAATAAACGCCCGCCTCACACATGAGAAACGAACCTTGAGTAAGACCGCGAGTACTTCAAAAGACATTCCCAGTGCTTTCTATCGCGTGCCCGTGTGGGGAATCTAACTCCACCCCCCTCCCTCCTCCTTACCCCATTCTCCCCCCCCCCCCACCCCCACTCCCGGTCGTTTTCTCATCGCTGACTGGCGAAAGTCAAAACTGAGAGATTTCGTAAAAGGCAGGCGCTGGTCGCTCGTTAAGAGTTATTGGTGGCAGATGAACAGATAGTGAAAGACTGGTTATTTTAGAACTCAAGTCAAGGGGAGAGTAAATCAATGGAGGTTCCTAATATAATTATAAGTAACTATACGTCCAAACTTACTGAGAGAGGTTTTCTACGCAACAAATTTTCTATATAGGTTAAATAAAATTACATTTACTTTTTTAAAATCAAATTAATGTCACAATGACCTTATCAGGGAACAGAAGAAATATCCCAACAAACACCGATACCCCTTTCATAAGACTGAAGCTTTATTGGTGTAGTGGCATCACAGCACTAAACACCATGGTGACGGAAGCAGCATAACCACTGCACTCTATGGTGACAACGCCACCACAACACTGCCCACCATGGTCATGGTGACAGAAGCACCAGACAGCTGCCCTCTGTGGTGACAGAAGAGCCACCCATTTATCAAGCTAGTAGGAGATACTTTAGGTCAATGCCATTGTCCTCTGTCCTCCTTGTGGTCAAGGGAATTAAATCTCTCTTAAGAGATAACATTATATCAGAACCATCTAGTGAATAAATTCTAGAAATTGCGTCACCTGGAAGCATTCTTAAGAAAATAGAAAGTGTTGGAAGGTACACGCCATTTCCAATTCAAGGTAAAATTGGGGGGGGGGGGGAAGGAGACGCTACACAATTTAAAAGATGGGGGAAGGGAGTGGTGGGCGCTTTAGTTCCAGGTGGAGGTTAAAAAGTGGGTCGTATACTGTAAACCACGTTGACATGACACCACTTGGTCCCACCACCTGAATCACATTTCTATCAATATTCTCTCTCTCTCTCTCTCTACCTTTATTCCCACCCTCTCTCCCCTCGCTCTCTCCCTCCCTATCTATCACTCTTTCACCCTCTCTCTCTATCATCTCTCTCTCTATCATCTCTCTCTCTGTGTCTTGCTGTCTCTGTCTGCCTTTCTCGCTCTCTCTCACGTGGCTGTGGTTTCTAGAGGTGTTACCACAAAACATACATTTACTTTGCTGTTGGAAAACTTTGATAAAATAAATGAGCTCTGTGGATCTTATCCAAAAGCTCAGAATAGTCCCCGCTGCGCATCCTTTCTCTGCACCAGTCCCAACACACTCGACTTGTCTGACCAAAACTGTACAAGTGGCACACGGCAACTAAGATATTTCTCTCTTCACGTCTGCTGTCGTCGGAGACTGTTTCTCTGCCAGCTCTGTCGACCCCCCCTCCAAACGACCCCCCCCAACACCAGCGCCCACCCTTATGACGCTGCGCCGCTCTAACCTTAGCTACAGGAGACATTTTGTAACGACCAAAAGTTAATCCAGCCCTCGGCTCTAATGACTTCTAATGTGTTCAAGTTGCGTATCATGGGGGGAAGGGGTGTAGCGAAAATTGGGATTCTTAAATGTGCGTTAGTCGAGTTCATTTTTTCTCAAGTAACTTTAGTAGATAAGAAGTTCACCCATTGCCGTCCCAAAATATTTGGCGGGCTATGTCTAGTAGATGAGAAGTTCACCCATTGCCGTCCCAGAATATTTGGCGGGCTATGTCTAGTAGATGAGAAGTTCACCCATTGCCGTCCCAAAATATTTGGCGGGCTATGTCTAGTAGATGAGAAGTTCACCCATTGCCGTCCCTAAATATTTGGCGAGCTATGTCTAGTAGATGAGAAGTTCACACATTGCTGTCCCAAAATATTTGGCGGGCTATGTCTAGTAGATGAGAAGTTCACCCATTGCCTTCCCAAAATATTTGGCGGGCTATGTCTAGTAGATGAGAAGTTCACCCATTGCCGTCCCAAAATATTTGGCGGGCTATGTCTAGTAGATGAGAAGTTCACCCATTGCCATCCCAAAATATTTGGCGGGCTATGTCTAGTAGATGAGAAGTTCACGCATTTCTGTCGTCAATGTTTGGCGGGCTATGTCTAGTAGATGGGAAGTTCACGCATTGCTGTCGCAAATGTTTGGTAAACTATATCTAGTCTACAATAGTTCACTCTAATAGGACTGTCAGAGACGCCTACTCAAGCACACAATTAACGCTTTTATGTCACAGCACTGCAGAGAAATCTATGGAATCTGAAGTCACACAATTGCTCACATAATTTATTGCACACAAATGGACACATGCACGCAAACACACACGGACACATACGCACCCATACACACGACAGTTCTCAAGCATAAAAGTCCATGCTAAAGCAATAAATAAAAAAAAGGTAAATATATCCCTAAATGAGGACACGACACCTCATCAAGACGCGAGCAGACGAGGACAGGACACCTCATCAAGACACGAGCAGACGAGGACAGGACACCTCATCAAGACACGAGCAGACGAGGACATGGCACGTCATCAAGACACGAGCAGTCGAGGACATGACGGTTGAGGTGTAAGTTGAGGAGGCGGAGCACAAAATAAGACATGACTGGCACAGTGACGTCTCTATGTTTACTTAATTTGAAGAAATGATAAGATTAAGTCATAACTGTGATACCCGAGGTCA
This sequence comes from Omphiscola glabra, assembly GCA_964017045.1. Classification (NCBI taxonomy): domain Eukaryota; kingdom Metazoa; phylum Mollusca; class Gastropoda; family Lymnaeidae; genus Omphiscola; species Omphiscola glabra. The sequence continues at coordinate 20,853,370 of OZ024808.1, forward strand.
GGGGACAGAGTTCAAGGGCAAGGGTACGGCTAATTTGCCAAGGAAATTATCCTGCAATTATATATATTAAAATGCTTACTCCATTCATTGCAACAGACTGTCTCTACTAAGAGGAATCATCACAGACAGTCTCTACTAAGAGGAATCATCACAGACAGTCTCTACTAAGAGGAATCATCACAGACAGTCTCTACTAAGGGGAATCATCACATACTGTCTCTACTAAGAGGAATCATCAATGACTGTCTTTACTAAGGGGAATCATCACAAACTGTCTCCACTAAGGGGAATCATCACAGACAGTCTCTACTAAGGGGAATCGTCACAGACTGTCTCTACTATAGGGAATCATCACAGACTGTCTCTACTAAGGGGAGCTATAACAGACTTCTCTCAGCTAATGGGAGTTATAACCGATGTCTCTACGGGGGGGGGGGATTATAACATGACTGTTTCTAATAAGGGGAGTTATAACAGACTGTCTCTACCGATGGGAGTTATAACAGATTGTCTCTGCCAAGGGAAGCTATAACAGACTGTCTCCACCAAGGGGAGTTATAACAGACTGTCTCCACCAAGGGAAGCTATAACAGACTGTCTCCACCAAGGGTAGTTATAAAGTAAATAATTATGAGTCGACTTTAAGTCTCGGTGTTGACCCTGCTTCATGAAATAAAATACGTACGAAGAAATCTAATAACTTTGTTGGTAGATGCAAGGGCGAAGAGAGGGTTGGGGCGTCAGCTGTCCGCCCATGGCGGCTTTAGTGTCCATAAAGTCGAGGGTTCCTGTTTTCAACCAACTGCAAAGATGTCCTCCCGGGTGGTACAAACCCTAATTACAACACCGGGTAGAGATTTGAGTCTCAAACTACATTCGTGGGGGTACATCAATTGCAACCGGATACAATATGTGTACAGAGGTAAAACTACAAAATCCCAACACAAAACTGTGTTCATGACTTATCACTATAGCCAATCAACATTACTTATCAACATTACATATCAACATAATATGTCAACATGATCTATCAAAATTTAACTATCAACGCTACTTAACAACATAATATATCAACATTACCTATTAACATTACGTATCAACATTACCTATCAACATTAACTAAAACGCTATAATCAAAATTATATATCAATATTACCTATTAACATAATTTATCAACATTACCTATCCACATTAACTAAAACGCTATAATCAAAATTATATATCAATATTACCTATTAACATAATTTATCAACATTACCTATCCACATTAACTAAAACGCTATAATCAAAATAATATATCAACATAGCCCATTAACATAACGTATCAACATTACCTATCAACAGTAAACAACAAATTTAAAAACTATCAACGGCTCCACAAGCGACCTCTCTATCCCAACCTCCCCCTTAAATACTCCCCCAACAGGGACACGGGGGGTGAGGGGTGGGAGTTGCTCAAGGTTTACCCCAGACAACCTATGTACGCAAGCGAGAGAGACTCCTCTTTGCGAAATTCCCTATGATTTGAAGTCATACAGAGGGAGCATTTATTCACTTGCGAGAGCCTCGGAGATGGGATCAGGCAGTGTAAAAACTGAAAGGTCTACGGGTATAAAGACAGACTTTGTAGTATGTGGTACATGAATAAGGCCTTCATTTATTTTTAAAAAAAATATTTTTTTTAAGCTCACCATTATTTATTGAAGTCTGCTGTCTCACGACAATCCCTGTTATGACAGGACTTGCCCAAGAACACGACATGACTAATTTTTTTTTAAAAAGTATTTAAAATAATGACCAGAAGGATGCTGGGTTATCAAAATACCCTCGCCCACTTTGTTTTTCTCTTTTCCAAATTGAGTAGCTCCTACGATCTAGCAAATACTCAGACCTTACAACATCCATCCACCAGTTCCACCACTTTTCAACAAAACTATGCCCAGAAACTTATGAACCCAATTATTATGGCATACTTGTAGGGCTAATTTGTTTTGATAATTAATTCACCGATTAATGTGTAGCGCAGTGCCAATCCTTTTTTGTACCCACCCTCTCTTGATTTGGGAAAAGGTTGATTACGTTCGAATTTCATGACTAGATGGCTCTAATTTAAACCCTTATGACTACAAAGTGGGCTTATGTCAACAGAATGAGCGAATGACTACAACGTGGGCGTTTGACTAGAGAGTGGGCGTATGACTACAAAGTGGGCTTATGTCTACAGAGTGAGCGAATGACTACAGAGGGTGCGTATGATTACAAAAGGTGGGAGTGTGGGCATTTGTTTCGTAAGGAAGCAATGAGATTTTAAATCTTGGTTCACCTAACTACAAAAGTCTCTTTATTTTCAGCTTGATGACGCAATGAGCTCTGTTTTAACATTCGAAATCATGTCTCAACTCAGGCTCGCGTCTCCACTCCACCAGACCCCGACAATGGTTGTCTAAGTTTAGACAAGGTCTGTCTATGGCGGGCATAAGGGGAGGTGTGTCTCGACCAGAGCTTCTTTAACGCAAACCAAAATAAGGCTATGTCGAATTGGCCAAACTCGTTGTTGTCAACACAACCTGACTGTATCTACGTTACGGCCGCGTGTGTTAGTGATGTAAAAATACCCCTGGCGGTTCTCCGTTGAAGTTTTCTTGACAAATTCAAAGGAAATATGACACGGTAAGTTACTGCTATTCCCTAAGATACCAATAAATGATATTCACATTCATCTTGCGGACACCAGGATATGGCTATTTAAATATAATTTGGGATACCAGGATGTGGCTATTTAAATATATTCTTGGATACCAGGATGTGGCTATTTAAATATAATTTGGGATACCAGGATGTGACCATTTAAATATATTCTTCGATACCAGGATGTGGCTATTTAAATATAATTTGGGATACCAGGATATGGCTATTTAAATATAATTTGGGAGACCAGAATATAACTATTTAAATATAATTTGGGAGACCAGAATATGGCTATTTAAATATAATTTGGGATACTAGGATATGGTTATTTAAATAAAATTTGAGATATCAGGATATGGTTTTTAAATATAATTTGGGATATCAGGATATGACTATTTAAATATAATTTTCGATACCAGAATATGGCTATTTAAATATAATTTAAGATACCAGGACGTGGCTATTTAAATATAATTTGGAAAACCAGAATATGACTATTTAAATATATTTTTGGATACCAGAATATGGCTATTTAAATACAATTGGGATAACAGGATAAAGCTATTTAAATATGATTTGGGATACCAGAATATGGCTATTTAAATATATTTTTGGATACCAGAATGTGGCTATTTAAATATAATTTGGGATACCAGGATGTGGCTATTTAAATATATTCTTGGATACCAGGATGTGGCTATTTAAATATAATTTGGGATACCAGGATGTGGCTATTTAAATATATTCTTGGATACCAGGATGTGGCTATTTAAATATAATTTGGGATACCAGGATATGGCTATTTAAATATAATTTGGGAGACCAGAATATGGCTATTCAAATATAATTTGGGATACTAGGATATGGTTATTTAAATAAAATTTGGGATATCAGGATATGGTTATTTAAATATAATTTGGGATATCAGGATATGACTATTTAAATATAATTTGGGATACCAGAATATGGTTATTTAAATATAATTTGGGACACCGGAATATGGCTCTTCAAATATATTTTTGGATACCAGAATATGGCTATTTAAATACAATTGGGATACCAGGATAAAGCTATTTAAAAATGATTTGGGATACCAGAATATGGCTATTTAAATATATTTTTGGATACCAGGATGTGGCTATTTAAATATAATTTGGGATACCAGGATGTGGCTATTTAAATATATTCTTGGATACCAGGATGTGGCTATTTAAATATAATTTGGGATACCAGGATGTGGCTATTTAAATATATTCTTGGATACCAGGATGTGGCTATTTAAATATAATTTGGGATACCAGGATATGGTTATTTAAATATAATTTGGGAGACCAGAATATGGCTATTCAAATATAATTTGGGATACTAGGATATGGTTATTTAAATAAAATTTGGGATATCAGGATATGGTTATTTAAATATAATTTGGGATATCAGGATATGACTATTTAAATATAATTTGGGATACCAGAATATGGCTATTTAAATATAATTTGGGATACCAGAATATGGCAATTAAAATATATTTTGGGATACCAGAATGTGGCTATTTAAATATAATTTAAGATACCAGGATGTGGCTATTTAAATATAATTTGGGAAACCAGAATGTGGCTCTTTAAATATAATTTAAGATACCAGGACGTGGCTATTTAAATATAATTTGGGAAACCAGAATGTGGCTATTTAAATATAATTTGGGATACCAGGATATGGCTATTTAAATATGATTTGGGATACCAGAATATGGCTATTTAAATATAATTTGGGATACCAGAATGTGTCTTTTTACACGTAACTTGAGATAACTGAATACATGTCTATTTTCATATATCTTTGGGTATCAGAATATTGCTATTCGCATTTATTTTGGGATGTCAGAATATGACATTTACATGTATATCTGTAAATACCAGGAAAGGACCATTTCATAAAAAGATTGGCATACCAGATCAAATACACAAATACGGTATCTTGGAATGATAGATAATAATTAGTCCCATATAAAAAGAAATCCCCATATTATGACATTTAATTTAGAACTATTTTTTTGAGATTGTAAATACCTGAAAATATTTGAGTTTCACTAAGACATTTTCATCAGTCTCATATTCGTAAAGTATCTTAGACTTAGACAATATGGAAACTTTCTTTGACCCTGTCATATGTTGTCACATCAAAGTTACTCTCGTTAGCAGAATTCGTCTAACTCCCCCGGGTTATTGGGAAAGATTACTCCGAAACTGTTAGTGCCAGCTGTCCCCCAGCTGTCCGTCCCCAGGGAAGCCATTCACTCTGATTACGGACAATGTTTATGAGATTGAGGGATGTCAGTATATTAGGGGCTTGGCAGTCTTTCGGTTGTGTTGCACGGGTTCGGGAAATTAACCAATGCCCGTTAACGAAATGGCCAATTCTCTGCCACTACACATCCGCAATATACCAACCAAACAGGTCTTCAAAATTGCACCCAAAACACATCTCATTAAAGTCTACTACCCGGACTGATTCCCCACATCTGACCGATAAACAATGCTGCTGGCCGCCGTCCATGGCTTGACATGTAAACGTTCTGGGGTGGATGGGGTGAATATGCATTTGTTTTTGTTTTGTCCCCATACAGCTGTTCTTTATTACATAAATGTATTTTATTTTATTGTCAATATTATGTCTCTTTTGCTAATATTTTTATGTACAGCGCGGTGAGCCTAGCCTTAGGCTGGGGTACAGCGTTATATAAGACAACTAATAACAATAAATGTGACCAATTGATGAAATATACCAACAAACAGGAAACAATTGATTTTATTTTAAAAAATATCAAATTGTACTGGATAATAATTGATTACTTGTATATCGTCTGTGTCCATGCAGTTTTAGCATGCTCAAATCACTCTGATGTCATATAATCTATTTAAAGAAAAATGTCTTTAAATGTCTCATAAATAAGACTTCAGGGTACTTCAAGTGTTGGCGAGAATCAGAGAAGATAGCAAAAGCCCGGAAGGCGTTGGAATATTTTGTAAATGTCAATTTAGTTACTGTTGACAAGACAAGATGAAGACTATCAGCCACGACATAGAGGACCAGGCCATTTTATAAACTCACTTAAGATGAAAACTATTAGCCACCCCATAGATGACCAGGCCATTTTATAAACTCACTTAAGATGAAAACTATTAGCCACCCCATAGATGACCAGGAGATTTAATAAATTCCCTTACTTTGGATGAAACTACAGAATTTATTTTGTGAAAAATCACAAAATCCCCCCCCCCCCTTTTTTTTTTCTTCGGAGAAGACCTCATACAGCAGAACTTTTTAAATATGTTGGAAGAGCACTAAACACTCAGACACATACATTTATACTCTAAAATTTGATAAGAAAGAGACAATTCCAAGGGAATGAGGAAAACAGCACTAATAAATATAAGAAATGGTTGACTAACAGACTAACATGCATAAAAGAAAGAATATCAGTCAAAAAGAGGCTAGTGCAACTTGGACCCTTAAAAAACGGCAGAAAACCTAAAGGAAAGTTATCTGGAAAATATAGCGACCAACAAGGATGTATATGGATGGAGAATACGAACCAACTAGGAATTGTTCACTCTATATCAGGATCCCCCCCCCCTCCCCCCCGGGATTCCGGTTGACAAGTCTGTAGTGGCTTGCCGATTTGGAAGCGCTGGCCACCGACCCCTTCGGCGTTAACCCGGGGCACATTACTACCATTGCGTGTCCCGCGTGGCAGACACGGCCATGCATGGTAGTTGCTGGAATAAACAGCTCCTACAGGGCTGCCACCTGTGATGCTTCACAGGGGGAAGAAAAGGCAAACACAGGGTAGGGATCATGATTACAAGTTGCCGTTAAGGGATATGAGGCGATAGGCTGTGGTGGAAGCCTATGGCCGGTGATTCTAAATATGCAGCCCTGAGAAAGCTGCTCCTAGGCAACAGTTTCGTCCCAGCTACTTCGCGAATTAGTTGCGAGGTAGAAACCCACTGTAGAATCCCTCTTAGAGGGCGTCCGATGCTTCCCCGGGACGGGTGGGGGGAGATATTAGGACGTTAATTTACCGTCCCGGGCCCTAGGAAAGTGGACTACGGACGTCTCCGGGCGGGGGGGGGGCCTCCATCAGCAAACTCGATCGAGCAGTTGCTGGTGGGGGCGTCCAACGCCCGGGGAGGTCTCTGACGTCTTCCCGCACGGCCCGGCGCCGGGGACACCCGCCGGCTGGCGGGTGTGGGTGGACGCCAGGGAGGGCATTAGGAGCACAAGCTCGACGGCCCGCTGACGCCATTTCCTAATGATATATCAGGATCCCAAAAGTGAGCAGAAAAAAAAATAAAAAAAGGACAAACTATGCTAGGCTGAAAACTTAGAAAGATTGCCAAACGACAGAGGAGTGAAAAAGGGCGCACCACCATAACCCCAGAGGAAGATCGCCTAAAGGCAGACCTAGGCTTAGAGGGATGCATGATGTGGAAAAAGATCTACATCAGCTAGGACTCTAAGCATGGTAAAAAAAAAAAAAAAAAGCATTATTTAGGTCAGAGTGGAAGGAAGTGGTGGCCAAAACCCTACATGAGCTGTAGTGCCACAGGGATGTGATAACATTGTTATGATCCAATGGGTGTTGAAAAATGGGAGTCGAAAAACGCAAAGAAGAAATAAGATGCGTACTTTCGGAACTATCGAAAGGTTTTAAGTTTTTTTTACTTCATAGAGCTAAAAAAATGATCTTCAGACCGCGAATATTTAATATATATACATTTATATTTCTTAAGCGTCACACAAACAAAAAAAACAAGTCAACCATCTGTGTTTTAAATATTATTGATGGGAGATCTTATCATACGTTTGGGCAAAAATTGACCAAGGGGACTAAACTAAAATGAGTGAGAAAAACAAAATGTCCGAGTATCTACTAAAGCGTATTACCTACCCTATAAAATATATTTAAACACCAAGAGTGAATTCAAAGGCCATACTTCTAGGTTAAGTCATAATTTACCCTCTCCTACCTCAGAGAGATGTGTCACAGTGTTACCGGGAATCCCCGATTGTCGTCAGTGAACTGTCCCAGCACGGTCTCCAACACCGATTGCAGTCAACATTGACGTGTTTATGGTGACACGGAGGTGGCAACGTATGGACAAGTGAGAGCAAAACAACCTTGGGGGGAGCCATCAAGTCAGACTGCCGCATTCTGTGGACGGCGACAGCTGATCGCATCAAGGACGAGCAGCAATTGTTATTTAAAATAGCGGCAAGACGTTCTGATTGGATAGGAAAATGTGTCTGTTCGCCTATACCCTGGTCTCGACGTTTTCCCCTTCAATTTTGTTGTATTATAGAAACGATAATCCAGGCATTGCAAAGACATTTTACTCTTGAATATTTATCTCCTAATAAAATTATCAAGAGATCAAAGTTAAGGCTACAGTTCCGCGTTGCTATGATAATCAGATGCCGGTGTGAAATATAAGAAGTTTTAACCTAGCCACAGCTTCAAATACCAGCTGAATGCAAAAGTTAGAATAGAAATGCTCAACAATTTAGCTTTTTTTGAAGTTTTTCACTAACTCTGTTGAGTTCATTTACTATATTTGATTGATGTTGAGGAAATAAGGGGGAAAACAAAAAAACAGGTTGAAAAAAAAAATGACCTTAATTTTAAACATGTTGACAATTTCATAAAAAAAAGTTCTAAGGTTTTTTTTCAGTGTCACTAGTAGATATGATTTATGTTACGTGAGGTTAATAAAGCCAAATGTGCGTCCTTCGGGATCAAAACTCCAAAGTTTACGACCACTAAATATCAAAACTTTAATAATATTCGTAACAATTTTTGACTTTTTAGTAATTAATTGCTTTTTGTAAAAAGCCCACACAATTAAAAACCCCAATCTTCACCTTCCTCTAGAGTAAAACTTGGCACATGAAGTTGTTGTGTGATGGAAAGAAGGTATGTCTTACTGCAGCATGGCGAAGAAGACTTTTTCTGCTACACATAGACTTTTGGCAAGGAGTAGGTGTACATGAGTAACTGTAAGAGCTCTTTGGTCCCCCCCCCCCAGGGCAATTGTCCACTGTACACCCCCACAACGCCTCTCTGATAAAAGTGGACAGAAGAAGATTACACTAAATAGACAATATTGGTGGTAGACGATAGTAGACCTTTAATCGAATAGCAAGATATTTTTTGTGTGTAAACGTACAAGACATACAATATGAATTATCTCTTCACCTAACTCTCATTACAGTAAACATAGCCATGATAAGATTTTGAATCATTTCAATTAAATAAAGCCACTGGAACTCTTTTAAAGTGATATCTTTTATTATAACATAAGTTAAAAGGATACGTGGATAAGCACGGTAAGATATTGGCTGAACCCCCCTCCCATACACACCCCACCCATCCCCCGTTTTGATCCCATGCCCGGTTTCAAATGAAAAGATTAATTCGCACCTTAATTAATATATAAATTTATTTTGTTTCTATTATGTACTTTTTTTGCAAATTTCAAATATATGCGGCTAAATGTTTGAGAACAATTGACAAATATTAAGATACATTCTATCTATAAATAAAAAGAATTGCTTGAAGCGTTTAGTGACTAAGAAAACCAACTGATTCCCAAGGTGGAACATTACAGAAGTTATTAAACACGATTTTAAAGCATGTCCTTTTTAGCAACGCTCTAATCCTTAAGAAAAGATGAACGCAAGAATGTGATGGTCAATGGCTAATGAAGAAACAGTTCATCTTTGTGGTGAGGATGAGCTGGTCCTGGTGAATGGTTGTTTAGAGGTTTCTTAAGTGCTGAGTGAGGACTGAGGAAAAAAAAAGGGTGTGTGGGAGGGATATAAGGGAGGTAGTGGCATTCTTCGGAAGGTGGTAGGTAAGATTTGAGAACACATCTATTTCGCAAACACCTGCTGGGGTGATGTTGTGTACCATCTTTTCCAGCGAGCTGTTATCTCTTTTTTGTGTGGATAAGTTCGTGTTTAAAAGATATGTTAAAGATTCAACATTTGAGTTTATTAAATATTGGCGTATTTCATTTGTCTGAAGCGAGCTTAAAGCCTGTGTGAGCTGCTGTTTCCAATCATTTACAAATGAATATTTAAAAAAAAATATAAATATTTATTTTTGACATCAACCCAAACGTAGAAAGTATTCGCCCTTACTCACCCCACTCCGTCATTAACTTCCCATTTGCTACGTGGGGGTGATCAACTGGATAGTTTACACTCAATCGATTACCAGTGAAGGATTTGTGGAGGGGGTGGTGAGGAGTTGTTTGAGGGAGTGGGTTGGTATGGAGCGAAATCTCTAATCTTGACTAGTACGGAGCCCAATCGTCTGGCCAGGTCAAGGGGAAGTCATCCGTTGATGTGCTGAGTATAGAAATGAAATGAATTTGATTCAGTTAGAGCCGGAGAAATTGGGGAAGGGGGGTATGGGTTAAGGCTGGGGAAGTTGTGAAGTAATGATAAGAATGTATGCTTTTACTTGACATATATTTTTGAATACATGAGTCAGATAATTTATACGAGTTTTTTTATGTCGTTTTTGTGTGTGCTTAAAGTTACTGGTGCTGAGCTATGGAGTTGGATTAGAACCACTCGGTGAGAGTCATAGACAAGTGCGGAGTCAGGTTAGACGCAGTCAGTGAGAGTCATAGGCATGCGCGGAGTCAGATTAGACCCACTTAGAGAGACTCATAGACAAGTGCGGATTCATATTATACTCTCTCATAGACAAGTGTTACGTAGTGTTTTCAGTATGGTGAAATTAATCTCTTATTTAAGTGTATGGCTCGTTCTTAAACAGTACACAACTAAGACGATACCAAATTATGATAAATACAATAAAAAAGAATACGATACTCAAAATCAGGCCTAATTACAATTAGTGCGTTTTATTATGTTCATTATAATGAATTACAAAATCAAAAGAATTATAATTAAAACTATTGACTTACTGTAAACTGTTTGGCTTGTACCGGTACAATTTTGGATAAAACACAATGTGCAAAAAGGATAAAATAATGAAAAGAAATCTACACAAACAAACAAAAAACAAAGCTCTGTCTCCTAGGAAAAATAACACACGCTCCAAGTATCTCGTGATAAATTATCTCCCCTCCGTCATTCAATCTATCGTCCTTATAAAGTCGGTTTCTTTGGTAGATTCCAGAAACAGAATACACACTGTGATTGCTTCCAGCTGCTTTTACAATATTCTACAGGATTCAAAGGATACAGACAATTAATTTTATTTAGTTGTAATCAAGGTCAAGAGAGACTATTTTTAGCCAGCCACACCCTAAATACGGTTCCGGGCTTGGGGGTCAGCTAGAGTTCATTCACGGGGAAAGAATGAAGTAAACACGTCGTGTACATAACACAGGAGAAGAGTCAGAATGACATTATGGTGGACTCTTAATTAGAATTGATGGTAAAAAAATGATTTATATTACTTAGCAGTAATTCTAGATTTGTTTCATAAAGTGTTTTTTTTTAAATATTTTTTTTTTAAAAATTGTGTAATGGCCTTCATCTTTATCTTTAATGTCATGATTAGATAAAAACGCAAAGTGACATAATTTTCGGAGTGGAAGCTTTATGCATGTTGCTGTACTCCACAAACTCGATGAAAGGACGTGTAACTCTTGATTTCTGGAAGAACAAGTAAAAGAAAATACTCAGAAGCTGATTAAATGTTATATGGTAGATAACTCATTAAAATAACCATGCCCAAAGTTAAATCGGAGTTGTCCTTTGAAATCTATTTTTGATTGTTTTTAATCTTGCACAAGATATGGGTGTTTGTGGATAAAAGTAGTTCCACAAAAATATTTAGCACATTTTATTTGCAAACATATTTTTAAAAATATATAAATAATAATTTTTTTAAAAATTTTAAAAATATATAAAACTTAAAGAAAAGATAGACCTTGTGTAAACTATACATGATCAAGATCTAATGCCTAAAACCTAAAACCATTTTCAATTTAAAATGTTTCCACGAAAAACCAAGATTCGTTTGCGCTACTGATAACTTTTCTTCTATAAAAAAAAAAGGAGCATGCAATTTTAACACTTTTAAAATGTTAATATGGGGAGCGACTACAATCAGGTTAGCAAAATGAAATGAGTAAAATAAAGTAAGGTCAAACCTTATAATTGTATTCTGTTTTTTTCTGATTATTTGTTCGCCGACGAAGGTTTCCTGCCGAAAAGTTCGTTGTTTTGTTATATTTTGTTTTTGTTTTAGTTTTTTCACTTTTTTTGAAAGGGTTTTATATTAAAAAAACATATACAATTTAATGTTTGATGTGAGTTCTGTTGTAAATTCGTTTTAATTCCCGCCAGTTCTGTTTGATAACAAATATGCAATAGAAGCGCTTGACATATTTATAAGATCCAGTCTTGTATTCAACTTCCGGCTCTGGTGCTGGACAAACGCACAACCATGAGTGTATTCTTTTGGTGATATCATATTTAGTCAAATATCTTCTTCTTCTGTATTTTGAGGTCCCGCATTCAATGTATCGATCATTCTGGATCCTATGAAATCACTATTAATCTGAGTGGCAAACAACCGTTGCGTCATATGACGATGGTATATAAGATTAGTATATATTGCTCTATCCACGAGGTTGTTAATACAAACAACAACAACAACAAAAAACAAACAAAAAAAAAAACTGGAGGGCTGCCTTTTAATGTCTAAAAGTTTAACGTAACTTTTAGAATTCGTCAGGTGGGAAAAAACTGCAAGGGGGTCATGATTCAAAGTGCAAACTTCAACCGATAACACACGGACTGTGAATGAATCATAGCGAATGATAACCATAGACAGTATACTACGAATTTTGGATAATGATAACCATAGAGTTTGGATTTTTAACAAAAGAATTATATATATATATATATATATATATATATATATATATATATATATATATATATATATATATATATATATATACATATATATTTATACATATATATATATATTCAGCTGTAGATTAAGATTAACATTCGTAAAAGTAAACTAAGGAAAAAAAATATAATACATTTATTTAAAAAAAATAACAATATATACTGTAGTCAGGGTTGTCAAATTCAGTTGAAACTTCTGGCAAGTATACGCGCCCCCCCCCCCCCAACCTTCCCGGCCATCTACACGTTATAACAGAACTGGCGCTTTACTCTATTGATTGCCCTTCTTTTTCTTTTTTTTTGTTTGATCAGATTAAAAAGGAAACAGCTGCGGCTGTACAAAAGAAAAACCAAACGCCAGCCAGACTTAATGTGTCCAGGAGTCTTTGAGAGATTTGTCTTCTACCTCCTCTATCATTCGGTCGCCGCATGTGTATTACATGGAGAATCCATCAAGGAGCTGCTGAATTATTCTATTTCGAAAGCCAAGCAACACCTTACCTCATTTTCAAAGTCTTCTCCCTCCCCCACCCACAACCAAATCACACAGAAAGTATATGGACACTTTTTAACATTGCAACTAAGATCGAAATGTTGTTGTTTTTTTCCTCACGACAGAAAATGGCAACACGCACCACTCCGACATTTACGCTTCAGCGAAGCAAAGTCGACTTTTCCAAATCATTTTAAACTTGTGACCCCGTTTTTTTTTTATAGATACCATTGGCTCGGAAACTAGAGATCTGTCGAAATTATAATTTGGAAACATCTATTTTACCTCTAAATCCATCAAAAGACTTCAGCTTCAAAAGAGTAGATATGATTGACTCATGAAAATAAATGACCTTGTAGTGATGTATCAAAGATCAGACTTTAGGAAATGGTTTCGTATTGTGTGATGAAATGCATGTAGTTTGTTTCTGATAGGAATCTAAAGTTGGAGTTTATCTAGACAGTTGTTATCTAATGATTAAGAGCTGTTCAGAGCTATCCCACTCAGGTCGATTCAAACGCAGTCGTGTATTATAGCCGTTCCGTTCTGTGATCATAACGAAGTTCGCATTGTTACCAACAAATAGATACATTGACAACCGATGAACGATATCGGTGTTTTTTTCCATAGATACTGGCCAAACTATTTGTTACTGCACAATAAAATATTCAGAAATGTCACCAAATATCTAAAAATTACTCAATACATGAAAATTTAGAGTAAGCAAGCTTCTTATTTTATCCGTACAAACAATACATTTAGAAATGTGAACATTTTTTTTTTTTTTTTTAAACCTGAGAGCAAATCTCCAAGTGTGCCAAGGTCACTTAATGTAAGCAAGCACTGACAACATAATTTCATGTCATTTCTACATACATATCTGCTCACATAGAGCACCTCATATTCCCCAATCCGAATGTCTGCCCAAGCCATACTGAAAATGTCACATTTGTAATGTCATCGACGACCCGAGTCGAAGCTCGTTGAAGTCCCCGGGGTGCCCCCCATCTCGCACGGCTCTCCCTCCTTTTCTAGCCCCAGCCATACAATTTATAAGATTATCAATCAAATACAAATAACCTGATTTATGGCGAGTCACTAACATAGAGCGGCGTAATGGTGATTCAAAAATCTATTTTAAAAACTGAGTGAAATTTTGTGTCCCTTGTGAACTCACGTCTTCTATGATAAATAAATAGTTTATTTAGACTCAGATAAGGGCTAACATAGCTAAAACCTCAAATGCTTTTTTAAAAATAGTATGATAAGTATGTCAAATAAGTATGGCTAGTCAGTAGACGATTATATTAAGATACAACATATTAAAAAAATAATAAATACGTTCAGTGAAGGCCTTCAAATTCTTACAGTTTTAAAAAAATCAAATCTTCATGCTGTGTTTCTATCTGGGCATCGGCATGGCACCGTCATCATATAAGTGAAACATTGATTTTTACACGAATTGATATTTAAACAGTGACCACCGCAGATAGCAATTTCATTAATACGTTATTTTAAGATCGAATTCCGGCGACCCTATTTAAGCTCTGCCGATTCTCTTCACGTGAAACAACAATTAGATCAGCACTAAGCTACTGACATATAAAAGTTATCTCATCTTTCAGGATTGGTTGAGTCCAGCAGGAGAAGAAACTAAAAGCCATTTAAAATTATGCAAAAAAAAAAAAAAAAAAAAAAGGGCGGTGATTTAGAGAAATTGAAAGACAACTGTATAAAATGGAAGTTTTATGTTGCTCTGACATGTGCTGTGGTTTGTGCTGTGACTGGTGCTGTGACTTGTGCTGTGACTGGTGCTGTGACTGGTGCTGTGACAGGGGCTGTGACTGATGCTGTGACTGATGCTGTGACCGTTACAGTGACTGTTGCAGTGACTGGTGCTGTGGCTGATGTTGTGAGTGATGCTGTGACTGGTGCTGTGACCGTTGCAGTGACTGTTGCAGTGACTGGTGCTGTGACTGATGATGTGACTCTTTCTGTGACTGGTGCTGTGGCTGATGTTGTGAGTGATGCTGTGACTGGTGCTGTGACTTGTGCTGTGACTGTTGCGGTGACTGTTGCTGTGACTGGGGCTACCACCGGTGCTTTGACTGATGATGTGACTGGTTTTGTGATTTGTGCTCTGACTGGTGCTGTGACTGGTGCTGTGACTTGTGCTGTGATTGGTGCTGTGACTGGTGCTGTGACAGGGGCTGTGACTGATGCTGTGACCGATGCTGTGACTGTTGCAGTGACTGTTGCAGTGACTGGTGCTGTGACTGATGATGTGACTCTTTCTGTGACTGGTGCTGTGGCTGATGTTGTGAGTGATGATGTGACTGGTGCTGTGACTTGTGCTGTGACTGTTGCGGTGACTGTTGCTGTGACTGGGGCTACCACTGGTGCTTTGACTGATGAGGTGACTGGTTTTGTGATTTGTGCTCTGACTGGTGCTGTGACTGGTGCTGTGACTGATGCTGTGAATGATGCTGTGAATGCTGTGACACTTACAGCGACTATATGTCTTCCGATGCATCTAATCTACAGAGGGCGGTAACGCTAATCATTACTCTATTTCTTTTGTAATCCACAATTGACTTGTCTCGTCTATCTGAGCTGCACAAAAATGTTGGACCATTTTCTAGGTCAAACTTTTAAAATAATATTGTTAAAAAACAAAGTGTGTTCTTTTCTCCAATTCACACATTATTACAACGGAACGAACGCTTCTAGAAAGAAACACAATTAATAAAGATAAAGAGCAACGAATTGTGCCATGGAATCAAAAACTTGTTGTTAGCGTAAAACTTGCAAGACGAAATCCACAATGCCTGGGAATCGCCTCTCTTCGTGCCGCTGGAAAACCCAGAAGGTACATCATATGGATGATACAGTTGGGCACCAGTGGCGTCGCAGGAGTCGCAGGAGTTGTCGGAATATTTATCAAAAGCGATAAAAAATGTGGTTTTTTTTTTTGGACCAACGAAACCCACAGCTGAACATATCAACTTCTGTGATGCATTCATACATATTTTTTGAATGCATGACGACAAATTAAATATATATATTTGTTGAAATCCACACGTAAAAACGTTTGGTAAAAAAGGATCGGATTACATTTTCATGAATACATTTTTACAAGTTTAAAAAGAAAAGAGCAAAAGTAGTCCCGCTATGAGCTTGTTGTAAAATAATTGAGCATTTGAACTCAAACGTTGACCTAATTGTTTCAACTGAGAAATGTGTATTTTTTATAACAGTCTGGCTGTAATATAACTATTATGTTTTGGTGTTTTGTTAACAATTAGTTTGTGACTGCAAACTAGGGAAAAATAAGTTAAAACTATTAAATAAAATGTATAATCTAAACTATCCGGGGGGGGGGGGGGGAGGGGGAGGAATAATAATTCTAACCTTCCATTAACCAGAAACTTAATTAAAGACACGATTATAATGATAATAGTTCCAATTAAACATACAAACATAACCCGATTGACACAGCTGACTGTCTTGGGACAAACACGGTGTAAGATTATCGATTTTGCCTGGCTTGAGTTAATTGTTGATTCCACACCACACCCTTCTCTTCCTTTTCATAAAGGTCACGGTTAATGAACTTAAATATTTGAACAAACTGGTTTTTCAGGACGTAAACAATCTTATAAGACAGAATTCGCTGAGAAACCCCAGACATCGCAAACAAGCATGGCGGACTTATTAACGTTTGCTGTGATATTTTAACACTACTTTTAATAACATCCTTCAGGCGTAAGAAAACTAATTTATCGGCATGTGTGTGTTTGTGTGTGGATGTGTGTGTGGATCTGTGTGTGTGTGGATGTTTTGTATGTATGTGTGTATGTGGATGTGTGTGTGTGTGTGGATGTGGATTTGTGTGGGGATGGTTGCGCAATAATCTGATTGAATGATTATGTAAAAAAAAAAAAAACAGACGCTGATTAAAACAAAGCGTTTATATATATATATTTTTTAGAATACAGCTTCCAACAATCGTGTCACAATGTAGGACCATCAACCGAATGATTGAAGTGTGACGTCATAACTTCCGATGGATGTGTGTTTGCTTCTTGACGTTCAGTATAACTGGTGTGTGTGTGTGTGTGTGTGTGTGGGTGGGTGCGTGTGTCTGTGTGTTTGTGTGTGTGGGGGTGCGTGCGTCTGTGTGTGCGCGTGTGTCCGTGCGTTAAGTTTCGATTGTTAAAACTCCACACATACGTCCAACAGGTTTAGTTCGGCTGTCTTGTTAATAAACTACTTCTGATAACAGCGCTGTCCATGGGGAGGTAAATAGACGGGGCAGCTTGGGATGTGCATAGCTCTTCCTGATACATAAGTGTCAACCGTTGTGTCCTGGAAAATGAATTATTTTTGGAGCTTAAAATTGAAAAAAAAAAAAAAAATTCATAATCAATCTCAACATTTTCACGTATAGTTATGCTAGTTGGTTATTTTAACGGAAAAATGCCAAAATG
This sequence comes from Omphiscola glabra, assembly GCA_964017045.1. Classification (NCBI taxonomy): domain Eukaryota; kingdom Metazoa; phylum Mollusca; class Gastropoda; family Lymnaeidae; genus Omphiscola; species Omphiscola glabra. The sequence goes on from OZ024808.1 coordinate 20,871,007, forward strand.
TTGAGAAAATTTATTTTCAAAGTCTTGTTATTAAACACTGGTACTAAGCTTAGCTGAAATTATACGTGCTGTTTGCTTATTATTTTTTTTTAAATTTTGGATGCAAACAAACATTGTAGGAAATGGTGGAACAAAGTGTGGGGAACCTTTAAATTTAAAGACCGGACGATACAAGAAGAACGTTTATAGAAATGAATTTATCTAAAGAAGATTGCCTGCTACAGAACTGCGAAATCATTGTCCCTGGAGAGTTCCATCCGTTGGACATTGTCGCAAACGACCAACAGCGCCGCGTCTCGGAGATATCATTAGATTACGTCATCAACTTCAGTGTCTGTTTCGTCGGCATCTTCAGCAACGTCCTCGTCATCGTCGTGTTCGCCAAGCAAGGGTTCAAGGACAGCACCAGCGTCTCGATGACAACGGTCACGATCTGGGACCTCATCAAGTGTCTGGGCGGCTTTGTACAACGCCTTGCCGGACCACTGGTGCTCGCGTCCCCTGCCCTGGCCTACAGCTGGACCAACGTCTCGCTCGTCGTCTGCAACTACCTGGTCTCGTTCTCCTGCTACGTCACGAGCGTGCTGGCGGCTTACGTGGCCGTCGAACGGTGTCTGTGCGTGACGATACCGCTCAAGGTCAAATGGCTTCTCACCCCGAAAATCGCGCTCATCATCTGCGTCACGATTTCCGTTGTCGTCTTCGGGTGCTTCGTCGTTATCTTCGGCATCTACGATGTTTTCTGGGTCTACGATCCCAAGTACGGCACCGACGTGGCCGTGTATAAATACAACTCATTCTCCGCTAACAACACGGCTCTCTTCGGCTACTACAACATGTCCGGTGTTCTCTGGCCATTGGTCAGTCTGGTGGTCATCGTCATTTCGACTTTTATCATCTCCTACAAGCTACAGAAATCCTCGGAGTTTCGAAACCGGACGAAGTCTGTAAAAGTAATCGGCGGAGACTCAAAATTTTCAAGAATCGATACAGTGGAGTCGGGGTCCGTGAAACACGACAAGAAGACAGCCATCTCTAGACGAGACCGCCAGGTCGTTAAGATGCTTCTCGTAGTCATAGTCATTTACATCGTGAACCTATTTCCTCGCGTCGCCCACTACCTGGGCAAGTACATCGTGTTCGATTACTATTATCTGCGCCGATACCATAACCTCTTCGCAATAATGGCGTATGCTGTTTTCGTATTCGATTACGTCAACGGGTCTGTCAATCTGTTCGTGTTTTACGCAATGAGCTCTTCATTCAGAGAAACAACAAAAGCACTTTTCTGTCGCCGAGATGTCAGATAAGATGACATATACGATGTCAAATAATATGCCAGGCAAGATGTCAGATAAGATGTCAAATAAGATGTCAGATAAGATGCTAGATAATATGCCAGATAGGACGTCGGATAAGATGTCAGATAATATTTCAGATAAGATGTCAGATGAGATGTCAAATAAGATGTCACATAAGATGTCAGATAAGATGCTAGATAATATACCAGATAGAAAGTCTGATAAGATGTCAGACAATATGTCAGATAAGATGTTAGATGAGATGCCAGATAAGATTCAAGATAAAATGTCCCTGCCTTGAATGTCTTCATTTACTTGATGTCACTGGAGTAGGTAGCTTTTTAAAAATGCCAACTTTTCCCAACCGCATGTAGGACATTACACACCAAGGATCGCTTTTGTATGTGGTTTGCGTGATTTGCTTCCCCTTGTTTTGGAAGTTGTTTTTGTTTTGGAACGATTCAAAATCAAAATTAAACGATAACATTATGTGTATCAAGCGCAAATAACCCATTTGTATCATTATCCAGAGTTTCAAATTTCTTCCAGTACAAAACTCAAGTGAATGGAGGAAAAACGCTTTGATAATTTTAGATGATCAGATTCAACATCACAACACCTGACCCCAGCTAAAGAATCTGTTGCATAAAGCTATTTGGAAAGGAAAAAAAAAGATATTCGTCTTCTCATTAATATTATGACACTTAGCATCTCATCAACAGTGATATTTAATACAATAAATCCCTCGAAATATCGCTTCTCTCCCGTCTCTTATTACGCCCCTGTCTCCACTGTGTGTGTGTGCATTTAACGAACAGCGATTCTCATTCCTTAAGTATTATTTTTAAAAAAGAGAAATAAACTAACAAATGATTTTTTTTAATGAACAGTGATTCTCACACCTGAAGTATTATAAAAAAAGAAATAAACTAACAGTTGAGATTATTTAATGAACAGTGATTCTCACACCTGAAGTAATATCATAAAAAAACAACTCAGAATATTTTATGAGCAGACTCAACTAAGGGGCGCCCCATCGGCACGAGGGTCACCTGGAACGATCTGCTATAAAGAGTTTTCAAGACCAGACACATCCCTCCTCGTTCCATCCAAAATTTGCCCACACACTGAATAATAAAATATTGCCAAAAAGACAGCGGCGCGAACTCCATACCTACAAGATTTGATAGCTATGATAGATATTTTGTCAGCTATCTGTCAGTGAGTCACTTCCTTTATCTCACGGCGGCCTCTCGCCGGCAGTCTGTGGGGTGGGAAGGGGGGCGGTGGCTGCAAAGTGTAACAAAGACACTTACTATCGCCTGTTTTATCTTTTAAGTGGGCCAACATCACGACGAAAACCCAGCGCTTTTTGTGGAATTAGGTATAAAGTATTTTACCACATGTGTAGCGTATCCATTATCCCATGGATAAGGTATTTTACCACATGTGTAACGTATATATTATCACATGGAAAATCTATTTTGCCACATTTGTAGCGTATATATTATCTTATGGAAAAAAGTATTCTACACGTGTAGCGTATATTTTATAACGGGTTCGACTTAAAGGACATGTTTATCGACTGAATTGTATGGAGGTGATATCTAGTTCACCTGAGAATCGTGTATCTTACCATTTATGTCAACATCTGAAAACCCACGACCATTTATAGATGGATAAATCATATTTGGGAGGACAAAACACACAAGGAGCGCCATTTTCATGATAAAACACCCCCGCCTCGGCACCCTCCTCCCCTGACCCAGAATTCACAGAATAATTCTTGTCACATTATATTGTTACAATATTTACTTATCATATAATGAATCGCCATTTTGTTTTCTTACCAAAGCATACTTGTATAATGGGAACTTTAAATCTCTTTCCTATACAAAACCTTTAGCAGGGTTGATATTTAAGTGCATGTTCAATTACACTACATAACAACATGGTTAGTTTTAAGAGCGTGATCCAATACATTACAAACACCATGGTTAGTTTTAAATGCATGATCCAATACACTACATAACATCATGGTTAGTTTTAAGTTAATTTTCGAACATATATAACAAATTGGATAGTTTTACAGTGTATATTTCGACATGCTGCATAAAATTCTTGATTACATATAGTTTGCAGCGCATATTACACAGCATGACAAAACATATTAATTAAAAAAAAAAGTACAAGACAAGTATCTATGATAAAAAGAGTATGATAATAAGAGTACGATAAAAAGAGTATGTTAAAAAGACAACGATAAAAAGAGTATGTTAAAAGAGTATGTCATTTCGATGATTTAATAAACAGGTAACGTTGCGCTGATGTGTAAAAGATAACAAAATTTTCATTCAAAAAAAGATTATTTAAAAACGTGTGTCCCACATTCATGCTGGAGACACGCCCCTGTTTCATAGGTTCCAGGATTTCCCACTGACGTATTCCCGAGACCTGCTTTAACATAGCTCATTCAAATATTGAAATATTTATCTAATGTGTTCAAGAGCTGAACAATAGAATCTGAAAATAAAACCAATACTAGACAGTGAACGAGAGAAGGAACGGACCGTGTGTTTAGTGGGGGGGGGGGGGGGGGGGGCGCCAGGACCACATGCTTCTCCACCGTTTCAGAGTTACTTACCCACAGGAAACGATCCACGGTGCAGTAGCGACTGGTGTTCAATCCGAACATCTATGCCCCCCCCCCCTTTTTTTTTTGTTCGTTCTTCTTAAAAGATTTCAGCCATTGTGAAAGTGAGGAAAGGGCTTGTATGCACAACATATGTGCAATGAAGATATATATATATATATATATATAAACACATTAAGACGACAAATATAGAATCTTGAACTTTCGTCCATAGAGAAATAAAATATTTTTTAAACAAATTATTTTACTACAAGAAATCATGAAGTAAAGAGAAGGAGGTGCTGTGAAATAGGAAACAGCGGTACGAATAAAACCTTCAGCAGAGGCGACTGATAGGGAGATACTCTTTAAGAGCGATAGAGATTTGACTCTGGTAATTAAATAGAATGAGGAAAAAAAAAGACAAAGAGGGAGAGAACAGATTGCTATTATTATTATTATTATTATTTGTAGTTTTCTATAGCGTGGTGCCCCAGCATAGGGCTGGGCTCACCACGCTGTACATACAATTTAACAAACATAATCATGAACTTAAAAAAAAAATTTTTTTTACATTAATTAAAAAAACAAAACACATGTGTATTCCCTTCAACCATTCCATAACTATTTACACGTGAAGCCATGGACGGCACTCAGCAGCATCGTTTAACGGTCGGATGGGGAATCAGTCGGGATAGTAGAGTTTAAAGAGATGTGTTTTGTGTGCAGTTTTGAAGGCTGTGATGGTTGGTATATGGCGGATGTGTAGTGGAAGAGAATTCCATTGTTTGGGGGCACAGTAAGAGAAAGATCGTTCACCGTATGTTTTTGTGCGAGTCTTGGGAAGAGAAAGAATACGCCCGTCTGCGGAGGAGCGAAGCTGTCGAAGGGGTGAATAGTCAGAGAGATACTCGTGGATGGAGACTTGTAAACACGTTCTAAGAACATGGAAAGTGGGTTGAAATTATTGTAAAAAGGACGTAGAGGATTTTTATTAATGACAGGGAGAACACGATAAAGAATTAATAATAGAAGACTTTACAAAGAGGAGAGTTTAATTAGGATGTTATTCATTCAGCCAGACACGCGTCGATTCAATGAATTCCTTTGAGTGAGGCTTTCATTCTGACCTTTGACATTGTTGAACTCAAGCTTTTCTCGGGTCACATTTCAACAGTTTGAGATTTAAAATAAAATAAAATTCGATGCAGATTCTGAATCGGTGAATCTCGGATCTGCCAGAAATTGATGGATCAAAATGTGTTTGTGTGTGTGTGTGTGCGCGCGCGTGCAAGACTGGCTACTAAATTTCAGCAAATGATACCTGGTTTCACGCATGATTAAACCCGTGCCACTGGCCGGGACTGGAATGGATGCGCACAAATCTGACATGTGGTGGCAATGAAGCTAAAGAGAGCAAGTAGACATAAGAGTAGCCTTGTGGTATTTATGAGCCAGAAAAAAAAAATCAAATTGGCTGGGGGAAAGTTGGGTCGGGAAGAGAAAAAAAAAAAAAGGAAAATGTCAAAAATGGATTTAACTGTCGGCGGCAATTTGTCCCCGCGCCAGTACATTCACAAGAATTTTAACAAAATAAAAGAATCACATTTACGCCCGTGTGTAGAAATAATTATTGTTTTTAGGAAAGTATAGAGGGGGGGGGGGAGTACAAAATAATAACTGTAGTACACTAAAGATGTTTTTATGTAACATCTTGTTACACCCTCCTTAGCCCCATTGTATATTACTGCACACAGCAGGGCCACCTATTCACCCAGCAGCAGAGTATCATAATTACGCTCTTGGATATCGATACTCAATTATACTTGAAAGCACGGTACCAACGATAACCGACTACTGTAAACCCTCCCGTAGTTACTGTTATTTACTGAGATTAAACAATTAACATTGTAAATCGCTTTAAAACAGTGTTCGGAAATTAAAAAAACAAGAAAAAAAAAAAAAAAAACCAAGGGCTTGTAAAATATTGACGATTCCGTCTAAGGTCTCCGACATGCGATCCGATTACTTTCAAGTCGAACCAGTGACTCACACCTCACAAGACACGAGACGTTATCGGCAGGTCAAAAACACCTTGTCCGTATCTGCTTTTCAAGGTCCAACTGCTCCAGGTATAAAAGGCCGTAACAGGGGAATGACAGCCCACCTTATACCGGGCCCTTACTGACTTTCAGGTAAGTTCATTTTTGTTTTCTTTTAAGCGCTGTACTTAACCTTGCATCATCGCCGGTCAATAAAAGCGGTAATGACAAAACTTGACCTTTAGGAAAGCATTAAAAAAAAAAAAAAAAACAGTACCTGCGTCAGGATTAATAAAAAAAAAAAAATAATACGAACAATTCATATTTATCGTTTACTTTTATGCAAGGAAATTTGAAAACCTTTTATTTGTATTCACCGATTGCTGTATATTTTGCAACCGACTAAATTTTCTATCGAGATGTGAATTGGCTTTCGAGTTCTTTAAATAAAATTTGTTTTATAACCGTGGTTAAGTATTCTTGTGACTTTTTTTTCTTCATTTTTACAATTATTTTATTGGGGGGAATCGTATTTTCTTTGTTACTTCTTTATTGTTGTAGCTTATTGGTTGTTTTTTTTTTGGGGGGGGGGGGGGGTTGAATGGTTTTTGTTGGAACTTGAAGTAATTAGTATCCATATATTTTTTATTTTGTTTACTATATATTATAGTGCGTTAAAAAAAATTGACGAATATTTTAACGTGTGAACCGAAAAGAAGATTCGACCAAATTTCCATTCTATCCAATTTCCGTCGACGAAATTTCTTTCAAACAAATTTCCGGTAACCGAAGTAATCACGCATCCCTTACACCTGTTACATCATCTGCTTATTGCCTTAGTGTTAACGTATATGTTACTTGAAATTGCCGTACTTTTTTCATTGAATGAACCACCACTCCTCTTCATCTTCTTTCTTTCCTTTATCGATTTCACCTTCTTTCTATCCCTTATCAAATTCATCTTCTTTCTCTCCTTTATAGTTTCGATCAAAGTTTTATTTAGAGAAATCTAATTGTAAACTTTAATTAAAATTGGTTTATTCATTATTGGTTTCCCTCCACGGAATAAAGCATACTCCAGTAATATCTGTTCTTGAATTTTGGCCTTTCAATTATATGCTAACGATAGTATTCATTGTGATTTAAGTTACTCCCGAGCTCTTTCCCTCCCCCTTAACCTGGCGTGTTGATCCCCAGGTGGTTGGATCACCCAAGTGATCTGTCTGCACTATTGTTCGGCGCGAGATTTATAAATCTTGGCGCGGGCGTCAATCAAGTGAAAATCGGTCAAATGAACCACTGAAATGTGTCACACCGACATATGTGACAGATGTGACGCATCCTTACTTAGCATCGACAACACCAGCGTGGACATTTTAACACAATTGCAAGGGCACCGTCCTTACTTAACACGGGCAGCGTTTTTCCTAAAATGTGATCTCAGTGTTATAGATGACTGTAAGATAATGCTAAAACACAGGATGATGTGTTTTTAAGCACTGACTACTGCTGGCATATTGCAAGACAAGGTCAAAGATGTCTAAGCTAAGCCTAATTCCAAAGTTTAACGGACTATCGTTAATTTTCACTTCATTCGTCATGAAATCATTCTCCCATCTTTCCCAGATTTTTTTGTCTTTCATCACAACCCGTCACTCTCAAAATCAAAATGGACTCTGGATTCTTCGGTACATGGGAGGTTGACAACTCAAAGACAACTGGGTTGGAGGAGTTCGGCAAGGTCATGGGTGAGTCTCCCACTTCATAATCACCTCCCACTTCATAATCGTCTCACACTTCATAATCATCTCCCATTTCATAATCATCTCCCACTTCATAATCACCTCCCACTTCATAATCATCTCCCATTTCATAATCATCTCCCACTTCATAATCACCTCCCACTTCATAATCATCTCCCACTTCATAATCATCTCCCACTTCATAATCACCTCTCACTTCATAATCACCTCCCACTTCATAATCACCTCTCACTTCATAATCACCTCTCACTTAATAATCATATCACTTCCACACTAAAGCGCAGGGACTAAAAACCATATGTAAAAACTACTCGTTTCTTAATATGAAAGTGTGGAAAAAATCTGCAAGTTAAGACAAAAATAAGTGCATCTTTGTTTTCGAGTGATTGTGTGTGGAGGGGCATGCTTATGCGCAAGGCTATGGACATGGTTAGGCGTTGGTTATGGGCATGTTTATGGTTATGGGCATGTTTATGGGCATGGCTATGGGCGTGGTAATGGGGGAATGGCCTTAATTTCGTGCTCTTACCTCTGACTTGTACATCTGGCGTAAGGATCGGTTGCTATGGAAATGTCAATCTAATTAGTTTCACGTATAGGCGACATCGGTTTTTCAGTTCGGTCAACTACTTAAGGAAAATGAGAACTTCAGTACTCCCAATGAGATGACTAACTGGTTATTGTATTCGATATTAAGGAATACCGGAAATGCAGTAGTTTCATTTGTTTCCAATACAAACAATTGTGACGCCTTTAAAAGCATGTCATACTTTTTTTAAACATGTCACGTGCGGTGTCATGCCTCGCTTGTGACAGTAACATCGGGGTCTAGTAGCTTGGCTTGGCTTGGGACAGCAAGAATTGTGACTGTAGGCTTTGTTAGTGACAGCGAGAACCACAGCTATTGGCTTGGCTAGTGACAGCTACAACCAAGTCTATTGGCTTGGCTAGTGACAGCTACAACCAAGTCTATTGGCTTGGCTAGTGACAGCAGTAACCAAGGCTATTGGCCTGGCTAATGACAGCTACAACCAAGTCTATTGGCTTGGCTAGTGACAGCAGTAACCAAGGCTATTTATTGGCTTGGCAAGTGACAGCAGTAACCAAGGCTATTGGCCTGGCTAGTGACAGCTACAACCAAGTCTATTGGCTTGGCTAGTGACAGCAGTAACCAAGGCTATTGGCCTGGCTAGTGACAGCTACAACCAAGTCTATTGGCTTGGCTAGTGACAGCAGTGGCCCTGTCTTTTGGCATGGCCAATGACAGCAGTGGCACTGTCTATTGGCTTGGCCAGTGACAGCAGTGGCCCTGTCAGCCAAACACTATCTGGTCCATCTGGTGACAACCCTGCACACTTGCCCATGTGGTGACAGCTGGCGCACTTCCCACATTCCTGGCTGGTGGCCCCCATGTTTCCCGACATGTCACGTGCTTAACAGCATGAACCACTTCCTGTTGTCCGTGTGTATGTTGACAGCAGGAAGTCATGAATTACTGCTTGGGATATAACTTTACTCAAGTAATAATAAATTGCTTCAGAACTTTTAAAAAGAAATCATTAAAAAAAAATTATGTATACATTTTAACAAAATATTGTGGATTTTTTTTTTTTTTTTTTTTTGGTTGGGGTGGGGGGGGGGGGGGAATCTCTATTTATTTTACAATTCATTTTGATCTCTAATTAAATGGAATACAGATTTTAAAAACTCAGTCTCAAATGTTGAATAAACGTAATGCATCTTTGCGATTTAAGAATTTCATCTAGAAAATGTAAAACCCTGCAATAACGTGTTTGTTGGTCGACATACTACTTATCTAACAAGCCTAGAACTAAATTTATATGTGTGTGTGTGTCTTTACAATATATTTTACAGTCTCCGTAGCTGTTTTTGGTTGGTGTATAGTGAATAGGTGTATAGGGAGTTGGTGTATAGTGAGTTGGTGTATAGTGAGTTAGTGTATAGTGAGTTGGTGTATAGTGAGTTGGTGTTTTTGGTAGACACTTAAGGCCAAGGTCCTTAAGTGCGGGGTAGTGGGCGAGTCAGTATATTACTGTCTCATTTGGATATTTTGAAGAATAGGCATATCGGTGGGTTTTTTGCTGGGGGGTTTTTTTTTTTTTTTTTTTTTTTTTTTTTTTTTTTTTTTTTTTTTTTTTTTTTTTTTTTTTTTTTTTTTTTTTTTTTGGTTTTACGCGCTTCAGGTGTGAATTTAGTTGTGTGGGACAAGTGCGCAGACGAAAGATTTTGACCAGTTCCTGTCTTGCGAAGGCAGTCTATTGAATAATTAGGATCTGGGCTGGGTATAAGTATGAAAAACAAATCTTCCGGTGGAGTCCTTAGCCCATCAATTTAGACACTGTTGGGTGATGTAGGTATGTTTCATTGTGTCTTTCAGATGAAATGTGTTGTCGATCACAAGGTTTCAAGAAAGTTTTTATTTTTAAGTAGTGAATTCAATGCTGTATTAGTTTTGTTGTTAATTCGGAATGCATTTAATGGTGTAAGAGGTGAGTGGTGGCATTATATAAAGTACTCGGTGCAAGAGGTGAGTGGTGGCATTATATAAAGTACTCGGTGTAAGAGGTGAGTGGTGGCATTATATAAAGTACTCGGTGTAAGAGGTCAGTGGTGGCATAAAACTACCTGTAGGCCCATTTCTTATAATACCCGGACCCGGTGTAAAAAAAAATAATGCCCCCCCCCCCCCCCCCACGGTTAAGCCTTAGTTCACAATATTCGTACAAAAGTAATGATACATAATCACAATTTGATCCACGTATTCTTTATCTTAGTGACTTGGAAGATACTAATGTCTGGACCATCCTTCAGGTCTGTTAACTCTTTATCGTCGTGACGAGTTCACGCTTGCCTTTTTGATCACGATTTGCGGGTCCTTAGCGCAACTATCTTCCTTTTTTTTTTTGGCTGATCGTAAAGTGATACGTCGTTTTATTAAGTGCTTCTCGAATCTGCTATCCTTGTTTCGTGGTGGTCCTGCTTTTTCCGGTCATCCTTTCTTAAACGTGTAACATTATTTAAGGGAGGGGGGGTTCTGGGGGCGAGTATAATGCATACTACTTTCTGCTCATTTGAGAAAACTGATCAGGATACCCTCCTGTGTAGTTTTGGACTAGACCACATACTTTCAAATTCACATATCAACTGAGGGTGTCACCAACCTTCATCATAAGAACTTAGCCCATTTTTTTGGTGGTAGTACATCTTTGCTAAGTGAACTGCAACTTTGAAAGAGCTGTTCAGTTTAAGGGACACGTCTTACATATGCCAATGTGATATCAGTTGCATGAAGATCAATTTACAGTTTGAGCACCCCTGAAAGGTCCACACAACCGGTTGGACCAGACAAGGAATAATTAAGAAAAGAAAACACCCAACAACAAACAAACAAACAAACATTTGTCTTAAACAGCGAAGTTAGATTTCTCAATAATCGAATACTTTTGTGATGTGGATAGCAGCAACATAATGGCGTGAAATTTGTTTCTTTTGGGCACGGGCTAAACATCTTTCGGCAACTTTAATTCTTGAGGCCAGCGTCCTTTGAAACTCGACCAATGTTAACAACCTTATCAGCCGGTCTGACTTAAATTAACTTCAAACATATCAAATATATTAAATGAAATGCTGTATGGGTCGGGGGGGGGGGTGGTGTGGGGTCAACTTTTTAAACTGGTGGGTGGCCTGATTGATTGTCAGTGATTACGCCCAGTTCATCTGTCACACAAATCAACTGACATCGATATCAGAGTTATCATAAAGTAAAATCATTTGTTTAACTATCCCGCTACTTCACTTGGCTTTAAAAAAAGTAAAAAAGATTAAGGTTAAAGAATTGTAAGCAACCATAGCGAACAATGCAAAGTAATGTGTTTTACTACTATCCCATCAAGCACAAATTAGTTAAACAATGAAACGTCTGGTAACTGGAAATGTAATAGTTAAATAGTGAAGTGCACATACATGCCAAAGATCACCGAACCCAAGTACTTTAGACTATTTATAAGAATGAGAATAGCCAGATAACGTGTAATCTCGCGTGGACCCCAGTGTTTTATCGTACATCCGGGCCACACGGAGAAACTCCCACTCGAATGTGTCCTATTTAGTACATGACCCTCGCACCGGAAACACGCTGAGAGTAAAGTCAGGGAGGCGCTCTATGATAAACCATATCCGGAAATTTGTTGGAAAGAAATTTCGTCGACGGAAAATTGATCGAACTGAAGTTTGACTGAAAGGAAATTTGATCGAATGGAAGTTTGGTCGAACAGAAGTTTTGCGAAGTATTTTTTTCAGTGTACAAGATCAAATTTTGCGCCAAATTTCTTTTTTGTACGCATTATTTGTTCTACTATATAGTACAGTGCGCTCAAAAAAATTTTTTTACGCAAAATGTGATTGTGTGAACTGAAAAAAAGCTCGACTAAACTTTCGCTGGACCAAACTTCCGTCGATCAATTTTCAGTTGACCAAATTTATTTCAAACAAATTTCCGGTAACCATGATAAAGTCACTCGTCCACACAACTGTTGAAAAGCAGAAAAAGCAATAAAAAAAATCTTCCTGAACAATACTGTTTCAATTACCCTCCCAATTAAATTTTGTCACCCGCTCTTAATTTCTTTTCCGTCCCGTCTCGTTCAATCTGTCGTGCCACCTCCTCCAGCCCCTCCCCCCTTTAACTTTGTCTGATCACCGTGCATGTTAATTAGAGGAAAAGTTTGTTTATTAAATATTAACCATTAACAAATCTGAAATTGACAGCTTTAAAACTATAACGGTTTTTTTTTTTTGAGACCGTTTTACAAGACCGCATTGATAAACCATGCAAATAACCGATCTTTACTCATACATTCCGATGAGATTAGATCTCTCACAACGATCATCGACAGTGGGGTCCAAAACTAACATTGTGCCTACACTAAGGACTGATAATTGCTATTGAAGTGCACACCATTATAACCGACGTTAAAGACGCTTCGTCTTACCAAGGCCGACGTAGGCTTCCTGCCGACACGTTAGATGATTTGTTGCGTTCCTTTTTTTTCAGGTCTAACCCTACTTTGTATTACTAATTCCCTATTGTGCTAACCTGATTGCAGTCTCTCCCCTTATTACCGCCTTACCAAAACTGTTCTTTTTGTTGGTGCTGATTTGCTTTACTGGATATCAAGTCACATTCAGGTGGACTCTATTTCATCAGATATTTTTCTCACTATACAACATGCTTTATTTGTGAGACTCAAATGTGTCCACTTCTGTCCCTTTTTCGACCTTCAGTTCAACCGTGGACTCCGATTAACTTGGTATTCTTTCAAATGCAAAAAAAAAAAAAAATTTATATCATTTTGTTTTCTTAAACATGAATGGCGTTTTATTTTCTTGTTCCACCTTTTAGCATTCTCTGAGGAGAAAATCCAGAAGTACAAGGAACTCCAGTACTCGTTCACACTTAGCTTAGATGGTGAAACCTACAAAATTGTAATCGACTTCAAGGGAAAAGTCCCCAACGCAACATACGAACTGAAGCTCGGAGAGGAAGTCGACTACAAGTCTATCGATGGCTACACTGCCAAAGTGAGTGCGAATACAAAATATTCGTGGGAAAAAAAGTGTCGCTAAAAATGTTTTAAAAAATATGAAGAAAAAAAACTTCCATAATGGTAGAAGCATCTTTTTAGGATTCTATTCGGTGTATGTGGTGAAGTGGTGGCATTAAATGGTGTAAGTGGTGAAGTGGTGGCATTAAATAATGTACCCCGTGTGAACGGTAAAGTGAGGGTATTTAATGATCGAAGTAGGGGAAGAATGGACCTAATTGGATGAATGATGCCGGGGTGCAATTATGGAAACTTTTTTCGATATCTAAAAAAAAGCATTTCTAGCACTATCAGGATGCATACCAAACAACTGACTATCTTTTTCTCAGTCTATGTAAATAATCATAAAAATGTTATTCAGATACATTAATGAATGTATAGTTTTGCCACATATAACATCAGATTACATATGAGGTATAATAACCCTCGCGATATGCTTGACAGTACCCTGGTGATTATAAATAGAGTAAGATTAGATATAAAGATATCCTAACATACAGAATGAAAGATTCTAGTATCCGGGTTGTACTACTCTCAAGATTGTTAAAATCCACGACTCCCCCCCCCCCCAAAACTTACAACCACAACCTTTCAAAATATAATGTAGACAACTCGATGAAAATAACTAGCATAGATATCTCCACCTGGTTATTTACCCATTAATAATCTATGCTTAGCAGTGATACAAAAAATAATCCTACTGAAACGTTTCATCTCACAAGAGTCACCATTTATTATAAGAGTCACCATTTATTATAAGAGTCACCATTTATTATAAGAGTCACCATTTATTATAAGAGTCACCATTTATTATAAAAGTTCGTAGCATTTAACCCAAATCACTCAGCTAGTAATCTCAGTCCAAATTTCTCCCAAACAGTTGACCCTGTCAGTGGTCGATGGCAAATCAGTTGAGACTTACGTGTACGCCGAGAAGTCCTTGACCTGGACTGTCACCAGGACCGTGGAAGGTGACGTCATGACAGCAGTAAGTACACAGTCATCGCAGTCAGTTTCTTTTTTTTATAAAAACAATGGTTGGTTTGAATGTTGGTACATTGCGTTGTGAATTTATTGTGGGAGAAAAAAAAAAGTGTGGTGTGTGAGTTTGTGTGGTTGGGGGGGGGGGAAGGATTTTTATTGACCATGGTTAAGTTTTGTTAACAATCTGTTAAACTGAGCTAAATTATCCATTGTTTTTTTTTTTTTAAATGAACCAATTGTTTGCAAAAGTTAATTATGAAAATGATTTAATTTAAAAAAAGAAGAAAGATTTGCCCAATCAAAGAATTATAAGAAATACAATTTTTAAAAACAACTTGACAGCTACTGAATTATTGAACACATTACGTTTAATTTGTTGAATTACTGTACACATTACGTTTAAATTGTTGAATTATTGTACACATTACGTTTAAATTGTTGAATTATTGTACACATTACGTTTAAATTGTTCATGAACACGCGTCAAGAAAACTCCGGGGGGGGGGGGGGGGGAGAGAGAAATGTATGTCATTTCGTCTAAAGCTGTGCGGGGAAAAAAATGACATATGATGACTTCCGGCTTACCGGTGACATTCAAAATACTTAAATTGGTGTCTGATTTTTGACTCCATTTTGATTTAGCCAGTTGATGTTTAATACAAATGGTGTCTGAGTTGGTGCTGGGGGTATTTGATGCTTTTGGTGTATACTTTGAAGAGTGTAGTTTGGCCTACCGTCAGTAAATTATGCTGTGGCAAAATCCTAAAATACCCAGGTCCCAACTCACGGACATGTAATGTGATATATACAACATATAGGGCTGAGACGTTCCAACTCAGTCAAATCCCAAGCTTGTTATAGGACTGAGAAGTTTAAACTGAGTCAAATCCCAAGTTTGTTATAGGACTGAGAAGTTTAAACTGAGTCACATCCCAAGCTTGTGGATCGGATGTAAATGCCCAGCAAGACCCCACACAAGCAAAAACACCACCAGTAACTTGGATGGTTGGGACTCGCTAACTCTGGATGGCAACTCACCTAATTGAATGAAAACTCTTAATTCAAGAGCGGCGATGGAGTCCCGTAGGCGGTATGACATTGACGCAATGAAAGTTACGGCAACTCCTGCGCCTCTCCTTGTGCCACGCTGTATCATCCCCCATATGATTTTCCCTTGAATTATCCAGGTGCATGGAGAGAGGGGATTTGAGGTCTACGGAACCACCTTATCCTCCTACAGAAAAAATTACAGGGCCTGTGATTTCTTCCTGTGTTGTCTACACCATCGTCACATTGTGACCTACGTATGCCAAAGAAAAATATAGACTACAAAATGGCTGCCCCGAGCTTTTGATCCTGTAGTAGGACCCTCGCCACACCTTTTCTTAGCTTTTAGGTTCAGCACTGTTTACACATTATATTATTGTAGGATTATCCTTAGCTTTATACAATCGAACATGTTCATCTTTTCATCTCTCACCAGGTCACCAAACTCGGCGATGCTGAGCTCACACAGGTCCTCAACAGAGTTTGAGCCCAGAACAAAGAACAAGAAATCCATACTTAGCATTGTTGCTGTTTAAAAAAAAACAAATCATTATCTATGGTTTGACATGTTTTATATCATAAAAGTCAATCACACCCAAAAAAAGAAACCAAAAACCATAACAGTATTAGCCACACAGCGGCATGTTCACAACAACAACACCAACAATAACAACAGCAACGTAACGAAAATTTAAAATTATTTTTTTAAAAATCATTTAGGCGAGGTTATTTGCAATTTTGAATAAATAACTTTTGTCTAGATTACAAATATAAGGATTATATATTATATCTTTATTATCGTTGCGTGTTGTTGTATTTCATAAAAAAAAATATATATATAATTGAACATTTCTTTTTCCTGGTTGTCACTTTTATTTTCTCTATTTGTTTGTTGTGTGAAATGTGTTAATTTTGTCTTTTAAAATCCTGGTAATAAGTATAGAGATATTATCTATATGACTACAGAGTTCACATCCCATAGCTTAACTTAACAGGGTAAATTACAACAGTCGCTACCATGCACAGATCAGTATATCAGTCAGTTCTTAAACGACTATGTCCCTTGATCGCTGTGTTTCAACTGTCTACGTCTGCATGAAATAACGACACCCCGTGAGATGTCACCAAATCATGGGAGACATTTCGAAAGCACGAGTTTAAGCCCCCGTCGATCAGTCCTCGTGTTTTTGTCCATGGGAGCCGGCGCGGGGGGGGGGGGGGGACTTCTACAAACAAAAAAAAACAAGTGGTCAATTTCGAAATAAGCCTTCTAAGCACTATGTTAGGTACATACATCTTTCACTTTCAAACACAAACAAAAGCGCACACACATACCTATACAGACTAAAAAGAATAGCAATACAATTCTAAATTGATTTACAGTTTTAAGACATATTTATTTATTTTCCCTTGTCATCGCAATAGTTTTCACAAAGTATTTTAAGCTCTGGTTACACGTAGGATTCTAGTTCTAAAATCAGGTGCTGAATGAAATCAGGCAAGTAAACTGCAAAGGTCAGTAATAAACGAATAATTTTTAAGTCAAAATACTCATGGGCAGTTGCATCCCCCACCCCACCACCCACTCTATGCTACCCAAAATGGCAAAATGAATCTGACATCATTCCTGAATGAAAGTGATTCTCAAAATGCAATCACAAGATCGGGTTAAAACTGCAAGTTTACAATTGTGTCTACCATTGGAATGTTAAAGAAATTCATTAAACCTAAAATTCTTATTGTAAGGATATAAACCTGTCGCGATATATAATTGATGTCATGTAATATTTTAACGACGCCACGCATCACATGACAATGGGATCTCGTCATCGCCGCCTCGCCAGGCTGTGGAGAGTGGCCCTGTACCTGGAGCTCATTCGGACGTAGAAGAAAATGTGAACGGACGAGTTGAACACCTCAAAGTCGAACCTTATGGTGTAGATCACGACGTATAAGTAATTGTTGAACCCGCCGATGGCCATCCCCGGGACGGTCAACGTGGTCATGCTGGGAATGTGCGTGCAAAATAAGCTGACCAGGTACACGGAGGTGATGGCCAGCACGAGCCGTACGGTGTCCACGCCCTTGACCGATCTTTTACCTTGACCCCTTGCCGCCGAGCTTGTTCCGGAAGTCGTTTTCGTACCAGTGACCCCGTTTCGCCATTTTGTGGACGCCTTGAGGCGTGTTACCATGGCGACCGTTGAAACGGTAACTATAAACATGGCGACCGTCGTCATAACGAAAGAATGAAAGACGCTGTTCACGACAGTGAAGATGTAGGCTAGAGGGGTAAGTAGATTAACCGCTTTTAAAGTTGCGTTATTGTTAGGGTCCTGGATCCACACTATGGATATGTTCGCGGCCAACGGAATGTAAGCGATGAAAACAACCAGGTAAATGGTGATGATGATGATCACCGTTATCCTTACTTTTAAGATTCGCTTCACTCTCAACGGGAAAACCACGCCCACCGCGCGCTCTACGGACAGAAAGACTGTTATCCAACACGTGACTTTGCTGAGAATTCCGTGGGTGTAGGAGGCCGGCATGGTGGTGAGCGCCGCGCAGTTGTGGACGAACGGGTTCCCGTTGCCGGCGGCGTAGTTCTCCAGGTAGTAGCAGGCCGGCTGGGGTACGATGGCGATGCAGCTGAGGAGGTCGGTCAGCGACAGCGAGAAGAAGGCGAACGTCGTGCTGTCCGACGTCATGCCCTGTTGGTAAAACACCCGGACGTTGACGACGTTGCTGACGATGCCGGTGAAGGTGAAGAGCAAGAGCGGAACGTTCAGGATCTGGAGAGAAATGTGGTAGGCATCTTCACTTATGAGTGACGTTGGCGTGGGCGGTGCTGTAAGCTCCATCTCACCATTGTTGGCGGCCCTCATGATAATGTGGCTTCTGAGACTGTAGACATTTGAAC
The DNA here is from genome assembly GCA_964017045.1 of Omphiscola glabra. Classification (NCBI taxonomy): domain Eukaryota; kingdom Metazoa; phylum Mollusca; class Gastropoda; family Lymnaeidae; genus Omphiscola; species Omphiscola glabra. Next base: position 20,889,323 of record OZ024808.1, read on the forward strand.
AACAGTTAATTTCTTCAACACATGGTATTTTATGTACTCAAACTGTTCTTATGTTTTTAAATTGTAAAACGAATAAAAAAATTTATTTCTGTACATTTTTTTATAGGAGTTGACTGTCATGCAGATGTCACGAAGGGTGTATAATTTAGAAAAAGAAAATCGAGGATATTAATCTAGTTTACACGCGTTGCTTTAAAATATAATGTCGATATTGATAATGCCAGCCAGACTGGTAGAATTCTAATTCTGACTTTATGTAGATGATTAACAAACATGGTCTGGAACAGCTGGTTAAAGAATTCACGAGGAGAGGAAACACTCTTGACTTACTCCTCACCAACTTGTCAAAATCTCATCCCAAATGCTTATGTCATACCCTGGATATCAGACCACTGCATACCATATTGTGAACACACTAAAAAAAAACAGGTCATACGAGAAATCCCAAATTATATCAAGGCAGATTGGAATAGCCTGAGATGTGCAATGACAGAGCTGAGCTCTAACATGCAGGAGCTTCAGGATACAGCGACAACAGGAGATCTGTGGGTGAAGTTTAAGACAAAAGTCACTTATGCAGTGAAGAGTTACATACCACACAAAACCACTAAACCTAAGATAAAGCAGCCATGGGCCCATGCTGAAATCCGTAAACTCATCCACAGGAGAGACCATTAATTAAAAGCGACTGAAGAAAAATGTCTCGGTTGAACTGAGGGACGAGGTACTGAGGCTCCACTGAACCATCCAACGATTACTGCGCGGAACTTACTGGAACTACCTGAACGGCATCTTCTCAGAGGAAGACACTCCGACCAAGGATGTCAAGAACAAGCGCTCTTGGAGCTACGTCAAGTACCGAAAGTCCTTAAACAGTGCAGTTTTGCCCCAGAGGTCCGATGGCCATTTAGCATCTGACCCAAAAGCACAGGCGGACATGCTCAGTCAACAGTTCCAGTCGGTCTTTGGTGACTGGAGAAAGTACTCGGAGGATGAGTTCCTTCTGAAGACCGACACGATGAACAGAGCATAGCCCGTCATAAAGATATCCAGATTTTAACGCAGAGTGTGTTTGCCCTGCTCAAACCATTAGCCCCTACAAAGCATGTGGTCCTGAGAACATCAAACCACGAGTGCTCAAAGAAGTGGCCCATGAAAACGCCCTGCACTGACAATAAACTTTCCAATCGTCGCTGTACACAGGGAATGTTCCAGCATTATGGAGAACAGCGCATGCTACCCCAATCTACGAGAAAGGGAAGCAGTCCGAACCTGCCAACTTTCGCCCTTTATCCCTCACCAGCGTGGTATGCACATTTTTGGAACACATAATCGTCATCTTGAAAGCCAAAATATACTCAATGACTGCCACTATGGCTTCGGAGTCAATAGATCATGTGAGACCGAGCTTCTTGAAGTTGTTAAAGACTTGATTTCCAATCTGGCGAACGGCAAGCAAATTGATGTGCCGGTGATGGACTTCTCAAAGGCATATGACCGTGTCAATCATTGTTTGCTTGTACACAAACTTCGGAGATTTGGGATTTAAGGCACTACTAAAACATGGATCTTGAGCTTCATCAGAAATCAATGCCAGGCAGTTGTAGTGGACGGTACAAACACCCCTCTTGTCGGTATTAAGTCAGGGGTCCCCCGGGGCTCAGTGCTAGGCCCCTGTTTGTTCATAGCGAACATCAATGACTTACCCGAGAAACTGACATATCAAGCAAGACTGTTCCAGATGACATGGCGGTGTATAGTACGATCGCCAACAGATTTAACCAGATCTGAGGCTAAAACACTTGAAACATTTGCGTCTATTGCCTCAGGCCTTCCAACACCCCCGTTCATGATACCCTCACTAAGTAGCCCTTCCAAATATCCTCTTTAACACCAGGCACATAAACATTGCAAATCCCCTCTGCGTGCATAAGAGCCAGAATGATCAATAAATTGATAGTGGGCCCTTAATATATAGAAGAAGAAGAAGATAATGTTACCACCTATGACGCCTTTGTGTTTTTACTTTGGTTAGCGATGTTCAACGCCATCAGAAATCAAAATATGTCTGACGACTAAGGCTTTAAATAGGAGAGCTCAAAGTTGTATTTTGTTTTCGTATTTATTGTTAAATATCTCAAATAAGGATTTTCCAGACTAAAAAAAACATAAGTACGATGCAGAAACAAATTAGTTTTGATTTATTTGTAGCAATTTAGCTTATTTTATCGTATCTTATCATATTTTATAACTTACAATGACACATTTATTTTTGCGAAAATATTTGTCTCTCCCACGCATTCATTCTGGAGTCATGTTTAATAAAGGCATTCGTTAGACCTTTTGATCCCCCGCCGCTACCCTGATGCCATCAAATGACGGATCAGTTAAGAGACGTAGCTGTTAAACAAAGCAGGTTCCTACCGTTAAAAGGAAATCATGAAATCAGCAAGCGCACGAGATGCGATGATAAAATGACCATGAAAACCTTGATGACCTAATGGAATAGTTATCTGGTGGCAGATGACACTTCGGCTGCGTTGTTTTTTGTTGCAGCGAAGAAAGTTTTTTTCAGACTTGATTCTATATTGACATGTATTAAACGATTTATTATTTCCAGCATTACATCGGTAAAGACATAGTTTAGTTCAGTTACATAGAAACGTATGGTTAGAAGCATGAAGTCATTGTCTTTTAGGTCGCTTGATTTACTTACACGTAGTTAGAGTTAATGTCAGGAATTTTACAAATACTCTGAGAAATTATCAATTGATCGACGGTTACTTTTAGCTTAAATGCGTTGTAGCTGTCGTGTTGGAAGCTATAGTAGCGTAAATAACATGCGCACCCTCTAAATATTGGACCTGATTTACAGACAGTGCTAAATGGGACGCTGCGAATCCATAAGTTTTTGTTATTTGGAAGAAAGAAGGTGGGGAGAAAATAATACATAATAATGTCAAATCTCAATTTTTAACTCTCGCTTATCCATTTTGAAATAAATTATACATATGAAGATTATTACACGACGTAAGTTTATTGGAAAATCAATATTATGTATCCTAATGACACATAACTCAATACTTTGTTATTTAAATCAGAATCGAAATCATTTCTTCTCTAAAGTATTCGACCCATTTGCGCCGCCATTACAACGCACATTTTGAGGTAGGGGCGAATAATTACGAAACAGATTTTAAAAAAACGATTGTTTAAGTTACCTCCCCATGTCAATTTGCGCGTCTCTCTCTGTATAATTTGATAACTGAAGAGATGCGAAATTCAAATCATTGACGAAGTTTGAATTCATGTAATATTTTAAGCGCTCCTAATTTCAAAGATAATAATTCATGGACTGCATTCAAGTTGTGTAAATGAAATGTAAGAACAAGGTATGCTAAACTTGAATTCGTAGACAGGACACATTTCCAAATATGGCAGAAATATAAGATGATAACTGTTCAGGGATCTCGATTAATATTCCTGAATATGATGATGACAGATTATAGTTAGTTCCTTATTATAGCTAGGGGAAATAGAACGAGATAGATGATACACAATTATTTCACTTTATTTGTCAAAAAACGCACGATATCATATTGATTACATTGACATGAAATGTAACAAATTATTTTTTTAACTTTCTTAACGCTTTATTCGGTTATGTTCGCCAAAAAAAAAAAATAATAATAATAATAATTTCTGTGACCGAATAAATATGAAGGTTTATTTTTAGTTCTTGACAAAAAAAATAAATTTGAAATGAAAAAATGTCCTACAAGACTGAGAATTGTTTTCTATGTAAGTTTACATTCTCCTAAGAACCATTTCCAAAATCTTCTTGGTTCACCACGCAGAAATAATAAAAGTCTCTCTCCATTATGTCATATTGAATAATCATGCTAGAGATACAAAGCAAACATACATTTGACAACGCTGGTTTATTTCTATCTGTCACAGGCAACTGACTCAAAATATATCAGAGGAAATTTTAAAACAGATTTAAATTCAGCCTTGTACAGCGTCCTCCATTGTGTTTATGAAAAAGGCTGTGAGTGACGTCCTCCCTAGTATTTATAAATAAGGCTGTGAATGACGTCCTCAATAGTGTTTATAAATAAGGCTGTGAATAGTGTCCTTCCTAGTATTTATAAATAAGGCTGTGAATAGTGTCCTTCCTAGTATTTATAAATAAGGCTGTGAATGACGTCCTCAATAGTGTTTATAAATAAGGCTGTGAATAGTGTCCTTCCTAGTATTTATAAATAAGGCTGTGAATAAAGTCCTTCTTTGTGTTTAAGAATAAGTCTGTGAAAGAGACTTCTCTAATGTTTAAGAATAAGTCTGTGAAAGAGTCCTCTCTAATGTTTAAGAATAAGTCTGTGCGAGAGTCCTCTCTAATGTTTAATAATAAGTCTGTGAAAGAGTATTCTCTAATGTTTAAGAATAAGTCTGTGAGAGAGTCCTCTCTAATGTTTAAGAATAAGTATGTGAAAGAGTCTTCTATAATGTTTAAGAATAAGTCTGTGCGAGAGTCCTCTCTAATGTTTAATAATAAGTCTGTGAAAGAGTCTTCTATAATGTTTAAGAATAAGTCTGTGAGAGAGTCCTCTCTAATGTTTAATAATAAGTCTGTGAAAGAGTCTTCTATAATGTTTAAGAATAAGTCTGTGAGAGAGTCCTCTCTAATGTTTAATAATAAGTCTGTGAAAGAGTCCTCTCTAATGTTTAAGAATAAGTCTGTGAAAGAGTCCTCTTTAGCGTTTATAAAAAAGGCTGTAAAACGTTTTCCGGTATTTGGAGCTCATTCTGACGTAAAAGAAAATATGAACTGACGAACTGAAAACGTCGAAATTAAACTGGACGGTGTAGAGGACCTCGTTAAGGAATCGGTTGTGGCCACTGACCGTCATTCCCGGGATGGCCAACGCGGCCATGTTAGGGATGTGGGTGCACGTCAGGCAAACGAGATACACAACCGTGATGGCAGTCACGATCTTGACCGTCTCGACATTCCCGGTGGGTCTCGCGTTGCTGCTGTTCATCCCAACGCTCGGACCTGAAGTTGTAGCCGATGACGTCGCCCCCTGTCGCCATTTCATCGACGCCTTGAGACGCGTCACCATGGTGACCGTTGTTATGGTGACGATGAGCATGGCGGCAGTAGTAAGAAAGAAAGAGTGAAAGATGCTGTTGGTGGTCGTGAAAATCTGGCCAAGCGGGGTCAGGTAGTTTTTCGCCTTGAAAGTTCCATTATTGTTGGGATCCGGTACCCACACAATGAACACGTTGGCGACGTAGGGCATGTATGAGATGACTGTAAGCACGCATATCAGCACAATGATGACAACAGTGTTTTTAACTTTAACGATGCGCCTGACCTTCAGAGGAAAGATGACACAGATGGCGCGTTCTACAGACATGTAGACGGTTACGAAACTTGCGACTTTATACAGAATAATGTGCGTGTACGTGGCCGGCAAGAAGGTGAGCTCGTAACAGTTTTTCACGAAGACGTTGTCAGTCTTCACGCGGTCCTCAAAGAAGAAGCACATGGGCTCCGGGAGCATGGTGATGCAGCCGAGGACATCTGAGACGGAGAGCGCGAAAAACGCGACGGTCGGGCTGTCGGACGTCACTCCCTGTCGGGAAAAGACCAGGATGTTGATGATGTTGGTGACGATGCCGAGGCACGAGAAGAGAAAGAGAGGGACATGAAATATTTCCAGGCAAAGTCTGTAAGTGTCTTCACTGATGAGTGACGCAGATATCGCAGCAGTGACGAGTTCTTTTAGATCTTTGCTTTCATTCATTATACTCGGTGCTTATAAGGAACCTAAATATTGCACTCAGTGCTTATAACGAACTTAAGTTTTATTTTTATTATTTTTTTTAAAAAAAGGAAGTCTTATTAAAATTGATAAAGTCGGTATGAAGTTGAAACGCTGTCTTACTCTCAGAGCTGCCAAAAAGTCCATCCCACGAACATCCCTACCTGCTGTAGAAAATTTATCCTTACGAACGTACGTCTATATCTTTAATTTTAATATTGCCTACATTTTGTTTTTCTATCTTTTTTAAAGATATCAATCGTTCCCGCTAAATTTATAGATAGTTATGTATTGATTATATAATTTAATAATGAATACTCTATGAGTTGGTTCTTTACCTTGAATTTCCTTTAAATGATAAGTTTCGTGATAAACTGCTAGACCACACGATGATGTTTAAGTCTTCACTGAGGATAGAACGAATGATTGTTAGAAAATAATTTAATTTTAACTATGCTTTCATCCAACGCCAGACTCCACAATTAACAGAGTTTTTTTTTTTAAAATAGGAAACCTTACTCTCTAGCTTAATGACCAGATATTGAAATCATTGAACATTATTATTTTTATTTTTAAAAAAGAAATTATTGAAGTATCGAAAAGTCCCCCATTTAAAAAAAACAACTTTTTAAGGATGAAAATGTTTATCTGTGACAGGCAGGCTGCACATTTACCCCCCCCCCCCCCAAATTATTCCATTGATTTGTTAAGTATTGTAATAACAACGCCATTGTCCCAGGCTGAGTAATTTTTAGCTGCACCTCGTCATTGAATCCAACACGACATAATTGTCAACTAAACTGCTATGAAATATGACCCACAGCTACATTCTCATGGTGGCGTCGTCAAGACATTACATCAACGGCACGGATGCATACTATAATGATTCAAATATTTTAGTCGTCTCTGTGGTCTAGACTGCCAGAGAATAAATTCGGCTGCAACTATTTGTGTTATATCATTGCATTGATCGCGGCAGATTGTGGAAAATATAAGATATTTTTTTTTTTAGTATTATGTCAAACGTGATCTTATCTCCCAACGAAATGTTTAAATATATTTTTTAACTTGAACCGGTTTGTATGGATTTATGTAATTATGTATTTATGGATATATTTGAATAGAAGATTCACTTTTACTTTTTCTTACTTGGGGATTTTTGTTTAAATTTATGAATCTAATTTTATAACGTACCCCAAATTCTTATTTTCATATAGCTTTGCAAAGTAATAATTTGCGAATTTTAAATATTTTATCTTGCAAGAAATGTAATATGTTAAAATTTCGTGTATATAATTCTTGATTTTTACTCTTTGGAAAATCACTTCACGATCCGACGCGGTGTGCAGTCTACTACACATTTAAAAAAGCAACAGTTCCTATCAGTGTGTAGCGTAGGATGTAAATAAAAGATAATAATTGATGGACTGCATTCAAGTTGTGTAAATAAAAGATAAGAACAAGGCATGAAACTTGAATTCATAGACAGGAATACAAGATTTTGACGTTTCGGCTTAGAGGCTTCCTCGGAAAACAAGACAAAGAGAAGTATAACAAGTTTCAGATCACAGGTAAAAAAAAAACAAAAAAAAAACTTTAGAGATTTCCTTTTTGTTGCCGAAATGTCAAAACCTTTTGTCCTGTCAATGAATTCAAGCTTAGCATACCTTGTCCTTAATAAGATTTTTCAATGTTAAATCAAAATCCCCTTTCAGAGTCTCGTTTTGAAACTCGTTCTATAGCCTGTAACTTTAAGGTAAAGAAGGCCGAAGAGTAAAACAGAGTTTTAGTAGAGTTGTACTCGCATGCAAACCACTGCTGTTGCACAAATAAAAGTTATTTCCTATTTATTTACTGTAAAAAGTCCATTTAAGCCAGCGGTTCTCAACCTGTGGGTCGCGACCCCTTTGGGGGGTCAAACGACCCTTTCCCAGGGGTCGCCTAAAAAGGTTGAGAATCACTGCTTTACGCTAACATGGCTCTTGATATTTACAAGTTATTAATGTATATACACATATTAAGAAACTCGTTAAGTAAATTTTAAGTTTTGTTTAGAAAATATTGGGTTCTTTTCAATAGCGATGATTGAAATAAATTATTAGATCTGAACATGATGCATTTTCCATAAAAATTTTAATTCATTCACTTATTTTAGGGTCAGCTGGAAATGGGTAGTCGATGAACAATAATTGATATAGTACCTGTATAGTCCTTATCAATATTGGACCATGTAATGTAGAGTAAGTGCCACATATGTAGTGATTACCAGCAATCTACCATCATCTGCAATCATTACCACCAATATAAAATATGCTATACAACTATTACCATCATTACGCCATATACCGTGCAAGCAGTATCACCAATGTATCATTCACTGTACAAATATTACCCCCAATGTACCATTTACCGTACAAACATTATCACCAATGTACCATTGATTGCACCAATAACTGTAAACAGATGTTTTGAGCTAGCCGATAAATGTGATTACGGTATAATTCTTAGCTCACAATTTTTTAAAATTAAAATTAGCTTTCATAACTTTCAAACTCGGCAAAAAAGGCTTAAAATAGTTCCTTTATACTTATTTTTAATTTATTTGTAATTTATATTAATAATACTTAAACCTTTTCTAAAATAATAGCGGATATATTATATTTTTTGCGCATTCAAATTTATTTGATTTCCCTAAATTAATAGAAAATAACTATTATTATTTTAAGAATCTGAATGCGTTTAAGTCGCTTCGTTTCTTTCGCGTTACGGTCAGCCTAGCTCAAACAGCAGTAGAGCATTGCGCAAATTCTGTACCTAACAACTGTATTTTACTGTTTGCTCTACAATGTATATGTCATATTTCATTGCATAACTATGTGTTAACCGTTTAGAAATGTATTTACCTTGAAGTGAACGATATACAATTACAGTTCGATATAATTATAATAAATGTGTAGCCCTGTCTCCAGACTGTTGGTCAAATTTGTTTCTGCTTAAGAACAACATAAACATCCCATAGCGTTCATTACACGATTAGATGCGAGAAGGGAAGAGATAAGGGAAATAACGCAGCCATGGGCAAAAACCATTTGCCCTATGGACGAAAACCATTAGCCCTATGGGCGAAAACCATTAGCCCTATGGGCGAAAACCATTAGTCCTATGGACGAAAACCATTAGCCCTATGGGCGAAAACCATTAGGCCATGGGCAAAAGCCATTAGCCCTATCGACGAAAACCATAAGGCCATGGGCTAAAAACCATTAGGCCATGGGCAAAAACCATTAGCCCTATGGACGAAAACCAATAGTCCTATGGACGAAAACCATTAGCCCTATGGGCGAAAACCATTAGGCCATGGGCAAAAGCCATTAGCCCTATCGACGAAAACCATAATGCCATGGGCTAAAAACCATTAGGCCATGGGCAAAAACCATTAGCCCTATGGACGAAAACCATTAGTCCTATGGACAAAAACCATTAGCCCTATGGGCGAAAACCGTTAGGCCATGGGCAAAAATCATTAGCCCTATGGGCGAAAACCATTAGGCCATGGGCAAAAATCATTAGCCCTATGGGCGAAAACCATTAGGCCATGGGCAAAAATCATTAGCCCTATGGGCGAAAACCATTAGGCCATGTGCAAAAACCATTAGGCCATGTGCAAAAACCATTAGCCCTATGGACGAAAACCAACACCCCCACTACTTCATTCATTAGGTTAAATAATTTTGCAGATTTTTTTAGAAAGGGGTATTTGGAGTTTTGTTAAGCCCTTTCGTTTAATATTCACTCGTGTCTCTTAGTAATTTAAATATTTACCAAATCTTATAATAGTATCAAGAAAATCACATTTTTTCACTATCCACCCCCCCCCCCAAACCCCTTATATTCTTTAGCGTTAGAGGCTTACAAAAGTGTGTGGACGAAAGTGGAAAGTGTGGCTGGGGGAGTCGGGTGGAAGATGCATAATCTTTAGTTAGTATGCGATAAAGAAAATAATCTTAAATATTATTACTAACTAGAATAAATATGACACTATGATACCGGGGATGATCTTGGCAGTAATATGGGGATCTTTTCTACCTGCTTATTGCGGAAAACTATCAGCGTTATAAAAAAATAATTAAATAAGTATCTATGTAATGATGTTTACGTTTCTAACATCATTGAGTTTTGAGAAATATTTATCCTCTATACAATATCCTACTGTATCATAAATTGCGCATACATGCGTTGAATATTTAATAAAAATAATAATCTAAGATCCTAGTTTATTGACAATAAAATGAACAGCATAACTTTCAAATTCTGAAAACGTGCATAAAATAGTACTTTAATTATTATTTTCAATGTATTTGTACTTTGTAACAATGATACTTAAACATATACTAGAATAAACTTGGATATAAAGTTAAAATTCGATAACTCGTCCCCCATCCCCTGAGAGAGTAGCGTTTCGTGTCTTCCAGATTTTGAAACAAGATATAGCTTAAACCACTTTACTTAGTAACGACGTCTATTGGATCTGTGTTGGAATCGTCCAACCAGTTTTTTTCAGGCTCTGTCTGACTTCACGACCACTTTGCGTAGATGATCGCAAATGATGCTCAACTATGAATTCTTCTTTCCAACAAAAAAAACGGGGGATCTTGTTATTGAATCTTCCATTTCACTACGTGGCGGGTAAAATTATTCAGTGTTGCAAAGGCTCCGACGCTTTCAACTTGCGGGAGATTCGGAATTGCATTTTTTTTTCTGCATAGCGTATGTCGAGTTTGATCTTTATTTATATTTAAAATTGAAATGCGAGCCAGTATCCGATATATAAGGATAAACACAGCAGTTACGTGAAGTTCACTTACAAAGCCAAAACAGAAAACATGTTTTTCTGTGATCCTCACTTGCCTTGTTTGGTGATCACTGTTCGAGAGGAGATATCTAACAGCTTTTCTCATTGAATGGCCCGTGTCAAAATTCAGACTGGAAACTTTTCAACAATGAGGGATGGGTCTTAAAATGTACAAATAAAAGTTTCACGTCAAATATAATAAAATAAGGAATAAATAAAAATAATTTATTCGACGCCTATTTTAAATTCATCGTCTCTTCAGTAGTGCGCTTACAGTTTTCCGATACTTAGAGCTCATCCTAATGTAAAAGAAGAAATGAACAGACGCGTTAAAGGAATCGAAATCGAACTTGACCATGTACAGTACTTCCAACAGAAGTCTGTTCTGGCCGGTGAGATCCATTCCCGGGATGGCGACGGAGGCCATGTTGGGCAAGTACGTGAACGTCAGACAAACCAGGTAAACGGACATTATGGCGAGCACGATCCTAGCAGTTTCCATCTTCTTGACCGATGCCCTGTCAAAACCCTTCAGCCCGCCGCAGAGTCCTGACGCGGACGCCGCCCGCCATTTTACTGAAGCTTTGAGGCGCGTTACTATGGCGACCGTCGAGACGGTGACGATGATCATGGTCAGGGAGGACAGCGTGACGGAATGAAACAAGCTGTTGGTCAGGAGAAAAGTTTTACCCTCTGGTGTCTGATAATTGATGGCTTTGTACGTCCCGTTCTTACTGGGGTCCACAACCCAAACTACAAACACGTTCACCCCGTACGGCAGGAAGGAGACGATGAGCAGGATGTAAATCAATACCATGATTGAGACCGTGTTTCTCACTCTGATGATGCGCTTGACTTTCAGAGGAAATACCACGCATATGGCGCGCTCCACGGACATGTAGACGGTTACGAAGCTGGATATTTTGACGAGGATGAAATGCGTGTAAGTGGCCGGCATGAACGTCAGCTCTGTGCAATTACTGATGAAGCTGTCGTCGGTCTGCACGCGACCCTCGGCGTAGAAGCAGAAGATCTCCGGGATCATGAAGACGCAGCCCAGAAGATCCGAAAGCGAGAGTGTGAAGAGGACCACCGTCGTGCTGTCTGAGGTCACTCCTTGTCGGTGGAAAACCCGAACGTTGATGAGGTTGGTGACGATTCCGAGGCAGGTCATCAACACGAGCGGCACGTGCAGAATTTCAAGGCAGAGATGATGAACTTCCGCTGAGATCAGTGACGTAGATACGGGGGAGGTGACTGCTTGCAAGTTGTTGACGCATGTAGGGTTCATTATGTTTTATAGTTAACCTGTATGAGATAGGATAGAACAACGTTTTTTTAAAAATGTTTAACGAGTTGTTTTTAAAACAGGCCTGATAAGCATAAGGTGTTACCTCTAACTCTGAAACTGCCCAGTCCATGAAAAGTCTGTATTCCTTTTATTATTCTTTTTTCTTGTTCTCCTTTTAATGGAAACAAACCTTTGTACCGTAATTTATCTGGTTGCAGGAAATTTGTTTGAAAGAAGTTTCATCGACGGAAAATTGATCGACGGAATTTTGGTCGAACGGAAGTTTGGTCGAATCTTGTTTTCAGTTGACACGATCAGATTTTCGTTAAATTTCTTATTGAGCGCACTATACTTTATATAGTAAAACAAAATGATGTAGTCATTGTGTACATCAGTGATACGATTTTCAGTTACAAAACTTTATGAGAGTTAACAATATAGACAACAATGTATTTTAACACATTTGAGGAGATAACCCAATTGAGCCGGAACTAAGATATTAAAATCAGGAGTTGTCAGCCTTGGGAATGTAATAAGCTCCTTTAACCTCACCGACTCTAGTGAGTCCAAAACACCCCCGCCGGTGTCTCGATTACAATAGTCTTAGAGCTTTGGCAAAGTCTTAAAATGTTGGTCCGATTCTTATGACATCCATGCTTTAAAAATAAAAAAAACAATTTTGACCCCACCCACCCCACACCACCCACCCATCCCCAACCAGTATCAAAAGTCACCTACTCTTCTTCTCAAATCAATCAAATTATTTTTACAAAGAGTGTATTTTCAAGTTAAAAATATCTGAGGTGTCCACTTAAAATTCTGTATTATTTTCATCGACAATATATTTATTCAAAATAAAAATTACAATATATAAATATATACATCTATTTATTTTCTTCCAATACTAGAGTGTCAGACTTTGGCAAGAGCCATCTCAGTTGGAAATCCTCGGCAGAGTGAATGTGGTTTGCTTTATGCAGAGCTTGTTATTCCCTTTGTCTACCTTTGTCTTATATGTTTTTGTTTTTGTTTCACGGCTAGCATATCACATTTTTATTGATCATTAGAACATAATGGGATCAATAGATAGGAGTGTGTCAGACCATTTCGTTTAAGGTGATATTTTTTGTTTTCAATAACCAAACATATTAAATTAACTTGCTCCACAAGGGATGATTTTAAAAAAAACGGTGGTCGAATTGGTGCAGTCGCCGTATGTAACATATTCTTTGTAAATGTTATGTATGTTGATCTTTTTGAATGTTCTGATAATAACACACACACAAATAAAGTGTTTTCTTTGATTGCTATTTAGTACCAAATTGATTTTTAATGTTTCCAAAATAAAATTTCAGCTTCTATGCACGAAAATGTCAAAACACACTTCGATTGATCTACATATTATTATATAGATCCACCATATTTTTGTCCCCGACTATAATCGCGCCCTACAACTCAGGGATAAAGACTCAACTTTGATAATAGCATACGCGAATAATTTAAAATTTCCACGCGAACGTTTCATATCAGATCAATTTTAGTTCGAAATAATTTTATAAAGTGTCAATTCTACAGCCTTAATCATTCTAAGATTACCTGAGGCATTTATGTTAAATCGCCCCGACGCCATTCATTTCCCTCTTGATTGATTGGTACCAATCACCCGAGGTTGATAGAATTGGACACATTATAAAATCAGACTTACAATAACTCGAGTTAAACGAATCCTTGCTTTCACTGAGCTCACTTAACGTAACCACTGCGACAATTTTAGTGGCATCTATTCTTACAAGTGTCAACGAATTGGATAAATATGGAAAATTATTTGTTTTCTTCCAAAATTATAGCTGATACCAACAAATGCATGCTTCAAAAAGTACATAGTGCTGCATCTTACTCACTATCTTTACAAAGAAAGGTAAAAAAAAAAATACTCAAAATTGCACAATTAACAGAGGCTCAAATCAAGAGCTGGTATGTTTTGGCGTAAAATGGAGACATTCCGCTTAGTTATTATACGATGAATCACCACTTATGAATGGGATGCTACCACGAAGGAAACAGTTTTCACACTTCTTAGAAAAATGAGCAAGTCATTTCCGCTTTCATAGCATTACAGGGTTGTCATTACTCGGCTTAGTAAATAGGAGTGGGATGAAGATGTCTTGAATTTAGAGGAGGGAAATTATTCCAGAGTTGAAAGCATCGATATTATTTTTAAAACTTCATTATTGGATCTGTGTTAGTGAGCCCATCTCAGCTGACTGGAATCGAGCTAAGAAAACAACAATGATTTTGAAGCAACTAAAAATTGGAGAAAATATAATGTGGACGTACCACAACAGGAGCAGACACAGTTGACTTGTGTAGGGGAAACACTTTGGTGTCTTTGGGGGGGCATGACTGATTTATACATGTGGCTGATATATAAGTGGGTATGACTTATATATAAGTGGACATATCTGTTATATAATATAAAGGAGCATAACTTCAATTAGTGAGATCACTGACGATGAAGGAGAGTGGAAAAAAGAAGGTGGGGATGGCTAATTCAAGTGCTTATTCTCTAATGATTTTGTCTCCTAATACATTAGCAGAATTCTTTGCTTGACAAATAATATAGCCATCACCCATATAAATAAATAAATATATATGTTTATATTACCTTTCATTAGACTTTTTTTTTAAACTGATTGTGTATTTAATTTTGAGCTTTCCTTTCTTATCCTAAAACTTTTTATTTTAACACAAGGAACATTATGTTACACATCCAGTGATACTTGTACGTCAGGTTTTTACATAGAGTAACTTATTCTGATTTTGTAAACTCTTGCAAATAAGACGTGTATTCTGAGAGAGAGAGAGAAAATGATAGACGTAATTGTGTGTTTTTTTAAATTCCTTATGTTAACTTACTTTTGTTCGTATTTTTGTGGAAGGCTAAATGACATGCTACAAGTCATCCTGTCAAGCTGAAACTCGGCACGGACTCATTGCCGATGAAATCATATTCTTTCAAATTTTCAGCCTCACCTCAAACCCAGTGTTTCTTTCAGACATTTTCTCCACGGAGGTGGTATTTAAGATTTTTCGGGTGGGGGGGGGGGGGGAATTGCCAACTGCCAGTGGCCAAAGGCGTATCTAAGTGGTGGCGGAGGGGACATAAATCTCAGGGCGTCAGACTAGCAGAGGGGGTGGCGAAATGGGCTTTGGTGGCATTTAATGGTTGAAAATAATGGATTTCAGAGTTAAAAAATTAATATTTTCCACTGACGCCACACACTCCATGCGTCACTTATTATCTGTATACAGTTTACTTTTAGGACAATTGCAGAGTTGTTATCGCGAAAAGGAGGGTGGCAAAAATATTTGGCCTCCCATGTCGGCACTAATAGTAGCTACGCCACTAGGCAGTGTATATTTTGGTACCATAATCGCCGATCATTTCCCTCGGCACTTAGGGTGGAAATCAAGGGTGCCAATGCATCTTCATCGGTGGAGGGGTCTTGGGAGCCTGCTCCACATTTTTTTTTTAAATTTCAAAATCAATAGGTGCATATTTTAGTACAATTGAATTCAATGTCTCTATTATACTTTTTGAAATGGGAAGGACATTTTTAAGGTTTTGGGGGGAGTCCTTATTGCCTCCATTGTCATACATAAAATGAATTCACTCCAGTTGTGTCGGGCCTCAGTGTAAATATTTTTACCCGAGATTATAATCAACCTTATAATGAAACATCGATAAGCCTGAGAAAGCTGCTCCAAAGCAACCGTTTCGTCCCAGCTACTTCGCAAACAGTTGCGGGTGGAAACCAACTGTAGAACCCCCCCCCCCCCCTGAAAGGGTTTCCGCTTCTTCACCGGGATAAGTGGGGGACGTTACTGGGACCTTAAAGCACTTTCGCGACTCCCAGAGAGAGTTAGCTGCAAACACTTTAAACGCAGCGTTTGCGGTCGACCGGACGTCCCCTAGCTGGGAAAGCTTCCTTCCGCAAATCATATCGAGCGGTAGCGGCTGTGGGCGGCCCAGGTGCGGGAAGATCCCTGGCGTGCCTTCGCACGGTCTGGTGTAAAGGAGACCCGGCGTCTGGGCTGCGTGGAGGTGCGTTGGGGAGGACAGTAAGAGCTTACGCTCGTCGGCACGTCAAAGCCATTTCCACCCTGTGACACATCAGCGTGGCGGAAGAGGTTAAGAGATTTAGGGTGCTAAAGACAGTCGGGCTAATTCAAAATGCAAGAGTGCATTATGGCGAATACTTTTTTTTTTTTCTTTCAGATAATTTCGAGTTGGCATTTCATTTTTTCGGGTAAGAAAAATGGGAAAATTAGCCATTATAATGATCAAAGTTATCTTAAATTCCGTAATCTAAATTCATTCTAGTTGTGTCATCCTTGAGGGCAAGTTTTCCCCTAGATTATTATTGCCCTTTAATTTTGTTTGTCCCCAGGAAATTGTTGATAAATTGAAACTACAAGTATGCATTTTATCACATATATGAATACAGTTTTGCTTCACTATACACGTAGTTGGAGAGCAACGGAAAAGATTTTAGTTTAAAATGTAGGTTTCAATTACCATCAGAACCATCGTGGGCACAGAGCAAACCCTAAGACTGCAAAGTGCCTTGGATATTTTGGTGTTTTAAAAATATGAGGATATATTCTTAATTACCCTTTTGATTTAGTGCAGTGTTTGGAAAAAAAGGGGGGGGGGGGCAAAACGAAATAGTCATTTTAAAATGTGTAATTAATATTTCTCCTAAACATTTATGACACTAAAATTTGCCCAATTCGAAAAGGGCTTAAACATTTATGCCAGCTGCAATTTCCAAACAAGGAATGTCACATTCTTTACCTAGTAGGTAGGGTAGTCTGGAACCACACTGTAAAACTGTATTCGAGTCCGTACAATTAGATCACTTTACTGGCAGAATCGCGTAAACGCGGTGTTGTTAATTTCGTTTTATAAAAAATTTCAAATATATAAAATTTTAAAACTATTTTATGGTTATCAGCTTTTTGGATTCGATTAATGAATGTGTTGTACAGGAATGTTTACTTTTGCATCACCTTTTCACGTTCTTTGAAATTACAAATAATGTGCTAAGGCATTAAAGAAATATTTGGAGCCGTGACATCGCTGCGTTATGTTCACGTTAGAGACCGACTGAATGCGATTTTTATGATTTTGGGGCGGAACCGTAAACAAGTGGCAATTTAAAATTGAATTTCGGACAAAACCGAAGCCGAAACCGAAACCTTAACGATACTTTTGGCCCGAAACCGAACCCGAAATTTTTAGATTTGGAAAAACTCGTTCGTGCATGCGCTCTGCGAAAGTCGAAAAATAATGGGGGAAAGAATAGATATTTATATTCTTTGTATTAAAAATGAGGTTATCGCGAATTTTAGTAGAAAAAATTCATATAATAATTTATATTTTGGCACTCTTTGCATTTAGGGTTAAGGTTAGGGTTATTATATTACAAATGAACCTAGTCATGTATGTTTTCCATTGAAAGCTTAGCCTATGTATTTTCTTAGTATATGGCCTACGCTACGTAAGGCCTTGAATGAACTAATTGTTCAACTAACACCATCAATTTTCGCTGAAACCCGCATTTTTACTGTAAGACATCTACAATGTTCGTTTATCCGCAAATATCATTTATCTGCCAATTTTATGTTTGACCCAGACTGAACAAAAGATGAACAAATGTTGAGCTGCGTTTACTATGACAATAGAGTAGACCTATTGCATGGTTAGTATATGAAGCATTGCTACAGTCTCTCGTGTATTTGTAGCCTTTTGATTTAAACTAATGGCAATCGTATGCCTAATTAAATGAAAATTGAACTTAATAATTATATATTTTTAAATATAACTAAATATTTCACTATTAGGTTCTTAACATTTGCGTCAATAAGCGGAACAAATTTTGTGGAATATTTTTACACTCTATTTCGTCATTAACAATTTTTATCATCAAGATAAGACGCCTTAAATAAATGAATGATTTGCATAAGGTCCTCTAGTAATTGTAAATTTTCTATTATTAATACAAATTAAAATGTTACAATTCCATAGACTTTATTTTTCACAATGTTTTTCACTTTTGTTTATGACAAAATTTATGAGCATGATAATAATAAATCAAAATTAATTCACAAATAAATGATTTTAATAAGCCTTGTATACCCAAATTTTATTTTTTAAAAAAACAAAATTGCAAATTGAAAGAAAAAATGATAACATAAATATTACTATTTCCTTAGCTGTTTTGTTTCCATAAAACTATTTGAATTTGCCTGAGCCTAAATGGCATTTATTTGTGTCAATATTGGAAAAATTGGTCATCGTGCAGCTGTGAGCAGTGTTCGCAGAGGATTAGTCATATATCGTACGATGACAGCAGGACATCGAGCAATAATGAATATTGGATTGCCTGCCGACAAATCGATAGCGTGACAGTCTGACATCTGGTAGACTGTCAAAAAAAGTATCAATCCCGTTAGGCTGAGACCGAAACTAAGCCGAACGTTACCATTGTTGTTTAGTCTGAGACCGAAACTCCCCTGAAAAATACCAAATGGCAACTTTCGGCGCCGAATCCGAAATTTGGTTGGCCTCTAATCCGCATTGGCGGTAAAGGGGGGGGGGGGTGATGTCAGCGCGGATGCCCTTATACTTCACTATTTCCTGCTAACGTTTAAAAGGTGCTTGTTTTTTTTAATTTTCTATTTTATTTTGATTGCAATTTAACTAAAATTAATTCTTTCAAATTTAAAATTTATTAGAAGTTTTATCGACAGTTACAACTAATGCCAGCCATGTTTAATATTTTAACATTTGTTTGATTTTCATTACAATTTTTTGTTAATTTAATTTTATTTTTCTTTGTAAATGATTCTAATATAAAACAAATAAATCTAAGGGACCATGCGTATTCACAGGCTGTGAATTGATGCAATCGGAAAAAACATTTGTACTATAAAGGTCGCGCTACATACAGGGCCGGATTTACAATATTAAGGGCCCTAGGCCAAAAAAAATTTGAGGCCCCATTTTGAAAAATAAAAAATATTGCTCATTGTTTTAAATTCAAAAATATTTATTTTTTATATACTACATCCAATTTCGGGGCCCCTTATTTCGCGGGGCCCCTAACTCACGGCCTAGTCGGCCTGTCTGTAAATCCGGCCCTGGCTACATAACAAGCGATATGAGGTCCCTCCCTTTCACAACATGCATTGGGTAAAGAAAGAAAGTTCAGAGAAATAGTTTTTATTAAACATTGGGGCAGGTTGGATTGTTGGTTTTTTTTTTTTTTTGGCTGGTTGAGTTTTTTGGGGGCAGGTTGGATTTTTTTTTGCAGGTTCGGTTGTTGTTTCTTTCGCAGGTTGTTTTTTTTTTTGGCAGTTTGGTTGTTTTTTTTGGCAGGTTGGGTTTTTTTGGGCAGGTTGGGTTTTTTTTGGGCAGGTTGGGTTTTTTTTGGGCAGATTGGTTTTTTTTGGGCAGGTTGGGTTTTGCTTGGGCAGATTGGGTTTTTTTTGGGCAGGTTGGGTTTTTTGGGCAGGTTGGGTTTTTTTTGGGCAGGTTGGGTTTTTTTTGGGCAGGTTGGGTTTTTTTTTTTTTGGCAAGTTGTTTTTTTTTTGGCACATTCGGTTGTTGTTTCTTTCGCATGTTGTTTTTTTTTTTTTGGCAGTTTTTTTTTTTTTTGGCAGGTTGGGTTTTTTTTGGGCAGGTTAAGTTTTTTTTTTGGCATGTTGGTTTTTTTTTTGGTAGGTTGGGTTTTTTTGGGCAGGTTGGGTTTTTTTTTGGGCAGGTAGGGTTTTTTTGGGCAGGTTGTTTTATTTTTGGGCAGGTTGGGTTTTGTTTGGGCAGATTGGGTTTTTTTTGGGCAGGTTGGGTTTTTTTGGGGCAGGTTGGGTTTTTTTTTGGGCAGGTTGGGTTTTTTTTTTTTTTTTGGCAAGTTGGTTTTTTTTTTAAGCTGGCTAAAAGTTATTTTCTCTACGAAAGAAATTAATAACTTCACTGTTATTTTTCTTTTACCCATTCATAATGTTATTGTATTAAATTTTCACAAATTCATAAAGTGCTGGTTTGATTTCATTCACTAATATTATTTTTTTTGTATACGAGATCAATGTCACCAACTCACCACCATTCACTTCAAACCAACAGACCAACAAAAAATATGCACTACTTTATTAGACATTTCTATCCCCACCTTAGTTGTTTTTACCTATAACTTTAACTATGTGTGTTTTCAACTTACTATAACTATACCCCGGGCACACTAGTTAAACGTCTAAAATAGCGGTTCTCGACATATGTGTCGCAGTTACGTGGGGGGGGGGCGATCGACCCTCACACATGGGTCGCCTAAGACCATCGGAAACCACATATTTATGCAATAGCAACGAAAATAATTTTATGGGTTTACAGCAAGATGAGAAATTTTATTGAAGGGTCGCAGCATTAGGAAGGTTGAGAACCATTGGTATAAAAGGTAATGGATACCATATTTCGAGGATTACATAGCAACAATCAAGCCTCTACCGTTTTTTCAGGAGTCTTGTGATCCAAATGGATGAACACATAGCGTGTTCGTTTCATCAAACATTGAGTTCGAAAATGGAAAGCTAGACTGGTTGTAAATCATTTCTTTGGATTATTTTTAAAGGATTATAAGCTAGTTCCCAACAGCAACTCGCCTCTCTCCACGCCGCTGGATAACCCCAACGGAACACCGTGTGGATGATACAGCTGGGCGGAATGTTTCCTTATCCGCCAATGGGACTCCATCTCAAGGTTTGAATTCAGAGTTTCCTTCTCTGTGATGAGTTACCATCCAAGATTAACGAGTCCCATGCACCCGTTGGGGATTGAACTCAAGACCATCATCTTGAGATTTTGCTCAGTTTACACCACTCGGCCACCCAGCACACAATACTATTTAAAAATGTTTTATTTATTTAATTTATCATTGATTGTTTAGTAGTAATATAAGGAGCTTGTAAACTTGTGCTTCGATGATCTGAGAGTCTGTCGTGGTAAACTTCTAAACAACCGCACGTATATACAACTGCACTGTATGTATATGTGCTTACTGCAGCTGTATATATGGGCTTAGAACAATTGTATATATGCCTGTGGAGGCTCGTCACTGTTATATTTCGTTATAAGTTATACCCGGAGGCGATGTGGGTTCAAACAGTGACTGATTTTAGTTTCGAATTTCAATTCCTATTAAACTTCTGCAATATACTTTTCTTTTACTTTTACTTGATGATTGTTTTCAGCGAAATCTTCATACAAAATCAACGGCCTCTTTTCATTCTGCCTTACTTCTCTCCATCATCAAACACAAACTTTTGATTGGCCAAGTCCTCCAAAGTCCCAACACTCTGTATATTATACAAGAAATATTAAGGATATTACTTGTCTCTTATTAGTTGTTCATATATTCATGTCTGTGACATGGCTGTTTTGGAAAAAAAAATGTTCTCATGTATTGAATTAATTTGACACGAACAATTTGTGTCAATAACACAATACATGTTCTGCTTTAATAATAATTTTACATAATACACTTTTTCATTTATTATATCTATATAGCTAATAGAAGGAAAATTAAGACTTTTGACCAGAGTAGGTCAACATGAGGTCTGGGAAAAAAAAAACTGACCTAGACTATTCTGACAATATAAATCATCTGTGTAAAATTTCAGCTCTCTGTGTCCAGAAGTCTATAACCATCAAACACACAAACAATAGACACATTGAGTTTTTACATATGTTACTTGAAAATCCCGAAAACGGCCAGTTCTCGAAATGGTTTACCAAAATGCGAAACGGTCAAATGTCATCGTAAATTGAGTGGCCGAATTCCGACAGATTCTTGATTTTGTTATTCGGTCGGTCATTTTGTGAAACTGCGCGAGGGTGATTGACAGAACGGCTGCGGCAGGTTGAATAGGCAGCCGAGAAGATCGGAGACGGACAGGGCGAAGAAGGAGACCGTTTTGTCAGGATTTTTCTTGTTTGCTCATGTCTTAAAGTGTGAGCATTTTGACGTGCAGAATAGACAATTTGCATAATAGGCGTTGACTGAGGACACGATGTTCTCTTCCTAACCCGTAGAAAGAGAACTCGATGTTCATGAAAAATGCAAGTTAGTCTTCCGCGTCGAATTTTGGCAGGGGAGAAAAAATCCGACCAATGTGGCTTTTTTTATGCCACTTATCATTTCAAGTACAGAAAACCTCGACCACACATCTCGGTCCTTTTTGCACTTTTGGAGGCCATTTAGCTAACTTGCAGAACTTCGGGCTTATGCGGTTACATATGATATAACATTAAGTAAGTGCTGAAATAAAAGATTTTTTTTTTGAGGTGCTGGTGGAAAGTGATTTTTTTTAGATATAATGATATGTGCCTACAGGATAGTGAAGGTAATGAATCGTTACATAACCTCTTGTTTTAGCCACAATCCTCAGAAAATAGTATGTCTTTTTAGGTAAGCGTAAACGATTGTAAACTCGGAGTGTTTATGTTATGGAGATGATGAACTTTAGTTGCAATGTGGATATATCGGGAAACATTCAATGACATGAGCAAAATTCAACGGATGTAGTGAAAAGTCGAAAAATTCCTTAAAGAATATTCTATATGACAACAAAAATCTTCTGAAATGCATCGCTTTTAAAACTATATTGTTCGTGGCTCTTTTTTTTTTAGTAAAAAAAAATTCTGCTAACATAAAATTGTTTATTTATTGTAAAAGGAAACGCTTTTCTAAGAGTACAAGAAAGATCGTTGGCTCCGCGTCTTCTCTATCTTGCCTCGCCTCGCAAGGCAGAGAAACGTCTTCCGGTACCTCGTGCTCATCCTGACGTAAAAGAAGATGTGGATCGACGAGTTGAAGACGTCGAAGTCGAACTTGACGATGTACAGGAGGCTGTTCAGAAACTTGTTGACGCCGTTGACGTTCACGCCGGGGATGGCCACTATGGCCAGGTTCGGGATGTGCGTGAACATCAGGCAGACGAGGTACACGGCCGTGATGGCCATCACGATCTTCACCGTCTCGGCGCTCCTGGCCAGCTGTTTGTATTTGGTCTTCGTCCCGGTGACCGCGCCCATGTTCGAAACGGTGCTCTGTCGCCATTTCATCGACGCTTTGAGGCGCGTGACCATGGCCACCGTTGCTACGGTAACGCACAACATGGCGGCCGACGTCAGGATCATCGAGTGAAAAATTGTGTTGGAGGTTATGAAAAAGTACCCAAGCGGCGTGTAGTAGTTCACGGCTTTGACTGTTCCGTTGTGCTCCGGGTCGGCTACCCAGATGATGAACACATTGGCCGCGTAGGGCACGTAGGTCAAGGTTATGGCCACGTAAAGGAATACCATGATGATCACCGTGTTTTTAACTTTAATGATCCGCTGGACTCGCAGAGGAAATATGACGTAGATTGCGCGCTCGACTGACATGTAGACCGTCACGAACGAGGTGATTTTATTCAGTATGACGTGTGTGTACGTGGCCGGCATGAACATAACCGTGTAGCAGTTTCTTAAGAAAAGATTTTCTGTTGTCGTGTAGTACTCAAAGTAGTAACAGAACGGCTGCGGCAGGATGAAGATGCAGCCGAGAAGATCGGAGACGGACAGGGCGAAGAAGGTGACCGTTGGACTGTCCGACGTCACGCCCTGTCTGTAAAACACCCGGATGTTGACGATGTTCGTGACGATTCCGAGCAGGGAGAAGGTGAAGAGTGGTACGTGAAGAATCTGATGAATCAGTTGATAGACCTCTACGCTGATCAGTGACGTAGGTATCGATCCGGAGACGGGTTCCAAATTTAAACCATTCGTTTGATTCATTATTGGCAACAGTAACGCGTGCTGAAATAAATAAATAGAAATAAATATATTTTCATGTTTTAAAATCAATTTCAGAGACACTCGTCACGTGCTTATGTTTATGGCATCCGTATTCATCAAAATTATGCGCTTACTATTAATAAGGGTTTTGTTTTGTTATGGTAAATGAGTCGGTATTAGTTAGTTAAAATATCAACCATGTAATGCGGAAATACAGTGTCAATATATTTCAATTTGAATTTTTTTATTTTTAACAAATGTAAACGTAACAAACTGTTTTCTTTTTCTTTTCTTTTCTTCTTTTTAAATTCAGCTGTAAGAAAATTAAATTTGTCTTAAAATTAGAATTGTTAAGATTTGCTCTAAGTGGCCAATGCAAAGTTGTCAATTTATTTATTTTTTTTTGTTTCATTCACGAATTTGAACGTGTTTCTTTTAGTATCCTTATCGTGTTGCAAGTAATTTTTTTTTAATTACTTTTTTATATTTACCTGAATCATTTTAATAAATATAACAAAAAACGATGGATACTACAACATGGTGGATGCTACAATGCTGTAGATGCTACAACGCGGTAGATGCTACAGCACGGTAGATGCTAAAACTGGGTAGATACTACATCATCTTGATGAATGTCGTTTCCTTTTTACCTTGCGCAGCGGTAATACATTTAAAAAAACTCAGATTTTTCATTCAGTGGCAGTTGAAGCATGTTAAAAATATAACGTATCAATTTGTTTAGAGAAATACTTTTTTTGTTAAATATTTCCAAACACAACTTACGCTCTTGGTATTGGTTTTATCTCTTTACTATCTTACTTTATTTCATCCTACCTTTCTTTTAGCTAGGACATTGTTTAAAGAAATGGGCGTTCTGTGTATTAAAGATTTTCTTTTAGGGTGTTAAAAAATGCGTTAAAATGATTGCTATGAAATTTTACATTTACTTAAGCCGTTTTAACAACGACAGCCAGAACAACAACACAATTACGACCGAGTTCCTGTGTTTTAAAGGAAAACCTGTGACGTTTCTGGTGATTTACTGATCACCGTATATCGAACGTTCCATTTAAGGTTACCCCCCGTATCAACAATTGAGCGTGATGTCTTTTTCAGCTACGGAATCATTGCCGGTACCGTCAAGACAACTTAAGAGATCGCGTGAAATGATTTAACTATTTAGAATTGTGTAGTTCTTCTCATTCGTCACACTAATACATCATAATCGCCAGAATTTATTTGACACATCTTTGTTGTCTTCTTTTCTTCACTCCGTCGCTTGTGTGCATCCTTCATTCTTTCTTTAATTTGCACTTTAAATAATCATTTCCTGGCATTTTCTTCTCTACTGCATTTACTTGTCTGTTTTAAGCCCACCCCATCCCCACGCAAAAACACAACGAAGAAACCATTTTAAAAATTATTTGAATGGATTATTCTTTTTTAATCTAAAGAGATTATATCACTCCCCCCCCCCCCCGGAATGTGTAAGATCAGTCTAAATCTAAAACTCTCCGTCATTACCTAAACAATAGCTTACAGAAATTTGCATTGATCTTTTAAAATATTTTTTTGGCTTAACTATTTCAAACGATCTTGTCACTGTCGCATGGCTAGCTTTATAGACACAGGCGTAACACCGCCCCAGATCTCAGACCAATTTCAACACCCCCAGCCCTGCGATTATTATTTTCTATAAATACCACAAAAATTAACGCGAAAGGCTCGAATCGCACGTATTACGATAAATAAACGTAGACATTTCTCGAAATATTTTAGGTAATAACATAATGCCTTTGTTTTTGTTTTTTATATTATCTTATTATTATTATTTCTATGTTTATGTTGGTTTTTCTTTTACTAATTCGTTAAATCAGGTCCCCCAAAGTCGTTGTCCCAGATGATGGTTGGGGGGGATAGGTGCTGCTGTCTGGGTGGTGCACGGTCCACACATATTTGTGGATAAGTCGAGATATAAAACTGTTTTGACGCAGTACGCCAATGTTTGACGGACTATTAAACAAAGAGGCATATAACAGTTAGATTATGATCTAATGACTAATTTAAACCAAAAAAAATATTTTCTAGAGTCCAGTATTGAAAACGATATATTTCCTACTGACACCAGGTGTCACATTTTTCTTCTTTAGCCCACACACACATGCGAGTACTGACAACTTATTTACTAATAATACATTCCACTTTCGTATTTTATTTAAGTGAACAACTTTTTAAAAACAATCATTTCAGATGATGTGAAAATGACATCATCTTACATTCCCATTTTAATGCAAAATTACAAATGATAAATCCGATAACTATGTTACGATTATCAAAACTGTTTTTTTTTTGTTCTTTTATATCAGAACTTAAATAATAAAATGATTGATGAGTTGAAGGAGCAGACTAGCTTAGACGATTTAGATCTATTTTGCTGTTTTCTTTTAGAAATAAGTAGTGGCTGCAGAAAGAAACAAAGATTTTATTTTTCAGATCTGAGTTTGTGCACTGTGCTCTCTCTCCTTTGAGATCTCGCAAGAAGGTTAAACATTTGTTGGTCTATTTATTTCTCTTGCGATGCTCTGCCACGTTTGCTGAACGACGATAACGTCAAAAGAGTTGACCACCATCCGCGGGAGCGACTGGTCAAGATATAGTATGTGTATCTGTTACACGTGTACATGAACCCACGGGCGGAGAAGAGGGGGGGTATTGGGCGGTGTGCCCCGGGCGCAAATTTTTGTTATATGTAGTATTGGAGGGGAAGCATTTTCAACCAACTGCAAAGGAGTTTTTTTTTTCGTGAAGTGGCAAAGATCTTGTCCCACCCTCCCCCCCCCCCCCCGATGATGCAAGCCGTTGCTACGCCTCTGCATGAATATATACCAGGATTACATTATACAGTGGCGTAGCAAGGTAGCGGAGTAGATGGGGCCGTCCATCCCAGGCTGCCCTTTTTTTTTTTCTTTTCATAGAGGGGCTAAATTTTCGGACAACGTTACAGTTATTTTCTTGATGGGGAGCGTCAAAAATCTTGCCCCCCCCCAACCCCGTGAGGCACTAACCCTACCTGAGTCACTGCTTTGTTATGCATTGGATGTTTTTAATACGCGAGACTGTTCACATATAGTGGGGAGCCTTGATAAAATGAAACACAATCGAGTATACCACTACTTTATTCAAGTCACTGTCTTAGCTTAGATTGTAGGCGGCGTAAATTCGATTAGTGACAGGGGGGGGGGGCCTCCAAAAGTCACGCGGCGGTTCTGGTAACGGGAAAAGTGTACAAATAGCAGTGCTGAAAGCCAATCCCCTACCATACCTCCCCACTACAACTATGGGATAGTAGGTTCACTACCCTGTAACCGGTTTGGCTACGATGAGATTCGAAGAAGTAAGACTTGAAGTAAGACTTGAATTAAGACTTGAAGTAGGACTTGAAGTAAGACTTGAGGAGAAAATCTCAACATGACAGCAGACAATGATTAAGTCGGGTTATTGGAACATTTGATTGCATGGCACAGCGATATAAAAACTTTTTAATATATATTTTTGTTGTACCAAACGCGCATTAAGATGTCATTGTTTATAGCAGTGGTTCTCAACCGTCCTAATGCCGCGACCCCCCAACAACATAATTATGTTCGTGACTACTTCATAACTGAAGTGTATATGTGTTTTCCGATGGTCTTACGCGACCCATGTGAAAGGGTCATTCGACCCACAAAGGGGTCGCGACCCACAGGTTGAGAACCGCTGGTTGTAGCAACTGCTTTAATAAAAAAGAAAATAGAAAGAAATCAGATTTATTTTTCTATAGATGTGAATACTGCGGCACTAAAATATTATTACATACGACGCTGAAATAAGTATACATTTTCAAGATTTGGCTGTGACCGCTAAGAATAAGTCTAGTTCATGATGGATAAGAGTTAACAAGCATTTTTTCTACTGCAGTTTAGTAGTGGGATAAGCGAATAATATCAACAACAAAAAAAAAGAAAATAGTTTATGTTAAATTCAAAGATAAGCCTGCAAAACAGGTTTTTTGAAGGCCGTGTTGCGCGTTTGCAGGGGTTACAAATATAGATAAGACGTTATTGCCCGCAGCGATTCCCAAATTTTGAAGAGGAATAAACTTGGAGAGAAGTTCACTATTATCAAATAGGTTTTACTTAAAAGAAGACTTTTCTGGCATTTCATTTACTGAGTCAGATAGTATCTATAGTCATCATTGCATAGCATGTTTGGCGTCACCCATCTTCAAGAAACTAGTTAGACTAAGAAGTCTTTGGCAAAGATTTTATTTTGTTGCATCAGCTATTGACCAACCACAGAGCTGCCCCCCCCTAACTCCCCCCCCCCACCCCGGTCCATGTAGCTGGTTGACCCAGGGCATATTCGAGTGTTCGACACAGTTGGGGAACCATGGCGTCGGAGAATTTGAAATATCACACCACCTTGAGAGCTCCATCTCAGTATTCTTCTGTCAAGGATCACTGTCTTTGCCACGAGTGCGCATGTAATAAATATCCCGATGTCCAAACAAATTTTCGCCACCCCCCACACCCCCCCCCCCCCCCGCCGCGCCCCAAATTCAGCACGATTGAAAGTCAGATATCCCATTTCAGGACATCTTGAAAGGGCGCACTTTTAGTTATTTCCATGGTGTCTATTCAAGCTGTTGACACTCGTCGGTTTGTTTCAGTCCGAGAATCCACACGGCATTGGAACATTAGTAGTACGCCGTTCACAACTTATTTTTCTTATACATTATTAGCAGCACGATCGTTCCATGTAACATTTGATTTCTGCAGCCAGTCACGTAATCCCCTTTTTAAAATAAAATGGGTACATGACTGAAGTATTTGTTTAAACATTTCATTTTTTATATTTTAATTACCGGGTATGCACATATTTAATATATGCTAATTAGATTGTTCTTTTCCAAAGGTACAACGAAACAGGATTTTGCAAATGGGAAATGTGGAGTGGGGGACGACGTGAAAAATTAGAACCATTTCAATTATGCCTTATCCAAATTGTTGAGTACTAGTATCTCTCTATCGCATTGTTCCATCTCCCCCACTGCAGCATATAAAGTAATATGTTAGGACCACGGGTTGTCACAAAGTAATATGTTAGGACCACGGGTTGTCACAAAGTAATATGTTAGGACCACGGGTTGTCACAAAGTAATATGTTAGGACCACGGGTTGTCACAAAGTAATATGTTAGGACCACGGGTTGTCACAAAGTAATATGTTAGGACCACGGGTTGTCACAAAGTAATATGTTAGGACCACGGGTTGTCATAAAGTAATATGTTAGGACCACGGGTTGTCACAAAGTAATATGTTAGGACCACGGGTTGTCATAAAGTAATATGTCAGGACCACGGGTTGTCATAAAGTAATATGTCAGGACAACGGGTTGTCATAAAGTAATATGTCAGGACCACGGGTTTTCATAAAGTAATATGTCAGGACCACGGGTTGTCAATGTAATGCGTCTGATTTATAGAGAAATAAAAAAAGAAACAAACTTTAAGA
Source organism: Omphiscola glabra (assembly GCA_964017045.1). Classification (NCBI taxonomy): domain Eukaryota; kingdom Metazoa; phylum Mollusca; class Gastropoda; family Lymnaeidae; genus Omphiscola; species Omphiscola glabra. The sequence goes on from OZ024808.1 coordinate 20,918,745, forward strand.
CATGAATAGGGGGAGGGGGTCGTTATGTAGCAAGTGTTCTTTCTGAAATTTTTCTCATTTAAACTGTGTGGTTCTGTATCCACTTTGCAATATAGAACTAAAATATCATATTTTTTTTTAAAATATTGTTTTTCCAAGCATGTAATACAAAATATAATACATGTTGTTCAAAACTCAATAACATTAAAATAATTCTTTCTTTTTTTTTTTTACAAGGACGAACTATATAAATATTTATTTTAGAAAATTGACATTTTATATATTGCCTAATTGATATATCATTTTGTTTTCCGAATCGCACGGTGAGATTAATGGCAGATATGTTCATATTTCGTTGTTTTTTTTCAACATGAACCTCCCTTAAAGTTGTACAAAAAATCAATCTCTTGTACTGTGACCTCATCGTAGCTCTAAATATATGTAAAATTCCTTTTCCTTATCTGTAGTTTTATTTTCTATCGGCTACAATTTCCCCAGGAAACAGATCAGCTCAGGTATTGTCACACAGTTGCTACCACCCAAACTTTGCGCCATTCACTACCTTAAGCCACGGCCCCCACTCTCTGGCGACCCTAAAATAAAACAATCACATTTGTTTTTAAAGTCCAGAGTTCAAGTCAGGACGGAGTGTGCTCTCTGTGAATACGGGACTCGTGGTATTTTATGGTTTAGACTCCGGTTTTGGTTGCATAACTCCACTTGAGAATCCATAACATTGCGTCTTTTTTGAGTGGGGGGGGGGGAGTTTCTCTTTTCTTATATTGCAATGAAAGGCTAAATGACTTCACAAATTCAATGTTGTCTTCTAATCTATCCCACATTATTAAAAACCATTCTGCGATATACACACGATTCCGAATACTTTCAAATTCAATACTCGAGTCCAACGGGCGGTTTCGGTTCTATGTAAGGCATGCCCGTGCCCCGAGTCCAACAGCGGGGCCTCGATTCTAGGTAAGACATGCCCATGCATGAAGACCCACTGTTAAAACACACGCACTAGGTTGCCAGTGACAACCATTTCAGCTGAATTGTGTTCGTCATTGTCGGCTCACATGGCCTGTTGATAACACACACACACAAAATCATTCTTTCCTGCATTGCTCTAAGTCCACCAGACGTCAGTGGTCATGAGGACGAATATGGAGTTAAGAGTTTTAGTGGCGATTGTCGCTGGAATTCTGCAATGGACTCCTCCATCCGTAGAGTGCTACCGTAAGAGCTAGTTTCCTTGTGTTTTCATCTCTCCAGAGTTGGCTCGTCTGCAGCACTATAGTAAAATAAAGACTTTTTTTTCAAAAAAAATAACTTTATGACTTTATGTTTGAGTGCGCAGTTCGTTTCAAACTAACTGTCACTGCTCAGTTTGAAGAAACTATCTACTTGCCAAGTAACAGTCGTTCTCTGTATGAGTTATTCTATATAGTGTGTTTAATCGGGATGCACTATTTTTTGAATTGGTGCATTCACACAAGAAAACAAAACCAAAACAAAAATATCATTTTAGAAATGACTTGAAATTGTCTGTTCATTATTTGCGTCAACATCAATCACTTAGCGTCATTTTGATCGTGTGAACTGGCGCTAAGTTACACCTCAAATGCAGTTAGCGGCGTGTGTCGCCAAATATTTAAAGCAACGTAACCTTTTTTTTTTTTTTCAGACGTCACGAGTGAAAATATTTTTATATTTACCATGAAGTTAGGACCTCTCCTGAGATGCTTCTAGCGTGTAGTCGTGGGGGGATCTCTGTCCGTTGGCAGATGTTGAAATCATGGTGGTGAAGTGGATTAGGATGATGATAAATATGCTTTGGTTTAAATGTGTGGAAATGTGGAGGGGTATCTTTTACACAAAACCAAAAGCAGATATTTTTGCCAAAAAAACAAGGCTGCTTCCAAAGGCTTCTTTTCAAATAATCCATAATAAATCAGATATATATAAGTTCCTTAGGGGGTGTTAGGTTAAATACTCTTTTAGAAAGTGGCTGTTAAGACTCGCACTCAAAATATACCAGAGTTAGTGGACGTCTCCACCACGAGAATTTTGATAATCAAGAATTAAATGATGGATACAAACCATAACCAGAGATAAAGATAAGCTATATAAAGTAATACATAATAATATAAATGTACGACTATCCAAAAAATAACACCCACAGTGTGTCAAGTATGTTGGGGAAACAACGCCCCTTATTTAAACAACTTTTGACTCAGTAACGTAGTGACAGTCCCTGGAATATCTTTTTTCCCAGAATCGTTAGTCACAAAGCTTCAACTCGTGAACAGTATCACATCGACGCCCGGGAGAGGTCGAGTCGAAATACAGTTGACCTTTGTACCGGTGTGGGGGTCCATCTGCGAGAATGGATTTGGTTTCGAAGAGGCAATGGTCGTCTGCAGGATGCTGGGCTTCAGGTGGGTAATTGTTAAAAGACCTACTTACGTCTCAATTATTGTTTAAAATTTAAATATTGTTACGAAAAATGGAAAGCGATCGCCTGATCGTTAATCCGCTCTAGATTTAAGGATACGCTTTCGGTTTGTTTTTTTTCTTCTTTTTTTGTTGTTTTTTTACAGTATTATGCGATGATCTATCATGTCCTCTAATTTACAATAACGATTTGCTTCCAGAAACTCCATCGGTTTCAATTACTCGTAAACTTTTATTCAACTAATGTTCTTGTTTCGACAAACTACATAGTATGATCTAAGAATCTTTAAAAAAAAAAAACATCTTTGAGCCAGTGTTTTTTTTTCATTTATTAAAGTTTGTCAAATCATGTTAGGATACGTCCCAGAATAGAATCTACTTAAATGAATCTTTCAACCTAGGAGCATAATTTAAAATTATTGAATGTGTATAGGACGTCAATAAAAAATAATTTAGCATTAAGACTGCAGCCATTTTTTCCCTTAAACTAATATATATATATAACCAATAGAATGATTCGGATTAAAAATTCAATACGGAACTAAAATTTCATTAAATTCGTATCGGTCGTCACGAAGAGATTCTTCATTGATTGGTGCGGGTATTTATTGCTACAAGGAATGAATAATTATATGTTTAAAAATTTCTCAAGGAATGGTGGGATTGCAGTTCTGGATCGACGTTACGGCGAGGGGAGTTATAATTTTCTCATGACCAACATCAACTGTAACGGTTCAGAGAACACGTTGAGCGAATGTAGTTCAGACCAGACCATCAGCTGCTTCTACAAGCAAGTGAGTATATGTTGTTTATGTGTAATGAGGGGCTGGGGAGAGGCGGGGGAGAAGCGGGGTGAGTGGCGGGGGGGGGGGGAGAGGCGGGAGCTTGGTTACGAATCATGCAAACTATAATAAACGAAATTATTGTGTTGATCATTTTAAGTTAGTAACCAGGTGCAGCAACTAAGCTAGCGTCAAACTCGCTACTCGTTTTTAAAAGCAGCATGTTTGTCTTAAAATAAAGTATAGAGTCTGGAGGTTTTTAAATGTGTAAGGTATATTCAGGGGCGTATCTAGGGTTAGGGCCGCCCGAAAAGGGTTTTGATATTAGCCGCCCCTTCTACAAATAAATATCAGTTGGCCGAAAATGACGCCTCCCACCCAAAAAAAAAACAAAAAAAACAAAGAAAGAAAAAAATTGCCCCCCAGAGCAGAACCACTCCCTACGTACTCCCTTCCTACGCCACCACTGGGTCATTTATAATAACGCATATTACATGAGAATTTCAATATGTCTTAAAAGAATACTGGCAACTGACGTCAAAATTAACGGGAGTGAATTTTAATATTTTGTATTTTTGTAGGAATTTGTTTGGTCTTTAAAAAACATATTTTTAAAAAAAAAAATGTTTAAAACAGTAACTCCAACAATTCTCAAAATTTCCTTTAAAACTGATTAGAAGTGCTAATTATATTAAATTTCAACATTTTTTAAAAAAAATTAATTTTCTTGTTTAAACTGTGTGTTTAATTTAACAGAAGGTTGAAGTTGGGGTGGAGTGCAACCCTGATCCCAACGGACAAGGTCAATTTAATCTGACGGCCCCTGGTCGCGGTGTCAGCATGATGGTGCCCGCTGCCTATGGACTCGTCGCTGGGGTCATATTCACTGGAAACTGTAAGCGTGCATGGATGTAGGAGAGGGTTGGGCATTTGGGATTTTCTATATCATTATCATCACCATCGCCTGTCGTCCCGTCTGGGGCATATGCCACAAACAAAGGCTCTCCAGGCATCCTGGTCTTGGGCAAGTCTCTCCAGATGTCCCAAGTTGTGCCTACTCTTTTTGGTGTCTGCCTCCAGCTCCCTTCTCCAAGTCATTTTGGGTCGACCTCTCTTTATCAGAAAGTCCACATCAAGTATCACGAGACAAGCCCTCACTTGGAAACCCCAGCGCAAGAGAACAAGATGTTCTAGATGGCATCGTTTTATTTTTATAAGCGCAAACGGAGCGCCAACGCTTATAAAAAGTCGTTGAGAAGCATGGAAAGTTGGGGGGGGGGGGGGAGAGAGACAGATTAAACAGGTTTTGAGATTAGCTTAATAATCTTCATACAACATTCAATGACAAAACATTATATTAACTCAATTAAACAACCCTTTGTTACGAGGGGTTCTCACTTTTTTCTGGACCACCCTGTATATATATATTTACTCTAAATTGTGTTGTTGTTGTTTTGTTTGTTGTTTTTTTTTTTTTGGGGGGGGGGTATGATCTTGAGACAACTACTACCAAAAGATCTCATCATGACATGATTTAATGTATTTCCATCAGTTTATTTGTCACGGGAGCACATTGACTAGTAGGTCATTAGATTTATACATCATTGACTAGTAGGTCATTAGATTTATACATCATTGACTAGTAGGTCATTAGATTTATACATCATTGACTAGTAGGTCATTAGATTTATACATCATTTTACCACCATTCATCCATGCGATAACTTAAGATATTCCGTGACTTATAAACTATCATTGAAATCGCCATTCATCCATGTGATCTAAACTCAGTTTGAAATAACTTACGATATTCCGTGTCATAAAACTATCATTGAAATCACCATTCACAGAGTTCAGGATTTAGATTATTGGCGCACATTGTAATACGATTTATATTGCTCCCACCCCCCCCCCCCCCCACCAAAGGCTCCCAACATACTGGGGTTCGTCTCTATGGAAAGCCTGGCTACAACGGGATGGGATTCGTACAGATTCTGAACTCTGTCACCGGCACGTGGGGTTTCATCTGCGACGACAAATGGAGCGCCTTGGCAGCGGAAGTCGTCTGCAGAGAGCTGTGTTACAGGTAGCCAATGTCTTTTAACCATGTAATTTTATCTTTCATACTAAAAGATGCTGTCGGCTGGCATGCATATTTGAGTCGCAGGTGACCTCAAAAAACAAACTTGATCAGACCACAGACAGATAAATGTTAAACATTTAGAACTAGAACAGGTCTCCTCCTTGATATTCGTCACCTATCAGTTACTTCTGGTGCAGGATGCAGGTCAACTGCCTGTTTCCGAAATATCAGGTCAAACTCAGTGTATCATAAATAAGGGCAAACTGCAGACATCTGAAATCAGATCAAAGTCAGTTTTTGAAAGCAGTTCACACTCCCTGTATCAGAAATCACGTCAAACTCTTTGTATCAGAAATCATATCAAACTTCCTGTATCAGAAATCATGTCAAACTCCTTTTATCAGAAATCATATCAAACTTCCTGTATCAGAAATCACATCAAAATCTTTGTATCATAAATCATATCAAACTTCCTGTATCAGAAATCATGTCAAACTCCTTTTATCAGAAATCATATCAAACTTCCTGTATCAGAAATCATGTCAAACTCCTTTTATCAGAAATCATATCAAACTTCCTGTATCAGAAATCACGTCAAACTCTTTCTATCAGAAATCATATCAAACTTCCTGTATCAAGTATCAGAAATCATATCAAACTCTTGTATCAGAAATCATATCAAACTTCCTGTATCAGAAATCATATCAAACTTCCTGTATCAGAAATCATATCAAACTTCCTGTATCAGAAATCATTTAATTAAAGTCACTTTCCTGTGTTTCGCCCACTTTCACTCAATACATTTACGTCCATGCATCGAATACAGATTCTTTCACATAGAGTTGTTGTTCATCAAATAATTTATTTAAAAAACATATGAATACGACCGATTTGATAGATGCTCAATTGGCCATCATTATCTCGACATGTCTATCAAATCTGCCTAGCGCGGCTCAGATATAACTTTGCTCTTCTCGCATTCCCAGTGTTTCCCAGTGGTGTGTTCTGCCCGGAGTGCTAGAGGAACACCTGGTGACTCTGGGCAGCTATCAAGTTGCGCTGGGCAGCGTGGTCTGCGCCGGGAATGAGACGTCGCTGCTGCAGTGCAAGTACAACACGTCCGATTGGCTGAGCCAGCACCACTGCCGGATAACTCACCCTTACGAATTGGCCGGAGTGCAGTGCCTTCAGTTTAACGACCACCCTAAACGTAAATGCCCAGTTAGGCGACAATCGCATGCGGCTGTCTGTGTGTGTCACTGTGTATATTTATGTGTGTGTGTGTATGTATGTATCAATTCAGTCATAACTGGTAATTATGGTCAAAATCTTCAGGAATTTTTGTGTTTTGTTTGTCGGTAAATTTTCAGATTTTTCTTATATTTCTAAGTGTCCGTGATGTATACTTGGTAATTATACAAGAATATCCGCGACGCATGCTTCTGCAGGATAAAGAATTCATGTAGAATTTCGATCTTTTAAAAGTTGGATGATTATTCCCCCTTGGTTATCGCATACTATAATATTACTATATAAATAACAAGTACGGTGTCTATTTAAGGAATATATATATATATAATAAATGCTCATAAAAATTATTATTCAGTCATTTTAGAAGGATTATATATATATATATATATATATATATATATATATATATATATATATATATTAGTTTTCAATATCAGGATTATCATAGCTTAATTGAACATTAGGGACTTAAGAAAAGTATACGCGATATTATAACTTTTTCATGTAATTCATTTAGCAGACTATATATTCAAATGATAAATTGTGTTTTTGTTTTTTTATCTCTGTTAAAGAATGTCTTTTCAAAGTATTGCGGCACCCTTGGGGCGTCGCTGGAACACCACACGGTTCTGTGACAACCCCGGTTGAAAATTACTGAGTTAGAAAGTTTGTTTTTTTCCATTATTTTATTTTTTTTACTTTTCAGCCTCCAAGCCGAATGTTACCTGTGAGGACGGCTTTATCGTTGTGACCTTCGACCTATCAGTTTTCACCACCCTGCAGTCCAACGACCTGACCGTTGCCTACCAACCGTACTGCCAGCTGGCCCAGATCATCACCACGGCCACGGAGATCATCGTCAAGATACCATTCCATGGATGTGGGACGATTCTCTATGTGAGTACGCCGCTACGCTTGTCTTTGAAGCGGGGGACACAGGGAGTCGGGGGTGACAGATTTGGACTCTTAAAATGATACGTTATTGTATAGTTCAGAGGTCAGCAAACTATGGCTCCGGAACAAGAAGATGGCTTACAAAAGGAATAGGTGCGGCTTTTTACTCATTTATAATCGCATGGGTTGTGCCGGATTAAGACCTGGGGATGCCATTCGAAACTTTGCTTCCACCAAGGAGAGTGCAAAGGGGGGTGACAGTGCCTAAGGATTAATATATACAGGTCAAAAATCCTTTAAATAAATGTGTGAGCTTTGGGGGGGGGGGGGGGGTGAGGAATTCACCAAGGTAGCATTTAGGACAGGTGCTTGATTGCTCCCCCTACCCCTACATGTATCTAAATCAGTGGTTTTCAGCCATCATAATTCCGCGACTCTTTTATACAGGTCCTTATATTGTACTGGAGCCCCCCCCCCCACCCCCCAAATCATACAATTATTTTCTTTTCCACTTCAAAAATATGTGTTTTCCGATCGTTTTAGGCGACTGTCGAAAATTCTATTTCTTATCTATATATATATCTGGTCCCCAGAATGTCGAAATTGGTACTTTCAGAACAGGGGGTATATATATAGATAAAGGTCCCTAGCGATACGTTGATTACTATTACTATGACTAAGTCTAGGGAATGATTACTACAATCAACAGTTACACTAAATTAATCCTCACTCACAATAACGTTACTATTACTTAAAAACACCAGTGGTTCAGCCACAAATAAGTATTTTAATTAGTAAAATACTAAATACATAGAAACATACAAATAGGAATACTTAATATCGATACAAATACAATGCTTTACTAATAATACGATATTATGTTGCTGGACGTTCGGTGGAACGTTCGTCTCGGCTTGCCCTCTCTTGCCTGCTTCTCGTCTGCTATACACACTGCCAGACTCGTACAGCACACAACAAAGCCACTGGTCACTCAGCTGTGCAGGGGGTGGGGAGGAACTGCTCGCCACGCTCTGCTACCTCTACAACACTTCTGTTTGGGTCGTCTGCTGACCTTATCTCTCTAGTGCGTTACTCGCTCGTTATTATCTGCCTTGTGCAATTACTGCGTCAGGGTTAAACTGTTAACCGCTGACGTCTTATACAGTACTGAGTTCTAGTCTACTGAGCTCTGCTATGGCATATGCTTCTATAGCCCTGAGCCTAATCTCATTCAACTGACTGAACTGAGCTAACGTACTAACTGTATTAACTTACAAAACTAACTACTCTAACTGTACTAACTACTAACTGGCTGTAAAGAGAATAATAGATACAACATAAGCTACATCTAAGAATTACAGTCTTATCACAATATTACTAATCATACATATAACGTAGTATTCTAACAATGACTTGATAACTAACTATAATCCTAACATATCCTCTAACAAAATGCTAACATTACAACATGTGAAACTAACAACAATAATAATGTTACCAACCCTACGACACTTGATTGGACACACTCCATAAAGCAAATAGTCATAAGCCAGGCTCAGACTTGTCTGTCAATTACACTACCGTAATTACAGGGACGAGAGAGAGCGACTAACTGACTTACAACTCTATATATACTCGGATCGAACTAACGCTGACCTAAGTCCAGTTAACGGTGACCTCTGGGTCATACATATGATTAATATACTATATGCTAATTTTTCGCCTGGTCAACCAATGGTTCACCAGCTGACCCTAGGTCACAAGCTTGGTCACACGCTGACCATTTTTCTGGTTGACCGGGAACTTCCATTGTTTCTGACTATGAGTCATTATTATCATCAGTACTGGCCTAATTGAGTCGATCACGTGACAAGCGACTGACAAGTGACCGGTAGGTTGTGTGAGCCAGCGGGTCTCACACAAGTGAGGACCAGCGGGTCTCAACAGCGACCCCTTTCTAAGGGACGTTCGACACTATGGGTTGAGAACCGCTGCTCTAAATCCTTTACTTTTAGTTCGAGTCGACCCTTTGTTAAATTTTTCGAGAGTAAGATAAAACAGTGTTTGCGTTTTATATTTTGTTCACTTATTCAATCACCGAATAAGCTGGAAATTAGAACTTATATTTTGGTTATTCTACTTATCCGTGATGTCACCGAAAGATGACCATCTCTCAAAAATCCTCACCTTTGATGAGTGTAGTCTTCGGAAAAGTTTTACGGCTTGTCTTGTTGTTGTTGTCGACTTTAACTTTTCTTTCCTCCCCCATAAATCTATAAAGTGTTTAATATGGAGATGTTTCCAGAAGCTCATCAGTAGGCTACTTACTATACATGATAATACATCAAATCGTTTCAAGTAGGTTCGAGATCGAGTCAACTCCTCCACAATCCAAAATCATATTAACGGGATCTCCTATGGCGGGGCCTCTAAACGAATCGGGGGCCCCTGGGCACGTGTCTCATTAGCTTTTAGGTGAATCCGGCAATGGACTGGGGCATCATGCCCCGGGTGCTACTCACAAAGCGGCGCCAAATGGTATATTTTACTATATAGTGTATGGCTTTCGAATAAAGGGGGCGGGGCGCTAAAAAGGTATTGTGCCCCGGGCGCGAGTTAAGCTCGCTACGCCACTAACATGCTGCTCTGAGCTTAGGTCTAGTGCGGACTAGATACGGAACAGTCTAAGTGGCAGACTAAAGTCATCCCCAGAGCGACAAATTGTTCAGGGTCTAAATTCCCATACACATAAAAAATTAAGCTATATTTTTTTTTTGAATTATTTAAAATTGCTAGACTTCAGGATGCACTTAGACCTCGAACGTTTATGATTTTATCGTTAATCTGTTCATGACAGTTACATAAATAGTAGCCAACAAGAAGAGAAAACATATTATCTAAAATATGGTCAAGAGCACAACAACCTTCCACAACAAACTTACCACCCACTTCCTCACAGATAACTAAGATCGCATACCACCAACTTCATCACAAATACCTAAGATCACATACCACCAACTTCATCACAAATACCTAAGATCACATACCACTAAATTCATCACGAATACCTAAGATCACATAGCACCTACTTCCTCACAGATAACTAAGATCCCATACCAACCACTTCATTACAAATACCTAAGATCACATACCACCAACTTCATCACAGACACCTAAGATCACATCCCACCCAATTCATCACAGATACCTAAGATCAGCTCGATCAGGACGAATTCTTTCTCTTAAAGTTAGGATAAGATTTAAAAATTCAATTCTTCCCAAGCCTGTACGAATTTACCAGCGTGCTCCCCCAGCGCTTACCCAATCTAAATAATCACTCATATATCATTATCCTTACTAATGGCTGACTTCTACGCTAGAAAAATACTTTAGATGTAATCTGATCAAGTGTTATAATTGTAAAATGCGAAGTGGTCTAAGTAATAGTGACTATTTTATTATACACGTCGTAACACGTTCAGTGACATTCACATTAAGAAACTCATCTCACAAAAGTAGATCCGAACACACTTGGAATATATCACACGAATTTCAACACTAGCTTCTCGGTACACTCCTACTGTACGTGATAAAGTGTTAACACACTAAAAATCTTCATTTAAAATATAAATATTGTGAATCAACGGTCACATAATTCAACCTTTCTCATCTCACTAAAGTAGATCCGAACACACTTGGAATATATCACATGAATTTCAACACTAGCTTCTCGGTACACTCCTTCTGTACGTGATAAAGTGTTAACACACTAAAAATCTTCATTTAAAACATAAATATTGTGAATCAACGGTCACATAATTCAACCTTCCATTTCTTGTTTTTTTTTCCTGCTCTTCTCTGATTGGTCAATTTCTCAAAGTCCAAAACTATGTATATTTAATATTACATAAGTAATAACTACCATATGACTTATCTCCCATATATTCATGTATGTGACAAGAATAAAAAACATGTTCTTTTATGTGGATCAATAAAACATCTATCTTATATAGTATTGTAGGATCACGTCCCTTAAATTGGTCCAAAAAGCAGTTGATATTGATAGAAATGCTATCTGAAATTTATGATAGGAAAACGTTCAAGTGCAACTTGTATCTTACTAAGCACTTCTCACAAATGTGATAACTCCTCCTCAGAGAAATGTAAGTGGCATCGTCTACGAAAACGCCATCAACTACCTCTGGGCGGCTGGTCATGGTGCCATCATGACGCAATACATCAACCACGAGTAAGCAAAGATGACACTTGTAATATAATATTTTATACTATCTTAAAGGTAAAGTGTATATGCAAATGTATGTATCAGTTGACGGCACATTTTTTGTGTTCCATAACTTAGAGATATTGACGCCACGCGCAGCAATTAATGCAACTTTAGTTTTTGAAAACCATACAGAGGGAAACGAGAGGGGGTGGGGAGGACCGTTATATTTTCTAGAATACGCAAATATAATGTATTATATATAGTGTAGCAAAATTTTTAAAAAATCGCCTTCTCCTCTATCAGATTTATTGTCCAGTGTTGCATTCTGGGAGATAAGAACATCAGCACCTACTTCCAAGCCATCATTGTACCATCCATTCACACCATTAAAAACTGCTACGAATTTAATGTAAGTTTGCCAGAGTGTTTCATTGACTAAATTAAAGGTAGAGCAATTGCATCGATCTCTTTGCCAAATCAGCCGAGCTTGAAATCAGTGAATATTCATTCCGGCAAAACAACCCCTTACCGCGTCGTCACGCTTCCCTTGTTTACCTTGGACGGATCTGTCCCTTTAGCCTTTGGTTTGTATGTGGCGAGTCTGAGGCAGTCTGTGGCGAGTATGAGGCAGTCTGGCGAGTCTGGGGCAGTCTATGGTGAGTCTGGCGGTCTGTGGTGAGTCTGGGACAGTCTGTGGTGTGTCTCTGACAGTCTGTGGCAGTTTGGAGCAGTCTGTGGAGAGTCTGTGGCAGGCTGTGGTGAGTTTGGTGCAGCCTGTGGTGTGTCTCTGACAGTCTGTGGCAGTTTGGAGCAGTCTGTGGAGAGTCTGTGGCAGGCTGTGGTGAGTTTGGTGCAGCCTGTGGTGTGTCTCTGACAGTCTGTGGCAGTTTGGAGCAGTCTGTGGAGAGTCTGTGGCAGGCTGTGGTGAGTTTGGTGCAGCCTGTGGTGTGTCTCTGACAGTCTGTGGCAGTTTGGAGCAGTCTGTGGAGAGTCTGTGGCAGGCTGTGGTGTGTCTCTGACAGTCTGTGGCAGTTTGGAGCAGGCTGTGGTGAGTCTGGTGCAGTCTGTGGTGAACCGTGGGCAGTCTAGGCTTTAGTAAAGTAGAACAAAGTTTTCTATTTGATTGTCTTCCAGCTCTCCATCATGGGTTGTAAACTACGCCGAGCCTGCATACTCGTTTTTAGAACAAAGTTTTATATTTGATTGTCTTCCAGCTCTCCATCATGGGTTGTAAACTACGCCGAGCCTGCATACTCGTTTTTAGAACAAAGTTTTCTATTTGATTGTCTTCCAGCTCTCCATCATGGGTTGTAAACTACGCCGAGCCTGCATACTCGTTTTTAGAACAAAGTTTTCTATTTGATTGTCTTCCAGCTCTCCATCATGGGTTGTAAACTACGCCGAGCCTGCATACTCGTTTTTAGAACAAAGTTTTCTATTTGATTGTCTTCCAGCTCTCCATCATGGGTTGTAAACTACGCCGAGCCTGCATACTCGATTTTAGAACAAAGTTTTCTATTTGATTGTCTTCCAGCTCTCCATCATGGGTTATAAACTACGCCGAGCCTGCATACTCGTTTTAAGAACAGAGTTTTCTATTTGATTGTCTTCCAGCTCTCCATCATGGGTTGTAAACTACGCGGAGCCTGCATACTCGTTTTTAGAACAAAGTTTTCTATTTGATTGTCTTCCAGCTCTCCATCATGGGTTGTAAACTACGCCGAGCCTGCATACTCGTTTTTAGAACAAAGTTTTTTATTTGATTGTCTTCCAGCTCTCCATCATGGGTTGTAAACTACGCCGAGCCTGCATACTCGTTTTTAGAACAAAGTTTTTTTGTTTTTTTTTAAATGCCTCAAGTAGTCAGTTGTTAGTTGTGTTGTAAGCATGTGAAAGTTCTAGCCCGTGTGCCAATTGTGGCCCACCATAATATACACTCAATATAAACGCTGAGAGATATCAAATGGTAAAAAGTTCTAATCAAAGACCTCGGGGACTGGTGGAACAGATGTTTAGCATGAATAAGATGCTATTATATTTTGCTGTATAAGTATAAGCAAGTGCAGGATCTTAAAACTGGAATATGCATAAAAAAAAATAACGCGTAAGGTATCTACGAAAACTTTATCATCTCATGTTATACTTAGACCAGAGAAAGGCACTTGTTCTTTCGTTCTAACTTTATCTTCATTTATCTTGGACATATTTTTTGTGTTAAGCGCAATATACATTACTTGGTTAATTTAAAATAAGGAAAGTTCATATTTTTGTCTATTGTATTTAGGGGTGCATCTCGTGTATATAATTCAGAACACCCTCCGCTTTTCTGTCCTGAATACGCCCCAGCACAGTTAACACTTTTTGTTTGTTTTGGTGTATGTGTCTCTTTCACAGATTTCCATTATATTCTTCTTGAACCCCAACTGCACTGTGTTAATTACGGAAAACCCTTACGTTGTCGAGGTGGGCCACTTTATCAACGCGGCCCTTCTGATCAACGTCAACCATCAACACACTTACAACAATTCCCTGGTCATCGTGGCGCTGAGCTGTGTGGCGACGCCTGTGGGCGACCCGAACTTTCATATCAAGCAGGATCTCTTCATTGACAAGTGAGCGGCTCTTGTGACGTTTTTATTATCTTTTTCAATGTATAGATTACCATAGATTACTTAAATTATTTTTAAAAATACCAAATCCGATTGGAGAAGAAAAAAAAGGGGGTGGCGGTGGTGGAATTTAAAAAAAAAACAAAAACTTAATTTACTTTAAATAAATAAAATTGTTACTATAATCCTATAAGTAATAAGTGCATGAAAAAATTTAAAGCGGGAAAATCTGTTCAATCTATTTAAAACGGACTAGAGCTGTAGCTTAATTTCTGTGAAAAGTAAGACGCTGGAGTGCGAATTTCAAAGTGTTTGGACTTCTTCTTTTTCTCTGTCGGTTAACTCGCCAAAATAAAATTAACACAATTCGATGAGTTGAAATCTTAGCGTCTGATCCATTTCAACCGCACGTCTCGTTATATTTTTGTCCAGATGTCCGGTACTCCCTGGTTTGACCTTGTACCCGATCAACAGCACCAAAATGGCCGTTAGATTCAGGGCCTTCAAGTTTGTGGGCTACTCAATGGTGTACCTGCACTGCAGTGTCCGGATCTGCTTGGACTCTGACCAAGGCACCGACTGTGACAGGTAACACGTTTGTTTGTTTTTTTTAAACCCAGGCACTAATTGTAACAGGTAACGCACTTTTGTGATCGGACGTTCTTGACAAATGTAAAAAAAAAATTAACTCACCAAAATACAATTAACCCAATTCGATGAGTTGAAATCTTAACGTCTGATCCATTTCAACCACAAGTCTCGTTATATTTTTGTCCAGATTAAAAAAAAATAAATAAAAACTTTATAAATTAACTTTTATTCAGCTTTGCAAGTTTCAATTTTAAAATCATTTTAAAGTTGGAGCTTTGTTGCAAGTACGACTGAACCGGATACCTGCAAAATGCCAAGTACTGGCACACCCAGGGCATGCCGGGACCCGGGAACTAGGGAACCGGGTACTGACCAGGATACCTGCAAAATGCCAAGTACTGACACACCCAGGGCATGCCGGGACCCGGGAACTAGGGAACCGGGTACTGACCAGGATACCTGCAAAAATGCCGAGTACTGGCACACCCAGGGCATGCCGGGACCCGGGAACTAGGGAACCGGGTCCGGGTGATAAAACAAAAATAATTAAAGGCCCATCTATTATGTGTGCATTTGACATCAGTTAAATAAATGATAGAAAACTGACCAGCGTTTGATAGTAAAACCAAATGTAAGGTACGGGAAACTGCAGGGTTCTGAAAAAAAAAAGTATGTAATTGTGGCGAATTGTGAGTAACTATTGGCCTTAGCAAGATATATATCTTTCGTTATGACCATTGCTCTTTCTATTTACACACACACACAAGATATATGGCCAAGGCGGGTACAATGCGTGATCATCACACAGGCGCGCCAAATTTTTTCTGAACTCTTCTCCTTTATTTTCTAGAGGGCAACAATTGCATATTTTCACCCAACATAAAAATGTCTAGTGACGTCACTGTCGAATCTTTTTTTTAGTTTACACGTTAAAACTTTGAGTCAAAATTCTTTTTGAACGCATTATTTTGTTTTACTATATAGTGTAGTGCGTACAAAAAGAAATTTGAATAAAATTTTAACGTGTGAACTGGAAAAAAGATTCGACCAAATTTCCGTTCGATCAAATTTTCGTCGATCAGTTTTCCGTCGACGAAATTTCTTTCGATCAAATTTCCGGTAACTGACACTTTTGTATTTATAAATTTAAAAAAAAAAGTGTGTGCCCCGCCACCCCTCGCTCTCAACACATGTTTCTTAATTTCAAGGTGTAATTCGGGTTGTGGATCTTAACGACTTGTCAAATTGTATAAGTGGGTCGCGGCACTAGAATGGGTCGCGGGCTCGCGGCACTAGAATGGGTCGCGGCACTAGAATGGGTCGCGGGCTCGCGGCACTAGAATGGGTCGCGGCACTAGAATGGGTCGCGGGCTCGCGGCACTAGAATGGGTCGCGGGCTCGCGGCACTAGAATGGGTCGCGGGCTCGCGGCACTAGAATGGGTCGCGGGCTCGCGGCACTAGAATGGGTCGCGGGCTCGCGGCACTAGAATGGGTCGCGGGCTCGCGGCACTAGAATGGGTCGAGGGCTCGCGGCACTAGAATGGGTCGCGGGCTCGCGGCACTAGAATGGGTCGCGGGCTCGCGGCACTAGAATGGGTCGCGGGCTCGCGGCACTAGAATGGGTCGCGGGCTCGCGGCACTAGAATGGGTCGAGGGCTCGCGGCACTAGAATGGGTCGCGGGCTCGCGGCACTAGAATGGGTCGCGGGCTCGCGGCACTAGAATGGGTCGCGGGCTCGCGGCACTAGAATGGGTCGCGGGCTCGCGGCACTAGAATGGGTCGCGGGCTCGCGGCACTAGAATGGGTCGCGGGCTCGCGGCACTAGAATGGGTCGCGGGCTCGCGGCACTAGAATGGGTCGCGGGCTCGCGGCACTAGAATGGGTCGCGGGCTCGCGGCACTAGAATGGGTCGAGGGCTCGCGGCACTAGAATGGATCGCGGCACTAGAAATGATTAGGATTATATTATGAAGCCATTCGAGATTTGAAGCCTTATAAGTTTGACGCCGCCGTGATCGCTCCTCGTTGCACTTTTCACTTCTCTTCATTTGGGTGGAACACATGATTATAGAAGACTAGAATATAAATCTTTTAAATTGAAACACCCGGACCTGTCAGGTACTGTCTAGAAATACCCGGATCCGGTGTAAAACAATACACTCGGCCCAGGGCTAATTAAAAACCCGGGAGACCTGTATCAACAGGGCCGACCTTAGGCGACTGCAACCAATGCGGCCGCAGTGGGCCCCGCACTTTCATAGGCCCCGCCCCTAATTTATTTTCTAATACAAAATCTTTATTTTCACTTATTATCCTTATTCCTACCCAGACTGGGCCTCGCGCAATCCGTTTCGCATAGGGCCCCGCAATTGTTAGGGTCGGCCCTGTGTATCAAGAATTGCCCGCTAGCAGTATTGCCGTTGCAGTCCAATTCCCAAAACTGTGTACTAATTTGATAAACGTTTCATCATATGCTACGTCAATACCGGCACCTTACAATAAAGATTATTTGGTAGGATCAACCAATTTATTTTTGTTGTCACACCTAAATACGCCCCCCTGGCAGTACTACCTATTATCTACGTGCAGGGTGACGAAACCTAAAGTTGGCCTATGAATAATCCACTTGTTATCCCCACAGGTCCTGTAAGAGCAGCAGCGGGCATCAGAATAGCGGCAGACGTCGCAGGAGCACCGCTCCGCTACCCCCGGAAGAATCTCAAACGGTTCAAAGCTGGATTATCGTGGGGAACGCGTCTTCCGCACCACCGGAGGCGGCCGGGTATGTCCTGGAGATAGGGGGCCCGAGCAGGCAGGAGGTCAAAGTTCGTGTGGAAGAAGGGACCGGAGAGGAAGCCCAGGCACCTGTTAGCGAGTTCGTCCGTTGGTTGACAGGAGGAAGTGAGAGACGGGCAACAGCGGGCGGCCTTCTATTTGCGTCTGTTGCTTTTATGTTGTTGGGGTGGATGTATGGCGACAGATAGGGGTGGATATGACAACTATGGGTGGATATATGACAACTAAGGGTGGTTATATGACAATAAGGGTGGATATATGATGACAACTAGGGTTGGATATATGATGACAACTGTGGTTGGAAGCTTCAAGGCGTTGTATTACAGGAGAAAACGCAGTGGCGTAGGAAGGTAGTGATCCCCTCTTTCTATCTTTATATTTGGTGGAGGCATTTTCAGGCATATTGCAGGTTTTTTTAGGAAGGGCGGCAAAAATCTCGGCCTGCCCCTTGGAGCACTAACCCTAGCTACGCCTCTCAGAAGACGCCCACGGAATGAAAGCCTAAACACTACCGGAAACCGGATTATAATATCGCAATTAAACGTAAACTTTGCGTTTTTTAAGACTATAAAAATTTATTACAGAGTTCTATAATATAATTTTTAAAGAGGTTCCCATTTAACTCAAACTTAATTAGTAGCACCAACCAAGTTTAATCAACGTACTTGACTTGCCGTCCACTAAAATGACTTATATTGTGTACACCGGTATTACCTTTGCTCTTCAAGGCACACCTATTTATTTATGTACTTTGATTCCGTCCAGGTTTAAATGTAAAATGTACATGGAAACCGCCAGTGCTGAAAGACAACACGTCTGTTACTGTTGGCATTGTTTTTGTTACACTTTTGTATATTTGGATATTCTCTTTCCTGTAAGATTGAATTAATCAAACTCGACATTGATCCATAAGCTTGACTTAAAGAATAGCCCATTGATGTCCAGCTTCCATTGAATAAAATTAATATCTATATCTTGTTCAAAAGTGTACAAGAATATGGTAATTTAGAATGAGTTATCTCATAGAGTATCTCCAAGTAATAACACTTCAATGGGGGTTTTATTTTATGACACTTCAATGGTGACTTTTATTTTATGAACGTTTGTATTTTTCTATAAATTATTTCAATATTACTACTATAACTGTGACGTCAGAAAGGAGCCATGTTTGTCATATGTTTCCATAATGTTCAATATTCAGTAGTTTACAGTTTTGTTATCAGAAAATAATGTAGTCCACAATCTCAGACCCAACAAACATAAGGAGCTGAGAACCTGCACCAACATCATACAAGAAGTTATCTTCCCATTTGTTGACAATGCCAACATAAAACACTGGTCATTGTATCACTAAAACCTCCTAGACCATTAAAATACTGACCACAAAATCACAGCCTGGTGAACTCTATTTTATTGAGGGACTAACCTTCTGAAATTGCTATACAATTATATCCATGAGCTACTTGCAGTTTGTTATCTACATGCATAATTCTTTATGTAACAATGTCTTCAATATTTTCAACCATTTCCAAGCATAACTTATGAGTTTGAAAGATTCTCATCCATCTTGCCAATGTTATGTGGACACGTCCATTACAAAACCTCCTCCAGGTAACAGGCAAACATGCTGACCACCTGATACAGTGATATACGTAATGTGTATTCTCATAACATTGTATTTATTTCAATTAGTATCAGCCTAACAGTACACCTACGACAAATGATAAATGACACGAGACATTGTACATCACTATGTGCATATAATATCAGTAATTCCTTTTAAATAAATAATACATTGTTGTGGGCAGGAATTACGTCATTAATGTCACATTCAAACAGGAATAATTATTTCAAAATTTATTGAAATATTAATTTATATTTTCTTAAAAACAAGGTTTAAAAAATAAAGTATGTAAGATCTATACACAAAACTGTGAGTTGCCTCCCTTCTGCCCCTGAATAAATCTTTGACTATCTTTCCACTGTCTCAGAGAGTGACTAAAAATTGCACTTACAAAAGGGAATTTAAACCAAGAAAATCAATAGCATATATTGAAAGGCTTAAGGTGACCATCACTTGCAAGAAATTTAAAGAATGGATCTAAGAACCATGGGACGCACCACTGACAGGTTAGATCATGGGATGCACCACTGAAAGGTTAGATCAAGTTAAACATAGGATTTATTTATGTAAGGGAAAAAATAATAATCTGAAAAAGCAATTTTCTTTTAGACCAGTGGTTCTCAACCTTCCTAATGGCGCGACCCTTTAATACACTACCTCATGATGTGGTGACCCCCCCCACCCTATAATTATTTCCCTTAGTACTACATAAATATGTGTTTTCCGATGGTCTTAGGCGACCCCCGTGTAAGGGTCCTTTGACCCCCCAAAGGGGTTGCGACCCGCATGTTAAGAACCACTGCTTTTGACAGAAGAGCACAGCACACTGTTTCCCTCCATGTCCATCTGAGCCCAACACTGCCCCAAATTCTAAACTCATGCAAGCCTAATGAAAGAACTGCAACAATGAGAGATTCATGTAGATTAGAAAACAAAGAGCACACACAGATTTCTATTGTTACACTATAACATGACTAGACAAGGGTGGCTAATTCCACAGCTTATGGTTAAAGATCACCAAATACGAAATTTAAAAATAATGTTTTCCAGGTATGAGCTTGCAAAAACAAAGTCTTTAGCGTTGAACCATTTTAGTAAGCAAATACCAATATCTTGGAGCATACAAATCGGGTATGGTCTCATCCAGAGTGATTAATAATATACAAAACCTCAGGATTAGCTTACTGGTTTAAGAAAAAAAATAGATGCTTAATTGTAAAATAAAATTTAAAACTTGGAGTCTAGTTAAAAGCAGAAACCAAATTGTAACTAGGACAGCTTCACATTTTACTAATAATTGATATTTCTTTAGTCGCAATTTACACATACACTCGGTCCAGATAAGATGATCATACATGCCTCATATTCTCTCACATACCTCAACAACAACACAGGTCTCTGTGCTATGTAAATAAAAAACATAAACATCTTAACGCCTGTCATACGCAGAGCTATGTACAGATCCGGGTCAGATGAGTGACGTCAAGATGAGGACCATGTCACACAGCCAACATTGAAGAGATGCAGATCACATCGGCATCTCCTTCAAGGCAGACTGTTCACCACAGCATGGATAAAGTCTGACGTGCTAGAGTAGCCTCCCATGTCTTGAGTGCACACCTGGAAAGAGCACCATTGATTAGATAGAGACTTGTTCAACAAAAATCATTATTTTTTTAAAATAAAGACACTTAGACCAGTGGTTCTCAACCTATCTAAAGCCGCGACCCTTTAATACACTTCCTCATGTTGTGGCGCCCCCTACCCCAAAATTATTTTCGTTTATACTTTATAACTGTAGAGCTTGTGTGTTTTCAGATGATCTTAGGCAACCCCTGTGAAAGGGTCGTGTGACCCCCAAAGGGTTCACGACCCCACAGGTTGAGAGCCGCTGACTACTTAGACTATTTCACAACCAATTATGTAAAAAAAAATTTTTTTTTAAATTTAAAAAAAAAAAGTGAATGTGGTTTAAACTGTGATGTGCTACCAGCCAAGCAACAACAAGTTTGGTGTGCTACCAGCCAAGCAACAACAAGTTTGGTGTGCTACCAGCCAAGCAACAACAAGTTTGGTGTGCTACCAGCCAAGCAACAACAAGTTTGGTGTGCTACCAGCCAAGCAACAACAAGTTTGGTGTGCTACCAGCCAAGCAACAAGTTTGGTGTGCTACCAGCCAAGCAACAACAAGTTTGGTGTGCTACCAGCCAAGCAACAACAAGTTTGGTGTGCTACCAGCCAAGCAACAACAATTTTAGTGCAATTTATTTGTATAACTTTTTTATATTTATATATTTTTTTATTATTTAGACATTTTTAGCAACTGGTTCAGTAGCACAGTCCAAGTTTAACAGCAGGTTTTCCTGAACCAGCTCCAGCAAGCTGCTGGTTCTGAGCCAATACTGTGTAAATAAATCAGTTTAAGAAAGTCACAGCATTTCGAGAGAGTCTAACTCAGATAATTTCCTCCTGCTAAGCATTAAAGTGTTTCCCTGACTTGGTTGAAATATTTGTTTTGTGCAATGCAAGGATTTTAAGACAAATAAACCCGACCCTTACCTTCCCACTTTTGATTACTTTCAGGACGGCATCTTGTATAAGTTTAGAGTGGTATTCTAGGTGGATGTGGTTGAGCATGTTGCAAGAAGCCAGCAGGGTGGCCGTGGGGTTGGCTATATTCTTACCTACAGCCTCGGCAAACGCGTGGCGGGCACCCTGCAATGTAATGAGCACAGTGTTGACATAAGAACTGCCAACAATCAAATATGGGTGATCTGGCTTCAAAATCTATTAAGAGTGAATTACACTGCATAGATGGATATAGGTATCATTAACAAGGACTAGAAATTGCATTGAAATATTTATCTCTAACACCTAGTCTATAACAGTGAATCTGTAACACTGGGTCTATAGCACTGAGTCTGTAACAGTGAATCTGTAACACTGAGTCTATAGCACTGAGTCTATTACACTGAGTCTTTAAATAACACTGAGTCTATAGCACTGAGTCTTTAATGCTGAGTCTGTACTGTGCTTCTGACACAGACTTTAGCTGAAGTTAAGACATCAGGGAAATGTTAAAATTCATTATTTATAAGCAACAACTGACGAGTCCAACACTATGTAAGCAATTCTGACACCACGACAGTGCAGCCCATGTTTATTGTACTAACACAATGACAGAGCAGTGGGTGTTCATTTTGACGATTCCTTGTTCTACTGGATGTAAAGAAATACTAATTTATAACAAGATCACTATCTTGTTCTGTTGTGACACAATTAATGTAATCACCGTAATCCCCCCCAAAATTGATATTTTTGTACAAAACATAGTCAAATTTGTATTAATTTGAAAAGTGACTAACACTTACAGAAAAACTTCCGACATCTGATTGTTTTTAAGTATAAGAAATACAAAAGCTACAGGAGAAATAATCTTTAGAACAATTTCTTAAATTTCAGCTGACTAGCAGAGAATTAAAATAGAATGCAGTGGTCTGCAAAATTTAAACTACTGCCATGGTTCAAAGTCGCTAGCAGTAAATTTCAAAACTGAATAAGCGACGTAAAGGTGACTCAGGGGCATCAACTCTAAGAGAGGACATCTTCAACATGTTACCTGTTCAAAGACTGCAACACTTGAGCTGTAGCTTTCACCGGGTACAACACCAGCACCACCCACTAGGCCAGCAGCAAGGTTGTCCACAATGTTGCCATACAAGTTGGGCATGACCATCACATCAAACTGATACGGGTTGGACACCAGCTGGGAGAGTCAAGCCGAGGGAATGATGAGCAGGGGGTAACGTAGTGGGAATGATCAGCAGGGGGTAACGTAGTGGGAATGATCAGCAGGGGGTAACGTAGTGGGAATGATGCAAAGGACATGGGGTAATGCGTGGAATAATTATAGGAGATGAGATAAGCGTAAGAGACATAATGGTGGTGGCAAGGCGCCACTTAAAAATGATAAAGTGACAAACTCTCTGGGCGACACTGTGATTGCTGGGGGTTAACGTCAGGCTATGCTATAACAAGTACACACACTGAACGCACAAAGCTGTGTGCTGGGCCCCAACTTCTGGCTGGTCACTCAAGCATGGCCAGTGACCCTCCAGGGACCACCATGCAACCAGACCAATCTTTCTCTCTGCTAGTTGGACGGTGGAGAATGCATTACACAAATCTGTGCATATGTCATATAAGCTTAATGCCACAGCATAACATATGTAATAATTAGATATTACTAAGGAATTACTTTATTATCCTTTTGGATACTCAGTGTGGATCTACTATAATAATTAATCATGGTCACTGTTCGACTTTATTATACAGCACGTTTATGATTGTTTACGAAAAATGTAATTATTGCTAGAAAAGTATGTTTGTCATACTTGAATAGCCAGTAAAATCCAGAGTTACATGCAACTAAAGAGCTCTAATGCGCTCATTAATCCTCTCCATTTTCTTATATGCCTGAGTCCTGGACATTAACAGCAGAACTTGAAAGGAAAATAAAGGCGATGGAGATGAGATGTTACAGAGGCATTCTTGGCATCTGCTATAGAGACCACATCACCAATGAGCAAATAAAAGAAAGGATACGTCAGGCAATTGGGCAATACGATGACCTCCTGACGTCTGTTAAAAAGCGCAAACTTGAGTGGTATGGCCACGTGACCAGAAAACAAGGGCTCGCCAAAGAGATCTTGCAGGGCACTACTAGAGGAGGGAGAAGAAGAGGAAGACAAAGAAAAAGATGGGAAGATAATATCAAAGAATGGACTGGATTACAACTAGGCGATGCTATGCGTAGGGCAGAAGACCGAGAGGAATGGAGAAGAATAGTGTACATGTCATCTGTGGCGCCCCAACGGTCGAAGGACTACGGGACCTGATGATGATGATGATGAAAGAGCTCTAATTGACCTGCCTCCTCTCCCCCTCAAACTATTTAAGAGACATGGTAAGTAAACTTACCTGCATACAACAGTTATCAATTATCATTGTCTCAAACTCAATTTTCGGATACAGCTTGGAGATTTCTGAGCAGCACTGCAGGAACAGTCCATCCCCCAACTTCCTGGGATGTACAAATCAGACAGAAAACATGAAATCAACAACACACTTCAGTCTTCACGGTTAACCTATATTTGAAAACAAATAATGCTACTCTTCAGCTGGTACACACACAGCCCTACAGATTCTTCTGAGCACAAGCCAAAAGAAAGGAACTGAAGTCTTGCATAGGGATATAGAGATTTTAATGATATTTAACTTAGCCATGGATTAACAAGAGAAATGTAAAATGTGGGCAGCACCTGAGATCATCTTTATGTGAATAAAAGTACCAAAAAAATGTTAAAATGCTCATAATGTGAGATATTTAACTTAGCCATGAAGTAACAAGAGAAATGTAAAATGTGGGCAGCACCTGAGATCATCTTTATGTGAATAAAAGTACCGAAAGAATGTTAAAATGCTCATAATGTGAGATATTTAACTTAGCCATGAAGTAACAAGAGAAATGTAAAATGTGGGCAGCACCTGAGACCATCTTTATGTGAATAAAAGTACCGAAAGAATGTTAAAATGCTCATAAGGTGAGATATGTAACTTAGCCATGAAGTAACAAGAGAAATGTAAAATGTGGCCAGCACCTGAGACCATCTTTATGTGAATAAAAGTACCAAAAGAATGTTAAAATGCTCATAATGTGAGATATTTTCAAAACTAAAGTTAAAGAATAACATTTTTTGAACAACCTCCCAATGGAAATAAAAATAATTTTTTTTTAAAAAAAGCCACACAAACATGTTAACAAAAGAGGGTAACAATTTCTTTTAAATTTCAAAGATATGCCAATCAAATTAAAAATGATACCATTTATATCTATAAACCCATAAAAATCTGGTCCCATTATTACCAGCAGGTTTCACCTCAATGACCAAATCAAAGGAGAACTTACATCATCTAGACGTATTTCCCCAACCTTATAAACACTTTCACAAGGTGAGGGTAATATGTCTAGCATGGACAAGAAACCTCATGGGCCCCAGGAACAATTACGGGTCAAATTGACTACCAAAATGACTTACATGATATTTGCCTTGTGGACAGCTGTAACCTTCTTGCGTGAGTGTCTCATGGCGTAGTCAAATGCAAACTTTGCAATGCGCATGGAGTTCTTTCTGGTTACAATTTTCAAACATTCCACCACACCGGGTATGCTCTGAGAAATAGTTCACACAAAAGACAATCATGAAACAAAAGGAAAATAATGTTACATAATTTCGATTTCACTGAAAACATGTCTCCAAAAGTTCCACTAAAATGTACCCAAATTTCTATCTTTGACAAACAAAAGCTTACTTTCATAAATTGCAGAAAACTATTTCAAAAATGAAAAAAGGCTTTGGTAACTAAATGTTTCAACCTCATATTCTAAAGCCAGAAAATCCAGTGATTCTACTGACCTCATGTACTTAAGTCACAAAATTCCATGATTCTATTGACCTCATGTACTAAAGCCATATAATCAATCCCATAATTCTACTGACCTCATGTACTAAAGCCATATAAGGAATCCCATGATTCTAATGACCTAATATACTAAAGCAAATATATTATTATTATTATTATTAGAAGTCTAATATAGTGTGGTACCCCAGCCTAGGGTATAATTAATCCAATAATTCTACTGACCTAATATACTAAAGCCATATTATCAATTCAATGATTCTACTCACCTCATGTTCCAAAGCACTGTATTCCCCCTCTGTCTGTTCACGAATGATGACAAAGTCTAAGTTGTTGTGTCTGGTTGTGAACCCAGGCAAACTTTTCACCCAGACTACATTGGCGAACAGATCCAATTCCCGTCTGAACACAAGACAAGAAACCCATTAAGCAGACCAAAATACCAGTTGACTAATTGGAAATAATTACATGGGAGAGCTTTCATTAAGTATATGTACATTGCTCTACACTGTTCTAAATTAGAAATCAAAAATCTAAAATAAATTAAGCTCAAAGGAAACACAAGTTAAGTTATTTTGTAATAAAGCTTAGCTACATATGAAGAGCTTATTTTCAAAACGCGGTATCCACCATTCTTTAAAAAATGAAAAAACCTAACCATTTTGTAGAGCAAACCAGGTTCGTTTAGGACATGGTAAATTCTATATACTAAACACATTATATTCCTATGTTATTCGTGTCTAAAAATGATTTAATCCTCTAAACGCTTTATTAATTTTTTGTAAAAAGTTGAATAATCTCAAAACCCCCAAAATGGATATTCAGCATTTTGAAAATCAGCTCTTCATATATCTTTGTGGAGAAAATTAAATCTAAGGCCATATTTTTCACTTCATAAACTGTTACTCCATGATGAAAAATGACGAGATAAGCCTATTTTATTGTTCAGATCAAATGAAATCCTGGTTTGATAACTTTGCTTGCATGCAGTTAATTTTAAGCGTATACATTAAGACACAGATGGTATTATTAAAAAATGGTTTTATTTAAATTTTAACGTAAGTCACTTTTAAAGCAACTTTCAAACACAACAACCAGCTGTCCTGTGTCATCACACCTTTCTCTGTAATCCATATATGGACATGAAATTGATATTTACTTATAGTTTTCTAACAACCCCTTTATAGCAGTGGTTCTCAACCTTCTTAATGTCGTGACCCCTTTAATACAGTTCCTCATGTTGTGGTGACCCCCAACCACAAAATTATTTTCGTTGCTACTTCATAACTGTAGAGTATATGTGTTTTCTGATGGTCTTCAGCAACCACTGTGAAAGGGCTGTACAACCTCCAAAGGGGTCGCGACCTACAGGTTGAGAGCCGCTGCTTTATAGTGACAGCAACAAAGAGACATATCTTCCTCCCAAACAGACAAAACTGTCTTGGCACACTAACTGTTTCCCAAATTTAAAATACACTAAGACTATGCCTGCACTCAAGTTTGAGTCTATTGAAGCATTCTAAAAGTACATAATTTATTAGGGTACGAAAGAGCATGTAACAAATGACCAACCTTATCCTCATGTTCAGCGTCTGCAGCACACCTCCTTTGAAAAATGTGGGTGTTGTTATGATGCCTTTCAGGCCGACTTTGTTACGCTTGAATGACTCCACCACATCCATCAGAGTGGAGCTGGTGTTTGGGGAGATCTCACTGAAAATCAAAGAAATGATAAGGCACCTATTAGATGATATAATACACATATTTAACAGGCGGAGACACAACAATGCAAACACAGACCTAGGATTTCATTACAAGTCCTGAGCTGTAGCCTACCATATTTTTCTCTAAAATGGTATGACCGTATCAATATCTAGACCCACCTTATGAACTTTTCCTCAAAATCAATGTCTAGACCCACCTTATGAACTTTTCCTCAAAATCCCCATCTAGACCCACCTTATGAGCTTTTCCTCAAAATCAATATCTAGACCCACCTTATGAAATTCTCAAAATCAATATCTAGACCCACCTTATGAACTTCTCCTCAAAATCAATGTTTAGACCCACCTTATGAACTTCTCCTCAAAATCAATATCTAGACCCACCTTATGAACTTCTCCTCAAAATCAATGTCTAGACCCACCTTATGAACTTCTCAAAATCAATGCCTAGACCCACCTTATGAACCTCTCCTCAAAATCAACGCCTAGACCCACCTTATGAATTTCTCCTCAAAATCCACAGGAACACCGGCTGCTTTGAACACCTCCTGAACTCCGGCCATGATTTCAGGCCCCACCCCATCTCCTGGCACCAGGGTCACCGTGTGTCTGCCAGACGGCCGAGATATGGGCTCAGCGATCTTAGTTTGATGAAAGCAAGCAGAATATAAAAGTAAATAGCATGTCATGCAGAGGGGCAGTTTGGGGGAGGGGGTGGGGTGCGCGACTGAGGGGCTGTTGTGGATTCTAGGGGTTTGAGGGGGGAAAGGTTAAGGGAGGGGGGGGGGGAGAACTGAGAGGATGTTGCGGTGATGTGTTCCCTTGTTGTCCTTTTTTTGGAACATGAAATTAAAAAAAATATTGGAGCACGTGATTATATTTGTAGCTTCTATGTTGTGGCATTAATTATGTAAGACAATGATTTGCCCAAAACTTGTGTTTTTCTTGTCCCAATGCATCTGCAGAGCATTTAAGTTTTCTTGACAATGCACAAGCCAATAAAAAAATTAAACTGTATTAGGCGTCCATGTATCTTCTATCAGGGGGGAAATGGAAGATTCTCTTCACAAAAGTACACACATTTAACAGGCATGAATGTTCTAGCTGACAGTTTTAGACACACAATTTAACAACCCCTAATAACAAAGTGTTGTTTTTTTTTCCTCCAAACAAATCCTTTATATACATTATTTTGTTTGCATTTATGTAATTGTACGTGATTTATCATTTATGTAATTGTACGTGATTTATCATTTATGTAATTGTACGTGATTTGTCATTTATGTAATGGTATGTGATTTATCATTTATGTAATTGTACGTGATTTATCATTTATGTAATTTTACGTGATTTATCATTTATGTAATTGTACGTGATTTATCATTTATTAATTGTACATGGTTTATCATTTATGTAATTGTACGTGATTTATCATTTATGTAATTGTACGTGATTTATCATTTATGTAATTGTACGTGATTTAAAAATTTATGTAATTGTACGTGATTTATCATTTATGTAATTGTACGTGATTTATCATTTAGAAACTGATTTTTGGTATGGGAATGGTTTTTATCAAATTTATTGCAAGTAAAACCAAAATAGGCTGAAGATATATTTAAACCCAAATATGTCACAAATACAAAGAACATAGCAACATCTAAACAATTAACATACACAACAAAACACCCACCCATTGAACAAATCATTCATTCATCTTCCCCCTTGAAAAACAGATTTTTGAGGGTGGGGGGGTGGGGGGTCTGAAAATATGATAGAATGTGTTGTCATCTGCTACATGTCTATGTTCCAGGATTCAGATCGATAGGATGACGGGAAGTGGGCCCAATAGCGATCTGAAGATTTAGCCACAAACACACTAAAAGAAGTGAAGTTAATAATAAAGGATTTAAAAAGGAGTACTAGGATTTTATTTTTATTTTCCCTTTTTGTGAGTGTGGACCCGAGACATTGTGATGTGTTTTGTGGACCTGAGACATTGTGATGTGTTTAGTGGACCTGAGACATTGTGATGTGTTTTGTGGACCTGAGACATTGTGATGTGTTTTGTGGCCCTGAGACATTGTGATGTGTTTTGTGGACCTGAGACATTGTGATGTGTTTTGATTCCTACACATGAAACCAGCCAGTCCAACACAAACACTTTTACATACCTACAACAAGTGTAATAACCTGCAGTCTGTGCAACTAACACTGCTAAGGTATCTAAAGGACTAAATCTATAATGACACCAGTGAGCATGGTCTTCAAAGCATAAACATATAGTAAGGCCAGGCTTGTGAAACATAGTATTCAATATGAATAGTGGAGGGTGGCTGACCAAAACCAAAGAAATGGGCTGTATAGAAACAAAGAGCTGTACACCTAATGTACGCCCTCAATTACATGGTGCAGATATATCAATAACATTGCAGACCTGTAAGCTCAAGATACATTTAAAAACATATTTGGGAATAAAGAGAACTACACAAAAAAAAACTAAGCTATAGCCATCTTTATTTTTAAAAGACCTATTTTTTTTTTAAAAATGACAATATCAGATGGTTTGACCATAACACAGGATATTATGATTTATCTTGTAACACATTAAGGACTGTTTTACACCATTTAAGATTTGCTATTTTAATATTCTTTTTTTTCACACTTGGCCTTTTTAAAAGTGCACATTTTAATATGTTCGAAATCTTCAAGAGACATCTTAGAGCAGCGGTTCTCAGCCTGTGGGTCTTTGGGGGTCGCGTGAACCTTTCCTAGAGGTGGCCTAAGGCCATCTGAAAACACATATACTCTAAAGTTATGATGTAGAAAAAAAATTATTTTGTCGCTGGGGGTCGCAACAACATGAGGAACTGTATTAAAGGGTCGCAGCATTAGGAAGGTTGAGAACCACAGCCTTAGAGCAAGGGGTCCTCAAACTATGGCACGTGGGCCACGATCGGCACAAAAAGTGGTTTTTAATCCTGACCCCCCCTGGCCGCTGTAAGAGTAACTGGCTAACAGTGGAATCAGACATTAATCATCTCAATAGCCATACTTCCCCTTTGACATATTAAGTTTCTGTTGGATATATTTTTTTCTTCATTTTAAATATGTTATTGTCTTTCACAGTTATTTCAAACTACAAAAAAAATATGGGTAGTGTGCATACAATTCATTCATATTTTTTTCAACCTATACTCCGGCACTCGATAGTGTCTAAGGGACACTGATATGGCTCCTGTTTAAAGAGTTTGAGGACCGCTGTCTCAGAGACATACCTTGAAATTTTATTTATTTAAGGACAAAAAAATCAAACCTAAAGAAAAAGTAAAAATGTTCACCTGGCCAGATCAAAAGATATTGCAGCATGAGATGTAGTAATATATCTAAATATACATATTGAAGGGGTGATGGATTAAATAGAGTAATTCTGTAGCTTAACATGTAGCAATACATATCATAAACAATACATCTGGTTTGACAGCAGGCAGTGATGTAATAAGAAACAAAAATAAATCGAAAGAGAGTGGTGCCATCTAGGTAGGATCTCATTCAAATAATACTTTGTGTTCTGCTACACAGTCATATTTTCTGAAGTACTGAAAGGTAAACACCCCCCCCCCAAAAAAAAAAACCCCACTAGTCCATCACAGTTGGCAGAAGGGAAACACATAATATAACATTTAAGGGACAATTAGCTTAATAAGTTAGAGGTTGTAAAGAGATTTCTCACAAAACACAGTTGAACTATACTAAGTATTAATGTTAATGAAAAAGAAAGCAAGTTCACCAATCAGAGATTATATGGTATACGGTGTTTACCATTTCTACATAACACCATGGTTTAAGTAATTATGTAGCATGTTTATATTTATTTCTTCCAGAGTCAGAAAAGTTTAACAATTTTCTCAAATTGTAGATATGATAAAGTTGTTTTTTTGATAATGGAGTGTTGATTAAATCCAAATCTATCTTTTTTTTCATTGCTCATAAGAATAAGTGTTGAAAGCACTAAACAAACTCAAATTTCAGATTAAAATGATAATGCATCACCATCTGACAGTACAGTGTTGAGATGACAGTTTTAATACAACAGGGTCATGGTACATATCTTTTGGATTTTTTCTTTAGTTGGAATGTTGTTGATCAAGTTTGGGATCCGTTGGTTTAGAGGAACTGAGACCCGCTGATTTAGAGGATTTGAGACCGTGAATAGATTTCTGGCTGCCAGATACTAGAAGAGGAAATTATATAAGTTAAATAATAAAGTTAAAGCCTAAGCAGGGTGCTATTAAAAATACTGCTCTAAGAAGGTGAAATTAAGGCATACAAATCATATCACTCTCATGGCTCTAATGAAAAAAAAAAAACTGTTTGACTGAAACTGTGGTTAATGTTTTCAAAGGTTAAATCAGCGGTTCTCAACCTGTGGGTCGCGACCCCTTTGGGGGTCGCATGACCCTTGCACAGCGGTCGCCTAAGACCATCGGCAAACTCATATACTATACAGTTATGAGGTAGCAACGAAAATGATTTGTGTGGTTTTGGGGGTCGCCACACCATGAGGAACTGTATTAAAGGGGTAGCGGCATCAGAAAGGTTGAGAACCACTGGGTTAAATAGTAATCAGAAAAAAAAGAAAGAAGACTCTTTTCTAGATTATTTAATTAGTTAAAAAACATCAAAATTTACAAGAAAAAGATTGTGAAACTTGACACTCAATATATTTCTTTTAAAAATTAATGCCCAAGTGTTCCCTCTTTGGGTAAAACCTACACAGATAATGCACACAGCAAACTTTAAAAGTGACAGAATTTTTTTATGAAATACATTATCAATTTTTTAATCAACTATCCAACCTCAAAAAGTGGATTTGAAAAAAAAGTATGTTTCATAGATTCTAGTCCTGTCTTTAGGTGGGTGGTTTTTTTCTCACTTCAATGAACACAAATATGTGCACAAGTCATAAAATATTCCAGATGCAAAATTAGAGGGAACACTGGCCACTGTAGAAGTTAAGTTTTTAATATATTCTGTTGTTAGTTTTGCTTCGAAGCAACTCATCAGTGACATATAACAATCAAGCATTTCTAACAAGGTTTTACTATATAAATTCAAAAAAAAGGTTGAATCCCATCTACAATATTCAAAAGAAGGAATACAACAAAACATGCAACATAATGATAAAAAACTAAATACTTAATGTCAGTATAATAAAGATAAAGCTGTATAGTACCTTTCCTTGAGCATGGGCCTAGAAATAAGGAAGCAACAAAGGGAGGCAAGATAAAATTTTAATTTAAAAAATAAGAAAAAAGGAAAGGCCAAAAATAGAAACACACAAAAAAAGCCAAACAACTCCCCCATATGACACAAAGTTAATCAGTCACTGTATATTATTGATCTCAGTTCAAAATTTAATAACATCACTTTAACATGTAACTGTTAAAAGTGGACATTCTTAACCAGGGTCCATGAATGTATTATTCATCTTAAGGGTGAGGAAGGTATTCATGGATTTAAAAAAAAAAAAGACAATTCCAACTATCCTCAAGCTGAAATGGAAAATTTAGGGGCTCATAGTTTCCATTACACATCCAAGGAGGTAAATCATACACAAGTTAGAGGTTCAGGTTGCAGAGACTAAAGAAGATCAAATAGATATATATACATTCCAGATATGTGTGTGTGCTGATTAAACTTTAATGGATCCCCTTTCTGTAAAACTTTTAAAAAACTTCTCATTAAGTCAATGCATCAAAATAAAGTAAAAAAACTGGACTCATGCTGGCCATGCGGTAGGATTTCTTGAGACAAGACAGTTCATCTGTATTAAAAGACACTCTCTGAGTGCAGAAGCTGTCAAATTAATAGTGGATAAACTCTTCCTATGTCTTATAGCTGTTGGGGGTAGATGGAGAAGTTCTTAAATTGTAGCTAATTTTTTTTCCTTTATCTCTAACAATGTTCTTCCCAGAGGAATTAGCTCAATAAAATCAAAGCAAACCAAGTTTTTAAATAAAAAAGTATAAATGTGTTGTACATCTTCTTAGTTAAATCTGAAAAATGAAGGAATATGAAAAAGCATGATATATATGGATAAACAGTGAAATAATGGTGCTTTTTTTTTACTTTCATGGATGATACCTAATTTTATGAAAATGAAACACACATGTTAAAATAATTGCATAAATATATTTGATTAATGTAATATTTTTTAAACACCTATTTAAGATTTTTTTTTTTAAATTGCTTTTTAACCCATAAACAAAATTATGCGATTTATTCTGAAGGTAATTTGAAATAGTCTGCACTCCATGCATTCAAAATAGTTGTGTACGCATGATAACACTAGATCTGGTTGAGATGAACTCCTCTCAGGATAATCACTCTAACCAATGAGTTACAACACAAGATGTTTCTCCACTGTGACACCCTACAACACTCCATGCTGAGAGCGTACCCTGCTCTTAACTTTAAATCCACTATTAATCTCCTGATACTGAACATGTGTAAATCTAAAAACATTATAAAAGCCTTTGCTTAAAATATTACGAGAGTTCCATGGTAGTGCCTCAGAGGTTCCTTTTTGTAATGTTCCATTGTCTTAGTCGCATACCCTTGCCAGATGATTTACCTTGATTTAATGTGTATTCATAGTACAGAAGAAAACTTGAAGTGGAATTGAACATTACCATTTTAAGGGGAAATATAGTTAACATACTCCTGTTTTCTAAATATTTTTTCACTTAGTCCAGGAAATTATTAAGACAGGCTACACGCTTCATTCAATTTTCATCTTTTTCAAGTTACTAAAATTTAAGTACTTACAGATGCCTGTTGATGTGTCTGGTCTTGGTGCAGTAATCGAGTTGAAGCATTAGCACTCAGCTGCAATAAACAAAAATTATGTTAAAAGCATGTCCACCCAATATGGTCAAGTGAAAAGTACATGCACAGAAGTAGTAACAACAAGGACGGCATCAAAGCTGAAAGATTTAAAACACTTATAGCTTAATAATAAAATCCTGAACCAGAGATTCTTAACCATTTTAGGGCCGTGGACCTTTTATAACATTTGTCAAGTTGTGTCAACCCACAACCAGAAATATACCTTGAAATTGAGAAACAGGCGTTGAGAAGTGGGAGGGGCAGCGTAGATAACAATTACGATCAGGGTTGAGGGAAGCGGAAATAAGAACTTTGAAGGGTGAGGGGTTCTGTTGAGGCCAGAAAATGTTTGATAAATCAGAACACACCTGTTTACAGTTTTGCATAGGAGGAAAGAATGAAACAAATAAAAAAATACAAAAACAACAAATTAAAATCAGATACTAAGTTTTTTGTTAATGAAAAGAAATTGCAAAATGTTTATATAAAGATATGCAGCTGTGTGGTCATGACGTCATTTTCGTGATAGAATTAGGGTTCAGGTTAGGGTGAGCGGTCCTACAGCTACACTTTTACCAAAATTAGCTTCTACACCTAGGTACTTTGGTAAAAAAATCAAAAATTTTGTATAAATAAACCAATGGCATAGTTGAATAGAGCTAATTTTTTACAGAATTATAACACCAAAATCATATTTTTAGCTGTTGTAGTTTTAAAGTTATGAATTTTTAAAGTGCAACTTCATTTGTCCTTTTTTAACATGGACCGCATCGCCATATTCTGTGACCCAATTCAGCTGTTCGCGTCACGAGCTAAATAACTCTCGTTTTAATTATAATTTTATACGACTTTTATTTTCAGAACTATGCTGTAATAAAAAATAATTTTATACAATTATATATAAATTATAATTTATCTAACTATGAACTATCACTATGTATATCAGTAAATTTAATATATAATGTATTAATATAAGGCTTTTCTGTTTACCAAATCTACGGAGTCCATTATACCGGTATATGCTATATAGTTTATATAAGGCAATGCATCCCCTAAAATACTGTTTGGGATCTACTTATTTTGAACTTTCAACTTTGCCACATGACTAATTAATTAAAGCTTTCCTTGACTAACTGTGTGATAGTTTTGCACACAGCAACCTTTTATGAATGAAAATGAGATAGTATTCTACGGTATAGCCATTTGCAAGTGACTGAATGGCTGCCCATGCGCATGGCCATGACGTTTTGCACACTGCAAATTATGATCATTTATAATATGGACGCTACCGTTTTCTTTAAACTCAAATTAAAATATTATTCTTTCAATAACATTTAAGTTTCTTCTAAAACATAATTTATCAAATCTTTTGATGTAAATAGTGGTAATAGTTAAATATTTCCCAAGTATCGGCCATAGTTGCCCCTGGCAACGGTTGCTCACTACACTACTTGATCAGATTCAACTAAGTGACTTCTTCACTTCATTACTCAGCTACCACATGACCCATATATATTCAGTATGTTTATTCAATGTTATTTATTAAGTTTTTACTGTTATTTCTAGTTGCAACTCTTAATATTTGTGTTGTAATGTTAAAACAAAAACAACATAAGTGATCTGAAACTAATCTGCGTCTTCCGCCATTAAAAAGGGGGCGTGGTCACATCCTAATCGAAATTGGGCTAGTCCACCTAGTGACAATACAGGTTACGGAGACAAGCATAACTAATGTGAGACATGACCTACTTCAATGAGAATTGGCACAAAGATACTTCAATATCTACTGCTTTTCACGATTTAATATGAAAGACCTGTTCTTTTTATTTCACAAAAACTTTTGTATGCGAAGATGCCTTATATATACCAATGATTTTCAAAATAAAAGTCGATTGAAAATGCAAAATAGCTGGATGGAAATGTAGGCCAATATGTCTTCCAAAGTGAAAAGGCGGAAGCGGAACAACATGTCAAAAGGACTCATTTATTAATGAATTGACACCATAGACATAGAGATATATAGACTGCGAGCTGATCATGCGCAAAGAAGGAAAGTGTGAAGCTAGCACGCAGAGTGAATGCCCTTGAGCATGCACCCCTCATCTTTGTTTCCCGTCTGCAGAAGTAGAAGAAAATACCTTGCTGTGCTGCATATAATTGTGCCACAAACGACACAAAACAATCAAGAGAGCAAGGAAACACCGGTAAGTTGATAGTTTGTGTTTCATTTAATTTACCTTGAATAGGATTTAATTTTCAAGATCCAGCTGAATTAAATAATCTACAGAAATTCACGGACAAGACTGATAAAAGCAGCTCTCAATTCAAGTTCAAGCCTAAGCCTAGTATTAATTTATTTATGTCAGGCTAACATACTAACAAAACACCAGTGATTCTGATAAATAATCGAGTAGTTCAAAATAATAATAATAGGCATATTATTAAGACTAACTCACTAGACCGAGTTAATACTATAATATATGAGTATTAACATTAGTATTAGTATTACTAGTATTAGCAGTAGGCCTACTGGTGTTTTGTTAGCCAGACATAAATAAATATGCCTTTGTCTTTGTAAAATAATTCGTATTAGTATTTAGTATTAGAATTTTTCAACTCAAAATAAAATACTTTAATCTTAGTATTATTACTATTAGCCTAATTCATATATTTTATCAGCATACAATATTAATAATAGTAATAGCCAAATTACTTTTATGATATAATTATGGCTATCATTATCATTTTCTTATTTGTAAAATCATTTCATTAGACTAATAATACTAGTAATAATAAAATAAATATTTAGTTAAGCAATCCTACTCATCAAAATAAGAGTAAGAGGCTAATTGATATCAATTTCCAATAACTTATTTGCTAATTAATGTTTATTTCATTTTTTAAATTCCATTCCAGCCATGAAAAAAGTATGACCGAGCAGAGAAAAAGTTAATTCTTCAGTGACAAGAATTCAACAGAGTGACCACTAAAAAAATGAATTGGATATGATCATAATACAAAGCTTTTACCAATTTTCTTCTGTCTGCAGGGGGATGGACAAATTGCAGAAACCATAACAGCTGATCGCAAAATAAAATAGTAAATTCTATCAATATAATTAATATAAAATTCTTTGACTAGATTGTGAGTGGTTAGATTTTGTTCATATCCACAATTGGATAACCAATTCATTATCAATCAAAGGCTGGAAGGACTATGGCGTGAGTTATGAAAAGTTGCAATCTATGATTTGCATTATAAACTTAAAAACCCAGCAGCACCTCAACATTTATTACCAGCATAAAGTATAAAAAACTGCGCTATGCCGAAAACATATAACAGTTATGAGCAAGTGTTATCTGCCCAATTATTACATTTCTAAAAGACACATAACTTTGTCATCTCTAGTATGAGGAACATCTTTGCTGAAAGAGGTACACAGACTAGTTACAAAAGTTTCAACATAGCATTGCTGCCATGGAACTACTTATTTATGCTTCAATTTCAGTGATGGTGACAGCAACATAACCTTGTCATCTAAATATGGTTAAAAAGGATCATGGACAATCTGTGTTATACTAGAATGCTGAGCAACAAATAAGCTTTAATCAAGCGGAAATTGAAAGTTCTTTAAAAAATTGTGACTTTGACGAAAGCACCGGAGTGAAGTTCTAGAAGGTGCAACTGTGAAACCTATGTTCCTGATGCATTCAACAGTTAAATAATATTCTAAACCACGATGTCCATGTTGCTGAACAAAAAAAACTAATTAAAAGAACTTCATTTTCCTAATAAACTTACACTTTTTCACTTTTTAAGTTTAAAATTGATTTTTTTCTGTTGTTTTGTAAGGTAGAATCCTAAAATTGCAGCTAATATACAAGCGATAGTGATAAAATTTGGTGTGTATCTTCCTTTAACTATTTTGTGGGCAATGAGCTATACAAAAGTCAATTTTGTTCTATTACTTTTTTAAAAATAATTTTTTACTTTCCTAGGATGATAAATTTTAAGCGTTTTCTGCCGAGGCAAATTTTGGAAAATTAAAAAAAAAAGTTTTGAAAAGTTTGAAGGAAAGTAAACTAGCTCAGTACCTCTAAATATACTTGAAGTTTATGAATCAATGTTTTAAGCAATATGTAAGTTTGTTTGTAAAATTGCGCAACAGAGTAGATAATAACATTAATGATAATAATATTAACACTTCTTACTTGGTAAGACATTTTTACATTTAAATATATAACTTTTAAACTAATAAAGCTACTGCTATAAAATTTTCAATACGAACAGATAATGTCCATCTAAAAGTAAGACACATTTAAAATAAATGAAATACAGATTAGAAAAATTTATGCAATTTTAGAAAAAATATTTCTTGAAAAGTAGCCACAGCCGAGACATTTTTACATTTAAATACATAACGTTTAAACTAATAAAGCTACTGCTATAAAATTTTCAATACAAACAGATAATGTCCATCTAAAAGTAAGACACATTTAAAATAAATGAAATACAGATCAGAAAAATGTATGCAATTTTAGAAAAAATATTTCTTGAAAAGCAACCACGGCCGAGACATTTTTACATTTAAATACATAACTTTTAAACTAATAAAGCTACTGCTATAAAATTTCCAGTAATAATAGTTTGTGAAAATCCAAATGTAACAGAATATTCAAATATTGCAAAAGCAATTAAAATCATGCTATAAAAAATAGTCAACGTGAATAGACAATAGTATAGCCTAGGTCTACGTTAAAATCTTAGCCTTTAGTTTGTCACAATTGACAATGAGTCACAATAGTCAACGTGAATAGCCTAGTTTAAAAACTTGGCCTATAATTATAAAACAGTAATATAAATAAATAATTTTTAAAAAATAATATACCGGCGATATCGGTATTATTAATTTTATATATAATAATTTATATACTAGATAATAATGCTCTGTTGATCATAGCCATTTGAGAATCCCTTTGTGTGGGACTAACACTAAAAAAAAAATCTATGCCATGCAAATCATTTATTTGTGTATAGTTATCATAATGTTAATGGTTAATCACTCTGAAATAATGGAAATCTACTAAGGACGCTCTGTTGCCGAGACCGTCGATGGGGTGCATGGTAAGGGGAAATTACTCTCTCCGGCACGGCTTCAAGAATTACTGCCGATAGTCAGTCTATATATCTCTATGTCTATGATTGACACTCACATTAAAAAGTCGGATTTTAATGCGCCCATTTCCGATACAAATTTTAAAGTAGTCTCCCTTGCTTTATCGAAGTACCTACTACACCATACTTTTATATATATATATATATTTTGGATTTTGGTAAGGCAAAGGAGACCACTTCAACGAAATTACGATACCCGTTTTTCGGGTGTTTCCGGGCGATACCGAAGTACCTAGTACTAGTAATTGGCATGGGTCTGGGAAACTTTTCAATAATCAAATTATTTGATTACTGAAAAATTCCCCTTGCCTTTCCCCATAGACTAAGATGTACAGATCACACCTGTGTAATTCCCAATATATCTCCCGTATTTTTTCCCATCCATGTAAGTTATTACGATATTAAAGTTTCTTAACTTACGTAATTTATAACTTTACTAATTCCTTGTTGTGCTGTAGTGTTCTTTACCACTGAGAAGACACAGGTTTTCAAGGTGGCGGCCATCTTTCTTTCAATCACGTGACGTCAACAACATAGTGGTTAATTAAAACTTCATAAGGCGGTGCAGTTTACTTTTTTCTACCCATGAATAATTTAAATAATAATTTCTTGTTTCCCGAAACATTACTTTGTAAAAAAAAAAAATTTACAACAATAATATAAGATCCCCTGATTATTAATCCCGTCCCCCCCCCCAAAAAAAAAACAACAACAGAACTTTGGTTTAATTATTTCGGGGGCATATTATACCATTTGTGACAGTGAACTTGCAGTGAAGACATTTAATTGAAGATAAGAATTTTAAAACTTAAACTATTTTAACGTAGGAGAATTTTAATATTATTTATCAAACACAAAAATCTGTCATCAAAATATTGCGTCTAAACAGTCTCTATTGACACTTCTGAATAAACAGCCATTGTACTACTTCATATAAAAGACTGTCAACCACGGCAATAAATTCAGACATATTCTAAAACAAATATTTTTTTATAAATCTTACTTAAGGTCCGTTTTTTACAGTAAGGATATATATATATATAAATATATGAAATTTGAGTTATATTATAGATCATTCTTATGAGCCAAACAAATCACAATCATTACAGCATCACAATACCTGGGTCATCACAAGTTTCATGTTAAGAGATGGGGTTGGGGTGGGTGGATGGCTAGTGGGTTGAAGGGGCTCAGTCTCTCCACCACGTCTCTGAACCTCGCTGGATAATAATTCTTGTCATTGCAAACTAGAGAACTCAGATAAAAGCATTTTCTCAATATTATCTAGCAGTTTCTTAATTTCTAATGAATTATTTAGTTTAACTATATCTATAACTGCTCCAAAGTTGTTTTTGTATTGTTTCTTTTCTATTGTAAAATATTTTTTGGACACATTTTTGTCTCATAAACTAAAAATAATATAAGCTATTATTAAGTTGTTTTTTTATGTTGTTGTTTTTTTTTTTTGTTTTTTGTTGTTGTTGTTCTTTCTGGTTTTTTAAAAAAAAAATTAAATAAAAATCAGAGAATTACACAAAACGTTTCATTATAGAGTTTCTACTTACTATTTAAAAGACTTTCCAAGTCAAAAGATACGCGTTAGCATTAAATATAATGGAATGGCAGATTTTGTCATGATTTTGCTAATTTATAGTAACTAAATGACATGTTTTAATGAATGGTCGAAATATTAAACTTTTCCTTTCAATAAGCCAAGCTGAAAGGAACTCAACCTTTGTAAAGGAAAAGAATAACTATACTCAACAGCACCATGTTTATGTCGTTTCGTTGTTGTTCTCGTTTCGTTTTCTTTTCCAATATCTGCAACTTTGTCTTAAAATAACATAATCAAACATCTTACATATACAGTATTGTGGGAACTGAGATGAGACTGGGAAGTTGAGTTTTAGAGCAGAGAAGTAGCTAAAGGGGGCAGGGGGGACATATGTTCCTGGGCGCCAGGCTAGTTAGGGGCGCTAAAATGTCCTTTGATATTATTTTATTGATGAAAAAATGGGTTTGAGAGTTGAAAAAAAAGGGAGGCTCTTTAGTATGAATCTTGTTCCCTGGCGCCAAACACGCTAGCTACGCCTCTGTAATAGAGCCGAAGCCAGGCTTTTGGAGATATTTAACTTTTCAATGTTATAATACTTTTATTAATTTTTTTCACATCACAACTTAGGGCCCCTTAATTTTGTATGTCTCCCTGCAGTCTGTATGGGGCTGAAGGGCTTACGCAACGGATCTGGTATTATAATATAACACTAGATAACAAATATGCTATATACTATTAAAATGTGGAAACCAATTAGGGGAGTCCATAGGACGGTAAG
The DNA here is from genome assembly GCA_964017045.1 of Omphiscola glabra. Taxonomy (NCBI): domain Eukaryota; kingdom Metazoa; phylum Mollusca; class Gastropoda; family Lymnaeidae; genus Omphiscola; species Omphiscola glabra. Next base: position 20,960,636 of record OZ024808.1, read on the forward strand.
CCTCTTGTCGTTGAGAAATTAATCTCTTCCACTTTCCTGGAGGGGACAAACGAAGTGGTCATGCAACTTGGTGCCGCTTTTCAACATTTCACGTAACAGTGGATAGTTCACAATAAAGCATGCAGGCTCCAACTTTAATATATATATTATTTATATATTATATATATTTATACATATACACATATATATATGTATATATATATAATATATATATATATATATAATATATATACTACATTTCATTTACAGGATGCCCCAAAATTGATAACATTGCTTACGGTGCAATGTAACATAATTTCATCAAAATTTGAGTTAAACTATACACATAATAACTTAAAGTTGTTAAGAAGCAAGGTGTGTGGAAAAAAAAGGGGGGGGGGGCGCACGTTGAACATGTTTTCTGATTGGCGTTATGTAAGGCACACAACTGTAACTGGCATAATATTAATTAAAATACATTAAAAAAACTCTTTGCTACGAGATATATCCTTTTCTGGGGGGCCACCTTGTATCACCATATATAATATGTGTGTGCGTGTGTGCATGTATTGACAAATGATGAATACTTTAATGTCATTAAAAAAAGTTTCCTCTCTTCACATTATTGTAGGGACAAAAAAAAAGGAGGGAGACGGAAGGGGTTTGTTAAAAACGTTTTATAGAAAAAGGCATGTCAGGCGAAATGAATGCATCCAAGGGACGTCATTATGACGACATGAGATACCGTATGTTTGTCATCCAAGGGCCGTCATAAAAACGACATTAGATACCGTATGTATATCATCCAATGGCCGTCATTATGACCATATTAGACATCGTATGTGTATCATCCAAGGGCCGTCATTATGACCATATTAGATATCGTATGTATATCATCCAAGGGCCGTCATTATGACATTTCGTATGTATATCCCGCGCCAATTTAAATGTTTCCTAATCGGGTCAGTGGGTCTCAAAAGAAATATCGAAATATAGCTCACCACGTAGGGAATAATTTACAAGTTCAAAACATAAAATTTTAATTCAATATCTTTTATATAAATAAATAAATGATTCTGAAGGCATCCATATCTAAGCTGTATTGCCGTATTTTACCCAACTACTGTATTCTATACGTTGAAGTTAATAAGGGCCACCTTATCCAACAGAATTAGTTAGCACAACGTTATTTAAGTTCTAGACAACGACCTCTTAGATCAATGAAGAAAAAAAATAGTTATCATATCAGCCAGAGGCATGGGCCTCCAAAATATAATAATATTGATTTTGGCAGACCCGCACATATGATATTCTGGGCCCCCAGGCAGCTAACGGAGTTCGGGCCCCTTTCGTGTTTCAAACATAAGTATAAGTGTATATTTTAAAAAACTCGAAAAAGGTCGGGCCTCTATTTAGCACAGGCCCCTGACAACTGCCATGGTTGCCCCTCTCCCTTCCCACTAGCAGGCCTGTTGAGGGCATTAGTAGTGGTTTTTAAACGCAACTGCCCTTCACTGCCTCCACCCACCCCCCCCCCCCCTTTTTTATATCAAAAGATGAGCCCAAAAGTAAGATATTTTGTAGCTATCCTTTTTTACAATTATATAATTTGTTTTCCCCATATTTACATTTCTATCGTTATAACTATATTAGAATTAGATAATTAGTATTATGGATGTAAATAATGTTGCTATGTACATTGTAGAATGTAGGCTATTTTTTAAAGTATATTTATGCTTTGCTCTCGACTCTTAATAGTAGCAGTGGATTGGTGGGCTAATGTCTAATGTAAAAATAAAATAAAAGAAATTTCCATTTCCTTTTAAAATAATTCTCATTATGTGGATCGTGGTTTTTTCCTCCCCTGGTATTTTAAAATAAAAAAATCAAGCTTAATTATAAATCACAAAACACTAATGTGTATTTGTCATAGTTATACTAAACGTTTAGCGAATTGTGTCAACTGTGTCTGGGAACATTTGGCGACGTTTGGAAAATTTTGGGATTACCCGGAAAAATCGGAAATTGCCGGGAAAATATTCGTCACGTATTAAGTGTGTTTATAAATATATACCATACACCTGTACAATTATTTTCAAAACACTTCTGTTTTCGAGTGTCTTGTTTATTAATTTAAATTTCTGCTTAAGCTTAATTTTTATTAGATCTACGTCTTACGGAAATTTGAAAAAGATTTTTTTGTCTCAATGACATATATAAGAAATACTATTGATTTTTGGAATTCTGTATTTAAATAGAATAACTTTCTTCTTCATTGAAGACTAATTCATAAAATGTATTATTTGAAAAAATATATATGTATGTTCCCGGATTAAGTCACCGTAAACCTTACGACGCAATTAATTTGGAGTTACCAATCTTGCGTAATTCTATTTTAAAACTGGTGAAATCAACAAGGGTAGCTTTTTTTTTTAAAACATAGGAAATATTTATTTTTTTTACTCACGCAAATTTTAATGCACAAAAAGTGGCAACTTTGATATCCCAATATACACATATAAAAGAGAATATAACCAGATGACCAGTTTGACCAACACACAAGGCCAGAGGCGTAACTGGGTTTTTGGCGCCCTTGGCTAATTTATTTTTTAAATAATAAAAATTTAAAAATTAGAGATTTAGCGGCGCCCCTTTTAACAGGCGCAGGCCGGCGCCCTTGGCAACTGCCCCAATGTCAAGCCGTTTTTACGCCTCTGCACAAGGCCGTGTGAAGGGGTAGGGGGAGGAAGAGGGTCGCCACAATCGTTTATAAAGTGAATTAAATGATAAATATCCACGTACTTCACAATGACAAGGTGCGCAAAAAAAAGTTTTTGTACTGGTCCGCCCCGGGTGGAACTTTTTCCGATATTTTAAGGGTGCCGCTTGTTCTCGGCACGTCGCTGCCTACAGATAAAAAGACAAACACACAATAAGCTTTTTTTTCCGGACATTCGGTGATTTGTCGTATAGCTTTACAAACTGTAACATATTCGTAGTGAAGCCACAATCACGAGGGAATAACTCCGAAGGTCATGTCATCAAACACCTTAGATTAACGAGTGACTCCGAAGACGGTCACGTTATCAAACACCGTACATGAGGGAGTGACTCCGAAGCAGGTAACGTCATCAAACACCATACAACTTCTTACGTGTTCTTATATTTAGTTTACCCTTTTTGTATGCATCTATCCTTGGTCGTGGGAAGAACGGGGGGCCTCGATGGGGGCACCCACTCTGCCTGTAATACTAAGACAAAACGTGTATTGTCAGTGACGCAGCGTGTGTTATTGACATTTGGAGGCGGGTCATTATCTTTGCCATCCCTACGAAAACACTGCTCTCAGTTGGCCGAAGATGCCACACCTCAATATTTTGAAAAAAACAAAGTGCCACCTCTGCTCTTCCGTTCAGTTAAAGTGTAAAGTAGATTTAATTTTAAAATCCCGAACTAACAGCGCCATCTGTGATCAAAAGGGTTCCTCACATTCATGTTCAAGAACAATCGTCCCCCTCCCTCAACCCCCCCCCCCCCACTTTTTTTTTGTTCACAAATCCCCCTTCTCATTCACATTGTAATTTATTCATTCACCGTTGACAAATACAGACGTCACGGCGTTTACACCGTGTGTGACGTCAGTAGGCTTACCTTGTTAACGGTAAGACTATGTTTTTGAAATCTGAAAGAAAGGAAATTCCCGATTTTTTTTTATTTTTATCCTCCTCATGGCACAGGAAACGGGGTTATTGGTATAGAGTTTAAAATTTGAAAAATTCAAAATTACTAGGCGAGTTGAATCAATGTTTGGGAATTTAAGAAATGAGTTGAAATGTACTGGATAAGAGTTTTAAGAAATATGATTTATATGTATTACTGTCTGGGATTGTCAATTAAAAATAGCTGGAGCCGTGAGGCTGCAGACTTATATAAAACCAAGTCTCTTGACAGAATCAGCAGACTCAGACTGACTCCTGGCTCATGCACATCTCGAATTTCACGAGCGTTAATCTTGGTTTATACGCATCGAACAAGCCGTTTCTATTCAAGTTTTTAGTATAAAAAATTAATATTTGTTAATAGAGTTTTTTTTACAAAAAAAAAAAAAAAAAAAAAAAAAAAAAAAAAAAAGAATATTTAAAAAAATCAAACCAAGTCGTATCGAAATCAGTTTTGTCACCATGGCGTGCTCTCTGCCTAAACATGTGTTAAGGAATCCGGGATACGTCTTCAGTTTCCTATGTAAGTGACAACTTTTTGTTTTTATTTTTATTAGCAGACATAAATGGCTGCGATAAATAATTTGGGTGTGTGAGGTGGGGCGTGGGGTGGTATGAATCGTCAGGGTCTAACGACCGTATTAAGTGTTATGTGTGTACTGTTATCCTGCATTTTGTGAATAAAAAAGTAATATTTGTTAATAGAGTTTTTTTACACTATCCCCTCATATCCCGATTTCTCTATCCCCTCATACATTCCAATACGCAAAATATGTTTTTTTTTTATATCATGGTAATAAATGACTGATTTGTATTTTATGTTTTGCATTGAGCGATGTTTTATGTTTTATGTTTTGCCGTGCTATGTGGTGTCTTTCTTCTTCTTCTTATGCCTTTTCACCCCGACTGGGGAACAGGCCGTCCACACGATTTTTCCACTCATCCCGGTCCTGTGCTTTCCTTTCCCGTTGCTTCCAGGTGTATCCCCTATTTTGGGTGTCTGCCTCTAGCTCGCGTCTCCATGTATTCTCAGGTCTTCCTCTCTTTCTTTTTCCCTGTGGATTCCATGTTAGGGATTGTCTGGTGATACTATCTGGGGGTTTTCGGAGAGTGTACCAAATTCACCTACATCTTTTCTTTATGATGTCTCCATCAATGGGCACCTGGTAAGTTCTTTCTTATAAATTTTTGTTATTGATGGTATTTGGCAATTTGATGCTCAGAATCTTTCTAAGGCTTTGTGTTGTATTGAGCGATGGTTTATATTTTGTCGTGCTACGTGGTGTATACATGATATATTATGTGTGGTATAGTGGCGTTGCACCATGTGAACACAGAGTATGATTTCGTACACGACTGACTTAAAGCAGTGCACAGCCTGTATGTCCTATCCATATCAGGATTGTTTGTACATGTTCTAGCCATATCAAGATTGTGTGTACATGTCCTAGCCATATCAAGATTGTGTGTACATGTTCTAGCCATATCAAGATTGTGTGTACATGTCCTAGCCATATCAAGATTGTTTGTACATGATCTAGCCATATCAAGATTGTGTGTACATGATCTAGCCATATCAAGATTGTGTGTACATGATCTAGCCATATCAAGATTGTGTGTACATGTTCTAGCCATATCAAGGTTGTGTGTCCATGTTCTAGCCGTATCAAGATTGCTTGATGGACTCACGACATCATGTCCTACCATTTCAGTGATCATCTTAACCAGTACGATCAACCACACGCTGCAGTGTCGGAGCATTCTGAGATCCCGCCCGAGCGACGACGTGGACAGCAGCTGTGGGGTCATCTCCGACTTTGCCAGCTGTCTCGCAGCCAGGCACACTGCCATGGATTCACCGTTTGGACCCGACATGCCAGAACTCATTGCAGGGGCTTTGTCTAACGTCACCAAGAGCGCCTGTGGTTTCGAGTGTGCTGTTAAAACTGATGCAGACGAACAAGAAGACACAACGCCGTATTTGCTAGCGTTGGGAACTTCCTTAAAGATATGCTCCTTCAATTACATTCTGCAGGTTAGCGCCGACCCAGGCAAGGCGTGCGATAATCTTCCCGACCTGGTCGTGTGTTTTATCGACAAGTCCAGGATCAGAAAGTCGCGCGAGGCCATCGAACTGGGAAGACACGTCATGGCTCACGTCATACAGGCCAAGTTTGGCGTCACGTGTGACCGGCCGTTCAGTACTAAAGGAATCAAGAAAAGATGCCCGAAACGGCGAAAAACATTAACTTCTTAAAAGTCGTGACCTGGGGTTTTTGATATTCAGAGCCGAGTCGCATGTGAAAATAACCCAATATCTCTATCCCCTCATATCTTAATGTCTATATCCCCTCATATCCCGATTTCTCTATCCCCTCATATCCCAATGTCTCTATTTCCCATATCCCAATGTCTCTATCCCCCATATACCAATTTCGCTACATCCCATATCCCAATGTCTCTATCCCCCCAATTCCTGCAGTTTTACCTTGTGTAACAACATAGACTAATGTCCCTTCTATCAATGTTTCTAGCTGCTATTAAACGCATGCCTATTTTGAAAGATATACACTACGAAAAAAAAACAAGAACAATCACAGGCACTGAATGTGTTGAAAGTACAAGTCACTCCAAGGTGTTCTACTGCTTAAGTCATGTCATGTTTGACCCCGTGTACATTATTGCTACTGTCCATCACAAATTGTCATTGTCTCCTTATAAACGTATTCTTATTTAAATGTGTACTTATCGTTTCGTTTAAAATTTCAATTGTTACCAAAAGTATTTGATTCATTGTAACCCAACATTGACATGTATTTTTTCTTTTATGTATGCCACTCGTTCCCGCGTTTTATTTTCCTCTTGCTCTGTCACCCATAAACCAATGTCTCTATCCCCCATATCCCAACGCCTCTATCCCTCATACCCCAATGCCTCTATCCCCCCATATACCCAATGTCTCTATTCACCATATCCCAATGTCTCTATCCCCCATATCCCAATGCCTCTACCCCCATACCTCAATGTCTCTATCCCCCCATATACCAATGTCTATATCCCCCATATTCCAATATCTCTGCCCCCCATATCCCAATGTCTCTATCCAAGTCCACTAGTTATCTACCTGCCTCTCTACATGTTCACCTGATCTCACCTTTATCTACATGCTGCTAATTTACGACTGTCTTCCAATCATCACACTAATGTAACTATGCGAGCTAAAACTACTTCATTCAGAGAAAGGCAGCAACGCACTGACTTCACTAAAACTCTATTCGTGTTTTTCTTACATGAGATGCACAACTCTACATATTTTTCATCTGTGTTAAATTTCACTTCCATCGCCAGCACATTGCATCACATCTATTTTAAAACGTATATTATAGCCTTCACGCCAAATGCCCCAGCATCGCAGACCTTCGAGTTTTTCATTCGGTGCGTAAAGATATAAATTATATATATATATATTTATTTATTTATTCGAAATGCAGAAAAGAGAAGAATAGAGGAGATAATTTTCCTGTCATTTTTGGCGCCCCAATGGTCCAATGACTAAGGGACATGATGATGATGATGATATATTCATCATCATCATCATCAGGTCCCGTAGTCCTTCGACCGTTGGGGCGCCACAGATGACATGTACACTATTCTTCTCCATTCCTCTCGGTCTTCTGCCCTACGCATAGCATCGCCTAGTTGTAATCCAGTCCATTCTTTGATGTTATCTTCCCATCTTTTTCTCAGTCTTCCTCTTCTTCTTCCTCCTCTAGTAGTGCCCTGCAAGATATATTAGGACACAAAAAATAATTTGTTATAATGATGTAGATTGGTTTCAGCCTTTGGAGTATGTCATTGTGGTCTGACGGCCCTTCGGTTCAGTTGCGAATCCTGGCCTAAGACATACTAGTCTTATTAAAATTCACTCGTGCACTCAGTCCTCCACTGGTGTACAGGACAGGTGATGGGTCTCCAGCGTCTGCATATAATCTATAAATAGGCTACCCAGAACATGATTGCAATCTATATAAATCGGCTATCCAGTGCCTGCCTTCAATCTATAAATCGGCTATCCAGTGCCTGCCTTCAATCTATAAATCGGCTATCCAGTGCCTGTCTTCAATCTATAAATCGGCTATCCAGTGCCTGTCTTCAATCTATAAATTAGCTATTCAACACATGAAGGTCACCCCTCAATCAATGCCCCCCCCCCCCCCCATTTCCATTACTGAGGTGCACTAGAGCAGCGCTTCCCAAACTTTTAAAGTTTGACGGACCCGTGCACGAGTTTTGAAATCGCACCAGGGTGCGGTGCCATATTTATTGATTATAATTTTTATTTTTATTTGACCATAAACGTTCACGTTGTGCGAACCAGCATTTGGGGAGCGCTACACTAGAGCCCCCCCCCAGCCTGCAGTGCCAGCCCTTTCAGTGCACACACAATTATGTTGTCCTGTACTATTCAACAAAAAAGTCTCAACAAATATTTTTTAATGTCGTCTTGTATTTTTCATGAGGAGAATAAACATTGCCAATATTTATCAATCACTGTGTACTTATATTAAAAAGAAACATTCCATTGCTCAACTGTTTTACTATTTCACATAATATTATGATCAGACTTCCAAAACGTATTATGTCCATTCTCTTCATCATTCTTGTTTTTTAATACACACATTATTCTCATGGTGATTTTAATCAAACATTGGTTGTTTTTTTAATTTTAAATTTTAGCAATTTGCAAACTTGTGGGTTTAAAAAAAAAAAAATATTTTTAAAGAAACCAATGTCTCTACTGAATTTTGTGATTTAAGTTTTACCAATATTTATTCAGTGATTGTTAAATTGTATATTTTTTAAAATTTCAATTCTTTTAAAAAAAATATTATATTTACTTGAATTTTGTCATTATGGTCTTCTTTATTTTCACTTGATCAAGACAAAACATTTTGCTAAATTAAATGTTTCATTATTGATCTTATGAACCTTTCGAAAAAATTCGTATCACTCTATATGTTGACGTCATTCCGTTGAGTTGGATTTGAGACTTTCATTTTTTTTAAAAACTGTGTTTTTCCACAGTTATTTTACGAGTTAAAATGTTAAAAGATTTTTAAGATTAGGAATATTAGAACATTAAATCCACTGTGACAAAACTCATCGTTCGTTGTAGCCATTCAATAGAGCAAACTAAAGCTTAACTTATTTATTCTATACATGTCATTTTTAAAGAGATTACAAATTAACGTGACACTTAACCTTTTCGTTACCGCTGACGTCGAAGTGACGTCACGATCACTCATTTTCATTTACCAAGGACGTCACACTGTCGTCATAACAAAGAGGCAAAGAGCTTTTCTGGAATACCATGGACCTCACGTCAACGTCATGTTTACTTCATGCTTTCCCCGTGCTGTGTGCTTCAGCTGACCCAGTTCGGCTGCACTGCGCTATTACTAGGGCTAAACTAACAATATAAATTTATTTTTTTTAAATTATCATCTATCATGCTTTCCGGTTACTTCGAGTTCATTTACGGTGTGGATTTAGTCAAGCCGCCAAGGGTGAAGGCATATGCTATCAACGATCAATTAATCTGTACTTATGATACCTACTGCGTTTACTTCACTGACTTCCCCTGTCTGCTTTAATACCTTTGATAAAACGTTACTTTACTTTGTTGAGTTGTTATTTGGATCAAGTTTTTTTTTTTTCCATTGATTATGTTTGTTTTTTTTTGTTTTTTTGGCTGTTGTGTTTGCTGTTGTTTTAAAAATGAAAACCATTCTGACCCCCTGGGACTTACTTCGATGGTTACCTCATTATTTAAAGAGCTCCTAAATAAGCTCAGCCAGGAGAGGCATCCAGCGCAACCGATACAGTCTGAGTATACGAGGAACAAATCGAGCATCTAAAACAACTCAGGCGGCAAACTATGAATGACGTCATGCACCTGTGGAGCGGGTGGTCACGGATTTTGACGATGTGTGAAGCATGTCTAAACTTTTATTTTAAATTTAAAAAAAAAAGACTACTACTACATACTATTACCAATATTTATTGTTATTAAAATAGAAGATTTGTAAACCATGTAATAAAACATTTGAATGATATCTTGATTGAAATTTGTTTTCAATTGTTTTTCTCTGTTATTTGTTTTTGTATTTTTTCAACACCGTGCACGGTGTATTTTTTTTGTCTTTAGAGATTAAGTGTTGAAATTTGGCACAAATGTAGGTAATACCATTTACTATGATCTCAAGAGAGCATTTTATTGCTTCTTGTCTGGTTCAATTTTAAAAAAAATATAATAAAATATTAAACTCTATGTAATTTCGCCATTATTTTTCATGACCCTCAAAGATCGAAGGCATTTTAAAAAAGTATTTTGTTTACATGAAAATGCTATCTTGGAGTCCTCAATAATATCATTAAGATCATCTGAACCAAGTTTCATCATTGTAACTTCAATAGTTTTTTTTTTTTTTTTTTAGTTATGATGATTCTAAAATATTATTTAAAAATTGCATAATCGTAAAACAGTTAAAATTAAAGAAAAAAAAAAATTCCTTCTGGTTTTCAGCTATTGAAACCCAAATGTGTACACCAAACATAAAAATATGAATTAAATCTGGTAATTAAAATGATTAGTTTGCAGCCTGTGAACCCCCCTTAATGAAGGCAGAAGGTGGTTAAATAAATTCGGTCAAAATAACTTGGCGTCATTCATGGAGTGCCCTTTAAGCAACCCACCCTGTAATCACAATGTCGAAACGGGAATTACCGATATCCCTTCTAAATTCATCTTATGAGTCTTATGTCCTAATAAATGTCTTTAATTGCTAAACCCAGCCTCTTTTTTTCCAACCAAACTACCAGTCCTTGCAACTTTTGAAAAAACTTTCTGTTACAAATTGATAATTTTATTGTATATAATTATTTTTTTCGTTATCATTTGAACATACATTGTTGTTAATTGGTTAACAATTAGTTCAATATCTGGTTTAGAACTCTGGATTACTTAAAAATTATCATGCGGTCCGATACACAAAAAAGTATCAAAACAAAAAAAACTAAACGAAACCAACACTAAACAAAAAGGACACAAAAACCAATAATGATTGCATGCCGACATCGGCGTAAATTCCCACACTTCCTTTAGGATGTATTATGTTTGCAAATCTGCCAACGTAACGATATTCCTCCACAACGTCACAGAGCATAGTCCGCCTGAAAGGATACCAACAGCTCTACTGAAAATGTCGCATAAGAGATGGAGTCGGTGGGCCGTCGAGCGTGGGCTCTTTATGCCCCCCGGCGCCCCCCACACAGCCCAGAGCACTGAAGGACTTAACCCGACTCCAGCCCGTGCGAGAGGGCGCCGGGAACCTCCCCATTGACTTAGGGGAGGCCCGGTCGACCGAGGACGCTGCGTTTAAAGCGTCCGCAGTCCACTCTCTGTGGGTCAGGACGGCTTTGCTTCCACTCCGGGGGGTCGGTGTTGCGTTACCACTCCCCACCGCCCAGGGAGTCTTTCGGTCGGGACGTTGGTAGTGGCGGGACGAAACGGTTGCCTAGGAGCGGCTTTCTCACGGCCGCGTAGCTAAAATCATCGGCATGGGTTTAGATGGCCACCCAAGCCTCATATCCATTAACAGCAACTAGTAATCATGTTAGTAGCAGCTCCCGTTGCGTTGGGAGTCATGCGTTTGGCCGGAGTTTTTAGCTTCGGGTGGACAAGTCCCCCTACTAGTCTGCCACGCCACGAAGAGGCAAACCCCATGTGGGCGTCCCCAAGTCTCCTCGGGGACGTTGCCGCTTACGCAGCACAGCCAACAGCTCTACAAGCGTGGCGAATGAATGCAGTCGTGTCTAGCGGGATCAATAGCCGTGATACTTATCCATGCAGAGTGGGGTGGGGGGTGGGGCTGTTTTGGGTTTGGCACGTACTTTGGTGGGTACCACAATCAAACAGTTTAGAAAGCGATTCTGTTGTGACAAAAGGGCTTTGTACTTTAAATTGCTGATCTTAACACAGATATTGTTAACATAATACTAATACGAAGTGGCTACAGGTACAGGGATACCAGAATTGAGAGGTTGGGATTAAAAAAAAAAACATTTAAAATATTACTGTTGGGCTTGTAAGATCAAATGAGGTATCAAATGAAAGATAATTGAATGTACTATACGTTTGAAATGTTAATTCTTCCGTTTTACTAAAATAAACTACCACAAATGACATCCGAATAGCATTGAGCTTAATGGTACCCGGGTACGAATGGCGGCGCTGCGTGTCCGGGTTCATTTTGACGTCGGCTTTGAAACTTCAGTGGTAAAAAAACTGGGTTACCGGAAATTTGTTTGAAAGATGTTTCGTAGAAGGAAATTTTTTTTCAGTTCACACGTTACAATGTTCGTCAAATTTCTTTTTGAACGCACTATACTATATAGTAAAACAAAATAATGCGCTCAAAATGAAATTTGACGCAACATTTAAACGTGTGAAATAAAAAAGAGATTCGGTCAATTTTACGTCGACAAAATTTCTTTTAAACAAATTTCAAGGATGCGTAAAAAACTATTCCTCGCATTCCAGTACTTTGTGTGTCAACCGATAGGGTACTTCCCAGGACGAACACGTGGAGATATTAATAACCTAATGACGTGGCCTTCAAACGGCCAACTATAAACTGGATGGATTTTGTTAAAAAAGCAAATCCTTGACCACGTGATTACCTGGCGTTGTGAGGTGCTACATCAGCGGCTCTCAACCTGTGGGTCGCGACCCCTTGGGGGGGGGGGTCGGTCGAATGACCCTTTCCCAGGGGTCACCTAAAACCATCAGAAAAACCACATGGGCTAACAGTTAGGGAGTAACAGAGAAAATGATTTTGTGGTTGGGGGGTCGCCACAGCATGACGGACTCTATTAAAGGGTCGCGGGATTTGGGAAGATTGAGAACCACTGCCTTACATCGACATAACTATCAGTCAGCTTTGATCTTCATTGAACATTTATCCAAACAGAAAGTCACAAATGTACAAATATCGGCATGAAAACGTTAAATCCTACTAGTAAATAATGATTAGCAAACTGAAGAGGTACTACTCGACTTAAGGGAGAGGGGACTGTGGCCCCAAAATAGACGAGCTGGACAAATAATTTTTTTTTTATTAAGTTTATATTAAGTTTATACTAAGTTTATATTAAGTTTATATTAAGTTTAGATTAAGTATAAATTAAGTTTATATTAAGTTTATACTAAGTTTATATTAAGTTTATATTAAGTTTATATTAATTATATATTAAGTATATATAAAATTTATATTTTGTTTATATTAAGTATATATTAATAATATATTAAATTTATATTAAGTTTATATTAAGTATATATTAAGTATATATTAAGTATATATAAAGTTTATATTAAGTTTATATTAAGTTTATATTAAGTATATATTAAGATTATATTAAGTTTATATTAAGTTTATATTAAGTATATATTAAGTATATATTACATTTATATTAAGTTTATATTAAGTTAAGTATATAGAATACGTTAAAATGTATGTTAATGATATGTTTCATCTTCTCTCCTTGTATACTAAATGGTTGATTTCAATTAAGTTTTTAAAAGAATGCTTATCAAGCTTGGTGCCGGACTCAATGTCAATTCCTGGCGTGGGCGTCATAGGTCCGGGGTACACTTCTAGCCTACTGCCTAAAAATGTGTGTTGCTTACCGAACAAAAATGAAGAAAAGCATCCAAGGTATTTAATACATAGTTCATGAACTAAGTATCTAATACGTATTATTACGTGATCTTAGTATATAATACATAGAACGTGATCTTAGTATATAATACATAGAACGTGATCTTAGTATATAATACATAGAACGTGATCTTAGTATATAATACATAGAACGTGATCTTAGTATATAATACATAGAACGTGATCTTAGTATATAATACATAGAACGTGATATTAGAATATAATACATAGAACGTGATCTTAGTATATAATAGATAGAACGCGATCTTAGTATATAATACATAGAACGTGATCTTAGTATATAATACATAGAACGTGATATTAGTATATAATACATAGTATGTGATCTTAGTATATAATACATAGAACGTGATCTAAGTATATAATACATAGAACGGGATCTTAGTATATAATACATAGAACGTGATCTTAGTATATAACACATAGTACGTGATCTTAGTATATATGACATAGTACGTGATCTTAGGATATAATACATAGTACGTGCTCTTATTATATAATACATAGTACGTGATCTTAGTATATATTACATAGTATGTGATCTTAGTATATAATACATAGAACGTGATATTAGTATATAATACATAGAACGTGATCTTAGTATATAATACATAGAACGTGATCTTAGTATATAATACATTTAATGTGATCTTAGTATATAATACATAGAACGTGATCTTAGTATATAATACATAGAATGTGCTCTTAGTATATAATACATAGTACGTGATCTTAGTATATATTACATAGAACGTGATCTTAGTATAAAATACATAGTATGTGATCTTAGTATATATAACATAGAACGTGATCTTAGTATATAATACATAGAACGTGATCTAAGTATATAATACATAGTACGTGATCTTAGTATATATGACATAGTACGTGATCTTAGTATATAATACATAGTACGGGCTCTTAGTATATAATACATAGTACGTGATCTTAGTATATAATATATAGAACGTGATCGTAGTATATAATACATAGAACGTGATCGTAGTATATAATACATAGTATGTGATCTTAGTATATAATACATAGAACGTTTTCTTAGTATATAATGCATAGTACGGGATCTTTGTATATATACATAGTACAGGCTCTTAGTTTATAATACGTAGTACGGGCTCTTAGTGTTAACCCTCGAGGCCGCCATCGCTGTGATCTCAACATTTATGTTGAATTTCGGTGATTGCAACGTATGCATACAAACAACTTGTATGTTGATATTAACGTGATGCGGCCGGCTTAAGATTGGGTAATAAGGTAACAGGATGGTATTAGCAAAGCTAGCGGCATGTTAACTGCCAGTGAGGGTCATAGCAGCTGCCAGTTATTAGCAAAGCCATCAGCACGTTAACATCCAGTTAGGAGCATAGCAGGAGCCAGTTAGCAGTAAGCTATAAGCAGTTAGGAGCATAGCAGAAGCCAGTGTTATACACAAAGCTAGCAGCATGTTAACAGCCATGTTAGGATTATACAGTGCATAGCAATTTAAATAAAACCTGTAAATTCAGGGGGTGGGGGCTTACGCCCTACCCTGTCCTACCAAAAAAACGTCCCTGTGTACCCGCCCTGGGATGAAATATTCAAAAGTGGAAAAAAACGCAGTTTTAAATAAAAAAAATCAAACTAATATGTGCATTAATTAATATATACATCTTGGGGAAGAGGTAGTCAATGCACGTCATGCCTCGTGAGAGGTTTTGGTTGCCACACCGTCGTATCAATGAATGAAATAACAATTCCAGATGATCAGAACATTTTCGTCCGCCCGTTGTTGTTGTTGTTTCTTTCCGCTCTGATTATTTCGTCACGGCTGTACTTGTTATCGTCTGAGCGATGTTGCGATATGGTCATTATCTTCACGAACCTGGTGCTGGTTCGTCAACGCTCGAGTGACTGTACTGACCAATATCACCAAGGCCCGATCTCACGGATTAAATACTAATTTCTATCTTTAATTGTATACATACTAGATATAGCCCGCCAAATCTTGGTTGCAGCAATGCGTGAACTTCCCCTCTACTTAAGTTATACTTTACAAAACATGAACTCAGGTAACGCACCTGTAAGCAGAGGCATAACTGGGTTTTTGGCGCCCTTGGCTAATTTATTTTTTAAATAATAAAAATTTAAAAATTAGAGATCTAGCGGCGCCCTTTTGAACTGGCGCAGGCCGGCGCCCTTGGCAACTGCCCCAATGCCAAGCCGTTGTTACGCCTCTGCCTGTAAGAATCCCAATTTTGCTACACCCCTTCCCCCCATGGTACGTAACTGAACTCTTTTTTATTTCACGCCAATTAGCTGTATTATATATTCTGATGTCCCAACCACATTTAAACCGAATATTTTTTACACCATATTTAAATTGAGATGATTACATTTTCCGAAAAGGAATATTACCCACCAGTTGCGTTATTTAAAAAAAATATATTTATATCATTTAGCTTATTAATCGGGAATTATATTTTGCGCGCTGTTAAACTCATTATTGAACCATACTTTCTTTCAAACATATAGAATTATTTGTAATATACTCTCAATACCAAATTCGGTTATTATGAAGACGTCCACGAGTCATACCAGAAGCGTTACTATATATATATATATATATATATATATATATATATACTAAGGAAAAGTTAGAAATATAATATAAGATTGGCCAGACGTATCATGTTTTGCCATCTGTTTTGAGGAGCGGTAAATCGGTTGAGCCTGATAACAATGAGGCTACCTGGGTATACGTGCGTACCATGACCGTTATCGAAAAGGCCTTTCCCTTGGGCTTGGGAATTCCCTCCGGCGTAACTTTGTGTGGGATTATGTCTATTAAAAAAACATACTATACCTAAACAAGCAATGTTAATGTCATAATGGGACAGTGGAAAAAAATAACAAAATAGTTCATTATTTTTATACGCAAACGTGGCATTATCCATAATGTCCCAGGTTGTCCCCCTTTATGACATAACCGAGAAGATCATAAATATGGATATCCTCCCCTTTCATCGATAGTCACCCTTTTAAATGTTTTTTTTTTTTTTTTAAATCAAATTTTATTTTCATCCACAAATACCCAGAAAGGTTTATTTAGAATTGATCATAAGTAATTAGTTAGGAAGTAAAAAAAATATCGACCATTTGATATGCTTTGTTTTACGCAAAGCATTAAAAGTCTAGCTCCTCCCTCGCCTCTCCCGCAAAACATTAAAAACCCACACACATAGACACACAAACACAGATGCACACACCCCCCACACGCCCGTCCCCCATCCACACCCCCTCACACTCACACGCATCCACCTCAACACACTCACACGCATCCACCCCAACACCCCCACACACAACCCCCACGAATCCAGGCTAGATCATCCTCTGTGTCAACAGTTCCAAAAGTTCGGACTCGGCTCAAGAGATTGAAGCTAAACCAGAGGAGGTAAAATTTCCATTACAAGACATTTTCCGTTATGTAACTTGAATGCTTTTAAAAAAACGTGAGCAATCGGTTGGGTAGTCTTTAAAAATAGCTCCCAAAATAAACGACTAATCGAATGAGGTGGGAATTCCTGAATTTCGCCAAAGTGGGTGGAGACAGATGACGAAATGGTGGAGGGGGGGAGGTATTAAATGACAGCGTGATGTCATTTGTTTTAAAAATAGCCTTTCACCTGCACACAATAACAAATATATGTTTGTATCTCACTTTCTATAACACTTAGAGCTTATATAAATAAAAAATAAATTCATAGCCAGTCACTACCGGCACCCACGCTTGGCATGAGCACATCAACTCTCTTGAATTTACCCACGGGAATTGGTCTACCACCAGTCATTCTAGAAGAACGAGCATTTGCTCCCCGTACACTTTTTAGCTGCTCATCAGTTTGCTTGATTTACAACTTTAAAAAAAAAATATGGATCTGAAATATTTAGTTACAAGTAAGAACGTTTATTCAATGTTAGTTAACATATAATACAATCATTCAGGGTTTACTAACACGTGAGGCAATCATTCAGAGTTTACTAATTGTGAGACTATCATTCATGGTTTACTAACATGTGATATAATCATTCATGGTTTACTAACATGTGAGACAATCATTCAGGGTTTACTAATATGTGAGACAATCATTCGGGGTTTACTAACATGTGAGACAATCATTCAGGGTTTACTAACATGTGAGACAATCATTCAGGGTTTACTAACATGTGAGACAATCATTCACGGTTTACTAACATGTGAGACAATCATTCAGGATTTACTAACATGTGAGACAATCATTCAGGTTTTACTAGCATGTGAAAAAATACTTAAATCTATACTTACACGAAAACAACAACATTCATCGTTAGTTAACATATATGACAAGCAGTCGAGGTTTACTAACAAGCAAGAATAGTTTTTCTATATAACAAGTAGTAATGTTGTTTATACAACAAGACGTGTTGTACTTGCCATAATGATAATGTTAAAATCCTCACGATTTCGACCCTACGATAACGACATAAGATCATAATTTTATCCGGACAGAACTCGGAGCCGGAGTAGTCCATATATAAAATTCGATATTTTCCTAAACCGACCCATGTAACTCTACTGTTCAGAGGTATGCGAGTAGATAAGTGAATTCCTGAACAGCCTTGATCCTAAGTCCATTTCTATACTGACAAAGCTAACGACCCCAATCACCCAATAACGCACCGTATACTAAACCTTTTCAGTTGAATCTCGTATTACGTAAAGGTCGTATATATTATCAAAGCGTGTATAGAGCGGGGTGGGTTGTGTTGACATGGGCATTTTATACGAGCCGTTCTAGTTCCTACAAAAACATAAATTAAAACACATTGATCAGGTCATTTTCATATTAAAACTAGCAGAGGCACCACCTTGGGGGTATTTACTTTCCCGGGGGGCGTCACATTCGTAACATAAGAAATTTTGAGATTAAGCCGGGGAAAAAAATCGACATTCAGGGCCATATCCCTTTTGTAAGGGCAGACACGTGTCTGAATGGGCGTTCAGTAGCAGCGGCGTACATCCCCGCGGAATGCTGGGCCGTTGCGTGTACAACTACTGACTAATGATGTGTAAGGTGTGTCTCGGTGATTTCCTGACAAAAGACACACAACCCGCGCAATCTCATTAAACCTTTTCACATCCCAGACACTTTCCTTGGACCACTTAGAAGATCTCCGGTTCCAGGCATCACCCACTGCCCGAAATGCGTTACTACACAATCAGAGGACGACATCTATCGAAAAACATATCACACCTTCCTTCACAATTAGCAATACCTCATCATTTCTGACACACAAAAACGCATTACTACAATAAGGATAAGCCAAAGAAAACATCGCAAATAATCCATGCCAGAGAATCGATTAAAAACAGACTTAACATTGTGTACCCAAATCCAAAACAAATTTTGTTAATAATGTTGTCTGTTGAATACTACACCTATGAATAATAATTTTTTTGTAAATGGGACGTGTCAACAAAGTAGTTCTCTAGTACATGAGTTGAACGTGTCGACAAAGTAGTTCTCTAGTACATGAGTTGAACGTGTCAACAAAGTAGTTCTCTAGTACATGAGTTGAACATGTCAACAAAGTAGTTCTCTAGTACATGAGTTGAGCGTGTCAACAAAGTAGTTCCCTAGTATATGTGTTGAACGTGTCAACAAAGTAGCACTCTACTACATGAATTGAACGCGACACCAGTGTAGTACTCGACTGCTACTATATGAGTCCAGGAATTATTTCAACAAGTATCATTGCAACGAACTACCCGACTAAAGAGATGTTTTGTTAAAGTTAAAGTAAAATAATAATCGTTTTATTTAACAGAGAATGTATTTACTTGATAGAAAAGACAATTAAGAACATTTAAGTTATATAAAGTTTAAATATATCTTCATATTGTAATAAGAATTGTAATAGTTATAATATTTACATCCAGAATCCACTATCGAAGGACTTATATCAAGTTTTCTAACTTCCATTTATTTCAGCCATCACGATCCTCTTCACGATTCACTTGTCAACAGAATGCGATCAAGTCTTCCGAAAAGGCGGCGGTAGAAAGTGGCATGTGAACTGTAAAAGTATTTCACAATTCGCAAACTGCCTGGCTTCGAAATACGTCAGAATCGGATCGCCCTTTGGACGCAACGTAAGTGAAGCTATCCTTAACGGCCTATCAAAGGCTGCAGAAGACATCTGTGGCTTCCACTGCAATATCGCAAACACCACAAAGCCAAGGAGAAGGCAGACGCCGCCTTTACCCGACCTAGGAGTCGACTTCAAAATCTGCGCCTTTGACTTTTTCTTACAAGTAGGCGGCAATCCGCAAAAGGCTTGCGACAGGATGCCTGACCTGATTATCCGCTTTCTAAAAGCGTCCGGCACCAAAGTATCTCGAGACGCTATTGAACTCGGGAGGTATATCATGTTTCATATACTAGACGCCAAGTTGGGTGTCAAGTGTGAGCAACCAAGCTTTTCCTCATTAAGTTCTAAATGTCAGGGAATGAAAGGTTCATGAAGCTGGCAGTGCTTGTGTATATTTATTTCCCTTAAAAAAAACACAAGCTTTTTTCGTACTTGCCACGAGCCGGGAAAACTATTTAGACATAAATCCTATTTGAAGTTTTTTCTTAAATCTTTTTCCATTTCTTTTTTAGGTTTTAAGATCATTGTTACATACCGGTACTCGATTAGTGTGAATTCATGTAATTTTTTTAAAATTCCATTTTCAATGTCCTTTTACCCTGTTATGTATTCACTAGCGTGATGTCTGTTTTTATTCCTCCTAGTCTCTAGCATGAATGTTTCACTGCTTGGTCCACAAAAGTTTATCATTGTAAAAACGCCATCGCCATGTCTTTCAACGTTTTTTTGTGGATATATTATATGAGTTCTGCTTCCTTATTTAAACTAACCATTTTCTACACACTGTCAAATGTTGCCAAGAGTAATATTATGGAATTATTCCCAGTCGCCATGAACGATTGAAGAGACATTGTTTTAATGTTTGGCCAAGTAACAAACTGTGTGAATTATAACGAAATGATTTATTACCAAATCTTTAACCATTTGACACATTGCTTCATAGTTGTTGTTTTTTTGTTTTTTTTTGCAGTCCGAGAAGATGTCAAAGTACTTGCTGTATCAATAATTCTCTTACACTTAGAGATAGTATATATGTTTTTAAAATATTTATTGTAATAGAAATAGCTTATTATAATAATGTTTCACTAATAAAAAGTTTTTTTAAAAAATCTAAACAAAATATTACACAAAAACATGTAAATATTTAAAGTACGTTTGTAACAGAAATTCCTAGTTATTTACTACCAGATTTGTGTGGCCTAATAAGACACGTGTCTTATAGAGAATTGCTGTCATTCAAAAATAGTAAAAGAAAATAAACGCTATTTGTTGCGATTCTGAGTGCCTTACCTTTATACTTTATACCTTACGTCACCATAATAATAAAGACTTCTCTTATACACTTTTAGTTAGCTCCACCCTTGACGCTCTTAGTTGAGGTGGAAACTTGTATTTATCCAACCAAACAGCCGGGAACAAGGCTGATATTTCACTCTGTGGTGTATGAGGCCTTTAAACTCTACACCCATTTTATGGATCTTTACTTTCACAAATCCGACGATATATAAATTGATAACATAACATATATGTGTGTACATTTGTGAAGAGGATTGGAACAGCGATTAAAGCCACATAGCGTAGAGCCGATTCACACAGAGAAAGCATTTTGTTATCAGCGCACAGACCAAGAGTTAACGTGACACATGTCACGGTCGACTAGTTTACCCGTAGGAACGTCCTTATGAATATAGCTATCGATATCGATCAATTAGGGCTGAGCCTGGTTCAGTATTTGTCCAGGTATTTCAATACAATGCCCGGAGTCCAGGTCCGGATATGGAGAAATTCCGGAGTTATCTTCATTCAACGAGAAACGTGGTCCGTGTTCTACCTGAAATTTGCGAATATAGAACAGCAGCGATCACGAATGCATTAAGTTGAAAAGTTGTCAACACTAATACGATGAAGCCCTAACCCGTTAACACAACGCAAAAAAAAAATGATTGGAGTTACGATGTAAGCATTGTTTGCTGCTGGCTACTGGTTAGTAGGAGTTTTGGTTTTTCTAACACCAATGTACGCATATCATTTAAAAAATAATATTCATATCCTAATGGCCATACCCTATTGGACACCCCACCGTTCCGATTACTTCATCAATGCAATGGGTGCTATTTTTATATTATGATTATTGTATCATCTTGCAGATCAGAGAAATGATACAAACAAATACAATTAACTAATCAACGTTCATCTAGCAGATTAAAGGAATGATACAAACAAATACAATTAACTAATTAACGTTCATCTTGCAGATCAAAGAAATGATACAAAAAAAAACAACAAATAACGTTCATCTTTCGTATATTATTAGAACTCACGTCTGACCACACAGCTGAGGTGAACTCTGTGGACCTTGTATTCCTTAGAATAAACTTGTGATAAGATGTGGCACAAATTTTGCATAACTTTTGAGCCCATCCTAATTTCTTGCATGTCAGAACCAGCTTTTGTGTAAATATGGTAAATTCCGTCTAGTTGGTTACACGAGAAAACCACAAACGTAACTATTTAACACTTGTAACAAAACTATTTAACACTTGTAACTCTCAACTGTTTTGTAAGGAAAACGCTTTAAAGCGTCCTGTAAGATGTGTCTATAAAATACTATTTATTGATCGTCCATGCTGACTCAAAAAATGAACGAATTAAAATTTGGTAAAAAGGGGGAACTATTGGAATATTTTAGTTAGGATTAGTTTGTTATGGTTGTCTCTCTTGCCTTCTTCAACTTCTTGTTTTCTTTATTATTATCATAAGATTTTTTTTTTTATCAAAAGACTAAATAAAGCTGTTGTCGCGAATGTTTTTAAACATGTAAACCACCCATGGTAGAATCACAATCTCACCACTTCCTTCCATCCATCCTCGTGGCGCTACAGCCCATATAGGGCTTTGGCCTGTCTCACCACTTCCTTCCATCCATCCTCGTGGCGCTACAGCCCATGTAGGGCTTTGGCCTGTCTCACCACTTCCTTCCACTCAGACCTAACTGATGCTTTCTTTTCCATGCATGGATTCACAGCAGCTGTAGATCTCTTTTTCCACATCATCATCAACTGCCTTAACAAAGTCAGAGATAAAAATATGTTCTTAAATGCATTAGGATATTTAAAGTGCTCGGTAAACCATTAAAATAACAAATTGTTCCCGTAGCAATATCAGCCTTGAAATGTATTTATAAACTTTGTGTACCATTTCTCAATTTAAGTCTTTAGAACATTCATACTTCGAGAGTAAATATTTCATTAATTGAACGTATTTGAATCATCTTCAGATGCATTGTAGTCCGGTAAAAAATATGTAAAACAAAATAATTATTTTTTTTGCATTGGTAATATAACACAAAATCAATTTATTTATTTCTTGAAAATAGTTAATGAGAAAATGGTAGTTAAATTATTGTGATGTTTTGTTTCGTGGCACTATATTTCTTAGGTCATGCACTTTGACAATATTTTAAAACTATGGACGGGCATATGTCTTCATGTAGCATAAGCACAAGTTTTGGTCTTGTTTTCCGTTCTCCGATTTCATGCCTTATATGCTATATTAAAAGACATGGTATTTATTTTACAAGGATTTATGTTTTATAAATATGAGACAATGCTGCACACATTTCAACTTCGCTTAACGTTATGCCTACGCACCGGTGGTCTTGTGTAGGAAATGTGTACAAACTCATGCCAGGTTGGTCGAAGATACACGTGATATGTTTTAGTGTGGCTGCGTTACAAGCCAGTGACATTGGGTTACCTCGAGGATGTTAACGGCTAAAACTTAAAGATGGGTCTCTGCATGTAGGCCTACTAAATGATTCTCATATTTTCGTGAAAGGTTCCCACTCACAAACATCGCTACCGGCCCTACTAACGATTAATTAAAGATAACATATTTAAAATCAAACCACGTATATTTAGAACAAATAAATATATATATTTTTTTTTTTTAAATCGTCAAATGTATGGTGCAGTATATGTGGCGAAAGGTCGTCTAGGGGAATGTCTCTCCTCCAACGGCCACAGACAACAACACTATCAAATCAGAGCCTAAACTCCGTTTTCTCTCTCGTTTCAAATAACTTGACGAGATGGTTTGAAATATAAGGATATCCCTTAATTATTCATATGATAATAATAATAATAAAGTTCATTTGAAAAATCACGCTTCATCCCCAAAGGCTCGAAGCGCGGTACAAAAACTAAGCTGTTTATGATGTGTTAAGACACAATGCACAATAAACCGACTAGAAACAATAGTGTTCACACTTGAAAGAATGGAAATTCCAGCACGCAGCTCAACAAATCACCCACTCATTACTTTAAATTTAAAAGAAATGCATCTTGATGTCCATAACAATTCTCCGCACCAATATATCGCACCACCGGAAATGCGTCACAGCGCATTCATGACTTAGTCAAAATGGTGCGATATATGGGGAAGTCCCAAAGGAATAAAATATAATTCTCACTGTTACAATTTTCAACCCAGACACATAACATAAACGCGCGATATGTCCGTGACGGTACAAGTCAAATGTACGGTACAGTACAAGTCAAATGTACGGTACAGTACAAGTCAAATGTACGGTACAGTACAAGTCAAATGTACGGTACAGTACAAGTCAAATGTACGGTACAGTACAAGTCAAATGTACGGTACAGCACAAGTCAAATATATAATATTTCATTATAAACAATATACATTTTATAGATTATATGATGAGATACGATTATTTTATTAATCCAAATGTACACGTCATGCGCCACGAAACTTCACTTCCTTGGTGACTAGACTGACTTTAAACTTTAAAGTTTAAAGTGATTATTTAGATTTTGGAACAGGTGGGGCCGCACACTGGTAATTCTAATAGATTGTGGATACAACGAATTTGTATTTATTTCTGTCACAACTTTAATGAAAAGAATTTGCCCCGAATGACCTGATCTTATATGACTGTGATGAAGATGGTGGGATGTATCATCCATTTTTAAGGTTTTACAAATGCATATCGCTCTAAATAGTTTTACAAGCGAATAATACTAATAATAATAATGTCATCTTTTTAAAAAAATGCAACACCCATCCAAAACAAACAAACAAAACAAACAAACAAAACAAACAAACAAAACAAACAAACAAAACAAACAAACAAAACAAACAAACAAAACAAACAAAACACCCATCCAAAACAAACAAACAAAACACCCATCCAAAACAAACAAACAAAACACCCATCCAAAACACCCATCCAAAACAAACAAACAAAACAAACAAACAAAACAAACAAACAAAACAAACAAACAAAACAAACAAACAAAACAAACAAACAAAACAAACAAACAAAACAAACAAACAAAACAAACAAACAATATTAGACTAACAATATTAGACTTGAGTTTCCTTGATGCATATCTCTTTTATCTTACCTCTATCGATATGTCGAGGCTCTAAGTCTGAGTTTTAGATTTAACAAAAAAAAAACAAACTTTAGGGTAAAATCATCGCCAGTCATGTGGTAAATAAAGTTGTCATATTTCACATTTTTATTTCAATGTTATGTCGCCCCTATGTCTTTGACGGCTTAATAATTATTATCAGCAACATCATCACTTATCAAAAAGACCTGATTGGATGGAAATGTTATAAAAAGAAATACATTCATTCTTCTTCCCATAGTTCCTGCGCTAAGCGATCAAAATAAAACACAACGACAGCGGTTATGCATAAGTGAATAAGTGTCACACGTGACATGCCTACTGAATGCTTATTTACACTAAAGTCAAGATTTTTCAAGAAAATTAATTTTTTTTTTGGGCAAAGGTATAAATAGGTGACACTGTGACACACAGCATAGAGTCACGCAGGCAAACACTGGCTACGTCTATCGTTTGCTGTGTCTTTATTTGTATAATCTCCTACATTGTGATAAGTTAAAATAATTGCGCCTGTAAGTAATATAGTGTTTTCGATTAAGTCAATGTTAACTTTAAAGTAAAAGCGTACACAAAAGGCAGGAGGTTATTAATTATTGCTCTTTATAAATACAATTTTAAATTAACTAAAGAAGAAACACTTTTAATCATAAACAAAAAAAAAAATGACTTTTAAAAAATAGTATAGGATGTAAATAAACTGAAATGTGAAACATTTTTTTTTTAAAAATCGTTATGCATCCACGAAAGTATAACATTGTTTGTCCGTTTCATCGTTAGATATCCATCAAACATTTCTAGTCGATATCGTGTTATCGTGCAGTTCAAAATACGATTTTAACATTAAAACAATAAGCTCAATTTTGTTTTTGCAATGCTAATAATGTGTCTCAATATCAGTTTGGATGTAGGATACTAAATCATCTCCTTATTATCATATACTAATGATTAAAACTATTTTTTCTACTGATTTTTTCTATCATCTCAAAAAAAAAAATATATATATTTCTATCACTTTTAAATATAGGTGACACCAAATATAGAAGCTTACAACTGACGATTAAAAATAAAAATGGGCACTTACTTCTAATGGGAAGATCCGGAAATGGTAAAAGCTCTACCGGAAATACTATTGCGGGAGCAACGATTTTCAGTGCGTTTGGAGACACCGCGTCTGTCACACGACATGTTAAAAAGTATTCTCTGAAACTATGGGGGAAAGACATTACTGTGATTGATACACACCGGTCTCATGGACATCAGCATGGACGACATGGAAGGCTGTTATTTTGCTCGGAAAATCATGGAGGATGCCTTTAAAATTTGAGAAGAAGGTTTTCATACATTCTTAATTGTGTTAAGCTACTCAAACAAATACAGGGCAGAAGAAAAAAACATAGTTAGAATGTTAAAGGAAATATTCGGCCAGTACGTATTTCAATTTACCATACTGATATTTACGCACGGTGATGACTTTGATGTGAAAAAGAAAGCAACGGACGCCGAAACAATTCAAAAAAAGTTCATGGAATGGTGTACTTCAAAGGTAAAGGGTGATCTGAAAGTTTTGATTCAAGCATGCAATTACAGGACAGTTTTATTTCACAATAATCCTGATTACAAAGGGGACAGAGACGTTGAGTTGGGTGCGCTACAACGACACGCTGAAAGCATTAAAATGTCCAAAAAAAATCTAGACAAAATCGTATTTTGACGCCACCCGTAAGAGCAGAGATAATTTAATTTTGACCATGTGCTTGGATCTATTGAAAGAAAAAATACGCAAGGAATTAGAAACACTTCTTCGTAAATTTCAACTAATTACAAATCAAGAAACTACACTTCTATTCGCTGGGAAGGAACTCTTAGATGATTTCAATACGAAAGGAAACACGCTCCTTTTATCGTTCCGTGGGGCCGTTACGAGCCTGACAAGTAATTTCAGAGACAGAGACACAAACAGTGCCAAGCATGATCTACTCATGGAAGTCCAAAAAAATATTGAGCGCCCAACTGTTTTCAAGCTACAACAGCTGGTTTGTGACATTGACACACTTTTGAATCCTGAAAAAAGCAAAGTGAACCTAAAGAGGAAAATACGGGAACTGTTGCAGTATATATTAGAGAGGAGGCCCATGGGACAGGCCTGTTGAGTGTTGAGATAGGCATGGTTGAATTATTTCAAAGTGTTGTTGAGGCCTACGACACAAGCAAAACTATGATAGCCGAAAGTGAATAGTGCGCAAAGATTATCTACATTTATCTGAGGGATGATGACTTTCTTAAAAGAAAACTGGATTTCCATTTTATGTTTGTATGCTTACATGTTTGTATTTTCGTATGTTTTATGTTTGTATGTTTCTATGTTGTATGTTTATATGTTTATGTGTTTGTATATTTTATGTTTGTATGTTTATATGGTGTATGTTTATATGTTTGTATGTTTGTAGGTTTATATGTTTGTATGTTGTATGTTTATTTGTTTATATGTTAATATGTTTAAATTTATGCCAAGCTTCCAGTGACTGAATTGAAACATTCTTCTATTTAAAAACATTGTTGCTTCTGTTTTGCAGTTTTTTTTTTCTTTCACAAAAATGAAAAGTTTTATTTTAAAATTTCTTAGAGTAGCACTTATACGCTGGAGTGACGGAACAAATAAATGTAGCTTGACCGAATACAAGTAAATGTGTAAACACATTATTAAAAATCAGCCAAAATATAAATAAGAGAACCAAAAGATCATATGTTAATGCACACCAAAAAAAAAAAAAAAAAACAACAACAAACAAACAAACAAAAAACTTATTCAATGAAAACTCTCAATAGTTTGAGCCCACCATTTTCAAACAATATCTATATTTTCCATGCATTTACACGAAATAGCACACACCTTCCCTGTCAAACATATAACAGCTATGAAGGAAATGTAGAGATTGGATTTTTTTAAGTTTTTGACCAAAAAAAAAAAAAAAGAGTTATCTTTCTTTATTTATCTTACTTTTATGCAGTCCAGTAAATCGGTAAAAATTTCTTCGACATTAAAACATATTTTATATTGGTTTATTCGTGACGTAAACCACATGTGAACATCATCTCTTTAGGGCTCAGTTAGTATCTTTAAGTTTTTAAGATGTGTTGTTACATAGTTTATACGCAAAAGGCGCCACTTCTTTCTCTTTTTTCAAAGGGAAGATAACATGAAATTCCCGACAACTGCGCTAATTGAGATTCTTACACAAATATCCCAAATGCGTTTGGTGCGTAACATTTTCTTTGTTCGTTTGTTTGGGCTGTTTTTTTTTTTGAAACGGTTGGTGAAATGAATCTGCTGTGCAAAGACGGGCGGCTCATTACAATATTAATATAGCTCAAAGGCCTATCGAAGGGGATGGGAGTACACAATGGGATTCTTATAAAGTGCGCTACTTGTATGCATTTTTTTTTTGTCAGCCCAACCTCCTTAACTCCCGCTATTACATTTTGTAAAGGATTATACGAAAAAAAAATGTTTCTAGGGGATGTGTAGTTAAATAATAACGTCAATGAAAATTCTTGTAAAGATACAAAACATACGAAGTAAATGTTAGCTCGAAATACGTTTTACTTGAGGTAAATAAATAAAAAAAATTAAAAAAAGCAATATCTGGGAACCGGATAAATATCGTAAGATAAAAAAAAATATTTAGTGTTGAAATCATTTTCACGAAGCTAAAAATAGCATTACAAATTGGCTGTTTGCTAATGATTTCCTGAAGTCCTTATCCACACACACACACACACACACGGTCTAAAGACGACACG
This sequence comes from Omphiscola glabra, assembly GCA_964017045.1. NCBI lineage: Eukaryota > Metazoa > Mollusca > Gastropoda > Lymnaeidae > Omphiscola > Omphiscola glabra. Next base: position 20,989,559 of record OZ024808.1, read on the forward strand.
CAACGACTGAAGGCGACACGCGAGGGCTGAAGACGACACGCGAGGGCTGAAGACGACACGCGAGGGCTGAAGACGACACGCGAGGGCTGAAGACGACACGCGAGGACTGAAGACGACACGCGAGGACTGAAGACGACACGCACGGACTGAAGACGAAACGTGAGGACTGAAGACGACACGCGAGGACTGAAGACGACACGTGAGGACTGAAGACGACATGCAAGGACTGAAGACGACACGTAAGGACTGAAGACGACACGCAAGGACTGAAGACGACACGCACAGGCTAAGGACCAGACGCGAGGAGCTAAGAGCAGAATACAGAGTTAACAACCAGAATAATCCTCCCACCTCGTACACACAATTTATTGACCTCTTTCTTCCAAGATGCCTACGTATGCAATTCTTCGTGTGCGTACGCAGTTCTTCGTGTGCGTACGCAATTCTTCGTGTGCGTACACAATTATTTCGGGTACGTACGCAATTCTTCGTGTGCGTACGTAATTCTTCGTGTGCGTACGCAATTCTTCGTGTGCGTACGCAATTCTTCGTGTGCGTACGCAATTCTTCGTGTGCGTACACAATTCTTTCGGGTACGTACGCAATTCTTCGCGTCCGTACACAATTTTTAGGGTACGCACACAATTCTTCATCGGAGATAATCAAGGCATTTTAGTTTACATATATTAGGTCACTTTTATGGTTCATGAAGCCTTAAATTCATCGTTATGAGCATGCCATTGATGTTTTTCGTAATAGATAATATTTGTTCGGTCAATCTTCTTTATTGTTTGATTATTCTTTCTTGTTTTCTCTACCAAGAAACAAAATATTATGAATCAATTCTTTGCCCGAATTCTTATAAATAGAGTGGATATGAAGTAGTTTTAAAACAAAATCTTTTGAGAATGAAATAAACGATATAAAAAAATCGTTTGTTCTGGAAACTTAAAGACCTCTTAAAAATATTGTTAACACGGAGCGGCAGTACGTGGTTTGTGTCAGCGGCAGGCCGATTGGAAGTTCTTTGTCACCGTACCATTGTCACCGTACCATTGTCACCGTACCATTGTCACCGTACCACTGTCACCATACCAATATCCCCACACCAATGTCTCCACACCAATGTCTCAACACCAATGTCACCGCACCAATGTCACCGTACCAATGTCACCGTACCAATGTCACCGTACCAATGTCACCACACCAATGACATATACCAATATCCCCCACACCAATGTCTCCACACCAATGTCACCACACCAATGTCACCGTACCGATGTCACCACACCAATGTCACCACACCAATGTCACCACACCAATGTCACCGTACCAATGTCACCGTACCGATGTCACCGTACCAATGTCACCGTACCGATGTCACCGTACTAATGTCACCACACCAATGTCACCACACCAATGTCACCACACCAATGTCACCACACCGATGTCACCGCACCAATGTCACCGCACCAATGTCACCGTACCAATGTCACCGCACCAATGTCACCACACCAATGTCACCACACCAATGTCACCACACCGATGTCACCGCACCAATGTCACCGCACCAATGTCACCGCACCAATATCACCGCACCAATGTCACCACACCGATGTCACCACACCGATGTCACCGCACCAATGTCACCGCACCAATGTCACCGCACCAATGTCACTGTACCAATGTCACCGTACCGATGTCACCGTACCAATGTCACCGTACCGATGTCACCGTACCAATGTCACCGTACCAATGTCACCGTACCGATGTAACCGACTAAGTTTCTTCATGGTATTGTTTTCCTCTTGACGTGTCCTTTTCCTAGAAATTTATTTGAATCCTAACGAAAAGCGATCCTGTTTAGTACGAGTTGATTATAACAAACAAATCCTGCCAGCTGTTACAAAAATCGACGACACGCCTGCCAGCTTATGAATGAGTCAATGTATAAATCATCTGGCGTGTTGCTGGTGTCTGAAGCACAACAAAGGTATGGAAATCGGCAGCTTTTTAACAGCGCACCACAGCAAAGTGCAAGGGGCACACCGGTGTGCTGTGGGACGATTTCAGGTGTGCCGCGCAAACGCCTTCAGGAACACAAATAAAAATGTATATGTTAAAAAATGGTGTGTTGCAACAGTAGGGACATTGCTTAGCCCTCAAGCTGTAAAACTCTGCGGTAACAGATTTGTTCAAAACAGACACATAATATAGAGCAATACAGTGTAACATTTTACCTTGATGAATTTTAGATTAAATTTTGTAATTTAGTAGCAAACAAACAAAAAGTAGCAGTCAGGTAGTAAATGTAAAATGGCTGTTAAAGGGGCAATAAACTGCAATCTGGTTCGAAACATAGGAAGCAACGAAACGAAGTGTGGGAAAACCTGAAAAAGAGCCCTAGGTTTAATGGACAGGGTTAAGGTGGTGAGTGATGGGGAAACAAGAAATGGTGATTAAAAAACAATTCTGAAGCTCAATCCACACCAAAGACCATTTAAGCAAAAACATCACAAGCTCCCTGGGTGGATAGAACTCGTTAACCTTGGATGGAAACTCATCTAAGAGAATGAAACTCTGAATTCAAACCCGGAGATGGAGTCCCGTAGGCGGATAACGTTGGTACAAAGACAAATTCCTTCGAAGCCACTGGTGCCAAGCTGTATCATCCACATGATGTTCCCTTGGTGTATCCAGCGGCGTGGAGAGAGGCGATTTGCTGTTAGGCACAAGCTTATAATACAGGAAGAAAAATCCCAGGCCGTGTGGATCTCGTCCTGGGTAGTCCACATCATCGTCACACACACGCCTACCCATCAGCTTACAACAACCATCCGTCCTAACTGTAGGCTTTTGAGATGGGACGGGGGAAGGTGTTGGGGGTATATGACATTCTACTTTATAATGTAATGCCCGAATAAAGAGCAAAGCAAGCGCTCGTTGATTTTTTAAAAAAATCTTCTTTTGTGGATAATTTACAGATTAAAATTTTGATACATTTAATTAGGAGAAAAAAACACACGGCAAAATAAAATATCTGTTTCTTCTACATTTAATTGGAATCCTTCGGCTTCAGACAGCGTCTTACTAACCTTCTGTACACACTTTCTGTGCGTAATAAATTTCAATAAGGTAATTTTTTATATTGTGGATCAATTTTTAATGCATTTAAACATATGATAATATATCATATTTTACTCTTGTATATTTTCTTTTCTTATCTTCCTGAAAAGTCTTGCAAACTTAAAAAAAAACACATTTGTTTTAACGGGATAAGACAAGGATGATAACATGACTCCAAAAAGTTATTAACTGAAATACGCTTGAGGGTCACTGGTCGACCACAAGCTGTTTCAGCCCATGTATTACGGACCGTTATAAATTGAAAATTTAATCTCTTAATTTTAGATTATGACTCGTTCTAGAAACAGTCCATAATAAAGGACGATACCAACGTTTAAAAATAATAACAAATAAAACGACAATCAAGGCCAGAGCTAATTACAATTAATAACTTTTTAATTTGTGAACTTCAATTAAATAATAACAGCAAGAGAAATATGATTAAAATTATAAACTTACAGATTTGCTGGTACCGGTACTGTATATAAAAATACAATGAGCACAAAATTGTATGAGAAAATAAAAAATCTACACACAACAAAGTATTCAATAATGACACAGCACATCTCGTGATCAAAAGAATATCTCTACCCCTCTCGGTCAGCCCTTTTTATAGGCAGTTTCAGATGATCATTCGGGAAATGGAATACGCAGTTTTACCGCTTCCCGCATTCTTTAGATCATTCTATTATGTTCGATAGAAACGGACGATAGTAGCTGAAATGTTAACAAAGGGATATTTTCCTAGCCGCCCCCAACACGGCCTTGACTGTGAAAGAGGTCAGGCATGGGGAAGGCGTGCCAAGCGTGTATCAAAACACGTCATCCCTCATAACAACATTGTTTGGCGTCAGGATAAATTAAAACACCAAATCTCTCGGGAAAAGACAACCACTTTTGCAAGTTATATTTTGCAGACTGTTCCACAAACGGCACTGGACACATCATATATTTGTTTCTTGTGTGAGTTACTTTGGAAAGCCCATTAAATTTGAGTATCACAATTTACAAATAATTAATATCGGTAAAATTTGTAGTTTACCTAGTAATAAATAAATCAATATATATATATATATATATATATATATATATATATATATATATATATATATATTGCCCCACTATTTATTTACTTATCATTCAATTTTAACGCTTAAGTCGCTCTACGGTAAAACAAAAAAGGTGTCCAGAAACTGAACTAAAAGCAATAGGTACATGAACTCCAGCACACGACTAATAGATTGGAAACATTAACCATTTATGGACCAACCTGTGGAATAGGGATGGAGTTTAAGATTGGTGCCCACATTTTTCATTTTTTCAATAAATGTATATACACATTTAAGTTTTGATGTATGATGCATAACATATGTGATTTAATTTTAGAATCGATCAAAATGGCGACCGTTAATAACACGTACCAGGATCAAGACGTTTCCTGGGTGAAGGGGGGTGGGGGTTATTTATCGGTTACAATAGCTGACTTTTATTGTTTTTGAAGATGTGCCTTTGGGAGTGAGGTGGGAATAGGGGGGTGGGATCAGCATGCGTACCCGAAAACAAACCCCATTTTAAATATTCAAACCAGAATTTGGTGGAAGATAGTTTTAGAATGATCGGACTAGGCAAAGAAATTGCAATTTTGAAATAAAGAATTTGATTTCTTAAATTTTTGATTTGGTAAAGAAAAAAAAACAGTCTTCATTCTACATGGCATCATCAAGGATGACTGCCCTAATAAAGACATTATTTTATGAAACAATATTGCTATCTAATTATCCTACTTACAAAGAAATGTTCATATTTAAGCATATCATGACATGCCATTGACGGCTGTAAAATGAACCAATCATAGAATTGTTCAAGTGGTGTAAGACGTGTGAAGTTTAAGCCCCTCTTGGAGCGCAGGTTAACATTTTAGAACCTCTGGTCTCCCACAAGATGTTACACCCCAACAAGGCGAACCACACACTCATTTCCGGGAAAAACCGATTTCAGCGAATGTTCACAAAGAAACCTCTTTATTAATAACAACTTTTCCTTTTTGCAGATCTTGAGGCGCACGTCTTCCGCAGAAGGCTGATGGTTGGTAGGTGTTGAGTGCTACTTTTGGTGCATCTACTACAAGTGAGTATCACAGTTTTTTGCGCTAACTTAAAATCTGTTACACATATGATAATGTATATATGCTGATAGCTCAAGTTTGAAGACGAAACAATTTTAATTTCTGGAAGAAGAAGAAGAAGAAGAAGAAGAAGAAGAAGAAGAAGAAGAAGAAGAAGAAGAAGAAGAAGAAGAAGAAGAAGAAGAAGAAGAAGAAGAAGAAGAAGAAGAAGAAGAAGAAGAAGAAGAAGAAGAAGAAGAAGAAGAAGAAGAAGAAGAAGAAGAAGAAGAAGAAGAAGAAGAAGAAGAAGAAGAAGAAGAAGAAGAAGAAGAAGAAGAAGAAGAAGAAGAAGAAGAAGAAGAAGAAGAAGAAGAAGAAGAAGAAGAAGAAGAAGAAGAAGAAGAAGAAGAAGAAGAAGAAGAAGAAGCAATAAAAGATAAACAATTGACGTACTAATAAACAGAACGACTATTGGTTAGTTCACTGCTCTTGTGAGATTTGTGTTACAACGGTTTGATGTTTCAGCATTGAGTTGGCCATCAAAGTGTTGTCGACTCAGAGTTCGGAACATAATTCAAAGATTACGATTTTAATTTCATCTTTGTTTTTTTTTGTTTCCTCTGAACGATTATAAACCGCAAACGTCATAGTCAGCTTAGTTATTTACTGATAAATTTATTTCTGCTTATAATATAGTAATCAAAAGATTTTAACACAACGACAACATGCTTTAGCATTTCATCAAAACTTTAACTACCCCAAACTTGTAAGCTCTTTTTTTTAATTCCCTTATAAATCTAGGTGAATAACAGAGGATTCTTAAGTTGTCAGCTGACTTCAAAAGATGGGCTCGTCTGATTCTAAATTAAATGTACTTCTAGCCGGAAGAGCTGGGAATGGTAAGAGTTCCACGGGAAATTCTTTTGTAGGGGATAGTCTGTTCAGTGCGTTTGGAGACACTAATGCTGTAACCAGACGTGCTAAAAAGATTGAGATTTCCCTCTTCGGCAAAGAAGTCACAGTGGTGGACACACCGGGGCTCATGGACAATTGGATGGAAGAAATCGAAAGCTGCTATTTTGCTAGGAGAATCATGGAGGATGCCTTTAAAATATGCAAGGAGGGTTTTCATTCAATTTTGATCGTATTGAGTTACTCAAACAGATTCAGTGCAGAAGAGCAAAAAGTAATCGAAATGTTGAAAGAAATATTCGGTCAATCCTTGTTACAATTCGCCATCCTGATATTTACGCATGGTGATAACTTTGATAAGGATTTTAATGTTAGTGATTCAGAAGAAAGTCAAGCCAGCTTCTTGCAGTGGTGTTCACAATTAAAAGGTGATCTGAAAGATTTGCTTGAAGCCTGTAACCACAGGGCCGTGTTATTCCATAATAATCATGATTACACCGGGAACAGGGAGGTTGAAAAGCGTGCGCTACAAAGACACACTGAAAGCATTAAAGTGTCAAAGAAAGTATACACGCAGTGGCATTTCGACGCCGCTCGCAAGAGTAGAGAGCGTTTAGTTTTGACTACTTACTTAGGGCCACTGAAAGTGAAAATACTCGATGAATTGGCAACACTCAAACACGAATTTCATCTAATTACCAATCAAGAAAAAACACTTTTCGGTGATGCTGATGAACTTTTAAAAGATCTCAACCCTTCAACTTACACAAAATTTTCAACCATCTGTAGTGCTGTAGACGATATCAAAAAGAAATTCAGTGACAAGGAAACGAACAAAACCAAGCGTGACCTACTTTTGAGAGTCAAAGCTGCCATCAACGTCCGAAGCATTTACAAGCTGCAGAGATTCGTGGGTGACCTTGACACACTTTTGAATCCTGAAAAAAGCAAGCTGAATTTAAAGAGAAAAATTCGCGAACTGCTGCAGTGTGTTACAGAGGAGGCTCATGACACTGGTCTGCTGGACGAGGAAATAAGAAATGTTAAATCGTTTCAAAGAGAAGTCGAGGACTACGACACGAGACAAACTATTGTAACGGAAATGTTAAATAAACCCTAAAGACTATAAACACCACTGATTTGAGAGTATAGGTGTGTGAAAAAAAAAATTAAATGGAAAAGTAAGCTTAATTTCCCAGCATGCCAAGCTCCGTGTGAATGAATTTGATTGTTGACAAATGTAGAAACTGATCTACGATGATTCTCATAAGGACATTTCTGACACTTTATGTATGATCTACAATGATTCTTATAATGATATTTTTGACATTTTATGTATGATCTACATTGATTCACATAAGGATATTTTTGACACTTTATGTATGATCTACATGATTCTCCGTAGGATATTTTTGACATGTTATGCATTTTTGTTATTTACGTTTTAAACGATTTTTTTTTATAATTTATTTTTAATTATAAAAGATGTATATTTCATTTACTCCATAACCTAAAACTAAATCCTTCGGTTTAACTCCTTTTTGACCCAAAGGCCCCTTACCATTGCACCTTATTTGATGAACTAGCGAGGAGCATTTACTTGATATTTAAAAGGAAAAAAGGCAGATATTTTTATAAATTTAATATTTGAGATCTTACTAATTAAAAAAAGCATATACATTACAAAGCACTAAAATTCTTTTAACTTTATGTCGGGAAAATATGTTTGAAAAAGTTAAAATCTGCTAAAATTTTATTTCCGAGAAAAGGCACCGCGTTTCCAAATGATGAATTTCTTGATAACTTGTATTTTATTTTGTGTACAAAGGACGCGTTGAAAACAAAAGCAACTGATTATTCTGAAAACGAACTGTTATTTAATGGATGTTTTCCTTACAGTTAGTTCCATAAAGTAAATTAAAATGGATTTTTTGTGAAATGTAGTAAATATAATAACACACATTTTTATATATTACGCTTCTGGTGTGGCTGCTTCCATTTCCGTCTACTTCCTAACAAGCTTTCGTAGCGTTTGCTATATGCATTGTATATTATGAAGTATATTTGGGTATGGAAAAAGGCGTTCTTTCTAGATATCTGGAATTATAATTCCTGATAACTGCCGGTACGCTAATGATATTTTTAAAACATAACCACGTTAGGTCCGTAATATTTTCTTTTCGTTTCGTAAAATGAAGAAATCTCAATTTAACCATGGTGTGATAAGTTTTCTGTTTAAACGTGGTTGGGACATCAGAATATTAATATAGATCAAGGAAGTGAAATAAAAAGTGTGCAGTGACGTATCATGGGGGGAAGGGGTGAATAAAAAATTGGGATTCTTCACATTCTTAAATGTGCGTTACTTGAGTTCATGTTTTGTCGAGTCACTTTATTAGTTGGGAAATTCACGCATTGCTGTCGCCAATGTTTGCCGGCTATATCTAGTAGATGGGAAGCCCAAGCATTGCTGTCTCCAGTTTTTGGCGAGTTAACTAGTTAATACTATTACTTGAAACGCATTTACAGCAGTGAAAAAGTCGTTAAAAACAAATATCAGGGAAAAAATACATTTCCACAGAAATTTGATTGATTAACTTTTTAGCTCCCGTGCATGTTTTCTTTAAATTTAATCGTATATCTCATATTTATATTTTGCTTCTGGAGTTCCCTGCTTCCTTTTCACAACCGGTCATTCCCCTTCTCAACATGCTTCATATTAACAGTGCTGAGTGAAAAATATAAAGCTGTCACGCGGCGAGCGTCATGCGTGACGTTGAACTCAGGTCAATAGGCTGAATTTTCTTCCTACGGGGGGAGGCGACTATTATCAAGTGTTGCTATTGTTCGTGCTCCTCCCCCCCCCCCCCATGTCACATCGCGAGGTTCATGCGTACAACGCATTCTCCATTCCGGGATGAGGCAACTGCCTGTTCTTATTTGTGTTTTTGTGTGTTTTTTTGTTGTTGTTGTTGTTGTTGACACAAACGTTTGACGAAGACAATGCATTGTTACAACGACACAGGGCGGTACATTTCTTTGCATATTATAGAAAATCCCATCCACACCCTTTTTTTTTTTTTTTTTTTTAAACATGTTTTCACATTGTACTGGGCCCCCCTTCAAAAATGTGTAATATCAATGGATCGTAACGAACGAGGTTTTTCAGAAATTAAAAGAGAAATTAAGAGCAAAAAAAGGATGTTTAAATAAAACCTGGAATTTGTATTAAGCCAGAAATCCGTCGATCTTATGCTCTATACTTTATTTAGAACCAATGTGAACGCAATTTAACTTTTCGTTTAGGAGGCATGCACGCTGGTGGTGTTAAACTTTCTTCTGATTAAACCAAGCTGCTAAGTAGTTCACACTTGGCAACATTCTATCAGCCTTCAAGCAACTCGCCTCTTGATGTCATTAAAATGAATTCCTTTCATTCTCACCTGGATACCTTACCACCAAAATGGGGTTGACGACAGTGATGAGCGTGGTTAGAGATTTCGCCAAGACGTATTTACCATGGAAACAAGGCGTCAAGGGCAGCGGTTCTTAACCTGTGGGTCGCGGCCCCTTCGGGGGTCGAACGACCCTTTCACATGGGTCGCCCAAGACCATCGGAATACACATATACTCTGCAGTTATGAAGTATCAACGAAAATAATTTTGAGGCTGGGGTTCGCCACAACGTGAGGAACTGTTTAAAAGGGTCGCGGCATTAGGAAGGTTGAGAACCACTGGTCAGGGCCTCGCCATTCCAAGCATGGGGGTTGATCACGTCTAATCTCTTTTGCAGGCAACTGCGGCCACTCTCAAGCCACAGGCGCCTAAAGCAATTTTCAAACTCACGCAGAAGTAAGCTGAAAACGAAATAAAGAAATGTATGCTTCCATCTGAGTAAGATACATATGTTTATTTTAGATTTAAAACACTGGCATTAATAATATCTTTCTAAAATTTCCCCTGTGATTGCTGAAAAGATTTAAGTTGATTTTTTATACGTGCTTTTATTTCTTTACTTTTTAAAATATTTAATAAACTTGAGGAAAAAAAAAAAACTCTGATCGGAAAATTTCTTCAACGTTTGTTTTTTATTTCAAGTTATAAAGAATAGCAATTATGTTGTGACTACTCTGAATAAAGTTGCTCAGGTATAAGCCAATGCCAGATATGCTACTTTGTTGGCACAATACACAATTTAGTTTTCACATTTAGGATACGTGATTTTAGATTCTGACGTGCTACACAAAATCTGTCTTTAGATTTAATATGGAATGAACTCATTGAGGCTAGAATAATCCATCTGACAGCTTCCAAGTAGCAGACACAGCTTTTTGTTGTTGTGTGACAGATGCCCAGTAGCAGGCACAAATTTTTGTTGTCTGACAGATGCCCAGTAGCAGGCACAAAGTTTTTGTTGTTTAATCTTACAGATGCCCCGTAGCAGACACAGCTTTTTATTATTGTCCTGTGTTATATCTACTCCCAGTTAATCTAACGTCTTCACCTTTATAAATGAGAGTATAAACCAAGCAGTCGATGTAAATCAAGCAGTCAATGTAAATCAATCATTAAAGTTGTTTTCACTCGACCTGATTTACAGACTGCCTCTAAACCACCCTCCACAAATGACAAGAAAACAATGTTGGGAATGCAACACCTAGCCTTTTAATTAACGTCTAAATTGTAGGGTACATATGGAAAGTCTACTATTGAATTTACACTCATTGTGTCATTTCTTAAACTTTGGCTTTTGATCAATTTCATTTTAAAAAATTAACCACTGATCTAGTTTACTAACATCCACCATTACCAAAACGGATCTATCCCAACAGTCTGTAATTCAAATCAGAATAGATTCACGACAATGAAGACAACAAACTAAAGAAGGTCATGAAAGGTGGAGCAATAACAGCGTCCACAGACATAAACTTAGTTCATTGCTGTTATTGAGGTGTTTATCAAATATACGCTAGGTTCAGCTCAATGAATATTGCTGAGTGTTCAGACCTTGGTAGTCGACCTGTGTGTGCAGGGGTGGCGGGAGGTACTGACCAACTGTTAAGGTCCATTAAAGGAGCGTGAGGTCTTTACAACAGAAATTGTTATCAGTCCGGACCTGGCGGATACCGACCTATTACGTGGTGCGAGACATAGGAATGGGAGATCAACTGACCAAACTAAGGGTCAGTCGTGTCAGACAGCCCGTGACACCGTTGCGGTGCTGGGGTATGACCTATTACGCGGCGTGAGAGATTATGAATGGGATTGGGGCCCTGGGAAGAATCTCTAGGTACGCGGGGCTTATAAAAGGGACAGTTAGACGGGACTAGGGGCAGAACTCAGGCGGGGAGGCAAGTGGACAGATGGGAGACTCCGACGGACAGGAGTATGGAACAGACGAGAGAAACTGAGTACGAAAGAGATAGAGACGAACCGGGACAGTCGGAGTTGAGTACGACACAGAGAGAGAGAGTGAAGTCAAAGGAGGAGACAAATAAAAGATTCAAAGACTAAAAATCATCGTTGAGTTGTCGGATTTGTGCAGTAAGAGTGAGCAAGGTTATCAACCAGATACATTTAGAAATAGAATAGAGACGACAAAGGTTCTCTACAATATTTAGAAGTTTTGATATTTTGTCTTCAAACACAATGAAGCAACCACAGTGTTGTAGCAATGTCTTCAAGTACTGGAATTTAAACACACCGTTATAAATTAGTCATTAATCGTTCTCATTCGCGGATGTCTGTGAATGAACTACTCAACAAATAACATACATTGACACCCCTTCCTATATATTTTTTCTATATGTCTTTTAAAGATCAAATAGCTTAGTCCAAAGTTTCATAAGTTTGTAAACGCAGAACCACGTACGCGAGAATAATTATTTATTGCATGAAAAATGTAATCTTTCAGTTGTAATCGGACGTTTCTCCACCCTGTATATGAACCGAGAAACTCCATTGTTATTGCTACGGTGAGTTTTCCACTTTTGTATATGTATCTCCAGATTTACCAATACAAAATGCAATGTAACCATATGAATCAACCCATGTTTGATGTGAGGCAACGCCAAACATATTGGTCTCATCAGGTGGTCTCCAATATTGTCAATTTGAATCAACACATTATGTCGACTGATAGCGCCTGGCAAAGTATAGGCCTACATGTAGTGTTGAAGTTGATCATATTTTTAGTTGTTGTTGTTAGCTACTGGTTTTCTTTATATCTCTTCTGGTTATGTGTGGAAAAAATTATTTTCTGAAATCCAAATGTCCATCTTTGGGCAGTCATTTCTTTTATTGCGACTTCAGTATATCATCTTTTCTTTAAACTCATTCATTGAAATTAAAATTTTATTTCTTGATACATTTCCCCACAAACCCATTTTGGAGTCCAGGCGACCCCAAAATCTCCAAAGCCTTTCATGCCCTTCTCTCTCCCTGAGCTGTCCCAAAATCCCATTTTCTGTGCTGTCCCAAAACCCCCTTTTCTGTGCTGTCCCAAAACCTCCTTTTCTGTGCTGTCCCAAAACCCCCTTTTCTGTGCTGTCCCAAAACCTCCTTTTCTGTGCTGTCCCAAAACCCCTTTTCTGTGCTGTCCCAAACCCCCTTTTCTGTGCTGTCCCAAAACCCCTTTTCTGTGCTGTCCCAAAACCCCCTTTTATGTGCTGTCCCAAAACCCCCTTTTCTGTGCTGTTCCAAAACCCCCTTTTCTGTGCTGTCCCAAAACCCCCTTTTCTGTGCTGTCCCAAGCCCCATTTTCTGTGATGTCCCAAAACCCCCTTTTCTGTGCTGTCCCAAAACCCCATTTTCTGTGCTGTCCCAAAACCACCTTTTCTGTGCTGTCCCAAAACCCCTTTTCTGTGCTGTCCCAAAACCCCCTTTTCTGTGCTGTCCCAAAACCCCATTTTCTGTGCTGTCCAAAAAACCCATTTTCTGTGCTGTCCCAAAACCCCTTTTTCTGTGCTGTCCCAAAACCCCCTTTTCTGTGCTGTCCCAAAACCCCCTTTTCTGTGCTGTCCCAAAACCCCCTTTTCTGTGCTGTCCCAAAACCCCCTTTTATGTGCTGTCCCAAAACCCCCTTTTCTGTGCTGTCCCAAAACCCCATTTTCTGTGCTGTCCCAAAAACCCATTTTCTGTGCTGTCCCAAAACCCCCTTTTCTGTGCTGTCCCAAAACCCCCTTTTCTGTGCTGTCCCAAAACCCCCTTTCTGTGCTGTCCCAAAACCCCCTTTTCTGTGCTGTCCCAAAAACCCATTTTCTGTGCTGTCCTAAAAACCCATTTTCTGGTGTTACAAAAATTCGGATGAATTTTTGTCCAATATTTGGCATTCAACTCTATACTAAATGACGCACCAAGAAATTGCCTATCAACCACCCCCCCCCCCCTCATCGGCCAACCAAAAAAAAACCAACAAAAAAACAACAAAATAACCCCAGCATTACGCCTACTCACTGTTTACCTGTTTCATGTGAGTAACATCGAACCTTCAGGGGCGGAACTAACCCTAGCCACAAAGAACAGATCTTCCAAATCGCCTATTCTAAAAGTAAATTTCATAAATTTAAGCTATAAACTTTTGTTGCAGAATCAAAGATTTATTATTTAATGCTGATTTTTTAAAATATTTTGATATATCACGCAAATAGTTCTTAAGCTACCCTTGTATATCCTTGTCTTTATCCACCACTGAAAATATTACTCATATCTCGGCTCACGTGCGAACATCTCCAGGCGATCCCAGATAAATGATTCACTGTCCTAGAATGCCACGGTAAAAATAGATAAGTTCACACCTAGGCCCAGACCTGACAGAGAGATGGGTGAGCTGAAGGTATATAAACGGGGTAAGCCCACAGATCTCATCACAACACTTACTAAGTTCCAGTGAGCTAGTTTTCAAACACTTGATAGAATTTTCTGTAGCGCTGCCAGTGCCGTCGGTGTTCTAAGAGTTCTCTGAAAGTATTGTTCGTAACTATATAATTTTGCCTTAGTGGTTCTCTAACTTAGGTCAAGCTATTATATTCTGTGTATTCTCTTAAATCTAATTTGAAATATTAACAAAATGGCCATGTGTTGTGCATCTGCTGGTCTGCCGTCCACCTGTTCTTGTGGACGTATTGTCATCGACCCCGGATATGAGTAAGTAGCCTCTACTTACATTAGTCTTAGTCTGAGTTATATTACAATTTCAGTGTATTTAAATTATTATCTTCCCCGTCTTCTTTCAACTAACTCTTTTACAATTTATATATTGCTTACTAATTGGTTTGCCATTTAAATTAATAGTTTTTAAAACTTTTTTTTCCAATAATTATAAACCTTTCCCACCCTCTTATAAACCCTTCCTACCCTCTTATAAACCTTCCCAACCTCTTATAAACCTTTAACACTTTGATTTAAACAATATTAACCTGAATTAATATTTATATTGTTTTGAATTTTTTAGGCTAGAAAATGCTTATTGTACCGAACAAATAATGAAATAATAAATATATATATATAATATCTGCATGCTGTAAAATCCCGTAATATATCAAAACTTCCGCGATACAGTGAACCATGAAAAGTAAACCCAATCGATAGACGTTTCATTATATATACAGTGAACCCTTATTTTCCGAGCGCAATTTGTTAACTTTCTGTTCATTTGATCAACAGGGATGACGCTGTAGCTATTTTTAGCAAATACCAGACCAGCTCGGCTAGACGGCTGAAGAAAACGGAAGCCCTGCAGATGTTCATGAATGAGTTCGGCCTGAACGAAATCGAGGCTCAGATTTTCTTCCAATGGTTCGACAAGGACGAGAACGAGGTGATGAGTCTGTGGGAGTTCCGTCAATTCTACCAGACGATTGGAAATAAGTGAGTATGAACTCTTGGCTGGAGGAGGTCTCTCTAAGAGATTCGTTTTGACTTTTCTAATGTCAGTTCTTGTGCAGTAGAGTGTCATTAGAATTTCATTAGAGTGTTTTCAGTGTATGTAACTGTTAGGAAATAGGAAAACCAAATTCTTACAACAATAAATAATTGTTTTACAAAAATGAAATAGGTAAATTCATTTTTTTTTAAATCAGCAAAAAGACAATTGAAAAAGACACGCAAACATACAAATAAATACATAAAATACACGCAAAATCCCTATACATTTATAAATGATTAGTATAATTTAAGGTAAAGTTCCACTTCTTTAATTTGAACGACTCACAGAAAACGAGGCAAAGAAATAATGCTATTTGTAACTGGCTACGTAAATTGTTGTGATATCACTGTTGTTGTAATGTTACAGCTGCGTCCCTTTGTGTCAATGCGTGAGATCCGTATTTTGTGAGCTGAGACGTCACGTGAGCTTGCTCGTAGCTGGTATTAAATTCATTAAAGTTATAGACACGCAGCTGAGCAGACGTGTTAGATGTCATTGAGGATTAGGCATAAAACTACTAATATAACATGGTGGCAGCCAACTGATCTATGGCAGAAAGAAGTTATAAGTCTAGAGGCCATCCTCCACCTTCTTTAAATGTGAATAAGGGGTTTGAGGAATGGAAACTGTGGAAACAAATGTTGATGAACTATTGCATTGTAGCAGAGATCAACTCAGAGGAGGAGCAATATAAAAAAAGCTCTATTCCTAAACACACTAGGACCAAGAGGGAACACCGTTTACAAAGGCATGCCTCTCAGAGAAAAGCACAGTACACAGGACATCATAAATGCATTTGATGACCATTTCGTGGGAATGACTGTGCTGGACTAGAACTAGATTTGCTCTACACAAAATAAACAGAGGGAAATAATCAATAAAACTATGTTCACAAAATGGGCTACCATTATTCTTGTAAATTATTAATTAAAAAACAACAAACTATAATCATTTAAATTAAGTTTGTGATTATGTTTGCATCTCTAGATAGTATCTATTTACTTATTCGCACATTATATGACCATGTGAGAGATTGAAATCTTTTAAATAATCAATAAATGTATCGTTAACTTATATATTTTTCCCCCCCAGGGCCCATGCAATGCTTGCACTGTTTTACCAGCTGGAGGAGCCCGGTACCGGCCATGTGGACATTGAAAGAACCTTCGACGCGCTGAAACACGTTGACAGCGGCAAGGGCAAGCTGACCGAGGACGAGATCGTCATGTTTCTCACGACCACCGCAGGGTACGACAAGACGATTGACCTCCACAAATTTCTCAACATGATGAGCAGAATCAACATTTACACAGGAGCTGTGTAAACAAGACCATTTTGTTTTTGTTGTTTTTTTCCGTTTATTGGCAACTTGACATCCATGATAAGACATGTACTTGTCTGTGATGAGACATTTCAGTCGCTGATAAGACAGGTCTGTCTGTACTTTAAAGACAATAAGTTACTAATTGTTAATGATTTTAATATGTGTCATATCATCTCAAGTTCTGAAATATGTGTCATAGCATCTCAGTTTCTGAAATATGTGTCATAGCATCTCAATTTCTGAAATATGTGTCATATCATCTCAATTTCTGAAATATGTGTCATAGCATCTCAGTTTCTGAAAGTTGTGTCATGTTAGCTCAAGTTCTGAAATACGTGTCATAGCCTCTAAAGCTCTGAATTCTGTGTCATAGCATTTTAAGTTCTGACACATGTGTCATAGAATCTCCTAAAAATAGGTCTCCCTCAAAACATAAAATTTTCAGATACAAAAAAATAATTGTACTGTAATGGTAATAAGATATATTCTATAAATAGGTAAAGGTTTAGGCAATGTGTAAAATTTAAGGTACATTACGTGTACACATTCAGGTGGAAGTTATAGATTTAAGTAGCATGTTCAACCCCGAGTAACAGTCATATCTTAAGTAATCAGTAAAAAGTTTACCCTTTCTACCTCTACAAAATTCAAAGCAAAAACAAAATTTGTTTTCAAATAATACAACTTGAAATATTTTTAAACTCATTATTTTCTGCCATTTAACGCAAGTTGCGATGATAAGTTTCATAGCTTTGTTGTATTCAGATGTAATATTTGAATATTCCAATTTATTTGTATTATGTATTTATGCTTCCCCACAATGAAACACAACTTTTTTTTATGGTTGGTTCCATAAGTTTGGATTTCCACTGTACATATGCTCAACATTCCATTAGTCATGAATTCACAATGCTTTTTATTTTTTTTTAAACAAAAATTATGCCCTTTAAATAATAGTGATGGCAGTCTGGATTATAACTATTATTATTATTATTAGTGGTCTAATATGGCGCGGTACCCAAAGAGACATTAAAATAAAATACATTTATGTAATAAAGAACAGCTGCATAACAACAAAACAAAAACAAATGCATACACACACCACCCACCCCCGGAAATATTATGTGACAAGCCATTGACGGCGGCCAGCAGCATCGTTTAATCGGTCAGAGTGGGGAATCGGTCGGGGTAGTAGAGTTTAACGAGATGTGTTTTGAGTGAAGTTTTGAATTACCGAATGGTGATGACATTCATGATTACCTAATGGTGATGACAGTCATGATTACCTAATGGTGATGACATTCATGATTACCTAATGGTGATGACATTCATGATTACCTAATGGTGATGACAGTCATGATTACCTAATGGTGATGACATTCATGATTACCTAATGGTGATGACATTCATGATTACCTAATGGTGATGACATTCATGATTACCTAATGGTGATGACATTCATGATTACCTAATGGTGATGACATTCATGATTACCTAAATGAAATGACATTCATTTTTGTTCTCTCTCTTTAAAGTGAATGTATTTATGGCTTGAAATGATGTTGTCCATCCATTGTTATTCCTTTGGTTTTAAAGGGAATTAAGATCTTAATAAGTAGATTAACAATATTGTATGATGACAATCTCTTAAAATTTTACAACATTTATTTTGAACATAGATCGATATTTGTAAACATAGATCGATATTTGATCTTTAATTGTAAATCATGCTTTTATACAATTTCTACAAAAAATAAACAAAATCAATTTCCATAAAATTGTTTGGAAAGTGTATTCTTTGATTGTTGCTAATGTGCCCGTGTTTTAAATCAAGACACATTATTTTATTCATTTACTACTCTCATAGCTAATCCAAATATCACTGCCTTTATTTAAATCAATTGAAGCCAATTATAATATCTCTTGTTAAGACTGGTTAAATACGAGGCTAGTTAACGTTAATTGCCCCCAATAATCAAACAAGTTATTAACTTATTTTGCAGTGCAACAATTGGAAGACTACTCAATTTCAGCATTCCCTGCAGGTCTGGGAATTCATCGTGTGATATCAAACACAGCATAAACCGACTAATCAAGAAAACTAGGAACATAACACAAACTAAACATCCTTCACTTGAAGAACTATTTGAAGAAAGATGTTATTGTAAAACTATTCACATTTTGGATGATACATCCCACCCACTTCATCACCGATACTTGGGATCGGCCCGTTCGGGGCGAATTCTTTCCGTCAGGGCGAGGACTGAAAGCTATGAAAATTCTTTTGTTCTGTATGAATTTACCAGCGTTTCCCCCCTACCCTTTTTTTTTTGAAATCACAAATCTTAATAAGAACTGATAAGTCCCCGAGTGTCTAAGAAGATTCACTGAATAGCTGTTCTCTTCACTAGTCAAATAATTTAAAATTGATGTCTTGTGTTCAAATTGTTTTATTTATGTGCTGAAAACGTACAATGCAATCAAAAAACATTTCCATTAGTTTGGATCAATAAAAAAAATCGTATCTTATCTTTTCCTATTATCAGCAATTCTTTAAACAGCTCATGGAAAAAAAGATGTCAAATGCGTGAAAGCTTTGCCACTCAGTGAAAATAACTTTAAAAAAAAAAAAATAGATGAAATAATGAAATGAGTGAAAATATTGCAATACAATTTGTTAAAAAGCTGAAAACAAAAACTAGCAGTAATGAATGAATCAACTTTGAGAGGCAGTGAGGCCGTACTGACAAATTACTTAAGATATATTGATAAAGGAGATTTTGCTGAAGAAATGTTGTTATGTAGATCATTAGAAGGCACCGCTAATGCCAAAGATATATTTAATAAGCTAAAATATTACTTAGATATCAATAATATACCAATGAAAAAAAATAACAT
Organism: Omphiscola glabra; assembly: GCA_964017045.1. NCBI lineage: Eukaryota > Metazoa > Mollusca > Gastropoda > Lymnaeidae > Omphiscola > Omphiscola glabra. The sequence continues at coordinate 21,008,849 of OZ024808.1, forward strand.
CTTGTGCTGCAGATGGTGATCTTAATTATGTTTGATAAGAAAAATGGCTGCTTAAAATTGATGAATGATAAGAATCCTGAAATCCTTCTTGTTTATTGTGTTATTTATAGGGAAAACTTGGTAGCTAAAAATATGTCTTCTGTTCTAAATGAAATACTAAATTCAGTTCTAACGTGTATCAATTAAAGCTATTGTCAAATGTGAACGTCTCTTCCAGCTATTTTGTGAAGATAAAATGCAGAACATGTGAGACTTTTACTTCACATTGAAGTAGGATGGCTTTCAAAGGGGAACTGCTTGAAAAGATTCATGGAACTATTTGATACTCTTTGTGATTTTTTAAGTGAGAAATCTGAAATGAAGTACCTGTTAACAGTTGATAAAGCATTTGTGAGTTATTTAGCCGATATCCTTAAAAAAATTTAAATATATTAAATAACCAACTTCAAGGAACAAATAAAACTCTTGTCGATGCAAAATCGAAGATATTTGGTTTCATTTACTTTTATTAAATTATGTCAGAACTATATTTGCAAAAAAATTTTTGAAAAGTTTCATTGGCTTCAAAAAATGTGAAGTGACTGATACCGCTATACCTGTTATTGCTGATCATCTAAAAAATTGTGTCAGCTCATTTAAAAGGAGTAATTTGTGATTTAAAACACATTTTTTTCCAACTTGGATGATGCAGCCGAAATTAGTGGATTTGTGTGATATTACTAGTGTGTTTTACGATTAAGCACTCGCAAAAATGATGAGTCTGTTAAATATTTATTAAACATTAAAGAAGCAATGGTATAAAATTGTGAGGAAACAGAAATCAAAGATCTGATTTCGACCAAATGTGCAAGACATCTATTGTTACTGTTTCCATCTTCGTGTTTAGCTGAATGTGGATTCAGTGCCATAAGTCATTTGCTGGATATAACAAAGCGGGGAGACTTGAGACTGAAGCTATCTAAATTGGAGCGTAACATACAATCTCTATGCAGCAAACATCAAGTGCAAGTTTCTAATTACAATAACTGTATATGTTATCTCACTCTGTATTTGTGATCTCACACTGAATTTGTGATCTCACACTGTATTTGTCATCTCACACTGGATTTGTCATCTCACACTGTATTTGTCATCTCACACTGTATTTGTGATCTCACACTGTATTTGTCATCTCACTCTGTATTTGTGATCTCACACTGTATTTGTTATCTTACACTGTATTTGTTATCTTACACTGTATTTGTGATCTCACACTGTATTTCTTATCTTACACTGTATTTGTTATCTTACACTGTATTTGTTATCTTACACTGTATTTGTTATCTCACACTGTATTTGTTATCTTACACTGTATTTGTTATCTCACACTATATTTGTTATCTCACACTGTATTTGTTATCTCACACTGTATTTGTTATCTTACACTGTATTTGTTATCTTACACTGTATTTGTTATCTCACACTGTATTTGTTATCTTACACTGTATTTGTTATCTTACACTGTATTTGTTATCTTACACTGTATTTGTTATCTTACACTGTATTTGATATCTTACACTGTATTTGTTATCTTACACTGTATTTGTTATCTTACACTGTATTTGTTATCTCACACTGTATTTGTTATCTTACACTGTATTTGTTATCTTACACTGTATTTGATATCTTACACTGTATTTGTTATCTTACACTGTATTTATTATCTTACACTGTATTTGTTATCTCACACTGTATTTGTTATCTCACACTGTATTTGTTATCTTACACTGTATTTGTTATCTCACACTGTATTTGTTATCTCACACTGTATTTGTTATCTTACACTGTATTTGTTATCTTACACTGTATTTGTTATCTCACACTGTATTTGTTATCTTACACTGTATTTGTTATCTTACACTGTATTTGTTATCTTACACTGTATTTGTTATCTTACACTGTATTTGTTATCTTACACTGTATTTGTTATCTCACACTGTAGTTGCACAGTCGAGATTGATTTAAAAGAAACTATCGTTAGTGTCACTAGCTTTGGTATCCTTTTCTTTGAATACTAATTTTAGGTCCTATGTTACGTATTGTTAATTCTACGAACCAAATCTTAAGCCATTTCAAAACCACAACGGTGCATAACGGTTACGGACTTTCACAAAATTAATGGTAGTCGTGGCAATCTGATATATTTAAAAAAAAAAAAAAAAAATTAAATCTATTTTAAATAAATGAAAAGTTTATCGGTATTCCGTGATACATTTGATTATTACAAGTTATCTATGCATGCCGTTATATCTTTAATTATTAAGAATAATTGGCATTTTTTTTTTTTTTTTTTTTCTTTTTTTTTTTTTTTTTTTTAGTTAAACTGGATAAACTGTGTTTCGAAAAGATGTGAGGTTAAAGATCTGCCTAGGGGTGTCATCGACATGGTTGTGAAGCGAAGCTCGGAGCTGGAAACCATAATCTAATCGATTAATTTTAAAATTACAAATGACAAATTATAATTCTTTAAATGTTTTAGAAAAAAATCTATATAGAATAAATGGTTCCAGTTTCAAGGAAAACCTTAGAGTACAACAAAAAAAAACTACAAAGAAGGCCAAATGTTTATTATTTTATATAATGCCCCTGGGGAAAAAAGTATTAAATGCTTACAATCTACTAGGCTCTTTAGTAATCAAATGCATAATCATCTTTTATATTGTTACTATCCAGCTGTCCTGTCAGCTACGCAACCCCTCATTACAAGTCCTCCAACTATTTTTGTACCAGATTTTAAAAAAAATAATCTAGATCCTTTATATGCGTGATATTGTTAAGACAGTTCAGTGATTTAAATGCACAGCAAACGTTTGTTAAAAATATAAGCTAGTGTTTAAATAAAATTTTAAAAAACTTAAAACAAAGTGTTTTTGTAAAAATCCTTTATAAAATGTAACATCGAGCAATAGTGTACTGCTCAAAATTTGACGAGACTTCCGCAAAATTAACGCACTTTGTAAGAATGTCACATAGGAATCCCCTACGTCAAAACTCACAACCGCACATTTTTTTAACGCCCCTGAACTATATTAATATTCTATCGACCCGCACGCTTTTACGCCGCATATATATTTCACCCACTATTTTAGACAAAGAAAAGAAAATATTTAGCAAATATATTTGCTGGAGTTCGGATTTGAGCTGGCGCTGAGCTCGGCCAAAAAATTTCTGTTCGACAGCCCTGGTCTTAGGATTTTATAGTTTAATACGGAGGGAGGAAAAGCGTACTTTAGCCAGGAGTTTTGTGCTTCCGATTATCCGGTGACCAAGTGTATTGGGGTTAATAGAGTGTTAATTTTAGACCGGGCCGTTGAAAATGGCACAACTCTATTTGTGTGTGTGAGAGTGTGTGTGTGTGTGTCGGGATCGCAGCGACCAGTGTTATAAGCATTCTTTTTTGCCCAACGCCCCTTAATAGTACCTGAAAAGATTAACCCCCCCCCCCCCTTTCCGATCTTGACTTTTGTAGCATTAGCCCACCGCCTTCTTTTGAAATGTAAATAATTAACGCACGGAAACGGTATACAACACTTATCTTCAAATTTCTCATGTGTGGCGAAAACCCCCTGTTGGAAAACCTTGACATAGACTATTCAACGCTTTAAAAAAAGGGAAAGGCTTGCAGATTTAAAGTAACAATTACATTTAACACGATCTTTTATGATATCTGGAGAATGACACTGGGGCTGGGGACGCTGCTCTTCGTGAGTGGCCGGCCAAGTGTTTCGTGCTCAGTGCCGCTTCTGCCGATTACTTGTCAGGTGAATGAAAGAGAAAGAACTAGTTCATCCAGTTGCATGCATTTACAGCAGCCCTGCACAAATCAAAATGTAAGTCGGGTCGTAATACTTAATGAAAAACTTGAGCGGGCCGAAAGATAATAGGACAGGGGGGAAAAGCTATTAAGAAAATAAAAACTATAAAGACTATTTCGTTACTACGCGGAAACTATAGCTACACATTCTCTTTTAATTATTTGCATTAACGATTCGTAGGAAAACACAATGTTTGCCGCAAAAACAAATACCCTGTTATCTAAATCAATGTTTTGATAAAACAAAAATTCAAAAACAATAAAATATTTAAGCTGAATTGAATTTTTGTATGACCAAAACTTCAAACATAAATACAATGACGCTTATTTCTCTTTGGGCTTTTTCAAATCTGATTGTCGTCTGTTCCTTTCCGCGGCTCTGTGAATGATTTGACCTATTACAGGAGCCGCATTGAGCCCTACCGATATTGGTATCCCAACAATAGGTATAAATGCGGTAAAGACACTGATGATCCCGGTGATGACACTTGTCGATGTCCAGCCTATGTTCATGTCGTTGTCTATTTTTGAGTTGTAGATGTGTGTCTTTAAGTCTGCAACTCGTTCAAGGAGATGCGCCTTGTCCTGATGCTGCAGACTTCCGGCGTTGATTTCTGTTAGGATGCTGTCAGCTCTTTCGTTGAATGTTGTAAAAGTGCTGACCAGCGTTGGAATTGTTTGATTGGCTACCTCGTTTTGAAGACCATCTATTTTTAGATTAAATTCTCTCGCCTTCTCGGCAAGCTCGACGTTACGACGCAGCCGCAACAGCTTTTGTTTAGCCAATGTTATTGACGGATCCAGTCTGCTTGAGAACGGTGGACTCAGCTTCTCCTTCGCTACTTTTGACCACAGAGCAACTGCCTTTGTTTCGATCTGCTTAAGGCGACCTGGCATTGTCTCATCTCTGGGATTTGCCTGGTCAATAACCTTAATCAACTGTTCAACACTTGCGATGAGTAAATCTACTTTCTTCATCATTTGTACGGAGTCCTTCATCAAAGTGATCTTTGACATTAAACATTCCGCTTCAGTCCGTACAGCTTCCAACAGCCTTGTTTCGTCATTGTCATAAAATATTTTATCCGGATCGTCCGTCTCATTCATGCGATCCAAAAGTTGATTAACCAAAGCCTCTAGCCTCATGACTTGCCCCCACGATTCTGACGTAATGACCGTACCGCTCATGTTTGCCATCACTGAGCTTATTTCGCTCTGAAATTCCGCCACCAGTTTTGGTAGCAGTCCTTCCAGTTCTAACCGGTTCTGCTGTTTCTTGGCCTCGTCAAATATATATTTTGTATAGCCTTGGTCCAGCTGGTCAACAAAACCCATGAGCTCTTTCAGCTGTTCCTCCTGCTTAACGGGACACTTGGCTTTGTTGTGAAACAGAACACATTTAAATCGACAGTTTTCAATTATTTTACCTAGCTCCCCACTCTGTTCTTTTAACCAGTCTTCAAAACATTCTTCGCCGTCATAATTCACGTCAAAGAGGTCTCCATGTGTGAATATGATAATGCAAGATTTCCAAAGATTTTCCTCACCGAAAATGTTCTTCAGAATTTGCATCGTGGCTCTGTTCTCCTCGGTGAACCGTTCGCCGTATTTGAGAACAAGAATTATGGCCAGCTTCCCAGACGTAGGACATCTGCTCATGGCGTGTATCATTTCTCTGCACGATTTCCATTTTGCTTCGGTTGAGTCCACACTTGTGTCCATTACACCAGGGGCGTCTACCACTGTTAATGTGCAGCCTTGTCTCAGAACGCTTGAAAACGAAATCTCCGACGTCACGGATGTGCCAGCGTCGGCACATTTAAATACAGCGCTTCCCAAGATGGAGTTTCCGGTGGCACTTTTGCCGGTACCGGTTTTTCCAACAAGCAAGAAAATCCGAGTCAGATCTTCGGATGTCATCTTGGCTGTGAAAAAAAATAAATAATATAAATGCATAAATAACATTAGTTAATATTTATTTTTAATAAATACAGAGAAAGCGCTATTTCAAGATTAGTTGTTTCCAGGTTTCTTTAAGCCAAAAAGGACGATATTTTTTTTCGGGGTGTGTGTGTGTGAGGGGGGGGGGTTGAAAGCAATCACGAGCAGCACAATGTATCGATACGCCACTGGGACTTTATCTTTATTATCGATCCCAAATCGATTTTGAGATAGTAAATTCATAGAACATTCGAATATTGAACATAATTTAAAGCACCCAATGAAGTTCGCTAAAATAGAACACTAAATGCTGAGTTAGAGAGTGCTAACATATAACACACACACGCTGTGTGCCGACATGTAACACACTGGGGTTAGGTAATGCTAACATATAAGACATTGGTTTATTGCTTAAGTTAAGAAAACAAAGCGACTTGTTTTCAGTGGCGTAGCTACGGTTAGTGCCACCAGGGGCGGGACAAGATTTTTTTCACCGCCCGTTCCACGAAAACAAACTCCGCCGGTGGCCGAAAATCCCGTCCCTCACATCAAGAACAAATTGCTGCATGGGACCTGACCGCTCTCTCTACACCCCCTTTCTATGACAAAGCACGTGCAAGCGAATACATTCTATTGGATTCCCCGAATGATTTGAGGCTATAGAAATGCTACACAGCTTCGTCTTGTGTGTTGGAGGGATTGGGTAAACCCGATTTACGTTAAGTCGTGGACTTTGTCATGTTGTTTTTTTCAAACATAACTGCGTTCACTATTTATAAACTTTCCTCGGCTTGAACTCAGCCCTTCATATAGTAAACAATAAGAAAGACATCCGTCTTGAAAGACATTCGTATTGGGTTCGATGCCAAACTAGATTTTTAAAAAAATTAATTAAAATCCAGGTTTTTTTCAAAGCGAAAAAATAATATATATTACATTGTTTGTAAGAAAAGGGAAAACTATTGCTTTGGAAGATAAAAACGCTAATTTGTTTATATAATGATATTTATCATTGAAAAGAAATGGCATAAACGGTCACACACTTAATTTCTACTGTCACGGAACTACTAAATAAGACTCGTTTGGTTTGTTTGGATAATGCAATTAAATTACTAGGCACGGTGTCAGCAGGGTATTTGGGACTCGTTAGCCTTGGACGGCAACTCATCTAAGCGAAGGCAGAACTCTGAATTCAAACCAGAAGCCTAAAATGATCAATGAATTGTTCATGAGCCCTCAAATATGAAAACAAATTAATTAAGCTCGAGTTCTCGTTTAAATAAAACGATTGACAGTCTGAAAACGTCATAAATGAAATCTTGGCATGTCGGCTGATCCTGTGGACTTTCATGCACTCATAAAGGAGCCAGGGATTGTGTCGTGTTTATTGGTGGCCCAGGTAAAACAGGGCGCTATGTTAGATCTTTGAATATATATAATGGTGGCCCAGGTAACACAGGGCGCTATGTTAGATCTTTGAATATCTATATTGGTGGCACAGGTAACACAGGGCGCTATGCTAGATCTTTGAATATCTATATTGGTGGCACAGGTAACACAGGCCGCTATGCTAGATCTTTGAGTATCTATATTGGTGGCCCAGGTAACACAGGGCGTTATGCTAGATCTTTGAATATCTATGTTAGTTAAGTGTTTTTGCCCTGTGACTAGGAAAATGGTTCTAGAAATGTTCAACTTGTGCCCAGTTCATTATGGCACTTAGGCCCAGGCTTGGACCCCCCCCCCCCCCTGAAATAAATGACTGAAATATGGACTTTTTTGTCGAGCTCAGTATGTGTTTTTTCCGCTGATGCGATTGATTGTTATTTTTACAAACCATCACACACACACATTTATATTTGATTGTTATTTTTACAAACCATCACACACACACATTTATATTTATCAAGCGCGCATCAAATGTCAAACTTTTACTCATAAACACCAAGTCATTTCACCATCATGCAGTGGCGTACCTGCGGTTAGTGCCACCGGTTTGGACAAATAAGTTCACAAACAACCCCACCCCCCCTTTTTTTTCGCTATGGAAGATAGTTTTCATTTTGCAGAAAATGACGCCAATTGACACAGAAAAAAGTACCCCCCCCCTTTTCCAGGGGTGGGCCGCCTCATCTGAGCCAACCTTCCTAATTTTCTACAAAGGTGACACCGTGCCTCATAATCTAATTCAAGTAAGAGCTACGTCCAAGTCTTAACAAGTATTGTTGCAATTAGCCACGTCATTGAACACACTTAGGAGACGAGATTTCACTATCTCAAGGTCTAACCGGCACACGTAGAATCAATCAACGTAAAAACACGAGCTAACGTATGATAAACGTATACAGTACAACACTAGTGTTTTTTTAACAAACTTTATGTCTCGGAGAAGTTCAGAAATGACGTAATTCGGGAATTCCCCTCTTTCCTCAAAAAAAAAAAAAAAAAAAAAAAAAAAAAAAAAAAAAGTCTAAGGGCCACGTTCAAAGTTTTTTGTGAAGCAGAGTAGCTTCCCTGTGGTTGCCGCCTACTTTTACCACTTTGGGTTGGTTCCAAAATCATGTTTGTTGTTTCTAAACGCGGCTACAGTAATTTCAGTAGGGTTTTATTAACATATACCAACTAATATAGTTTTAAAAAATAAATTTTATACTTTTAATCTGAATAATTTATTTCCTATCAATTCACGCTGACGTCACCCGATCCATTGTTTACTTAGCCAAACCATGACAACCACAAATGATATGAAAGCGGAATTGGTAAGCTCCAACCCATTATGCTCTTTTCTCTCCAAAAATAATTTAAAAAAATTTTCCTTTGGGATTTAACATTGTGAATTGCATTCGATCCATCTCTGTATAGTAGCTTCCGCTAATTACATAACAAATGGAAACATTGTTCTTACCTTAGTAAAAATGGATTGGCCACTTCGCCAAAAAAAAAGAGTACCGGTATCTTTTCGCCTCCAAATCTGAAGCGTCAGTTCTGGTCTCAACAGCCCTCAACCACTCGTTGAACAGGCAATACCCGAGGCTAAAAACAGCCACCAGTTCTTCTAGGGCAGTGGCTCTCAACCTTCCTAATCCCGCGACACTTTTAATACAGTTCCTCGTGATTTGGCGACCCCCAGCCACACAATTTCTTCGTCGCTAGTTTCTAACCGTAGAGTATATGAATATGTGTTTTTCGATGGTCTTTGGAAACCCCTGGGAAGGGGTCGTTCGACCCCCCCCCCCCCCAAAAGGGGTCGCAACCAACAGGTTGAGATTGGCTGTCCTAGTGAGATTAGGCATCAAGATAGAAACCAAAAAAATAATGTGTCGGGAATTACCGATTCACTAAAAATATACACTAGATATAGAGCCGTGTGTCAAGTGTGTAGAAACGATAAGCACAGCTCAATTCAGAAGGCAGATTGTGGCAACCAGGTGTGTTGCTTAAATGTTTTATTTTTACAAGTGAGTATTATGATTTTCTAACGATAATATGAATAACGCATGGGGGGTGGGGGGGGACAACTTTGTTTTTTTCTTTTTTAACTTAACAACTATGTAGGCCTAGAAAGGGATTTTTATGTCTAGCTTCTGTTGCCTTACGGCGTGAATGTGGTGCACTCGGTTCTTTCAAGATTGTCAGTGTGAACGTATCTGGCCGTTTCATTACTGCTGGTACTGGAATCGTTTTTTGCCGACTCAGCAATACAAAACTTAAAAAGAAGAAAATTCCGGTATTTTTCATTCTCTATCCGATTCGCTCTTTAACTCCTCTATTAGATTTACGAATGAAGAAATATATAGCATTGAAATATGACGTCATCGTGACGTCCTTGGTATTTCTGAAAAGTTATTTGCCTCCTTGTTATGAAGACCGCGTGACGTCCTTGGTAATTAAAAATGCGTGATCGTGACGTCGCGTCGACGTCATCCGTCGCGTCGACGTCATCGGTAACCAAAAGGCTAGTGAGTTGTTTTTTTTTTAACAGACGAACATTCCAGGACCTCTGATAACCAAGAGTGCTTAACTTTGGTAAATCGATTGGCTACGCTGTACATTTCGATCACGTTACGAAGTCAGATGTGCTCTATTACAAATACATGCTCTAAAAAATGTTTGAACGGATTAAATAGATACCGAGAAACATTTGCGTAGTAAATTGTTTATTTTTTATTTATTTATTTTTATTTATTTGTTTTTATTTTTTTTTGGGGGGGGGGGGGGAGAGAGGGGGGTGGCACTTTTTGCTTTTTATATTGAACGACTGCATTCTCGGTCAATAAAAGAAATTTTTTCGTGGATTTCGGGCAGGGGAAAAAAACCTTATCCAACTAGTGGGGAACTAACCTTCGCTGGACTGTGGTCAGGGATGTATCCAAAGGGTGGGGGTGGATCACGAACCACTTAACATGTCAAGACAACACTATTGATTTCAATGACAGTTATACCTTACGATTTTCATAATTCAAAAGTTGCATTAAGACAACATTTCATTAATTCTCGAGATGGTGAGCGTTTACTAATATATTTACCCAAATGACTCAAAGACAATTAATTCTCGAGTGTGCTTTAAACTCACTCCTAACACAACATTTTGTTTTCGACCGATTAGCCGCAGAGTAAGAAACCCGGTTGTTGAAGGAATTAAATGTAGGTCACATTTTCTCACGTTCATGTGCATGCATAAATCTGGCTGCTCTTTTCTTTACTATCAACATCTATGCTAACTAGAAATAGACCATTGCGAGGGTAAAAGCATTTCCTACGAGATAGATCTAAAGAAATTTACTTTTTTAAATTCAAAAATTGTGTTCAATTCAATTATTACAACAGAAAAGCATTTAAAGACTATTAAAATGTGCCCCCCCCCTTACCTTCAAGCTTAAAAATTTTTTTTTTTTTTAAATTTACATTTCTAAAAACGTATGATATACCATCCTCACCACACCATGGTGTGGTGAGGATGGTATATCATACGTTTTTAGAAATGTAAATAATTTTTTATTTTTTAAAAAATTTTTTTTTATTTTATTTTTTTTCTAAAAACGTATGATATACCATCCTCACCACACCATGAAGAAGTTTTGGATTGTAGAAATAGATAGGCTAAAGCTTGAAAGTGAAAAACATGTTACAAAATAAATTTTTTGTTTTACATTCTGCCGGTAACCAATTATATTTGTGTTTTTTTTTAAATTAACTTCCTTTCATTCAATTAACTAATTATAAAATTGTTGGACTGCGATAAAGCTTTAAAATAGATTAAATAGACACGAACAATCTGTGTGTCAATATAACAATATATATTAAGCTTTAACAATAAATTTACATTACACATAAGTAAACGTTCAATTAAAATCTTGCTACTAAACAAAACGAAACCGGAGAATGTAAATATATGATTCCTTTTTACCATGAATCAAAGGTTGAGAAAAAAAAAGAGGAGGTTTCTGTAACGAACAAAAAATAAATAAGATCATACAATTCAAGGGACATACGAAGCTGTTGAAAAGGTAGTGCCCATGTCAGTCAAGGTAGTGCCCATGTCAGTCAAGGTAGTGCCCATGTCAGTCAAGGTAGTATCCGTGTCAGTTGTCTGAGATTTATCTGAAATCGTTTCTACTCCCATGTTTCGATTTCTGTAGGATTCGAAATGTATAACTTTAACCTTAAATCAGTTTGTTTTATTTCGGTAGAAGTTAAGATGTCAAGTCATAAGTAGTTTTCAAATTATGACTAACTATACGGTGGGGGTGGGGGGCAGACTCTGATAAAGCTCCATTAACTTCGTAGGAAACAAAAAGTTTGTATGAGTAAACATCTATGTCTTAGATTTAATTCAAAGGACAAGATAAAAACTTAATTTTAACAAGGGCAAAAAAAAATAATTATAAAAGAAATAAAAAAATAAAAGGAAGGATTCTCACAACTATTTAACAACAACAACAAAAACACCCCCCCCCCCCCCTTTTTTTTTCTACCCCCCATACACACCCTTTTCTTACTTTATTTTCAATTTATTAAATGGTTGTTTTTGATTGGCTGACCATTTAGCAGTTACGTTTGAATGTGTCATGTTTCCTTTTTTTAAACCTTAATTGTACATTTAAACCTACACAAATTCTGTTGCTTATTATTCGAAGTTGTGATCTTTTTACGCCTCGGTTTGTATGGAAGTCTAAATTATTGTGTCAGTATATTTTTTATATTTTTTTAGGCTGACAGTTTGAATTCCATCAACAAACAATAATTAAACTCATTGAAATAACAAGCAATAGAGAAAAAGGGGCATCAATATAATAGTACGTTTTGATGTAAAATTTAATTTAAGCTTTCGTTTGAAGGCATGGAGCTGAAAGGTGATATTTGTAATTTAGTCATTTAATTAAAACATAACTCTCATTTCTACAAACAGGAAATGGGCGTGTATTTCATTAAAAAAATATTTTAAAATGAACTTGTAACAATGGAGCTGACTGTTTTAGACTTGATTGCTTCTAGGAGTCACGGGTAGCATTTGAGACAAATTTAACTGCCTAGCACTGCAGGGCTATCGGGCATTTTGATTTAACTCTTGAACACACGCATTTTTGACACACGGTTGGTGTGTTAATGTGTTATCTGACCTAAGATAAGGGAACACAATCAGTTGTTTGATCCATTGCCGCCTACAGCGGACTAATCAGAAGCGATATCACTAGAAAGTATGGAAAAAAAAAGTGAACAAATCAGCCGCCACACCGGTTAAAAAAAAATATCGTTTTTAAACAAAAACAAGAATAAAATAAATTTGCTTTGCGCCAGTTATGGGGGAACATCAACTCTTCGTTAACATCAATGTTAAATGTTACATAACAGTAATATACGTTTTTTATTTTTCCAGCAAACATGTCTGCAGTCACAGAATACACATTGATACTTGTGGGCAAAACAGGAGTCGGTAAGAGTGCAGCCGGAAACACGATTGTTGGAACATCCGAGTTCAAGGTCAGCGACACCAGTGAGTCTGTTACATCTGAATGTCAAGTTAAAGAAAGTGAGAATTTCGGTTTCAAACTGACCGTAGTGGACACACCCGGCGTAATGGACACAGCTGTCAACAGCGACGAAGCTAAAGAGAAAACCTGTAGAGAAATGATAGAAGCCATCTCCAAATGCCCAGATTCTGGAAAACGAGCTCTATGCTTGGTACTGAAGTATGGCGAGCGCTTCACTGAAGAAAACAAGAAATCATTGGACATTTTAACGCGTGTGTTTGGTGATGAGTTCCTGTCCAAGTTCTGTGTCATTATATTTACATTTGGGGATCTGTTTGACACAGAATACGATGGGAAAAAGTCTTTTAACCAATGGTCTCGTCAGGAAACCAAAGGAGAGCTGGCGACGTTGCTGAAAGAGTGTCAGTACCGATGTGTACTTTTCAGAAACAAAACCAAATGTGATGACATCAAGAAAAACCAAATTCAAAAGTTGATCAAATATGTAGAGGAACTGGATGAAGGCTACACAGATGATACATTTGCAGAGGCGAAAAAGAGACACAAGCGATTGCTTCTTGAAGCGATTTTGACAAAAGTACTTGAAGTTTTTAGTACAAAGAATCGATTGTTACGTCAAGATATAGATAAAATGAGATCGAATGAGATCGATGAAAAGCGCGTTCTATTTCTGAAGAATAAAGCGTTGACAGTGTTAAATGAGATTGATCAACATGACGAAGGTGTTTTCTATGACAATGAGGAGAAGAGTTTATTGGAAGTTCCAAGGGTGTGCTCTCAACAGATTATACAAAAATGTGATGATTTAATTCATCTAGCGAAATTGAATAAGCTGAAGCTTAAAATACAAAAAGAAATAATGTCCCTGGAATATAAATGTATCGACTGCACGCCATCGCAATGCTCTTTAGAAACCATGAGAAAACTAGAGCAAGAAAATCAAAATTTACTTGAAAAATACAAAAGATACGGCTTAGACTTCAGCGGAGGTGACTTGGTGAAATGCGAACCGTCAAGGGATTACGAGGGCGAAAAAGAATTCCTGCGGGAAAATGACTTGTGTTTCTTCGATGACGTGAAGAAGCAATGTGATCTCCTCACCAAATCCCTGGGCCGTTTAAAAAATGGCGTCCTCTTCGAAATGAACAGAAACGAAATTCAAAAAAAGACGCAGTCCTTAAGGAGAGAACTGGACGCAGTGCCGAACTCAGAGATTAGCACGGGTCATTTGACAACCATTAAAACAGAAGCGGAAAGCCTTCTTCAGAAGTGGGAAGCAAACGACAACATGGTCCAAGCTCTAGAGCCGTTGCGAGAGCTGTTGACGCGGGTTGAGGTGAAGATAAAGAACTGTGAGAGCAATTTCAAGGCAGAGGTTATTGCCGGTGTTCTTACGGTCGGTTCCGGAGCTGTGAGCGCTTTAGGGGGCGTTGCAGGTTTAAGTAAAAACTTCGCGGCTCTTGCACTCAGCAAAGCAGCTCCAGGTGTAGCCACAGCCATGAGAGCCAGTGGGGACATCGCAAAATCCGTTGTGCGGTGGGTGGGAAGCAAAGATTCTAAAGACAAATGAATACAACAAAGAATGCAACCAAAAGTTACAAATAATAAGAAAAGTTGCAAATGATACAAAAGTTTGGACAATGTCATTATGGAACATACATAAAACATGAATCTTTATATAAACAAGAAATACAAGTATAATAAACCAAATTATATCGTGCCTTATATATGTCATTATTGTACATCAGAGATATTTAACTTTAATATATATATATATATATATATATATATATATTTAAATTCATTGACTTTCATGTGTGAGGTTACATGCATTTACCATTCAAAACACATGCTATATTCAATGTGGATTTTTATATTATTTTGATTTTTTATTATTATCAAATTGTAATTTGGAGGGTTGGTAAAAAATTAACTCTACTTGCATGTATTGTAACTTTTGATTGAAAATATAACATGAAGCTTATATCACCGAGAGCATGTTAAAACTCAGTGGCCCACCTAGAATTTATGATACCCAAGATGACCCACAGCCCTTCTCTTACATTAGGGATTACAATAATTGAAACTTTAAAAAAAAATTTGTGGCGTTCTGCTCATTTTATACATTAAAGTCGGGATAAATTAGGAAGATCTTACAGTTGTAGAAATAATGTAAGACATTTGCTTGATTTTTTAATTGAATAGACGTCTTTTATTGTCTTCAATCTGATGTTGTCTAGTCAACAAGCGAACTCTGGCAGTTTCTGCTTTTGTCACGAAAAGTTCATTTATTTTTCAACGTTCCTCAAGAGTACGGGAAGCGCAAACGGGCTGGACACTCGAATTAATTAAGTACTAATCCTTAAACAAAAACATCTTAACATGACAAGTGCGCCGTGCAACTCTTAAACTTTTTTTTAGGTACGGTTACGATATACATACATTATGTAAATTAAATTTATAATTATAATAATACTTTTTTGTTTGTACGGATTAAAGGTTGTATGCTGTTACGTCTGAATTTGCTTTTATTTTTCCTAATCAAGATTAAAGATTAACGTTAAGTGTTTTATTTCCACACATTGTTTTACTGCGTTCATTTTTACAGGGTTCCCAATACTTTGTTTTACTCATTTCCTTTTTTGTTTGATAACCTGATTGCAGTCTCTCCGCCGTTATTACCATTTAAATGACTTAACTTTGTACCTATGCATAGAACTTTCAAGTAGATCATAGCTTCCCCTTACCCTACCTTCTACGCACGTTAACTCAACAAGGCAGACGCGGTCAATCCCCACTCATTTGAGTAAGGGAGTCAACCCGCGTTCGCCGAAACAGGCATACCCTAGCTGATTCGCTACCCTACCCATCCTACCCTCTCCATTCCCGCGAACGAAGCGGTTTGCGACGAACCACTAACTATCAGCTGAACTCTAGAGTTATAAACATTTTGGTTATAAACTGCACTCAAAACACATCTCTTTAAACTCTACTATCCCGACTGATTCCCCCATCTTACAGTTAAACGATGCTGCTGAGTGCCGTCCATGGCTTCACGTGTAAATAGTTTTGGAATGGTTGAAGCGAATACATATTTGTTGTTTTTGTTTTTTTTTTAAATTTATGTAAATTAATTTTTAAATTCATGTTTGTTTGTTAAATTGTATGTACAGCGGGGTGAGCCCAGTCCTAGGCTGGGGTACCACGCTATAGAAAACTACCTATAATAATAACACTAATAATATTTAAAAAAAGATAATTCATACATTATTTTATCATTTGCTTGATTTTGTTTGCAAAATGAATGTTTTTTGTTTTATTTATATAAATAATAACATTGAAAATATTTTAAAGGGCATACTTCTGTTCGACATTTGTCATTCAGTGTAACGAGGTGAAAGGTCAAAGTTAGTAGTGTGACTTCTACACGTAAGGTGGAGATCAGTTCCCGTTTATTTGGACTCGGCTCAGCGTCGACACATAGCAGTGAATTCACGAGAGGACAGCTGCACTTAAATAACTGTAATTGACATTTAGTTGAGGGGTTCTCATTTTGTTTTACCCTATTCCACGAGCCAAAATTTTATGCGGGATCCCTGACAATGATACCTTTTTTTTTTAAATCTGCAAAATATTACTCTGGGTTGAAGTGTGGTACTTGTCAAATTTGGATTTTTTTTGATCTATAATTGTGTGGGATCTTGGGTTGATCTATTGTTGTGTAGGATTTTGGTTTATCTTTGATTGTGCGAGATCTTCGTTTATCTATGATTGTGTCGGATCTTGTTTGAAATATGATTGTCTGGGATCTTGGTTGAGCTATGATTGTGTCGGATCTTGGTTGATCTATGATTGTGTCGGATCTAGGTTGATCTATGATTGCGTCGGATCTAGGTTGATCTATGATTGCGTCGGATCTAGGTTGATCTATGATTGTGTCGGATATAGGTTGATCTATGATTGTGTCGGATCTAGGTTGATCTATGATTGCGTCGGATCTTGGTTGATCTATGAGTGTGTTGGATCTAGGTTGATCTATGATTGTGTCGGATCTAGGTTGATCTATGATTGCGTCGGATCTAGGTTGATCTATGATTACGGCTCCTGGTTTAATTCTCAAACGAAATGAAATGATTAAGAATAAGAGCCAAAACTACTACTACTGAAATGGCTTTTTTTGAAAGTTATAATTTTTGTTTCTTTCTGTGTGTGTTTTATTTTCATTTGCTAAGTATGGTTGCTTAAAATCCTCCCTCTCCCCCACCCCCACCCCCCCCCCTTTTTAAAAAAAAAAAAAAAAAAAAAAAAATTTAAATATGTATACATGTATATTTGATTTAAATTCAATGGAAAATAAAAAAAAAAACAGAATAGGCTTAAAATTACCCACCAGCACCGTTCTCCTACAAGCAGGAAGTGTAAACGATTGCTTCGTGGGATGTCTAAAAACATTGAATATGGGAACCTTTGAATGAACTTTTAGCCATCAATTAGCCAAACAAGAAATAACTTGGTGGGATTACACTTGTGTGCTCCGTCTCTTTGTGCCGCTATCTGGAAATGTCAGAATAATAATAATAAAGGTCAACGGATTTTTGTATATTTTTCCATTATATGTCAATAGCATTATCTGGATTACTAACAATATTTGGTTGATCAGAATTTGAGCATAAACCTGATTCGTTTTTCTTTTTAATTTAATAAGGATATCAGGCATTTTTACTTATGACGAAATAAGATAATTGTAAAATCAAAACGAAAAAAAAGAAAGAAAGAAAGCATTTCGTGGCTTCCGTTTTGTGGTCCACCACATGAGTATTTGCGGTCCACCACAAGAGTATTTGTGGTCCACCACATGTGTATTTGTGGTCCACGACATGAGTACATGCGGTCCTCCACATGAGTATTTGTGGTCGACCACATGAGTATTTGTGGTCCACCACACTAATATTTGTGGTCCACCACACGAGTTTTGTGGTCCGCCACATGAGTATCTGTGATCCACCACATGAGTATTTGTGGTCCACAGCGTGGGTATTTGTGATCCACCACACTAGTATTTGTGGTCCACCACATGAGTATATGTGATCCAACAAATGAGTATATGTGGTCCACCACATGAGCATTTGTTGTTCACCACATGAGTATTTGTGATCCACCACACGAGTTTTTGTGGTCCACCACATGAGTATCTGTGATCCACCACATGAGTATTTGTGGTCCACCACATGAGTATTTGTGATCCATCACACGAATATTTGTGGTCCACCACACGAGTATTTGTGGTCCACCACATGAGTATTTGTGGACACTCAAACGAACGTTTCTCTAGCATCCTGGGCGCTTTTGTTGATCCCACCAGTTACTGAATCACCGACTAGGGTAATAGTTTATGGGGTAATTATGACAACTTTTAAGTTAAGCAGATGAGCCGTTTGGGGGGGGGGAGTCAGTCGTTGGTTGTAATACACTATAAATGCATCCCTGGTAAAGTAGGTCGCTGTTATTGTGTCCACTATTTGACTCCAACTGGGTGAAAATGATTTTGGCTGTCGTTTCTATTTTGGTAGTGGTGCTTGGTGGAATAGCTGGTGGAGTCGAAGTCAAATATGAAGAGGTAGGATGAGTATAGTTGTATAGTTAAATAAACAATCCATAGATTCCTTTTTTACTCCAGTATGGCTTTAACGAGGGCTTGGAGAGAAATATTGTATGATATATTGAATGATATATTACATGATATATTGTATGATATATTGTATGATATATTGTATGATATATTGCATGGCATGTTGTGGATATTAAAAAAATAAGTTTAATTTTGATTATACAATTTTCCAATCAAACTTTTTTGCGTGAAATTTATGTTTTTTTTTCCCCGCAAATCCTTTCCTTAAAGACTAAAAGAATGAGAAAAAAAACAAGATAAATGGATATATTCATTCATGTAAAGCATGATACATTTATGAAAACTACTAGAAAATGATAAATGACCAGTCAGTAAATTCGCTTTAATGCTCACTACTAAAAATTAGGATGAATGGCATCAACCATTAGCCATTAATGTCATTTAAATGCACACTGCCAAAGCGTTGAACTTTATGGGATCAATTCAATTGTTTAAAAAAAAAAAAAGAAATGTTCAATACTTTCATAATAATGACGACTCTTTTTGTGACTTAGTCATCTTTTTTTTTACAAAATGTGAATTTTAATGTTAAGACGCCAACTTCTCTACTTTAAATCAATGTATTTATTAGTACCTAATGGAGCCATAATGATCAATTCATTGATCGTGGCGGGCCCTCAAAACATAGAAGTAGAAGAGTTTGTTTCTTTCATTTATTGTGGCTACCCACATCGCAATGGACACATTAAATGTGTTAACACTGATTCGGTTGCACAGTCCTGAAAAAAAAAAGAAAATTAATCTCTAATTACTCAAAGATGCCTTCAGATAAAATTATGCATCAATTTTATTTTTGTATCTTATAAACTCCACAATGATTTTTGTTTTCTTAAAATAATATTTAAAAAAAAAATATTTGTTAAACAAACAGTTATCTGCCCTTGAGGACCAGCTCAAAGAACTGGACTCTGGTCTGGACAAAGCTCTTGATATAGTGTCGATGCTTAAAAGTGAGGTTAGTGGATCTATTATGAGTGTTGAATTCAGGTTGTTATAACATGCACATTACAGCAGTACAATTAGTCTGTCACTGTGTTGTACAAATAGGACGAAGATCCTGCAGGATCATTGCAAAGATCCTGCAAAGGACGGAATATAAACATTTCACATTTTAGTTTTGCAAGAGTTTATAATCATGTAAATTAAGCTAGTCACGTGACATCTTGACTAACGTTAGATCACAATTAGATGAACACTTTGGTGGAAAGCCTTCATCAGCAAACACAGTTTTGAGGGGGGAGGGGGGGAAATGAGAATTAAAACATCAGTTCTTAGCTTGCTACCGTACAAGGGCTACATATTAACTGTTTAAGTCCAACATGAAAGCGTTTTTTTAAAATTGTAATAATTTTTAAGCTATCACTTCTGTTGTCCTTACGACTTAATTGTCACGGCTTGAACGCCATCTCAGCTAAAGTACCTAAATATCAGTTAATTTGCCTTCCCCATCCTAAGAGCCAAAAAATAGAATAAATATATTTATCACATAAATCTCTCTGCTAGATCTTAATCCTGGTACGTCACAAATAGTTAAAAGAACCTTCGGATTTTATCGGGGCTATGGGGAATCCATTTTATGTCCGCACCCTATATGTCTTCCAAAGTAAGATGAAAACTCTGTCTCCTGGGTTTTCTATTGCGCCGTAAATGTTTATTTTGCCTTAATTTAACTATTTTTACACTATCAAAACCTATTTCCAAGCCTAAACAAACACATCTACATCCTCATTAAAAGATACATTTATATCATTGTTAAAAACATATACATTTAAATCCTCATTACAAAGATAATATTATTGTTAAACGGATACATTTACATCATGGTTACGTACCGTCATATTGTTTTGCAAATGTAATCATTTTTCCCTCGTTAGATCAACAATATGTAACTAAAGGACGGAAAACCAGTAGGCCTATACAAAAAAAACCTAAAAAATACAAAAGCAGATTACGATTATTCAATTTGCATATACCAATAAAATTATTTTTGAAAATACAAAATCAAATTTACAGAAAAAAAAAAAAAACTTTATTAACTTACGGCACAGGTGAAAAAATGTAATTCTTGAAATATGCAAATAATAATACATACACACAAAGTCAATTCTCGTATGGATCCTATGTGTATATTACATATCGTCAGTGCCTAGGAAATTTAGCGATAATCTCTTGCGGCTGGGAAAGCTGCCGGCGTGCTTGTAGGATGGGAGCTAGAGCCACAGATAAGAAATTCTAGAAATACCAGCAACCAGTAGCATTTTCTTAGAACAAATTCGAAAGTAAATCACCCTTTCCAAATAAAATAATGCGTGGGTACTTTTAGAGCCTTTTGAACAAAAATAAAGTCAACACAAAGGCTATAAACAGATACTTCTATATCGTTATGAAACAGATACTTCTATATCTTTGACAAAGAGTATTATCCACTCGTTATTGCACCGATTACGATGAATTCGTCTGTTGACAGTTTCCAGGCAAGACGTTCAGCCAGGATGGACCCGTTGACCTCACTCCGCTTCGTGCGTGTTTGCGGCCTCTGGAAGCCTGGAGGACGGAGGTCAGCGCTGGCCAAAAATTTACCATGACATACCGGGAGATCTCTGATAACGTCACCATCACGTGGATGGACACTGCGACTGTATTACAAGGTTCGACCCCTTTTTTCAGTTATATAGAAAAGCAGGCAAAGAACAAAAAATAAAAATATTGTCCACATGAAGTTTAACCAGTAGGTTATGGCTATAATTTAGTGGACAGACAATTATTTTCATCTTTAAATTCGTCCTAGGAAGCAACATAGACGATTCTATAAGATCTTTTAAATTGGATAGGATCAAGAGAAAATCTTGTCACAAATGACTGGGTTGGGCTTGAACAATGGCGCTCCATTGATTATTCATGTAATGTATAATGTGTTTTGTTCGAGACTTCCCAATATGTAGCACCACATTTATTTAATGATAAACGTGCTGGGGGGGGGCGATTACCGGGGGAAGTGGGGAATGTTTTTGAGAGTTTTGGGGAGGTTGAAGATTAATGGATGTTAACGGTTGGAAAGAAATATTACTAGACTATGTTGAGTCTATCAATACATTCTCTTGTTTATAATTGTTAATGAGGAATTTCTTAGTCATTCATTAACGTCTGTGTTGTCTTCGTTATATTCCTCAAAGTCTGGATGATGAACTTTCACAGAGAAGAGCAGCCTCGCATTAACCAACACCAATACTACTTGGTACGCGACGGGCCATACCTCATACGATCATCTCATCTGGGAGAAATCTATGTCTCCTTAACGATGACTTTTTACGATACAAAACAATTGCATCATATCCCCGGAATGGTAGTGACCGCAGCTATATGCTTGAATTTTAAGTTTCAGAAAATTTAAGATTTTATCTCTAAAATCTACTCTAAATCTAATCGAAAATCGTGTATTTCTCTCATTCATAAATACAAGTTTGTGTATATTATTCTTTAAGTTCGAGAGCTACAAAAAGTGATAATGAATAACTGATTTTATGAAGTCAACATATATCAGTGCTTTGAACGAATCCTATGATAAGTCCAGGAGTAGGAGATATGCGGTTGTCTCAATTATCTTCATCAGTCCTCATTTTTTACCGGGATGGTGCATTTGGAATTAAGCCTCAACATGAGATTCCTCTGAAGGTTCATTTTATGGGCTTTTACGGATTCCTCAGTAGTCGATGCAACGCTCTGGTAGCCTTCCTCTGACCCTGAAACAGCAACGCTGCCGTGGTCTTCCTAAGACCCTGAAACCGCAACGCTGCCGTGGTCTTCCTCTGACCCTGAAACCGCAACGCTGCCGTGGCCTTCCTATGACCTGAAACCGCAGTGCCTGGTACTGTAGGCACGCAATGCAGGTTGTTTGACAGCCATTCTGACAAGGTGGCCAAACCAATTCATTTGGTAGTGGACTACACTTGTCCTCTGAACTCTTGTCTCTTTCTCTCTATCCATGTGGCCGCCATCATGCGAATGATCATTCAAAGAAACACTATGATCTATTCGCGTCTTTAATTGTGACAGACATCGAGGCTCATGCTATATTTTAGAGGAAATAATATCCAATGTTCTTCGTCCAAGACAGTAGTTTGATTAAGATGTTTATTTTCTTAATTTATAATTGCATATTTAATGTATTTTTTTATTACGACATTCTGCAAGTGGATCATGCAGTATTAAGTATAATTTTAGCTGTCATAAAAAAAGAGTATTACCATCATAGCTGACCTCAGCGTATATATAGAGTATATCATAATCAAATCCCCCAGCTTCCTATGCTGAGCTGTCGGGGAAAGTCATGGAGTCCAGTGTTACGTTGCCAAACAGCTTGAAACCAGATTCGATGATCCTAATGACTGCCACCTGCGGGGACAAGGGGTAAGTGAATATGTTATGGTTTCTGTTAAGTAAGCTATGGCAGAAAGTAGTGCAACCAGGGGAAAGAATGTATGCAGAGGAGAAACTTGATATCATTTCTCATAACTTGATCTCTGTGCCTCTTTTGAAAATCTTAATTGAATTCGTGCTGCAACTCATTTCTATATTGGTTTGATACAACTCTGAGTAAAAACTCTTAACTATTTTATCTACTCTCTGACACTTGAATCATATTCTATTCTGTTGATAATCTCTAAATATAAGATGAATATCAACCAATTCCACTAAGACAACATGAATATGTATAACCCAAGTCAACCAGTTTAAGTACAGCTTACGTTACAATGCTAACTCCTGTCAATCAGTTCCACTAACAATTGAGTTACAATACTAATACTAACCAACAGCTCAAATATGACTTAAGTTACAATGCTAACTCCTGCCAACCAACTCCAAAAAGTGAACCAGTGAGATCATATGGGATACCGATACTGGATCTTACAGAAGTTTCTGATATTTACATGGTAACGTATTGAGAGGGTCTGAAGACAGAAGTGTCTGAAATTTACACGGTAACGTATTGAGAGGGTCTAAAGCTAAAAAAAAATAAATACCACCATGTTTTTCGAATATTCTTATTTTTTTTGTATTCGAATATTCATTACGTTTGTGTTTTCCTCCTATTCGTAATTTTTCTCATTTGCCAGCCCTTCTTATCTTACTGAAATCCTTTCTCTCTATTCGACAGCATCGTTCCTCCGCAGACACGCGTATACTTTCTGTTCTCAGAAGACGCACTAAAACATACGGTGAATGATCTTTCTCTTTATGTACCCCCAAACATTGGAATTCTCGTCCAATGCACATCTGTAATATACCGACCATCCAAGGCTTCAAAACTGCCCCCAAGACACATCTCTTCAAATTCTGCTATGCTACTCATTCTCTGACTGATAAACAATGCTCGATACTACTGTCTGCCGTCGATGGCTAAACAGGGGTAGATAGTATTTGTGTGGGCGAGGTCAATCTTTTTACACAGTTGTTTAAATGTATCATATTATGTAACTGCTAATTTTTATGGGAAGCGCAATGAGCTTAGCCTTAGGCTGGGGGTACTGCGCTATATGAGACCACTTTAATAACAATAATAATATAAAGTAGGCATCCTTTCAGAAAATACGTTAAAACGTATAGAAATATTCAGGTTTGAATGCGGGCTCAGAATTTGTTCTAAAAAATTAAGCAAGCCCCTTTGCCTTCCAATGCATTCAGTAAACACTGTTTAAATTATCAAAGAAATGGACAGTCTTTTGAATTCTGGGTGAACGAGGCAACCTCTGCACACCAGGTCCTGTCCGAAGACCCCATGCCCGTAGTGGAGCTGAATGTTACAGGGGACGTTGTCTATCACCCAGGAGAGGACGCTGTTTTCAAGGTAACGCACTCGTTGTTCGCTCAGTATTTACGTGTGCCAAATAGAAAGTTAAAACACAAACAATGCGCTTTGCGTATTCATGAAATTTTCCATTTTATGCTTGTATTTTAACGCAATAATATCTTCCTCATTTTCGACACAAATAAGTCCAAAGAAAAGTTAGTTTTATACACTAAGGCTTAATCGGGTGCACTTTTTTTTTTTATACTGGGTTCGTGTTTTTTGAGAAAATGACCGGTGGGTCCAAAGGTTAAAAAAAAAGGAAATATAATTAACTTCTTCTTTTTTAAAATATATGTCTGCCTTTAAACAATAGCCATACAGACAGTCCTACAGATAGTCCTACAGACAACCCTAAAACATATCCGCGGCTCTTTATTTATTAATTTAATAGTTACCTGCCCCTAAAAAAATTTTTTTAACCTGAGCTCACACGCCACTCATGGCAGCCTTTTTTCATTCAGTACTATTAATATAAACAGTTGGAATAAGGCGAGGGTGGTTTCAAAAAAGAAGAAGGAACACTCCAGAAGCAAAATGTACATACAAGATGTTCTGGTATGGCATCTTTCCGTCTACGAGAGACGATAGATTTATCTTTTCTGATTGCAGCTTTTTAAAAAAAAAAGATATTCTATGTCGATCCAAAATCCATTAATTTAGTTTTAAATACCGCACACTGTCGGAGAGAGAAAAAAGTTTGTTACACATTATAAAAGAACGTGCGTTAGATTTCTTTTTTTTAATTCAATGACTTTAACGTCCAACAATGGATGCAACGTCAAACTATGGATGTAACGTCAAACATAGGATGCAACGTCAAACAATGGATGCAACGTCAAACTATGGATGTAACGTCAAACAATGGATGCAACGTCAAACTATGGATGCAACGTCAAACAATGGATGCAACGTCAAACAATGGATGTAACGTCAAACTATGGATGCAACATCAAACTATGGATGTAACGCCAAACAATGGATGCAACGTCAAACAATGGATGCAACGTCAAACAATGGATGTAACGTCAAACTATGGATGCAAAATCAAACTATACATGCAACGTCAAACAAGGGATGCAACGTCAAACTATGGATGCAACGTCAAACAATGGATGCAACGTCAAACAATGGATGTAACGTCAAACAATGGATGCAACGTCAAACAATGGATGCAACGTCAAACTATGGATGTAACGTCAAACAATGGATGTAACTTCAAACAATGGATATAACGTCAAACAGTGGATGTAACGTCAAACAATGGATGTAACGTCAAACCGTGGATACAACGTCAAACTATGGATGTAACGACAAACAATGGATGCAACGTCAAACAATGGATGCAACGTCAAACAATGGATGTAACGTCAAACCATGGATGCATCGTCAAACAGTGGATGAGCTGATGTTGAAAACACTTTGTGGTAACAGAAGACTTGCTTTCAAAATTCCAAACCATGATAACTAAGCTGTTAGCGTCTGATGTGATGAATTAATTAAAGGCAAAACTATGTTAATTAATTTTTAGGCACCCAAAGGGGATCGTAATATTATTTTTTTAAATTGTTTTATTGATAATAACAAATTAGTCATCGATTATGTTATAAGTAGACATGGGCGTAGCGAAGATTAGTGCCACTCGGGAGAATCGGGGGGTAACAAACTTTTTTCCACACACGAAACACCGACCTTTTAAATTTACAAAACATTCGGATTTTTCATCTCCTTTTTTCATAAATATTTTTACACTATTGCGCGACGTGGTGATCAGTCAATTATTATAATGTTATGATTGCTGATAAAATTGTATTTGATTTTCTTTTTTAGAATAATCAATTTGAGTGCATTTTAGAGTATTCCGTAAAACTGACTATTCACAGAACATAATATTGTGAGAAGGCGAAATAAGCGCTATTATTTTTTAAATGTATAAATTCTTTATTCTAGCTTCGCTTTTGCTCGTGTGCTTCTTTCTTTCTGTCTGGGCGTGTGCCAAAAATCTTCGGACGGCTAATTGACCCACTCCCCGTCAACCTATCGAGCTCAAACTTGGAGCATAGCCTCGTCGCCGATGGCTACACATACTATCACATTTTTTAGCCTTACCCCAAAAACACCATCCTCCAAAAAGAATTTGTTCCTGTATTTCAAGGGGGAGATGAGGGAAGTATGCCGCATCTGATTTCACAAAATAAAATTCCCGATAACTGCGCTAATTGAGATTTAAAAAAAAAAAATCGCAAGTGCGGTTGATGGGTAATATTTTCTGTTTTTTTTCCTTAAATAGATAGTGAAATGAATGGGCGGTGAAAAAGCGGGTGGGACATTGGAATATTAATATAAAATAAAAAAGTAAAGACATTCATATGAAGGGTTTATAAGGAAAATAAAATTGCTTTCATGGTTTTTTCTAATTTTTATTTAAAACATCACAGATAACGAGTAATCAGCCAGATCATCCATCAGGAATGACTGCCCAGATGGAAGTGTACTCAAGTCTCGTGGACTTACAGACCGGAGAATTTGAGATGAGATCTCTCAAACACAATGCAAATACGTTTGTCGAGATTCTGGACGTGTAAGCTATGCTCACAGGGTGACCATTTAATGATTGGAGTTGAGGCTAGAAAGGCATTTAAAATTCAATTCCTTAATATAAAAAAAGTTTGGGTGAATCTTCGTCCACGGTTGCTTGGCCGAGAAGCCGATTACTTGCCCTTCTACTGTGAAACTAGAAGGCGATGTGTGGGGTCAATCTACTGAATAACGAGAGGGTGATTGAAGGCCAATCTACTGCATAACGAGAGGCCGATTGAAGACCCCTTTCTAATCTGATCAAATAACTTATTCTTACTCCTAGTGTCTGTATTTATTTCTAGAAAGAGCGACGTGAATTCATCGGAGGCTACCGTGAGGATGAAGATGGCGGAGCGCATGAAGAGTGGTATTATCAAAGTCTCACTCTACAAATCACTGAATGGAAATGTTGTATTCTTCTTAATTGTAAGTAGAAGTGTTTCCATCAAATCACAAGCACTGTAAATAGTGAAACTATGGAAGACAGGCAATGGATTTACTTATTGACCAAATATATAAATTTTGGCCCGTGAGCAGGACAATTTTTGGCCCGTGAGCAGGACAATTTTTGGTCCGTGAGCAGGACAATTTTTGGCCCGTGAGCAGGACAATTTTTGGTCCGTGAGCAGGACAATTTTTGGCCCGTGAGCAGGACAATTTTTGGTCCGAGAGCAGGACAATTTTTGGCCCGTGAGCAGGACAATTTTTGGTCCGTGAGCAGGACAACTCTTCTTAAGGTCTAAAAAAAACTATAAATGAATATTATATAATCCAGTAACTTACTATTGTTATTTGTTAAAAAAATATATATTTTGCTTAATATTTTTCTAGAAATATTTCAAAATATTTTTTTTTTTCGTGATTCTCCATTAGGTATAACAGTATGTTTCTTTTATGATTTCCGCTCTAGGAATATTCCATTATATTTGTGAGACCATCCAACCAGACAGGCCCTTTCCCGCCCGGCTACATGCACATTGCGGTATCCCCACACGCTCAGAAAGAGGAGGACGGGAAAACGATTGCATCATGCAGGTCAACATAGTTATTCTTTCCGTCAGGTGAAACCGGGACTCGAATCCAATAAAAACATATTTTTTTTCAATGTTAAATTACGTTATAATTTTTAAAATACTTAAACAATTGTTACCCATTTTACTATTAAATTTTAACAGAAATGTGAAGAAAAGAAGAAGAAAAAATGTGACCATGACATTCATTATCTAAGAAGGGAGTTAATTACCGTTTGTCAGTTCAGGGGGCATAGATTGTTCTACGCCATACGCCTGCATTACTTATGACGCTTTTAAATAGCGCCCAATAAAAATGATAAATAAAATGATGTTCTTTAGGATGTAAGAAAAGCATTGACATTGGTTAGTTTTTTAAAACAAAAATTCAGGAGCAATAAAAAGTATATACAATATAGACAATACGAGCTTTACAAGAGCCCTGCACTGATAGAAATGACATGCACCGCCAGCCATCCGTAGCACTGTCAGTCATCCGTCAGTCATTCGTTAGCACCGTCAGTCATCCGTTAGCACCGTCAGTCATACGTCAGCCCCGTCGGCCATCCTTCAGCCAAATTGGCTTGTGGTTGAAGGACACCAGTGACCAAATCATGGCGATCATTAGCGTGCCAACCTGCTCGCGAGTTTTAAAAAAACAAAAAAAAACCACTTTATATCAGGCCAGTTCAGATTTTCCTTACACGTGATGATGGCATCAGGCGCACTCTAGTTGTTGTCATGTCAAAGTTGCACAGTTCTCCCGTGTTCGTCCTGATGTGAAACATGCGATATCTGCCATGATCGGAATATAATACTCATGTTGATGGGAGCTTTTCGTTTGCTGGTTTTTTTGGGGTGGTTTTTTTAGAGGGTCCAATGTAGTGTTTCCTTGTTTGGTTTGGAGTTTCATTGAGATTCTTGTCTTCTACTTGGAGATTAGCGCCTACTCATGATTTCTGCAGTGCGAGCTGTCCTTTGCTCATGACATGACTTCTCATGACATGGCTTCTCGTGACATGGCTGCTAATGTCATGACTGCTCACGACAAGACTGCTCATGGCATGGCTGCTCATGGCATGGCTGCTCATGACATGGCTGCTCATGACATGACTGCTCATGACATGACTGCTCACGACATGACTGAATACGTTGGCTGTTGCTGTCAGAAGTGCTTTATTCTAAAGTCTGCTGAATTTAATGCAATGACTACTTTTTCTTCTACTTCTTCTTCCCTTCTCGCAACGATTCGCCCTGTCCATCGTACGTCACACATTTCCTTCACATGTTCATTGAAAAAGTTCTTGGAACCGGAAACTTGACAGCAGGTGTCAAGATCTCGACAGAGTTGAACACGGACACGATCGTCAAATCACGTGTAGTTTCGTTTCCTATTATTTGACTTTTCTTGTTGTCTGTAGTTCTATTCCTGTTTGTTTGTTTTTTAAATAGAGGGGGTGCTACCTCACTCACGCATCATTAACTTATATTAGCGCTTGCCATCATCAGCCGGGCATCGTGATTAACAGTCGTATGTAGTCTTGTTTCCTATTAGGTGTCGGCCACATGTCACCAGACTTTGTCCATACCTCTCAATGCTCACAGTATTTCTCGTCTCATGCTCCGCTCTTGCTGTTTGGAATCTTCATACTCGTCACTATTTGAAAATAAAAATGTTAAAAAGACAAGTTTTTAAGATCATAACACAGAAATCAAATACATTTTTTAAATGATGAATTATTTTGTTTTTAAAATGCCGTGAAGCGTTAACTAAAGCTAAAGAAACGGGTGAACTGTTAGAAACTCTAAACGATAAGTGCTCTAATTAATTGTTTTTTTAAAATATATTTAGGTGCAGTTTTGAAAGATTTCTGTATTTATTTATACAATATCCTAACTCTAACATTCTTGTTAAAAATTACATTATTAAACGTCAGTTCTTTAATAAAATGTGGTTGCTAATAAATGTTTAAAATACACGCATTGTTTAGTAAAGGATGCTCTACTGAAATAATTTCTGTTAATGAATTGTTCGTGTTTTGTGCGTGTATGTTTTGTTTCGAGAATGTGTAGCTCTGTCTATGGACTTTCTATTTTGTGACTTATTTTGGGTATGGGAAATGTGCTATTGGTTTTTGATAGCGATGGTGGAGTAAGTCTATAATTGGAGTGTTAGAATTTCGGTGTTGTTAGTTTGCTAAAGAGACATTTGACACGAATCAATGGTTTTCTAAGTAACTGAATTTATCCTCCCCCCCCCCCCCCCCGTTTTCGAAGCTATTGAACTATGGTGAGATCATAACAGTTTCCTTTACTCAAAATAGATCTCACTTCCCGTGTTTTGTTCAGTTTTGTTGCCCTACAGCTATTGGGAGTTTTCCTCTATTTGATTTACACTTTGAACACGTTGCTATAGGATGCCATTATCTTATTTGTTATAGAATATTTGGCCACGTCAGACTGTTTAATAATTTTGCCTCCAATTTCAGCATCAACAAAACGTGCTCCATCACTTGCGAGGCTTTCGGTGAAGATGTTGAGAGTGTCGACTTCATTCGGGTCAATCCTGATGGCCTGCGTGTAGCGCTGGAACCAGGGCCTCTAATGTAATAGTAAATTAAATGAACCATTCATTGAAAATGATCATTTTGATAATTAAAGAATTTTGATTGTAGCGTATAAATAATTATGTTATTTAATTTCATAAATAGGTTTTTTAATGTAAAGTTGAAGTCTGTTTATGTTGAGGGCTGGTGGTGAAATTTCAAGTAAAATTAAGTGAACATTTGAAAAGTTTGATAATTTAAAAATTATATCCCTATAGACAGTGGTTTAGGAAAGGTATGCGTAGAGGGCGGGGGGGGGGGGGGGTTGGAATTATCCTTTATATGTAGGGGTGGGTTTTTTAGCCAACCGCAGAGTTTTTTTTTTTCGTGAACCCTATCTAGGCCACTGACAATGAAACATTTAAAATACCATTGGATATTTCCTTCCCTTTATTCAACTCTATATGGATTAGTTCCCGCAATGCAGCCAATTCCAAATATTCAATGTTGAATACCATCTCTCTGATGGTGGACGAATCCTCCAACACGGACGTGACGTATATATGTGTGGCAACCAGCCGGCTGGGCAAACAGGCGTTTCACTACTTTGCTGTGAAGCCTTACATTCCCGTTAAAATCATCCCGGAAAAGTCATCCATCTTCTCAGAGAATGTAAGGAAATGTATTCTCTGTTATTCGTTTTTAATGATGTCGAGCAATAAAACAAACTCATCATTATACTTTTTTAAATGTTATTTTTAAAGTAATATACAACGGTATCAGTTAAATTGTTTGGGTAGAGGTATATAAAAAATTTGATAAATATAACAATGAGATATAGCGCATTGAGCAGCCCATCTAATTAACTTACTTAAGTCTCAGACAATGAAGATTACAATGCTGGTGTGTTTTTTTGTCGTTAAAATTCGTTTTTTCTGGTTATATCTCAAGTAATGCTTACGTTTTGCTCTACCAAACAGGGCGAACTGAACATAACATGCACGGCCACTGGTAGGCCGCAGCCCAACATTACTTTCCAGGCTGTCACTTCCGGAGGTGAATGGTATTACGCCTACGACCCGGATACCGTGTCGCATCTCGGTAACGACGCGTACGCCGCCACCAAGCTGATCGACTACGACCAGGCCACGATGGGGAAACTGGCATTGGTCTCCTGCACGGCTACGGGCGTCAAGGGGACGATCGATGAGATGTACGATTACTTCAACTTCGTCATCCCAAGTTCATTAAATTAGAACATCGATGGGTTGTATTCATCAAGTGGTGTTACTGCGAAAGAGGAAATGTTTCTAAAGAATAGTCCTTTTTAACATTTGTGTTTTGATTTTCTGAAAGACTAGGAAAACAATTTACAAAAATTGATTATTACGTATTGCCATACAAAATTTGATAACACGGATAATTTAAGTCATCAATAATCCTTAATTAAAGGCACCCTTTCTAGTGTTACAGGTTATAGTCTTGTATTTTTTTTCTCATATTTTTGTTATAAAAATACATATTTATTATTTATCTGGTCTGTTGAAGACATTTCGTCTCCGGCCGACTCCGTGTAGAAAGAATCTAAATGGTATTCTCTATGACTTAAGAAAAATAAACTATACAATTCACATATATATACTAATCACTACACACTTGAAGTTGTTGTAAGACTGTAGAGTAGTTTTTCGAGTAGTTGTCCGAGTAGTTTTCCGAGTAGTTTTCTGAGCAGTATTCCAAGTAGATTTCCGAGTAGTTTTCCGAGAAGTTTACCAACTTCATTGAAATGCCATAAGTCCTAATATAAAAAATAAAGTTTGATCTCTTTGATTCAGCGATTTGATTTGTTGCTTTTTCTGTTAAGATAAGTTGAATTTCTTCTCCGTCATCTTTGTCTTTTCACCTTGCTATTTATAATATCTGTCAACGCCTTCCTGGATCTAGCAGACTTCTTTATATCGTTCAAACATTATCCAATTTCATTTTCACACATTTACCGTTTCATTCAGTAGTTTAAACATATCTTTTGTAACAAATGAAGCCAGTCTGTGTTTTATCAATAGAAAATAACATGGTCGGATTTACTGAAAATTGACGTAAATAAAACGGTAGAATTGTTGTCATTCGTTGAATTACTTCCTTATGTAATCTTTGAAACATTACATAATTGGACGGACACATTTCATCAGAGGCTAAACTCTAATAAGCAAAATATGCTATACGCCAAACATGCAACAAGCCAAACATGCAGTAAGCGATGTATGCAGTAAATCATACATGCAGTAAGCCATGCATGTCATAAACCATAAATTCAGTAAGCCATACATTCAGTAAGTCATACATGCAGTTAGTCATACATATAATAAGCCATATATGCAACAAGCTATCCATGCAATAAGCTATACATGCAATAAGCCATATATGCAATTAGCCATACATGCAATACGCCATATATGCAATTAGCAATACATGAAAAGCCATACATGCAATAAGCCATACTTGCAGTAAGCCATACATGCAATAAGCCATACATGCAGTAAGCAATACATGCAGTAAGCCATACATGTAGTGAGCCATACATGCAGTAAGCCTTACATGCAGTAAGCCATACATGTAATAAGCCATACATGCAGTAAGCCATACATGCAATAAGCCATACATGCAGTAAGCTATATATGTAGTACGCCATAGATGAGGTAAGTCATACATGCAGTAAGCCATACTTGCAGTAAGCCATACATGCAGTAAGCTATACATGCAATAAGCCATACTTGCAGTAAGCCATACATGCAATAAGCCATACATGCAGTAAGCCATACATGCAGTAAGCCATACATGCAATAAGCCATACATGCAGTAAGCTATATATGCAGTACGCCATAGATGAGGTAAGTCATACATGCAGTAAGCCATACTTGCAGTAAGCCATATATGCAGTAAGCTATACATGCAATAAGCCATACTTGCAGTAAGACATACATGCAATAAGCCATACATGCAGTAAGCCATACATGCATTAAGCCATACATGCAGTAAGCCAGACATGTATTAAGTCAAAATTCTTTATTGAACTATTTGAGCAAAGGTTTTCTTTGATATCGGTAAAATGTTGTAAGTGGGGGAGGAAGGAAAAAAGTGTGGTTGGGAGAGGGGATGGGCTTACGCAAATCAATAAATATTTGAATAATCAAATTATTCACATTTTCCATTGATCCTATGCTTTTAAAATCCTTTATATTGACTTCACTTTTGTTCTTGGCTGTAGCTGGCTGGCAGGAAAAATGTTCGGACGGCTAATGTTCTTTTAGTATATTGTTTTAGCCGGTGACCACACAAAAATAGTTTGACAACTCCATTTGAGGTCACGACACATTGCCCGGTAACCTGTAGCTTGATTATTCCTAGATGGTCATATGTGAAACTATCTTTATATTTAATAGTGTGTTATTTTACTTCCAAAATATCCTAGTAAGACATATAATTATACGGATACATGTATTGACATTTCTAACCGACCCTTAGAAGTGTAAGAGATGTTTTTTCTAGCAGCGGCAAATTTCCGATGATTGCATAACAAGTATATTATTAGCTAATTATTTGTTACTCTGGATACGTAGGAGGAAATGAAGCAACTAGTAACAAGTGACCAAGTAGTACCAAGTGACCAAGTAGCACCAAGTGACCAAGTAGCACCAAGTGACCAAGTAGCACCAAGTGACCAAGTAGCACCAAGTGACCAAGTAGCACCAAGTGACCAAGTAGCACCAAGTGACCAAGTAGCACCAAGTGACCAAGTAGCACCGAGTGACCAAGTAGCACCAAGTGACCAAGTAGCACCAAGTGACCAAGTAGCACCAAGTGACCAAGTAGCACCAAGTGACCAAGTAGCACCAAGTGACCAAGTAGCACCAAGTGACCAAGTAGCACCGAGTGACCAAGTAGCACCAAGTGACCAAGTAGCACCAAGTGACCAAGTAGCACCAAGTGACCAAGTAGCACCAAGTGACCAAGTAGCACCAAGTGACCAAGTAGCACCAAGTGACCAAGTAGCACCAAGTGACCAAGTAGCACCAAGTGACCAAGTAGCACCAAGTGACCAAGTAGCACTAAGTGACCAAGTAGCACCAAGTGACCAAGTAGCACCAAGTGACCAAGTAACACCAGGTGACCAAGTAGCACCAGGTGACCAAGTAGCACCAAGTGACCAAGTAGCACGAAGTGACCAAGTCTCTTAAAAAACCTTAATATAGTTTTAAATATTTAATAGACCATATTTATTGAAGAACAATAAAAACAAAATCTTTTTTTTAGCTTGATTCAATTGATAATTTATTTTTAATCAAATTAATTTTGTCCCGTTTTCCGTGGATTAAAAAAAAACACGGGAAATGAGAACATTTAGTTGTGCTGATCATTTGGACAAATGCAAGGTACAAAGTTATCAACATATCTTATTTGTTTTGATATTTCCAAACAAAATTTCATTTTACCAACATGCATATTCTGGGAATGGCATGATTTCTCGCCCCTTGAAGGTCAACGGCTGATACTTTGGCCACTGTGTCCACTTTTTGGCCTTGCCATGCAACATTGAGCCTTCAAAAGTTCAAGATTTGGGTACGAAGTGAACATGCGTACCGCCGTGTCTGGGGGCTGATGTGTAATGGAAGGTATTCAGGTCCTCGTTCTTGTCTAGCCTGCTGTTGTAGAACTTAGTATGTGAAGTGTTACGCATCTGAATTACCGACATCTGGTGTTAGCGATTAACATACAAAACGGATATTATTTGCTATTTATTTTTTTTTTACTGAATGATTCAAACAAAATTATTTTATAGATTTTTGTTTTTAAATATAGGTCTCTTTTCTTCCATTACAACAACTAACAATATTTAATACTATCAAATTATACAATGACAAAGTTATCATAATCTAGAATCGTCAAGAAACATAAAACATAGTAACCACTAGCTCCATGGCTGTTCACAAAATCAAAGGATAAATGACTGATGTCGTTTAAACAGTTAATATATAATTTACATCACTATTTAGTCAAAAGTATATTTTTAGCCATTCGATGATCACGTCATGTTTTCGCAGAACAAGTAAATTGTGTCTAAAATGTGTCTGATGTGTCTGAAACGTTGTGTCTCTAACTGAAATAGTTTTGAGCTGTTACAAGAATCCATTCTTACCTCATGAAAAAAACATTTTTTTAAAAATAATCATAAATAGGATTCTCACATACAAAATAGAATTGTTCAAAGCAACCAATGTCGTTCAAAAGCGGATTACCCCATCTTAAGGAGCTGCAGTCTTCATCGTCGTTGTGATTGTCTGGATTCCCTTCGCTGAAGAGCTCCGTCTTCAGTGTCTCGTTGATCTCCTGACCATCATCGATCCACACGAATTTTCCCTCCACGGCGATGTCGTCCAGCCCGAGCCATGTCCCGAATTCGTTGTCCACGATGGTCAGGGCCAGCAGCTGGAGTTTGGGTTTTGATTTGACCACGTAGAGATTGGAGTCTAGGCAATGGCATGTCGCGATGGCTTGCGAGTAGAGGCGTGGAGTCTTGTGGTAGAAATTTTCACACAAGTAGAGAGGTCTGTCAAGCTGTGAGCGGCAAAATTCTCGTCCTTGTTTTCTTTTAACGTGGCCATACCATTCAAGCTTAGCCTTTTTTTTACAGACACCAGGAGGTCATCGTACTGCCCAATTGCTTGGCGAATCCTTTCTTTCACTTGTTCATTGTGGTGATATGGTCTCTATATCAGATGCCAAGAATGTTTCTGAAACATCTCATCTCCATCGCATTTATTTTCCTTTTAAGTTCTACTGTTAATGTCCAGGACTCACAGGCATACACGAAAAATGGAGAGGACTAGTGGGCGCATCAGCCTGATTTTGGTGCTGGGGACTATGTTTTTGTCGTTCCATATTTCCTTGAGCCTCTTTAGTGCTGAT
Organism: Omphiscola glabra; assembly: GCA_964017045.1. NCBI lineage: Eukaryota > Metazoa > Mollusca > Gastropoda > Lymnaeidae > Omphiscola > Omphiscola glabra. Next base: position 21,045,269 of record OZ024808.1, read on the forward strand.
GTGATCTGGGCAATCCTGGCCATCAATTTGAGCTTGGAGCCTTATTCGGAGACTATTGCTCCAAGTTACTGTTTGTTGCGATAGTTTAACCAGTGGCTTTGATTTAATCATAAATCTGATAGCGAAGCAAAGGGATAGAAAAATGTCAAATTGGAGAAACTTTTAAATTGAAAATAACTTTTTTTTTTTACATTAAATTTTACAGTTGCAGTTGTCCAGACTTATTTATAACTCATTTAATTGCAGATTTCAGTGGTTGTTGTAGTTGTAATGTCGAATGACACAACCTCAGACTGAAAGAATTTCACCATCTCCTCAACATCCAATAGCATGTCAGTGCCATGGGCTTCCTCTTTAATGTGCTGCAACAGTTCGTTGATCCTTCTCTTTAACTGAAACTTGTGTTTCTCCGGACTCAGGAGTATTTCAATGTCTACACTCAGTTGCTTCAGTTTGTAAAGGCTTGGACAGTCGATGACAGTCTGCAGCTGTTCCAAAGTCTTACATTTTGTGCCGTTTGTAAGGCCATCCTTGAAATCTTTTTTTAATGTTTCGACTGCAGCATAAACCTTGCCCGAATTAGGAAATGTTAGCTCATGGTTACTTGTGAGTGCCGTCAAGACTTCATCAGCTCTTTCTAAAAGTGTTTCCTGCTGGGATTTCATAAGCTCAAAGTAGTGCTTCAGTGTTTGTAACTCTGATATGATTTTAGCTTTCAGCGCTACCAGGCAGGTGGTCAAAATTAACTGATCCCTGGTCTTGTGAGCGTCAGCAAAATTCCACCTTGTGTACTCCTTCTTTGAACGTTTAATGCTCTCGGCGTGTTTTAATAAAGCGTGTAATTCAATATCTCTGTCTCCCTTGTAGTCACAGTTATTATGGAACAAAACTGCCCTAAAATTACATTGCAGAAGTAAGTTTCTAAGCTTACCATTTAAATTGTAGCACCATTTCAAAAACTGTTCTTTGCTTTCTCTAGGATCATCTTTAATATCTTTTTCTGTGTCAAAATTGTCGCCATGTGTAAATAACAGAATTGTGAAATGAAAAAAAGATGTACCAAATATCTCTGTTAACATGGTTATTACTTTGTTGTCTTCATCTGAATATCTCTCAATGTATTTCAATACAATTATAATTGCATGAAATCCTGTTTCTGATATTTTGAAAGCGTCTTCTATGACCCTCCTGCCGAAATAGCCCTGTTCGATTTCGTCCATTGAGGTCTCCATAAGTCCTGGGGTATCGATCAGAGTTATTTGTTTTTCCCATCGAAATGTATTGCAAGACTTCACCCGTCGTGTGTTGGATGTGGTTCCATTAAATGGTCCAAACACTTGTTTCCCAGCAATCGCATTTCCCGAAGAACTCTTTCCACTTCCAGTTTTGCCAATAAGAAGAAGATTTAATTTTGAATCAGTTGTGCCCATCTCGTTTCAAAATCGTCAATCCTTATCAAAAATTTGTCAATAGACTCACCAGCACCACCTGCATAATAAGACGTAAAGAACAAAACTTGTTTAAAGAAACTAAATGAAACGTGCATTGGAAATATAATAAACTACTATTATATTTCCTATATTTATACATATAAACAAAAGTCTTTTTCATGAAACTATGTACTAACCACATTTAATATCCAATATTAAAAATAATTTTAATTATATCATACATTTTTGCATATTTTAATGTTCATTTTTTTTCAAACTTGAAAGATGGAATAACATTTTAATTTTTGGTTTTTACTTTTTAATGTTCAAATTGTATTACACTGGAAGAGGGTGTACTTAATTTTATATTGTAGTAAAATAAATGGTTAAAACCGGTATAATAGATGGCTTGAGATGACTTCAGATGTCTTGAGATGACTTCACATGTCCTGAGATGACTTCAGAAGCCTTGAGATGATTTCAGATGTCTTGAGATGACTTCAGATGTCTTGAGATGACTTAAGATGTCTTGAGATTACTTCAGATGTCTTGAGATGACTTCAGAAGCCTTGAGATGATTTCAGATGTCTTGAGATGTCTTCAGATGTCTTGAGATGACTTAAGATGTCTTGAGATGACTTCAGATGTCTTGAGATGACTTCAGATGTCTTGAGATGACTTCAGATGACTTCAGATGTCTTGAGATGACTTCAGATGTCTTGAGATGACTTCAGAATGTCTTGAGATGACTTCAGATGGCTTGGAATGTTTTAAGATGCGTTCATATGGCTGGACATGGCTTGATGTGGCTTGTGGCTTAAGATGCTTTAAGATTGCTCGAGTTGATTTGATATGTCTTCATATTGCATGAGCCGAACTGAGTGGCCTTTAAATAGCTTGCAGCCAATTACTTTTAGATTTCAGGACAGTGATATCGTTATTTAATTTTAAGTTTTAACTCTTTTCAACTTTGTTGAATAAAGTTGATCGTGACTTCGTGTTTATTTGTCTATCGCGATGATCAGCGAGTGATGGAAATTCCCTTCAGATTTTTTTAAAAACTTGCAGAGTCTATTGATTTTTATTTCTATAATATAATCTTTTGAGAATTTGTATCAACACGTTTAATTTTTTAGGACCGGACCGACGTCTAAACATTTAACATGACAGATACATCTTTTATTAAAGTTATGGAGTACATCAAAAAGGCTCACACAGGAAACGCCAAGAAAATCTGCTAGTAAATCTAATCAAAAATTTTTTTTTTTTTGCAATCAGAACATATGAGGAATGGCTTAGAGAATATTTCACCGTATCAAAACAGTCTTATACATATATCTGAATTTATTATTTTTTTTTAACTTTTTTTTTTTTTTTACAATTTTGACATTTTAAATAAATTGAAAATAATTAGCATTTAAAGTCTGGCTGAAACCAGATTTTAAATTTATAATGGTCTTGATTTAAATATATACATAGAAACTCATTTAAAACAAATTTGCTTGACAAGTCATTACTTTACGTTTGTTTTATTCACTTAGCATTTACATTTGGTGAATAAGGAAATATTTAGATTCATCAAAAATATGATGCACTAGCCAAGTTGACGGCAAACACATTAGTCAAAAGAGCCCCAAAAAATCAGCAGCAAGGAGTTTTAAAAAAATGTTGAGACCCAAATTTCTTTTCAACAACCTGTCAAGAACCATGTTTTTCGGAGTAAAAATCGAGTTTTCGCCGACTGGCCGAGCCGCACTCTGTCGCAAAAAAGGCTCGTGCGGACTTACGAACCGCAATTTTCCGACCCTTACACTAGCCATAACCCGCCAAGACATGGCAATGCAATCTACTAAAATTACTTGACAAAACATGCACTCGGGTAACGCACTGTATAAGATTACCAAATAGAGATCCCTACAACCCCTCCAAGGTTCACAACCGCGCACTTTTTCACGCCCCAAGCTATATTCTTCTTTTTATGTCTCACATCGTTTTATTTCGCAGATTTATTACACCATATTTAAATTGAGACTATTTGCACACAAGAAAACTAAAATATTACTCACCAAAAACAATCACAATTAGCGCATTTATCGGGAATTGTATGTAGTGAAATCAGCGCCATCTGGTAGCGTTAGTTACATTTATACGTAGAGAATTAAATAAATATTTTAATTTTAACTATTAAATTAAAGAGATATAAGTTGTTGTTTTTTTTACTGAAAATGTCATATACCTTTTATCTGTGCATTAAGGCAAGTATTCAAGAGGCACAAAAGTCTATAGCGTGTGTCATACTCCTTACTTTGTGACAACGGTCACCATTTTTATAGATTCTTCAATTAATTTCTAAACTACATACATTTATTATAGGATTTTTCTCTTTGTTAAATAGACATGTAATATATCAAATGGTTTGGGGAACAACTTTTCAATAGTTATTTAAATCTCTGGATTATTTAAAGGTCAAGTTTCAAACTTATTAGCTCCTAAATAAACTTTTAGTGCAGAAATCATTTGTCCCAAACATTCTGTACCATCCAGCACCCTGTTCGTAACACTAAATAATTGATGATAACTAATTCCGTTTTGAGAAATTTAAGATGCAGTGTTGTAAACGTTTCACCAATGTATTTATAATTATATATATATATATATATATATATATATATAACATTTTTTAAAACTCCTTGCTGCAGATCAACCGAAACGTTAAACTGAAATATAAAGTGAAATTCATAGGCTTACAACGTAATCCGTATTTGTGATTGGTAATGTTTGAATACTCACGTGCAATGAATTCTTCAGCGTAACGCACACCCTTACCTCAAAGAAATGCTGTTAACAGTGAATTGTGGACCTCAAACTAAAAAATAGAAAATTGTTGATCTTACCTCACATAAAGAGCTTTTTTTTTTTTTTTTTTTTTTTTTTTTTTCTTCTTTTTGAAATGCTAACGTGTTCGCTGTTTCCGAGAAATGCGTGGGGGTGGAGGGAGGATTTTTATTCTGATGACTAATCTTGAGCTGCAACAGCTTGTAGTAAAATATAGACTAAACATTAATATGCAGAATTTAATCTCTTATTATAGTCTATGGCTCGTTCCAAAACAGTACATAACAAAAGACGATACCAAATTTTAAATACAATAAACAAATAATACGATACTCAAAACCAGAGCTAATTACAAATTAATAAGTTTTTAATGTGTGAATTGTAATAAATTACAAAACCAAAAGAGTATGATTAAAACTATTGACTTACAGTTTGGCTGGTACCGGTAATACGTTAATAAAAATACATTGTGCAAAAGTTGTACAATGAGGAAAATAAAATCTACACAGTAATCAAAGCACTTTCTAGTAGCTCAATAATAACACATGCTTCAAGTCTCGTGATATAGGATCTGCCTTCCTTCATTTAATTTTCCGCCTTTTTATAGTCTACTTCTGCTATATTATTCGAGAAACAGAATACGCATTGCAAATGCTTCCAGCATACTCTAAATTATTCGGCGATTTCCGACAGGAACATGCTATTAATTTTATTTGGTTCTAACAAGGTGAAAATAGACTATTGTTTAGTAAGCCTCAACCTATAATAGCGCAGTGTGTTGATAGCAAGAGTTCATGCATTGGGAAAGCGTGCAGCAAAACACGTCACCTACATAACAATAAGATCCTAAAATGTGACATTTTATACCCTCCAGTCTCTTCTGGAATAGACGAAGCATTAAAAATTGCGGTCATTGCGCAGGCACAAAAACCTAATATTAATACAATTTAAGTAAGATTGTTCTTCCTGCATCAGTTAAATTTATGACCAGGAAAAAATTCTGATAAATTTTAAGGCCAGCACGAAGAGAGTAAAAATGTGTTTCCCAAACACTCATCAGCAGTATTAAAGCACCTGCTAACAATTACTTACGCGCGCCTGTCAGTCGCCAAGAAACGTCAGCACGAATCTGAAAGCTTTTAGCAAATTTAATCGTTGACAACACTTAGCTTTCTATATAAGGAGATATTTGGCTTTATTTTCGTTTCCATGTTCATTAAAAACAGTTTAAATGACGTGTACTTGTACCGGCTTATACTAACGTTGTCGGTACAAAATTTAGACAAGGACAATAAACGTTTAAAGTCCGAGACAATTAGTCGCACGATGCATCCTCATCAGCTCAGCGCATTCATTTGAATTAATCACTATTTAAGACTATCTTTCACGACAACAAAGACCTAAAAAATATTATATTTATAAGCAAAGACCAGACATGTCTATTATATCTGTCAGCAGATCTGTTCAGAGCCAGTGGGAAACCCAGCTTTTTTTCTTGCATTACAAATTCATCAAGTAAACTACACTAAACAACGCCAGAGGAATAAAGAAATGATATTTGTCATATAAACAAATGCAAACATTAAGAAAACGAATGTTGACAAATGTTTAAATTTTTTTTTTTTTTTAATTTTTTTTTTTAAATTTGAAGTGTTAGTATAAAAAGAAACGTTAGCTAAAATTAAAAGACATATTTAAGCTTTTTGCAAGTGGCATTTGATATCAATGAATCTTATGTGCATCAATAAGGTTAGCAAAGGGTATGGTTTCTTTTAAAACCGACTTCCAGCAAATTTGTGTGCATATCTGTTGATGATTCATCTTTTATATTGAATTTACTTTGTTTCGCGTTCATAAACACAGTTCTGTTAACATAGGTTCGACTTTATAATGAATTAAAAATAGTTTTCCTAATGTGACTGGAAAAAAAAAATCTTACTAATGTACACTCGTGACAGCTTTAAAATGCCAAAATTTAATATATATATATATTATTTTACAATTTTGATTACTCTATCCTTGGGTAACCCATTAATTCCCACTGTGAGACTCACTGTGAATTTCTCATTTGTAACCAAGCTGTTACTATATCGATTCGTTATGGCGAGCTATGGGGAAAAGATCCAGATTTTTCGAAGAAATGTTTACCACGAGTTACAAAGGGGATAAAATCGTTGCTGTTTCATAGGTTATTAAATGTATAAGAGGGATATACAATAATAAGTTTTCGATCAAAACAAATGACGCCATGGGACTTGGTTGGTTGGTTTAAGGGGGGGGGGGTAGATTAACGGAATCACCCCCTATTGCGTCATCTTTAAATTTGTTATGCAGGGTGTTGCACTGAATGAACTTACGCCAATTTATATGCAATAAAAAACTCCATCTCCCACGGAACCATGTCGTCAGATCTACAGTTCCATCATTTACAGGAGGAGTTTGAACCTTTTTGGCTCTGGGCCTGTACAGTTTGATTTATTCATCACTGCAAGCGTTGTCTCAAATTCAAAAATGTATGTCTTTTAGGGGTGTGGCATATTTTGTTAACAAATCCCCAGACTTTTGCTTCTCGGTGTATTGATGGTTTTTAAGACTATGATTTGGTTGACGTACGCATTTTTTCCAGGTTGAAACAGAAGCTTATTTTTAACGTATATATATTATGCGCTCCTTTTAAAATGACCGGATGCTAAATTTATTTACCTACAATGCTAAATCTATCACATTTTCCAGCAGATCTAATGGGAATAACAGACAAATTTCTCGAAAGCTCTTTGTTTTTTTCTTTTGGAGTTTTCAAAGTTGTTGCAAGTGTTTAATAAAATATAATATAAAACCTCTAATAATAATTTACAGACCTCTAGGCTTCTTAACGTTTTCAGAATATCTTTTTTCAAATTCTGTGAATTACGTGCTTAGTACGTTGTAATTTATTTTTGCAGTGGTTAGGGTTAGAGTCTATCCTGTGCACATTTGCGCTTCCCAGCCGACCGCCTAAGCCCAGCAGTAATCACTAATGGTTTGTTACTAAGGCCTCGAACCCACCCTTGTCACTCAACCGTTTATCCCACATTTGATGTATCGTTGATGCAATGTTCATCTTATGTTTTATGCGTCTTCCCCGTGAAGGGAATGCGTGATGTCAAGACAGGAGTGGTGAAGACAGTATTTTTCCTACAGCAGCCGCTTGATTACCATTACAGTTTTAATCGTGCCAGTCCAAGTGTGTTTTTTTAAAAAAAAATTGAACTTAGAAACTCCATAGCGGTTTTATATAGTATTGCTTTAATGGATGCCCCATCCTAGACGGTGTTTTGATCATCTAGTCATGTTGAAATTAGACATTCTTCTTGAGGACTCACGAACTTGTTTTTTATACTCAACGCTTCATCTGAGTAGTGTCGAGACGTTTGAGGATCTTCTTTCCCTGTGTTCGTTTTAAGGTATGTAAGTCAAGCTTGCGCTTGGCGATATATAGATGATGGTCTCTCCAACAAGCTGCACAACATACAGACTTACACGCACGTCCCGACCGTAATTTCTCCTGATACAAACAAAGTAGATGAGATTCCAATGTTTTGAGCGAGGGTGCAACTATGATGCATGTTTACACGTGGAAAGAAGTAAGACTGTTTTTGTAATCAGCTATTCCTGCTTAGCACAAGTCTGCAGGAAAAGAAGACCATTACATTTGTAATGCCCCCCCCCCCCCCCCCCAAAAAAAAATGATTTCCAAATATCACATCAAAAGCCAAGTGATCTTGGCCTACTCGAGCACTGAAGACACCAAAGTATTATGAGCATGTCCTGCTTCGAGAAATCATTTTTGACAGAGTGAGGATCCTAAAATCTTGGTATTAGGTCATCTGTCTTGTACATATTTGGAGCATAGTGGCTGATGAGGGTGTTGTGCTTTCTTCCAGATAAGGGATGCAGTTTCATTGTCACTTTCTAGCTTTGAGATTCCCCTTGGAAGTCCAGTCAGCATGCTAACTAGTTTTGGTTTGATTGCAAAGCAAACACCAGCCATGCGACGTTCTTCGCTTTGCTCAGCCGATCAAAAAGAAGATTTATCCAGAGACCGTCTCGTAGAGTTCGCGCTCTTCTACAATCCCGTTCTCCCATTTCCTATAAGGCATGTTCTCCTCTGCGGCCTATCCAAGTCGTCCTTTTCATGAAGAGTGTGGACATTCCAGACACATATTTTTAGTGTGATAGTTTTGATCTTTTGTTTTGACCTCTTCGACATTTGAATTTCGACAGACTGCATAGGCTCCCCTCCAACTGCGCTAGGCTAGGTAGGGAAGCATGGAGTATATATTGTTAAAGGCACCTTTTCTAGCCTTTACCTTGTGCCATGGAGGTGATCAGTGACCTCATGAGGGCTGCCGGAAGACCTATTGCTCCATTACAGTGATGTATGACCCTGTTACCTGAGCCGCCTTTCTGCAGGGTTGCGACTACGGTTGAGTTAACAGCGCCTGCCGATTCGGCGATTACCCACCGGAACAGGACTTTGTGGATGATAAAAAAAACTGGGATGTAGGGATGTTTAAAATGACTTGGGCTTCAATTGTATTTACGCTTGGAAGAGTTGCGCGAATCGTCAACCTCACTCCATTGCCAGTCACCCTCTGTATCTAGTAGAAGTAGAAAGACATTGTCGAGACTGCCGTGGATGGAATTTGGTGCAGTGAATAACCATGGCGTTCTACGTGTCTTGCCATGCTCTTGGCGATTCACATGACGTTGCTGTCTCCGCTTTTCTTTCCTTTGACCAACTAGCGGCTCCTCAGTGCAATTCACCGGATACATTCTTTAAATTGTTCGGGGGAAAAAGCCCTTGTTCATCGAAAATTTGAAGGCCTTCGGCTCCCATCAAACTTGTTTTGCAGACTTGTCGAAGCCGTTTTCCGTGGAGTGGCCGCTCTTCGTTCTCCAGATTGTAGGAGGCACGGATGAGAGCCGAGTACCATGTGTGGGGACCAACGATTGATTAGCTACCTTTAAGTGGTACACATGCTGCCCAATCAGAGGTGCTACGCCTCTATAAGTACCCCGTCCCCCATGGCTTTTTTTTAACCGTCTATTCGTTTACAAGCTAAATAAATTTTGTTACACCTTTAATTATGGCGTTATGGTTTAATAGGATTCTCAAAATGTTCCTCTACATTTTAAGATATTTCAATTGACACATTTTAAAATGATCTAAATCAATATGTTATTATTATATTGAATTGATACTAAAAAAGGACAAAAACCTTATGTTTTCATTAAACCTCAATTTCTGATGGGCTAGAAATAAATGCGATATCTTTCAGAAACTCTAAAAATTAAATATATATTTAAATGACTTAATAGCCGTATGGGAAATAGCTTGGAACTTTCAAAATCATCAAAAGCGAACACAGTTTCATTTTTGCATTTTTAGCTTTTCAATAGAAATTATTATTTTTTTCGAAAGTGGGGTGGGGAGCGGCGATAAAATCTCGATCTTTTATAAAACGATAATAACACTCGTGACTTTGAACAAGCTTATGTAAACCTTATAATACAGGCTCCTCGAATATGGCGAATAAAATGTTGAATCATCCTGTTCTACCCCTGTTAGCAGCAAGATGCGACAATGTTCCATCCACTCATCCGTGAGCGGTCGAGCGTGCTATCGATTCTGTAACACAATGCGGGGTTTGTTTGCACTCGTTCAATTGTGATTGAAATGTTTTATCGATATGACTCAATTCGATTTCGAGTATTTTTTTTAAAAAGTGACATTCAAGTAAAAAAAAATGAACAACGATGACGCTTAGCCGGTGATACAGGTAGCCCCTAAGTACAAATACTGCATGCATAAAACTCGTTTTGTCTCTTCGGTGAGATCAAGTGTCACGATGTCATTTTTGTACGTTTTCCGAAATAATGGCTACATTATTATTTTTTATTAATTTTTAAATCTTTAATATTACCATCGCTTATTTTAGTATGTCTCTTTCTTTCTGGGTGTGTGAAAAAATTATCGGAAGGCTATTTGACCAACTTCCCGTCCAGCTATCGAGCTGAAACTTGGCATATGGACTGTTTTTCCTGTTTTTGAAGGGAAAGATGGAGGAAATATGACACCAATAATTTAACGAAATAAAATTCTCAATAACTGCGCTAAATGAGATTTGTAAAAATATCGCAAGTTTGTTTTGTGCGTAATATTTCATTTGGTTTTTTTTCTGAAATAGTTGGTGAATATTAACATAAAATAAAATTTAAAAAAAAAATAAGTTTAAAGTATTTATATGAAAAACTTTTTTTAGCGGTTGTTTAATTACTTCAATATCTTAAAAAATGTTTGCTTAAAAAATGTCACATTTACACTTTTTTTTAAAGTATCCAAATGACGAGAAGATCATTTCCGAAGATTGTCAACTTTCTTCCTTCTTGTAAGAAAAACCAATAGTGGAACAAGTCCAAACGGAAACAACGCCTACTAGTAATATAATGAATTCGAAAGTGATGATGGTAGTGAATCGTTGACGCCCGGCAAGGCCACAAATGAGCCGTCGTAGAGGCCCTGGGTCAAGGGACACAACTGTAAACTATACTGAAACAAACTAGAAGTTGTATACAGAAGGGAGCCGGTTACCGGAATGTTTGATCGAAAGAAATTTCGTCGACAGAAATTTGATCGACCGAAATTTGATCGAACGGAAATTTAGTCTAAACTTTTTTTCAGTTCACACGTTAAAATTTTCGTCAAATTTATTTTTGAACGCACTATACTATATAGTAAAACAAAATAATGCGTTCAAAAAGAAATTTGACGCAAAATTTTAGCGTGTAAACTAAAAATAAGATTCGACCAAATTTCCGGTCGATCAAATTTCCGTCGATCAATTTTCCTTCGACGAAATGTATTTCGTTTAAATTTCCGGATACCGAAGAGAGCCATGATAAAAATTCTGAAAACATTGTCGGTGAGGAGTAACTCTGGAAAATTTTGCTTTTTCATCATTACACATCTTTGAAAAAAAAAAACGACATGGGAAAAGCATTTGACATCTGGTTAAAAGATTCACGTATCTGATAAAATAATTGAGAATTGTGGGTTTAAATGTATATTGATATTTTTTTTTTTTTTAAAGTCACTTTAAACATGAAGGACACCTGAAACGGCTAAGTGGTTTTGTTTAGGGTTATTCAAACAGGAATTCGTTGCTGTTTTTAATTCCCAGGTAATCTTCCAATGCCGGTTAAAAAGTTTTAGAATACAATTGTGTTGTTATTGTTTTTGTTGCTGTTTTATTCATCAAGCTACAGACGGCGTAAGATTGTCGATATGAGCCAGCACCTATAAAATCATAAATACCTTCACAGCCCAACTGAGGTCACGACGAATCGGCTGGTAACCTGTACTCTAGTAGCTAGATTATTCCTAGATGACCATGTGTGAAACTACCTTTAAATTTGGTCGTGTTTTTTTTTCTCTTCCAAAATCATCATAGTAGCACGTATAATTATATTGCTACATGTATGGACATTTCTAAGGATTCAAGACTAGAATTCGCCACCTTTTAAGAATGCAAAGCTATTAAAGTGTAAGAGTTTTTTTGTTACGAGCTTCAATTTCCGACTTTTGGATAACAAGTATATTATTTGCTAATTATGCGTTACTCGGAATATGTAAAAACGGGGGGGGGGGGCGAAATGAAGCAACTAGTAACAAGTGACTAAATCGCAACAAGTGACCAAAGAGCAACAAGTGACCAAGTAGCAATATGTGACTAAATCGAAAACAAGTGACCCAAAGAGCAACAAGTGACCAAGTAGCAACAAGTGACTAAATCGCAACAAGTGACCAAAGAGCAACAAGTGACCAACTAGCAACAAGTGACCAACTAGCAACAAGTGACCAACTAGCAACAAGTGACTAAATCGCAACAAGTGACCAAAGAGCAACAAGTGACCAAAGAGCAACAAGTGACCAAAGAGCAACAAGTGACCAACTAGTAACAAGTGACCAAAGAGCAACACGTGACCAACTAGCAATATGTGACTAAATCGAAAACAAGTGACCCAAAGAGCAACAAGTGACCAAAGAGCAAAAAGTGACCAACTAGCAGCAAGTGACCAACTAGCAACAAGTGACCAACTAGCAACAAGTGACCAACTAGCAACAAGTGACCAACTAGCAACAAGTGACCAACTAGCAACAAGTGACCAACTAGCAACAAGTGACCAACTAGCAACAAGTGACCAACTAGCAACAAGTGATGAACTAGCAACAAGTGACCAACTAGCAACAAGTGACCAACCTCTTAAGAAACCTAAATATCGTTTTTCATTTTTAAAAAAGACAATAGCAACTAAACAACATTTAAAAACCAACTCTTTTTTTTTAGCCTAATTCAATTTATAATTTAATTAATTTTGTACCGTAATGAACGGACTTTTGTCCAGTTTTCCCGGGGTTAAGCAAAAACACGGAAAATGATAACATATAGTTGTGTCGATTGTTTGGAGAAGTGCAAAATATCATATTAGAAACATAACTATTTTGACTTGATGTTTTAAAATATCATTTAATTTTACTAACATACATATCCTGGGAATGGCCTGATTTCTCGCTCATCCAGACCACCGGCTGATACATTGTCAACCGTGTCCATCTGTTGGCCGTGCCATGCAACATTGAGCCTTCAAAAGTCCAAGCTCGGGGCACTGGCGTTCGACCGTTTCTGGGGCTGATGTGTCGTACAAGGTAGTCAGGTCCTTGTTCTTGTCTAGCCTGATGTTGTAGAACTTAGTATGTGAAGTGTTACGCATCTGAGTTACCAGCATCTGGTGTTGGCGTTTCAGCATCCACAACGGATATTATTTTCTATTTAATTTTTATTGACTGAATGATTCAAACAAAATCATTTTTATAGATTTTATGAGGAAAAATTTCGTTTTTGTCTTTTAATGTAGGTTACTTTGCTTCCTTCACAACAACTGGTAATATTTAAAGCTTTCAAATTATACAATGAACAAGGTATCACTATCTAGAATCGTCTAGAAACATCAATCATAGTAACCACTAGCTCCATGGCTGTTCACAAATTCAAAGCATTAATGACTGATGTCGTTTAAATATATTTGTAAATTACTATTTAGTCCAAAGAACATTGTTAGCCATGCGATGATGACGTCATGCAATGTGTCTGATGTGTCTGAAACGTTGTGTCCACTACTTAAATATTTCTGAGCTATTAAATTAATCCAATTTTGCCTTATGAAAACAATTTAAAAAAAAAAAAATTAACAAAGAGTCTTTTCACATACAAAATAGAATTGTTCAAAGCAACCAATGTCGTTCAAGAGCGGATTACCCCATCTTAAGGAACTGCAGTCTTCATCGTCGTCGTGATTGTCTGGATTCCCTTCGCTAAAGAGCTCCGTCTTCAGTGTCTCGTCGATCTCCTGACCATCATCGATCCACACGAACTTTCCCTCCACGGCGATGTCGTCCAGCCCGAGCCATGTCCCGAATTCGTTGTCCACGATGGTCAGGGCCAGCAGCTGGAGTTTGGGTTTTGATTTGGCCACGTAGAGATTGGAGTCTAGGCACTGGCATGTCGCGACGGCTTGCGAGTAGAGGCGTGGGGTCTTGTAGTAGGCGATGAACGCACTCACCACTTCGTTTGATCGCCTGCTGTATGTTAGATACAGGAACTCTTACATTGGATCACACTAAATTGTGAAATGATATTGAGATAAATTGAGAACAAAAAGAACATAAAAGAATCGAAGGATTCACAAAAGCAAAATCAACATTGAATTGATATCAAAGACAAAATAGGTTAATAGTGTTACAACTGTGTAAGTGTCCCCTTGTTTACAAACTTAGATATATTGTGTAAACAACAATGTGAAAACCACTCGGCTTCACGCTTTGTATTCAGAGCTGAAATGTATGGATAACACAATCGATTATCGTGTATATATGTATATATCAACCTTCATGCCCATATTCAAACATTGTGACTTATAGCCACTATATAAATTGGTTGACTGGGGATTTTTTGTCAAAATGCCCCTATATGAAGGGAATGTACCGGTAAAATAATTATTTCCTTTAAAATTGCCTGGTGCCAACCAGAAACTCTACAGCTAGTTTTGTAGAAACAGTAAAAATGGTATCTTTTAAATTTCATAATTTTTTTATTTTACTCAATAATAAAATCCTAAGTTAGTTTAAGGACCTTATTAGATGGAACCTTGGAAGGGCCAATGAATATAAGACTTAGCTTAAATGTAATACCATATAATGAAGTCGTTAACACCTAAAGTACACAACATCTTAGAGCTTGAAAGACAGAAAAACTGATAATCAAGCCCATACACTAAAAATTAAATTCTTTGACCTGTCCATCAACAACTTCCTGTACAAACCTAAAGTTTTGGTAAGCGTCACATTTACTGGCAAGAAAGAGCTGACCTTCGGAACTTCTTACTGGCATCTCTGTTGGACCTATCTGACCCCCAGGTATGCAGAGCCTCGTCATGTCATGGTACAGAAAGCTGTAGCATTGATCTGGGTATCTGCGAAAATAGAAGACATCCTTGAATTGATTTGCGTTGACCTGTAAAGATCTTAAAGAAAGTCTAAATAATTTAACTGTATGTTCCGAAGGTAATAATGGAAATGTACTTTTAAAAAAAAATATTTGAGAGAGTGTGGGAGCAGCATCACCAGCCGACCAGGTGTTGTGGGAGCAGCATCACCAGCCGACCAAGTGTTGTGGGAGCAACACCACCAGCCGACCAGGTGTTCCTACATTGATGCCACCCCCACTCGCATAGTCAATCGAGTGAAAGGAAGGAGGGGCTGTTGCAGGGGCAAAATACCCCCAACGTGCAGCTTCGCGGCCCGAATAGAATGGGGGGGGGAAGGGGGGTTACATTGGGGAAGACTATGTGAGCTCTGGATCGATTATTGGCTGTTTTTGAAGAGTTACTTAGTCCACATAATAAATTTTGACGAACTATTTAACGTTTTAAAAAAACTTTTAGTATAAGATTACTTTCTCTAGACGACGTCCTTCTTATTTGGTCTTGATCAAAGACAATCAATGTTATTTTAGCCCGGAATCGTGAATCAAACCTTTGAAACGTTCAAAATATCATCAATTTTATAGCATACGTTTTGTATTGGGTGTACTTAGTGCATACTTCTTCATAGCTCTTCAGTGTCTCGGGTGCTTTACAACATTACAAGACTCACCTTGCTTTGCACAGAACAGCGCAGTCTATTGCTGATCGAGCTGACCAGCCAGTACTAAGTCGCCGGGGTCCACAAAACAGATTCGTCGTCTTCGTATACCAATGTTCGGTGTCAACATTCAAGGTCGTTTTCAGCGCCATGGCCTCCCATATTAAAACTTTAGATACAAATTTACACAAAATTATAATCTCTGCGTCAATGTTGCTCTTTCGGAAAGAAGGAAAAAAAAATGAGTAGAGGGTATCTTTGTGAGCAATTTTTTTTTTATCTTAACTTTTAAAAAAAAATGTGCACACAAAATTATACTCTCTACGAAAATTTCGTTTATGCGCAATGTCTTTCTTTCTTTAGACTGAAATCCTTATAACCCAGTTCAGTTTCGCTTGTACTAATATTAAGCTCGCTGGAGTTTTATTGAAATATTTGTAACAAAAAATAAGAATCAAAATAAATATTCATTTCTTTATTCTATATTTATAAAATGGTAGTCATGTTTAATGCTTAAATCGCATTGATTGATTCAATAACGAATGTCGTTTAAACACGTCGGCTGTTTGCGATCCAAGCAATTCGTTGTTCATGTCACAGATGTCATTAAACTGTTGACACGGTTTATCAATAAGCTTTCCTCGTGACATTTTTCTTTTTTCCACAGCCACCAGTGGCGTCACGTGGCTCAGCTCGTGACTCTGTTACCAAGAAATGAAATTATGGATCTAATAATCCAGTTTTCATCCAAGGGATTTCCCCTATTACGCAAGGTTTGTGACAAAAATAGAGTTTAATTTGATTTCCCGTGTGAAAAAGCCTCCAAGTTTCATATATACGTATTTGTTGCGCAGTTATGTATCGGTTCAAATTATAGAAGTTAATTCGTTGTCTAATCAGATATTTCAGTCCACAACTACCAGCTAAATTTTGTTGAGAACAAAAATGATTGCTAAATTGTACCTGTTACAAAATCTAAATACAATTTTGAGCTTTGTCTCCTCAAGATTGTTTTCATTTCTCTTTTAATGTGGTTGACTTTAAAACGCGCTTTGATCCTTTTGGGGATGAAGCGTGATTTTCAACTAAACTTTCTTTTTCATTGCTTATTATTAAGTCTACAATTCACTAGAATCAACAACCTCAAAACTTATTCTACCATAGTTTGAGTGAGTCTAGGGCTACCTTGCTCTTTGGGGTCTCGGTTTACGCAAATGTATGAGGGCCTCTGACAGTTGCCTTAAGATAGATGGTACGTGAGTGTAATCTCCCCTTTTGACACCAGGCGTCTTGGGTGTCATGTATTAAAAGGTAGCAGAGACGATTATAAAAAAAAAATGATTAAATTGACGATTCCAAACCAAAGTGTCAACACAATCAAAGAACTTGATTCGAAAGATATTGTAATAAAATCCCACATGATATGTTAACATCCCAAATACATTGAACTACACCAGCTTCATTTTAGCTTTATTCTTAAAGGCTTATTCTTTAAAAAAAAAGTCCATTAATTATTTGTAGTTATAAATTTACTTTATGTTAATTATTTTAAATACAATGTCCTTAATACCCTTTTTAAAAGTTTAAAAAAATATGTATCTTTCTATAATATATCCTTTAACTGGTAAATTTATTAGCAAAGTGTAATATAAAGTATAATTTCTATAAGCGTTTTTTGCCAATCTTGTATGTATTTGTTAAAGCCTGATATATGAACGATTGGTCTTAATTTGAACACGAAATTAAAATCTTAGAAAATTGAGATTTTAAACTTAAACCATAACAAATAAACAGCTATCTGTATACAGTTCATGACTTATTTTCCTATGTTTCATCTCTATTTTTGCATGGCAATTTTTATATAGACCGCCATTCCCTAGACGAGACGCTTGTTGTTTCGGGCGCTGTGGGATTAGAACGTGCTAGAATCATAGCCACAGTCTTGCTGTGGGCAGCACTAGTAAACAAGAATGTTCACAATTGGTATTCAATTTGTTGTTCTGATATTTACGCCAGCTTTTTACAAAATCCAACAATTACTCTTGAAGTGAATATTGTCTTTAAACGTGTGAGCTTTCAGCGTAGCTGATTCCTGATATTTCTGCTTGGGAAATGCATTAGGTGTCTTGTGTTTAAATTGATCTAGTTTCATTATGGAGTCGTGGTAATAGTATGTACCCATATTATTTTTTAAAAATATTTTTTTATATAATTTAATCAAAACATATTTCCATTTACTAGGATCTATTAAAGAATCGTATCTCATAACAATTAGATAAGTATTGGCTTCAAATAAGAACACATTACTTTAGTTCATTTGAATAAATTAGAATAACAGACACGCCCACCGTCCTCTCGCGTCATCAACGCCTGACTTTGTGATTAACTTACCCGTTATGGTAAAATACCCCAACATGGCGACTGTATCCATCCGACGTATCCTGTCAACGACTTCCTGGGTCTTGGGGAATTTTTGTTGTTGCTATAATTAACTTTCTCGCAAATATTTCGATTTAAAAATATTTTTAAAAAAATAAAAAAAACACTTAGCTCTTTGAATGCATTCAATATATATTTTTTTTATATTCGTGCTTAGTGAATAAATAATTCAGAATGCATGTCAACATTGCAGAGGTATTTACGACATTTTTGGTTTAAATATTGCTTAATTTTTTTTTTAAAAACAAGTTTATTAAATATTTTTTTAATAGGTTGTTTTTCTTCAACTTGTATCGATCTATAACGGAAATGACGACTGTCTTCTGCTCTATTTATACAAAATATTTACAGATCTTTGTTTCGGGGAGACTTGTGGTCAAAAGGCAATGATACAAAACAACACTACTTCGGTAAAATCCGTTTTGACTGACCGCTTCACAACGGTTATTGTTAACGCAACGAGTCATAAAACAGTCTGTAACTTAACGTAATCTTTACGTTATTTGATGGCAAGCCCATGAACAAGCGACCATGGGAAGAAATGTCTTGGTCGGCTTGTCAAGTAGTCCCACATGAGAGGAATATTAAAAAGAGATTTAAAAAAAAGGAAAACATATTTGAGCCCTAACATGGCGGCTACACAAGAATGCGATCCCTTTAGTGACCTCCCCAGGGTCAAAGTTATCTTTCAATATTAGATTGATTAATTTATAGCTCAAGATTATCTTGTTGAGCCGCCCCTCCCTTTGGAGGCCCTATAGCCAGACATTGTGTTTCACAATTTTACACGTAATTAATCAAAGTTCTTCTTTCATGTTACCCCATGACAATTTAATTAATTTTCAATTTTTTTATATATATATATATTTTTTTTTTTAATAATGCATAACGATCCTGGTAAATATAAATTATTTTTTGTGTGTTTAACGTTAAGGTTGAGATAAGACACAAAGAATGTAATACAAAAATTGAAAAACAAATTCTTTTAAGATAGTTTTTTTTTTCTATTTTGGAGAGGCAGTGTTAGAGATCAACAAGAAAACTGAAATGCAAACTGTACATTCCATCAGAGTTTGACTTGAAAGTTTTGGGGACATAGTATTTTTTTGTTTAATTGTTACTGTAATTGGATTTGAAACGATTGAAAGGATATGTTGCCAAATATTTCATTTCCATGTCTGAAATTTTGCTGTCTGTAATTGTTAAATTAATATTTTTTTTAAAGTTATTTTAAGATCTGGAAACAATTTGATTTTTCTTGTTGTATCTTTATTGGACATTATTTTGAAGAAATTTTTAGCTACATAGTTAATTTTCATTTAAAAACCAAGCGTTCTGATTTAAACAAAAAATAAATACATTTTTGGAATGACACGTATTCTATTAAATGTAGAAACTCAGACTGAAACATTTTATATAGATCAGGCCGTGTAAAGTTTGATGACAAAAATTCACATTCTTTATCGTGTCAACAGTTAAAAGATTATTTACAAAGATTCAAGGGACTATATAATTAAAATAATTAACTGCGCCGCTGTTGGGCAACTTGTGTGACAATATCACTGCATACAATGTGTTCGGGGAAATAACATTACTATAATCGACAGTTAATCGATAACCAGAAGCTATATTGGACTGATTAATTGTGTATTAATAAAGGATCTGATATTTCACCCCGGGCTCAGCAATGGATCTCAAAATGTCTAATTAACTAGGTCGATCACTAAATTAAATTTACTTTTCCCGGATCAAGCGAATTATTTAGGCTTTTCATTTATTACTATTGCAATTATAACGTGCAACAAGACGACCGTTCTTAATATCTTCACTGAACCGCTCCCAACACATTTTTTTTTTACTACATCCTTTATTTATTTTTTCTTTTTGTTTTCAAATTTAAAAAAAAACCAAGAATGATTTAAAAACAGTCTGA
The DNA here is from genome assembly GCA_964017045.1 of Omphiscola glabra. NCBI lineage: Eukaryota > Metazoa > Mollusca > Gastropoda > Lymnaeidae > Omphiscola > Omphiscola glabra. Next base: position 21,065,148 of record OZ024808.1, read on the forward strand.
TCAATGCAATAAATTTAATCATAAATCATGATTTTTCCGGGGATTTTTTTGTAGTTCTTTTGTGTGTTTTGTTGCTATATATAACACACATTAGACACTTGTATCAATTATCGTCACAAAAATACCGCACACATCCTACACTTTTGTCACACATCGTCACCGATTCATGTCAACCCTTCCACTAGACGAGTGACGTAGGATACGGATGGCCCTTTCTGACCGTGGTTCCCAAATCTTTCACGTTTTGGGGGACCGGTGGACAAGTTTCGAAATTGCAGCAGTGACCGTTGCCACGTTTACTTTTATTTATTTTAAAACTCTTTCATCATTAATATTCATTCCTTGCTGACCGGCAACTTAAATCTCTCGCGCACACATTTCGGAAACATTTCCTTTAACTACATAACCTATGCACCTCTATGTTCTCAGAAGTCTCTCTTGCTGGTATGTTTAGTACATTATATAGAAGTGACTGATACATTTCAAAACTACCTTTGTGGATGGTTTCATTCATATGTGACGAGACCAGCAAAGTCTCCTACCGCAAGGATGAGTCACCAGGGTAGTGGAGAAATCAGAACAAAATTAGACAGAATCTTGAAATGAAAACATCTTCGAAAATGAAAAATCCGAGAGCCGCCTCGTGAAAGGAAAACATTCGAAAAAGCAATGGAGGAAGAACTAAAAGCCAACTTTTGGAGATTATTTTAAAAACATTATAGCAAATTCATAGAAGTCTTCTCGGTACTAATGAATATTTTATTTGCGTTAACTTTGCATTGACAGTTATCTACACTGACCATAGGACGTAAACTTGAAAATGAAGTGAAAATAAGGTGAATTGTCTTAGGGATAAGAGTGAAACAAAGTATGTGGAAACCCATACATAAAAAGGACCCTCACATAAAAACGAACGTGTCGACAAGAAGCCTTCTTCGGCGAATAAACAACAGTAAAAACATAATTAAATAAAAAATAATAATAATTACCTGTAATGTAGTATCTTAGTTCAATTTCTTAACGATTCTCTACCAACAAGACATTGATTGGCTTATGTGAATACAGACCAAAGGGAAAGAAAACAACACTTTTGGATTAAACCATCAGATGATATGCACTGCTTGGATGTAAAGGATGTATCAAGCGTGTGTACAAATATTACTGTATTTCTCAATATTTTCAAAACAGTATTGGACATGTCCGTGTGGTATCGTGAAGTAGGTCTACTATCTGCGAAATTATCACGTATCATGTCGCTATAGCATCTAAGTAAAAATTGACTAATCAAGTGTTAAACTTTGTAATGTCTCTCTCTTTCTCTCCCACTCTCTATCTACCTCTCTTTCTCCCTCTCTCAATGTCTCCCTCTCTTTCTCCCCCCCCTCTCTCTCTCTCTCTCTCTCTCTAAATGTCACATCTATTTAGCTATCACCAATAAATATACATTTATATATGTATGGCACAGTATGGCGCAATACAAAAATGTCTTATAAGTTAAGAGTCCATTTTTTAAAAAACGTTTTGCTTATATAAGGAATCATGTGATACATAAAATTCGCTATTCTCATGGGTGAATATTGACGTTATTTAAACAGGAGGATTTTTCGCAAAAAAATATAAACGTTTCGTTGCAGCCTTCGTCATTGAGAAGCTGGTTTGTGTAGTGCATCTCCATGCAATCCTCCCTGTCTAAGTAGTTGTCCGGCTGATCTCCCTGGTACGTCATAGACTTGAACAACGGGTCGATTTCCGTCTTGTCGTCAAGCCACAGGAATCGACCCTCGGTCTCCAGGTCGTCTAGTCCGATCCAGGCGTCAACCTGGTAGACGACGACGAGCTGTTGGACGATCTTGAACTTCTCCGTCGTCTTCGGCGCGAACAGGGCCGCGCCTAAACTCGCGCATGCGCCGATGGCTTGTGTGTAGTTGAGCAGCAGCGGGTAAGTGGCTAAGTTCACGGTCGTTGAGCCGTAACTCCTTGGACTGGAAGTTGAACCAAAATCATGTTTTTTTTTTAAATGTAAGTGTCTTTTATGTGATTTATTCTGTAACATATTAGTATGTTGGCTTGACTTTGCTTTCATTTAGTATGTGTTTATTTTCTTTAGTGAGTCCGAATAATATTATTCATTGGGGATATGTTTATTGAATGAAGAGGCAAACGCGTCTCTTATGATGTAGGCTATTTTAATTTCATAATGTTGATTAATTTTTCATGCATAGGTCTGGCAGGAACCCATTTTAATCTCCAGGGATGGACCGATCCACCCACCACGCAAGTTGATACACCTGCTGCTGGCTTAATGTCTAGGGTGGACCGATACACCCACCACGCAAGCTGATACACCTGCTACTGGCTTAATGCCTAGTGTGGACTAACCCACCCACCATGCAAGCTGCTACACCTGATACTGGCTTAATGTCTAAGGGTGGACCGATCCACCACCCACGCAAGCTGCTACACCTGCTACTGGCTTAATGTCTAGGGGTGGACCGATCCACCACCCACGCAAGCTGCTACACCTGCTACTGGCTTAATGTCTAAGGGTGGACCGATCCAGCACCCACGCAAGCTGCTACACCTGCTAATGGCTTAATGTCTACGGGTGGACCGATCCACCACCCACGCAAGCTGCTACACCTGCTACTGGCTTAATGTCTAAGGGTGGACCGATCCAGCACCCACGCAAGCTGCTACACCTGCTACTGGCTTAATGTCTACGGGTGGACCGAACCACCACCCACGCAAGCTGCTACACCTGCTACTGGCTTAAAGTCTAGGTGTGGACCCACCCAACCACCACACAAACCAATAAACCAGCTACAGACTTCATATTCGGAATCAGTAAACATAATTCCACGACTTTATTTAAACCACATCTGCAATGCTGACAGGTAGCTGTTTAAATTTCACTGGCACGTTCATGTGACAAGTTTTTAGAAAATGGTGGAATTTTTTACTTACCTGGGGCCTATCAATAGACACTCTTGCTCAGATAAGATATTATTCCTATTATTGTTTCTATTAATCTAGAACTTAATTAGTTCCAAATAAATAACTTCGGGGCCATGTGCCATAAAGTCACATCTGACTCCAACCGTTGTTTTGCCCATACAAGATGGGAAATGATGGTCAAATGTTGTTATCAATCGACGTTAATTTAGTGTCCCAGTATGCTGTTTTTAAAGCAACAGTTTTTTTGTAATTGTTTAGAGTTGATATGGGGCCGTTAAAAAAAAAGGTAAAAATAATCATCACCTGAAACCTTCATACAGCTCACAGCTGTCGGTCACGTAAAGTTCCCCTTCGTCGTCTGACGGCGGGTCGTACATGGGACTCAATCGAAAGCCCGGGGTGCAGAGATGCGTCTTTAGGTTGTACATGAAGCTGAGACACTGGGACTGAAACCTAAGTAATAAATGAATCAAATGAATTAAGATGTTATTAGATGGAATAATATTTCTGGCAGGAAAGGGGGACGGCTGCAATCAGCTTTATCAATGGGAAATATGAAACATGGCGAACAAAAAGAAGTAAATCATTTAGATAAATTACATGTAGTTGTCATTTTGTTTTGTTGTTGGGGGGACGACGGGGGGGGGGGGGGGGTCACTGTTCCGTACGGCATAATTTGAGTCAAACCATATCCTGTGTTATTTACAAAGTTATTAATAGAACAAAACACTTCGAGAAACTACGCGGATGATATAAAGCAGTGGTTCCCAAAATATTTTTTTTTTCTATTCTCTGAGCCTTTTCAGACGCTCAGTTTTATTTCCAAGGCATCTCATGTCAAAAAGTAAACAAATTAATTCATTGATTTAGACCAAATTCATTTAGTCCATCCATTTCTGTGTCTCTACAGTCCACGCGGGGCTGCGGCCTTCCACACTACTTCCTTCCACTGAGACCCAGCTAATGCTTTTCTTGTCCATGCTCGGATATCCAGCTGCTGTAGATCTTTTCCCACATCATCCCTCCATCTAAACCTACAATGGGTACAAATCATTTGGTAACATGTACCTACAAAGGAAACAAATCATTTGGTAACATTTACCTACAATGGGTACAAATGCACCCATTTAACAAAAGATGTCTTAAGACCCATATAAAAAAAGCATATTTAGTTATTTCAATGGATGTGAAGTGTTTGCTCTCTCACTCCAGCAAGCACTAGTTCAAACAGCGAAGCTTTGTTAAACATTGAACTTAGTTAAGTTAATACTTGGTTTCATAGTTGATTACCTTTTTAAAAATCTTTAGTCGATGGCAGCCAGTCTTCTAGTAGGACAGCGGTTCTAAACATGTGGATCGCGACCACTTTTGGGGTCGAACGGCACTTTCAGAGGGGTCGCCTAAGACCATCGGAAAACAATTATACTCTACAGTTATGAGGCAGAAAAAATAGAAATTTTGTGGTTGGGGTCGCCACAACATGAGGATCTGTGTTCAAGGGTTGCGGCATTAGGAAAGTTGAGAACCACTGTAGTAGGACCTCGTTATCGACTAAAGTGGAAATTGTTAAGAGATGAGGTGGTTAGGATATTTTCATGTATCTTATCAAATCTGTTGTTTTAAGCGCGCGCACACACACACAGGCATATTTTAACGGAAAGAAAAAAAAAAAGGGGGGGGGGCACATTATATTTTTCTTTATAGTTATAACGATTCCTTTGAGATAGTTTTGTTTATTAAATTTTATTTTTGCAACGGATTGTCAATATAAAAAAGGTTCTATACGGAGATCGGTTTTATTGTTAACATATAAGCAAGGTGATGGTCCAGCGCAGATCATGGTCATTTATAGGGTGATTGCATCGGCATGATTAGAAATTATCCCGTAGGGGATGGAATCTAATTTTCTTACCTATATCTAATTTTCTTACATAAATAATCGCATTTGTATATGAAGAGTCCAACTGTAAAACCTGGTCGATTTTTTAGAAAAATCTGTTTTTTTTTGTTGTTTTTTTGTAAATTAACTTTATATTGCAAATATAGTATTAATGTTTTTTTTATGGTGAAATTGTAAACTTTAAATGAATCTTTTGATTCATTAAACACATAAATTATTGTAGATGTACACTTAAACCACCAGACCAAACATCTAATTTATTTTTTTAAAGAACTTGGCAGGTTTTGCTAGTGGCCGCCTCATGTATCAAGAGATTGGGAGATCGAGAGCTCACCTTTAATGGCCAAAATGTCATACAGATTAGTCGTGTGGCAGCGACAGATACAACGAATTGTTAAAAGGATTTTCGCCAACTATTTAATAACCAACGTTAAAAGGCTGATGCAAGCGCATGTTGTAAAATTTAAAAGAAAGATATAAAAACCTTTGAGCAAGGCTCGCTGGTAACGTGCAATGTTGTTTGAAGAGGTCGGTGGAGGCGAAACTTTTTGTTGTTGTTTATATTTAGGGGCGGTATTTTCGATCAACTGTGCAGTTTTAGTTCTGTTTTTTTTCTAGGAAGGATGATGGCAAAAAATCATGTCCCGCCCCGGGAGACATAAGTAGCAGTAGCTAGCCGCGCCACTAGTGGCAGTAGGTCAGCCACGCCCCTAATAGCAGTAAGCTAGCTGCGCCCATGGTAGCAGTAAACTAGCCACACCACTAGTAGCAGTAAGCTAGACACGCCCCTAGTTGTAATACGCTTGCCACGCCCCTCGTAGCAGTAAACTAGCAACGCCCCTAGTAGCAGTAAGCTAACCACGCCCCTGGTAGCATTAACTAAAACCCAACTTAGAATTGGGAAGCTTGTTAACGGGTTACAATTTCAATTGCTGCACTAAGTGTACCGTAAGCTTAAAAAAAAACAACCTTAGCACAATATATTGTACTGAAAAGTATGTTGTTAATTTTATTTTCTTTAAGGCTACGAAAAGTCTCAATGTATCATGGTCGTGGGTCTCTTTATTTGAAACTGCTGCCTACACAAACGTCACAAATTACATAATAAAAATAGTTACATAACTATAAATATATATATATATATATATATATATATATATATATATATATATGCGTGTAACAGACCTACTTAAGGGACCGTGCACATTTTTTATGTAACGTGAAGGTGCTAGGAGGTATTGTTTTGTTATAAGGTGTTAAAAGGGGGTGAGGGTGGTAGAGAGAAATGTTGTATATCATTTTTGTGTGGTAATTTTTGTTTCAAATTGATGCTTATTTTTACACAAATTCTGCTTATCAAATTGATGAAATCAGCCTTGATTATTAAATGCTGAAATGTATTTTGGCTGTAAAATTTTACAATAGCGTTTCACATTTTTGTTTAAATATTTTCTGACTTTTTGTTTCAAATTTTCTTTTTTCCACTTGATTTTGGACTTTAATCTGTTTTAATTTGAGTTAGGGGGTAGAAGAGGGTAGAAACGCAATATAATATTAGGGCGGGTCAATGTAAATGTTATGTAACTTTATAGGGGTTATGGGATGGGTAAAAAATGTCATATTCTGTGTCATATATTATGCCCATTGCCCCCTCACGTCAACGGGTCGTTAATGTATTTACTTATGGATATTTGTTAATAAATTATTGTCTTAATCGTATTGTTCCGTTACTTATTCACCAACATAACTTTAGGCGTGCATTCTTACTTTTGTAAGCAGTTTGAGCCACACGCGATCATCGAGGCGTCCGTCCAGGGTTCGCTCAGTCGCTGTGGTCCACAAGCCGCGGTCTGCTTCTTTAAGAACGTTGCCTCATTGGTCATTGCAGACGTCTGCACGATTTGCCATTGCACAGCTTTGAGGAAGTACGAATATAGTGATGAAGAAATTATATTACGCTTCTGTATATATTAATTAAATAATTATTGTATATATTAATTAAATAATTACTGTATATATTAATTAAATATTACTGTATATATTAATTAAATAATTACTGTATATATTAATTAAATAATTACTGTATATATTAAAGCTACCGGCTCTGTCATTGACAGATATTTGATTTATGTTTTTTTATAAATAGTTTTGAAAACCTATTTAAAAGAATTTTGTTTTTTGTTTTTTTTTAAATTGCGTTGAATTACTCTTAACATGATTTTAGCGTTTAACTTTACCGCTTAGCACAACTACGGATTTATTGTTTTGGAGTTTGAATTATTTTTTTTTAAAAATTATTTTGGGTGTGTGATAATTCTTTTGAAGTCTTGTTATATATTTTTTTAAATTTAATTATTAAATAATTCAGTTCAAATCAGTCATTTCTATTCTTTTTCATTATCAACAGTAAAGAACATGTATTCTGAAAGACGACTTATTCAATTGATTTGATCAACTCAAGGGTCATCAATAGGTGAAATTTTTTTAAAATTTAATTTGGTAGAAGAACAAAATATAGGTATTATGTACCCCGAAGCCAATGTGTAGAACTAGATCGATCGTTGATATGCGTACATCCTTTCGAAAAAAAAAGGAAAAAAAAACATAGAAGAAAAAACAATAAATATCATTGATTGCAATATATAGAAATGTTTCATTAAGTCGATTTACCTAAAATGACGAAGCACAAAATTATTGCCATCAGTCCCAAAGTTTGAATGTTAATACAACCGTGTCTGAAGCTCTATGTCAAATAATGCAAGGCATCCTCTGGTAGATTGATTTAGTTCAGCCGGTTGGGGGCGGTGGAGGTGTGTTGGGGAAGACCTTGTGAGCCTTGGCTCGATGGTCTGCTGATTTTCTTAAGTATGTTAGTTAGTTCAGCCCACAGAAATAGTAGTAGTTATAAAAATAATGCTCATCCCTTATGATAATTCTAATTGACGACATTAAATTTTTTTTTTTAAATTTTAAACTCGGTTGATGGGACTTAAGAGAACTTGAATAAATTATAGCCTTGAATGCCTTACCATTTCAAACGAACCTTTACATCGATATGATTAGGGCCCAATAGAATATATCGATAGTTTGAGAGTCGTGTTGTTGTCGAAGTTTCAAGAGGTGGTGTCGTATCAGTGGTGTCTGTCTTGTGGTGTATGGGATCCAGAGAAAAGATAGCCCGCACTAGCGCAAATGAAACAGCCCCTTCACCACAAATGACTCTACAACAGCGGTTCTTGACCTGTGGGTCCTGACCCCTTTGAGGGTCGAATGACCCTTACACAAAGGTCACCTAAAACCATCGGAAAACATATTTATGTAGCAAAAACGAACATAATTGTATGGTTGGAGGGGGGTCACCACAATATGAGGAACTCCATTAAAGGGTCGTGGAATTAGGAAGGTTGAGAACCCCTTTTGGACAAGAATACATGTTCAAATTAATTATACTCTTATATGAAAAAAAAAATTAGTATACTTTCAGAAATACCCCCCCACACAGACACACACACACACGCATACACACCAACAAGCACATGAAAATCATATTTTAAAATTTTCCGTAACATTTCAAGAGATTTCATAATGCGATCAGAAAGTTACTTGGAACAACCATTGTTTTATGTACTTGCGCAACGCAGACAAAGTGACATTGCTCCCGAAGAAAATATATTCTTAGAATCGCTGAACGGAACGGAGAAACTTTATCGATAAAATGTTCTTTAAAATTGGTGGCCTACATTCTCTCCATGCGTGACAAGGTGTGACACGATCAGTATACCCTAGTTAATCGTTACTAAACTCGATAACAACTCGAATGGTATAATAAAAAGGACAAGAAATTAGTCACGTGTTCGTGTGAGATTATTTTATTTGTCTAGTAACTAGTAGTAAAAGTTTGGTGACAATCCAATGTCGGACTGCAATGTTAACTTTCCAATCAACTTCAGATCAGTGCACGCACATTTAGCAATAGTTGGAGTGACCAATAAATGACAAAACGCAAATGTAATGGAAAAAAAAAAAAAAAGTAAAAACATTAGTTCAACAAAAGAACATTAGCTCCACAAAAGAACATAAGTTTAACAAAAGAACATTAGTTCAACAAAAGATCATTAGTACAACAAAACAACATTAGCACAACAAAAGTACATTAGTACAAAAAAAGTACATTAGTAAAAAAAAAATTAACTAAATTAACTTAGGTAGGCTTATTAAATCCCTTACATTAGCTTCGCTTTCCTACGTGGCTGGCTGGCTGACTCGCTGACTGGCTGGCTGACGGGCTGGCTAGCCGGCCAAACCTTCTATCGACTAATTGACCCAGTTCTCGTCAACCTATCGAGCTGAAACTTAGCACATGCACTCCTTGCCAATGACAACACATTCTTTCAAATTTTCAGCCCCATCCCTCAACCAGAAATATTATTTTCCTCTTTTTTTTTAAAGGGGAAGATAAAATAAAATTCCAGGATCACTGCACTATATGAGATTATTTTTTTTTTAAATTCCGCAAGTGCGTTCGTTGCATATTATTTTCTATGTATTATTCTGAAATATTTGGTGAAATAAATCTGCGGTTTAAAAGCGGAATGGTCATTAGAATATTAGTATGGTTCATTGGCTTGAAAAAAAAATGTGCGGTTGCGAGCCTTGAAGTGGGAACACTTCGAGACAGTAAGCAACTCTTCTGTTCTCTGAGATAGTTTCAAAAGTTGTGTACAAAAGAATTTCACACAATAACACTTACCCAGACGCTAACACGAAATTTAAGAGTGGCTGTCATTTCGTTCTCTATCGAATACTTGAGACTGATCAAGTTGTACGTCACACATGTTAAATACTTAACACTGATCAAGTTGTACGTCACACACGTAAAATTACATTCAAAACGTATTTACCACAAAACAAATAAAACTTACTCCTGCTATTTGAAAATACGCACACTATCTCGAAAAAATAATATTGTAATGCTTGACCCACAAGAATCATCTTCACAAAGCGCCTCACTCATAGGGAAACTACCAGAATGCATGCAATTAACATATCATTGCGTGATATTTAGTTTAACATCAGTGGGCCTCGTTGTGATTTGAAAAAAAATACATGTGCCTCCTCTATTCATTTTTGTTAAATTGGATAGCTTTCGTTTGAAAGACGCAATATATATTTATATATATATATATATATATATATATATATATATTAAAGTAGATGTTTCAAGAACGGGAAATGCCCGAATTGTTATTTAAAACAGAGTAGCTTGCCCGTGGACGCCGACAAAAATTTATAATAAGGTCTGGTTTAAAAAATCAAGAAAGTGGTTTCTAAACCCTATTTTGGTATGACTAATTAAAATATAATCAATAATATATTTTTTTAAATGCATTCTTTTAATCTGAATAATGTATTTCCTTTTAATTATGTTTTGCCATCCCATCCATGCTTAGTCAAACCATGACACCCACAAATGATGTGAAGCCTGAAGCAAGTCGTTAGCAATTTTTTCCCCAACAATAAATAGTTTTTTTTACTGTTGTCTTACCCCACAGAAATCATGAAAATTATTGAAAAATCGCTTTTCTGTTTACAATATTAGTTTTCCCCACCGTATTTTCTTTCTAATTGACATAGATAAAACATCTTAATTACAAATTATAAATTATCTCAGTTTGATTATTTCCTTGGAAAAACCTCTTTTCTCTTACAGAACAGCTGCTGGAACACATATCTGTATTTTGAGCTCATGTTGTAGTACACGATGATATTCACGGAGCTGTTGGTCGTCTCCAAGACGTACACACCGCACCACACCACCTGGTACACATTGCGGAACTTCCCGATAAAACTGTACTCGGCGAAAAACAGCCCCACGATCAAGTTTATCGCGGTGGGGAGGAAACACGTGATGAAGATGCACGAGATGGAAATCACCATCTTGACGACTTTTTTGTCGCGCTTAGTCAACCCCCCTTCTCCGCGGGCGCTGGCGGAGCTGGCATTTCGTCTCCATTTTGAATTTTTCTTCAACTTGATCGTGGTGACGGCGGTGCACGTGACGACTAACAGGAAGGAGAACAACTGCGCAAAGATGGTGATTGTAAAAGACACGTTCTCCACGGCTGCACCGTCCGTGTCGTAAACGAGGCCGTAGAGAGATTTGTTCCGCAGCTCGTAGAATTTCTGCCCGAAGTGTATCACGGTGAAGACCGGGGCGACGCTGGCGAACATGACGAGGTAGATGACCACCATGGCGAGGACGGTCCTGCGAGGCGTCAGGATGCGCTTCACCGTCAGGGGCAGGACCACGCAGAGGCACCGCTCCAAGGTGATGAAGCCCGTGACCAGGCCGGTTATCCGGGCGAAACAAACGTGCGGCCACGCTGTGGGGAGAGGGGCGTAGGGCAACACGTTAACAAAATTCGAAATATGCACATTTCTTTAAAGGTTGTCATCGTTTATAACGCGAGGCTATTTACTATTTCATAGTTTGGACACATGATTGGACGAATTTAATCCTATATATAAGGCTGACACTGGCATTTTACTTTATCAAAACGTTGTCACAAAAAAAAATTAAAAAATTGGGATTTGTAAAAAAAAGGAACTTAAACGATTTCAATCCTGAGATAACAGAATATAACCAAAAAAAAAATTGCTTCAATAGAAGTATTTATATTTTTTGTTCAAATTTTTTTTTTTTAAATCATCTCTTTTTTTTTTAAATTCTCTTCCAACTTCACAGAAGGTAGTATCAATACCCTTCTGCATTTCAGTGATTCACCAAACGTGCACCCCAGTCCCAGGTACGGTACGCCCCTATTTGTTATTACACGTATACGTTTCTCTAGAATTTTCAAGAAGCAAATCGTATGACAATAAAAATATAATTGAATTCAATTTATATTCAGTGAAAATGTACTGTAGTTCACCTGATGAAAGGTCTTCTGAGTCAAGAGGTATGTCAGAATAATGTGCCGTAACTCACCTGATGTAAGGTACTGGATGTCTACAGAGTCAAAAGGTATGTCAGAATAATGTGCCGTAACTCACCTGACGTTAGGTACTGGATGTCCACAGAGTCAAAAGGTATGTCAGAATAATGGAATAACGGGTTGAAAGACACGGTCTTCCATAAGACGGGAATAAGACACCCCAGGTCAGCCAGGGTCAACCCAATCAGACTGATATTTACGGAATCTGAAAAACCCTGGAGTAAGGGAAATGTTAAAAATAAGAACACACAAGAACACACAAGGACACACTACCATCTTTAATACCTGCAACTCAATTTATGTGTTCCCTTGCAATTAGAGAATTATCAAAGTCATGAAACGCCATTTACAAAATTAATTTTTGAATTTATATTGAAACTGAACTTTCATTAAGAAACAAAGATGTTTGTAATTTAAAACTTCATTCGCTGACTTTTCTGGATCAAAGTTAATTTAAAGCATGCGGACATCAACTTTGATTTTCACCAGTAATTGAGGAAAAAAGAACAAATTAATTTGATGTTTTCATTTGTTGCATTAATTTTTTTATTTTTTTAAACTCAATCTTCTAATTTGTCGCAGATTATTTCTTTCTACACCCCTCCACATTTATATAGATGAATGAAGACTCGTGAAGATTCCCAGAAGAAACATTAGTTATTTGGTTTAAATGCATTTCCCAGAAGCCACCAGACCCGCAAACAATGTCACACTGGAATATGAAATAACGTTTATATTGAAAAATCCGTCGTAAAGAGATTTAAATTAATTCCTAATTGTAATATTTATTTAAACCATGGTTTTCAATAATGTCGTGGCATAAATAATGTGGGAGATGCTTCCCTTTTAATTATGTAGTTGTGTTTTTGTTTCCTCTCAAATGTAAAAAGTAAGTCTTTATTGACGGTAAAATTTAAATTTACATTGGCGATAAATTGCATAATGACTTAAATATACGTCCATATAACACAATTTTAGGCAAATCTAGAACGTATGCCACTACCTGTTTTATGAAGACAACAAGGTTGATGCAGTTTGCTGTGTTGCCCAGGACGCTGATCACGGCCATTGTGACGACGAAGACCGCGAACTCCACCCATTGGCGGGCCTCGTCACTAACAAATCTGTTTCCGTTGCCACCTGTGAAGCTGCCTTCACCAACATCGTACCAGAATGTAGAAGATTCCATATCTCCTATGGCTAAATAAATCTTGCACTTCTTAAGATTTGATTTTCTTCCAAACTCAATTTTGAAAAAAGTAATTTAAATCAATTCAAAGTTGTATTTTGTAATAAAGAATAATTACACGCTGTAATGCACATAAATAGAGAAGCAAAAATGATAATGCCTACATAATTGCTTTTGCCTTAAATCATTTTTATAATCAAAAGTGAAATAAAGGTTAAAAATATGAGGGGCTGCGTTCAAGCAGTGTACAGTAAATAAACAGTGTAAAAAAATGTTTTCAGGCTTGAAAAGAAAGACAGGACAATTAAACGGACGTTTCAATTAGATTCAGAGAGTAATTTTGATTACGCAGAACTTAAATTATATATGCGAACTGCAAACTAAATAAGAGACTTCATTTAAAAAAACAAAATTTTAGATTGACAACATATTAAGAATGTATATGCTTTCGTTGAAGTTTCCAATTAAATGTTATACGGTTAAAGGTCTATTCCAGCGGTTCTCAATGTATGGGTCGCGACCCCTTTGGCGGTCGAATAACCCTTACACAGGGGTCGCCTTAGACCGTCGGAAAACACATATTAATGAAGTAGCAACGAGAATAATTTTATTGGTTGTTGGTCGCCACAATATGAGGAACTGTAATAAAGGGTCGCGCCATTAGGAAGGTTGAGAACCACTGGTCTATTCCAATTCGTCCAATTTATTTATTCGTTTTCACCAAGGTTCACTAAGTCGTGAGCTGAAGATCAGAAATTAATTAATTTCTTGTACAAGTAATTGAAAATTCAGGAGAACTTTGTGTTACGGCAGTTAATTCGATGGCACCGTCGAGTACATATAACTACCAATAGTTTCATTTATGTAAAGATTGTTTGAAGAGAGAGACAAAAAAAGACCCAGTAAAAATTGTTGCATAGAAACCAGATGAAGGTCACTGAGTGAAATTAATAAGTGCATAACATTTAATTGCGAGTTTGTGATTAACTGATAATGAGATACGTAGAAGATACGCGAAATCTGATCAAAGGGAGGTAACAAAGTTTCGTAACAATTATAATAATTTCAAATGACGATCGCGTTTGGTTTTGTGTGTAGGAAAAAATAAAATTTCCCAGCCAATGAGATCACGTGATGTACTCAGTTTGTGTAAACACTTTGTTTTGTAGCCTGTTCTAAAATTACAAACACAATTGAGTCTGGCGGGCTGGTAGGCTCTCTAGAATATTAAAACAGTTCTGTTTTCTGTGTCTACAACGAATGCCATTTTATAACGCTTGTTTAAGCGAATAATTTTTTTTAAAGCAGTTTATTAACAGCGTTCATAACATGAGGCTGGTTACAGAAAACATACTATAGATATTTTCACTAAATTATGCAATGGAATATACGATTAAAAAAAAAAATCTGAACAAGAAAGATGGGGGTGTTGTCCAGGACTCCAATTCTTTCAAACTTGTTTAAATGTTTAACTTGGTATGGGTGTAATTTTTTTATTATTTGAATTTCATTTGGCGATTATGATGCCTTATAACGTATTATCAGTCTCATGTACCACAGAAGCCAATATTTATTGTTAAAATTAATTATTTTAATTTTCGGATGCAATTTTTAAATGTTTGCTAAATGTTTCTGCCCTAATGATATTCGCGTTTCAATGATTAAAAAAAACAAAACGTTTTCATGTTGTTATCACTTGGCGGGCTGTAATATCATGTCTCTACAATATTTCAAGCACAAACTTGTCAAATGTCGGTGGATGTAAACAACAGTAGATCAGTTATGGTTTGTTTGCCTCTTATATTTTATTTGTGATTTGCAGCGAAATTCTGGGGGGAAAAGGGTTTAAGTCTCTCGTGAGTGGAAAAAAAAAAAAGAAAAAAAAAAAAAAAAAAAAAAATTGTCCAGAACTGGTATGGCTCATAATGAACTGATGTGTATGGTTCCTAGTGCCGTCACAACTCACCGAGACAAAATGTTGTTTTTAATCGATTTCCAGGTGTGATCTAAACCAAGCTCCGTGGTCCAAGCTCCTTGTTTCGGTGTTAACAGTTTGAAAAACTCTTAGCAAATTATCATTGATTTTTTTCTTTAATAATTGTGTCGTAAATACAAATTATGCTGGTTCGTGTTTTAAACTATTAAGCTGCAACAACAGCAGTCTTATCAATTTTGTCTGCATAGTGTGGTTTTAATATGCCTCAGGTTACTTTATGATTAAGATGTTACGGCTTTGACGAAAATGTGTGACATTTGAATTACTTCAAGGAATATGATTCGATGAAATTAATTGGGTTTAAAAAAAAAAAAAATCATGACCAATTTTATTGAAATTACACATGAAGCATATTTTCTCTTGCATAATGGATTATTCTCTTCTCCGTTCTTTGTATGCGCTGCCACAGTGGGTTATTTAGACTGTTTTTGTGTATGCTCACTAAACACTTGAAAGCTGAATTTCCCAATCTCGTGACCTGGAACATATTATTTTGTTCTCTTCGTGCACAGTTTACATTATCTAGACAAGTCAAATGTTTATCTTCTGGTCTCTACGTTACATTATCTAAACAACTCATATGTTTATGTTCTAGTCTCTACGTAACATTATCTAAACAAGTCATATGTTTATGTTCTAGTCTCTACGGCTTTCTTTGTACCCCAATGCATTAATAAGAAGTGCATTATATTTTCAAATATTAAACAACATTGTTTATTTTCTTGGGGTGCGATACTTAAAGAATTCATAAAAGATGCAGAGCATTGAATAAGTTGTGAAACCTGGGTAGGGCAGGATGGGGAATTCCCCCCCCCCCCCTTTTACAGAATTTGCAGGTTTTATTTAAATTGATATGTACCGTGATGCCCCAAGGCTGAAACATTTTAATAAGATGACCAAGTTTTGGTTTTCTCCCCCGCCCCCCATCTTTCCTGAAAACTCCTGAAATGACGCCCCTGCTGCTTAAAACCATATTTCTGTAGCTTAGCCTGCGTTTCCAACTATTCCTTTCTTTTTTTTTATATCCCCATGTTCTATGTTTCTAGTGTAAGCGATTTCTTAAACAGCATGTTTCGTACGTGTCGTTTGAATTTGCCGTTCATGTTATAATAGACCAGGACATTGGCGGAGCTCTTGATGGCCTCAAATGTGTGGATCATACCCCAGACCACTGAGAAGACGTTCTGATACACACCGTTAATGTTATACTCTGGTGTCAGAAGGACCATCAAGATAAAATTGACGCCGTACGGACCAACGCAGGCGAGAAATATGCACGATATCAACGTCACGAGCTTGATAACTTTCTTATCTCTCTGCGTTAAACCCGCGAACCCGACCGCAACGGCCTCGGGGCGCCGCCATTTTGATTTCAGCACCAAGACGCGGACGATAGCGGAAGTGCAGATAATGTCAAGGACGATGCAGCAGATCAGAGACGTGGCGTTGAAGTACAGGCCTATGCTCTCTATGTCCCTGCCTTTCTCGTGGTATACTAAACCGAATTTTGTTTTGTTGAATTGGTCATCGTGAACCGGGACGACCTGCCTGGCGAAGAACATCGGGGAGATGCCAGTAGAGACGGACAGCGCGATCAAAACGAGGGCGATGACGGTGCGCCTTTGTGTAAATATAGATTTGGTGCGCAATGGAAACACTAAGGAGATGCAGCGCTCAAATGTGATGAAAGTGGTGATCCAGCAAGTTATCCTCGCGCAAACACCATGCGGGAGTCCTGAAATTAAAGCAATGTGCTGGATAAAATGAACGAACAAAAGCAATTCCTAATCAAACATGTGATTTAAATATTGCAAATTCGTAAACTTTATAGAATCGGGTAATTTTAGTGAGCAGAAAAATGTACAGCAATAACGCTCCAACATTAGTCCCACTTGTTAAAATTGCAAAAAAAAAATGTGAGTGCCAAGTTTTAACAAAAGTTAAAATATAAAGCGCGTAACTTAAGTATGGTGATTCCGTACGGTGTTCAATTATGTTAAACATAAACCAATGAATTAAGCATAAAAAGCCAAATGATTGATCACATAATGTCCAGAGTTTCATCGCATAATGTCAAGTATTGATCACATAATGTCCAGAGTTTCATCGCATAATGTCAAGTATTGATCACATAATGCCCAGAGTTTCATCGCATAATGTCAAGTATTGAGCACATAATGCCCAGAGTTTCATCGCATAATGTCAAGTATTGATCACATAATGTCCAGAGTTTCATCGCATAATGTCAAGTATTGAGCACATAATGCCCAGAGTTTCATCGCATAATGTCAAGTATTGAGCACATAATGTCCAGAGTTTCATCGCATAATGTCAAGTATTGAGCACATAATGCCCAGAGTTTGAGCATGTAATGCCCAGAGATTGAGCACAGAGTGCCCAGAGATTTCGCACATAATGCCCAGAGATTGAGCACGCAATTCCCAGAGATTGAACACTTAATGCCTAGGGATTGAACACTTAATGACCCTTTAATTAACACATAATGATAAGAGCTTCAGTGCGTGAAATTTCGTGGTAAATTAATAAATTTGAGATTTGTTAATACTTTAAAAAAAATCCTTTTCTCAAAATAAGTAACCTAATCCTAAATAAAGACGGCACATTTTTATTTCAGATTATTTATATTTTCAACAGGCGCCGAGTTCAAGTAACTGATTCTTAAAATCTCGATTTCTTGTAACTTGATAAATGATTGCTTGCGTGATATATCTATTAAAACAGAGGAGATTCTCGTTGAGCTGTGCTAGATTCCATCGAGCAGCATAAATATTATCAGTTTCACAGCACATTTTTTTTATAACTCTTATTTTTTTTTTTAAAAGTCTCCTTTAAGAAAAGAAAAATAAATTGTTGCGAGCCATCCCTGTCCAATCCTACGACACTCTGGTGTCAGCGCACGTGAAAGTCACCTTATATCAGTTTGGGCTCTGCAGCTCGCACGAGCTTTTTATACGCGCGCATGCGTATCCTGATCTTTGACAGAGAATGTTCTATACATTTTTTTTACAACGAAAATATAAAATTTTATTGTCGAGATTTAAGGAAAGCCATTTTGATATTCGTAAATGTGTTTTATTTATGTGTACATTTACTTTTAATCTATATAAAAATGTATTTTATTGGTGTGTAATGGTACTTTTGGTGTGTATATAAATAGATTTTATTATTAGTATGTAAAGTTACTTACTGTATGTGTATATAAAAATGTGTTTTAGATATTTCAAATCGTACTTTTCATAAAGAAATTAGCTTTAGTTAAATGCACACAAAAAAACGTATTAAAAATTTGCAAATGTGTAACAGTTGTGTTTAAATATTTTAAGTTATAATTTGTACATTTGTTGTGGTTTATGAAAATGTTTGTAAGAGAAGATTACTAAAACGTTGTCATCACAAATGGTTCATACAAAAATTTCGTTTTTTTTAAAGATTTGTTTTTCACATAAATGTTAAAAAATGCTGATATTAGATCTAATCGATTGAAAACAATAATTTAACAAATGACACTAACACACTTTGTTGCACTTCATATTTCAAATCAACCCATCCATCCATCAACCCATCCATCCACCCATTCACCCATCTTTCCATCCATCCACACATCCACACATCCACACATCCATCAATCCATCCATCCATCCACCCATCCATCCACCCATCCATCCATCCACCCATCCATCCACCCATCCATCCACCCACCCATCCACCCATCCACCCACCCATCCACCCACCCACCCATCAATCCATCCATCCATCCACCCATCCATCCATCCACCCATCAATCCATCCATCCACCCATCCACATATCCATCCATCCACCCATCCATTCATCCACCCATCCATACACCCACCCATCCATTCATCCACTAATCCATCCACCCACCCATACACCCTTGCATCCATCCACCCATACATCCATCCATCCACCCATCCACCCATCCCCCCATCCATCCACCTAATTTTATATTAATTCCTCCAGCCTCAACTCCTCCATTCCGCCCATACTAGTTGTCAACTTCAGTTGATAAAAAATATTTAAAATTTATATAGATCTCTTATATTCAGAATGAAACGTTCTTAAAATAACGACACATCGTCCAGACGTCCAAACCTGCGGTGTAGTAGAGCAGGTCGCTCGTCACGAACGGGAGGTCAGAGTTGAAAAACATTGGATTGTAGCAGACGCCTTCCCACACCAGGGTCACGACACTGCACAGGTCAGCGATGGCCAGCCCCAGGAAACTGATGTTCATTGCGTCACTAAAGCCCTGCACAAAGAGCACACACAAAAGAATTGAAATTAATTAAACATTGGATTGAAAAAGACAAATTAACTGTTTCAGTTAAAATACTAAGCTTTTTGAAATGTATTTGTACTTTGTACAAGTAGTACGCCTACGGTGATTTATTTTGGTCTCAAAAATTTCACTAGATTTTAAACTTACTTTCTATTAAAAATAAATTATTTAAAATAAATTTAGTTAAAGATAGACTTCAAATAAGTTTAGTTATAAGATAGACTGAATCTGCACATAGCAGTTGAGGATAAAAAAACACCATTTTATTGTTTTCAAATAGGGATCGTATCAATAGAGGAACATCGAAGTATTGAATATTGAATAATATTGATTTTATTGACCTGCGTGATTATCGATTAGATCCAAGGTTCTCTTAAATAGTATTTTTTTATATTATTATTATTTTTTTGTTTAAAGTTAAATCAAATATCTAAACAGTACTTGGGTATAAACCTTAAGAGAAATACCGACATAAGAGACACGGTTAAAAGACAGATCGATCCGATACTCACCTGTTTGACGAATACGACAATGTTGACAACATTAGCGGTAGAACCGAGTAAGCCAATCACACCGGTGAAGAACACAGAATAAAAGATCTCTATACTGTGACGCAGCGAGTCACTGATGGGCTCGTACACCTGACCAGTGCCCATCACTGTGTGGGGATTGAGGCGGGAAGTAGTCCAATTCATGATGGTCATTTCTGAACTGTCCATTTCTTGTCAATTCATTAGCGTGATTGACAAAAGAACGGTTGTCTTTTAATGACTCACAGTAAAACAAAGTTTCTTGACGGCAGGAATATTTTCACTTTATTAAAATGATTCCAAGAACGGTTTTTATATAGTCGTTTGGCATTACACAAAACTCAAGACAATAATCACTGAAGAATCTGAAAATCAATTTTTAACTTGCTACTTCATTCCACAAGTGTTCTCAAATCTTTCTAGATGTTACATTACCTGTTAATTTCGAGGAATGGAAACTTAAAGAGGCATATAGTATCTTTCAATTTTTCAAATATTTTTAAACATTCGAAATTTGTATCATTCAGCGGGTAGTGCGATGTTAAATATCTAGAATTCACATAGTCACAATACATATTTAAAATTAATTCAAACATAGATCAGTTTATTTTTAATGACAATATTTCATTTTTTTCCCATTCATCTTGTAGGCCCTTATAAACTTTTAAATTTGCGCAACAGAAGACATAGCAGCTTTTTCATTCTTTACTGTCTTGGTTAAATTTCATTCAACGAGGAACGTTGCTTCACTTTTAGGAAATGAGTTAAACAAAGACTCGGGAAGACCTGAAAGAATGAGTGCAACAAAACAACGAACGTGTCGGCGGGAAGCCTTCGTGTCCAAACAGACAACAGTAAAAACAGAGTTAAATATAAATAGCTCTTAGCTGAAAAGTAGCTTCCGAGAGGGCAGCAAAAGAATTTTGCAAGGTTGTCCCATAATTTGTTCCACTCATTTCCTTTTTTGTTTATCTGATCTATGTCTCTCCCCACCTCCCTCCCCCCACCTTGTTACCATCTTTTTGTCGCATCGTTTTCATCTCGCCCATGGATTGTTTCGTCATTACTAAAGTAAGTGTTCCATCTTTTTAGTTGTAATCAACGCGTTAATGACGTCATATATCTTAGTTTTATTCTCTACACATTTGAGACCTATCTTCGCCGACCTGATAATAAACTGAGACCTTGCTATTTGAAGGTTTAAGCTATTGAGATGTATTATATCTAATTATAACGTGGTATAAACATCACATGATATTACAAAAAATTGCGTCACGCACGTGACTACCAACCGGTAAAATTACTAGTAAGAGTGGGATGAGCAAATTCCGTCACGCAAGTGATTCTCAAGTTTACTATATGTCAACAACAATGAAACAAATCGTACGGCCCTTAATAATATCATTAGCTGGGGAAATGGCATGCACATTGTGATGGGTGCACGCTACAATTATAAACTGATTAAGCGAAATGTCTACTGTAATGTGCAAATTATTCCCGGACACTTTTTAATCTAGTTTGAGAAGCCCTGTAATCCTTGGGGAGAACTCATTTTACTTTTTTTTTTTAATATTGTAAAAACTTCCTTGTTTTCAAGCCGTACGAATGACTGGGCAAATATGCATTCGCGCGTCATTAGTTTTCTGCTACTCCATATCATCGTAAGGTAGGGAGACTGTAATACATAATAGTGGGCTGTTTTTATTACTATGGTGAGAAGGTGTGTTATTATATCATAATTTGTTATGAGAAGTGATTCGTGGGTTGGGGGGGGGGGGGTTGCTTTGTTACACGTGAAGAATAACATGGTAACAGAATGTTACTTTCATTTTGTTACATTAAATTGTTCATGTATGAACTGGTTACAATATGATAGAATGATCCGATTAACCAATGTTACCATGACCCGTTTAAAGTATGTTGTCCTGCACTGGTCAAAAAATGTTACCATATCCTGATAAGACAGTGGTTTTCAACCTTTCTAATGCCACCACCCTTTAATACAGTTCCTCATGCTGTGTCGACCCCAACCACAAAATTATTTTGGTTGGTACTTCACAAATGTAGATTATATGTGTTGTCCGATGTTCTTAGTTGACTCTTTTGAAAAGGTCATTCGATTCCCAAAGGAGTCGCGACCCACAGTGTGAGAACCCCTGTGATAAGAGAATATGACCATATAACCAAGGAAATATGTCTTGACGTAGGGAACGACGAGCCATATTGTTTTCAGTATTCATATTATGACACCATAACAAACAATGTTAACATGACTGACAACATACCAATAGTAACAAACAATGTTGACATGACTGACAACATAACAATGTTGGAGTCCCTTCCGTTAAAAACGAAAAGTGAGAAAGCTCAACTATATACCACTCTGCTATCTACTATCCGATTCCCACCGTCTACCATCTACTATCTACAATCCTCCATCTACATTGGAATTATTGAATCCATCATCACATTGTAATGGAGATATCTTTTCCTCGCATTTTGTAAGACTGTCCCTCGTACTGTATTGGCAGAGAATTGATGTTTGATTACTGAAAAATCAAGAATACTGTAAACATCCGTGAGAATGGGATGCAATCGTTTCTGATATACTGTAATACCTCTGACGTTTACTTGTCTACTAAATTTTGTTGTATTTTTTTTTGGTGTTTGTTTTGTTTTTTTTTAAATTAAAAAATTTAAGCTGTGTAACCGTAATGAGCTACCAGCAATCGTTCAATAATGTTGCATACGTATCTTTAGCCCGTCAACACTGAGTGAATCTCGTGGCCTCATCTTATTCTTAACGATGTGGTTGCGAAGCGTCACTGTTAGAGGGAGACAATTTTTTTATTCGTTAATTTATGCTGCTGTAACCGTTGGGTTAAAGACAGTTGTGTCCCTTTTATTTTACGATCGGGTCAGGGGACCATCTTCCGGAATGACAGCTTTCCTGTTATCCTAGTGAATAATTTAATCTTGTTTTATGTATTATTAACAAGGATATCTTGCGAATGTAACAGTATCGTCTGTTTGAGCTTTTCTTACACGTATACGACATCTTGTTAATGTTAGAATAGCATTTTATACCAATTATAAATATTTTGTTGAAAGCATACATATTTTATTGAAAACATGAATTTTGTAATGGATTCCATGGAAACAATGAACTATTTAATCTTAAAATAATTTTTTGGTATTATCGGATTTTTAAAATTATTTTTTTTTCACTTTAAGATCGCTTGATCTATGTCTATTTGCCCACTAAGTAGCTTTTTAAAAACTCTACATCAAATTTGAATATGATATAAGCTCAGTACTCAAATTTAAATGACGAATAGAAAGAAATAAATCCGAAACTATTTCTTTTTTCAAAACATATTGTTTAATGTGACATAGGAAAACATGAATAAATACATTTTAACATCGATATCTTTGTACTCGTTAAAAGCTAACTTTTTTTTTTTTTTTTAAATAGTTACATATTATCACAACGGCAAAATATGTATATTATTGTTAAATTTTATTGCTTTTCACCTTTCAATTTCGGGGCACTATCTTTCCCGAAGAACAATTCATTGAACGCAGTCCTGTATTTGCCGCTCATGTTGTAGTACACAAACACATTCACTGAACTATTTATAGCCTCCAACGCCACGATGACTGCCCATGAGATCCGGTTCACGTTGCTGTAGCGTGGATCTCGCGTGTACTCATCCATGGTCACCGTCACGGCATAATTCAGACAGCTCGGCATGGAACAACCGATGAAGATGCACGATATGAAAGCGATCATCTTAATCAGCTTCTTGTCCCTTGATTCGAAGCCGGCCTTCGAACCGGAAGCGGATGTGCTGGCCGTCTCGCTCCGCCATTTTGATTTCATCTGCAGGATCTGAATGATGGTGACGGTGCACACGACGTCAATGATGAAGGCGCTGAACTGCGAGACGACGTTGAATGTGAAGCCTATGTTTTCGACGTCCAAGAATCCGTCGGCCTTCCACGTTACCACGATGGTCCGATTTTTCGCTTCGTTGAATTGTGGACGAAGTGTTCTGCACAGAAAAATGGGACACAGGCCGATGAGGGTGCCGGCGAAGAAGACCGCGTTGATGACGACGGTGCGTCTGGCCGTGATCATCTGTTTGACCCTGAGCGGCATCGCGATGCAGAGGCATCGCTCGAGCGTGACGAAAGCGGTGATCCACCAGGCGACTCTCACGAAAATGGCGTGGGGCACGGCTGTATAGGATGATTAAGAAAAAGGAAAACCAACAGTTTTATCATTTTAAGTAATAAAGTAGAATCAACGATGCATGCTATTCATAAAATTTGTCTAAGAATAACAATTAAGCAGAATTAATTTAAAAGTATTAATTAGAAAAGAAAAATAAATATGGCTGTTAGTTAAACATTAATAAGCTTTGTACCCAAATAATGTATGAGCTGAATTGTATGGAATTACTCCTGAAATACATTTTTTTAACATTGTGCGGGTCAAAAAAAATAATATTTCATAACATGTTCACAATTTTGTCCCCACTACAAACAAATAACCCAATATAGATTCTCACGACATGTCTTTAACATTGGAAAGAGTTTACAATTCTTTGAAAGAGATAGCTACGAAGAAGATTTTGTTATTATGTGCCTATACTCCACTGGCAGTTTAAGCTTTAAAGCAGAAGGGGGTGACATTAATTGACATGCTTTTTAACTTGAAGTTGTGGAAATTCGAGAATGTCATTGTGACAACTCTTAATTATTATTCGCGAGGGAACTAACAGTTCACATATATTGCATTTGAATTTTAAGAAAGCGATGGAAAAATCATGGTACTTAATCTTGTAATATTCATATTCATAGACATGAAGAAGTAAACACATATTTTGTCTCATGATGAAGTACACAAAGATTTTCTAATATACCATCTGGAGAAGTACGGTAAATCCTAATTGCAGTGTTTAAAGATAAGTCCTACCTGTTCCAAGACCAACCTGTCGTGATTAAAGATAATTCTCATCTGCTGTAATTAAAGGTAAGTCTCACCTGCCGTCAGATAACTGACATCCCCGGGATCGAACGACAAATCTGCCTCCACAAACAAAGGGTTCACGGTGATGCTCTCCCAGACCAAGGTCAGCAGGCTGCCGAGGTCAGAGACGGACAGACACAGGAGGCTGATGTTGACTGTGTCCTTAAAGCCCTGACATGAAACAGAAGCACATGATAACTAGAAGTGGAGGGGTGAATAAGGAGCAAATACTAGAAGAGATATCTTATAACTCTATTGTTAGTGATCACGGATCTCAAAAAAAAATTGTCATGGACACTAGAAGCTCAAGAACGAGACACCCTGTAGCAATGGAACTAAAGAATATATTGTCATGGAAATAATAGCCTAAATTAGAATTTGTTAAGAAAATAAATTAAAGATTAAAAAGCGCTTGTAATAGTGATAAAGACAGCAATATCCTGTTGTGCAGAGTTAGATCCAAAGGTAATTTTGCTTTGATTAAAATTTCAATTCCACAAAAACATATTTGCTTTGAATATGTCTTTAAAAAGAAAAAAAAAATGTTGCATTGCGAAAGAAACCAATATATTGATTCGTTAAATTTTAAAACCTTTTTTAACTCAGTATACACGTCTTAAGTTTCTAAACATCGTCAATATTCCCTTATTATATTGTTATTATGTTTATTATCTAGTGACATAAAACGATGCCTCTGTGTCAGGAGTCATGAGTGGAGATGGGCACTGACATCTTTTCACGTTACGACTTATTAGGGCTGAATCTGATGCATTTTCGGTGTCCGGATACACCATATGGGTAATTTGAGACAATACCTGGTACATCCGATTCCGGGCATAACGAATCAGGACATATCTATAGAAAACGACAACTCAGCATGAATAAACCAGTAAGAACCACGAATGCACCAATGTGAGGAGTGTTGCTGATAGCAATTTTTTATATCAATTTTCTTATACTAAATTAGCATATTATTTCAAGAAATATTTATATCATAATCATGGCTATACCATCCCAGCCTTCTTTCAGTTAATCAAATCGCTACACTCACTATTTGAGTTATAAATTATTTTACTATTAATTCTATAACAGAATTTAGAAATGATCAATTCAAAAAAAAAAAAAAAAAAAAAAAAAAAAAAAAAAAAAAAAAAACTTTGGCTATTCAGTATCATCACCAAGTGAGCATGTGAAGGGAAATATTTATTGTAAACAGGAAGTGTCACTAATAATAACAAAAGGTTTACATATTGCTAAAACATATTACGGAAAAACACCCGAAGCAAGTACAAAATTATTCTCCGAGCTTTGGAGTATCATTTAGTTTTATTTAGCTTACTATTAGTTTTATTTAGCTTACAATTAGTTTTATTTAGCTTACAATTAGTTTTATTTAGCTTACAATTAGTTTTTTTTTAATTTAGCTTACATTTAGTTTTATTTAGCTTACTATTAGTTTTTTTTTAAATTTAGCTTACATTTAGTTTTATTTAGCTTACTATTAGTTTTTTAAAAATTTAGCTTACATTTAGTTTTATTTAGCTTACAATTAGTTTTTTTAAAATTTAGCTTACATTTAGTTTTATTTAGCTTACAATTAGTTTTTTTAAAATTTAGCTTACATTTAGTTTTATTTAGCTTACAATTAGTTTTTTTAAAATTTAGCTTACATTTAGTTTTATTTAGCTTATAATTAGTTTTTTTAAAATTTAGCTTACATTTAGTTTTATTTAGCTTACAATTAGTTTTTTTAAAATTTAGCTTACATTTAGTTTTATTTAGCTTACAATTAGTTTTTTTTAATTTAGCTTACATTTAGTTTTATTTAGCTTACTATTAGTTTTTTTTTAATTTAGCTTACATTTAGTTTTATTTAGCTTACAATTAGTTTTTTTTAATTTAGCTTACATTTAGTTTTGCACCGATCGCAAGTCAATTTTCTAATATTATTTATTCAATTCATTACAGGGGTAAACGTGTACAAAAGAAACAGTTAAAAAAGGTTCATATAATGTGTGTCAACTTCCGATTCCATTTCATTGTCCGGGCCGGATGTGCTAAATTCGGCATTCCCAGTTGTCCATGTTAACAATTGGCTCAGTCCCTGTAAATATCTCAAATAACGTCGAAACTCACAAACCGGACCTTTTAGCTGTATGTGACAACTTTTCAGTCTCACCACGTTCATGCATCAGCCCAACGCGGCCTCACAACAGACTTGATGACACTGAACTTGATCGACCCCTTAATTTTTTGGTAGTACGACTCTATGTTTTACTCGCTTAAGGTGGGTTATTCTATGTAAATACCCCTAAGTAACTCCAGTTTTACTATGTGACGCACCTTTGAAATGTAAATGAAACGAAATATCTGTAAAGACCTGGCACTGAATACTTTATGAAAAAGCTTCTTTTGCTACCTGCAAACCCTTTTGGGTGACGTAGCATTAAATGTCTAAATAAAACGGGTGAACTATTGCAGGCTAACTTATCTCTGTGACTTTGCTTAAAATAAACTACATGACATAGACTCATTACAACAAGTATATATCTTTGATGTCAGCTTTAAATGCCACATGAAAACATTCTCACTAGCACTGGACAAACAGACCATCCTGTCTGAAACATTCTCACTAGCGCTGGACAAACAGAAAAATATGTCTAAGAAAACATTCTCACTAAGACAGGCCGACCCACCTGTCTGAGGAAGACGATGATGTTGACGACGTTGCCGACGGAGCCCAGCAGCCCCACGACGCCGTTGAACGACACGAAGAAGACAATGTCCACGATGTGTTTGTCTGCGTCGCTGACCAGGGGCCCCACCTTGGGCGTCGATGTTGATACGTTTGTCATGGGATGAAGGGGCGTTGTGTTATTGTAGGCGCCCGTTGCATCCATGGTTGGTCAAGACAAGTGATTAACTATTTCTGTATGCTTGTAGGGTTGAACATTTCTAGCGTAGAAACATACTGAACAAAGTTCTAGTCTAAAGGTTACGTAAAACTTTAAAGTACTTTAGAAAGTAAAAAATAATGCACTTACTTACTTGCTTGTAATAAATTTGCTTAAAATAGACTGTACTATTAATAAAAGAATGATTCCGTAAATCCATGATCAAATTTTGAAAAAATGTAAATAAAAAAAATTATACAAACACAGATGGAAACATACCTCACGTAAAGATGGGAACACTAACTAACGTAAAGATAGGAACATAGCTCACGTAAAGTTGGGATCACTAACTCACGTAAAGTTGGGATCACTAACTCACGTAAAGTTGGGATCACTAACTCACGTAAAGATGGGAACACAATCTCATTTAAATGTGTTGCCCAAAAAACGATGGAAACACTAACTCGTGTAAATAAGTAGAACAACATAAGATAGGAACACTGACTCACGTAAAGATGGGAACACTGACTCACGTAAAGATGGGAACACTAACTCACGTTTACAAGTAGCGAGGTTGACTAAGAAAAGAATTCCATTGAAAGATAAATGGGTGAATAAACGTTTGAGTTGAAGTGCAGACATGAACTGAACGATCAAGAACAAACAGCAAATTGACATATAGATCAATGGATCTACAGATCACACACGTTTGTTAGATGAACCCGATGGCACTGATTGGTAGATAGATAAATAGAAAGATACTTTAGCTGATCAATAAAACGTATCCGAAGTGGAAGTGACGTATATGTGCAGCTTTTGACCTTTTGTCTATGTACGTAACAAAAAACAAAAATTCAGTCCATCAGTTCGTAAATGATTTTTTTTAATAGAAAATGTCTTCTTTTAGTCAGACAGCTAGACTAAGACCTACATAGTGTACTTTGTAGGACACTGACCAGGAGATTCAAATGTATTTTTTAGAGTTTTGATCTAAGATCAGTTTGTACGACTTGGATTGATAGAGGACTTCAGGCCATAGGCTGAACAACGTTCAAAACAATACCTAAACCGACAGTCGGCCAGATTGATAAGATCGCATACTGACTACATTACAGAATACTTTATGATTGGTTATGGATATGTTTATCAGTCGAATAGGAAGAGGCATAGAAACACGGACATTGTGTTAGAAATGAAGTCATTAGCGTTCACTAGTTAACGTGCAGACATTGATTCTAAAGACAGACATTACTATGTCATCATGTCTTGAACAGCCATTGACTCGGAGGAAATTCGGATATAATCGGTGGTAAAGGCTGATATAAAATCTTTTGCTTGTTCATTCACTGTAAAACACAAAATGACTGCCTCTTATCGGCGTTTAATGAGTTGCATTATTACACACACATACACGCACGCACGCACACACAATGAAGCATACACATCTCGTAATTTCACGTTCAGTTCACTTTCAGGAAAATTCGTAATTTTCTAAGTCTAATGACTCAAAGTCAGACATCGCGCCTTTCAAATTATTCCCAACGCCATCTTGCAAACACACAGACTAGAAGTAAACTATTTTCTATTCTGACAGTAAAAGTGTTTTCGTATATTTTGATCTTTTCTTCACCCTTGCTCGTAGACATAATGGCTTCAAACAGCTTCGGGCAACTATTTACTTTTAAATATTTTAAACGTCCCTCCATTACGGACCACATCTGCAAGGCGACAAACAACGAAAGGCAACAAGTGTCATATTAGACACACAGTCACTTACGGTAACATTACTGCAAATTTATGGTCTCCGGGTTGTCAAGGGGCTATTACTCCCCAAACACGGCTACTCCCCTTTAGCGCCATCAGGTGTGAGCAGTGTAATGTAGGTGTGCTTGGTTTTACAAGTGACAGCTTGTTTGTTTTGTTGTTTTTTTTAAAATCACAAAACATATTCATGGAAGACCAAACACAAATCCAACCCGAATATCGATGTGAAGATTCCAACGCGATCGAGTCGTAATAGCTTTGGGCCGGGAGTATTTACCTGGTGGGGTTAAATGCTGCGAAATGATCGCTTTTTATCCTAGGTAATGGTTTGACATCGTGGGATCTGAGGGGAATCAATGGATTCCGGCGTCTAGGAGATGTTTAATATTGAAACACACGTGTGAAAATTAGGGATACTTTAGAAGAAAACGACAGAGAAAGGGACGCATTAAAATGAAAATGGCTTTGGAAGGTGTGTTACGCAAATTGACCTATGCTAAATTTCTTTGACACCAAAAAGAAGATCCGAATGTATTTGTGTTAGGTCGTGTTATCATTGTTAAAATTATGTGATTGTGTGGCAACTCGTTTTAAAAGGGTGTCATTATTTGCACAAACCTGGGGAAATGGAAATCAAACATCTGATCAGAGACTTTCAGCAACTCCCCCCTCCCCCCAACCTTCACATTTCTTTAAAAGACTAAATGGGAAATGAACCGAAATTCGAGAATGATTATTTAGGATAAATATATCAGTTTCTATTTGGCGTCCATTTTAGTAATGCAATAGTTCAATAATTCGTTTCGAACACTGAAGCCAATGAATATTTCTGTCCCGAGGAAATGGCATAATCTCTACTGTATCGAACCATAATTTTAATATTCAAGGATTTGCGAGCGGGCGGGGAGGGGGGGGGGCGGCGGGGGGTGGGGGGGTAAGCGCGCGTAGTAGCACAGGTTTATTCTTTATATATTTCAAAGTTATCTTCATACGTGATCTCCAGGTGTAGAGCAGTGGTGCATCCTCAATGCATTTTTAGCTTTCATAAATAACCTTATAGCGTATTTTTTGTAACACCCCGGAAGCTAACTTAAGATTGTGGGAACGATATATTTCATTGAAGCACTATCAAAAACGAACATCTTTATATGTGATCTCCAGGTGTAGAGCAGCGGTGTTGAACTCTCTACTCATTCATCCTCAATGCATTTTTAGCTTTCATAAATAGCTTAGCGTAATTCATTAACACCCCGGAAGCTAACTTAAGATTTTGGGATCGATACATTTCATTGATTAAAGCCCTATCAAATACGAACGTGGTTTTCCGTCTATTAGCTGGTCAAATGGTAAAAAAAAAAATATTTAAACAAATTATGTATTCCAGAAATCCATTAAATTTCCTTTACGCACAATTATTGTAAAGAACACGCCAAGTCCCAGATTATATTGCAATGGCGAAGATCCTAAAACAACAGCATGTTACTGGGTATAAGAGAGAATGGGGCGCTACAATTTAATTTTTTAGAAGAAGAATAGAAGAAATGTTTGCATAGGATCGTGATTGCTTTATAGAAGAGATATAAACCATATATTTTTTAAAGAATTATAGCTTCCTGGCATTTGTACATTTATTTAATTTTTAAATGTATTAAAATATATTGTAGGTTTGGAGATTCCTCTGCTCTTAATTTTCAGCTGAGAAATTACTTTAACATCGTCGCGGCCTAAGATTAAGATCATCCCTCACTGAATTGACCAGTATAAGCCGAGATTTGCGTAGAACATAACTTAAGATGGTCTTAAAATGTCGTGGGACTATTTCATGTGTTCTTGATGTCTGTCTACGGTGTTCACCAACGGAAAACCATTCGCCAAAAATCATGGTCTTAAAGTGTAAATCCTTCACAATCCAAATTTTTGACATATTAGTTATTTCCCTCACTCTACAAGTGAAATGTTTGCACCACCTGTGCCGTTTGTGCATAAGGATAGAGATATGGTATCGACATCTGGTCAAAATAAGAATCGTTTTCCTCTTTTCCCTGATCGGAAAGTTGACCCTGAAACTATTTATACTTTTTCAAAATTTTCGATTTCAGCAACAACTTTACAGATATGTCTTTATAACTTTAAATCTCGCAACTACCCGAAGAGCTGATCTCGTGATTAGCTTAACCAATCATCTGAAAGGACGCCCAAGACATGTTGGTACATATTTCGTTCAGATACGCATAGTCAGCTGGAGAGGTAAACAATATATCCCTCGTGATGAGTTCACTTGTATTCATGTCTATATATTCTTATGAAACTTCTAAATGACGGACTCAACGTAAAAACGCGAAACAAAGTCTGGGAAAACTTGTGGAGACATTTCATTTTGCCTATCCTGATTGCAGTCTGTCGCCGTTATTACCATAAATAATTGACTCAAATACTTTGACAGATGCTACACTCTAATTATTGTATTTTACACTGCTTGGCATTTTGTTCTGTTTGCTATGAAATAAATATGTTTTTGCTTGAGGAGGAAATATTGGACACATACAACAGACGACTAAAACCAACAGAAATGTTGTGTGTCTCATACGCACAGGCATGTGCATAAAGCTTCATTTGAACAGATCAAGTTCAGGCTGTAATACAATTGAACATGACAAATTGTTATTCGCACCGATGCGTTCATTGTGCGTCTTTTCAAAAAGGGAACTTTCTAAAAAAATTAATAATTAAAATTAAATACCTGTTTTGCGCGCCGGTGTGTATGACCGAAGCTTCGCCTTCAAAGTTCATGATACATCAGGTCGCCCAAAACATTTGGCTGGTAATTCATGGGACGCCATGTTGCCCTCAAGACACCATGACCCAAAGTGCCTCATGAAATATATTTATTACTAAAATTGGGGAAGCTTTATATGCAGACAATCAATTTTAGCTCTGCCCGATAAACATCTTCTTTTTAAATGTGTTTCATCTGCTTGTCTTATTAGTATTAGCTGTGTGCTGTTATTATTTTTGTTTTAAAACTTACACAAGTTGCTGGTCTTGGTCTAACACTGAAAACTTGTTCAGGAATTTTAGAGATGAATGAGTGAATCGTGAATCCAATTAGCACATCTGTTGATCTTGGTTTATTTATGTTCATTTATTAAACGCTAAAGTGTCCAATAGAGACACAGACGATTGTTTATGAAATGTTGTTTTTTTTTATTATTCCCCGTGTGTTTGTTCATCGATAAATCATTTAATTCGAGTAAAAAGCCACAAATGTTTAATTATTAGTCAAAATAAAAAAAGATGATAGCTAACATACGAATTTTTATATCATTATATGTAAATCAACATGTTTACATCAACACATAAGTAGTAAAGCATTAACGCAATGCCATATAAATATATAAATAGATACAATGAAAAAAATACATTAAAAATACTCAAGACAGTATGGTTGTTCAGAGGTTATAATCATAGAAAGAAAAGAAGAAAAAGAGGGGGGGGGGGGTTAAATGCAATATTTTACCCTAAATGTAACAAAGTAGTAGTATCAGGGAAGATAATAAAGCCATATATTAGGATTTTAACATATTGCAGCAGATGCGCTAAAGATTTCAACACAATTCCTCAAGGAAGATTAACTACTTGTTATAGCTCACCAAACATTGGCGACAGCAATGCGTGAACTACTAGAGTTATACTTGACAAAACATGAACTCAAGTAACGCACATTTTAGAATCACAATTTTTGCTACACCCCTCCCCCCCCCCCCCCCCCACATGACATGTCACTGCACACTTTTTATTTCTCGCCCATGAAGTATATTAATATATTTTGATACTTTTAAACCGAATATTTTTCTACACCATACTTAAATTGAGACGATTTCATTTTCCGAAACAGAAAATATTACGCACCAAATGCGCTATTTCAAAAAAATTAATCATTTAGCTTAGTTATCGGGAATTATATTTTACACGCTATTGAGCTCATTATTGATCCATACTTTCTTTTAAACATATATAATTATTTGTAATATACTCTCAATACCAAATTTGGTTACTGGGAAGCAGTCACGATTTTTAGGAAACAGCCGACGGAAATGGAAGCAGTCCACGAGTCACACCAGAAGCGTAATATATTATATAAGAGATGTATACGATATTCGAAAGTGTCCAAAGGGTGCCTCTAAAGAAAAATCAATGGTCGATTAATCGCTTTATGAAACAAAAATCTTTACTCTCATTTGGAATAATTTCAAGATGATCGAGAAGATATATTTACGGCGATCCCCACCAGATGAGGCAGGCCGCCACATTGATAGCCAGAGCTATAATAGAGTAATCTCAGCCCAAAAGAGGATGTGGCATTAATAGTTGGAAATTGGATAGTGAAGGCAATTCGGGTTTGGGGGGATGAGGGGTATGTTGGGAAAGAGGGGGTATATTGGGGAAGAGGGGGTTATGTTGGGGAAGAGGGGTATGTTTATATCATTATATGTAAATCAACATGTTTACATCAACACATAAGTAGTAAAGCATTAACGCAATGCCATATAAATATATAAATAGATACAATGAAAAAAATACATTAAAAATACTCAAGACAGTATGGTTGTTCAGAGGTTATAATCATAGAAAGAAAAGAAGAAAAAGAGGGGGGGGGGGTTAAATGCAATATTTTACCCTAAATGTAACAAAGTAGTAGTATCAGGGAAGATAATAAAGCCATATATTAGGATTTTAACATATTGCAGCAGATGCGCTAAAGATTTCAACACAATTCCTCAAGGAAGATTAACTACTTGTTATAGCTCACCAAACATTGGCGACAGCAATGCGTGAACTACTAGAGTTATACTTGACAAAACATGAACTCAAGTAACGCACATTTTAGAATCACAATTTTTGCTACACCCCTCCCCCCCCCCCCCCCACATGACATGTCACTGCACACTTTTTATTTCTCGCCCATGAAGTATATTAATATATTTTGATACTTTTAAACCGAATATTTTTCTACACCATACTTAAATTGAGACGATTTCATTTTCCGAAACAGAAAATATTACGCACCAAATGCGCTATTTCAAAAAAATTAATCATTTAGCTTAGTTATCGGGAATTATATTTTACACGCTATTGAGCTCATTATTGATCCATACTTTCTTTTAAACATATATAATTATTTGTAATATACTCTCAATACCAAATTTGGTTACTGGGAAGCAGTCACGATTTTTAGGAAACAGCCGACGGAAATGGAAGCAGTCCACGAGTCACACCAGAAGCGTAATATATTATATAAGAGATGTATACGATATTCGAAAGTGTCCAAAGGGTGCCTCTAAAGAAAAATCAATGGTCGATTAATCGCTTTATGAAACAAAAATCTTTACTCTCATTTGGAATAATTTCAAGATGATCGAGAAGATATATTTACGGCGATCCCCACCAGATGAGGCAGGCCGCCACATTGATAGCCAGAGCTATAATAGAGTAATCTCAGCCCAAAAGAGGATGTGGCATTAATAGTTGGAAATTGGATAGTGAAGGCAATTCGGGTTTGGGGGGATGAGGGGTATGTTGGGAAAGAGGGGGTATATTGGGGAAGAGGGGGTTATGTTGGGGAAGAGGGGTATGTTGGGGAAGAAGGGGTATGTTGGAGAGGAGGAGGTATGTTGGGTAAGAAGGGGTAAGTTGGGGAAGATTTAATGAGCTCTGAGGGTCTGCTGTTTTTCTTTTAAAAAGTGAGTTAGTTGGAAATTGAATTATTTCTTTACCTGATGCATAAAATAAAACAATAAAGAAAAACCATATGATTCTCGAAACTAGTTTAAGAAATTGTCTAAACAATTTATATGAAATTGATGACCTTAGTGCTAAAAGTACCTAAGTCATATTTAGTCAAAACCAATCTTAACTGTGATTTTTCTTCTCTGGCCAAATTTAAGAAACTTTAACGGAATAAATTTGATAAAATTAAAATGTAGCCAAGTCCCTTACTTAAACAAGACAAAACTAAGAAAGATCACCTTTCACAGACAAAAAAGGAATTTTGAATTTGATTATCTCAAAATGGACATTTTGTGACTTGGGTACTCTAAGCACTAAGCTCTTCAATTGGTTAATATTATTCTCATGACAGAATAATAGGCCACTTTATTCTTTCCTATTTTGTTTGCGTTTCTTTAGAAATAACAATATTTGCTGGGAATATTTGACATACTTTGAGTCACTTTTACTTTCAGTGGCTTTACCGAAATTTTGGTCCCCAATGTTCAGTGGTCAAATATTCTTTAGGTAAACATTACCTGTTTGATAAAAACAATGATGCTGATAAGGTTAGAAAAAAAAAACCGAGGCGATGAGACGGAGGGAACCACAGATGATGGCGTGGAGAACAAGCTTGAACCACGCTCTGACATCATCGCTGGTCGTTGCGTCATCACCAAATAGAACGTGACTACTTGTGTGGATTTCCAGTAAATCGGTTGGATTAGAGGAGACGCCTTGAGAGATGTTACAGAGGGTGTTATAACAAGCAAACAGAGGAAGTTATAACGAGCATAACGAGGGTGTTATAACGAGCAAACAGAAGGTGTTATAACAAGCAAACAGAGGGTGTTATAACGAGCAAGCATAAGGTGCAATTACGAGCAACCAGATGGTGTTATAACGAGCATTACAGAGGGTGCTATAATGAACAAACAGAGGGTGTCATAAAGACTTTAACAGAGGATGTTATAACGTGCATTACAGAGGGTGTTATAACGAGCAAAGAGAGGGTGCTATAACGAGTTTTACAGAGAGTGTTATAACAAGTATTACAGAGGGTGTTATAACGAGCGAACAGAGTGTGTTATAACGAGCATTACAGACGGTGTCAGCAATGGTATTTATGAAAATCTTTTTGTGCCAAGTTTATGTTTAATTGTGTGCTACGATATCAAACTGTTTTAACATAAATTCACAACCACCCACGCAGGTGACAAATGATTGAACATACAATCACAACCATCCACGCAGGTGACAAAGGATTGAACATACAATCACAACCATCTACGCAGGTGACAAATGATTGAACATACAATCACAACCATCTACGCAGGTGACAAATGATTGAACATACAATCACAACCATCCACGCAGGTGACAAAGGATTGAACATACAATCACAACCATCTACGCAGGTGACAAATGATTGAACATAAAATCACAATCATCCACGCAGGTGACAAATGATTGAACAAAGAATCACAACCATTCACACAGGTGACAAATGATTGAACATAAAATCACAACCATCTACGCAGGTGACAAATGATTGAACATACAATCACAACCATTCACACAGGTGACAAATGATTGAACATAAAATCACAACCATCTACGCAGGTGACAAATAATTGAACATAAAATCACAATCATCCACGCAGGTGACAAATGATTGAACATAAAATCACAACCATCTATGCAGGTGACAAATGATTGAACATAAAATCCCAACCATCTACGCAGGTGACAAATAATTGAACATACAATCACAATCATCCACGCAGGTGACAAATAATTGAACATAAAATCACAATCATCCACGCAGGTGACAAATGATTGAACAAAGAATCACAACCATTCACACAGGTGACAAATAATTGAACATAAAATCACAATCATCCACGCAGCTGACAAATGATTGAACAAAGAATCACGACCACACACGCTGGTGACAACGTTTATTTTCTTAAACGTTTTAGTCTTCGGAAGGTGCAGGCTACCCATGTACTACTCAAAAGCTTCTATAATCTGTTTGTACTAATCTAGAAATATTTTAAAATGCAAGAGATAAACTATCGTTAAATAAGTTTCCAATTTAAAGTGATATATTGATATAATTGTTATGTCATGTATGATATAATTATTTGCAAGTACATTCTAATTTTATTATTTTATTTCTGAATTCCAGAAAGTCCATGTATATCGATACACTGTTAATTGAAGAGCTGAATTTTGATATTTCCATTGCTTTTGTGTTGGCGTTCTTAATTTCAATGCACTGATATTTTGATATAGGCACCGGTGCATTGTTTAGACATACAGACGGAAACAAGCACTGAAATTAAATTATGTCTTCAGCACCTCAACACAATCCCAGAAATATGTAAACAGTTGAAATTTTAAACGCACAGGTGGTAAAATTTCATACATTCCCCAGAGCTGCAGTGAGGGCAGGCAGTGGCGTAGCTGGGGGAAGTGGTGTGGGGGTGCGGACCGCACCGGGTAACTACCACCTCGCTAGTGACAACAACCTTTAGCTACGCCACTGAAGGCAAGCAGTTGGGGCATTTTAAATGACATCTCAAATGTTCAGTCTGAATAGTTCAAATCAAGTAGTTGATACTGAGCGTGGTTTAATTTCTCAGTAGAGGACAGCTCCAAAGACTGATCAAGACAGAATCATTTTTAAAAGGGTAATCGGTTCTTCATCAAAAAACGCTTTTTATGATAAGCATGTTGATTAATAACTGGGTTTGCAAAGCAATTAAGCAGCATTTAATAATAATAATTGTAGTTACAATTATCATTAACAACAGGTACTTTTTATTTTTTCTTGTAAATTTACGATATAATAAAAAAAAATTTCAAACAAAATACTTTTTAAATGAGTCAATAACTCAACGAATACATGGTCTAGGCTATGCAAGGGACTCAACTCGTTATTTACCTCAAAGTCAACCATCGACCAAAATTTGAATTTTGAATTGATTTATGTTGATTTATTAACAATATTATTTATTATTATTATTTAATATATTTATTACTTTATAGTAAAGTAAAAAAAAGTATAGTTATATCATTGTAAACTAAAGATGAGAAAAAAAGAAAAATTATGTCCAAAAAAATATCTATTTAAAATTACCTAATACGTTAATGGTTAATATTTGGGGGGGGGGGGGTTGAAACAAGGAAAGTAAACTTTCTTTTTTTCTTTTAACAGCAGTTTTCCTAGTATTTAAAATGGCGGATGTTATATTTTGAGATATTTTGAAAGAACCACAAAATATCGACCGCTCTGGGGACTTCAAGGGACTTAATTCGGTACTGTATTATTTTTCAAATCTATATAGTGATATTAAATGGAGGAATAACTTATGTTCAAAACATAATAACGCTTGTCTAGAAAACAAAGTAGTATACATTTTTTAAAAATTTTACTAATATTTTATTTTTAATTTAAAATTTATGTAGCAAACAACGTACAATTGATTTACTTATTATTAACTTATACACATATTTAATAGGTTACAATTGTGAGCAAACAATGCAGTTTAGCTTTCCTGGTTATTTGCTTATAAATATATTAAAAATGTTAAAATTTTCAGGAAATATTATAAAAAATATAAAAACACGAGATTTAAAAAAATTGACATTATAATGATGACCAAACTTGACAACATGGCTAACCAAATTTGACAACATGGCTGAACAAACTTGACAACATGGCTGACCAAACTTGACAACTTGGCTGAACAAACTTGACAACTTGGCTGACTAAACGTGACAACATGGCTGACCAAATATGACAACATTGCTGACCAAGCTTTCTTTTTACATGACAGACATTACAATAAAGAGAAGAATATCTGTAATAAGGTAACCCCTTGCTAGGCCGTTCACTTGAAATCCCGATCTTTGTGTAGTTGGCTCAGTGTGAAGGGTTGCGTCTGTACCATTGACACTTGAGTACGTAGTTTCAGTGGGCAGGGTGGAGGCTGCTGTCAAGTAACACGAAGCTGTTGGCGTAGACAAAGATTTTGGAAGACTACTTTAGCTTTGATGTTATACACTATGCATTAATTAACTGTGTAATTTCATCAAATAATATGGAATAAGTATTTGGTTGTTTTTATTCTGCTTACATACAAGATTAAAACACGTGAGAAAAAAATTCAATAGTTTTCTTACGTTAATTTTTTAAATAGAAAAAAAATTAGATTTGATGTATCAATAAAATAACTGCATTTAAATTTAATAAACTGTTCCTGTATGTACCTTGAAGTTTGCGTTTAAAAATGAAGCAGGGTTGAATTATTTTTTGACAACACACTATTTGGACGATACAATCGTATCTTTGTACTAATCATTGTGCGCTGAGTCACGTCAAGTGAACCTCGTCATAATTAGAGTCTGTTCGTTTACACAAGTAATGTTTAATTCGTTCGTTATTGCAAGCCCTGATTCATACTGATCCTGGGCTCCATGGTCAGCATCCTTCCTCTTTCCTTGTTTCCGGATTTATACCCAAGTGTTAGTATACAAGGCAATTTAATTAGTTGACTCAAATTTATGTATATTAGATCTTGTCCAGATTTTCAAGTGTAAGATTAGTTTTGCAGAGACTGCAGGTTGCCTTTACCACATTACTTACAGTGGATATTTATAGGTATAAGGTTTCATTGCTTTTTTTGTGGAAAATAAATACT
Organism: Omphiscola glabra; assembly: GCA_964017045.1. Taxonomy (NCBI): domain Eukaryota; kingdom Metazoa; phylum Mollusca; class Gastropoda; family Lymnaeidae; genus Omphiscola; species Omphiscola glabra. Next base: position 21,105,200 of record OZ024808.1, read on the forward strand.
TAAAATATAATAATAATATATATATATGTAATATATATACATACTAGCGAGTACCCGGCATGCGTTGCAATGCCACTCATCGAAATAAAGTGTCTGTGTTTTAATAATTTTGTTGTAAGTTCTTCTAATAAACACCTTTTTTTAACCGTCTGGTGCGTATTCGAATTAATTAGAAGGTTTTAAGAAGTGTCAGCAGACCACACGCAGCTGCCCGTGTGGGAAGCATGGATTTTCGAAATTTAGTCCCAAAACTTATAGCGATTGATACCCCCATGAAATAGCTATGTTTGAAATTATATTTATATGACTCATTTATTACATATAAACAAATTTAGGGCCCCGGGCCCCAAAAGTAATATTGTGAAATATTTGTACTAAATCAGAAACCTATTTATTAAGTCACATATACAAAATGAAATGTCACAGTTTATATTTAATGTAATTCCACCCACTTATGAAATAGCTCTGTTTGACGTTATATTTACATAGCTCATATAAGAAAAAAAAAAGAATTTAAGGCCCCCGGCCCAAAGCGGAATATTGTAAAATATTTGCACTTCTTTAGAAACCTAATGCGGGCCTGCACACAACAACTCACTGAAAGTTTATCGCATTCAGATGAATAGTATAGGAACTCATACGGACATTATATTTAAATAGCTCATATTAGAAAGAAAAACTACTATAGGGCCCCGGTCCAAAACTGGTAATTCTTTGTAAAATGAATGGGTTTTCATATTCATGGATATACTTTTGAAAATGTACTTACGTTGTGTTAACGTCATTGATTTTCTTAATTCGTAAAATGAGAATATAGCATCTATTTTTCACAACAGTAATATCATTGGATTTAAAGATATAAAATTGTACACACCCTATTTCCTAACCCCCATATATATGTACCTAAGAAGGCAAATTATTTGTCAAATTCATTTTGTCAACTTCCCCCTCCCCCAAACAGAGTTTTAAAAAAATTAATAAAATCATCCACGGGATTGTAATCCAATTACTTACGCAAAAACAATTTTTTTTGCATTTCAAATGCTTTGTTCTTATTTAAATGAGTGATAAGTGCATTAGTGGATGCTATTTGGATATGTAGTTTCGCTGCACTGATTGCATTAAACGGCATTTTCGTATTAAAAGTATATTTAAAGGTTAGTTTTTTTTTTTTTACTAATTTATAAATTTCATAAATGTATATTTTTGGAAAGAATAAAAGTAAAAATTTATTAAACGTTAAAAATAAAAAGCAAAATTGTATTTCATTTTTTAAATTGTAGCAATTTAAAAAGCAATCTATTATATTTATTAATTTTACTTTTAGGAAGGGGGAAATACATTATCAATTTTATTAGGCGCGGTTATTAAATCAGATAAATTTTTGCATTGAATAAATAGACAATTTGAGTTCTGAGGTCATTTGCGTTATTATTTAGAACAAATTAATTTTACTTTTATTACGCAATATTTGGAACGTACTTAAAAAATGCACTTCAATCAACAGATGTTTTGGTTTCCCCGATAAATGTGATTACAGTGTAATTCTTTGATTATAATTTGTTTTATTAATTTTCATAACTTTCAACCACATATAAAATGTTTAAAATAGTTCCTTAGTTGTTACTCCAGATTTATTTGTAATTAATATTATTAATACTTAAAATTGTATTAAAATTAAAGCGAATATACAATATATTTTTCGCATTACCATTGATTCGAGTTCCTTAAAATAATAGAAGAAAACTATGATTGTTTTAAAAAATGGGAACGTATTTAAATCGTATCGGTTCTTTGTGAGTTACGGTCAGCATAGATCATTCTTATATAATAGATGTATTACTACATCATTGCTATTCAAAATCACAACACATTTACAAAGCTATATCCGATTCTAAAATACGTCAAAAAATTCAAGCTTATTAATAAAAACAACAAAAATACTCTCTACACTAAACATGCAAAAACGTGTTTTCTCTGCTCTTGCTACACAAATTGATGTCTGTTGGCATTTGTTCAAGGGCGGTTGAGTTGATAGCTCCGTTTGAAATTATTTTGATAAAGTTTGTTAAAGAAAAAAAAACGAATTTAAGGACATCGGCCCATGCGAAATATTGTAAAATGTTGTTCTAATTTAGAAACATTTGCGGGAGCGCGCATATCAATTCACCAAAGTTTTTATCGCAATCGGATGAATGGTATAGGAATGCATACGATAATTATATAGATAATAAATGGTGGAAAACGAATTAAGGCCCCCGGCCACAAACGGAATATTGTAGAATTGTTGTATTACTTCAGAAACCTACTTATTATATCACAAAATTAAAAAAAGAGAAACATATTACTGAAGTTGTATCGCATTCAGATAAATGGTATAGGAGTGCATACGGATATTATTTTTTACAAAGCTCATATAAGAAAAATAACGATTTTGGGGCCAACGGCCAAAAACGGATTATTTTAAAAGTGTTGTAACTACTTCAGAAACCTAATTACTATGTGACACACACAATTTAATGTCGCTATTTGTATTTTATTAAAAATCTATCCATCCACACATTAGCTCTGTTTGAAATTGTATTTGTATAGCTCATATAGGAAAAATAGAACATAGGGCCCCTGGCTCAAAAAATAATATTTTAAACGGTTGTAATAACTTGAAAAGCTTTGCGGACTTGGGTAAAACATTTTACTATAATGTTTTATCGCATTCAGATAAATGATGTAGGAGCGCATACAGAAATTATTTTGTACAAAGCTCATATAAGAAAAAAAAAAGAATTTGGGAACAACGGCCGAAAACGGAATATTTTAAAAGTATTGTAATTACTCAATAACATGGGCGACCTTATGGACAACCTTTCAACAAAGTTTTGTTGCAATCGCATGAATGGTGTAGGAGCGCATACGGTTTGAAATTATATTTATATAGCTCATATTGGAAAAATAGAACATGGGGCCCCTGGCTCAAAACAGAATATTTTAAACGGTTGTAATAATTGGAAAAGCTTTGCGGGCGTGGGAAAAACATCTAACTAAAGTTTTATCGCATTCAGAAGAATCGTATAGGAGCGCATACCGAAATTATTTTGTACAAAGCTCATATAAGAAAAAAAAGAATTTGGGGCCAACAGCTGAAAACGGAATATTTTAAAAGTATTGTAATTACTCACTAACATGCGCGACTTTATGGACAACCTTTCAAAAAAGTTTTGTTGCAATCACATGAATGGTGTAGGAGCGCATACGGTTTGAAATTATATTTAAATCGCTCTTATAAGAAAAAACGAACATGGGGCCCCTGGCTCAAAACGGAATATTTTAAAATGGTTGTAATAATTTAGAAACCTTTGTGGGCATGATCGCAACATCTCGTCAAAGTTTTAGCGTATTCGAATAAATGGTGTAGGAGCGCAGACGAAACCTATAGTTTACAAAGCTCATATAAGAAAAAAAAGAATTTTGGGGCCAACGGCCAAAACAAAATATTTTAAAAGTGTTATAATGACTCTGTAAAATGCGCGAGCTTATGGAATACAACTCTCCAATGTTTTGTTGCAATCGCATGAATGGTGTAGGAGTGCATTCGGTTTGAAACTATATTTATATAGCTCATATAAGAAAAAACGAACATGGGGCCCCTGGCTAAAAACGGAATATTTTAAAACGGTTGTAATAATTTAGAAACCTTTGTGGGCATGCTCGCAACATCTCGTCAAAGTTTTAGCGTATTCGAATAAATGGTGTAGGAGCGCAGACGAAATCTAATGTTTACAGAGCTCATATAAGAAAAAAAACGATTTTGGGGCCAACGGCCAAAACGAAATATTTTAAAAGTGTTATAATGACCCAGTAAAATGCGCGAGCTTGTAGAATACAACTCTCTAATGTTTTGTCGCAATCGCATGAATGGTGTAGGAGCGCATACGGTTTGAAACTATATTTATATAGCTCATATAAGAAAAAACGAACACGGGGCCCCTGGCTCAAAACGGAATATTTTAAAACGTTTATAATTATCTCCAAACCTTTGTGGGCGTGCTTGTAACATTTTACCCAAGATTTAGCGCATTCAGACGAATGGCGTAGGAGCGCAGATTGAAATATTTTTTTACAAAGCTCGTATTAGAAAAAAAACGAATGAAGGGCCAACGGCCGAAAACGAAATAATTGAAAAGTTTTTTAATGTCGCAGTTAAATGCCCAGGTAGGTGGCCAACAACTCACCAAAGTTTTGTTGCAATCGCATGAATGGTGTGGGAGCGCATATGAGACAAACATACATACATACATACATTCATTTTTATATTATACATATATATATATATATGATCCTGGTATGGAGCTTCAACTAAAGCTCAAACAAATGGAGCTAGATGCTCAGAGAGAGAAAAAACGAGAGCTTAAACAAATGGAGCTAGAGCTATAGAGAGAGAAAGAAGAAAAAGATAGAGAACTTCAAATAAAAATTTTAAACAATGGAAATTAAGGCCAATTTGGGAGCAATGGAAAATAGACTCACGGCTCCAGCCGGTCAGGGTTGCGATGCAATTAAATTTGCAAAAGTAATACCCACATTTGCAGAAAAGGAGGTTGACCTATATTTTGCACAGTTTAAAATAACTGCCCAAAATTTTTAAATGCCTGAAAACATGTGGTCTACCTTACAGCAGTCGGTTCTGACAGCCGAAGTATTTGTATCCTTGAATGCGGAACAGCGCGGGGACTATGACCTTTTTTAATCCTTAATACTAAATGCTTATGAATGTGTCGCCGAAGCATACCGTAAAAAGGTTTAAGGAGCTGTGGAAACGGGATGGCCAAACTCATGTCGAGTTTCTGCGGGAGAAGGAACGACCTCTGGATAAATGGCTGCACACAACAAACACTGACAAAGGCTTCAAAAAGTTCAAGAACCTCATTCTGATGGAAGAGTTTATAAAATGTGTTCGGGAAGAGGTACGATCACATATTGCAGACCGTGGCGAAGTTGAAGCACATACGACAGCAGTGTTAGCTGATGATTTTACAATCATACGTCAACTCTCAAAGAGCCCATTTGGCAGCAAAAAAGACAGGCATAATAAGGCAACTACAGCAAACCTCCACAAAAACCATATAAGCCCGGTACAAAAAAAATGAGTGCTTTGACTGCAAGTTTTATGAGCTTGTCGCCAAGATCCTTTTGCTCCAAGAAGAGGTCTACCTCCAGAGGGTGTCTTACCGAGGACTTGAGTGCAAGTTTTGACGAATCTACACAGAGTTTTACTTCCTCTACCCTAGCCGAATGTTCTCAAGATTCCAACAAGAGTTTATCTACCAAGGTCCAAAATTCCACATCAGAAAACACTGATGTCATACAAGACTTCATGCCCTTCATATCTGAAGGATTTCTATCACTGCCGGGTGATTTTTCCAGTCTACGACCAATCAAAATGTTACAAGATACACGTGCTTCCCGGTCATTATTACTAGAAGATATACTGCCCTTTTCTGGATCTACTTCTATTGGAAGCAGCATTCTGTTAATAGGCGTAGAGCTGGATGTATCAATGTACCTTTGCATCTTATCCATCTCAAATCAGACCTAGTCTCCGGGCCTGAGGTTGTTGGTGTCTGACCAACATTACCATTGGACGGCAACTTTTTGCTGCTTGGCAACGACTTAGCTGGTGAGAAGGTGAAAGCCGAACCCATCGTGACTCATGAAACCTGTCTCATTGAATCTCCAGAAGAAGATCCATATATAAATACAGCATGTGCTGTTACAAGGGCAATGAGTTTGAAGATCTCCAAAAACAAATATAACCAAAAAATAATACAATTCAATCTGAAATTGATTTGGGAACGACCTTTTTTGCAAGTCTTAACTAAGACGCAAAAGATCACAAAACACCAACTCGAACACAGCTCATTGAAGAGCAGAAGAATGATCCGGAAATTTTTGAACTTCGAGAGAACGTTTTAACCAAAGAAGAAGCTGAGCAATTCCCTGTTTTTTACTTCTTAAAAGATGACATACTTATGAGGAAATGGCGAACTCCAGATGCCAAGGCTGATGAAGAATGGAGGATTGTTCACCAGATTGTGGTTCCTGCACTTTACAGGAACGAAGTCCTCAACTTAGCCCATGATTCACCACTTTCTGGCCATTTGGGAGTGAACAAAACATATCACAAAATCACGTCACACTTCTTTTGGCCCAAAATCAAGAAAGATGTGTTGGACTACAGCAGATCATGTCTACTTGTCAAGTGGTAGGGAAACCAAATCAGAAGATACCAGCAGCTCCTCTTCAACCCATTCAAGCGTTTGAAGAACTGTTCAGTAGCGTCATAATAGACTGCGTTGGGCTCTGCCAAAGAAAAAATGAGGTCACCAATACGTGTGCGTTAACAAGGTTCCCAGAAGCTATTCCTCTTCACAATATCAAGTCTCCGAACATCGTTAAAGCCCTGACGAAGTTTTTTACATTGTTTGGTCTTCCGAAGTCTGTACAGTCTGACCAAGGAACCAACTTCAAGGCTGGACTATTTAAGCAAGTGATGAAACAATTGGGTATAGAACACTGCTTGTCGAGCACGTATCATCCTGAGTCGCAGGGAGCACTTGAGCGATTCAATCAGACATTAAAGAAAATGATGAGAACGTACTACCTAGAGCAAGAGAAAGTCTGGGATGAAGGCATCAACATGCTACTGTTTGCATCAAGAGAAGCAGTTCAAGATACACTTGGATTCAACCCCTTCGAACTGGTTATTGGCCATGCGGTTTGCGGTCCCCTTAAACTTTTAAAAGACACGTGAATGTCACCGACACCCACTAAGGGACTTTTGGACTATGTCCTAAAGTTTAAAACTAAACTTTTAATTTAATTTGGCTAAATTCCATTTAAAAGATTCTCATTCTAAAATAAAAGTTGGTTATGACAAAAAGTCCAAATTAAGACAGTTTGCTTTAAGGGACAAATTGATGGTGCTGTTGCCAATACCAGGACAGGCACTACAAGCTAGATATTTTGGTCCTTATGTAGTTGAGTCCAAACTTAATGATTTAAATTACATTGTGTTAACACCAGATCGTAAAAGAAAGAAACAGTTATGTCACATTAATATGTTAAAAGAATATGTAGAAAGAAAATGTGATGATGATTGTCCATCCTCGGAAACTAATGTTAACACAATTTCAACTGTAACTTCAGTGACTAAAGAAAATGTTACTGAAACCTTTGATAGCGTCCCAGAAAAAGTTGTTCATTACAAACTTAAAAATTCAGAAATACTGGCCAACTTAGGTAAGAAACTAGGAAATTTGTCACTGTCGGAGAAGGATGTTGTTAAGTCTGTTATTGCAGATTTTGTATCACTTTTCCCCGACGTGCCTAAGAAAACCAACATTGCTGTACATGATGTTGACATTGGCAATGCAGTTACGGTCAAGCAACACCCCTATAGGGTTAATCCGGAAAAAAAAACTTGAAATAATCCGGTATGAAATAAAATACATGCTTGTAAATAATATCATTGAAACAAACTCTAGTAACTGGAGTTCTCCATGTATTTACAAAGTCTGATTTCTTTCCGATTCGACGATCTTATAGATCGAATAGGATATGCCAGATATGTAACCAAGATATACCTACTATCAGGTTATTGGCAGTTTCCTCTATCTTACAGAGCAAAAATGTCTCTGCTTTCTGTACTCCAGATGGTTTATACCAATATAAAGGAATGCCGTTTGGAATGAACAATGTCCCAGCTGCATTCCAACGTCTAGGTAATAACATTATTGCAGGGCCTATATTGATGATGCAATTATTTACAGTCAATATTATTCCAAATATGTAAACCAATTGAGATTTCTGTTTACAAAATTCTTGCAGGCAAATGTAAATGTACATTTAAAAAAGTGTGAATTTTCACATACAACTTTGGAATATTTAGGTCACATTGTGGGTCAAGGTCATGTAAAACTAGTTCAAGCTAAGATAAATGCTATTACATCTCTTCCACCACCCACTACTAGAAAAAAGTTAATGAGATTTTTTGGAATGGCAGGTTACTATAGAAAAGTTTGAAAAATTTCTCAGTTATTGCTTCTCCCCTAAGTAATATGTTAAAGAAAAATGCAAAATTTCATTGGTCAGATGTTTGTCAGGAAGCATTCGAACACATTAAAAATATTCTAGCAAAGGCTCCTGTTCTCATTACACAAGACTTTAACAGTTTAAAGTAGCTGTAGGTGTCAGTGACGTTAGCGTTGGTGCATTTCTTTTTCAAGAAAATGACAACCGTGTAGATTATCCTGTTTGTTATTTCTCAAAGAAATTTAACTCCCATCTGAAAAATTATTCCACTGTAGAAAAAGAATATTTAGGTTTAATTCTTGCTCTACAACAATTTGACTTTTATGTCAGTTGTTCCTTACATTCAGTACTTGTTTTTACTGATCACAATCCTTTAACATTTTTGAATAAGATGGTCTCCAAAAACCAAAGATTGTTAAGATAAAGTCTATTTTTACAAGAATATAATTTGGAAATAAAACATATCAAAGGCAAAGATAATGTGATTGCTGATACCTTGTCCAGAAATTAATTTTCACTTCACATAAAGTTGTTTATAAGCTGTTAAGAAGCTTTTTGTTTAATATTTTGAAAGAGAGAAATTTATTTTCTTTTACTTGTTCAATCGGAAAGAATTTCATTTTTTTTTTTTTTTGAAAAATGATTGTTTGTTCTTTTAAGATGTAAGTTGTTATGTAGGAGACGTGTTGTTTGCACGCCTTCCTCGCGTTCCACGTGCATGACGTCTTGTAGTCGAGGCCGTTTTGGGTGTGGCTAGTGAAATTTAACCTTGTTTACAACAAAGCTTATATTGTCAAGGCTGAACGATTGAATGAGAGTGAGATCCTTTAATCACGAGACGTGTAGCGTGTAATATTATTGCATTACTAGACAGTGCTTTTTGTGTGTAGATTTTTTTATTTCCTCGTTGTACAATTTCACCATTGTATTCTTATACTTATATACAGTACCGGTACCAGCCAAACTGTAAGTTAATAATTTTAATCATATTCTCTTGATTTTGTATTTCATTGAAATTGACATGTTAAAAATGTATTAATTGCAATGAACTCTGGCTATGAGCATTGTATTATTTGTTATTATACTTAAACATTGGTATCGTCCTTTGTTATGGACTGTTTTTGAAACGAGCCATAGATTTAAATAAGAGATAAAACTCCACATTATGAACAGTCGGTAATACAAACATAAACTAAATTTATTCTGGTTGTGGTGCGCCCAAGAAATAATTAAACAAAAGTTTATATTTTAACACGTTAAGTCAAATTTAACGATGCAAAAGAAGGGGTTAGAAGAAATTGAGGAATCCAAAGAGTCTTGAGTAAAAGCGGGGCAGGTGTCCCTTGGATTTAAAAACAATTGATTCATATATTGCTGCATATTTAAATTCAGTGTTTCTTTCAGACAGTTTGTGAAGGTCATTTCAGACCTTTTTACAATTAGATGTCACATGGAGGAATGTTACGCATAAAACATCATCATTCACCAACTATATGTGGATTAAAGAAAGGATAACAGCAGGCTAAATTTATTAATTCAGTCTACAAAAGCTGCTAAGAAGCAAAAAACTCTATATGGGAACAAAGAAGACAATATACACCACTATCATATGACAAATAGTATTCTTGGTCTCTACCAGAAAAGCAGAGGAAAGATGCTTCATACATGAAAGTGGAAAATATATGGTCCGGTGATGGGGTGAAAGAAAATTTTGTTTTGGGAATTCTTAAAAAAAACAAGAGCTATATCAATTGTACAAAGACCGACCCAAGGCTGCTTTTCCATTAGGTTAACATAAACTTAATTCAATCAAGTTGGGGTCTCTCCATTTTAATCTTTACAGGCCCAGAATTTTTTTTATAGAAACTTAAAAATGCAAGTATGCAATCTTATACATAGTTAAATTTAGTTTTGCACCATTATACACTTAAATGGAGAGCAACGGGAGAAAAGCTAGTTCAGATTTTTGGTGTTACTTGACCTCAGAGCAATCGTTTGTGCTCTGCAACCCACACGGCTGCACTGGGTCTCATATAATTTAGGAGCTTAAAGTTGTGTACATACTTTTTATCAACTTTTTAATGGATAGGTAAGGTAGAACAAATAAGGGGGCCGCAAAAAATCAAGCGACGTCTCGTCTTGACCAATTTTGTTAAACATATATACATTTTTATATTACCGAATAGTATTGTTTTTTTGTTTTTGTTTTATATTTATGGAATAAACTATATAAAAAATAAATGAAAACATATCTTAAAAAATGTTTAAAATACCTTCCAAAAAAGATATCAATCACAAAAAATAATATACTTTTACATGTTGAATGAAAAAGAATAACCCTAAACATTTCTAAATATTTTTAATTTTTTAAAGAACAAAAGTGAAAAAAAAAATATTTTATAGAAAGAACTATACATTTTATGAATTACGTTATTGGTATTTTTTGATAAATATTATATAACTAATACAATTATGTTAAGAATACATGAGTTGTTTACAAGATACATCAAATATTTATTACCGTGTGATTTTATGTGGGAGAAAACGTAGGAAAATAAATCTTAAATTCACAATATTAAGTTGATGGAAATGTTGATTTAGATTATCCCCCCTACTCAACATATTTTATGTTAATAAGAATGAATGGAGAAAATGGTTTAAATAAGTGAGCGCCATGCCTGAAGGGTTGAACTCAGGTCAAAAGGTTGAACTATCTTGTCTTAAGAGTGGGCTTCAATATTATATTAATCAATATGGCGTAGACCGTCTGCAAGACTGTCTGTAAGATTATTATTTAAAGGAGGACATTTATTTTTGAAAATGAGAAGTTAACTCCTTTTTTTTTGTAGCACGAGGACACGTCGGTTATTTTCTCAAAGTACTCGGACCCGGCGTAAAAAAAAGTCTGTCTCCGGTTAATCCCTGGTATATTATATTGTCTTGTGTGATCATCTGAAGAACGAGGAGAATTATTTTTTTTTATGGATGTTTATTTTTTTTTCCTTCACTGCAAAATGCTGAAGCATGCAATCTACATCTAGAAAAGGGTATTGCGGCCAACTAAAAAAAGGCTGCCACCTAGCCCTCTGGACGAAACGTTTACCCAATCACTTCTTTACTTCCATCTTTCCTGCACCAAATATTTTACAAGAACTAATCCCTATTTTCCCCATTTACACTCTACCAATTTATGTAACCCTCTCTCATTTAAGAGCCTAAAATATCAAAGGTGTTTACAAAATAATATTCTATGGAATATTAAGTGTTTAACGTCAAATTACCTTTTCTCTTGAGATATTGTGTTGATTGTATCACTGGTGAATACACATCAGGATACAATTTACAAGAGAAGTTACCAGCATCATTGCAAGAGGAGTTTGTATTAATTAATTTGATCTGTGTCTCCGAAGCATTCGTTGATTTCTGTAGGTTAAACATTGCCTTCCACGGCGGTTGTACATCTCTTTCATCAGAACGCTATTTATAAAGAGCATCAAAACTTTCAATCAATGACTTGGTTGAAAAGAGTAAAACCTTAAATGATCTTATGTCTTCATGAAACTAATTATATAAAGTAATTACATTATAACATAATCATATCATTTCATATATATATATATAAGTATGACGTCCTTCCGTCTTCACGAGACGATGGAGCAGCTATATTGTAGTCCTACACTTCGACGAGTGGCTCACTAGGCCAATCCTGGCGTGACAATCTCGACTGCATTTCGCGCAGGAGAATGATGATTCCTGGTTAATTTTGGCCTTCCGTGCTGTTCTTTTTCTTGCAAGGGCTTCGCTCCGCACATCTTCTGTCTTTTTCACTCCTTCGTACACTGCCGTTCGCCAGCTGGAACATTGTTCGGCAATGATGTCCCATTTGTTGACTTCAATGTTGGCTTCCTTCATGCTCTTTTTGCAAACGTCCATATATCTAAGGTGAGGCCGTCCAATAAGTCTTGTCCCTTCTGCCAACTCTCTATACAACAGCATCTTTGGAATACGGCCTTCCTCCATTCTCCTTACATGGCCTAACCAGCGAAGGCGCTTCTTGCTAAGAGCGGATAATATGCTACACATTTTGGAACGTTCCAAGACCTATGTGCTAGTCACCTTGTCCTGCCATCGGATGCGTAGAATGCGACGCAGACATCTTTGATGGAAGCAGTTGAGTTTCTGCTCATGACTGGTATATGTGGTCCACACTTCAAAGCCATACAGGAGCGTACTAAGCACGCATGCCTGAAAGACACTTAGCTTTGTTTTTTCAGTTAGATTGAGATTATTCCACACCCGCTTATTCAATTTAGCCATAGTTGCTGCTGCTTTTGCGATCCTGATGTTTATCTCTGCATCAATGGAGAGAGAACTAGAAATATTGGATCCAAGGTACTTGACATGCTCAACAACCGACAGATTATGGCCCTCAATAGTTATGATTGGAGGGAACGGCGCTTCTTGCATCATGACATGAGGTTTCTGTAGACTAATTAACAATCCAAACTCTTTACAAGCTTGTGATAGACGATTAACTAGCCGCTGATGACCTTCTTCTGTGTGCGATGTTAAGGCGGCATCGTCAGCGAACAGCAGCTCACAATTCGTACCCTTTTTACTTTGGTCTTTGCACGAAGGCGAGCGATATTGAACAGCCTACCATCAGATCTGGTATGTATGTTCACTCCATCTTCACAGTCCTTGAAAGCAAATTGAAGGAGCATCGAGAAGAAAATGGAGAAGAGAGTTGGTGCCAGTACACAACCCTGTTTTACTCCGCTGCTGACTGGGAATGCCTCAGAGACAGCGCCATTGAATGTGACTGTGCAGTGCATGTTTTTGTGAAATGATTGTATGATTGTGAGCAGTCGTGGGGGACAACCAATTCTTTGTAAGATACTGAACAGGCCATTTCGACTTACCAAGTCGAATGCCTTTGTCAGATCTATGAAAGCGATATAAAGAGGCATATGCTGTTCACGACACTTCTCCTGCATTTGGCGTAATGAGAATATCATGTCTATATTTGAGCGCCCACTCCGGAAGCCACATTGAGTAAATGCGGTTAGCCAGACTGTGCAATCGTTTTAAGGCAACACGGGCAAAGGTCTTTCCAACTAAGCCAAGGAGAGAAATTACTTGGTAGTTATTACAATCACTTCGGTCCCTTTTATTTTTGTACAATGTTACGATGTTAGCGTCTCTCATGTCCTGGAGAATGTGACCTTTTTCCCAACACAGACAGAAAAGCTCATGTAAGGGCTGAATTAGTATTGTTTTTCCATTTTTAGGACTACCAGGGGAATGCCGTCAATCCCTGGTGCCTTCCCAACTGCAAGATAATCTATTGCTTTTTCGAGCTCCTGCATTGTTGGCTCTTCATCTAGTTCTTCCATTATTGTCAAGGCTGGAATGTTATTCAGAGTGGTCTCAGTGACTACATTCACTGTTGCGTATAGCTCAAGATAATGCTCAACCCAACGCCGGAGTTGTTCGTTTGGGTTCTGAATAATTTGACCAGTCTTGGACTTTAGCGGTGCTATTTTTGAGGTATGTTGACCTAATGCCCTCTTGATGCCCTGGTACATGTTTCTTGCATCCCCGTTGTCAGAAGCTGATTGGATGCATTTGCAAAGGTCCAGCCAGTAAGTGTTGGCACAATGACGGGCAGTCTGCTGGGATTTTTTTTTTGCATTTCGGAGAGCCTGTAGTGTACGAGAGCAAGGTGCATCTATAGGCAAGTAGGGCTCTTCTCTTCTCTTCAGCTCGGTTACGGGTTCCATCACATTCCAATGCGCTTCGTGCCAGTCATTATTTTTATGCTCCATTTTACCGTAGGCGGACATGCCTGAATCGTACATAGCATCTCGTAAATGAGTCCACTTAGAGTCTATAGTGCTATCGGGTGACCCTTTAGCAAGGGTATCCTGCAACACTTTTGAGAATTGCTGCATTTGTCTGGAGCAGTGAATATTAATTCGTGGACGACACTTATTTGTAGCATTATGCAATGTTTTAGGCATTAGTCGTATCTTGCTTGCTACCGTGTCACAGTCGGCACTTTGGTAACTGCGAGTGTGAAGTAATAATAATAATAAAGTTTATTTGAAAAATCACGCTTCATCCCCAAAGGCTCGAAGCGCGTTACAAAGTCAAATCTAGGAGATTGATTGATTGGAGTACTTATATAGCGATGTTCGAGAGGTCTCACTGCTGCCAGTTAGGCGCATGTGAACTCCATCTCCCCATCTCCGGGTTTGAATTCAGAGTTGCCTTCTCTTAGATGGGTTGCCATCCTAGGTTAACGAGTCCCATCCACCCGGGGCGCTGGTAGTGTTTTTTTTGCTTGACTGGGCTTTAGCTTGAGATTTGCTCAGTTCAGACCACTCCAGAATCTATCTATTTATATATATATATAAGAATAAATTTCTGTATGTTTGCTGTATTTTTGTATGTATCTTTGTATGTCTCGTATGCTCTCCTACACCATTCATGCGATTGAGACAAAATTTTGGTGAATTATCGTCCACATACCCGGGTATTTACTTAAATCATTACACCAGTTTTAAAATATTCCCTTTTCGGCCGTTGGCCTTTAATTCGTTTTTGTTCTTATATGAACTTTCATAAAATAATGTCCGTATGCGCTCCTACTCGAATATCTCATTAGGAAATGGCGTCAGCGGGCCGTCGAGCTTACGCTCCTAATGCCCTCCCCGGCGCCCACCCGCACCTGCCAGCCGCCTCGGCAGCAGGCCGTGCGGAAGGGCGTCAGAGACCTCCCCGGACGTGGAGCGTCCCCGCCCGCAACCGCTCGATCGGGTTCGCCGACGGAGACCCTCCCCGCCCGGAGACATCTGTTTGACCTTAGACGCTGTTTTTCAAGCGTCCGTAGTCCACTCTCCTAGGGGCCGGGACGGTAAATTAACGTCCTAATATCTCCCCCCACCCGTCCCGGGGAAGCATCGGACGCCCTCTAAGAGGGATTCTACAGTGGGTTTCCACCCCGCGACAAATTCGCGAAATAGCTGGGACGAAACGGTTGCCTAGGAGCAGCTTTCTCAGGGCTGCATATTACTACTGCATTATCCTACTGCCTTATCCGAATGCGATAAAACTTTGGTGAGATGTTGTCCACAAGACCGCGTACTTTACCGAGTCATTACCACAGTTTTAAAATATTCCATTTTGGGCCGTTGGTCCCAAATTGTTTTCTTTTCTTATATGAGAATTGTAAAAATAATTTTTGTATGCGCTCCTATTATACCATTTATTCGAATGCGATAAAACTTTAGTGAGATGTTGTTCGTACGCTCGCAAATGTTTTTGAATTATTACAACCATTTTGAAATATTCCGTTTTGAGCCAAGGGCTCTATGTTCGGTGTTGCCTGCATAAGCTATATAAATATAAATTTAACCCGTATGCGCTGCTACACCATTCACGTGATTGCTATAAAACTTTAAAGAGTTGTTGTCCACAAAACTGCGCATTTTTCTGAGTCATTACAACCATTTAAAAATATTCCGTTTTTTCTTCAATGATCTATATAAATTAATTTCAAACAGAGTTAATGCAAAGGTGAATTTAATTTTAATCATATACAAATAGGGACATTAAACTTTGTGTGTGACATAATAAGTAGAATTCTGAAGAAATATAACCCTTCTACAATATTTCGTTTGTTGCCGTGGGGCCGTAAGTTCGTTTTCCCCCCTAATAAAAATAATTTCCGTATGCGGTCCTATAGCACTTATCTGACTGCGATAAAACTCTGGTACATGCGCACTCCCACATGGTACAACCATTTTAAAACATTCCGTTTCGGCAGGCAGGGCCTTGGATTATTCTTCTAGGATTATAAGCTATTTCCCACCAGTAAATCGCCTCTCTCCACACCACTGGATAACCTCAAGGCAAAATCATGTGGATGATACAGTTTTGCACAAGCGGAGTAGGATGGTTACATTGTATCAATGTTACCCGCCTACGGGACTCCATCTCCGGGTTTGAATTCAGAGTCTCTGTCTCTTAGAAGAGTTGCCGTCCAAGATTAACGAGTACAGTTCACCTGGGTCACTGGTGATGTTTTTAAGCTTGACTGGGCTTTGGTGGGGATTGAACTCCAGAAATCATGAGCCGCTGGCTGTGACCGTAGGATTGACACGTTGGTAATGGACACGATGTATGACACTGTTGGTCTTCTGTGTTTGGCGTGTGTACAAATTATCCCCTTGCCCCACCTTCTTGAAAGCCATCATTATTTAATCTATTTAACACATTGTCACTGGTCGGTGGTGACTGTAATGGTCAGCATGTTGGAATTATCTGGGATAAATATTTCAGTTTCTAATGATCATTCTCTTAAGAACATAGGGGAGATTATGGAAATGTATTTTTTATATTTTTTTTTTGAAAACGGTTACATCTTTTACTGTTACTTTATTTACAGTAAGTGGCATATAAATAATTAAAATAATACTAAAATAAGAAAAAAATAACAAAAAAAAATAATATAACATTTCTTATAATATATTACGCAAATAAAAAAAATATGGTGGCTTAGTCCCTGAACTATATAAATAAAATATTCTCTTAAAATACGCAACGACTAGTTTCCTATTACGACCATGAACTTTGTTTTACAAGTGTGATGCTAACAATATTTGAAAACAAATTTTAATATATATTAGACCTTTAGAAGGCACAAAAAAAGAAAGAAAATTACACATCTAAAGATGCGCACCATTATGTAAATATTTTAGATAATAACCATACCTGAAAGAGTCCATGTGTCATAAGGTACGATCATGCCAAAATGGAGTGAATCAAATTCAAAGATTTAATTATATGATCAAGATTGTAAAACATATGCAAAGTTTGCCCTTTATATTGGAGATTGCACTAAAAAAACATTTATTGTCAATATCAATAATCATATATAATCATAATAATAACCGTCTCTTTATAGAGAGTTTAATCATTTGAATTTGTTAATATTTTTTACTCTTTCAATATGCAGCATTCCTAATGTATCAACTGAATATTTAAAATTACTTACACAAGGGTCACAACCCTCCTCGTACGTTACGGTCATCATATGACCAACACCCTCTGATCCAGCCTTGGACTTGACTTCCCTCCATACGGATAGATAAGAAAATATAGTGTATGGGATTTTAGTCACACGACTGATATCACAGGTGACTGTGAAGGTTTCTCCTTCTTCGATCTCGGTCTTGTCGAGTATGGGGTTGAGACCCGTAGCTGGAAAAGAAAGCATTTAAAAAATCTTAATTCTCAAGTTATTACATATTACGAATCAAAAACTTCAGCAACACAAACTAATGCTAAAAGTGTGTGGTATTGTGACAGAATCTTTAATTACCCGCCCTGATCAAACTGTCTAGATTGTGATATAAACTGTAATAACCCACACTGATAAAATTGTCTAGATTGTAATAGAAGCTATAATAACACACTCTAATGAAATTATCTAGATTTTGATATAAGCTATAATAACTCACCCTGATAAAATAGTCAACGGTTGTAATAGGTGTTATAATACCCCATACTGATAAAATTGTCAATAATTGTAACAGAAGATATAATAACCCAACTTGATAAAATTGTGTAGATTGTAATAGAAGCTATATTAACCGACCAGGATAAAATTGTCTAGATTGTAATAGAAGTTACAATAACCCACTCAGAAAAAAATTGTCATCATTGTGATAGAAGCTATAAAACCCGCTTGGATAAAATTGTCTACAATTGTAATATGAGCAATAATAACCCGACCTACAAAATTTCCCATGATTGTAATAGAAGCTATAATAACACATTCTGACCAAATTGTGTTGATTCTAACAAAAATTATAATAACCCACATTGATAATATATATATATATATATATATATATATATAAGAATGAGCTATGCTGACATAACGCCAAAGAATAGAATTTTTTTTAGATACGTTCAGATTCTTAAAAACAATAATAGTTATTTTCAGTTATATTACGGAAATCTAATAAATTTAAATGCCCACAAAATAGTATATATTCGCTTTTATTTTAGCAAAAGTTTAAGTATTATTATTATAAATTACAAATACATTTAAAGAAACAACTAAGGAACTATCTTAAGGATTTTACATGCGTTTAAAAGTTATGATAAAAATTAAATTTAAAAAAATATGATCAAAGAATTACACAGTAATCACATTTATTGGGAAAACCTAAACATCAGTTTTTGTTATGGCGTTCTTTAGTGCGTTTTCAATATTGCGAAAAAAAAATTAAAATAGTTATTTCTAAATAATCACGCAAATGACGTCATAGTGCGTATTGCCTATTAAGCCAAAGCTAAAAATTATCTAATTTAATAAAAGAGCGTGACAAAACTGATAATATATATTTCCTTTCTTAAAAGTAACATTAATAAATAGAATGGATTGCTTTTTAAATAGCTAAACTTAAACTCAAATTTATCTACCTCTCTTTCTATCTATCTATCTATCTATCTATCTATATATCTATCTATCTATATATATATCTATCTATCTATCTATCTATCTATCTATCTATCTATCTATCTATCTATATATCTATCTATCTATATATCTATCCATCCATCCATCCACCCATCTATCTATCTACCTATCTATCTATCGATCGATCTATCTATCAATCTATCTATATATCTATCTAATAAAATCGTAAAACATCTCTATTTTCAAAATTAAATTTTAAGTTTTGTAAAATGATTGGGTTTTGTTATTCATGGGTATGTAAATGTAGTTACATTTTCCTAACATCCTTGATTATCTTAACTGGTTTGCATGTGTTCATTTGTAAAATGAGAATATATCATCTATTATTCACCACTGTATGTCATTGGATTGAAAGATATTGTGAGCCAAGTATAAATGTATATGCACTATTTCCTACCCCCCAATATATATGTGCCTAAGACGTTTAATTATTTATTCTGAGTCTTATCTTGTTTTAAATTGGGCAAAATTAATATATCGTATTACCCCCCCTCCCCCCAGAACTTTTTGAAATTGAATTAAATCATCCACAGGATTGTAACCCCATTACCTAAGGAAAAATAACTTTTTCGCATTTCATTTGCTTTGTTCTTATTTGGATGAATGTAAGTGCAATTGTAAATGCTATTTGGCTAGGTATTTTTGCTACATTCATTGAATAAAACGGCATTTTTTTATTAAAATTATTTTAAACGTTTTTACTATTTAATTAATTTTTTTAAAATGTTTTTGGGAAAAAAAAGTAAAAATTTAATAAATGTTAAAAAATATAAAGCTAAATTTGTATTTAATCATAGCAATTTAAAAAGCAATCAAGTCTAGTTATCTATTTTACTTTTAAGAATTGGAAAGTACATTATCAGTTTGTTCATGTTTTTTAATAATCAGAGTACTTTTGGATTTTGCTAAATAGGCAATTATTAGTATGGCGTCATTTACGTGATTATTTAGAACAAATAAATTGTATTTTTATTTCGCAATATTAACAACGCACTAAAAACGCATTAAAAACAATTAATGTTTGAGCAATTCTTTTGTCACAATTTTTTTTACTAATTTTTTTTTCATAACTCTCAAACGCAAATAAAATGCTTAAGATAGTTCCTTAGTCGTTGCTTTAATTGTATTTATAATTTATAATAACAATACTTTTACTAAAATAAAAGCAGATACATAATATATTTTTGCCCATTTAAATTTATTCGATATCCGTAAAATAATAGAAAATAAATATGATTGTTTTTAAGAATCCAAACGTATCTAAAAAATTTTTGGTCTTCAGTGTTACTGTCATCATATATCATTCTTATATATGTAATTATGTATACATTTTTTAGAAGCCATAAAATCCCAACCTGATAAAATTGTCCACGATTGTAATAGAGCAATAATAACCCACTGTGATAAAATTGTCTAGAGCGTGATTGAAGTTATAATAACACATCCTTATAAATTTGTGAAAGATTGTAATCGATTCTATAATAACCCAACCTGATAAACTTGTACATGACTGTAATAACAACCAATTCTGATAAATTTGTCTATGATCGTTATAGAAGCTATAAAACACACCCTCATGAAATTGTCCATGATTTTAATCGAAGGTTTAAAAACCTACATTTATAAAAATGTGTAGTTTTTAATAGAATATATAGAAACAACAATGAATCAAATAGACATTATTGTAATAGAAGCTTTAAAACCCGCCCGAATTAAATTGTTTAGATTGTAATAGAAGCTATATAAACCCACCCTGATAAAAAATGTTTAAATTATAATAGAAGCTATAATAACCCATCCTGATAAAATGTCCATAATTGTAATAGAAGCTATATTATACAGCCCGAAAACAATTGTGTAAATTGTAATAATGGCTATAATAAGCCACCAGAATTAAATGGTGTAGATTTAAATAGAAGTTATAATAACCCACCTTGATAAAATTGTCCATGATTGGATAGAAGCTATAATGACCAACCCTGATAAAATACTCCAAGGTTGTAAATGAAGCTATAATAACCAAGTCTTAAAAAATGTAACCTAATTGTAATAGAAACTATAATACTCAACATAATAAAATTGTCCATCATTGTAATAGTATCTAATTATAACACACTCTGATAAATTGTCTAGATTGTGATTGAAGATATAATAACCCCACCTGATGAAATTGAACATGATTGTAATAGAAGGTATAACAACCTACGGTTATAAAATTGTGTAGAATGTAAAAGAAGTTATAACAAACGAACAATAATTAAAATATCAAACATTGTAAGAGAAGCTATAATAATCCACCATGATAAATTTGTCCACGATTGTAATGAAAGCTAAAATAAACTCAATGTTGAAATTGTCCATGGTTGGTTAGGAGCTGTAATTACCCGCCCTGTTAAAATTGTCTAGATAGTGGTAGAAGATATAATAACAAACGTTCTACATTTTAATAGAAGCTATAAAAAAACCTGATTGATAAAATTGTCTAGATTGTAGTAGAAGATATAAAAACAAAATTTTGATAAAACTGTCTACATTGTAAGAATAGCTATAATAACCCACCTACATTTTAATAGAAGCTATAATAACCTACCCTGATAAAATAGTCTAAATAATGATACTACCTGTATTTACCAATCCTGATAAAATAGCATACATTGCGATAGAGATTTGCATTCTTGTATTACTGTTATTAATTGATAATACATTGCATATCTTAACTCTGATATTCTGATAAAATACTTAAAATATTGTTTTTATAATTGTATAATTTCGTTGGTTGGTTGGGTTATTACAAAAATTTTAATTTTTCCATTTTTGAAAAATGGATTATTTCACGACGGCATGGTGTTTTATTCGTTTTCTTGACATTCTTTTTGTGGAACTGAAATAAATCGTATACAAGTGCATTCTATGAAAACTTACAGTTTCATGGAATACACTTTTACACACTTTATTTCAGGTTCCAACGAAAAGAATATCCACCAAAAATTAATGAAACACAGTCTGGTCAAACTCTAAAATCTTTTCATAAAATGGCGGAGCACATTAACATATTAATAGGCCAACCAATTAAATTTTTAAAATTATAATTAATCAACCAATATAAATTAGCCACCTTCTTATTAATGAAATGGACTACGATTAGTCGATTGTTTTGTCACGTGATACGTGTAAAAACAAGTAATACTTCCGGTAGTCTGTCTGCAACACACTAGTCGCTCACAAATTTTTCTTCAAACAACTTTCTTCCTTTAATCCTAACTGAATTATAATTATTGTCACATTTAATGAATGTCATTTAAAGAAACGCGTGTATTCAAGAATATTTTGAAAAGTAAAATTTTAATAAACACTGGGGAAGCGCTGATGGAGAAAAAAATTTTGCTTTAGAATTAATGATAATGGCAATGGCTGATCAGCTGTTTATCTGTTGTTATGTGTTGTTATGTGTAGCAGAAAGCCTACTAATGGCTGGTACGTATCACGTGACAAAACAAGGAAGTGACTAATCGTAGTCCATTGTAACTCTGTTAACAAAAACAAATAAAGGGAAGTGACTCCCAATAAACACGCATATGAAATGAGGTACGATCTATTAGAATTAGCTTTTTATTGTTGTCTTCCTCATTGGGGCATTTAGCGTGGCTCACAGGGGACACCGGTTAGGGATAAAGTCATTTAATTTTAAACGTCTTAAAATAAAGATTTACTCACCCATTCCTATTACCGTTATGTAAGATAACAAAAGGCATGCATTTAGTGATAAACCCATGTCGATACATTTGGCAATGGCGGATATTGTAAACAAGGGAAATTGAATAGTGCGTGCATTTTTACTTTGTTGCTAAAAAAAAAAGAAAAGAAATTACGTCATGAATCTGCGTGTAGTCAAAAGTGGTTAAGTATTTGCATTAAGATTGTATTAGAGTTAATAGTGTTTCTATAATCTTTATAAGCCCTTATTCCACACTCTCTCTAAGTCTCTCTCTCTCTCTTTATGTAAGTTTTTCGCTCGTGTCACACACACTCTCTCTTTCTTTCTCTCCCTCTCTCTCTGTATATATATATATATATATATATATATAATTATATATATATATATCAATCTATCACTATGTAACTCTCTTATTTGCTGTTTCTCTGTCACTCTCTTACTCTCTCTCTCCAATTATCTCTCTCTATTAATAAATGTCACTCTCTATGTCAATCTGTCTCTGTCAACTCTCTCCTTCTTTATCCCTCTATCACTTTCCAAATGTCACTCTCTATGTCAATCTTTCTCAGTCAAATCCCTCACTCTTTCTCCCTCTTCTTCTAATCTTTCGTACAATATTTTAATCTCTCCCCAATTCACACTCTGGTTCCAGCAGGAAACATTGCTGAATCCATGTAGATTAAATAGACACGAACAATCTGTGTCAATATAAAAATATATATTAATCTTTATTAATAATTTTTAATTTTACAATACACATAAGTAAACGTTTCGGCACATGCCTTCATCAGTACAACAAGACATATAAATAAGTATAAAACAAATTTACATATATATACAGAAATATCCCACCTAAAAAAGAAAGAGAGATGAAAACCAGACAGAAACAAAGTAAAGAAGAATGGAAAGAAAGTGACTTGAAGTAAAATGTAAAAACCAAATCAGGAAAAAGACATGGCAGTTACGTAAAATTGTGGATTTGGTTTATCCCGCATGGAGTTAACGTACCAAAATCTTGTTATTAATTTGTTCTCCATATAGATCCTATCTGATGTGTTACTAGTATACAGTATACCAGTAACTGCGATGTCTAAAATGCCATCATTTTTGGTGCTATTGAAATGTTTGGAAACCAGACAGAGAGCCTGTTTATTTATGTTATAGAGGTGTTCTCCAAATCGGTCTCCAAAACGACGACCTGTCTCACCTACGTATAATATACCACACTTTTTGCAAAGGATGGTGTAAAGGGCGAAAGAGACATAATCTTGACATTAACATAAAATACCTTTATATAATAATTGTATAACAACAACAAAAAAACAAATGTATATTCACCCACCAACCCCAGAACTTTTACATGTCATGCCATGGACGGCAGCCAGCAGAATCGTTTATCGGTCAGATGGGGGCAATCAGTCCGGGTAGTAGAGTTTAAAGATATGCGTTTTAAGTGCAGTTTCGAAAGCCTGGTGGTTGGGATATTGCGGATGTGTAGTTGCAGAGAATTCCATTATTTGGGGGAGCAGAAATAGAAAGATCGTTTACCATATGTTTTAGTGCGTGTCTTGGGAGCGGACAGAATACGCGTGTCTGCAGAGGAGTAAAGCTGTCGAAGGGGTAAATAGACAGAAAGAAGTACGGTTAGATAGGAAGGGCAGGAATCCGAGAAAAAGTTGTTACAGAGAACAGACAGCTTGTAATCAATGCGCGCTTGTATCGGGAGCCAATAAAGTGAGTGGAGTGACGTAATGACGTTGTTTTGCCTTTAGAAGTAGCCTAGCAGATGAGTTTTGAATCTTTTGTAGTTTTTCACTGTGTCCGATGGTACGTTGTCTAGAGGTCGGTCCCCTGCGTATGGCCACAGAACACATGTGTCTAGAACAACTTTTCTTTCAAGCCCCTAAAGAGCTGATGTATTGAATGTATCAAACAAACGGTGCAAAGATTGAGATTCTTAGTATTTATTTGCTTCATATGCATGACAGTGGAAAATGCATAAGAAATAATCATTAGTTTTCATAATAAATGGGACGTGTCCCGAAGTCCTCATATACTATGACCAAATATAGTTACATAACTCTTTTCGGAACTTGTAAAAAAAAATCCTCTTCCATCCACAGAAATGTAACTCTCTCTACCACAAAAAGTACACACGTGGGGTTTTTTTTCCCCCCGACACGCCAATACGGTCATACATGACTGAGGAAACTCGTGGGAAATACAGGAAATTCCACGAGCGCTCTCTTACCCTCATCCACACATATGCAGAAAATATCATGACACGATTTGACCGTGACACTGTACAGCATGTGGAGCAAACCGAATGGTTAACATAAACATATCTTAAAATGAATTTAAATATCTGTCCCATAAAAAGAATGTGAAACAATGAAATATCAAGGTGTTAAGTATGTGGAAGAAGTCCTGCGGAGACGACATTTATTACATTGTTAGGACTAGAGCAGTTAATGAATGGGACTAGAGCAGTTAACGAGGGGGCGTAGATCAGTTAAAGAAGGGGACTAGAGCAGCTAATAAAGGAGAGTAGAGCAGTTAATGAATTGGACTAGATGTGTTAACCCTATTGACTGGATCAGTTAATGAAGGGGGCTAGAGCAGTTTATGAAGGGGACTAGAGCAGTTAATGAATGGGACGAGAGCATTTTAACGAGGGGGCGTAGATCAGTTAAAGAATTTGACTAGAACAATTAATGAAGGAGAGTAGAGCTGTCAATGAAGGGGAATAGAGCAGTTAATGAAGGGGACTAGAGCAGTTAATGAAGGGGACTAGAGCAGTTAATGAAGGGGACTAGAGCAGTTAATGAAAATGGGGGACTAGAGCAGTTAATGAAGGGGACTAGAGCAGTTAATGAAAATGGGGGACTAGAGCAGTTAATGAAGGGGACTAGAGCAGTTAATGAAGGGGACTAGAGCAGTTATCAAAATGGATTTGCAATATTGTGGCTTAAGCGGGGAGAAACGACTCCTGTCAGACACACTGTCAATGACGTGTACAAACTATGCCTGCTTCTACTGATGAAACTTCACCGACCAATAACTCATGTATAAGTCATCAGCCAACTTACGGGGCAAAGTTGACACGCCCAATGTGACGTAGAAAAATCGCAGCTTCGTATAATAATAAATTATTTGGCTTGATTAGTTGTCACGCATTGCTGCCGCCGAGGTTTGGCTGGCTTTATCCAGTAAACAATAAAAGTCATCCAAAAATTACTTGGGCTAAAAAGCTGTTAGTTTTAGGCTAAAAAGCTGTTAGTTTTAGGCTAAAAGCTGTTAGTTTTAGGCTAAAATGTTGTTAGTTTTAGGCTAAAAGCTGTTAGTTTTAGGCTAAAAAGTTGTTAGTTTTAGGCTAAAAAGTTGTTAGTTTTAGGCTAAAAGTTGTTAGTTTTAGGCTAAGAGCGATTCGTTTTAGGCTAAAAGTTGTTAGTTTTAGACTAAAAGCTGTTAGTTTTAGGCTAAAAAGTTGTTCGTTTTAGGCTAAAAAGTTGTTAGTTTTAGGCTAAAAAGCTGTTCGTTTTAGGCTAAAAAGCTGTTAGTTTTAGGCTAAAAAGCTGTTAGTTTTAGGCTAAAAAGCTGTTAGTTTTAGGCTAAAAAGCTGTTAGTTTTAGGCTAAAGAGCTGTTAGTTTTAGGCTAAAAAGCTGTTAGTTTTAGGCTAAAGAGCTGTTATTTTTAGGCTAAAAAGCTGTTAGTTTTAGGCTAAAAAGCTGTTAGTTTTAGGCTAAAGAGCAGTTAGTTTTAGGCTAAAAAGCTGTTAGTTTTAGGCTAAAGATCTGTTAGTTTAGCCTAAAAAGCTGTTAGTTTTAGGCTAAACAGCGGTTAGTTTTTATTTCTAAAAAGCTGTTAGTTTTAGGCTAGAAAGCTGTTAGTTTTAGGCTAAAAAGCTGTTAGTTTTAGACTAAAAAGCTGTTAGTTTTAGGCTAAAAAGCTGTTAGTTTTAGGCTAAAAAGCTGTTAGTTTTAGGGTGCACTCTTAATTAAAAATAAAACAAAAATATTTTTTTTCAAACATTTTATTTCTTTGGGCTGCTCTTTATTTCACAGACGGCTTAGTCACGTGAGACATTTCATAATGAATCAGTTAAAAGTAGACAGAACTTCAATTACATCACAACTGATAATTGTCTAGGTAGGTATGTAATGCCTGCAATGTTTTTTTTTCTGCAAAACTATTTTTCAATAGGCGCGCAAAATAAAAATTCCCAGAAGTTAGCACTAATTGATAATTGGGATTCTTCTAAATTGCGCTACTTGACTGCACGTTTTGTCAAGTAGCTTAGTGTAGATGTGAACCTCATCATTGCAGTCCCCTTTGTCTGGCAGGTATTTTCTAGTATTTCAATAGAAATGTATATGTTTGGGATATGTTATACAATTAAAATGTCCTACTTCAAATGAAAGTCTGTACCCTATTTTTGTATTTTTTTTTTTTTTTTTTTAAATTGAAACTCGCTTGGTTTAGGAGTGAAAGCTGTCTCTATTATTAAAAGGGGGTATAAAAAATTCACACAAAAATCATAACTTCGTTTCTATAAAATAGTAGCTAGAAAGATGCAATTGGTGTTCTTGCAAAGCTTATAGCCTGCCCTTTAAAGGATATATCATTTATGGCAATATGACAATATTAAAAATTTCTGTCGTAGTACCTCATTATTGGTTAGTAGGCCTCCTAATGGCAAATCTTAGATGTATTAATTAGTCAAATATTGTTATTTATATGGTTCAAGAGTTAAATAGTAAAAGGGCAGTTTATCATCTTTTTGCTCTGTAGGATAGGATAATATTATTATTTTTTTTTAAATCTCAGTCTTAGCTCTGGATTTAAACTCAATCCCTTGAAAACTAATCTCATAGTTATAAAAACTCAATCCCTTGAAATCTCGGCACTCCTCAGAACGGCGGTCCCATATTATTTGTAAAGAAATAAAATTAAAAAATTTCGTTTGTACCTTATGGAACTACATTAAAAACGTCAGT
The DNA here is from genome assembly GCA_964017045.1 of Omphiscola glabra. Taxonomy (NCBI): domain Eukaryota; kingdom Metazoa; phylum Mollusca; class Gastropoda; family Lymnaeidae; genus Omphiscola; species Omphiscola glabra. Next base: position 21,132,556 of record OZ024808.1, read on the forward strand.
GGCTACTATAACATTTATTTATTGTTTTCCAATTGTTTTGTCATGTATTTTCAGTGGTTTTAAATTGAAATTTTAATATAAGACATGTATTTACAAAGTCAGTCAAACGCTTAGGTTGTTTTGGTCTATTGATCCGATTTTGTGGCCAGATTTTATTCCAGTCTCAGACCAAAAGCAATATTCATACGGTTAAAGTAATGTAAAAATAATAGACCATTATTAAGTCAGATTCAGGGGCGTCTGCTTAAACTAGGGTGTATGACCGTGGTCCATACAGGGGCCATCCATAAATGACGTCACGCGTCTAGGGGGGGGGAGGGGGTCCGATTTTTGTGACGATTTGTGACGAGGGGGAGGGGGGGACCCTCAAGCAATGTGACGTCACATGAAAAGTAGAATATTGTAGTAAATAAATGCACTTAATAACGCTAAATTACAGACATTTTTAACATATTCATATACACAACAACCATCATTTTATTTTTAAACTGCTATCACTGAGAGAATCAGTGCAGGTATGGGAGGTCCAAGCAGACTCAGATCATATTACAAGACGCCAAATAGGAGGAAACTCTGGGTGTAGTTGCAATGGCATCTGTGAGAATTTATGGCTAAAGACGGACACTGGAGTCATAGAATTCCCATTCCACGGCAACCACAGGAAGTGGGGTGGAAGGATAACAAATGGTTGACCGTAACAGGGTGGGGGAGAGAGGTGGTGGTATCTTAGTAAATGCTCTAGGGCAGGGATTCTTAACATTTTTTACAGGGCTACAGGCCCACTCCGTTTTAAACACACACCCCAACGTATAAGTTAAATTGTAATAAAATTAACAATAATTAAACAATTTAGTTATCTTAGTTTTATTTCTTTAATTAACTTTATAGACAATGGAAAAAATTACCATTAAAAGCAATGCGCCGACAAAATTCACAAGAAAAACATTTACTGCTGTAATCAAAATGCACACAAACTGATTAAAAAGAAAGCAGTAACAGTTAGCAATTGCAGCAATTACAATCAGTGGCGTAGCCAGGGTTGGTGTCACTCGGTCCGGTAAGCTCATAGTGTCACCCCCCTCCCCCACACACACACCATTTCCACGATGTAATTCTTCTTGTTAAACTTAGTCCACAGTATAACAAATACAAGAACAAAAAAAATTAATTGAAGGCCTTGGGGTAATTGTATTTAAGAACTGTGACATGTACTTAGAATCACTCATTGTTATCAAAGGATAGTTTTATTTCTCAGAATTTAGATGAATACCGGTATAGATTAATGTCACTTACAAAAGTTAACGAACACTCCATTCGGCGTTGAAACATGGTCAAAACGACGTGTTTCTGACTTAATAATAAGGTAACCTAATTGCTGACGCATCAACTTTGAACTTTTAATTAAAAACGCATTTTTATTGGTTACATGGGTGGAAAATGTACGCGTCATCTGTAAATGTAATCCTTTTGTGGATTTCGTTTAGACCGAGCAGTGTGTACTCTGGAAATACGCAATTTTTCAATTTGATGTCACCCCCTGAGATGGTTTCACCCCCGTGCGGTCTGCACCCCTCTAGCTACGCCACTGAATGCACTTTTCTGGTCTACCACACCTCAGTGCTGGGGAGGTACTTTTACCACTGGATAAGAACCACTGTTCTAGTGAAGTGTTTTTTACACAGGTGCTGTAATTTGATATCCACGGGAGGTGACTCTCTAAAGGGTTTGTAAAGGACAATAGTGGACACAGGGACTTTTTATAGAGGGGGGTGTAGAGATTTGTGACTTTATATTTTAGGGGGGGTCTAACTTTTTGTGACGATGGGGGGATGGGGGGTAAAAAATAGGCAAAAATTGCGTGACGTCATTTATGGATGGCCCCACACTGTAAGTCCATTTAATGGGGTATATGCCAGTATGAAGGATTGGGGGGGGGGGGGGTGTTACGTACTGTTATCAATATGGAGAAATTAATCTCTTATTTAAGTGTATGGCTCGTTCTAAAACAGTACCGGTACACAGCAAAAGACGATACAAAATTATAAATACACTAACAAAGAATACGATAAACAAACCAGGGCTAATTAAAATTAATACGTTTTATTATGTTAATTATAATGAATTATAAAACCAAAAGAAATATAATTAAAAACTATTGACTGACGGTATACTGTAAGTCAATAATTTTTAATTACACTTAGCTCATTCGGCGCTAAAAAAGATGGTACGAGATATGATCATCGTCTGGAGCTATAAGAAGATAGATAGCTTAAACAAATGGAGCTAGAGCTACAGAGAGAGGAAGAAGAAAAAGATAGAGAACTACACATAAAATTAAAAGAAATGAAAATAGCTGCCAATTTTATAGCCTATATGAGGGTATATTTCCCTTGTCTGGATCTACTGCTACTGTGAGCAACATCCTGCTACGAGGCGTAGAGGTGGGATTCATTGATGTTACTTTACATGTCATCCATCTCAAATCAGACCTAGTCTCCGGATCTGTCGTTGTGGGTGTCCATTTTTATCTAAAATCATTGGAAAACTAGTTCTAAAGCAACGTTTTGCTTACTTAAAAGAACAACTCTCTTCTCATTTCTAATCAGTCGGCCTATATACCTTTCCATAGCACTGAGACAGCTCTCTTGAGCGTCACCAATGATCTCTTGCTAGCATTGGACAGCGGTGATGTCTCCATCCTGATCCTCTTGGACCTCAGGGTTTTCAAAACCCTTGAAAATTACTTTGGAATTTCTGGTTCAGTTTTTTTTAGAACGCAGGCGGTCGCGGTCGCTGTCGATGGCTGTCTCTCCTGCAGTGCTGACTTGGTGTACGGAGTGCCACAAGGGTCAGTTTTGGGCCCGGTTCTATTCACAATGTATACCAGGCCCCTGCTCCTCTTGCTCGGAAGGCATGCTGTGAAGTCAGTCATTCGCGGATGACACGCAGCTATACAAGCATACTCATCCCTCTCTTGTCGATTCCGCTGTCCGGACTTTGCGGGAGAGCATTGGTGATGTCAATTATATTCAGCATGTCCTTTTACCAGGGCCATGAGTTTGAAGATCTCCGAAAAAGAAGTTCACCAAAAATTAATAAAATCCAATCTGAAATCAATCTGCCACCGTGAGGCACTACAACATCAACACAAACCTAGCCAGAATGATATGCAGCTTCTATGATAAGGCCACCAGCGCAGTCTTTTTCAACAATAACATCGGAGAATGGTTCAAGACCATGGTTGGAGTACGACAAGGTTGCTTGCTGTCCCCCACCCTGTTCAACATCTTCTTAGAGAGAATTATGTCAGATGCACTGGAAACGCATGTAGGGACAGTCAGCATTGGTGACAGAACAATCACCAACCTACGCTTTGCGGATGACATATAGACGGACTGACTGGAAGCGAAGAAGAGCTAGCCAGCCTAGTAAAGCGTCTCGACAAGACTTCATCATCCTTTGGCATGCAAATCAGTGCAGAAAAGACAAAAATGACGACGAATAACACCACCGGCATCGCCACTGAAATTAAGGTCGGTGAGGAAAGATTAGAGGCAGTTCGCAGCTTCAAGTACCTTGGAGCAATAGTCTCGGAAGAAGGCTCCAAGCCCGAATTGATGGCCAGGATTGCCCAGACCATAACAGCACTAAAGAGGCTCAAGAAAATATGGAACTACAAAAATATAGCCCCCATCACCAAAATTAGGCTGATGCGCTCATAAGTCCTCTCCATTTTTTTTAATGCCTTTGAGTACTGGACATTAACAGCAGAACTTGAAAGGAAAATAAAGGCGATGGAGATGAGAAGTTTCAGAAGCATTCTTGGCATCCGCTATAGAGACCATATCACCAATGAACTGGGCAATACGATGACTTTCTGGTGTCTGTAAAAAGCGCAAACTTGAGTGGTATGGCCACGTGACAAGAAAACAAGCGCTTGCCGAAGAAATAATGCAGGGCACAAGTAGAGGAGGGAGAAGAAGAGGAAGACAGAGAAAAAGATGGGAAGATAACATCAAAGAGTGGACGGGACTAAAGCTAGGCGATGCTATGCGTAGTGCAGAAGACCGAGAGAAATGGAGAAGGATAGTTTTCATGTCATCTGTGGCGCCCTAACGGTCCAAGGACTAAGGGACATCATGATGATGATGAACGAAGAGTCAAAGGATCACAAAACACCAACTTGAACGCAGCTCGATGAAGAGCAGAAGAATGATCCAGAAATCTTTAAACTTCGAGAGAACGCTATGACCAAAGAAGAAGCTGAGCAATTCCCTGTTTGTTAATTCTTACAAGATGACATACTTATTAGGAAATAAAAAGCTGACGAAGAATGGAGGATAGTTCATCAGATAGTAGTTCCTACACTTTTCCGGAACGAAATCCTGAGCGTAGTCCATGATTCCCAACTTACAGGCTATTTGGGAGCGAACAAGACATATCACAAAATCACGTCACAATTTTTTTGGCCCAAGATTAAGAAAGATGTGTTGACTACTGCAGATCATGTCATACTTGTCAGGTGGTAAGGAAACCAAATCAGAAGATACCATCAGCTCCTCTTCAACCCATTCCAGCTTTTAAAGAACCATTCAGTCGTGTCATAATAGACTGCTCTGGACCTCTGCCAAAGACAAAATCAGGTCACCAAAACTTGCTGACAATCATGTGTGCGTCAATGTTATGTAGGCGACTTGTTTGCTTCACTCTTCCCCCGTGCATGAACTCTAGCAGACAACAAACTCGAGACCACATTTAAGGTGTAGGTAGCAAACGAATAGTCTCCCTTTAACCTTGTTTACAACAAAATAAGTATTGTCCTTGTCATTCAGAATTTTATAGAAAAATCTGGATAAAACTGGAAAGGAAGACAATGCGTAAGACGGTTCTCGATAGATGAGTAGAATAGACTAAAAAAGCGTGTGGAGACAAATGAGAGAGAGAGGCAGATCATTTATCATGAGATTCTATCGCATGTGTTATTTGTGCTTCGAGACAGAGCTTTGTTTACAGTGTGTGTGTAGATTTTCTTTCATCATTGTACTATTTTTGCACATTGTGCTTTATTTAACATCGAACCGATACAAGCCAAATAATATATTGTAAGTCAATGCCCCTGAATTCTCGACCCCACACGCCCCCCCCCGAGCATGTGAGCATGATGTAATTTGCGAACGATCCTTAATATATGCTTGCTACTGTTTTGCTTATCACGATTAAAAGAAGAATATACCAACAAATGCACAAGTAGTGAAAAGCCTGTTCATTATGCTAGTGGAGCCTCCTGTTCATTATGCTAGTGGAGCCTCCTGTTCATTATGCTAGTGGAGCCTCCTGTTCATTATGCTAGTGGAGCCTCCTGTCCATTATGCTAGTGGAGCCTCCTGTCCATTATGTTAGTTGAGCCTCCTGTCCATTATGTTAGTGGAGCCTCATGTCCATTATGCTTGTGGGGCCTCCTGTCCATTATGCTAGTGGAGCCTCCTGTCCATTATGCTAGTGGAGCCTCGTGTCCATTATGCTAGTGGAGCCTCCTGTCCATTATGCTAGTGGAGCCTCCTGTCCATTATGCTAGTGTAGCCTCCTGTCCTATATGCTAGTGGAGCCTCCTGTCCATTATGTTAGTGGAGGCTCCTGTCCATTATGCTAGTGGAGCCTCCTGTCCATTATGCTAGTGGAGGCTCCTTTCCATTATGCTAGTGGAGCCTCCTGTCCATTATGCTAGTGTAGCCTCCTGTCCTATATGCTAGTGGAGCCTCATGTCCATTATGTTAGTGGAGGCTCCTGTCCATTATGCTAGTGGAGCCTCCTGTCCATTATGTTAGTGGGGGCTCCTATCCATTATGCTAGTGGAGCCTCCTGTCCATTATGCTAGTGGAGGCTCCTATCCATTATGTTAGTGGAGCCTACTGTCCATTATGTTAGTGGAGCCTCCTAGCAAGTAGTGAAAAGCCTGTCCATTATGCTAGTGGAGCCTCCTGTCCATTATGCTAGTGGAGCCTCCTAGCAAGTAGTGAAAAGCCTGTCCATTATGCTAGTGGAGCCTCCTGTCCATTATGTTAGTGGAGGCTCCTGTCCATTATGCTAGTGGAGCCTCCTGTCCATTATGCTAGTGGAGGCTCCTATCCATTATGCTAGTGGAGCCTACTGTCCATTATGTTAGTGGAGCCTCCTAGCAAGTAGTGAAAAGCCTGTCCATTATGCTAGTGGAGGCTCCTATCCATTATGCTAGTGGAGCCTACTGTCCATTATGTTAGTGGAGCCTCCTAGCAAGTAGTGAAAAGCCTGTCCATTATGCTAGTGGAGCCTCCTGTCCATTATGCTAGTGGAGCCTCCTAGCAAGTAGTGAAAAGCCTGTCCATTATGCTAGTGGAGGCTCCTGTCCATTATGCTAGTGGAGCCTCCTGTCCATCATGTTAGTGGAGCCCCCTGTCCATTATGCTAGTGGAGCCTCTTAGCAAGTAAGGAAAAGCATGTCCATTGTGCTACTTGCTATGTCATTGATATTATTTTTCATCATGTTTTTAAAGATTTTCCCTCAACTCAAAAATATATTAATATGCTTGATGAGGGGGATAACTAATTTTCAAGTGGTATGTGTTACAAATTTTATGTAGATACCTTGCTTCTTAATCTTTTATGATTTTAAAAAAAATGTGCTTCATTTGCGTGAACTTGCCTTGCTGAAATAATCCTTCTGTTCTTATAAATTGATTTTTATTAATACTCATTCATAGTTAATGATTCCTGCAGATTTATATATATGAGTTAGGGTCATTCGCCCCCCAAAGGCCAAAGGTTCATCACCCACAGGTTGAGAACCCCTGCATCATAAAAAAGAAGAACCACTGGAGCTTTGTCATAATCATTTTTAAAAAAAAAAACTTACCTTTTTCCTGGTACAACTATTTATGAACGAAGAAAATATGGCACCTATTAGTATTATATAGTTAAAGCAACCTTCTGCTATTTGCCCCCAGGCAGAAATTAAATAAACGTCTTAATTGTTGTAAAGAAATTGTGAATTAATTTAAAAACCATAGGCCTATATCTGAATATTCGATTTTATTAGTGAAACAAGACCTTATTTCACAATAATAAACCAATAGAAGATACTTTAAATATGTGAGACCTAAATATTTAAAATTGTAAACCCACTACTTGTTTAGAAAGATATATCAGACACCTAGACACAATTAAAGTTAAAGTAATAAAATAAATACAACATATTTATTTTAATCTAGATACATCCAATTGGGCAACTTTTATAAGGTATCTTTAAGGACAGAAGAGTTCTCATATATTTACCACAATGGCACCGTAAAAGACAAAAGATTCACTAAAATGTAATGTTTTTGATTTCGTAAAATTTGTCAAATTGTTGTTATATTCAAACAAAAAGATGTTATTTTACTTTTAAAAATAATATTAATGAAGTTTCATGAGGTAAAAATGAATTTAAAATTTTATTTTTCTAGAAACATTATGTTTTGAATTTGGGACCGCCGTTCTGAGGAGTGCCGAAATCTCATCTCAACTCATAGCTATAAAAAAAACTATAACATATGTTCCTAACCTGTGGTCCACGGTCCGCTTTGAGGCTGTTGAAAAGATGACCATGAGATGCATAAGATGCATTTCTCTTGTAATTTTAGTATATGCATTTAAAAACTTTATTCTATTTCTATATTAATTATACCCATACATTCAAATATATTTATATACTTGATATAAATTGATGTTGCGCAAGTCATGCATAAAATGACAGATTTTTAAATTTCAAAATCAAATACAAACAATATCTGTCTCAGCAATAACAAAATTACCCACATGGCATTAATTAATGTAATTTTAATATATTTTACAGCAATGACACTTTGATCAATCTTGATATAACATATACTCATTCACCTGCAACTTCCACCTCCCTTTTGACTAATGTAAAATACATAATTATATTAAGTAGCATAAGTACACATTGCACAAGAGTAAAAGCAAATGGTCAAATATTTCATGTTTGATGTTCATGTCACTACAGAGACTGGTATTCACATTGAGAAAAGACCATAACCATTTATTCACTGCTCATATCAGTGACAGAGTCTTTAAAAACAAAAATGGTTGATCATCTCGTTTCAATATCAAGCATCTGTCTACTATAATAAGCACTTACTACAATACTGGGTGTAGTGTACTGTAAGGTACTGTTTCCATAAGAAAAAAATGGTTGATCATCTAGTTTCAATATCAAGCATCTGTCTACTATAACAAGCACTTACTACAATACTGGGTGTAGTGTACTGTAAGGTACTGTTTCCATAAGAAAAAAAACAATTACATCATCTCACAACAACAGATGAATGGGAATATGACACAGACAAGATGGCAAATGAACATCCGTGTGAAATCTCCCAAAACATTGCAACAATACTGTACAGTGGAGGTTTGATCTCTGCTCAACTTCTCTGGTATGGAGACTTTGGCAATTTCAGGGTGACACCTGATTATATCTCACTATTTTCACATTTATGTACACAGTCGCATAATCTGATATGATATCAAGGATAAAACTTACATAACAGTATTTTTATATATATATATATATGCAAAAAAAAAAAACACACTTGTTTTCTTAACATGGTATACATGAGTACTATTACTATTACTACTGTAAATTTAAGTAATATAATTAATGCACCCAATAAAATAACAGGTGTTTAATAAAGACTTCATATCCAGAATGAAGTATAATCTTTTGTTAAATGCAATGCCCAGCATCATTTACATAATTATAAAAATATGAAGAATGTTAGATTTTAAAAAATTACATAAAAAAAACTAATGTTCAAATCATTAATTGATTTTAGACTTTCTTTAAAAAGTTAAGTAGACTTTTAAGCCTTTTTCATTTTGTTCAAGTGCACAAAATATATCATGTGCCGTAGATGTATTTTGTGTTTTTGTGTGTGTGTGATGTATTTAACTCTCTATATGAAGTATTTGACTCTCTGACTCTCTATATAAAGTATTTGAATCTCTATAGGAAGTATTTGAATCTCTATATGAAGTATTTGACTCTCTATATGAAGTATTTGAATCTCTATATAAAGTATTTGACTCTCTATATAAAGTATTTGACTCTCTATATGAAGTATTTGAATCTCTATAGAAAGTATTTGACTCTCTATATAAAGTATTTGACTTTCTATATGCAGAATTTGAATCTCTATATGAAGTATTTGACACTCTATAGGAAGTATTTGACACTCTATATGAAGTATGAGGCACACAGAGATGTATCTTATGTTTGACATTAATAAATATATTTTATTTTAAAGTTTTTAAAAAAATAAGAACTGTAAAAAAAAAAAAAAAAATCTAATACGGATAGTATGACTATAACTATAACCAATAGGGCTATACACATTATCAAATTTGTTTTCTGTTCTTCAGAAAAATCAATGTCAGTTCTGGCATTTCAATGGGTGTATTTCAATGCACACAGTATTCTGGCTCAGGGGATCCTGGCTTTCAAACACCCAAAATGAACAATAAATACAAATGATCTCATTACCATGTCTTTATTAAGGTCAATCGTAGCATCAGTCCTGTTTTGTTTCTGATGACCCCCATTTCCTGCCATGACAAGTGTGTAGGCAATGAAGGGCAACAAGTGTTGACATTGGTTGGTCCAGCACCGCCTGTTTCTATTTCTGCCAGCCCATGGACTGATTGGCCTGTTGCTCTTTCTGCTGTTTCTTATGCTGTGCTGACAACAGTTTGTGATGAGTTTAATATTTTGTGGTGCGTCTGCCTTCTAATTATCCACCTATTCTATAGCAACCAGTTACTGTTGTCATACGTATTATTCATTTGTGGAAATGTCCAATTTGACTATTGTGACTCACAATCTGGAAAACAAATACTTTAAAGGGTAGCTAGTCCATTTGATAAATTTGTTATGGACACTCACTTCAGAAACAAGAGAATAGAGGACATTTTTGATGAATTTTTATGTGCACAAGTCCCAAGTTTGGCACACCAATATGTAAGATTCTTGTATACACTCTACCTTTGCTGCACTCAACCATTGTTTGGTTATTGTATATTTTCAAGTCCCTAACTTTAGCATCACTTGCCAAACTGCAACACAAACAAAAAAACACAAATAATAATAAAGACAAAATTGATCTTGCATATTTATTAGTATATATTTATAATGTCATGTAACTGAACAATTTTAATACATATACTTAATTTTTTTTTTTAAAAGAATGCGTTCTTAATTGTTGGAATAATAATTGTTTATGCTGATACAATTATTGCATTAAAATGCAGATTACCAATAATCAATCATAACAATCTATTCATCATGGAGGAAAAAAATAGGCTAAAAATAAACCAGGTGCTCTCATTATCAAGTATTTTTACAAGTAAACAAAATTAAAATTGTTTGAATAAGTTTAAAATGACTAAACTCACTCTAATTACATATGGTACTGGTATATATATTATATAAAAAAAACTTGCTGCACTAGAAGAAACAATGTTACTTTGCCACATTCACAAACACTTATAGTAAACACATTGGCATGAATAACAAAAGTCCTAAAACTAAATAGTGTTTCTATTTTAGTAATTAGAAGTAAACTTACCTTGATTTCAGAGATTCTCTTGGTCTCCTCACATGAATGCTTCTAGATTTCCTCCCCTCTAACCACAGCAGTAGCCCTTGTAAAGGGCTTTTCAATGGGAGAAAGACAAAATTATGCCGAAGACAAAGGTGGCAGCTCATCACAGTGTAGAAAATGATCCACGCCACGTTTTTAAGAGTCTCCATTTCTGTCGACATGGCAATAAACTTGATTGGGCATGCCAGAAAATATATTTGCCAATGGCCGCCAAGAATTGTAAATTAGTAAAAACCAATGAAACATCACCATGGTAAATATTTTTGAGGTTGTAAATCTTTGAAGTTGAATGCTAGCAGTTGCAGTCCATTCTTAATATTGAACCGTTCTAGGAACAGACTTTTCACCCATGTGATGCATTTCACTATTTTTAAAGGTGCATTTGCTAAGAATCAATTAAATGCAATTGTAGAACAACTTCATTTTACTTCTTAAAAAAAAATAAAGTCAAATTTTAGATTGTTAAAAAAGTTGATCCATTTTACTTGTTTTGTTCTCACAAAAATGAAGATTTTGTTAGATGTCTTTCCCCCATTGTATAGCATAAGAAGTATTATAAAGCTAACCAGCCAGAATTTCCTCATGTTCAGTCTTGGGTGAATAAATGGGGATCTTTTTCACTGTGCCGCATTTTATGACCTTTTAAAGTTGAGTTCTTTGCAAAAGCAGCAAAACATATGTCACATTTATACGGTTTTTCTCCTGTATGATGTCTTTTGTGTCTAATTAAACTCGAACTGTTGGAAAATGCAGAGAGACAAATGTCACATTTGTAGGGTTTCTCCCCTGTATGTTGCCTTGTGTGTCTAACTAAACTTGAACTGTTTGCAAAGGCAGCTGAGCAGAAGCCACATTTATATGGCTTATCTCCAGTATGATTTCTTTTGTGTATGGCTAATTGTGTACTGTCAGCAAATGTAGAAAAGCAAATGTCACATTTGAAGGGTTTCTCTCCCGTGTGCTGTCTTTTGTGTATAGTTAAATGTGAACCACGAGCATAGGCGGCAGGACACAGGTCACATATATATGGTTTCTCCCCTGTGTGCTGTCTCTTGTGTACCGTTAAATGTGAATTTTGAGCAAATGCTGCAGAACAAATGTCACATTTGTGAGGTTTCTCCCCTGTATGCTGCCTTTTGTGCTTAATTAAACTTGAACTGTTAGCAAATGCAGCCAGACAACCGTCACATTTGAAGGGTCTCTCTCCTGTGTGCTTTCTTCTGTGTATAGTTAAATGTGAACTATCAGAAAATGCAGCGGCACAAATGTCACATGTGTGGGGTTTCTCTCCTGTGTGAAGTCTTTTGTGCTTAAGCAAACTATAACTGTCAGTAAATGTTGAAGCACAAACATCACATTTGTAGGGTTTTTCTCCTGTGTGCTGTCTTTTGTGTCTGTTAAAACTTGTACTGTTAGTAAATGCTGCAGAGCAAGTGTCACATTTGAAGGGTTTCTCTCCAGTGTGCTGTCTTTTGTGTCTAGTTAAATTTGAATGATAAGCATATGATGCTGAACAGAACTCACATTTAAAAGGCAATTTTCCATTCTCCTGCTCTTTTGTTAGAGCCTCGTGGGATTGCCCACCAACTTCCAAATTTGAAATAGCAATGTCATGTTTAGCCTCATTGTGGTTTGTGGCTTCCTCTGGTTCATCACAAGTTGGATATGACAATTTCTCCTGGTAGCAGACAGATTGATCTTTTGGTACATTTTTGGAGATGGCATTGGATGCCCATTCAGAACTGGTGCAAGATGTAAAATTTGAATGGCTTTCAAGCTCCTGATTTGTGCTTAGTATTGCCTCCTGTTTAATTTTAGGATTGAAGAAATGCTTTCCTTCTATAATTGGTGTTGGCGTTGGGTTAATATCATTCTGGTCTACCTCTGCCACATCTGGTTCCTTTTTAATTAAGCTTGGATCAAATTTATAATCATCAAGCATTTCCATGCTTATGATAACTTTTAAACCACATCTGTCTATCTGTGCATAAAGTGAAGTTTGCCTTTACTCTGTTCACAAAAAAATCTGAAACACAAAAAAATAAATACTTTTTCAATCAATACCCTCACTATTTTAATCAAATAAATTTGATGACTGTGGGCTTAGTTAAAATAAAGAGAATAGTCCATTACCTAAACATATTCTCATCTGAAAATAAGAAACATCTTTCAGGTTGGTATGGCATAGGATCTGAAGTCACTAAGTCTAAGTTACTCAGGAGCAGATATTATGCACAGCCAACCTATTTGCATGTTGTACATGCCCTAGCAGATTTAGCAAGTGGACTAGGAACCTATTCACAAAAAAGTGCTTGTTCATCAACAAGGCTTTCAGTAAAAAAATCTTATTTTGGATTTTGCATCTGGGTGGTATTAATTATATTATTAATAGTATTATGGGAAAAGCCTGTGCTAGGGATCACAACACTTTCACATGCACCGTTCTGCGCATGACTCAAAATGAGGCATAAGCCTTTGACCTACTTTTTGAAGAATGCTTTCGTTGACATAGGTAAATAACCCAGAGCATCAAAATTTGCATAAAAAAGCTGTGTTTTACGTCACCATTACAGTTTGATTCTGCTACCCCACGCTGTTGACAAAAAGCGACCGGTAAGTGAATAAAAGCTTAAATACTTTTTTTGTAGAAACGCTATGACTAAAAGAACATACGCGATAATATTCTAATATATTAATTGATTTTTATAGCTTATTATAGTTAACGAGACTGCGCTCAAGTAACCGCAAATAAAACCCTTAATTGGGTAACCCAAACTCCTAATTCTCTTTCCGCCCATTTTCCCGACTCGGGATGGCGGTGCAGTTATCGATAGTGACGGACATTAAATAATTAATGTTTTTGAAATACAGATATTTTTTATTATTTTTAAATACTTAAAACAGTTAATTGTATCAAATCAAAGCAGAATTTTAAATAATTTTTTAAAATGTAAATCTAAAAACAAAGATCCCAATATTTTGACACCCCCCCCCCCCCCCCAAAAAAAAAAAGAAGTTCATTTGAAAAAAAGTCCAGTATTAAATGTATTAATATTATTAATTATTCTGCATCACTTCATAATAGCCATTTTTTTGTCAAGAATGAGTCACACGAAAATGAGGTAAAAATAATAATGCCTGTTATAAGAATAAATATTAATAATGCATAGTGATCATTTGCCATTTGCAATCAAGCTTGGCTTAAAGTTAAGCTTATGCCATAAGTTATGGGGTTTGTTGAGGAGAAGAGCTGAAACTCTGTAGGATCAGAAGTCAAAAGAAATGTAGGTAAATTCCAAGAATTAGTTCCGCGATGTCTCACACAGCCGCCATCTTGGTTGGCGCGACCCGTAAAATTAAGAATAAAACGTTAAATAATAATGAAAAAATTTCCTAAATATATCCCTAAACCTAACCTGAACCCTAAATCTATCCCTAAGCCGAAGCCTAAACTTCTAAAAAATATATCCCTAAACCTACTAACCTGAACCCTAAACATGCACGCTGGCCACTAATAGTAACTAGGCAGTGTCTACACGTCCGGCGCGCCGGACGTTTAGTGCGGGAGATAAAAAGTCCGGCGACCAAGTCACATGACCGCCGGACGCCTAGTTGGAGAAATTTTTCCGGCGAGCTAGTGACCGCTAGTGGAAGATATGTCATGTGACCGCCGGACGACTAGTAGGTGTTATTATTCCGTCAGGTCATGTGACAAGAGGTCGCCGGCAAAATAGTTGCATTGCATATGATATTCCAATATTGTGTAGTTATTGTGTACAGTAACTGCATATTATATTAGTCAGCCGATCCCTAGATAATAAATAAATACTGAACATGTTAATATATTCATATGCTATGACTATGAGATACATAAAAGATAAACTAAGCATTAAACTAGTCGGCATATAGTAATAATATTAATATCATATACTTAACTAACTAACTAACTAGTAAGTAGTAGATTAGTAGACGTACTAGTATTACTATTTGATTCCGACTCAACAACAAAAAAAGTCCTTTAAATTGGTTAAACATCTCATAAAGCTCTGACTACTGTTACAAAGAAACATAATAAATTAAATATAAAATATACTTTTAATTAAAATAATAAGAAAAAATGGGTAAAATTCGATTCCGATCCAGTAACCTATCACATATCGTAAGGTCGCTAAGCGTCTACTCTACCACAAGACCACACTGGTTCATATTGAACAGCCTTATCTTAAAACTAGGTCATGTGAGAAATAGGGTTTGTTACGGGGGTCATGTGACTTGGTCGCCGGACGTATAGCTCCCGCACTAAAAAGTCCGGCGCGCCGGACGTTTAGTGCAGGGGATAAAAAGTCCGGCGCGCCGGACGTGTAGACACTTCCTAGTAACTAATAGTGTGAAATAGCCGAAATGTATGTCCAAGGCCAAGCAACACTACACATAGTCATAAACAGAGCTGAGTAAAAGAATGATGAAAGTACAGCAGAAAGTCAAAACTCAAATTCTCTGCTAAAATGCACCTAGACCAAGCCTAGGTCCTAGGGGTGAACTTACATATATTTTATTAGTTAACAGTACTAAATTAAGGATTAAGAATAATAAATTACTAATTAAGTTAAGATTACTGAGACAAGGCTAAACTAAAACTTAAAACCATGCCAACAACTTACTCAGTAGGTTCTTGAACTGAGCTGACTTATACGCGTTTAAATCTTGTCAGAGTTATCAGAGAATCAGACAGACAGAGTATTGTCAGTATTTAAAACACTATTTTTAAAAGTAAAAGGAATGCTCTTTAACAAATAACCAGATATGGATGGAGCAGTCATAAATATATCAGTAGACCTTAGTATCAGAGGTTAATCCGTTATCCTTATGCATTATATTTTAATGATTAATATAAGCCTTAAATTTCACGACTTAGACTTAGGGCTCTGATAAATAATGCTATTTATTGACCGGAAATTAATAATAATTCTCGGACTAGCACTCCGTACAATATACACAAACACCGTGAACGTAAATCAGATCCACACACTTTGTGAGAAAAGTGGTAAATCCATCTAATATTTAAATATTCCCCTATAAATTACGCAATTTGCAAAAGAAAACCCTTTGTTAAAAAAAATAACTCACTAGTATACAAGCCAATGGTTCTCAAATTTATTTTAGTCGTGGCCCCATTTCATTTTATATGAGCAAAAGTTACCCAAAACCCCGTTATAGGCTATGTTATTAGTTAAGAAGGCTTTTTTAAGTAAATGAAAAGACAATATCTAGAAAATATGTAATTTTAAGTCTGATTCAGTGGCGTAACTTGTAGAGACCACCTGCCAATTTTTAGTTTTTTCCACCTGCATCCAAAGTTGATTTTTTTCCCCCACCACATCAAAACTTTGTGCCCTTTAACAATCTGATTTCAAGTGCGTTGGTGTTGGACTGCGATAAAGCATTTAAGTATGTTGATGAATGATTTTTTTTTAAAGTTCTAAACTTGTCTCGTAAATGTCTAATCGATCTTGGCCATTTGACGACGGGAACACAAAATACAAGATCTACTTTTGTGTCTCATGATATATCAATGTCTGGTAATAGCCGTAAAGATTGGTAGAATACTTTGAGGGGATTATTCTGCCGCCATCTGGCGAGCATAAAAAAATAAAATTAAATAAATTGGTTGTCAAACGATGAATTTAATCATGTTTTAATTTAATCATGTTTCTCTCTGTCTATACACCCTTTCGACAGCTTCGCTCCTCTGCAGACGGACGTATTCTTTCTGTCCCCAAGACTCGCACAAAAACATACGGTGAAAGATCTTTCTCTTACTGTGCCCCCAAACAATGGAATTCTCTTCCACTACACATCCGCAATATATCAACTATCACAGCCTTCAAAACTGCACTCAAAACACATCTCTTTAAACTCTACTACCCCCGACTCATTCCACACATCTGACCGATAAACGCTGCTGCTGGCCACCGTCCATGGCTTGTCAAGTAAAAGTTCTGGTGTGGATGAGGTGAATATGCATTAGATTTTGTTTTGTCTCTATACATCTGTTCTTTATTACATATATGTATTTTATATTCTTGTCATGATTATGTCTTTTTTTTCCTAATATTTTTATGTACAGCGCGGTGAGCCCAGCCCTAGGCTTGGGTACCGCTCTATATAAGACAACTAATAATAATAATAATAATAATAAATTGCGATTAACATTTGAAAAAATTTATTTTAATTTGTATATGTTTAAAGTAATTGAATTCTCTAAACAATAAGGAAAATGAACACATTAATCTTTAAAGAAAAAAAAAGTTAGTCAAGTCAAGTGAACCTGAGAAGACAGTTTCATAACTGCCATAAGTGGTGGACCTGTATCTGGGGGAACTTTTGGGGATCTTCAGTTAGGCATGCGTGTAAACACTCATCTTTCTGTTTCGCACATAACCAATCAATTTAACCGCGTTCTCCTTTCCGCTGTCTCTGAAATCTGTTAGGCTGTGTTAAGTGATATTTTTAAATGGCTTGTCTCATTCAGGCTCATCTGTGTGTTAATTCAATAATTGCAGTGCTGTCCAAACACATGTAAGTGTAAGGTGAGCTTGACAGCAAAGGTTTCAAGAAAGAAGTCATTTTTAAAGAGTAGTGATAGTTAAGTCGTTGTTGCAAGATCATGTTGTAAGATCATGTTGTAAGATCATGTTGTAAGATCGTGTTGTAAGATCATGTTGTAAGATCATGTTGTAAGATCATGTTGTAAGATCATGGTGTAAGATCGTGTTGTAAGATCGTGTTGTAAGATCATGTTGTAAGATCATGTTGTAACATCATATTGTAAGATCATGTTGTAAGATCACGGTGTTCATCTCCATGAAGTAATAATTTGCAATCGATGAAGATGTTAAAAGTTTATTTTGTGATGAGATTGTGTGATGCTACTGTAATGGCATTCACCTCTTCTACACAATCATCGCAGTTAGCCCCACAGAGTTGTAGAGTTTATTATTATTATTATTATTAGATGTCTTATATAGCGTGGTACTCCAGCCTAGGGCTGGGCTCACATTATATTACAATTTGATAGTTGATAGTAATCTGCCTGCATTTAGGGCTCATATGAACATTACCCCACAATGTGTGTATTTTTGGATTACATATATATCTTCTGCTGTATAAGATACCCCCCCCCTTTTTAAATTGTCATGGTTTTTTACTGGATCCATACGTTTAACCAGATATTTCTTGGAGTAAAGAAATGTAAACAGTCTGCATTTACTCCTCTGCTGGTAGATTGTGGTTCCCATCAATTCCCCATACAAAGTTTAATTATTAATAAAGATTTATGCATTTCTTGTAAGGATGAGGCCTTTATTTATTTGTCAACTGTCCATTTGAGTGTTGTTCTGCGGTGTGCTGGAGCCGGACCCGCCCGGTTCGGGCGAACCGGTTGTAAAATGTCGACTGCTCTACCAAGTCGGTTGTTAAAATTTTCAAAATGATTAAAACATCATAAAAAATATACAAAGACAGGGACATTATGTTTCTATAACCGACAAGTACCGGATAGATTTTCAGCGCACAGGCTTGATTGGCAGTACAGCACTGGTGTTGTTTGTCTAGTACCTCTGGACCCTCATGTATAATAATTATTATATTGCAATTTTCACATTCTGACAAAATACGGTAGGCAACTAAAATGCATACTTTTTAGAAAACAAACTTATAATTATATTTGTTGGAATTCCAAATATTATATACCAAATTTTAAGTATTTTCTAGTAGTTTTAAATCAACAGCAATTGACTATGAATATGCCAACTATTTTAACGCACGTGCGTTTACATTGCAAGCGATTATACCGTTCTTGAAGCGGTAATTACGCATATCAATATCACATCCTAATGTTAATTTGCCGACTGCAGTAAAATATTTGCACGTAGCCAAGACCAGAGGGAGAGAAAGACCAGTACACAATTCTCTCTAAAGTTCTGTATCTTTTATTAAAAATAATTTTATATACACTGGTTAGAAACAAATGACGAACATTTTTTTCATATTTACTCCGCATTGTGACGACCTTCTTTCGTCAGGTCTTCACAAATGTTACGACCTTACTTATTAATTGAATTGCTGTGCTTCGAAATGTTACATCTCTTTTCTTAAGGCTGTTCCGTGTGTCGAATCTTACTATTTTATACATTACCGGCACCGTTGTCTAACTTCACAAAAACTTTCTCTATTCTAACAGCACTATAGCTCTTGCATTTTTACAATAACTTTCCGCTGACTCTCTCTCTCTTCTTCTTCTTCTTCTCTATCGATCAATTAACACACTGCCTCTAATATCCTTACACAACAAAACACTCCGCACACCGTAGAGCTCAACATCACGAACCAACACCACGAACCAACACCACGAACCAGCTTCACGAACCAGCTTCACACCCTAACCAGCTTCACGAACCAACACCCCAAACCAGCTTCACGAACCCACAGCACGAACCAGCTTTACGAACCAACACCACGAACCAGCTTCACAACCTAACCAGCTTCACGAACCAACACCCCGAACCAGCTTCACGAACCAACACCACGAACCAGCTTTACGAACCCACAGCACGAACCAGCTTCACGAACCAACATCACGAATCAGCTTAACGAACCAACAGAAAGAACCAACTTCACTATCTGACCTCACGACTGACATCTCACAAAAACACTCCCTCTCACGATGAACAACTCCCTCTACCAAACATTCACAACAATCTAGTTCACAACACACATCTTATCATCTATCAATTATAAAAGTTACTGTAATAAGTATAACCATACGAACACGTGAACACATGACCACACGACCACGTAAACACATGACCACACGACCACCACGACCCCACGACCACACGACCCCCACGACCCCACGACCCCACGACCACACGACCGTGTCTCTAAATTTATAATAAATAAAAATTCGATACCCACTTTTCATTCTTTAAATAGTTTAAATGGTTTTTTTTTCAAAAAAATCAAATTGTTTATGTGGAACGCGGAAACTTTTTTAAATAGTGTTTCTTGCAAACATTTTTCACTGGGGGGAGGGGGGTGTATTTCAGATTATTTTTAAGGGGGGGCGGCAATGCCAGTTGCAAGTGGCCAGAGGCGTAGCTAAGGGGTGGCAGATGGGACTTATGTTCTGGGGCGCCAGACTAGCGGGGGCGCTAAATGGGCTTTTAATATTTGAAAATAATGGGTTTCAGAGTTTGGGGGGGGGGGGGATCGTTAAATGAATCTTGTCTAAATTCTGCCTCTGCTAGTGGCGTCAAAATAGGGCGGGTGTGGTGGTCCATGCAGTTGTAACTTTTTCTTTATATGAAGGTGTGGCAAGTCGGACAACTGCAGAGTTTGTGAAAAGGAAAGCGGCAAAATATGTGGCGACTGATGGTGGCACTAGTAGTAGCTACACCATTAGGCAGTTTATATTTTGATACCAAAATGGCCGATCTTTTTAGTCGGGAGGTAGTTCGGAAATCGAGGGCGCCAATGAATCTTGATCGGAGTTGGGGTCTTGGCTCCCCAGAAAGTTTTTTAATATTTCAAAATCAAGAGGTGTATTTATGATTATTTCAAAATCAAGAGGTGTATTTTTTATTATTTCAAAATCAAGAGGTGTATTTATGATTATTTCAAAATCAAGAGGTGTATTTTTGAGTATACTTGAATACTTTTGAACTGAAAGGACAGTTTTTAATATTTTCTGGGAGGCATTATGACGACAAGTTCCATAAATACAGTGAATTCAGTCCGTTGTGTTGCGTGCCCCAGGGTAATCATTTCGCACAAGTGTATAATCAACCCCCGTTATGCAACATTGATCCTATGGGGGAAAATTCGCCATAATAATGATCGAAGACATCTTAAATTCCGCAAATAAATTCCGCAAACTAAATTCATTCCAGTTGTGTCACCCTTGAGGGGTAAGCCTTTGCTATAGATGTTTCTAGCCTCTTTGATTTTTATAGTCCACAGAACATTCTCTGATCAATTCAGAATACAAAAATGTATTTTATCACCTATCTTTTATAATATTAATTTAGTTTTTCTACATTCTACACTTAATTAGAGAGCAAAAAGGAAGAAAGCCTATAGTTTAAAAAGTAGGTGTCACTTAACCTCAGAACCATTGTGGCGCAAAGCAACCCCTGTCAAGGGGTAAGAACCCCTGAGCGTCTGTATTGTGCCTGATACTGATAGCGTATCGGACTATAGGCGTAGGGATACGAAAGGCAAAGGGGGGAGTAAGGTAGGGTATGCAGGTGGTCAGTAGAGCAGGGGAGAGCGAGTGGGTAGGACGCTGACCGGATCAGTGGTGCAGTGTTATTGTTAGTTGGTGTTAGTGGTAGTAAATAGTAGTGTTGTGATCCATCTAGTATGTGTGGTTCTTTGGCTAAGTTTGTTAGCAGAACCCACATTACTAAAGTGAGAACTTATTAGATTAGAGAGTATTGAAATAAAAGTTAAGAACTAATAACTGGAAAGAACTCTTAGACTTTTGTGTCCGGTGTTTGTGTGCAGTGACAGTGTGTTAAAATATAATAACCCCTAGACAACGGCTACACGAAACATAATTCGTGACAACCCCTACGACTGCAAGGTGACTCGAATATTTTAGAGGTTTAAAGATGTGATGAGGATATTTTCTAAACTATCATCTTTTAGTGCAGGGATTAAAAAAAAGGGGGGGGGGGCACAATTTAAAGTGCTTGACCTGCTTGAGTCATGCACAAAAAATAAATTATATAACTACATTATTTCGGGGGATATCTACTTACTTAATAAATGCTTTTTTTAAACAAAAAAGTTAATTTAAAAAAGACTGTTATTTTGAAAGGTCTGTAAATTTTTATGGGTCTTCATTATAAATCGTACATGAACGGAATAATTTTTGTTAAGGGACTATTACAAATGACATCATATAGCCTATTTATTAATGTGTTCTTTTATCTGAAGGAAATCGTTTAAAAATAAAGTATACAGTTCTCAAAATTCAGTTGATTGTTCTGATTTTTTGAAATATCTAGCAATTATAACTTTTTGTTGATAAATTACAAATTGCATCTTCAATATATTTTAACACATTTAAAAAAAACCAAATCGATAGAAATAACTTAATTAACGATTTGGGGAAGAATAATTATTTCTAAAATAAGTACCAAAAAAATGGATTCGCCTTAATAATCCAAAATGCTATTTCACATTAGCGTTTATTTAGCAGTCTAGTGGATTCTCATCTAAATTTTTTTTTTTCCCAAAAAAGTTATTGGAAATATGGGGAAAATTATTTATTATTGTGTTATTGAAAAGAGAAAATCAGTTGGGAATCTAATAAATACATGCTAAGTATTTGTTAAAAAAAATACCAACGGTTCAGGAAAAGTGGTTAGAAATGTAGCACATTTAAAGAAAAACGCAAACGTATTCCCTATAACAATTGTTGAATTGTGCACTGTTAGCATACGCCCGTTAAATTCTTAATGTTTGTATAAAAAAGTATCAGTCTTCTTATGTTTTCATTTTTTCTTGCCCAACGTACATGGAGTCGAGTACATTTAAAATGATGCTAATCATAATTATATTTTGTTAAAGCATGACGCCTTCATAATCATACAATTTATAATTTATAATTAATTCACTGCCTTACTTTGAAAGTCATGCCTTTATTATAAAACATAAATTGAAAACATGAAAAGATTGATCTCGTTTAACACTTAGTAAGAGCTCTATTACAATTACAGACCTTAAAATTGGAGCAATGGTAGTTTTACGCAGTGTCATTAAAGTCTTTAAACTTGTGAGTTTGCAAATGAATAATTAAACAAAAAATTAAAGATAAATGCGAACAACAAGAAGTAATATTGCGGCTCGTAATCGAGCGGGCAAATTTTCGAAACATTGCGATATTTATAATCGATAACTGTAAGCTTCTATGGAGATAATATACGGATCATCAAATATATCGAGCGTAGCGCTATTTCATTGATTCTACTAATTGTAATCGGTTAATGACACCAGATAATATTCTTTTAAAAATTGTTTAAAAAATGACAATACAGTCATTTTTTTTTAAATAAAATATATTTTTGATTTATTGTTGTACATATTTTAGATCGGTGGGGAGGGGCACTTGACTTTCCCAGGGGGGTGGTGCCTCCTCCCCCCCTCTTTCCGGGCAAATAGCTGAAAGAAACCCTGTTTGTAAAACAAAGAAGCTCGCCCGTGGTTGCCGACTCCGATTTCAATTATAGCTGAAAAGTATGTTCGTCTTTTATAACTCGATACCATTAGGTTGGATAGGGCTTATTATATATATCAAATAATATAATTTGTTATAAAAACGTATTCTTTTACTCTGAACAAATTCTTTACTTTCAAATCATGATGTCGTCATCCAATCCACGTTTACTTAGTCAAACCACGACAACCACAAATATAATGAAATCGGAAACCATCTACTCGCTCTTGTATCACCAAAATTAAATTATATTTTTCCCCACATGATCGTACCCCGTAGGAAACACAGTAAATAAAAGGTGGATATATTCAATGTTAAGTAATTTAATTCTAAAATTTTTTTTAAAATAATCTATAAGCTGGTTGCTAGGGGGTTATTTCTGGGATGATACACTTCAGATCCTCGAACACATATGTTTTACATACGTCTTTGGCCTAATATTTTGAAGATAGTCTCACGTCACGTGTTGTTTTGTTCCCCGAGGGAGAAAATCGAATACAGAGTCACACCCTTCTATTCGTATTATGCGCAATACAGAGTCTCACATTTCTATTCGTACTATATGCAATACAGAGTCTCACATTTATATTCGTACTATGTGCAATACAGAGTCTCACATTTCTATTCGTACTATGTGCAATACAGAGTCTCACATTTCTATTCGTACTATATGCATATGCTTTTAAATATGTATTTAAAATAAACTGAAAATTTAACAGACCCCAATAAATCTGTTTCTTTTTTTTTTGGTATAAATACGTTAGATGCATTTTTTTTAAAATAATGTTATTTTATATATTAATATTCTAATGTCCCACCGCAGATTT
Organism: Omphiscola glabra; assembly: GCA_964017045.1. Taxonomy (NCBI): domain Eukaryota; kingdom Metazoa; phylum Mollusca; class Gastropoda; family Lymnaeidae; genus Omphiscola; species Omphiscola glabra. The sequence continues at coordinate 21,156,357 of OZ024808.1, forward strand.
ATTTCATCAAATATTTCAGAAAAACAAAAGATTTTTTTTTTTTTACCGGTACACAACAAACGCACTTCCGATAAGTACGAATGTCTTTTAGCGAAGTTATCAGGAATTTATTTTGTGAAATCAGTGGCATCATATTTCCTTCATCTTCCCATTTAAAAAACAGATTTTTGGGGGTTGGGGAGTAAGGCGGAAAATTTGATAGAATGCGTTGTCATCCGCTTGTGTCAAGTTTCAGCTCAACAGCTTGACGGGACGCGGGCCAATTAGCCGTCCGAAGATTTCTCAACACACCCAGCCAGAAAGAAACACACAAACAAACGCGAAGTTAATATAAAGGATTTAAAAAATCACCATTTTTAAAATATTTTTTATATTAATATTACTGTAAAGGCTAAAAGTAAAGAGCAAAGATAAACAAAAAAGTCTCAAAGAGATAATTACTTTTTTTTTTTTTTTTTTTTTACGAGAACTAAACCAGTTTCAAAAATTGTCTGGACTGAATCCGAAAAATTGCTGAAGTCTTATAAATAGTATAAATACTATACCTCTTGTTAAGTAAACAGCAGATGTTGCAATGTTCGTGAACATCGTTACATGTCTTCAGAAATATTACAATTAAAATGAATAAGCCGTCAACACACTACGTACAGTACAGCACGTTGTTTTTAATTACTGTCAAAGAAAAGACTTAGAACAAAATACACCAATAATTAAATTATTTGCATTGAAAGGTTAGTCTGGCAGACGGATAAGGGGTTTAATCTGTGACAAAGAAGCGCTGTCTGAGGTGAATGAAGAAGACATTTTTTATTGATACTTAACTTCACTGTATCCTCGACCGTCCCTGAAGCCGCCTTCTGATCAAAATTATGCAGAGTTTTAGTTTTAAAAAATTTAGAGGCCTATAGGACAGTTAGTAAATGAAACTTGGAAAAACAGTGAAGTTTATCTACAACATGATCTATGCATCGTGCATGAAGAAACGTATGTTATTTGAGGGGCAAAAAATCGATAAATCAATGAAGTTGATACATCTTTGAAATTTTAATTAATTATTAAATTAAATAAATTAATCATTATATGTGTAATGAAAACAACTCATAACTGATGAAACAAAGAACATCTTACCAAAACTTAATGTTGCGAGAGTAGCAAAATAATGCTCGACAGCCCAAGTTATTACAAAGAAAACCACTATAGAATGCTGGATGGCTTAGAAAATTTTATACTTTTGGGTGTAATTTGAAATTTAACAATCACAGACCACATGGCAATAAAAACATTTTTTGACAATTAGGATTAATAAAGTAAACATTGATACATTTGTATATTCTATATTGCGTAGAGGTATTAATTATAAAAGGAAAACAAAATCTTTAACAAATTTATTACAACAGTTAAAAACTATTCAATTTGCATTGAAATTGAATGAAAAATTTCAAAATGTATTTTTAAAAATTAGTTTTGTTTTTTTCTTTTCAAATTTAGTTTAACATGCAATCATTTCAATATGCCATCGCAATGCTCTCGAATTTCGTAAACAAAATCTGGTGGTTTCATTTAAAGGTGGACACGTTTTCCAGATATTTAACCTTCATACCTGTCAGCTCTGAGATGAGATATTTCACCCCCACTATTAAACTTTACCATTGTTACCTACATCATCAATATATGGGTATTTATCAGACAGGGTATTGTACCAGACAGCACCAATGAGTTCTTGTCGGCGTTGGCGATTTCCAATCTTCTTGGGTGCACACTTAACATTTCAAAAACTCTGCGCAATTATTTAGAGAAATTTCATCTAAGCTCAAGCCCAAACATCCGGAATCGCTGCGCCTTCACTACAGGGGTATCCAGCATACCCACACTTAATATGTAACAGAAACGGAAACACTGGGCTGGTCACTATTGGAGGAACGACGACGACTATCCAGGCTTTCCATGATTTACAAGATAAATAATGGGCTAGTCCACTGCTCTGGCATTAAACTGAAACTCGTCCCTCTCCCCCATAGACAGCGACGAGGCCATTGCAGGCAGTTCTGGCCCACACAACAAGAAGCCAGTACAGGAACTGCTCATTCCTGCCAAAGATAATTGATCTTGGGCCCTTATTATATAGAAGAAGAAAAAAAGACCTGTTAGATCACCCTGTCTGTCTCTATGGAGAGCGCACTGCATTTTCTTCAGTCGCCGAGGGTAAAAAAAAACTGTTATCAAAACTAATAAATGAAAACCGCATTTTTTTAAATTTTAACACATGAGTCATCACCACGTATCCTACACATAACGGAATAATCATGTCGGTGAACTCCTAGACGTCAGTTGGAATCTTCTTTTTATTTTTCACCTCAAAAACACCTTTTGCAAATAAATCCTCCCCATAGCGACGTTTACTCCGACGTTACAACTCGTTGCATTCAGTAAACTGCGAATGATGGCCACGTATTCAAATAGTTGAAGCATCTGCAGGCTCAGAACCATACGTCGGCTCATTTCGATGTCAAAGCCAATGGACGCCACGAGGAATGGCCGAGAAGAGTAGATCAGTAGTCACTCTAAGATCAGCTTCTTTTACGCCACCATCGGCGCCAAAAACCAACGGACGAACACACAAGAGCTTTGAGTGTCTGAACACGATGCCGGCCTTAACAGTTACAGTTGTCTTCCATGGGGGTGTCAGTGGTTCCCCTCCGGGGAGGGGGGCCGTCGGAAGGGCACAACATGCATTTGTTTGATGTGATCTACGTAAATGAGGGTTGTGTTCGATGTTCTGAACTGGTTTGTATCCGTCTACACGAAGTTGAGCTCAAACTACAGGAAAATCATGTACGGCTACGTTGGCAGATCAAAGTGAATGTGTTTATTTAGGTTTATTTTTTCGTGGAGCCCTGTAAGAATTTTTTTGGCGGCCGATAAAGTTACCCGTTAAGCTAATCATTTTCATTATCAACTTTAAAAAAAAAAAAAAAAATTCAATTATTCCCCTTGTGAACTTTTTTGTTTCAATCAGTTTCTTTGTTAACGTTTCTTTGTTTCAATCATTGCCCTTGTTAACTTGTCTTTGTTTCAATCATTGCCCTTGTTAACTTGTCTTTCTTTCCATCATTGACCTTGTTAAATTGTCTTTGTTTCAATCATCACCCTTGTTAATTTTTCTTTGTTTCAAAAATGTTCCCCGTGAACTCGTGTCTTGTTATTCAATTGATTTGGGAACGTCTCCGGACGAGATAACATTTAAGCCTGTTGCTTGAAATTTGATGTCTGTTCGTATGGCGCACAAAGTGCAAGCACGGGCATTCACGAAGTATTCGGCTAACAAAAAATGACTATAATATTTAAACTCATACAATAAATTAAAAAAAAAAACAACATTTAAACCTCATCTTCGGGGCTTCGCGATTAAACAACCGATGTTTGTGTCTGACCGTGCGCAAATATAAATGTGTGCTGTAAATACAAACAACACCTGGTGCTGGGTTTCATAAAAATATACAATATTTAGACCGATATAAATATGAAAATGGTCGCGATGCAAAGAAATGATGCACAGCACATTGTTTGCGTAGGCCACACGGGTACAAGTAGAGAGACATTTCATGGTAAACGCTTGAAAAGCATTGAGAATCTTTTTCGGTAACAGTTTTATTCCGTCCTGGTCGGAAGGATTTTACACAGCCTCGACGAAAAAAAGTATTTTTTGAAAAAAAAAATGTTTGCCAGAAAAATGTGTTGAAATCATACAATTTTTTTCCTTTTAGCAGCCTATCTCACTTCTCCATTGGGCAATATTTCTAGCTTCTAACACGTGTTACAAATGTTATTTTAAATACATTTTATATATTTCTTCCTAAGCTTCTTTGAAATCGCAGTTTCTGCCCTACTTCAAAATTATATATTTTATTTTGTTTTAAAAGTGAAATTATATTACAAATCACAGATCTATTAATGGTGTCAGACAAATGGCTATTTCAGAGGGCGTTTGAAAAATCCTAAAAATACCTGGCTATTCGTTATTCTCTAAATGTAACCGATTTTGATTGGTTAAACGCTTTTTTTCCCCTAAATCATAATACATAACACGTTTTAAAAAAAAAATGTTCTATAATAGCTCAACTAATTCATCTTATTTCATAAGAAGTGTTATTAATCTAACTATGGATTCCATGACCCTCGTTTGTTGTGTATCCCAATCGAATACTTTTCTTCCTAAGTTGAATTCTTCACAAGCCCCCTCCCCCCCCCAACAACCCGTTGCACAATGCACCCAATTACCGTAATAGCTAAGACCTAAAATAATTCTAACTTTCTTGATTCCTTGCTCTATTTTACGTACAACGCATGCAATTAAGTTTCGTGGAATCTATAATTATTAAAACATGGGCCAATTTCAAAGAAGATAACACAAAATCTTATGAAAAGAATCCATTAAACATTTCTGTGTCAACCTTGATAACATCTCTTACACAAACACACAAAATAATATCATTGAAAAAAGCTTTACGCACAGTTTGACTAGCCTGTATAATTTAGTTTTTAAATACAGCAATATAATTGCAATCCAATTTTGTATGAATTATGGAGAAAAAAAAACCATAGGCCTATATTGGCACGACCCTGAGATATAATTTTCAGATGCATTTGATATTTGTACGGCAGGGCAAGCTCACGACAATTATATGATAAAATAACATCTTTGGATCTCGACCAATACGCAACCAGATTAAAAACATCTTAGAATTTAAAAAAAATAAATAAATATTCCTTTCTTTGTAAACACCGCATGAGTAATAGACGATGTCATCCAAAATGACACAGAAAAATTATTTTTTAGCTTTAAAATGTTGTATCAACGCTTAGAATCTGTTCGTAATTTTTTTCATTTATAATTATCGCCTTCTCTTCAAAATTTGAAATATATTGCTCAAAAACTGTTGCAAAGCGTAACAGTTAAAGATGCAGATTGGCGACAGAGTAAATTGCTGCCCTAAAAAAACTTTTAAAAGTCATTAAAATTAAAAAGAACATGGAAAATTAAAAGATGTTAAAAATAAAAATAACCGTGTATCCAAAAGGATGTATTTATTATAAAATAATGTAAACTATTTGTATTGTTCGCTAGCGTGGTTAATGTCGAACATTGAATTACTTTAAGATGAAATATTTTTTCAAATTCTCATCAGTCGATTTCCAGTCATTATTTTCTGCGCACTATAGATGACTAAACACGCTATCGTGGAAAAAGAAATGTTATGAAAACTAAAAATATGGAAAGTGGGACAAACGGAGTAAATTTGGAAGTCGAATCTTCACCATCCCCAAAGCAACTCATACCACAAGGCGCGTACCAGCTGTCAATAGAACTACTTCACGTGCCCCTCTTCATCTTCAGCATCCTCGGCATCGTCACCAACAGCATCAACATCAGGGTGTTTGCCAGGCAGGGCGTCACGTCGGACAGCGTCACCATCTGCCTGTTCGCGCTGTCCGTCTCCGACCTGCTGGGCTGTGCCTTCATGCTGCCGCAGCCGGTGTGTTTTTACCTGCAGCACCGGATCGACAGCGCGTCCATGCTGATACGGAACTGTCTGACCTCCACAACGATGACCACGACATACCCCCACCTGGTCTGCAATAAAATCACGTGTCTGATCACCGTCTACATGTCGGTGGAGAGGGCGCTGTGTGTTCTAGCGCCGCTCAAAGTAAAAACACTCATCAAAGCAAAAAACACTGCAATCGCTATGGTGGCGATGTACACTCTGATGGTGGTCGTTCACACGCCATACGCGGCCAACACGTACCTTGCGTGGATCCCGGACACTTCGAACAATGGAACTCTCAAAGCTGTTGTGTTGAGCACGTCGCTGGGGCGGCTGTTTTTCATGCTCAACAACATCTTCATCACCATCGGACTAACCAATATCGCCATGTTCACAGTTACCATATCAACCACAGCCATGATTATGCGTCTGAACGCGCTGGTTAAATGGCGGGCGGTTGCCACAAACCGGAGAGGACGAGATCGCTCCGTTCCGGATTCAGTTGTAGATACCAAGATGAGAGGAGCATCAAGACCAATGTCGTCCAGAAATCTTGAGATCAGTAAGACGGTGACGGCCATAACGTCCGTTTACCTGGCCAGTTTGTTATGTACGCACGTCCCAGCTCTGGCAACTTTTGCCGTGCCGGGGATGAGCTCATCTGACTACAACAGCAACCTGTTCGAGATTATCTACACTCTGAGGTTTGATTTTGACGTCATCAACTCGTCAGTTCATCTGTTCTTCTACCTCAAGATGAGCTCCAGGTACCGGAAGACATTTAAAAGTCTTGTACAGCGTCGTTGATAGGTGGTACAAGGGTAAGGGCAGAGGCGTATGAATTGGGAAGATGGTGAATGTGATCCACCCCCGTGGCACTTGCTTCTTTATATTTAAATTTGGGGGGGGGGTGAGCATTTCGACCAAAGGGTAATTTTTTTTATGGAGAAGGAAGGTGAAATGATCTTTGCCCACCCCAGGCGGCACTATCCCTAGCTACGCCACGGGGCTGGGAGCATTTACTTGTATTCAGCATTGTATAGCTCAACACATTTTTTTTCATCTATTTCTCGTATATCACGTAAAATTGTTCGTTAAATGGTATAGATGTTTCCGAGTCCTATAGTTAAATTACATTGTGTAGATTGTTTTAGAGACATGTAGTTACATTATATTTTGTGGATTGTCTTAGAGTCTTACATACAGTTACATTGCATTGTGTGGATTGTCTTTGAGTCTCATAGTTACATTATATCGTGTAGCTTTGTGCTTTATGGAAGACTCAACTCAGGTTAAAATACGGACTACATCTACAGATTCACTAGGTTTTTTTCGTTTCCTTGATGTAAATCATGACATAAACAGTGATTGCTGTGAATAGAGCAGTTTGTTTTTGATAAAAAGAAGTTCAATACGAAATTGGGGAAAAGTTAACAAAGGACTGTTGGTGCAAATAGAGCACACAATTGTCCCAATTCACCTACTGTACTTGATGTAATACTAAACACTGTCATATTTATCGAACCGTTTTCCAACCCAATCTGTTTCCAATAGTTTATTGTTTAATTTGGTGGTGTTTTAATAATGTGTTGCTTTATGTAGGGATATTTCCAATAGTTTGGTAGCATAATTATACAATGGTCTTTTTATGTTGTTAATTTTTTTACAAATATTTTCAAGAGTTGAGCTCTTCCTAAGATTAAAAAAATTAATAATTTTGTTTATGGTGCATTTTATTCAGGACCTAGCATGAACAATGTTAGAAACAAAATCGATTTCAAAATGGCGTTAAAATATATTCTTGTTACCTTGAAAACTGTAACAAATATTATAGTTTAATGCAGTGGCGTAGTGAGGAGGGCAAGGGGGGCATCATGCCCCGGGCGCTACTCACAAAGGGGCGCCAAATGATATATTTTACTATGATATTGTATGGTTTTTGAATAGGGGGGCGCTAAAAAGGTATTGGGGGCGCTAAAATGGTATTGTGCCCCGGGCGCGAGTTAAGCTCGCTACGCCACTGGTTTAATGTCAGCGATATGTTGGTTCACTGTTGTTGTTGTGACTTCATCATGAACATCTTTATTTTTATCATAGCGTATTACTGACAATTCCGTTGTAAAGAGTTTTACATAGAAATGATGTAGTTTTGGTACATAAAAGGTTTGAAATCAACTAAAACTATATGACATTAAAAGATGTTTAAGATGGGCTATGTTTAAAATACTTCAACATATACATATTTATTCTGTCGTCACACTATTACTGACAATTACTTCATAAAGGTAATAGCATAGAAATGATTTGAGACATCGTATACATTTTTTTTAAACCGTCTAAAACTGTAAGCCATTGAGGAAAAATGTGTTTTAAGAAGTCTCCTAGAGAGCGCACTCAACAACCACACGTGTCTTTAGTGCATGTCGACATCGGTGTCGTCGTTGCAGCAGGCTTATTTACATTACTGCAAGAATGGAATCGCCCAAGGAACTCTAACCCCAGCATGTTTCTAGTGAGAACGAGGTTTACAATCTTAACCACTTCACCTTTCATGCAGGGGTGTTGTGCTATCTCATCGTGTACCTGTTAAAGTGTAAGAGATCAATTAAGGGTTTTGCTGTAAATTATTGCCTGTGGGAAATTAAGTTGTTCTGACGTTAAATTCTATCCACCAATAATAGTTCCACGCTATTTTTTTCGTTTTTTATCCTACATGTAAGTAGTTTATCACAATGAGTGAACCACTTCTTTATACCGATTCTAGTATATATATATATATATTTGAAAATACTAGAAGCGGTAAAAAATAAAATGGTTCACAGATTCTTTATCAAAATGTGCGATTTTTTTATATTCGAACAGTTCTAGTATTTTCAAAAGTAGAAGAACAAATTCACATTTCTCTACAAAATTATTTACTAATATACTAAACCAGTGGTCGGCAAACCGCGGCTCGTGAGCTGCATGCGGCTCTCTAGCGACCTGAGTGCGGCTCGTCCTGTCGGCCAGAAAACTCCGGAAAAAACGGTTCTTGGAAAGAAATATGGCTCTCAATTTTTAAAAAATCGTCCTGCTGCTGATTTTTGGCTCTTTTGACTAATCAGTTTGCCGACCACTGTGTTAAACTGTGCCATCACCGATAATTGCAGCGGACTCACCAGTTTGCACTCTGGCCTGCACATCCCGTCTAGACTACAGCTGTCCCTCAGCTGTTGCAGAAGGGCAGCTGATGCTGGGTTCATCATGTTTGCAAATTTCATCCAGTCACACCCTTGAACAGGAAGTCCAGCCAGCCTGTCACATGTTGTCACGGGACCAACTTGGACACAGTCTAGATTCGGGGTGTGGGGATATATAGTGTTGTTACAATGTAATAATAATTTTAAGAAAAATGGACCAGTAGAGAAGTGATAGTTAATTGTGAGAGATTTAGCCCCAGGAACACGATGTCTTCATCCAAAAGTACATTAAGAGGCATGCGCTTTCGTGGGTTTAATGACAAATCTGTAGGCTGACTCTCTGGAATATGTCAACGTAATCCACATCACTTCCGCTATGGACCATACAAATACAATTGCACTCTCCATTAAACAAAAAAAAACAATTCTTTCTTTCTGTTGAGTCTTATAAATTTTCCTTAATTTGTTCAAACTGGCTTGGAATTTGCCTTGACATTTCCAGAGTTTGACCAAAAAATACAGTTCAGCTCTCAGACTTAAAATTCTGTTCTAAGCTTGGGGTGGGTAATAAATCTTAAAATATTTGGAATTATTCGATGGGATGATAGTAAATTGACAGTAAAATAATAAATATAATTTAAACTGAAAACAAGGGATGCCATGTTAAAGAACATCGAAAATTAATCTTCCTCACTATTTGTTTTCCTGACCGCCCTTGCCGGATACACCGTGAGAAACATGACGCACATCTCCTCCTGTGTGGACTCGCCAAAGTAAATGTAACGCTTTGAAGACATGGAGTTGAACACGCAGGTCGACCTGATCTCGTCGCCGCGCAGGACCTGAATCGATGGATCGTGACTGAGGACAGTGAAGGAGGACATGAAAGAAAGAGAGGACTTTTATTTATCTAAGGCGTATGTTGTCAGGCTATACCCCAAAAGAGTTAGACGATTGAAATGTTTTGTCATAATTTCCGTGTGTGAAAAATGTTGCAGTTCGTGTCATATGTCTAGAAATATAGTGCGGCATTTTAGTGTATTCATTTTCGGTGAGCAAAACACATTACAATAATTGGCAGAGTTGAAGGGGCTTCTTCGTGCAGAAGAAGGTCAATAGATAAACTAGCTGGATATGTCTGCTTAAATTTAGTATTACAATTTATAATTATAATGAAACAACATCAATATTTATAATATATTTCATATATATATATATATGATTGAATACGTTTATAGCGCTAGTGTACATGCTATTTTAACATGATCACAACGCTCTGATGTCCTGAAATCTATTTGAAGAAAAAAGTCTTTAAATGGCTCTTAAATGACTTTCTATCATTTTCAATGTCCCTCAAAGATTGAGGCAAACTGTTCCACAATATAAGCGCAATAACTTCAAAAGAGCGCACTCCGTATGACTTCTTTCTGTGTCCACTGTGAACTCCCAGTACGGTAAGGACTTTGTTGAAAAGCGCAGGTTCTGTATGGATATTTGATTAGAAATCAATGTTTGAAGATATACAGGTGCAGAGCCTTTTGTCAAGCTATACATCAGGGGTAAACATTTTGTGGTCAATGCGCTCACTCTCAGAAAGCCGGTGAAGATTTTAAGAACTGGTTTGATATTGTCAAATTTCCTTATACGCTATACAGTGTGTGTTGAAATATTTTGTACCTTCTGCAGTCTTTGAATTTGGTTTTGAGGTAAACCCCACAAACAATTGTAACATTAATCTAATTTTGATTGGATTATAGGAAATGCTACGGCATTTGCTGCTCTCTCATTAAGTTGAGAAATCAGCTGACCCAGAGCGCGAAGATGACAGAAATAAGGCCTGACCACAGAACTGATATTAGGGATCATAGTAAGTTTACTGGCAGTGCAGAAGCCAAGGCCTCTAACCATGTTGGACAAGGGGAGCTCAGAAGCATCAACTTTTATCGATGCGACAGCAACTTTCCAAATATTGTCATGAAAACCACATATAATTGCCTCTGTCTCATCGTCATTTAATTTAAGTATGTTTCATGCCATCCATGATTTAACCACAAGACAGCCGTTCTCGACAGCTTGCACAGCAGCAGCACTGTTCAAAGGATAAGGGCGGAAAACACTTAAACATATATTGTATTACAATGCTCAACATTATTTCATTTAAAAGCTTCTAAATTTCGCCAAACAAAAGACAACTCTTAGAAAGTATTTCTGCCGAGCCATGTATTGTTATTGTTTATTTTTGTGCTTTATTTTATGTTTAAATCAATTATTGACCTAGAGCACTGTGCGGGAGATTAACTCATATTACTGATGTCTTGGGGGGTGAGGGTGGGGGCGGGCGTGGGGGTGGGTGTGGGGGGTGGTAGATGAGTTCAAAAAAGCAAAGCTCATCAATACACACGCCCTGTTTCTTCGGAGATCTTTTTAAAGGTTAAATCGGAAACACGTTTTTTTGGGTGTTTTTTTTTTGTTTTTTGTTTCTTCTTTTGGTAAGAACATTAACAACTTACATATGTGATACAGGACTGTCATAGCTGTACACTTCATCGTAGGTCAGATCCGTGACCTTTGACCCGTTTCTGTAAAGCTCAACTCTTCCACCACGACCTTGAGAAAAGTAAGAAAATAAAAAATCGGTTTGCTTGATAGCAAGATCGAGTTATGTGAAGCAAAAAAGATTATTTAAAAAAACACGAAATAAAAAAAAAAATGTGCTTAAAATTATGTAACGGATTTAATTAAAACTGATACTTGGTCTTGGTTGTATGGATGCAAATGTCACAGGTGGTATATATGCGTGCATGTTTGTAAGAATTTTTACCCAAATAGTGCATGTGGTTGAGTCCCATGACCACATGAACAGGTTCAGAGAAGAGCATAGCGGTACAGCTCCCTGGGCAGACACCGGACTGGACGAAACTGGTCTGACCTGAAGACGTAACACTAAGACGTTACTAAAAGTCTGCAATCAGCTAAGTATGTAAATCATGACCTTTGAAACAAAGATAAGTCTAGATGTGTTACAACTTTGAGGTTGCATTTGAGCTCAACATCTATTGACTTTTTTTCCATAAAATACATACACTTACACACAAACAGAAACACACACACGCGCGCACACACACACATTCACACAAGAAATACACACCTACAAGTAAACACACAAACACACACACACAAACAAACATACTCGAACTGTTGTAGGTTTCACCAGTTGTTATGCAGCTGCTCAAATTAAACACTCACCTGACGCCGAGACGAGCAAGCTCACCTGGCGGGATCTCCAGGACATTTTGGCCAACAGCAAACATGGCGAGGTCGTTGATCGTGTCCACGGCAGGCTGGTAGTAGATCCGTATGCCGCTGGAGTCGTAGTAGTCCTGGACGAGCTGCGGGTTGTTCCAGTGGACCTGAAACGTAGCAAAAAATTCAGATGATGTATGGTGTTACAATGGGGGAAATTTTTACTCACGTAACAATAAAAAACAAAAAACAAGAATTGTAAAGACTTATTCAGAGTGTTTGAATTGAATGCAAAAATTACCCACAAGTTCTTAAATTTACTGGAAAGGTTTACTTTTTTTAAAAAAAGGAAAAAATAAAGAAGAATACATTTCGCGTTTAATGCTTGCCGCTTAGACACATAAGCCAGAGGTAAGAACAGTACATTTTGAAGAGTCAAGTTACGTGGTAGCAGCTTTCTGTTTTTTTTAAATCCGATATTGTTAAAGAAAAAAAGCATCCAGATTTGAACCATTTAATTGGACCCACTACACCAAAATTCAATTAGTCGCTTAGTCACATCATTAACGAATGAGTGAAATTAATCAAGTTTGGTTAGTGGAATGTATTGATGGCCTCAGTACTAGCAGAATGTATTGATATTCTCAGAACTAGCAGAATGTATTGATAGCTTCAGTACTAGTAGAATGTATTGTTGCCCTTCGTACTAGCAGAATCAGAAAGAGCAACAGCAGGAGAAACTGTTTTTTTCTATTTATTTTTGGTGAACAATTTTTATGACCGTATAGGTCTTTTAATGCGTACCGTATAACTAAGTTCAAAGAAAGTGTCAGCCCGGTTGTAAAGTGTTAATGAGAATAATTTCCAGTGATATCACAATGCATTCCATCCAATAGGGGCTTTTCACGTGCGACCTTTTGAACTCTTACCTGCATCATCGCCCGACTGTACGTGCCATTACCAATTCTGAAACCGACGGTCGAGGGGAGACAGCTGCCCGGTGTCCCGACCGTCCACGCCGCTAAGATGTCGTAGCAGCCGACGCTTTCCGCGTTCATACCACACGCTACTGGCTGGTCATAGCGGACTTTGCTGTCTGGAAGATGTACAAGTTTTATAATTGATAGAGAGGAGAAAGCGTGAAAGCGTGTTCGATTCCATTGAGGATACTCATAAAATAAACATTTTCCTTCTTTTTTTGGGGGGTGGGGTTGGGGGGGGGAGGGGGGTAAATCTACGGTTTTGAATTTTGAAAATATATGGCTATCGAAAGAAGGTATCTTTAAAACATGGCTTTCAAAACAGGAATTTTGAAAATGCTGGTAAGGCAAGGAAGTTAATTTTTTTATATGTGATTATTTTATTACTAAGATATTATGCAACATATTTATGTTTGTATATATAAATAAAAAATGGTTGCTGGGCGGCCGAGTGGTCTAAACTGAGCAAAATCTCAAGTTGATGGTCTGGAGCCAAAATCCCACCAAAGCCCAGTCAAGCAAAAACATCACCAGCGCCCCGGGTGGATGGGACTCGTTAAAATTGGATGGTTCCTCATCTAAGAGAAGGAAACTCTGAATTCAAACCCGGAGATGGAGTCCCGTGGGCGGATAATACTGGTACAATGAAGCATTACGACAACTCCTGCGACGCCGCTAGTGCCAAGCTGTATCATCCACATGATGTTCCCTTGGGGTTATCCAGCGGCGTGGAGAGATGCGATTTGCTGTTGGGAACCAGCTTATAATCCTAGACGAATAATTTTAGGTCTTGTGAATTTCGTCCTGCGAATTACACACCATCGTCACATTGTGACGGACTTTTGGAGGCAAACAAAAATATAAATAAAAATAAAAAATAACTAAATATTTAGTTACTGGAAATTCTATGTCAAATATATCAATAATAATTTCGTTTGGCCAAATATGATCATTTAAATACCAACAATGATAATTTCTGTTATTTACAATGAGTTCAAAGATTTCCACCACTAGAGGTAACCGACAGCGTGTTTGAATGATAGAAGAAGTGGGACACTTGCGTATAATAACGTAGACTAAGAAATATATTTTTAAATACCATTTTTTGTTTACTTATTAGGAGGAAAAGTTGGGGAATCCTTTTCTAAACCCATCTTCACTGTTGTTAAAGCCACTCTGCTTAAATGGAAGTGAGTTCTTAATATTTGTTTGCACGTTACTGAAACTTTTATGTTTAAGAGGGCGAAGCGACGCGTCCGCATCAGCCTGCGGCGCACCACTTCCCATGCAGCCATCCTTGTTCTAGGAGGTTTGTAATACTACCTTAACAACCGAAACATCTGCCATACACCCTCCTCAAAGAAACTACTAACACACCTCTTGAACACCTACTTTACATACTCATCACGTAACCACCACAATATCCCATAACTTACTCCCGCGATACTAATGTTATTGTAATAATACTATTATAAATTGAGAGAAACCAACTGTAACTTGAAGTGATTGAGTTCGTGGTTAGTTTGCATCGATTATGTCTACTTCGGATGTTCTTAATCTTTTTTGCAGGGCCGCAACCCCTACTAGATTTCAAAACATTTCCCATTGCCAGGATCGAATGTGTTTGCCAAGTACGTTGAATGCTTACAAAGATATAGTTATTGCCTCTTATTAAATTGCAATATATTTCATTAAAAAGTTATATTTAAGATATAAAGGTAGAGGAGAGTAATATAAAACAATTTTTTGAAATGTGTATGCACTGCCATATTTTTTTTAAATTTAAAATTAAGCAGATGTGAAACATAATCTTTTAGATAATAGAAACAAAATTTAGGCCTCAATTTATAATTTTATCAATATCATTAATTTTTGTAAAGTTTAAAAAAAATGTTTTTCTTAAAAAAAAGATGTATTTTCCTGCACGTCATGGCACTGCCTCCTGCACCCACGGGAGGTGTAATAGCGCCCCTGGTTAATAAACCCTGATTTCATTATGGCGTCCACATTTACCGCTGACACAACCATAGAAGAGAATGTGGTGCATGACATCTCTGTTGTCGATGACGGGCTCGAATGCTATGATGTGATACTCCTGGTCGGCTGGGAGGTCATAGGTCATACAGTAGTAGCTTGTCTCCTGGGCCGGGACCAGATATCTCGGGAACTGTTTAGTGATGTTAAGTACTCCTAGGGTAGGGAACATGAGGGAGAAATGATACAGAAAAGACATTTTGCGATAGAGGTTATTTTATTGTCTGTTACATTTTCGCCTTATTTTTATATAACGTATATAATAGTTATATATTTCAAAAAGGTATGTTATTATTTTTATCTTAAACTGTTGGGGTCTGCGTGACTTAAAATAAGATCTCCTATTTAATGTAGTTGGCTTATTCATCTCAAGTTGTATTTTACTTTTTTTTTTTGCCATTTATCTACTACCTGGTTGTTTGACACGGGTGCAGTTTTCGAACCCTTGCAGCTCACAGTTCACGAAACTGTCACGACCTTTACACAGGGTCGAGTTGATCGGCTCACACACACCTGGATGTCACACGAAAATCTATGTGATCATTCCAATCTTTTGAAATTTTCCGATATTTGGAAAAACAGGACAATATCGTTACAAAGAACTTCCATTTTGTAACAGACCATGTTAGTTATGCATATGACACAGATTTTTCGCACAGCGCCCATATTTACATTTATTTTCACGGCTAAGTGGTGTAGTGATATATTATTAAAGAACAGAAACACGGGAAAAAAAAGAACTAGTTTTTATAGCGTAAGGAGAATTCATGTTTTTTTTAGGTGTAACGGGAGTGGACGAAAGGACTTTGATGTGAGAGGATGTCATATTGGATTTTTCTGATGGATTTACTGAATTAATATTAGATAAAGTATTGAACG